>OZ010792.1:51535520-53956448 GCA_963932465.1 Maratus speciosus
GGATTAAAAAAAAAAAATCTTTATAGAATAGATATTTTAAAACTTTATAAATTCAAAAGAGCTATGTTTTCAAAACATTTTTTATTTTCAGAAATTCTGTACTCCTAAACAGAAAATAATAACCGTAAATATGGGTAAATACTTTTTAAAAGATACTGTACTGAAAATCAAATATTAAAAAAAAAAGATATCGTTTAAGTGAATAAAGCCATGCAGAACATAAATTTGACATCACAGTAAGCTTTGCATAAATCTAAGACAATGCTTACTACGTCTCAATTTCTCCTATCTTTTAAAAAGGATATTTGTTTATAAATTTTACTTTTGCATTAGATGAAATAAGCCTCTTTCAATAGAGGAAATGTTTAGATTACCGTCTGCCACCATTATTCAGAAACTATGCAAAATAACCAGGACTTAATATTTATTTATTCCAAATAGTTTTAGCTGTGAGATATAAATAATAAAATACACCAAGTGATGGGAATATTTTAAATAATAACGTTCGTTAAATTAAATGAAATGCTGCTTCATCAAACAAATATTTTAAAACTGTATAAAATATGATGTAAAATAATAGAATTTCGTTTTAAATGAGCATAAATTCTGCAATACAATAATTCAAGAACAAAAGATTTAAAAAATACTTGTCGGTAGTACGTCCTTTAAATATTACGGTTGAAATATTTTTATATTTTTTAAAGGAATGTTTTAAGTGAACAAAAGAAAAATAATCGATATGTTTTATCTATCAGTGAGTTTAACATGTGTTAATAAAAATATTCATCTTCTCAGTTTCTTCTTCGCTTAATTGATGCAATGGTAGCTTTTAAATTTTAAATAGTCGATAAGAAATATATTTTTTTACATTTACTTTTCACATCATGTCATCTGTTTTGTAAAACTTTTGCGAAAAAGTTAAGAATTATAATTTTATATTTTCTGAATGACATTAACAAAAAAGTACACCTTATCATAGCAATTGTTTAAAGAACAACGTTTGTTATTTTGAAGGAAACGCTGCTAAATTAAACATAATTTCTAAAGATATTAGGAAATTTGAGCAAGTCGAAATTTTATTTTTAAATTTGAATCCGCAATAATTCCGAATTTCTGAATTGATATGAAAGCAACATATGCGGGTAAAGCGTATCTTGGACAGATTATTGTGAAAATAAAATTAACTAAAAGAATCTATTTCAATGAAATGACGCTATACAAATAGCTACACTTATACATTAATGGAATGTTACCATAGTTATACGACAATTTTAATTTTTCTCAATTTCTCCGACGCTCCTTTGATATAATAGTTCTTTATGAATCATGTTGATCAAAATTAATTTTTGTTAGATTAAATGTTTAAACCTTCATATTTTCGAATGTATGCAATACAATCAAAAATAACAATTTTTGAAATGCGTAATTGATTTAGCATAGAGATACAAGTGGAATAAAATGCCAAATAATGGCAATATTTTAAATTATAACTATAGTTATTTTCTAAACGAAATGTTGGATAGAAAAGTAGAATCCTTAAAACTTCAAATAAGTTTTCCTTGGAAATCTTTTTAACCAGCAGGACTTACTCACGAACAAAAGATAAACCTTAGATGCGTGGGTAAAACCTCTTTTAAATATTACTATTGTAAACATTGAATGCATTAAAAATATATGTATCAAGTGGATAAAGCCATACAAATCTTTATTCGTACGTCACTGGGAGTTTAACATATGTTAGTGACAATAATGTCTCAGTTTTTCCTCCGTTTATTGATATAATAGTGGTTTTTAAATTTCATATGTTCATGCTGATAATAAAAAAATATATATTTTCGTTAGATTAAATATTTAAACTACCGCTTTTAATCAATTTTTGAAACATATGTAAAAAAATCGGATTATTTTGTTAATCTAAACTTTTTAGCTGATAGATAAACGTTTGAAAAAAGCATACCAAATAATGTCACTGTATTAAATAATGACGTTTGTGTTTATAATGGAAACTCTGCTTAATCCACTTGAAATAATAATAAAAATATATTTATCCTATAACTGTTCTTATTGAATCAAACATGTAAACAGCCATTGCATATCTTAACAGCAGCTGATTCGGCTTTAAAATAATTTCCCAATCAAAGGGAAATTAATAGTAACCCTTTTAAAAGGAGATTGGCAGTGATTTTTAAATTATCATTCAATCTTCTGTAATCTTTTTAAAACCGGTCAAATTAGCGAGTTTTTAGAATTTGAACGAAGGTTGGTGAACGTAGCTTACAGGGGAAAGAGCCCCAAGTCGTACATACATGTCGACATACTGTATGTGTACTTGTCGTACATACAGCCATACAAGTCGATATAAACATTTTCTTATAAATTAAAACTTAGATAGGAAAATGTCTTTTGGAGCGTAAATGTGTTTGTCTAATTTTTCATAGTTTATCAAAGTAATTTTGAAATAAGATATTTTTCTATAATGAATCACGTAGATAAGAAAGCAATAAGATCTTACGCATTGTATAAAAATAAATAAATCTTTCAAAACTTACAACTTAAATAGAATTTATAATAGATTAATATTTAAAAAAATACCAATACAGGTTATTTAATACTAAATTAAACTCTTCATTGAGATATATGCTTTTCTAGATATATGAATTTTTAATTATAAAGATATGTGTGTCAATATAGTTAATTTTGAGAATGAAAGATCTTTACTTTACATCTATACTTTACATTGCCTAAATAAATATTCTTTGTGTTTCGTGTAAATTATTTAAGAGATAAAAGAGTATCTCTAGTTTTGGAAACGGATATTTCTACATCATTAACCTCTCACTGATGCAATTAAAACTTTTACATTGAAGAAAAATAAATTTATCTTTAAAACCTTAACCTTTAAAAGAATTTCAAAATAGATTAATCTAAAAATTTCAAACAGAATGACTTATTGAAGACAAGAAACATCACTCCATGTATATATTTACTTTTCTAGATCTAAGGATTTTTATTTATAAAGAAATATCCATATAATGAACTTCGGAAATTAAAGAAAACGGCTGCATTTCGTTAAATAAATATTCTACCCGTTTCGTGTAACTTGCCTTTAAGAAATAAAAGAACACATAAAAATAAATCAAATTTCTGAAACAGACAAGTTTGGATAATTAACCTGTAAGAAAATAAATGTAACAGTTTGCACTGGATACGCAGGATTGTACCTTTAACCAATTACAAATAAAATGTGAGTTTAAATGTAAGATTTTGTGTTATTTAAACTATCTCATTTAAAACAATCACTTTTGAAAATTAAAGGAAACTTCTTCATGAGATGAATTACAAATGAATATTATTTCTTTTTATTTGAAAGTAAATTACCTTCAAATGATAAAAGAATGAATAATAATGGATCCTTTTGTAATAAACATTTTTACATAACTTACCTCGCTATAATTCAATGTAATTTTATGCACAGGATATAAAGACATGTACCGTTGAAACGTTAAATTGATTATATTTTTTATAAGAAGAATATATTTTATTAAACTATTTTAAGTACAAACGATCATTTAAGACAAAAAAGTTATTTTTAACGAGTTTCTTTTATTGCGAAATCTCCTTTAAGACAATTACTTTCGAAGATTAAAGGAAACCTCTCGACTCCGTGGTGAGTTAAATAAATATTTCTTGTGCTTCCATACAATTAAAATATCTTGGATTTATAAAATAGATATATGAAAAATAGATCGTTTTATTAAAGCTTTTCTGCAGAATTATCTTTTCCATAATATCATAAAACTTTGAACTTTATATGCTTTGTCGTAACACACTTAACACAAATGCTTGAAAACCTTACAATTTAATCAGAATTTCAGAATTATAAATATTCTTTGTGTTTCCATGGAAATAAAATTTCTTGAATTGATAATAGAAAAAAATTACAAATAGATGATTTTTTATTCAAATATTTTTGCATAATTTACTTTTCCGTAATACTGTGTAATCGTTTGCGTTAAACACAAAGGGGTGTTCCTTAAAAACCTTACAACTTAAACAGAATTTCTGAAAGGTTACATATAGTTAGATGCTCCAAAGCATATATTTGAGTTTTTATCTCCTCAAGCAACCTTTGTAAAGGCAATGCATTTCAATTATGAAACATTATCACGTTGCATGTATAAATAAATAATCTTTATGTTCCACTTGAAAAAAAAATTCTTCGAAAAATAAAAGAATGCAATATCTACATTAAATAGCATGTGAATAAATCATCTCAAATTATTTATATTAGTTTAAACGGAATACTGTTTAAAGCTTTTTATTCTTTTCATAGATTATCCCAATGAAACGTAATAGTTATGTATCTTTAAAATTAAAAGTGCAATTTGATACTTGTTTACTTACCGTCAGCAGTTGTGGTAGAGAAAATTGAAGAGCTGAGTGGATGAACATGTTATGCTACATTTTCTAATTTTCTTTTAATCTTTTGGATGAAAACGTTATGAAGTGTCCTATCACATGGTGAAGCTAAAATACTAAGATTCTATTTAGTCTTAAAGATTTAAGACATTATTCATTAATATTTAATATTTTAATATTTAATAATGTCAATAATATTAATAATTTTTAATATTTGAAAATTAAATATGAATAAGTTTTTCTGAGAGAGTTTAGTACCATACCTCTTAATATTTTAAACACATGGTATCAAACAGAAAATAAATCATTAAAATTCACAGCAAAAACTTTTACCTCAAATTTCTTGAAATGTAATTTTTGTTACTGCACATGTTCTTCCCCTTAGCTCTTCAATTGTCCGCCGAACAATGTTATCTAACACCAGTGTTGCATGAGCTTGACGTCAAATTTTACGCCAAATGCAGTTTTCGCTCGCGATGTACGAATTCCCTTTGTATATATTTTTGAGATAAGCACATTCAGTTTTTTTAGAAGGTTGTAAGTTAACTACGATTTCTCTGTTTTCTCTCACATCTTGTAAAAACAAAAGGTCTCTGATCTTCCATCAAAAAATTCTTTGTGGTAAAATAATTTCAAAAGTATTCTATTCTACCATGAAAAAATATATGCATTATTAAGAATGATATGGCAATTTTACTGTAAGTGAGCACTGGCGATATAATGGGAACAACTGTTATAAGAGAATATGTGAAAAAAAAAAGGAATGTGGTCCGACGATTCCAAAAGTACATCTGTGACTGCACTAAGATAAATTTGAAAGTCGTCAGAAGTCAAATATTCACTTTAATGGGGGGGGGGGAGGGGAAACAGTTGGATTTAAGTAAAATAAGAGTGTTTGATTTTAACTGTCAAGTTTATAGTCTAAACTTCTACAAAAATATTCTTGAAATTTCTGGGGGAATAAGAAGAATGTAAAAATAGACAAAAGTATTATTTTTTTAATTACGCGGTATTATTTTGTTGTTTTTCCCCAACAATAATTGTTTCGTGAATTTGTAGAGAGATTAATGAATTCTTCATTATAAGAGCTGTGATGCGACTACTCTATAACAGAAAAAATATATAAATATAACTCTTTATGTTTCAAAATCTTATAGGGATTATTGGGAAAGTTTTGGAGAAGTATTTGAGAATTCTAATAATAATCCCATTTTTTTAAAGTTGCACATCCAAATACTGAAGACGTACACATGCTAAACCTAAAAATAATTCTGCGTTCAGCAAAATGCCGAAAAAATAAACACCCGCAGAACAGCACGTCAAGATTTGACTTATTACTTAAATGAGCTTATGTGGAGCCAAATTTGTAAATGTTATAACTATATTATTGCTATTTTGAATGGCATTAAAGAAATTGAACTTCAGAATTTTCGTGATAATTTTTTCACATGTTTTTAGCAATCATTTGAAAGTTTTATCTAATAATTATGTATATTTTATATACTGTATCTATTATTTCTGATTATTGTATGTATTATATCTGTTTATATTCTATGACATGATGAAAAGCAACCTGTTCCATCCAAGAATTTGCCGCTATTAGTGTTTATCACTCCATCAAGAACTTTTAGCTGTAGTAATAATAAACAAAAAAATAACAAACAATGAATTTGGTTTGCAAGCAGCTTTAACCAGAGAAGTTTGAGATGGGAATCATGCTTATATTTTAAATTTCTTCCGTAGTTGGAATAAATGAACCAGGTTTTAGGAAACAGCTACTGGCCTAAAGTATTGCAAATGTGAGGAATGCTTTTGATTTTTTGGCTTTTATTATATAGAAACTGGTCATTCAGAAATTACAGTCGGGGAAAAAAAAGTACACTGTACATTTTAATCAACAAATTACACCGGAAAAAGACATAAATACCCATTCATTTGGAAATGTTAAATTTATGTTTCAAAAAGACTCGGGCGATTGCCTTCATACTAAAAGTGTACAAAATTCTTAAATATTTAATAGAAACACTCAATTTTTGCAAAAGATTCCGAAAATTTCATTTTATGATTTAAAACGGGAAGACATTTTGTAATATACTTGATAAATTTTAATGTTTTTTATTCGGCACTCCCACTGTTTAAATCATTTTTAATAATTGCAAATATATTGCAATGCAGCGCAATCAAACTGTGAAAATGTATGGGGTATCTCATTATTTTGAACCCACTGTACTAGTATTTCTAAAAAAAAAAAAAAAAAAAAAAAAAAAAAAAAAAAAATCAGGAATATGGAATGGAAATTAAACAGAAAAATAAATATCAATTTATTATTTTATCAAAAACGGTCTACTATAAAAAAGATACATCAAATACCGGAATCTACTAGAGATGTTACTCAAAGTGTCCTCGAATGGTGGCAATGCACAACTGAATGTGTGAGAATACTGAGTCCTGGACGCGTTGGAGCTTAGCAGGTGTAACTGTGCGGCAAGCAAGGATTATGCACTACTTCAGATCAACCAGAGAAGTAGCCTCAGTCACATAGATTTTTCAATCTGGCTTTCGCTAGAGAGTCTCTCACTCGGGACGTGGCTGGGGACCCATGAAACTTGCTTCCGCAAAAGAGTCGGAGTAGAGTAGAAGAATAAAGGGCTGCGGACGAAGATGGGCCGCTCGCCGCGGCGGTTGACCCACCCCGCCTTTCGGTGTCTGTAATTTGTGTAATTTCCCTTTTAAATTTGCCCGGTTTCAATTTTTGATTTTTTTTTTCAGTCTGGCTTTCGCTAGAGAGTCTCTCACTCGGGACGTGGCTGGGGACCTATGAAACTTGCTTCCGCAAAAGAGTCGAAGTAGAGTAGAAGAATAAAGGGCTGCGGACGAAGATGGGCCGCTCGCCGCGGCGGTTGACCCACCCTGCCTTTCGGTGTCTTTAATTTGTGTAATTTCCCTTTTAAATTTGCCCGGTTTCAATTTTTGATTTTTTTTTCCAGTCTGGCTTTCGCTAGAGAGTCTCTCACTCGGGACGTGGCTGAGGACCTATGAAACTTGCTTCCGCAAAAGAGTCGGAGTAGAGTAGAAGAATAGAGGGCTGCGGACGAAGATGGGCCGCTCGTCGCGGCGGTCCTTGATGTAACCCCAGAGGTAAAAGTACATGGGAGTCAAGTCTGGTAAACGCGGTGGCCAGACTACCGTACCACCATATCCAATGATCTGTTGACCAAATTTGGAAGCCAGATACGTGCGGACGTTTGATGCTTTATGCGGTGGTGCCCCATAATGTTGAAACCACACACGACATGCATTTCGGAGAGGCAGATTTATAACAGTCACGTATTGTGTTTTGTAGCAGGTGCACTTTACGATCGCCCGTTAAGGTCCCCTCCTAGAAAATGTGCCCAACAATCTGAATTCTCCATATACCGCACCACACGTTCGTTGACCAGCGTGCCTGATGTCGTACTGTGCGGGCGATGTGAGGGTCTTCCAGAGACCAGTAATGCACATTTTGCACGTTCATAATGCCACTGCGTGTAAACGTTGACTCATCAGTCCACAGAATGGCACAGAAGAATGACAGATTTTCTTCTAAGGTGTTAAGCATAAAATTACAATAATCAAATTGTCGTGCGTGGTCACCCAAGATCAATCCTAGACTAGACTCAGATGGTATGGGTCAGAGTTGGGCAGATTTGCAATCTCAATTACCTGAAATATAATTACAAGTAAATTTGCACGTAATTGATTATAGTAACACACATTCAAATGCAGAAATTTCATCAAATAATGCAAAGGAGGCGCTGCTGCAAGCCAAGCTGCTGTAAGCAGTGCTGCAACAATTTTTTTACTGCATGTAATTTTAACTTTAATTAATTACAGTTAATTAAATTGTAATGAATATGAGATCATGAATATGAGTCAAAATTACCTGGCGACAAGGGGCAGCTGAAACTGTTGCATATCCGGGCTACGTAGTTAGTATTGAATTTTAAAAAAGGTGTTTATGAACGTGCTTTAATTTGCTTAGTAGGAAGGTGCGTGTAAGTATATTATGGAGCCAGCCTCCTGGTGGATATGCTGGGCGTTTTAAGTGCCGGCGTCGTGTAAGTTCATAGAGCAAGTAGGCAGGCTTGCAGCGCCCACCACACCGCACTCTCACAGAATGGAAGAGGCGCACTTAAATCTCCCTAGGTAGGCCATGGCTGATCGTGAAAAAGTTGATAAGAAAGAAGCTGATCGTGTACAGCGTGAGGTTGTAAAGTTGAAGAGAAACTTTAGGAATGAGTTCGTGTGTGTGCCTGTCCTTCGTTGATGTGTCCCAGCACTCCTGCCATGACGTCAGAATCCTCGATCTCAGGATCCTCTTGACGCATGATTGGGGCACCACTGACATTTATCTAGTTTTTAGTGAGTATGTTTTATTTTACTGATGTAGATTCTACTATTTTTTACCGAATGCCGCACCTAGTTATCTGCGACGATTCTACTATTAGCAGGGGTGATACATTGACATGGGTATTTTCCGAAGTTCTACTTCCTCTTTTTCTTGACTCTTTCACTACATTGGCACTCAGCCAAACGCAGATAAACAAACTCGACTCAACCCTATTTTGATAAGATCAAAACAGACCTGACGCTTGCGCAAAAGAGCGGAGGGTTTTGAATTTCGAGAACAAACAGTACCTACTTTGACTTTTGAATGTTGTTTGACC
Source organism: Maratus speciosus (assembly GCA_963932465.1). NCBI lineage: Eukaryota > Metazoa > Arthropoda > Arachnida > Araneae > Salticidae > Maratus > Maratus speciosus. The sequence continues at coordinate 51,544,646 of OZ010792.1, forward strand.
CCTAAACTGTAGTTCAATTTTTTTAGATGAAATAACCCTGTTTGGTGATACTCCAATTTGGCGATACCGGCTAAAAATGGTTTCGCCATAAAAGGACATTGCACACTGATTTTGATCTCGAATTGCTTTAATTTTTCTTTTAACTGATCCTTCAATGAAAGACAAAATCATGTGCAAAAATCCCAAACTTTGAAATTTAATAATATGTCGATTTTTTTTTAGTACAGATGTCAAACTTTTTGTGTTATATATGTTATGATACGCATAAACTTTTACTAAATATAACTATAGAGACTTGGGGACCGTACAAAAAGTTAGATTTCGTAATTTTTATAAAATTGATTGTTTACTTTAAATAATGCCACAAAAGGAATATTTACCTCATTTGAAACGTTTTTGTAATTGTAACTTTATGTATATGACCAACGGTTGAGAAATTAAAGGTCGGCGATAGATAATATATTGCACCCTGTATATAACCTTATGCCATTGAGAGCTTAACGAATGTATATGACAATTCTTATTTCTACTCAGTTTCTCCTATTTATATAATAGCTCTTTAAAAATTAACTATTCTCATTAAGAAATAAAATTACTTAGAATGTAGACATTTATAATTAAAATAGACAAATAAAAATACTAAAAAACAACAATGTATACGTTTCGAATGACAACCCTTAAACATTTCAGTTTCGCGAAATAATTGTAATTTTCATAACATCAGGTGAATGCTTTTTTTTTTTAGTAGTATGCAAAACAAAATTCCGGTTAGGATTTTTAGATTTAAATGCATGTTTATGTTCTCTGATTCTTGTTTCTAGGGTTAAACCTGTCTCGCCAGTACATATCAAATTAGAGTTTCAACATGAGATTCTGTAAACAAGGACGTTCTGTTGTTCAATTTGATAGCTGTATTTGAATTTAAATAGAAGTATTCTAAGCAATTTTACTTCTTAATTTATATCAATCAGGCATAGAGATTGCACATTTTAATTTATATGAAAGTAGGATTTATATGATCAGAAATTTATTTTTTTTTACAATCAATGTTTGTACCACCTTCTGCTGTCATATTTGAGCATTTATGCGAAATAATCACAAAATATTATTTTATAAGTTCAAAATTAACTTAGCTATATAAGTGATAAAGTATCACAAATAACAGAAATATTTTAAAGTATTACTTTTATTTTTGTAAACGAAATGTTCGTTAAAGAAACATAAACAATTTTTTTTTAGTTTAAATAAGGCATTGTTGAAAACCATCAAGACGGATTCATGAACAAAAGATAAATCCTAAATTTGTGGAGCGTCTTTTAAAGATTACCATTGTCAAAATTTATTGTATTAAAAAGATAGGTTTCAAGTGAATGAAGCCATACAGATCTTTACTCTAACGTCACTGTGTGTTTAACATATGTTAGTGACAATAAAGTCTGAAATTTTCCTGTGCTCCATTGATATAAAATGACTTGTCAATTTTATCTGCTCATGGGGATTTAAAAAAAAAATCTTTTTAGATTAAATAGCTAAACATCCTCTTTTCATCTGTTTACAAAACTTAAGTAAAATATTCAAAAATTGTTAAACAATAACTTTCGTGATTTTAAAAGGAAATTTGCTTAATCAACATGATATTTAAAAATTATTTACATTATGAAATTGAACAAGACAACTTAATATATTTAAAAAGAATAAACAACGTATTCATAATCTAAATATGAGAACCACACATATGAATGAGGTCTTTCTTAAACATTACAATTATAAAAATTGGACATTACAAATTTATAGTTTCAGCAATTATTTTCGGACGTCATGTTCACCTTGTTTATCAAATGAAAAATATACAAATTGAAACTTTTGACTTATTTTAGTAACAAAGGTGATAAAATACATAAAAGAGTCTTTCGACCATTAAAACCGTCAAATGATGTTAAAACTCAAGCTTTTTCACCTGTTATAAAACAGCCATCATCATGAAAAAATTCAGAGGTGCGAAAGTTCATAACGTAAATGTGATGCTTTTTACAGATAAAGTAATTCAGAAACATCTCAATTACATAGGCAAGAATACTGGGAAATTTAAATACAGAGTCAAACTACATATTGCAGACATAAAGTATAGTATTCCCTCAACAGCTTTATCAAGGTTATACCAAAATCAAGACATCGACGTAGATTTCAGTAAAGCAAGAACTATAGCCCTTACTGCACATTACTACGCAAGAATAATCAGATTCCTTGGAAATTTTAATTCAAGGAAGGTACGCTTGCATTTATCTACTGTCCTACAATATATCCACGATCTGGTATGGAATAGAAAATATCTCTGTCGATTATGGAACATATTATGTCGTTCAGAAGACAATCCGACTAACTACATTTTAAGCGGCGTTTTTTTTAAACAAAGTAACATAGAAAATTTCCTATATATTTATACAGATATAAAAAGTTACCCTTGATTAAAAGAAAATTAATGAGTTCAATCAAAATATACCGAGAAAAAAATATTACATACATACAATATATTTTTATAATTACAATAACGTTAACTGTTTATACTGAACATTTTCATTTCCCATTAACCTAACTTCCTTTGAAATAGATTCGACTCCAGCTATTCAAGCAAATGACATTCATGAACTTTCACGCCTCTGAATTTTCTGCTGATTATGGCTGTTTTATAACAGTTGAAAGCGTTTTCTGTTTAACATCAATTAAAGGTTTTTATGTTCTAAGCACCTTTTTATGTATTTTAGCACCATTTTTTTGTAAAATAAATCAAAAGTTTCAATTTGTATGTTTTTCATTTAAAATCGAATATTTAAAAAAAAATATTTCAAGTTTATGAACCCATAAAAAGCTGCAATCTTTCGTCAGCATGAGCTTTTATCCGAGGCTAGCGAAAAGACAAGCTTTCGCACTATATTTCCCGAAAGCACCCTAAAATCTTGTGATACTTTTTTCGAGCACCTTCAATATAGCATTAGATTATCACTTGGCTCAATCGATCTGACAAAAGGGACACCTGTAACATGCCACTGTACCCTGTCTTTTCCCACTTAACATAACTTAATTGCAATACACATCTTTTCTGAATTCCACCTACGCTGCATTGATATATTATGTATATTTACAATAAACATGACATATATACAATACATATTTTTAACTAGCACTGTTATTTCATATTTTACGAAATTTACAAAATAATTGAATTGTTCGCTGTTGTGCCCGAATAATGCATTCTATTTAAGGGACGGATTCGGAATTAAACTCGTGGATCCCATTTTCACAGGTTATGGAACAAAGAGAATGTAAAACATCTCATTCTGGGAAACCTCGCGGCAGAGAACTTAGCTACTGGTTTATTAGGGCATGCGAAAGGAAGAGTGTTTCGACATATTGTGTTGATCGGGTAGTGTTGAAATCTAACATTTTGCGTAACTGAGACATATCCTCTCAGTTCTTTAAATTTTGCAAAGAGCGTATGCGTCTTAGGAAATCTGGTGCTCGTGTTATTTTTGCAGTAATATGCTAACTAGGTAACTTTGGTTGTATAGGAGCTATATGTAGCGCTGTATTTGATGGAATCAGTGGATTTTGAATGTATCCTGCTATCGGATCTATTAGTTATGTTGTGCAATTGAGCATCGTGTTAATGTCAAGACGACTGACGGCTTTGATAGAGTCAGTTGTTGTGAGCTTTCGTCAGTTTTGTAAAAAGTTGAGGTACGTATTACGAATAAATTATAACATGTAAATCGACGTAATTCCATTTATAGCGATATTATCTACCAAAGTGAATTACTTAGGTTTCTACCAGACGAACGGCGATGTCACTGGTAGCCGAGTTAAATGAGTTAAATTTAATAAGTTTGGGGAAATGATTTCCATCCCTCTTATTAATTTCTGAAATTCAGCTTATTTTTTATCCTCTATTTATGATATTACTTGCTCCACTGCTAATTCCTTGTTTACTGTTAAAAATAAATTGTTGTGTTTGATTACATCTCTCGCATGGTCTCCTTTCACATGAATCTGAAAGGGTATACCACAATATGATCGCGGCTGTATTGAAAAACAGCCCTCAATGAATTTTTATTGGTCAATTTTTTATTACTCTATCCCATACAACGTTCAATAATACTGGTTAAATATATCCGTACACAGCAGAGCCTTTTCCTTTTCGAATATTCAGCTAGAAAAGAATTTCTGTTCTGCACTAAAGAAGATTTTATAGCTAATTTCTGCTCCTAGATCTAAATATATGCCTCACTAAAAATGCTTTTATTTTTACATTTTACTTTGTGGTAAGGCGTCTAGTATTTCAATATCAGAAACGTATATAGAAATCTTAATAATAATTTTTAGTGCTTATGAACGTTATATCAAAGTCATTTTACAATTTCGTGACAAATGTAAATAATTTTTGTTACTTATTTATAGAGGACAATAGAGACTAAGGAAAATTGAATTGGGCGAGAAAAACAAAATTTAATCAGCTGTTTCTGGTAACCATTATTTACTACATAATAAAACCGCATTGGACTGAAGTTATTTATTTATGAAAAACCTATCATTAAATTAAACACACAATCAACTTTCAATATTTAAACCACTTATTACGTTTATTAAGAAGTAATTTATATCATATATACAGACATGAGAAAAAAAAACAACCCCTACTAACTCTGCAGCTAATTATAATCGACAGAAAATACGGGTAACAAAGGATTGTAAATAAAGTCTACTTTTAAATGATGTATAAAAAGTTTGCTTAGGGCCATCTACAAATCAAAACATACCAAACATTGTTATTTTCATTTGCAACACCCAATTTTAACAATATATTTTAAATCTTCGGTTCAAACTATGCCTAGAAATGAAATTGCAAATCATTTGGACAATGAGTTTTTGAATTATAGCATTCAAAATTTAGAGCTTTTAATGTTAAATGACATTTTCATATTTTTATTAATATCTCCTAAAATTATAATCCTATTGTGATAATTTAAAAAAAAATTATAATACGAGAAAACCCGAACATACATACATTGAATTTTTAATTTTAACAACTTTATAATATGAATTATGAATTATTATTCGAAAAAAATATGAATTGCAGCAAACAATTTTTTTGATAGATTTATATTTATTATATCCTGCTTTATGCAAATTCTCAATTTTACATTTTTCTTTCAAGCAGTTTTCGAAATATGAGTAAACTAGTATGTTGTGGCCATCACAAAACTTTCTTCTATATAAATCACATCAATTAAATCATTTAAATAGTATAAGAAATTACATCAATTTAGAACCAATTCGTATCAAAGTATACCTGAATTCGAAGTTTGATGAAAATTCGTGCATTAGTTATTGAGATAGAGCTGTAGGGGAAATTCTGAAAAATTCAGCATAGCAGCGCCACCTGTTGGGCGATTTGCACCAAAACACAAACAGCACTAATTCATATTAAGGTATACCGGAATCTGAAGTTTGATGAAAATCGGTGCATTAGTTCTGGAGCTAGAGCTATTGTGGAAATCACAAAAAATGCAGCACAGCAGCGCCACCTGTTGAGCGATTTAAACGAAAAGGTACAAAACATCATTTCATGTCAAGGACTAACTGAATCTAAAGTTTGATGAAAATCCGTGCATTAGTTCTGGACATTGAGCTATTGTGGAAATCGTGAAAAATGCTGCATAGCAGCGCCACCTGTTGAGGGATTTACACCAAAACATAAACAGCACTAATTCATATCCAGGTATACCTGAATCTGAAGTTTGTTGAAAACCCAAGTATTAGTTCTTGAGATAGAGCTATTGCGGAAATCTCAAAAAAATGCAGCATAGCAGCGCCACCTATTGAGCGATTTACATCACAAGAGGCAAAACGTCAATTCATGTCAAGCGCTAACTGAATCTGAAGTTTGATGAAAATCCGTGCATTATTTCTTGAGATTGAGCTATTACGAAAATCGTGTAAATGCTTCAAAATGCAGCTTAGCAGCGCCATCTGTTGGGCGATTTGCACCAAAACATTACCAGCACCAACTCATATCAAGGATTAGCGGAATCTGAAGTTTTATAAAAATCCGTGCATTAGTTCTTGAGATAGAGCTTTTGCGGAAATTCTGAAAAATGCTACATAGCAGCGCCACCTGCAAGGCGATTTACACCAAAAACTAATCAGTACCAATCTATATCAGGGACTACCTGAAAATAATTTTTTATTAAATGCCATGCATTAGTTCTTGAGATAGAGCGCCCACAATAGTTGTGTCACATACAGACAGACAGACGGACGGACAGACGGACAGACAGACAGACAGGGAGACTCACAGACAGACATTTTGTACAAACATGTTTTTTGGAAACTCTGACCCCTAAAACGTATAAATCCGTCGAAAACTGGAATTCGAAAATTTTCATGAAACCAATACTTTCTTCTTGTCAAGATAGAAGAAAGTAAAAAGGTCAAAATAACGGTTTAAGGGCCGTCTATTATGTCTTGAAAAGCATAATTTGAAAAAAAAATACGTTCTACTCATTTTAATGAAACATTTCGGCAGCCAATTGTCAAAACACATTAAGCGAGTGAGATATTTATATTGGCACGAAATAATACATTCACAGAAGTGACATAGTCATTTTGTAGTATTTTAACAATCGAGTACCGAACTTCAATTTGGATATATACCCTGAAATAGACTCATTTTAAATGAATTAATTTATCGAAAACTAATCATACAAATTTCATACAAAATTGGATTTAGGCAAATTGAAGGTCGTGAAATTTATTTATGGTATCAAATTTGGGTATTACTTTTGAAAAAAAAAAAAAAAAAAAAAAAAAAAAAAAGTTTGGCTTTGTTTTGATATGTAGATGACCCCCTAAGTAAATTTTATACACATGATTTAAAAGTAGACTTTATTTCCAATCGTTTAGCACCTGTAACTTTCTTCTGCAATAATATATTGCAGAGTTAGTGTGGGGGAGGGGTACTTTTTTTCCCATGACTGTACATAAATAAGCCATGTCATGATGAAATGTTAATATGTAGATATCTAAATAAGCTGCATAAGATTAGACATTTTATCATATGTCAGCATTTTATGTTCACGACTTTATCACGATGTTTGGTATGGAATCACATTATCAGAGCTGCTAAATTTCCGGCTTTTTAAATACCAGTTTTGTAATACAGAAAATTTTATTTTATTTTATTAGAATATTTGGGCTATTTATAAGAACAACGTATTGTCTAAGATAATAGTTGAGTGCAAAAAGAAGGAGACTTGGCAACTCTGCATTTTCTTAACACAGGCCCTTGTAAAAATCAATAGCTAAGGCTTTAAAAAATCAGTAATCTCATTTGAAGTTGTTTCAAGTGAAAAATATATTTTCATCCATTTCAAAATAATTCGGGTATGGCTGTGTTAAGCAATAATAATGTGAATATGTACCATTGAATAATACCCGTTTGACATTACTAATGAACATGAAATATATAGTCTTTCTCACACAAAGATACATTATGCACCTACTAAACAAAAATTTTTCTTCTAACGCACCTATTTTATAATTAGTTTACAAAATTATAAATTGAAAATATCGATAAAAGTTAATAATAAACAATAAATGTCGAAAATTGTTAAAGTGAAAGGTAACTACAATATAGAAAACAAATAGGAATGCTACTGTTGGTAAATTGATTCGATTTGAAATATCTTAATATATCTAAAAAGTAAATCTATGCGTCTTCGTACAGTTATGATGTTTTAAAAATGAGACAAATAAATGATTTTTTTTTCTAAAAGTTACTATATTTTTATTACTACGTTACCGTATTACTAGTTTTTACTACATTTACTAAATTTTTTAATAACGTGCTTACATTTAATTTTTCAACAGAGTTTGAAGAATTAAAAAAAAAAAAAAACCCTGAAATATTCGAAAATAATGAGAAAATTGTTAAAGGTGTTAACTTACTAGTAAAATAACTAGGTTGAAACCCCTCAGTTATAGACACCTAACCAATAACTGACACTCCAGCAAAAATCTAACTCATGTAAGAATTTTCTTGTAAAATTCAGCAGAGCAATATTCTCTAAGAATGACTAAGACACTTATTACTTACCCATCATACATATTATAGGGTAAGTCTTGTAATAGTTTTAAAAATAGAAAAAAAAATTTGACGCATTTACACGTTTCAGACACTGGAGATTCCGAAAAGCATATTTTTTGGAAAAAAATTTGTCTGTCCGTCTGTATGTCTGTGTGTCTTTAATCGCTCTATCTCCCGAACAAATTGAGGTAGAGGCTTGAAATTCGGTGTGTACTTAAGGAGTAATAATGGGAAGAAGCCTATTGAATATCAGTAACCTCGATTAACCGGAATTATTTTTTTCGGCCTCTTGAAATATTCGTTCTGATAAAAGGCATACAAAAATTTTCGAAATTGTTTATTTGAAGGAGTGATTATAAAAGACAATAAAAAAAAAAAACATACATTTTGCATCATGAATGAAGTCGATCGTATAATTCGTTGCCGAGACATTTGTAATTCTATTTTTCACACTCTTCGATTTTTCATGCCCCTGTATTTTATTCAAATTTCAATTCAAAGATATATTTTAATTGGACATGAGACGCTTAATCCGACGCAGTAAACTGTTAGTTAACAGGATTATAATTTTTCGAGTTATAAGGATGTTTCTTTTACGCAATTCGGTGCTACTCGATTATCCCGCCGACCAAAAAACTATCGCCAATCTATAAGATTAAATGCCAATAATGGCTTATCGTAAATGTCAAGTATTTAATGCTTCTTCATACCTATAAGGGAGTTACCGTAGGGGGGGACACAGTTCTGTCGCTAAATATCGCCAAGTTTGTCGCCAACTTGGCGGTATATCGCCAAAATTAGCGACCAAAATAAGTCGCCAAAAGTGACGCCAACTTGCCGTATATCACATATCTCTAATATTTCGAAATATCTCTAATATTTCGCCAAATTCCCTTAGACTTCTATTGTAAACCTATCGGGATTACGTGCTTACAGAAAATCAACAAATTGAGATATTTTAATGCAACAAAAAGTAATATTAGCTTAAGGGGTTATACTAATTATATTTAAGGGAGTCCAAATAAATTAAATTATGAATAAACGTAACAGGGTAAAATGCTTAGCAAATATCACATGTTTTATTTTCATATTTTATATTATCTATATCCATGATGGGTGGCCCCCAATGACTAGTTTTTACTTTGGAGTAAACGTATTATTGTAAAATGCTACTAAGTCAAGAACACATTCAATGTGGAAGGAACTTTTGAGAACACATTTTGTGACTAAGTGCCATTTTGAGACAAGCATCTTATTTCTGAAATTAAGGTAGTGCTTTTTTATTATCTATTTGCAATGCAACCATCCTAATCTTTTTCTTCAAGTTACACTTATAGAAATTAGTTTAAAGATGACTATGATACATAATAGAGTCATGATTTATAGTTCAAAGTTATTAAATTTAGCGTAATGGTAGTACCAGTTATTAAATTTAGCTTAATGGTGGTGCCAGTTGTTGATTCCAGGAAGTTGATTTCTCCAATTTCTGATAGAGGAGTCAGATATCCGTTATATTAAAGGAAAATTTAAATATATTATTTGAATTGAGTAAAAAAACATAATAATAAATTAAATTTATCTTAACGAAACTTAAATTTAAATTATTCTACTAGTGTCTGACACCAATTCTCAGTTATTGGTTCATAAATGCGAGTTATTGGATATCTGCATTAATAATAATTTAATGTAATAATTTAACTTAAAAAACGACACCTTCATTTGCAGTATGGTATCATATAAAAATAAGGATTAAGTATTATTTTTTATAATAAAGATTAAAGTATTTTTAAAGCATGAGTTCCAGAAAATAAGGTATTTTTTTTTTTTTTTTTTTTTTTTTTTTTTTTGTTTTTGTTTTTTCAAAATTTGCAAAATACGTGTCAGACACTGGTTCACTTTGTGTCAGTTATTATTTTTCAAAATAGGTTTGGTGTCAGTTACTGGACTTATTACTCATATTTATGACAGAAATAAACTTTCAATAATACAACCAGGATTCGTTGATATATATTATGATATATATAAATATCATTATACAAATCTAACATTTATTCTCAAAATAGCAAAATGTTCTATATTTATTTTCGAAATATCACTGTGGAAGATATTTTTGATATTTTTAGTCACAGCAAGAGTAAATGAAATTTCCAACTACTACTGGCTGCGTCATTCTGTAGATAGAGAACATTTGTGTCTGGCATTGACTTCTTAACCAAAGAAGAAAACATATACATTTTTCAAGGTTTAGGTTTGAAGTTTTTATTTTTAAACATAGAAATAATAATCATGTTGTGCATAATTTAATTAATTTAATTTAATTTGTTCTAAGTGACAAAAAAAGAAAAGGAAAAGAAAAATGCATTATCTATATTGTAGAGAACAAACATATATCTGCGTAACGCATACGTCATTTTGCGAATGGCAACCCTTTGAAACTTAAATGAAATTTCGGTCTTGCAATTTTCGCAACTGCAATTTTTAAACATCTAAACATCGCACATTTTCAATTTTTACACCGCCGAACAGAGAAAAAGATGTGCTTTTAAATGCAATTTGTTTGAAAGCTGTATATTAATTTATTTTTGAGATATTAATTTTTTCCTAGTTTTTCATGCAAATTTTGTAATTGTGGCAAATGAAGTACTCCATTTATATTGAGAGTAAAGGGAAAATAGTAGATTACTGTATCTTTTCTCATAAAAACAAAACAAAAAGAAATTAAATTACGTGCTATGCAAAAATATCGTCTGTTAATTAATATGGTGAATTTTGGTTTATTTCGTTTTTATTTATCAATTTAATAAATTGTAGTTTATTGCAAACTTACTTCAGAAACGATACAAAGCTGAATGAATGTAATTTTAGTATTCCGTGTATAATAACATTTTCCAAATTTTGAAAAAAATATATAAATTAATGATTTATGATAAAACATGGAGCTATTATCGCTTTTTTCTGGGTTTGTATATTATTCTTCGATAATGACGTCATATGCATATATTTCTACAGATGTTGTGTAAGACTGGATCGTTAAAGTGGAATGCTTTAGCGGATGCAAATGACGTGATTTGATTAAAAAAAGGCGTGTATTTAATTATTAAAACATAAATATGTTTAATAGAAGTGCGTCATTTTCACCTTAGCTGCTTTGAAATCCTTCACAGTTGAAAAGGCTTGGAAATAATGTAATCGAAATCACACTGATAAAATGCAATTTTTTACAAAAGAGTAGAATGTGTTTACAGAAGGGCAGTGACATACAGAGTGCATACGCATATCGGAAGTCTTTATCCAAAAAATAGCAATTTGTATTACAAATCTTGATATTCTCGCCTGGATGAATTCGCTTCGCCGGGTTAGACAAGCAAAAAAAGGCGATCTTGGGAATAAATCAATGTTTAAAATAATATCGGTTCCCAAAGTTTTTGTCCAAAATTCTTTCCACTAATAAAATTTTATTGCTATTCTTTAAGACATTCTACTATACTTTTATCAAAATAACATAATTGCCTTAATGTAATTTTTCATAATATTATATTATCTATATATATTTAAAACACAAAGCTGTTTTTTAATCATCTGGCCTGAGCTTTCTTATGAACCAATTTTACTAATATATATATATATATATATATATATTTAACTGAAAGTTGGTTATTTGCAGATGTGCCTGCCCTAGCTGTTTATATATACTACATATATATATATATATATATATATATATACCCATTTTTATATTTTAATTTTAATAGTATTTTATGATTTTTTTTCAAAATAGTTGTAATTAGATAGCTTTCATTATTGCAGAGAAGAGAGAAATAATGAGGTTTAATCATCTTTATTCATTCGATTTTCTGTTAAAAATTCAAAACTGTTGATAAAAACTGTTGTATAGGGTTTACTAGCGCAAAACGAAAAATGACGTACTGCTTTTGAAAACACGCACTTTTTCTCCTAAAACTTCTATATATTTTTTCCTTCTGCATGTGTACTGATACTAAGTTGCAGACAATAGGCGAATTGATAATGGCGTCATATTTAAAAGAAAACGATCATTTTCTTAGATAAAGCTAAACATTTTAACACAAATGTGCCTAAAAAACATAAATCAGACAATTTTTACTCTCCGGTACTGAGATTAGAATCTCAAGTTAAGAGTGCAATTGTTCGCATGCAAAAATATTGTTGGCATTCGTGACTTCAAGTTTTGAGTTAAAATGGTTTTAAAATGATAAAATTAAAATATCATTTAAAAAAATGGTTAAAACGGACATTAGATGTGCATAAGTAAATTATGAGACCGAAAATGATGTCGGGTTCAGATTTCATGTGGAAAATATTCTATGATCGTGTCAAAGTGGAATAATTTTTTTTTCATTCCGGAAATACCAAGAATAAGAGCCTCAATTGATAATTTCATCATAATAACTAATCTTTATTATATTTTACTGATTACGTATATATCTATATTATAAAGGACAAACTTATCTGTGCGTAACGCTGACATCATTTTGTGAATGGCAACACTTCACGATCAAATTTCGATTTTGAAATTTTCGCTACTGCAATTTTTTAATCTTCGGACCATCGTACATTTTCAATTTTTAGATCGTCGTTTAGGGAAAAATCTACTTTCAAATTCAATTTGTTTAAAAACTGTATCTTAATTGACTGATATATTAGGTTTTTAAAAATAATTTTCAAGCATGATTTTCTGAAATTTTTCTTATTACGAGCCGGCCCCAATTCATAATAATAATAAACATTCTGCTCATAAAGCAATAAAAATTGTTCAGTATTTATTTCTGACTAATTTTCTACAGCGAAATTAATAGATCCTTTATAAATAAATAGAAGAAGAATATTAAAAAAATATATTTGTAATTGAACAATTTAAATTCTTAGACAGCCAAAGGGCAATAAAAAACGTTCAAATGGAGTTTGCTTGGAAAATGCATTTTAGTTTACAGATTATCTATTGTTTTAAAAGCAATTTTCAAGCATAGAATATTTTTAAATGTATCTGTATTGTATGGAGCTCGATTACAATCTCCATTTTCTTAAGTCTAATATTCCATAAAAAAATTCTTCTATGAATAAATAAAATAAAATAAAATAAACAAAACACAAAATTTAACAGACATGTAATTGAAGTACGCGCTTAAAGCTCTGAAATTATCAGAATTCAAAAGGATGCCGTAAGTAGCAAAATCATCGGTTAATAACTCTTAGCATGCAACTGCGATGTAAATATCGCTTATCATAAATTTTAAAACTTTATTCATATTTTGCATATGAAAAATGTTATTGTTAGTGGGCAATCTAAAAATATATTGGAAGTAAAAAAATATTAGTTTTCAATTTAAAAAATGTTTTCACCTATATTATGTAACCCGGGAAGCACGGGTACGATCCCCGAGTTATAATAATGTTTGATAAAAAAGTTATAAAAATGTTTTTACATTAAGTTCAATATACTTTAGTTTCTAATTTATATTATGCTTAAAAATATTTATTAAAAGCAGTAAGTGGTCTATTATAAAAAAATCAGATATATATCGAAAGTATCAGACAAATATCAAAATATCGAGTATTTTTTATATTTCCGAAAATATCATTATATTTACGAACCCTAAATACAATGCATATTTTTTAGAAATTTTGTCAATGTTGTATCAATGTCAATGTTTTGTCACTGCCTTTTTAATGTACCTTTACTATACTTTCAAACAGATAGAGAAGTAATTGGTTTCGTGGTAATTCTTTCTTTAAGATATGAAACAGAACGTCATTCAGTCAATTAATTTAGAAAGAATGTATGTTTGAAATTTGGAACTCAAGTTGTTAAATTCATTTGTATTCTTTGCACTTTCGATGCGATTAGTTTTTCAAGCAAAAATCAAGCACGACTTGGTGGAATAAGCTGTATATGTGGATTCGAATATTTGAAACTTCTAATAATCGATTTCCTTTTAAAAAGTTATAAGTTAGGGGAGACAGGGGCTAGTAAGCGCAGTTTTTAGTTATTGATTTTTATTAATTTTTTGTTTAAGATTTTTATGAAACTTTAACTGTACTTTTAAAGAACACGCTTTGGGCTATAAATACCTGGCTATAATAAAAAAAAAAATAAATTTCAATTAAATCAGTTCTTGCTCTTCAAAACGAAAATGTAAATATTCGAAATGTTTCGACTATGTGTTTATTGGTTGTCCTGTTGGAGTATTCTAAAATTAAAGTGTGACTTTAAGTATCCAAATATGGAAAAATGACTCTTTATGATATACGGCATACAAATGAGCATATGTATGGCAGCATATATATGGCATATATATGGCGTATATAGCGGCATATATATGGCATACAAATGAGCTGTCATTGCGACATTTGCTTCAACAGCTAGACGGATGCAGCAAGGTACATACAGTTGTAGTGGGTCAAGTGGGAAAATGTTGGACAAAAGTGAATCCCTTCCCATCGTTTCTTTCCAACTATCAACATTATTATAACCTCGAAACAGGTATATATCAGTTTCAACCGCGTGACCAGATGCCCACCAAGTTTCCCCCAACCAATCAAAATCACCGATCTTTTAGCGCTTAACTAATGAAAATAGAGGAAACCGTAAAAATTGGAAGGCAAACGAAAAACATTCACGTGGTTGTCAAGTTCCTTGATAGGGTGTAACGTGAGGTGAAATTAATGCTGTTGACTATCTCGGTACCGATCAAAAAACCTGGAGGAAATTATCCCATTTATTAAGAATGGCGGTTGTTTGCCTTGCACATAAATTTCCTGGTAGACTTTCAGACAGCAGATGGGTTACCACTGCCAATAGAATTTTGAGACTCTATGTGGCAACTCCGAATCCACCGTCAAATCTGAAGATTTTGACGGAGTTTGATGTCAAGGTGTACACACGTGTATGGTTTGCAATTAAGTGCAAGCCATCCTGCAAAGTCGGTGCAATCCATCTTTGGGAAAGTGTTTATTTTTCCAGGGATATGGCTCAGACAGTTAAAGTTAACATTGATCAAGTAATCCAGAGCAATGCTTTTTTTGCTCATGCAGAAAACCTACTGATTGCCATGGTAACAGTTGATCGGAAAAACATCCACAAGTTAGGATTTCGTAGAATCCATAAAGCGCGAAGTGCGAACAGTAGTGGAGTCAGGCAGTTCCACGTTTCTGCAATCAACTTTAGCGCAGCAGATTATATTGATGTGATTCAATGGGATAAGATAAAAGTTCCGGGACAACTTATTTTGACTAATCTTTCATACGATTATTTAAAGATGTACATTGACAAACGTGATTGTGAAAATATCATTTCGTTTTCTGAGTTTCCATGCCACTCTCAATGTCTAGAAAGGTGTGCCAATAATGTTACTGAAGCTGCTACGACAGTTTGTGGCGCAAGCAACAGGAATAGATTCATAAGATCTCGATTACAATAAAGAGCTATTATGCGATATATTGAGACTGTCAGATTTTAAGGTTACAAAACTCCAACAGGATCAACAATAAACACCAAGCCGCAATATTTCGAATATTTAGATTTTTGTTTTGAAGAGCACGAACTGATTTAATTGAACTATAATTTTTTTATCACTCTTAACAGATTTAAATGTTTATTTTTAATTATTGAACTTTAATTGTTTGTGTACTCTTCACAGATTAAATGTTTGTATTGCACTCTTGCCTCTTGTGTGATGCATTCTATTATACATGTATAACAGGTAACAGGGAATTTACGGCAATTTTTTTCAAAATTTCTAATGACTGCAACATATTATGTGAATTCGAAAAAACTGTGCATGCATATTAATACGTAGTATACGCAACTTTCCACGGTATAACATTTTTATTATCCAAGTTTATGTTTATTTTGATTTATAAGTTTTACATGCCATTTTCGACGAATTTCGCAAAAATTGGGAGGGACGGGCGAACCGGAAGATAAAACTTAATTAAAAAAAAAAACTGTAATGGCTCATTGCTACGTGCCATGCAGAACTTTTACGCGGTATGAAATTTTTATTTTCCAGATTTATGTTTATTTTTATTTATAAGTTGTGCAAGGATTTTTTGAGGATTTTCGCAAATATAGGGTTGCCCGGGAGCAAAATAAAATTTGATTTTGAAAAAACTGTGCAGTTTTATTACTGAGGATCATACACAACTTTTGCGCGGTATTACGTTTTAATTTTCCGATTTTCGTTTTTTTCACTCCACCCTAGTACACGTGTTTATGTCACATTCCGTTCTTACGCATATTTCTGCGTAATATCGTTCCACATAATCCTGTGTAATATTCTGTTCTTACACATATAATATGTAAACTTCGTATACATATTAGTATGTATTATGTTCTTATGCATATATATCCGTACACTGTTAAAATTTTGCAGCATTCTGGCAGGTCATTCGACCGTTTTTTGAAAAAACGGTTTCATAACCATAATTTATCTATATTCTGACCACACTCTAAATTAAAATGTCTGAAATTCAGACACTTAAGTGTCTGAAATGGAGTGTTCAATTTTCAGACATTTTAAAATGTCTGAATTTTTTCAGACACTTTTTGCGTCTGAATTTCAGACACTTCAAACGTCTGAATCGCATCCATTTTTTTGTAAGCATCATACGTAGCCATGTTTGACCACGTTGAATCCTGGAAAAATATTTGGCTGTGGTCCTGCCCCCCCCCCCCCCCAATACAGCCTGATTTTTTTGGTGCTCTCAATTTTAGTATACAATTTTCGTTACGTTGATAATTTAAATCTTTTACGACATTGTACTGATTATAATCAATATCTTGAACTTCAGGAGTAGAACAAGATTAAAAAACAAAAAATATTTATCTAAATATTAGATTTTTTTAAATTTATTTTGTTTTTAACCTTATTTTACTTTAAAAGTTCAAAATATTGATTATAATCAGTACAATTTCGAAACAGATTTAAAATATAAGCTTTACAAATATTGCACATCAAATTTGGGGGCACTACAGTCGTAGGGGGACGGGGCACTTCCCAGTTTGCCCTTCCTTTAATCAAGAAGTACTTTTGCAAAAAACGCAACCCTGCATTATAGTTGTCTAAATTGAGATGTCCGGTATTCGGGAGTATCCGTTGTGGAGGTTAATGGACATTCTCGAATAGCGAACACCTCTATTTAACGAATACTTTTTTAATCAGCAGACATACATATTTGTATATTTTTACCTCAAAAAAGTAGACATCTCCAATTATCGGACAAATTCCGCGGTCCCGAAGTGTTCGCTATTAAGGGCTTTTAAGGTACATAGATAAATATATATAGATATTTTATAATCTTGTCCTACTCTAAAAGTTCAAAATATTTATTATACTCGGTTGAATGTGGAAAAAGATTTAAAATATCAGATGTACGAAAATTGCAAAAATCCCCCCCCCCCCCCCGAAAAAAAAATGAAAATATAAAAAAATATATTGCCACATAGGCAATTTTACATATACATCACTTGATAATCACAACAGCCATTTAACTATGAATAATGAAAATAAATAAATAAATATTCTACTTTAATAACATTGGGGAAAATTGACTTTGGTATTTTGTTAAATATATTTGCGTTTTTAAACTTGTCCTACTCTAAAAGTTCAAAACTTTCATTATAATCAGTGCAAGATTTAAGGAGTAATAATGGGAAGAAGCCTATTGAATATCAGTAACCTCGATTAACCGGAACTATTTTTTTCGGCCTCTTGAAATATTCGTTCTGATAAAAGGCATACAAAAATTTTCGAAATTGTTTATTTGAAGGAGTGATTATAAAAGACAATTAAAAAAAAAACATACATTTTGCATCATGAATGAAGTCGATCGTATAATTCGTTGCCGAGACATTTGTAATTCTATTTTTCACACTCTTCGATTTTTCATGCCCCTGTATTTTATTCAAATTTCAATTCAAAGATATATTTTAATTGGACATGAGACGCTTAATCCGACGCAGTAAACTGTTAGTTAACAGGATTATAATTTTTCGAGTTATAAGGATGTTTCTTTTACGCAATTCGGTGCTACTCGATTATCCCGCCGACCAAAAAACTATCGCCAATCTATAAGATTAAATGCCAATAATGGCTTATCGTAAATGTCAAGTATTTAATGCTTCTTCATACCTATAAGGGAGTTACCGTAGGGGGGGACACAGTTCTGTCGCTAAATATCGCCAAGTTTGTCGCCAACTTGGCGGTATATCGCCAAAATTAGCGACCAAAATAAGTCGCCAAAAGTGACGCCAACTTGCCGTATATCACATATCTCTAATATTTCGAAATATCTCTAATATTTCGCCAAATTCCCTTAGACTTCTATTGTAAACCTATCGGGATTACGTGCTTACAGAAAATCAACAAATTGAGATATTTTAATGCAACAAAAAGTAATATTAGCTTAAGGGGTTATACTAATTATATTTAAGGGAGTCCAAATAAATTAAATTATGAATAAACGTAACAGGGTAAAATGCTTAGCAAATATCACATGTTTTATTTTCATATTTTATATTATCTATATCCATGATGGGTGGCCCCCAATGACTAGTTTTTACTTTGGAGTAAACGTATTATTGTAAAATGCTACTAAGTCAAGAACACATTCAATGTGGAAGGAACTTTTGAGAACACATTTTGTGACTAAGTGCCATTTTGAGACAAGCATCTTATTTCTGAAATTAAGGTAGTGCTTTTTTATTATCTATTTGCAATGCAACCATCCTAATCTTTTTCTTCAAGTTACACTTATAGAAATTAGTTTAAAGATGACTATGATACATAATAGAGTCATGATTTATAGTTCAAAGTTATTAAATTTAGCGTAATGGTAGTACCAGTTATTAAATTTAGCTTAATGGTGGTGCCAGTTGTTGATTCCAGGAAGTTGATTTCTCCAATTTCTGATAGAGGAGTCAGATATCCGTTATATTAAAGAAAAATTTAAATATATTATTTGAATTGAGTAAAAAAACATAATAATAAATTAAATTTATCTTAACGAAACTTAAATTTAAATTATTCTACTAGTGTCTGACACCAATTCTCAGTTATTGGTTCATAAATGCGAGTTATTGGATATCTGCATTAATAATAATTTAATGTAATAATTTAACTTAAAAAACGACACCTTCATTTGCAGTATGGTATCATATAAAAATAAGGATTAAGTATTATTTTTTATAATAAAGATTAAAGTATTTTTAAAGAATGAGTTCCAGAAAATAAGGTTTTTTTTTTTTTTTTTTTTTTTTTTTTTTTTTTTTTGTTTTTGTTTTTGTTTTTTCAAAATTTGCAAAATACGTGTCAGACACTGGTTCACTTTGTGTCAGTTATTATTTTTCAAAATAGGTTTGGTGTCAGTTACTGGACTTATTACTCATATTTATGACAGAAATAAACTTTCAATAATACAACCAGGATTCGTTGATATATATTATGATATATATAAATATCATTATACAAATCTAACATTTATTCTCAAAATAGCAAAATGTTCTATATTTATTTTCGAAATATCACTGTGGAAGATATTTTTGATATTTTTAGTCACAGCAAGAGTAAATGAAATTTCCAACTACTACTGGCTGCGTCATTCTGTAGATAGAGAACATTTGTGTCTGGCATTGACTTCTTAACCAAAGAAGAAAACATATACATTTTTCAAGGTTTAGGTTTGAAGTTTTTATTTTTAAACATAGAAATAATAATCATGTTGTGCATAATTTAATTAATTTAATTTAATTTGTTCTAAGTGACAAAAAAAGAAAAGGAAAAGAAAAATGCATTATCTATATTGTAGAGAACAAACATATATCTGCGTAACGCATACGTCATTTTGCGAATGGCAACCCTTTGAAACTTAAATGAAATTTCGGTCTTGCAATTTTCGCAACTGCAATTTTTAAACATCTAAACATCGCACATTTTCAATTTTTACACCGCCGAACAGAGAAAAAGATGTGCTTTTAAATGCAATTTGTTTGAAAGCTGTATATTAATTTATTTTTGAGATATTAATTTTTTCCTAGTTTTTCATGCAAATTTTGTAATTGTGGCAAATGAAGTACTCCATTTATATTGAGAGTAAAGGGAAAATAGTAGATTACTGTATCTTTTCTCATAAAAACAAAACAAAAAGAAATTAAATTACGTGCTATGCAAAAATATCGTCTGTTAATTAATATGGTGAATTTTGGTTTATTTCGTTTTTATTTATCAATTTAATAAATTGTAGTTTATTGCAAACTTACTTCAGAAACGATACAAAGCTGAATGAATGTAATTTTAGTATTCCGTGTATAATAACATTTTCCAAATTTTGAAAAAAATATATAAATTAATGATTTATGATAAAACATGGAGCTATTATCGCTTTTTTCTGGGTTTGTATATTATTCTTCGATAATGACGTCATATGCATATATTTCTACAGATGTTGTGTAAGACTGGATCGTTAAAGTGGAATGCTTTAGCGGATGCAAATGACGTGATTTGATTAAAAAAAGGCGTGTATTTAATTATTAAAACATAAATATGTTTAATAGAAGTGCGTCATTTTCACCTTAGCTGCTTTGAAATCCGTCACAGTTGAAAAGGCTTGGAAATAATGTAATCGAAATCACACTGATAAAATGCAATTTTTTACAAAAGAGTAGAATGTGTTTACAGAAGGGCAGTGACATACAGAGTGCATACGCATATCGGAAGTCTTTATCCAAAAAATAGCAATTTGTATTACAAATCTTGATATTCTCGCCTGGATGAATTCGCTTCGCCGGGTTAGACAAGCAAAAAAAGGCGATCTTGGGAATAAATCAATGTTTAAAATAATATCGGTTCCCAAAGTTTTTGTCCAAAATTCTTTCCACTAATAAAATTTTATTGCTATTCTTTAAGACATTCTACTATACTTTTATCAAAATAACATAATTGCCTTAATGTAATTTTTCATAATATTATATTATCTATATATATTTAAAACACAAAGCTGTTTTTTAATCATCTGGCCTGAGCTTTCTTATGAACCAATTTTACTAATATATATATATATATATATATATTTAACTGAAAGTTGGTTATTTGCAGATGTGCCTGCCCTAGCTGTTTATATATACTACATATATATATATATATATATATATATATACCCATTTTTATATTTTAATTTTAATAGTATTTTATGATTTTTTTTCAAAATAGTTGTAATTAGATAGCTTTCATTATTGCAGAGAAGAGAGAAATAATGAGGTTTAATCATCTTTATTCATTCGATTTTCTGTTAAAAATTCAAAACTGTTGATAAAAACTGTTGTATAGGGTTTACTAGCGCAAAACGAAAAATGACGTACTGCTTTTGAAAACACGCACTTTTTCTCCTAAAACTTCTATATATTTTTTCCTTCTGCATGTGTACTGATACTAAGTTGCAGACAATAGGCGAATTGATAATGGCGTCATATTTAAAAGAAAACGATCATTTTCTTAGATAAAGCTAAACATTTTAACACAAATGTGCCTAAAAAACATAAATCAGACAATTTTTACTCTCCGGTACTGAGATTAGAATCTCAAGTTAAGAGTGCAATTGTTCGCATGCAAAAATATTGTTGGCATTCGTGACTTCAAGTTTTGAGTTAAAATGGTTTTAAAATGATAAAATTAAAATATCATTTAAAAAAATGGTTAAAACGGACATTAGATGTGCATAAGTAAATTATGAGACCGAAAATGATGTCGGGTTCAGATTTCATGTGGAAAATATTCTATGATCGTGTCAAAGTGGAATAATTTTTTTTTCATTCCGGAAATACCAAGAATAAGAGCCTCAATTGATAATTTCATCATAATAACTAATCTTTATTATATTTTACTGATTACGTATATATCTATATTATAAAGGACAAACTTATCTGTGCGTAACGCTGACATCATTTTGTGAATGGCAACACTTCACGATCAAATTTCGATTTTGAAATTTTCGCTACTGCAATTTTTTAATCTTCGGACCATCGTACATTTTCAATTTTTAGATCGTCGTTTAGGGAAAAATCTACTTTCAAATTCAATTTGTTTAAAAACTGTATCTTAATTGACTGATATATTAGGTTTTTAAAAATAATTTTCAAGCATGATTTTCTGAAATTTTTCTCATTACGAGCCGGCCCCAATTCATAATAATAATAAACATTCTGCTCATAAAGCAATAAAAATTGTTCAGTATTTATTTCTGACTAATTTTCTACAGCGAAATTAATAGATCCTTTATAAATAAATAGAAGAAGAATATTAAAAAAATATATTTGTAATTGAACAATTTAAATTCTTAGACAGCCAAAGGGCAATAAAAAACGTTCAAATGGAGTTTGCTTGGAAAATGCATTTTAGTTTACAGATTATCTATTGTTTTAAAAGCAATTTTCAAGCATAGAATATTTTTAAATGTATCTGTATTGTATGGAGCTCGATTACAATCTCCATTTTCTTAAGTCTAATATTCCATAAAAAAATTCTTCTATGAATAAATAAAATAAAATAAAATAAACAAAACACAAAATTTAACAGACATGTAATTGAAGTACGCGCTTAAAGCTCTGAAATTATCAGAATTCAAAAGGATGCCGTAAGTAGCAAAATCATCGGTTAATAACTCTTAGCATGCAACTGCGATGTAAATATCGCTTATCATAAATTTTAAAACATTATTCATATTTTGCATATGAAAAATGTTATTGTTAGTGGTCAATCTAAAAATATATTGGAAGTAAAAAAAATATTAGTTTTCAATTTAAAAAATGTTTTCACCTATATTATGTAACCCGGGAAGCACGGGTACGATCCCCGAGTTATAATAATGTTTGATAAAAAAGTTATAAAAATGTTTTTACATTAAGTTCAATATACTTTAGTTTCTAATTTATATTATGCTTAAAAATATTTATTAAAAGCAGTAAGTGGTCTATTATAAAAAAATCAGATATATATCGAAAGTATCAGACAAATATCAAAATATCGAGTATTTTTTATATTTCCGAAAATATCATTATATTTACGAACCCTAAATACAATGCATATTTTTTAGAAATTTTGTCAATGTTGTATCAATGTCAATGTTTTGTCACTGCCTTTTTAATGTACCTTTACTATACTTTCAAACAGATAGAGAAGTAATTGGTTTCGTGGTAATTCTTTCTTTAAGATATGAAACAGAACGTCATTCAGTCAATTAATTTAGAAAGAATGTATGTTTGAAATTTGGAACTCAAGTTGTTAAATTCATTTGTATTCTTTGCACTTTCGATGCGATTAGTTTTTCAAGCAAAAATCAAGCACGACTTGGTGGAATAAGCTGTATATGTGGATTCGAATATTTGAAACTTCTAATAATCGATTTCCTTTTAAAAAGTTATAAGTTAGGGGAGACAGGGGCTAGTAAGCGCAGTTTTTAGTTATTGATTTTTATTAATTTTTTGTTTAAGATTTTTATGAAACTTTAACTGTACTTTTAAAGAACACGCTTTGGGCTATAAATACCTGGCTATAATAAAAAAAAAAATAAATTTCAATTAAATCAGTTCTTGCTCTTCAAAACGAAAATGTAAATATTCGAAATGTTTCGACTATGTGTTTATTGGTTGTCCTGTTGGAGTATTCTAAAATTAAAGTGTGACTTTAAGTATCCAAATATGGAAAAATGACTCTTTATGATATACGGCATACAAATGAGCATATGTATGGCAGCATATATATGGCATATATATGGCATATATAGCGGCATATATATGGCATACAAATGAGCTGTCATTGCGACATTTGCTTCAACAGCTAGACGGATGCAGCAAGGTACATACAGTTGTAGTGGGTCAAGTGGGAAAATGTTGGACAAAAGTGAATCCCTTCCCATCGTTTCTTTCCAACTATCAACATTATTATAACCTCGAAACAGGTATATATCAGTTTCAACCGCGTGACCAGATGCCCACCAAGTTTCCCCCAACCAATCAAAATCACCGATCTTTTAGCGCTTAACTAATGAAAATAGAGGAAACCGTAAAAATTGGAAGGCAAACGAAAAACATTCACGTGGTTGTCAAGTTCCTTGATAGGGTGTAACGTGAGGTGAAATTAATGCTGTTGACTATCTCGGTACCGATCAAAAAACCTGGAGGAAATTATCCCATTTATTAAGAATGGCGGTTGTTTGCCTTGCACATAAATTTCCTGGTAGACTTTCAGACAGCAGATGGGTTACCACTGCCAATAGAATTTTGAGACTCTATGTGGCAACTCCGAATCCAACGTCAAATCTGAAGATTTTGACGGAGTTTGATGTCAAGGTGTACACACGTGTATGGTTTGCAATTAAGTGCAAGCCATCCTGCAAAGTCGGTGCAATCCATCTTTGGGAAAGTGTTTATTTTTCCAGGGATATGGCTCAGACAGTTAAAGTTAACATTGATCAAGTAATCCAGAGCAATGCTTTTTTTGCTCATGCAGAAAACCTACTGATTGCCATGGTAACAGTTGATCGGAAAAACATCCACAAGTTAGGATTTCGTAGAATCCATAAAGCGCGAAGTGCGAACAGTAGTGGAGTCAGGCAGTTCCACGTTTCTGCAATCAACTTTAGCGCAGCAGATTATATTGATGTGATTCAATGGGATAAGATAAAAGTTCCGGGACAACTTATTTTGACTAATCTTTCATACGATTATTTAAAGATGTACATTGACAAACGTGATTGTGAAAATATCATTTCGTTTTCTGAGTTTCCATGCCACTCTCAATGTCTAGAAAGGTGTGCCAATAATGTTACTGAAGCTGCTACGACAGGTTGTGGCGCAAGCAACAGGAATAGATTCATAAGATCTCGATTACAATAAAGAGCTATTATGCGATATATTGAGACTGTCAGATTTTAAGGTTACAAAACTCCAACAGGATCAACAATAAACACCAAGCCGCAATATTTCGAATATTTAGATTTTTGTTTTGAAGAGCACGAACTGATTTAATTGAACTATAATTTTTTTATCACTCTTAACAGATTTAAATGTTTATTTTTAATTATTGAACTTTAATTGTTTGTGTACTCTTCACAGATTAAATGTTTGTATTGCACTCTTGCCTCTTGTGTGATGCATTCTATTATACATGTATAACAGGTAACAGGGAATTTACGGCAATTTTTTTCAAAATTTCTAATGACTGCAACATATTATGTGAATTCGAAAAAACTGTGCATGCATATTAATACGTAGTATACGCAACTTTCCACGGTATAACATTTTTATTATCCAAGTTTATGTTTATTTTGATTTATAAGTTTTACATGCCATTTTCGACGAATTTCGAAAAAATTGGGAGGGACGGGCGAACCGGAAGATAAAACTTAATTAAAAAAAAAACTGTAATGGCTCATTGCTACGTGCCATGCAGAACTTTTACGCGGTATGAAATTTTTATTTTCCAGATTTATGTTTATTTTTATTTATAAGTTGTGCAAGGATTTTTTGAGGATTTTCGCAAATATAGGGTTGCCCGGGAGCAAAATAAAATTTGATTTTGAAAAAACTGTGCAGTTTTATTACTGAGGATCATACACAACTTTTGCGCGGTATTACGTTTTAATTTTCCGATTTTCGTTTTTTTCACTCCACCCTAGTACACGTGTTTATGTCACATTCCGTTCTTACGCATATTTCTGCGTAATATCGTTCCACATAATCCTGTGTAATATTCTGTTCTTACACATATAATATGTAAACTTCGTATACATATTAGTATGTATTATGTTCTTATGCATATATATCCGTACACTGTTAAAATTTTGCAGCATTCTGGCAGGTCATTCGACCGTTTTTTGAAAAAACGGTTTCATAACCATAATTTATCTATATTCTGACCACACTCTAAATTAAAATGTCTGAAATTCAGACACTTAAGTGTCTGAAATGGAGTGTTCAATTTTCAGACATTTTAAAATGTCTGAATTTTTTCAGACACTTTTTGCATCTGAATTTCAGACACTTCAAACGTCTGAATCGCATCCATTTTTTTGTAAGCATCATACGTAGCCATGTTTGACCACGTTGAATCCTGGAAAAATATTTGGCTGTGGTCCTGCCCCCCCCCCCCCCCCAATACAGCCTGATTTTTTTGGTGCTCTCAGTTTTAGTATACAATTTTCGTTACGTTGATAATTTAAATATTTTACGACATTGTACTGATTATAATCAATATCTTGAACTTCAGGAGTACAACAAGATTAAAAAACAAAAAATATTTATCTAAATATTAGATTTTTTTTAATTTATTTTGTTTTTAACCTTATTTTACTTTAAAAGTTCAAAATATTGATTATAATCAGTACAATTTCGAAACAGATTTAAAATATAAGCTTTACAAATATTGCACATCAAATTTGGGGGCACTACAGGCGTAGGGGGACGGGGCACTTCCCAGTTTGCCCTTCCTTTAATCAAGAAGTACTTTTGCAAAAAACGCAACCCTGCATTATAGTTGTCTAAATTGAGATGTCCGGTATTCGGGAGTATCCGTTGTGGAGGTTAATGGACATTCTCGAATAGCGAACACCTCTATTTAACGAATACTTTTTTAATCAGCAGACATACATATTTGTATATTTTTACCTCAAAAAAGTAGACATCTCCAATTATCGGACAAATTCCGCGGTCCCGAAGTGTTCGCTATTAAGGGCTTTTAAGGTACATAGATAAATATATATAGATATTTTATAATCTTGTCCTACTCTAAAAGTTCAAAATATTTATTATACTCGGTTGAATGTGGAAAAAGATTTAAAATATCAGATGTACGAAAATTGCAAAAATCCCCCCCCCCCCCCCGAAAAAAAAATGAAAATATAAAAAAATATATTGCCACATAGGCAATTTTACATATACATCACTTGATAATCACAACAGCCATTTAACTATGAATAATGAAAATAAATAAATAAATATTCTACTTTAATAACATTGGGGAAAAATGACTTTGGTATTTTGTTAAATATATTTGCGTTTTTAAACTTGTCCTACTCTAAAAGTTCAAAACTTTCATTATAATCAGTGCAAGATTTAAGGAGTAATAATGGGAAGAAGCCTATTGAATATCAGTAACCTCGATTAACCGGAACTATTTTTTTCGGCCTCTTGAAATATTCGTTCTGATAAAAGGCATACAAAAATTTTCGAAATTGTTTATTTGAAGGAGTGATTATAAAAGACAATTAAAAAAAAAACATACATTTTGCATCATGAATGAAGTCGATCGTATAATTCGTTGCCGAGACATTTGTAATTCTATTTTTCACACTCTTCGATTTTTCATGCCCCTGTATTTTATTCAAATTTCAATTCAAAGATATATTTTAATTGGACATGAGACGCTTAATCCGACGCAGTAAACTGTTAGTTAACAGGATTATAATTTTTCGAGTTATAAGGATGTTTCTTTTACGCAATTCGGTGCTACTCGATTATCCCGCCGACCAAAAAACTATCGCCAATCTATAAGATTAAATGCCAATAATGGCTTATCGTAAATGTCAAGTATTTAATGCTTCTTCATACCTATAAGGGAGTTACCGTAGGGGGGGGACACAGTTCTGTCGCTAAATATCGCCAAGTTTGTCGCCAACTTGGCGGTATATCGCCAAAATTAGCGACCAAAATAAGTCGCCAAAAGTGACGCCAACTTGCCGTATATCACATATCTCTAATATTTCGAAATATCTCTAATATTTCGCCAAATTCCCTTAGACTTCTATTGTAAACCTATCGGGATTACGTGCTTACAGAAAATCAACAAATTGAGATATTTTAATGCAACAAAAAGTAATATTAGCTTAAGGGGTTATACTAATTATATTTAAGGGAGTCCAAATAAATTAAATTATGAATAAACGTAACAGGGTAAAATGCTTAGCAAATATCACATGTTTTATTTTCATATTTTATATTATCTATATCCATGATGGGTGGCCCCCAATGACTAGTTTTTACTTTGGAGTAAACGTATTATTGTAAAATGCTACTAAGTCAAGAACACATTCAATGTGGAAGGAACTTTTGAGAACACATTTTGTGACTAAGTGCCATTTTGAGACAAGCATCTTATTTCTGAAATTAAGGTAGTGCTTTTTTATTATCTATTTGCAATGCAACCATCCTAATCTTTTTCTTCAAGTTACACTTATAGAAATTAGTTTAAAGATGACTATGATACATAATAGAGTCATGATTTATAGTTCAAAGTTATTGAATTTAGCGTAATGGTAGTACCAGTTATTAAATTTAGCTTAATGGTGGTGCCAGTTGTTGATTCCAGGAAGTTGATTTCTCCAATTTCTGATAGAGGAGTCAGATATCCGTTATATTAAAGAAAAATTTAAATATATTATTTGAATTGAGTAAAAAAACATAATAATAAATTAAATTTATCTTAACGAAACTTAAATTTAAATTATTCTACTAGTGTCTGACACCAATTCTCAGTTATTGGTTCATAAATGCGAGTTATTGGATATCTGCATTAATAATAATTTAATGTAATAATTTAACTTAAAAAACGACACCTTCATTTGCAGTATGGTATCATATAAAAATAAGGATTAAGTATTATTTTTTATAATAAAGATTAAAGTATTTTTAAAGAATGAGTTCCAGAAAATAAGGTTTTATTTTTTTATTTTTTTATTTTTTTTTGTTTTTGTTTTTGTTTTTTCAATATTTGCAAAATACGTGTCAGACACTGGTTCACTTTGTGTCAGTTATTATTTTTCAAAATAGGTTTGGTGTCAGTTACTGGACTTATTACTCATATTTATGACAGAAATAAACTTTCAATAATACAACCAGGATTCGTTGATATATATTATGATATATATAAATATCATTATACAAATCTAACATTTATTCTCAAAATAGCAAAATGTTCTATATTTATTTTCGAAATATCACTGTGGAAGATATTTTTGATATTTTTAGTCACAGCAAGAGTAAATGAAATTTCCAACTACTACTGGCTGCGTCATTCTGTAGATAGAGAACATTTGTGTCTGGCATTGACTTCTTAACCAAAGAAGAAAACATATACATTTTTCAAGGTTTAGGTTTGAAGTTTTTATTTTTAAACATAGAAATAATAATCATGTTGTGCATAATTTAATTAATTTAATTTAATTTGTTCTAAGTGACAAAAAAAGAAAAGGAAAAGAAAAATGCATTATCTATATTGTAGAGAACAAACATATATCTGCGTAACGCATACGTCATTTTGCGAATGGCAACCCTTTGAAACTTAAATGAAATTTCGGTCTTGCAATTTTCGCAACTGCAATTTTTAAACATCTAAACATCGCACATTTTCAATTTTTACACCGCCGAACAGAGAAAAAGATGTGCTTTTAAATGCAATTTGTTTGAAAGCTGTATATTAATTTATTTTTGAGATATTAATTTTTTCCTAGTTTTTCATGCAAATTTTGTAATTGTGGCAAATGAAGTACTCCATTTATATTGAGAGTAAAGGGAAAATAGTAGATTACTGTATCTTTTCTCATAAAAACAAAACAAAAAGAAATTAAATTACGTGCTATGCAAAAATATCGTCTGTTAATTAATATGGTGAATTTTGGTTTATTTCGTTTTTATTTATCAATTTAATAAATTGTAGTTTATTGCAAACTTACTTCAGAAACGATACAAAGCTGAATGAATGTAATTTTAGTATTCCGTGTATAATAACATTTTCCAAATTTTGAAAAAAATATATAAATTAATGATTTATGATAAAACATGGAGCTATTATCGCTTTTTTCTGGGTTTGTATATTATTCTTCGATAATGACGTCATATGCATATATTTCTACAGATGTTGTGTAAGACTGGATCGTTAAAGTGGAATGCTTTAGCGGATGCAAATGACGTGATTTGATTAAAAAAAGGCGTGTATTTAATTATTAAAACATAAATATGTTTAATAGAAGTGCGTCATTTTCACCTTAGCTGCTTTGAAATCCTTCACAGTTGAAAAGGCTTGGAAATAATGTAATCGAAATCACACTGATAAAATGCAATTTTTTACAAAAGAGTAGAATGTGTTTACAGAAGGGCAGTGACATACAGAGTGCATACGCATATCGGAAGTCTTTATCCAAAAAATAGCAATTTGTATTACAAATCTTGATATTCTCGCCTGGATGAATTCGCTTCGCCGGGTTAGACAAGCAAAAAAAGGCGATCTTGGGAATAAATCAATGTTTAAAATAATATCGGTTCCCAAAGTTTTTGTCCAAAATTCTTTCCACTAATAAAATTTTATTGCTATTCTTTAAGACATTCTACTATACTTTTATCAAAATAACATAATTGCCTTAATGTAATTTTTCATAATATTATATTATCTATATATATTTAAAACACAAAGCTGTTTTTTAATCATCTGGCCTGAGCTTTCTTATGAACCAATTTTACTAATATATATATATATATATATATATTTAACTGAAAGTTGGTTATTTGCAGATGTGCCTGCCCTAGCTGTTTATATATACTACATATATATATATATATATATATATATACCCATTTTTATATTTTAATTTTAATAGTATTTTATGATTTTTTTTCAAAATAGTTGTAATTAGATAGCTTTCATTATTGCAGAGAAGAGAGAAATAATGAGGTTTAATCATCTTTATTCATTCGATTTTCTGTTAAAAATTCAAAACTGTTGATAAAAACTGTTGTATAGGGTTTACTAGCGCAAAACGAAAAATGACGTACTGCTTTTGAAAACACGCACTTTTTCTCCTAAAACTTCTATATATTTTTTCCTTCTGCATGTGTACTGATACTAAGTTGCAGACAATAGGCGAATTGATAATGGCGTCATATTTAAAAGAAAACGATCATTTTCTTAGATAAAGCTAAACATTTTAACACAAATGTGCCTAAAAAACATAAATCAGACAATTTTTACTCTCCGGTACTGAGATTAGAATCTCAAGTTAAGAGTGCAATTGTTCGCATGCAAAAATATTGTTGGCATTCGTGACTTCAAGTTTTGAGTTAAAATGGTTTTAAAATGATAAAATTAAAATATCATTTAAAAAAATGGTTAAAACGGACATTAGATGTGCATAAGTAAATTATGAGACCGAAAATGATGTCGGGTTCAGATTTCATGTGGAAAATATTCTATGATCGTGTCAAAGTGGAATAATTTTTTTTTCATTCCGGAAATACCAAGAATAAGAGCCTCAATTGATAATTTCATCATAATAACTAATCTTTATTATATTTTACTGATTACGTATATATCTATATTATAAAGGACAAACTTATCTGTGCGTAACGCTGACATCATTTTGTGAATGGCAACACTTCACGATCAAATTTCGATTTTGAAATTTTCGCTACTGCAATTTTTTAATCTTCGGACCATCGTACATTTTCAATTTTTAGATCGTCGTTTAGGGAAAAATCTACTTTCAAATTCAATTTGTTTAAAAACTGTATCTTAATTGACTGATATATTAGGTTTTTAAAAATAATTTTCAAGCATGATTTTCTGAAATTTTTCTTATTACGAGCCGGCCCCAATTCATAATAATAATAAACATTCTGCTCATAAAGCAATAAAAATTGTTCAGTATTTATTTCTGACTAATTTTCTACAGCGAAATTAATAGATCCTTTATAAATAAATAGAAGAAGAATATTAAAAAAATATATTTGTAATTGAACAATTTAAATTCTTAGACAGCCAAAGGGCAATAAAAAACGTTCAAATGGAGTTTGCTTGGAAAATGCATTTTAGTTTACAGATTATCTATTGTTTTAAAAGCAATTTTCAAGCATAGAATATTTTTAAATGTATCTGTATTGTATGGA
Organism: Maratus speciosus; assembly: GCA_963932465.1. NCBI lineage: Eukaryota > Metazoa > Arthropoda > Arachnida > Araneae > Salticidae > Maratus > Maratus speciosus. The sequence continues at coordinate 51,576,748 of OZ010792.1, forward strand.
GCTCGATTACAATCTCCATTTTCTTAAGTCTAACATTCCATAAAAAAATTCTTCTATGAATAAATAAAATAAAATAAAATAAACAAAACACAAAATTTAACAGACATGTAATTGAAGTACGCGCTTAAAGCTCTGAAATTATCAGAATTCAAAAGGATGCCGTAAGTAGCAAAATCATCGGTTAATAACTCTTAGCATGCAACTGCGATGTAAATATCGCTTATCATAAATTTTAAAACATTATTCATATTTTGCATATGAAAAATGTTATTGTTAGTGGGCAATCTAAAAATATATTGGAAGTAAAAAAAATATTAGTTTTCAATTTAAAAAATGTTTTCACCTATATTATGTAACCCGGGAAGCACGGGTACGATCCCCGAGTTATAATAATGTTTGATAAAAAAGTTATAAAAATGTTTTTACATTAAGTTCAATATACTTTAGTTTCTAATTTATATTATGCTTAAAAATATTTATTAAAAGCAGTAAGTGGTCTATTATAAAAAAATCAGATATATATCGAAAGTATCAGACAAATATCAAAATATCGAGTATTTTTTATATTTCCGAAAATATCATTATATTTACGAACCCTAAATACAATGCATATTTTTTAGAAATTTTGTCAATGTTGTATCAATGTCAATGTTTTGTCACTGCCTTTTTAATGTACCTTTACTATACTTTCAAACAGATAGAGAAGTAATTGGTTTCGTGGTAATTCTTTCTTTAAGATATGAAACAGAACGTCATTCAGTCAATTAATTTAGAAAGAATGTATGTTTGAAATTTGGAACTCAAGTTGTTAAATTCATTTGTATTCTTTGCACTTTCGATGCGATTAGTTTTTCAAGCAAAAATCAAGCACGACTTGGTGGAATAAGCTGTATATGTGGATTCGAATATTTGAAACTTCTAATAATCGATTTCCTTTTAAAAAGTTATAAGTTAGGGGAGACAGGGGCTAGTAAGCGCAGTTTTTAGTTATTGATTTTTATTAATTTTTTGTTTAAGATTTTTATGAAACTTTAACTGTACTTTTAAAGAACACGCTTTGGGCTATAAATACCTGGCTATAATAAAAAAAAAAATAAATTTCAATTAAATCAGTTCTTGCTCTTCAAAACGAAAATGTAAATATTCGAAATGTTTCGACTATGTGTTTATTGGTTGTCCTGTTGGAGTATTCTAAAATTAAAGTGTGACTTTAAGTATCCAAATATGGAAAAATGACTCTTTATGATATACGGCATACAAATGAGCATATGTATGGCAGCATATATATGGCATATATATGGCATATATAGCGGCATATATATGGCATACAAATGAGCTGTCATTGCGACATTTGCTTCAACAGCTAGACGGATGCAGCAAGGTACATACAGTTGTAGTGGGTCAAGTGGGAAAATGTTGGACAAAAGTGAATCCCTTCCCATCGTTTCTTTCCAACTATCAACATTATTATAACCTCGAAACAGGTATATATCAGTTTCAACCGCGTGACCAGATGCCCACCAAGTTTCCCCCAACCAATCAAAATCACCGATCTTTTAGCGCTTAACTAATGAAAATAGAGGAAACCGTAAAAATTGGAAGGCAAACGAAAAACATTCACGTGGTTGTCAAGTTCCTTGATAGGGTGTAACGTGAGGTGAAATTAATGCTGTTGACTATCTCGGTACCGATCAAAAAACCTGGAGGAAATTATCCCATTTATTAAGAATGGCGGTTGTTTGCCTTGCACATAAATTTCCTGGTAGACTTTCAGACAGCAGATGGGTTACCACTGCCAATAGAATTTTGAGACTCTATGTGGCAACTCCGAATCCAACGTCAAATCTGAAGATTTTGACGGAGTTTGATGTCAAGGTGTACACACGTGTATGGTTTGCAATTAAGTGCAAGCCATCCTGCAAAGTCGGTGCAATCCATCTTTGGGAAAGTGTTTATTTTTCCAGGGATATGGCTCAGACAGTTAAAGTTAACATTGATCAAGTAATCCAGAGCAATGCTTTTTTTGCTCATGCAGAAAACCTACTGATTGCCATGGTAACAGTTGATCGGAAAAACATCCACAAGTTAGGATTTCGTAGAATCCATAAAGCGCGAAGTGCGAACAGTAGTGGAGTCAGGCAGTTCCACGTTTCTGCAATCAACTTTAGCGCAGCAGATTATATTGATGTGATTCAATGGGATAAGATAAAAGTTCCGGGACAACTTATTTTGACTAATCTTTCATACGATTATTTAAAGATGTACATTGACAAACGTGATTGTGAAAATATCATTTCGTTTTCTGAGTTTCCATGCCACTCTCAATGTCTAGAAAGGTGTGCCAATAATGTTACTGAAGCTGCTACGACAGGTTGTGGCGCAAGCAACAGGAATAGATTCATAAGATCTCGATTACAATAAAGAGCTATTATGCGATATATTGAGACTGTCAGATTTTAAGGTTACAAAACTCCAACAGGATCAACAATAAACACCAAGCCGCAATATTTCGAATATTTAGATTTTTGTTTTGAAGAGCACGAACTGATTTAATTGAACTATAATTTTTTTATCACTCTTAACAGATTTAAATGTTTATTTTTAATTATTGAACTTTAATTGTTTGTGTACTCTTCACAGATTAAATGTTTGTATTGCACTCTTGCCTCTTGTGTGATGCATTCTATTATACATGTATACACTATGACGCAAAAGTTTAGACAATGAAGAAATTCTTACATACTTTGAAAAATATTTATTCAATTTTCAAATCACTGCTTGAAATTAATGTGCTGTACATATAAACAATATTTATAACAAAGAAAAGTGGAATTGTGCATATTGCAATAAATTAAATGGTAACAAAAATAAACTGCTGTCTCAAAAGTTTAGACACAAATTAAATAAAATCGAAATAAACAATTTTTAAAACCTGGTTGCGCATCCATGCTTATGTATTACGTCATATACACGAGATTGCATGGAAGAAACTAAATCTTGCATAGTTTGTGGATCGATATCGTACCATGCATTCTCAATAGATTTCTTAAGTTCCTTTTCAGAAGAGTATTGTCTAGCGTTGCTATAAACTTTGCGACACATGATGCTCCAAAGGTTTTCTATAGGGTTAAGATCTGGGCTACATGTTGGCCAGTCGAGAACTCTTATATTATGGGAATTAAACCAAAATTTTGAATGTTTTGCAGTGTGAATTGAAGCATTGTCTTGCTGAAATTCCCACTGAGGACCCCCTAGAAGCTCAGCAAATGGCAGTAGGTTTTCTTCCAATGTCTGTGTATAATGCTGTGAAGTTTGACGACCACTGGTGAAGGTCAGAGATACTTGTCCATTATAGCAAAAGGCTGCCCAAACCATCACCGAGCCCCCTCCTTGTCTGCGACTAAAAAAACGTCGAGGTTCCTTCCGCAAGTCATGCCAATACGATAAACAACCATCTGGACCATCCAGATTCCACTTTTTTTCATCGCTAAATATGATTGACTGCCATTTCTCTCCATATGACATATGCTTTCGAGCCCACACAAGTCTTTGTAACTTATGATGTGGTTTCAGAGCTGGTTTCTTCTGCATTTTGCTATAAACGATTGTTCCCTTTTCCAAAATTCGTCTACGAATCGTATCCTTTGATACAGAGAGTCCCGATGAACTTTGAACTCCACGTACGCTCATTTGTTGAGTACTCGCTAGTCTTTGTATCAGGCGATCCTCTCGTACATTTGTCACACGTGGCCTCCCAGACCGACATTTTGCTTTATATTCAGAACCACTCGATAAAACTCGATAAATAGATTTTTTTGACCTATTAATAATAGCAGAAATTTCAGAAACGCTCTTCCCTTCACCTTTCAACTGCCAAATCCTTGAAACCTCATTCACTTGAATTTTTTTAGCTCTCGGCATGTCGACTATGAAGCGCAATCGTTTGCAGAACTTAAGTACTCCAAATTTGTGACATCATCGATTCTAAATTTGCATATGCCAGTGAATATTCAAAGAAATTTAGAATAGTGTCTAAACTTTTGCGACAAGCACATTTGAATTTTTATGAAAAAAATTAGTATTATAGCAAATAAAACGACTGTCTTTTGTACATAGCATTTTAAATCAGTTTTTGAATATATTTACAGGTTTTTGTAATTCTGACGTCATAATTCTACATTTTAAAGCTGAATGACGTCATTGTCTAAACTTTTGCGTCATAGTGTAACAGGTAACAGGGAATTTACGGCAATTTTTTTCAAAATTTCTAATGACTGCAACATATTATGTGAATTCGAAAAAACTGTGCATGCATATTAATACGTAGTATACGCAACTTTCCACGGTATAACATTTTTATTATCCAAGTTTATGTTTATTTTGATTTATAAGTTTTACATGCCATTTTCGACGAATTTCGCAAAAATTGGGAGGGACGGGCGAACCGGAAGATAAAACTTAATTAAAAAAAAAACTGTAATGGCTCATTGCTACGTGCCATGCAGAACTTTTACGCGGTATGAAATTTTTATTTTCCAGATTTATGTTTATTTTTATTTATAAGTTGTGCAAGGATTTTTTGAGGATTTTCGCAAATATAGGGTTGCCCGGGAGCAAAATAAAATTTGATTTTGAAAAAACTGTGCAGTTTTATTACTGAGGATCATACACAACTTTTGCGCGGTATTACGTTTTAATTTTCCGATTTTCGTTTTTTTCACTCCACCCTAGTACACGTGTTTATGTCACATTCCGTTCTTACGCATATTTCTGCGTAATATCGTTCCACATAATCCTGTGTAATATTCTGTTCTTACACATATAATATGTAAACTTCGTATACATATTAGTATGTATTATGTTCTTATGCATATATATCCGTACACTGTTAAAATTTTGCAGCATTCTGGCAGGTCATTCGACCGTTTTTTGAAAAAACGGTTTCATAACCATAATTTATCTATATTCTGACCACACTCTAAATTAAAATGTCTGAAATTCAGACACTTAAGTGTCTGAAATGGAGTGTTCAATTTTCAGACATTTTAAAATGTCTGAATTTTTTCAGACACTTTTTGCGTCTGAATTTCAGACACTTCAAACGTCTGAATCGCATCCATTTTTTTGTAAGCATCATACGTAGCCATGTTTGACCACGTTGAATCCTGGAAAAATATTTGGCTGTGGTCCTGCCCCCCCCCCCCCCCCCAATACAGCCTGATTTTTTTGGTGCTCTCAGTTTTAGTATACAATTTTCGTTACGTTGATAATTTAAATATTTTACGACATTGTACTGATTATAATCAATATCTTGAACTTCAGGAGTACAACAAGATTAAAAAACAAAAAATATTTATCTAAATATTAGATTTTTTTTAATTTATTTTGTTTTTAACCTTATTTTACTTTAAAAGTTCAAAATATTGATTATAATCAGTACAATTTCGAAACAGATTTAAAATATAAGCTTTACAAATATTGCACATCAAATTTGGGGGCACTACAGGCGTAGGGGGACGGGGCACTTCCCAGTTTGCCCTTCCTTTAATCAAGAAGTACTTTTGCAAAAAACGCAACCCTGCATTATAGTTGTCTAAATTGAGATGTCCGGTATTCGGGAGTATCCGTTGTGGAGGTTAATGGACATTCTCGAATAGCGAACACCTCTATTTAACGAATACTTTTTTAATCAGCAGACATACATATTTGTATATTTTTACCTCAAAAAAGTAGACATCTCCAATTATCGGACAAATTCCGCGGTCCCGAAGTGTTCGCTATTAAGGGCTTTTAAGGTACATAGATAAATATATATAGATATTTTATAATCTTGTCCTACTCTAAAAGTTCAAAATATTTATTATACTCGGTTGAATGTGGAAAAAGATTTAAAATATCAGATGTACGAAAATTGCAAAAATCCCCCCCCCCCCCCCGAAAAAAAAATGAAAATATAAAAAAATATATTGCCACATAGGCAATTTTACATATACATCACTTGATAATCACAACAGCCATTTAACTATGAATAATGAAAATAAATAAATAAATATTCTACTTTAATAACATTGGGGAAAAATGACTTTGGTATTTTGTTAAATATATTTGCGTTTTTAAACTTGTCCTACTCTAAAAGTTCAAAACTTTCATTATAATCAGTGCAAGATTTAAGGAGTAATAATGGGAAGAAGCCTATTGAATATCAGTAACCTCGATTAACCGGAACTATTTTTTTCGGCCTCTTGAAATATTCGTTCTGATAAAAGGCATACAAAAATTTTCGAAATTGTTTATTTGAAGGAGTGATTATAAAAGACAATAAAAAAAAAAAACATACATTTTGCATCATGAATGAAGTCGATCGTATAATTCGTTGCCGAGACATTTGTAATTCTATTTTTCACACTCTTCGATTTTTCATGCCCCTGTATTTTATTCAAATTTCAATTCAAAGATATATTTTAATTGGACATGAGACGCTTAATCCGACGCAGTAAACTGTTAGTTAACAGGATTATAATTTTTCGAGTTATAAGGATGTTTCTTTTACGCAATTCGGTGCTACTCGATTATCCCGCCGACCAAAAAACTATCGCCAATCTATAAGATTAAATGCCAATAATGGCTTATCGTAAATGTCAAGTATTTAATGCTTCTTCATACCTATAAGGGAGTTACCGTAGGGGGGGACACAGTTCTGTCGCTAAATATCGCCAAGTTTGTCGCCAACTTGGCGGTATATCGCCAAAATTAGCGACCAAAATAAGTCGCCAAAAGTGACGCCAACTTGCCGTATATCACATATCTCTAATATTTCGAAATATCTCTAATATTTCGCCAAATTCCCTTAGACTTCTATTGTAAACCTATCGGGATTACGTGCTTACAGAAAATCAACAAATTGAGATATTTTAATGCAACAAAAAGTAATATTAGCTTAAGGGGTTATACTAATTATATTTAAGGGAGTCCAAATAAATTAAATTATGAATAAACGTAACAGGGTAAAATGCTTAGCAAATATCACATGTTTTATTTTCATATTTTATATTATCTATATCCATGATGGGTGGCCCCCAATGACTAGTTTTTACTTTGGAGTAAACGTATTATTGTAAAATGCTACTAAGTCAAGAACACATTCAATGTGGAAGGAACTTTTGAGAACACATTTTGTGACTAAGTGCCATTTTGAGACAAGCATCTTATTTCTGAAATTAAGGTAGTGCTTTTTTATTATCTATTTGCAATGCAACCATCCTAATCTTTTTCTTCAAGTTACACTTATAGAAATTAGTTTAAAGATGACTATGATACATAATAGAGTCATGATTTATAGTTCAAAGTTATTAAATTTAGCGTAATGGTAGTACCAGTTATTAAATTTAGCTTAATGGTGGTGCCAGTTGTTGATTCCAGGAAGTTGATTTCTCCAATTTCTGATAGAGGAGTCAGATATCCGTTATATTAAAGAAAAATTTAAATATATTATTTGAATTGAGTAAAAAAACATAATAATAAATTAAATTTATCTTAACGAAACTTAAATTTAAATTATTCTACTAGTGTCTGACACCAATTCTCAGTTATTGGTTCATAAATGCGAGTTATTGGATATCTGCATTAATAATAATTTAATGTAATAATTTAACTTAAAAAACGACACCTTCATTTGCAGTATGGTATCATATAAAAATAAGGATTAAGTATTATTTTTTATAATAAAGATTAAAGTACTTTTAAAGCATGAGTTCCAGAAAATAAGGTTTTTTTTTTTGTTTGTTTTTTCAATATTTGCAAAATACGTGTCAGACACTGGTTCACTTTGTGTCAGTTATTATTTTTCAAAATAGGTTTGGTGTCAGTTACTGGACTTATTACTCATATTTATGACAGAAATAAACTTTCAATAATACAACCAGGATTCGTTGATATATATTATGATATATATAAATATCATTATACAAATCTAACATTTATTCTCAAAATAGCAAAATGTTCTATATTTATTTTCGAAATATCACTGTGGAAGATATTTTTGATATTTTTAGTCACAGCAAGAGTAAATGAAATTTCCAACTACTACTGGCTGCGTCATTCTGTAGATAGAGAACATTTGTGTCTGGCATTGACTTCTTAACCAAAGAAGAAAACATATACATTTTTCAAGGTTTAGGTTTGAAGTTTTTATTTTTAAACATAGAAATAATAATCATGTTGTGCATAATTTAATTAATTTAATTTAATTTGTTCTAAGTGACAAAAAAAGAAAAGGAAAAGAAAAATGCATTACCTATATTGTAGAGAACAAACATATATCTGCGTAACGCATACGTCATTTTGCGAATGGCAACCCTTTGAAACTTAAATGAAATTTCGGTCTTGCAATTTTCGCAACTGCAATTTTTAAACATCTAAACATCGCACATTTTCAATTTTTACACCGCCGAACAGAGAAAAAGATGTGCTTTTAAATGCAATTTGTTTGAAAGCTGTATATTAATTTATTTTTGAGATATTAATTTTTTCCTAGTTTTTCATGCAAATTTTGTAATTGTGGCAAATGAAGTACTCCATTTATATTGAGAGTAAAGGGAAAATAGTAGATTACTGTATCTTTTCTCATAAAAACAAAACAAAAAGAAATTAAATTACGTGCTATGCAAAAATATCGTCTGTTAATTAATATGGTGAATTTTGGTTTATTTCGTTTTTATTTATCAATTTAATAAATTGTAGTTTATTGCAAACTTACTTCAGAAACGATACAAAGCTGAATGAATGTAATTTTAGTATTCCGTGTATAATAACATTTTCCAAATTTTGAAAAAAATATATAAATTAATGATTTATGATAAAACATGGAGCTATTATCGCTTTTTTCTGGGTTTGTATATTATTCTTCGATAATGACGTCATATGCATATATTTCTACAGATGTTGTGTAAGACTGGATCGTTAAAGTGGAATGCTTTAGCGGATGCAAATGACGTGATTTGATTAAAAAAAGGCGTGTATTTAATTATTAAAACATAAATATGTTTAATAGAAGTGCGTCATTTTCACCTTAGCTGCTTTGAAATCCTTCACAGTTGAAAAGGCTTGGAAATAATGTAATCGAAATCACACTGATAAAATGCAATTTTTTACAAAAGAGTAGAATGTGTTTACAGAAGGGCAGTGACATACAGAGTGCATACGCATATCGGAAGTCTTTATCCAAAAAATAGCAATTTGTATTACAAATCTTGATATTCTCGCCTGGATGAATTCGCTTCGCCGGGTTAGACAAGCAAAAAAAGGCGATCTTGGGAATAAATCAATGTTTAAAATAATATCGGTTCCCAAAGTTTTTGTCCAAAATTCTTTCCACTAATAAAATTTTATTGCTATTCTTTAAGACATTCTACTATACTTTTATCAAAATAACATAATTGCCTTAATGTAATTTTTCATAATATTATATTATCTATATATATTTAAAACACAAAGCTGTTTTTTAATCATCTGGCCTGAGCTTTCTTATGAACCAATTTTACTAATATATATATATATATATATATATTTAACTGAAAGTTGGTTATTTGCAGATGTGCCTGCCCTAGCTGTTTATATATACTACATATATATATATATATATATACCCATTTTTATATTTTAATTTTAATAGTATTTTATGATTTTTTTTCAAAATAGTTGTAATTAGATAGCTTTCATTATTGCAGAGAAGAGAGAAATAATGAGGTTTAATCATCTTTATTCATTCGATTTTCTGTTAAAAATTCAAAACTGTTGATAAAAACTGTTGTATAGGGTTTACTAGCGCAAAACGAAAAACGACGTACTGCTTTTGAAAACACGCACTTTTTCTCCTAAAACTTCTATATATTTTTTCCTTCTGCATGTGTACTGATACTAAGTTGCAGACAATAGGCGAATTGATAATGACGTCATATTTAAAAGAAAACGATCATTTTCTTAGATAAAGCTAAACATTTTAACACAAATGTGCCTAAAAAACATAAATCAGACAATTTTTACTCTCCGGTACTGAGATTAGAATCTCAAGTTAAGAGTGCAATTGTTCGCATGCAAAAATATTGTTGGCATTCGTGACTTCAAGTTTTGAGTTAAAATGGTTTTAAAATGATAAAATTAAAATATCATTTAAAAAAATGGTTAAAACGGACATTAGATGTGCATAAGTAAATTATGAGACCGAAAATGATGTCGGGTTCAGATTTCATGTGGAAAATATTCTATGATCGTGTCAAAGTGGAATAATTTTTTTTTCATTCCGGAAATACCAAGAATAAGAGCCTCAATTGATAATTTCATCATAATAACTAATCTTTATTATATTTTACTGATTACGTATATATCTATATTATAAAGGACAAACTTATCTGTGCGTAACGCTGACATCATTTTGTGAATGGCAACACTTCACGATCAAATTTCGATTTTGAAATTTTCGCTACTGCAATTTTTTAATCTTCGGACCATCGTACATTTTCAATTTTTAGATCGTCGTTTAGGGAAAAATCTACTTTCAAATTCAATTTGTTTAAAAACTGTATCTTAATTGACTGATATATTAGGTTTTTAAAAATAATTTTCAAGCATGATTTTCTGAAATTTTTCTTATTACGAGCCGGCCCCAATTCATAATAATAATAAACATTCTGCTCATAAAGCAATAAAAATTGTTCAGTATTTATTTCTGACTAATTTTCTACAGCGAAATTAATAGATCCTTTATAAATAAATAGAAGAAGAATATTAAAAAAATATATTTGTAATTGAACAATTTAAATTCTTAGACAGCCAAAGGGCAATAAAAAACGTTCAAATGGAGTTTGCTTGGAAAATGCATTTTAGTTTACAGATTATCTATTGTTTTAAAAGCAATTTTCAAGCATAGAATATTTTTAAATGTATCTGTATTGTATGGAGCTCGATTACAATCTCCATTTTCTTAAGTCTAATATTCCATAAAAAAATTCTTCTATGAATAAATAAAATAAAATAAAATAAACAAAACACAAAATTTAACAGACGTGTAATTGAAGTACGCGCTTAAAGCTCTGAAATTATCAGAATTCAAAAGGATGCCGTAAGTAGCAAAATCATCGGTTAATAACTCTTAGCATGCAACTGCGATGTAAATATCGCTTATCATAAATTTTAAAACTTTATTCATATTTTGCATATGAAAAATGTTATTGTTAGTGGGCAATCTAAAAATATATTGGAAGTAAAAAAATATTAGTTTTCAATTTAAAAAATGTTTTCACCTATATTATGTAACCCGGGAAGCACGGGTACGATCCCCGAGTTATAATAATGTTTGATAAAAAAGTTATAAAAATGTTTTTACATTAAGTTCAATATACTTTAGTTTCTAATTTATATTATGCTTAAAAATATTTATTAAAAGCAGTAAGTGGTCTATTATAAAAAAATCAGATATATATCGAAAGTATCAGACAAATATCAAAATATCGAGTATTTTTTATATTTCCGAAAATATCATTATATTTACGAACCCTAAATACAATGCATATTTTTTAGAAATTTTGTCAATGTTGTATCAATGTCAATGTTTTGTCACTGCCTTTTTAATGTACCTTTACTATACTTTCAAACAGATAGAGAAGTAATTGGTTTCGTGGTAATTCTTTCTTTAAGATATGAAACAGAACGTCATTCAGTCAATTAATTTAGAAAGAATGTATGTTTGAAATTTGGAACTCAAGTTGTTAAATTCATTTGTATTCTTTGCACTTTCGATGCGATTAGTTTTTCAAGCAAAAATCAAGCACGACTTGGTGGAATAAGCTGTATATGTGGATTCGAATATTTGAAACTTCTAATAATCGATTTCCTTTTAAAAAGTTATAAGTTAGGGGAGACAGGGGCTAGTAAGCGCAGTTTTTAGTTATTGATTTTTATTAATTTTTTGTTTAAGATTTTTATGAAACTTTAACTGTACTTTTAAAGAACACGCTTTGGGCTATAAATACCTGGCTATAATAAAAAAAAAATAAATTTCAATTAAATCAGTTATGGCTCTTCAAAACGAAAATGTAAATATTCGAAATGTTTCGACTATGTGTTTATTGGTTGTCCTGTTGGAGTATTCTAAAATTAAAGTGTGACTTTAAGTATCCAAATATGGAAAAATGACTCTTTATGATATACGGCATACAAATGAGCATATGTATGGCAGCATATATATGGCATATATATGGCATATATAGCGGCATATATATGGCATACAAATGAGCTGTCATTGCGACATTTGCTTCAACAGCTAGACGGATGCAGCAAGGTACATACAGTTGTAGTGGGTCAAGTGGGAAAATGTTGGACAAAAGTGAATCCCTTCCCATCGTTTCTTTCCAACTATCAACATTATTATAACCTCGAAACAGGTATATATCAGTTTCAACCGCGTGACCAGATGCCCACCAAGTTTCCCCCAACCAATCAAAATCACCGATCTTTTAGCGCTTAACTAATGAAAATAGAGGAAACCGTAAAAATTGGAAGGCAAACGAAAAACATTCGCGTGGTTGTCAAGTTCCTTGATAGGGTGTAACGTGAGGTGAAATTAATGCTGTTGACTATCTCGGTACCGATCAAAAAACCTGGAGGAAATTATCCCATTTATTAAGAATGGCGGTTGTTTGCCTTGCACATAAATTTCCTGGTAGACTTTCAGACAGCAGATGGGTTACCACTGCCAATAGAATTTTGAGACTCTATGTGGCAACTCCGAATCCAACGTCAAATCTGAAGATTTTGACGGAGTTTGATGTCAAGGTGTACACACGTGTATGGTTTGCAATTAAGTGCAAGCCATCCTGCAAAGTCGGTGCAATCCATCTTTGGGAAAGTGTTTATTTTTCCAGGGATATGGCTCAGACAGTTAAAGTTAACATTGATCAAGTAATCCAGAGCAATGCTTTTTTTGCTCATGCAGAAAACCTACTGATTGCCATGGTAACAGTTGATCGGAAAAACATCCACAAGTTAGGATTTCGTAGAATCCATAAAGCGCGAAGTGCGAACAGTAGTGGAGTCAGGCAGTTCCACGTTTCTGCAATCAACTTTAGCGCAGCAGATTATATTGATGTGATTCAATGGGATAAGATAAAAGTTCCGGGACAACTTATTTTGACTAATCTTTCGTACGATTATTTAAAGATGTACATTGACAAACGTGATTGTGAAAATATCATTTCGTTTTCTGAGTTTCCATGCCACTCTCAATGTCTAGAAAGGTGTGCCAATAATGTTACTGAAGCTGCTACGACAGTTTGTGGCGCAAGCAACAGGAATAGATTCATAAGATCTCGATTACAATAAAGAGCTATTATGCGATATATTGAGACTGTCAGATTTTAAGGTTACAAAACTCCAACAGGATCAACAATAAACACCAAGCCGCAATATTTCGAATATTTAGATTTTTGTTTTGAAGAGCACGAACTGATTTAATTGAACTATAATTTTTTTATCACTCTTAACAGATTTAAATGTTTATTTTTAATTATTGAACTTTAATTGTTTGTGTACTCTTCACAGATTAAATGTTTGTATTGCACTCTTGCCTCTTGTGTGATGCATTCTATTATACATGTATAACAGGTAACAGGGAATTTACGGCAATTTTTTTCAAAATTTCTAATGACTGCAACATATTATGTGAATTCGAAAAAACTGTGCATGCATATTAATACGTAGTATACGCAACTTTCCACGGTATAACATTTTTATTATCCAAGTTTATGTTTATTTTGATTTATAAGTTTTACATGCCATTTTCGACGAATTTCGCAAAAATTGGGAGGGACGGGCGAACCGGAAGATAAAACTTAATTAAAAAAAAACTGTAATGGCTCATTGCTACGTGCCATGCAGAACTTTTACGCGGTATGAAATTTTTATTTTCCAGATTTATGTTTATTTTTATTTATAAGTTGTGCAAGGATTTTTTGAGGATTTTCGCAAATATAGGGTTGCCCGGGAGCAAAATAAAATTTGATTTTGAAAAAACTGTGCAGTTTTATTACTGAGGATCATACACAACTTTTGCGCGGTATTACGTTTTAATTTTCCGATTTTCGTTTTTTTCACTCCACCCTAGTACACGTGTTTATGTCACATTCCGTTCTTACGCATATTTCTGCGTAATATCGTTCCACATAATCCTGTGTAATATTCTGTTCTTACACATATAATATGTAAACTTCGTATACATATTAGTATGTATTATGTTCTTATGCATATATATCCGTACACTGTTAAAATTTTGCAGCATTCTGGCAGGTCATTCGACCGTTTTTTGAAAAAACGGTTTCATAACCATAATTTATCTATATTCTGACCACACTCTAAATTAAAATGTCTGAAATTCAGACACTTAAGTGTCTGAAATGGAGTGTTCAATTTTCAGACATTTTAAAATGTCTGAATTTTTTCAGACACTTTTTGCGTCTGAATTTCAGACACTTCAAACGTCTGAATCGCATCCATTTTTTTGTAAGCATCATACGTAGCCATGTTTGACCACGTTGAATCCTGGAAAAATATTTGGCTGTGGTCCTGCCCCCCCCCCCCCCCCCAATACAGCCTGATTTTTTTGGTGCTCTCAGTTTTGGTATACAATTTTCGTTACGTTGATAATTTAAATCTTTTACGACATTGTACTGATTATAATCAATATCTTGAACTTCAGGAGTAGAACAAGATTAAAAAACAAAAAATATTTATCTAAATATTAGATTTTTTTAAATTTATTTTGTTTTTAACCTTATTTTACTTTAAAAGTTCAAAATATTGATTATAATCAGTACAATTTCGAAACAGATTTAAAATATAAGCTTTACAAATATTGCACATCAAATTTGGGGGCACTACAGTCGTAGGGGGACGGGGCACTTCCCAGTTTGCCCTTCCTTTAATCAAGAAGTACTTTTGCAAAAAACGCAACCCTGCATTATAGTTGTCTAAATTGAGATGTCCGGTATTCGGGAGTATCCGTTGTGGAGGTTAATGGACATTCTCGAATAGCGAACACCTCTATTTAACGAATACTTTTTTAATCAGCAGACATACATATTTGTATATTTTTACCTCAAAAAAGTAGACATCTCCAATTATCGGACAAATTCCGCGGTCCCGAAGTGTTCGCTATTAAGGGCTTTTAAGGTACATAGATAAATATATATAGATATTTTATAATCTTGTCCTACTCTAAAAGTTCAAAATATTTATTATACTCGGTTGAATGTGGAAAAAGATTTAAAATATCAGATGTACGAAAATTGCAAAAATCCCCCCCCCCCCCAAAAAAAAAATGAAAATATAAAAAAATATATTGCCACATAGGCAATTTTACATATACATCACTTGATAATCACAACAGCCATTTAACTATGAATAATGAAAATAAATAAATAAATATTCTACTTTAATAACATTGGGGAAAAATGACTTTGGTATTTTGTTAAATATATTTGCGTTTTTAAACTTGTCCTACTCTAAAAGTTCAAAACTTTCATTATAATCAGTGCAAGATTTAAGATATCAGCTTTACAAAAATTCATGCAAAATCCCCCCTTCCCCCCCCCCCAAAAAATGAAAATACTTATTTAAAAATTATGTTTTTAAAAAATTTATATTTCCACATGGGCAAGTTTTTATGTAGATCAGAGGGTACTCACAAAAGCTATTCAACTATCAATAAAAACAAATAAGTACATATTCTATATTAAAAACATGAGGAAAAAATAACTTACGATTTCCAAACTTCTTTCGTCTTAAATATATACAGTAACATCTGTCATTTTTGTATTTTTCGTATAAGTGCATATAAATAAAGTTACCACAATTTTAAATACGAAATCTAGTTAGAGGTTTTTACTTTTTCCCATTATAAATTTCAAATTACTTTTTTATTAAAAATAATAAAAAAATCAGTATTAGAGTTGATTGAAAATCAAATACATATGTATATTTTTACAGGCAGCTTCATATAATAGACCAGTCTCATTTACTTTATTTATCTTTTTTTAATCTGCGGTTTTATGCCAGGAAGTAAGAAAGCATTAGGTCATCTTTCAAAGTTTTTTTTTCTTTACTTCCTTGTGGCCGTCATTTACTGCGAGATAAAAATTATCCATTGAAACTAAGAACTGACATTGAATATATAATTCGTAATAAAAAAGAACGTCATAAGTTTAAAAATATATACTTCTAGAATTAGTGGGGTTTTTTGCGAACAGATTCAAAACTAATTAAATTTCATGCAGGATTTTGTTTAGTACAATGAATAAAATCATAAAATACACTAATTTTACTACTATAAAGAAACTTACTTGAGTTGCTGCAAGAGGTAAGAAATATTCCTCGATTTGAAATTTTAAAAACTACCACAACCACAGTGAGGGAGAAAGACTTTCATCAGTTTAAAAGGTAATCCCATAATACATCCGACTAGCCATATTTAAAGAATGAGATGTTTCATCCTAAAAACAGGACCCGCCAGACAAAAGTTTCTTTTTTTTGCCAGCTTCGACAGGACGAAGATGAATAACACAATATTATTGATATAAATTGATACGAGTTAACACTAAGCCCATTGCACACGCTTTGTAGAATTTCCGGGTGTAATCTTCAACCGTCGTCTACTTCTGTTCTGTGTCTATCCCGCCCTTGTATCGACGACAGCTTCTAAGAGACATTTGATGTCGAGCACACACGTCAGATGTATGTATTCAATAAATAAATAATCCAAGTTAATACGAATTAAAATCACAGTACTTCACATTTCGCAAAAAACGAATTAAAATACACGCGTACATAAAAACAAACTTTGTTTGAATTACAACGTATACCACTTCGAACGAAGACATCTAAAACGCATGCGCAACTGGGAGTGCTAGTGCCCCCTGGTGGTTATTGCGTCGGAAGAATCAAAACGTCTTAAATTAAGACACGTTTAAAGCAATGAAGTGTCTTAAAATAAGACGTTTGCGGATATTTTAGACATTATTCTCAGTTCGTTTACACCATGGTCATAGTAAGACGCTTATGTATCTTAAATTAAGACATCTATAGTGTCTTAATTTTCAGATTAAGACACTTAAGTGTCTAAAATTCTTTTTCAGTCACATATGTGTCTAAATTTAAGACGCTTCTATTTGCAGTGCATAAAATGGCCAATAATATGGTCAGAATAGTGTTAAAATTACGGTTGTGTAACCGTTTTCGGAAAAAACGGTCAAATGTAAACAGTGTAGTATTCTTAGACATATTTCGGTGTAATATTCAAAATACGCAGATATGCAAAAACTGTAAATTACATTCGCAAACCACTTCTGGTAAATCTGTAACATTTAATACAATTTACACAATTGTTTGAGTTTTTGAAAGGATAATAATTTACACATGCCCATTAAGACAATTAACACGCATAACTATAAGTAAATTTTAGCGGCAAGAGTATACATTTTATGACAAAGGTGGAATTTTACAAATTCACACATATACCTATCTAAAAGTAATTAATTTACACACTTAGTTCTTAGAGTGTACGACAGTTACATATTCCTATCCGAATTATTAAGACATAATCTTGTATAATAAATCAACCTGCTCTAAATAATCATGGCTATCTTCGTACAGTTTTCGGCAATGCTTATTTGTTTACCTTCGGTTTTCTAATTTCTCGATGATTTCAATTTATCTCAAATATGTCGAAATTTATCTCAAATATAATTCACGAACGTTGCATTATGAACGATTGAAGGGATAGTTTTGGATTTTATCAAGAGCTAATGTTTATTTAATGTGAGTTTCTGAATTTTGGATACAATTCTGAGAAGATAAATAAAGGTAACTATAAACATGATTTAGTGGTAGTTCTCCTAAGTATATGTGTCGCCGCTACATTCCGTTTCTGGTACAATAAAATGAATTTTAGTATTAATATTAGATTATGAATAGCAGAATGATCGATATGCAATGTTTATTAATTATGTTCCCTAACATGTAAAATGTATCGTCATTACTTTATTTTTGGAAATTTAGTTTGCTGGTTTATATAAATAAAAATAATAATCTAACATAAATAAAATTATTTGCAAGGGTTTTCCCGTACACAATAATTAATGTTTTAAACTCATAGAGGTATCAGTCTCATTTTCTTCAAAGTACAAAAACAAAGGATTTATTTTATACTGCAAAACGTAATTGAATGTCAAAGAATATCATCTAATGCCCACATGTCATGCCTACCTGTAATCATATACATGTACAGTGTGACCAAAATTGTGTACATTTTTTGATATTTTCATGTTTTATAACTATGTGTGCTTGAAGAATATAATAAATTTCACTTAAGTAAAAATTTTTATATATCAAATTCATGGAAATGTAATGTGGAATTTAATAAAAAAACATAATTAAAATATCTGCATTACAAAAAAAAGTTACGCTTACAAAAAGTAAGATCAATATTAGATTTCATTGTATTTTAAATTTATATTTACACATTCAACATTTAGTAGGATAACCATCGTTTTTTATTACAGCTTCACAGCGTCTTTTCATTGAGATAACTAGTGTTTCGAGTTGATCCTTTTTTATCACGTGATGCCAAGAGTCAATTATAGCTGCAGTAAGTTGCGTTTTATTAGATGGGCGCTTTTTTTGTACAAGAAGTTTCAACCGTCGCCACGAATTGTTTACAAGTATCAGATCAAGGTTGTTCAGGGTAATAACTGTATGCTTTTATTTTAAAATCACTTTTTGCATATTTTTGCCGTATGGCTGAATCCTGCTGAGGGGGGAAATCCATGGGGAAGAGATTCCTGATGGAAGGTATCAATTTTGGTTCCAGGACAGGTTCAATGATTTTTTTTTCATTCAGAATGCAAGCAATCACTTGTTTTGTTTGTTTGTTTGTTTTATTGGACACATACATCAGACTTGTGTGCTTTACAACAAGGCCCGCTTATAAGTCATCGTCAATATACAGGGACGAGATAGCACAATGTAATTTACAACACAGAAAATTTTTACATCCGGGAGCTCCACAAAGAGTGTGCAATGGAGCCAGCGGGAGTCGAACCGGACAAGCCTCCTACGCTCTAAAGCGATTAGCAGCGTGGTGTCTTAACCACTCGGCCGCGGAGGCCAAGCAATCACTTCAGAATGCGGCCCACACCATCTGCCGACATACATACCCAAATCATGACATTTGTTGGGTTCTTTCTAGTTGCTTCAATGCAATCAGTATACAGATCTTCCCCTGCTCTAGGTCTCACATATTTTCGCTCACCACTACCGTAGAGCGATATTTTACTCCCATTGATCCATATTATTTGCTTTCACTGATTTCCTGAACAATTAATGTGTTCTTTTGTTCACTGAACTCGTTTGTTAAGTAAATTTAAAAATGTTTTTTTCTTCGGAATTCTACCTTTTAGTTCAAAGGCTTCTAATCTTCTCCTTATTGTTCTTGAACTAACTGAAATACCCATTGCATTCATATCACATTTAACAGCATCTCATGAAAGTCTTCTATCTTTGTCATATCCTTTTAACTTTCTATCGTCAGAAGCACTTGTGCATTTTTTCGGCCTGATCTTGCCTTACTATCACTGATTTTTTTTTCTTCATAACGTAAACACAACTTTCGTATGCCAGATAAACTGACTGACCTACAAACCTGTCTTGAAATTTCAGCATGAGAGATCATTCTCTATTAATATGACAATTCCGCTTCTTTTTGTATTTGTCCAATCAGTTCTTATTGTTGATTACATTGTTTTAAATTATTTGCATTAAAAAAAATAATAGAAAAAATATTCTATTTAGTTACACTAGTATTCACCCTTCTGGAAAAATTCATTCCAGCAAAATACCGCTTTTACGAATCAAAATATACTACATTTTATTTACTGGCATTTGATTGGTTCTCAGAACAGTCATTGTGATTGGCTAGGAAACTTTTATTAAAATAAACTTCAGCATTTATGACTAATTGTACTTGTATTTTAGGCGAAAGTAAGCGTAACTTTTTTTGTAATGCAGGTATCTTAATTCCTCTTTTTTTTTAAATAAAATTCTATATTAAATTACCTTAAATTTTATATATAAAAATTTGTATTAAAGTGAAAACTAATATATTCTATAAGCACACAAAGTTAAAAAACATGAATATTTCAAAAAAGGTCCACAATTTTGGACTCACTGTAATTTTGTGAAATTTTAAACTGTACTGTTTTACTTCGTAATAATTTTACGTATCTAGATAGCCTCCGATTGCAAATTTTAATAATTTCTGATGTTAACCAATATGATTTAAATAGGTCTACTTATTAATAGGATGAGTATGTAAATATAGTCATAGAAAAAAAAAAATAAACACCCCTACTTATTCCGCAACAAATAATTATACAAGAAAGTTACTGGTACCTTACGATTAGAAATAAAGTCTTCTTTTAAAGGATGTATATAACATTTGCTTAGGAGGGTATCGACATATTAAAACAAACCCCAACTTTTTTTTCGATAGCAATACCCAAGCTTGGCACCATAAATAAATTCTACACCATTCAATTAGCCTAAATACAAATTTTCACGATATTAGAACGATTAGTTCATAGAATTTAATTCTTTTAAAATGAGCATATTTTAGAGGTTATGTCTAAAGTAATTTTCGGTATTCGATTGTTGAAATGCTGCAGAATGACTATATCACTTCTATTAATGTATTATTTCTTGCTAATATGACCATTTCACTAGCTTTATATGTTTCGACAATCGACAGGCCAAATGTTTTAATAAAATAAGTGATAAATATAAATATATATATATATATTTAATTATGCACTTCTGCACAACATAGAGGATATCTTAAGCCATCATTTTGATGTTTTGGACTCAAAATTCGAAAACTACTTGGAAACAAAATTTGAAATTGAGAATTTGCATCAAGTAAGAGGAAATGAATATAATTGATTGGAATTATTTAAGAATTATTGAGATGAATTAAGGGGGGCGTGGATTATATTTATTGCAAAATGCTTAACCCCTTGACTGTTTTACCCGAATACAGCGTGGGCAAAAACAGTTTGCTATCTTCGATACTTAAACCTTTTGGATGCCACTTAATTTTGACTTTAATCTTCGGTTTGTTAAATGGCATATCTTTTTCGATTGTACAAAGCCAAATATTTTAGTAAAAAAAAAGTGGTACCGGGTCCTTATTTTTAATTTATTGTTTCAAATAGCAACAGAAACAGTTAAGGGTTATTAGTGCGGACAAAGCAATTTTTTTATTCTATCAAACACTATTCTGAATTTATTTGTAGGCATACACCAAAAATGTTACATTGAATGGATGAATGAGGTTTAATGGAGCAAGGATCCTCTCATGAACATGCTGCGCTAATTACATGATTTTGGAGATTGCTGTTTCATTTTAGACATTGTACTTTTTCTGTCATTCTACATAATTAATATTTTGTACTTATTTGTGAATTACTGCAAGCACTACAAGCAAAACAGTCATTTGTAATATACAAGATTCTATTTCATGACTTTGCAGCAATATGAATGACAGTGATTTTTATATCATTATTAATGTTACGAAATAAAAACGTTTAATGTATATATTTTATTCAGACAACCATAAGGAATAAAGAGAGCAATCGCCTTCCTATGTTTAACATTTTAAAAAATTTAGAGGAGCACACATTCAAAATCAATTAGTAATTAAACAAAAATGAAATAATTATAGATTAAGGATACAGTAACACCTGATCAGAGTTAATGGACATTAAACAGAAAAAAAAATTAGACAGGTTTTCCTCTCAGTAGGTACGTTGCTTCGTATAATTGTAAAATGTGTCAAAAAGCCGCCTGTATAAACCAGATTTCTGACTCTAATGGAAGAAAATGCCATAAGCTAAATGAAAAGGATATAATTGTTTCACAAGACCTGCTGTACGTGATAGAGTGTATCTACTCAAGAGCAAATCTATCTGAAACGTTTTCTCTTTTTTATCTGGTCCATTTTGATTCAGTCTTACAATTCAGTCAGTGAGATTTTACTCTATTAAAATTATTCACTATAAAAAAGTAGAATTGAATTTGAGAATGGCATATAATAATAATGTAAAGATCTAATTAATGTTAACTTTTGTTGAAAAGGAAATAAAAACCAAATAAGCGAAACTGTGCATAGCGAAAGCCTATTTTTAATGCAAAACTCCACTTAGTGGTTCAAGTGGAAACTTTTTGCGTTCCATTAGCGATTTCGCTATAGCATGCTGTTTTGTTTTTGTACTGTTCAAAATACTTTACAAAAACATATTAGTTTGTATAAACTTTAAAACATACATATAATTACTTAAAAGGCGTTAAATACATATAAAGATATTAGTTAATATAATCCTGAGATCTCTCTAACGCACAGGCGTTCATTTTCAAAGGGGAAATATGACTGACTGGAACATAATAAATCCATCCATGCTTCTATTCAAGTCAATCATCTTTCCGCTTTGAAAATGAACGCGTATGCGTTCGAAAGCCCTCTAGAGTTATATTAACTATATTCTTTATATGTTCTTAGCCCCTTTTAAATAATTATATGTATGTTTAATCATTCATATCAATAATAAGGTGAATATTCCTCCACAAAACTAGTATTAGTACTTTGTATTTTTTCTATTGCATATTAATTTACGAATTTTATATTAATCAGAAAAATACGAAAGTAAGACAGAGCAAGACTGTTTAAACAAAGTTCATGCAAACAATTTAAATAAAAGAATTATGTATTACGTATAATTATGCATTAGTAATAGATTGTTTTACCTTTTTATGTGTATTTAACAAAATTACCTTGAAATCTCTTTAGATACAGTATCCTCAACTTTAGTATTGTCATAGGAACGTTTTAATTTCATAAATATTTTCTAGAATGCATCTTAATGCCCATGTTCAATATACCGTCAAATGTTCAATGTATATTGCATAAACATAAACAATGGCGAATAGGGATTAATACTGTTGTGGTTAAAATATTTGCAGCGAAAGCTTAACGAAAAAAGTAAAGCGATAAATAAATTCTTACTCTTTCATTCTTGTAAACGTCTTACGGTTTTCTTTTTCATACAATCTTTAATAACTATTTATAGACATATTTGCTCTGCGGTACATTTATGACTGTCGGGATGATTATTGATATTTTCAAAAGAAAAGAAAATTCATATATGACTAGAATACGAAGCTATATGTATTTGTGCACGTTAAAATCCATTAAAGCGAATATTTCTATTATGAAATATGTAAATGCGTGTTTTTTTTAAACTTCAAATTACATTGTTTAAAACTGTAAGATTCGTTAAAGTGACATTCGTTGTAACGAGATTGTGCTGTATTACGTAAAAATAAATGTATGAATTTTGCCTCCACACCTAGTAGTGTGCAAAAATATTTATCCAGTAAGAATACTTAAGTGTCATCATGTGTGCGATTATGCAAAAGTCAACCATTGCTTCAGAAATTAGCTCATGTTCTCCATGTTCTTAATGATGTTGTTCATGGTCAAGCGTGCCATAGATGGTAAATGGGCAATTTTTAAGCTACGCACGTGTGAATAGACGTGTGTTTAATGCTCACGAGGTCGCTGATCGATATTTGTCTTCCAAGGAAGATGGATTTGAAAATGTGTATCAATTTTATTTTTATTGAAAAAGACATTCGCAATTAGTTATAGTTTTTTTCTTTAAAATATTGATCAATTTCAATCCGTTGTCCTTCATTTTTTTCCCTTTTCATGCGAAGAATCATGCATGATTATTGTCTGAAAAATTATATTTTTAATATTTTTATCTTTAAATTACAATTCAGCATAACCCTTTCAGTCTGGTGTTCGAAAAGAATACAATTAAAAAGTGAATCAGACGACATCGTATAGATTTTAAAATCCTAGAAAGAATGTAAAGTTTAATATTTAAAAAAAATAAAAAAACTTCAAATATAAGATAAATAACAATCTGAATTAATATAAATTATTAGATGCGTTGTGAATATCTGATGCATTCTTTCCCTGGATAAATCATAATTACATATCACTGCAAACATTGAAATTAGCCTTTTTACAGCATAAATGATGACTAATCCCAATTCCAATAGTTGTTTCCCCTATTAAATATCTACTCCTACAGAACATTTACAATTACGTAACATATAAAAGAAAAAGAAACAAACTTAAGTGAACAACACACTGCAAATTTCAGTGAAAGAAATTACATCTAAACTTACTGAAAACTAATTTAAAAAATCACCCATATTAGGTAGCTTTCTTTACAAAAAAGCTACCTATTGCAGCCGTTCGGAGGAAAGCGATTTCAAAAAATTTTGGTATATTTTCATCGATCATGACCCCCAGACCCCGAAACCACCCTCCGTTCAAAATTGATATATATATATATATATATCTGACCTATGTCACACTGTAACTCCCGTAATTATGAACCGATTTCGATGTAATTCGGTGTGTACATAGTACATACCAATGTCTCGACCGAGTTCGTTGGCCAGCTTCATCCGCCGTTTTGTTTCAAAATGGCGGCCATTTAAAATTTAAAAAAAAATTTAAAACTTGAAATGTGGCACCAAAAAATTAAAAATGGAAAAATATTCTTTTCTTATGTATTTGACCTTTATACAAAGATTCCGGAGCAGTTTTTGTTTCGTCTATATCTTAAAAGATGGCTGAGTTATAGTATTTTGAATTTCTAGCGTGGCGGACATTTTGAAACGTCCTGAATTTTGTCACGCGATAAAAGGCGTATTTATGAACCGATTTGGATGTAATTCGGTGTGTACATAGTACATACCAATCTCTCGACCGAGTTCGTTGGCCAGCTTCATCCGCCATTTTGTTTCAAAATAGCGGCCATTTAAAATTTTTTTAAAAATTTAAAATTTGAAATGTGGTGCCAAAAAATTGAAAATGGAAAAATATTCTTTTCTTATGTATTTGACCTTTATACAAAGATTTCGGAGCAGTTTTTGTTTCGTCTATATCTTAAAAAATGGCTGAGTTATAGCATTTTGAATTTCTAGCGTGGCTGACATTTTGAAACGTCCTGAATTTTGTCACGCGATAAAAGGTGTATTTATGAACCGATTTGGATGTAACTTCGTTTATACATAGTACATACCAATGTCTCGACCGGGTTCGTGAGCCAGCTTCACCCGCCATCTTGTTTAAAAATGGCGGCCATTTAAAATTTTAAGAAAAATTTAAATTTGAAATGTGGTACCAAAAATTGAAAATTGAAAAAATATTTTCTTCTTATGTGTTTGACCTTGATAAAAAGATTCGGGAGAAGTTTTTGTTTCGTCTATATCTTAAGAAATGGCTGAGTTATAGCATTTTGAATTTCTAGCGTGGCTGACATTTTGAAACGTCCTGATTTTTCTCACGTAATAACAGGCGTATTTATGAACCGACTTGGATGTACCTTGGTGTGTACATAGTACATACAAATGTCTCGAACGAGTTCGTTGGCCAGCTTCATCCGCCATCTTGTTTCAAAATGGCGGCCATTTAAAAAAATTAAAAAGTAAAAAAAATTAAATGAGATGCCAAAAAATTGGAAAATGAAAAAGATTTTTTTGTATGTGTTTGACCTTAATACAAAGATTCCGGAACAGTTTTTCTTTCGTCTATATCTAAAAAAAATGGCTGAGTAATAGCATTTTGAATTTCTCTTGTGGCTGACATTTTAAAACGACCTGATTTTTGTCACGCGATAACAGGCGTATTTATGAACCTATTTGGATGTAACTTGGTCTGTACATAGTACATACCAATGTCTCGACCGAGTTCGTTGGCCATCTTGTTTCAAAAGGGTTGCCATTAAAAAAAATTAAATTTAAAATTCAAAACGAGGTATTAAAAAATTGGAAAATGAAAAAGATTTTTTTTATGTGTTTGGCCTTGATACAAAGATTCCGGAGCAGTTTTTGTTTCTGAAAATTTGTTCTTTTGTTGATATCTTAAAAAATGGTTGATTTATAGCACTTTGAATTTCTAGCATGGCTAACATTTTGAAACGATCTTGTATTTGTCACGCGATAACACACGTATTCGCCTATTTCGATGTAAGAAGGCATGTGGACAGTATACATCAACACCTCGACCAAGTTCGCTGGCCAGATTCATCAGCCATCTATTTCAAAATGGCGGCCATTAAATTAAAAAATATATATATATTTAAAGTGAGGTGCAAAAAAATTAGAAATTGAAAAAGGTTTCTTTCTTAAGTATTTGATCTTGATATAAGGATTCAGGAGCATTTTTTGTTTGTCTTTACCTTAAAAAATGGCTCAGATATAGCAGTTTCAATTTCTATTGTGGGAGACATTTTGAAAAATCTGATTTTTTGCATGCGACAGCACTCCTATATATTAACCAATTCCGATGTGAGTGAGCATGTGCACAGCAATTACTAAGGTCTCGACCAAGTTCACTGCTTAGCCTCATCCACCATGTTGTCTTAAAATGACAGGCACTTTAAGAAATTGCCGAATTTGGCAGCGAAATATAAGTTACTTTAAAGAAAAGCAGCTTGGATAAAGCTGACTAATTTCGCGAAATTCTCATTCATTATATTGATAAAAATTAGTATTGAATCTCCTATATTCGGTTTCCACTAAATTGAGCTTCGTGTGTTTGCATGATAGAAGTTGGCTTTTTTAAAATAAGGATTATGAAAGCTACCTCTTCCTCCCGGCACTGGCCGGAAGGACTTTTTTGTATGTGGCCCCTTTTTTGTTACATAAATAACCGCTTATCCTTTTTATTTTATTTTCTTCGAATTACAAATTATAAGTCCTCAAAGTAACAAATAAATAAAAGTGGTCGTTTACACTCCCTTCTCTAAAAAATACACCTGGTCAAATCATAATAAAAAATAATTGAATTTGAAAAATTGAGAAATACAAAAAAAATATGATAAGAAATACCTTTTGACCATCGTTTGTCTTTCGGACATCAGGCATTCCCTTTATTCTGTATGTGTATCCGTTTATTATTGATATGCAGCACATTGTATTAAAAACACCAAATTTTACGGTGATTTTATTATCTGATTTACATGAACGTTTACAATTTTTAAATCACTACACTGGTAAAAATCTGCAGATTTTACTACATAGTCACTCCACCTTTTTTATAGAATATCTCTATTCTGACCAATGACAATGCTCCATAATATAGTCAAGCAATCGTTTTTTTATAAAAGCGAGGCAGTGATTATGCAGCAGAACCTACAGACATTTAACAGTGTACAATTCAAGCATGCTAAAGAAACTACGTCAGATAAACTGACTCTGATCATGATTCAACATTTGTATAATAGGTCAGAGAGCATGAAAAAAAAATTCTTGCATATGGAGATCCAAAACAGAATATATTCCAGAAAAACAATAGAATGTCTATTAAGAAAAAGAAACAACGTATAAAGGCACAAATAAAATGTGTTTAAAAGCATACAGCTGTTTCAAAACCTCTAAGGTTTCCTCATCAGTTCTTAAAATAAAAGTTAAATTAAAACTAAAACATTGTGTAAAAAGTGGGAGGGGGGGAGAGAGAGGTGGACAGAGAGTCAGAAAAGCGTACCTTTCAGCTCTACTGCCAACGGTGAAATGTGACATACGGCTGACAAACAGTTACGGAGTTGATCTCACGCGCATATTCAGGGAGACCAATCAAAATACCCAATTGCTCTGAAGAGTCCAAACTTAGAAGGAGAAAAAGGGGGGGGAGGGAGTGGAGAGAATCATAGAAAATTAAACCATACCTTTGAAAAATTGGGCGTACTGGATAAATCATTAACTAAACTGTTTGAATTTTTCCATATGTGGTAAGCCTCCCAGAAGTCCAGATCATAGATTGAAGTACATTTCTGTATTATGGAGGCTTCGGAAAATTTAAAATTATGGTTGTTGGACCAGCAGTGGTTGGCAATAGCGGAACGTTTAATATCACAATTTTTAACGTAAGTTTTATGCTTCCCCAAACGGATCTTAAAGGCACGCTTCGTTTGACCAATGTACATTTTGTTGCATTCGCAAGATATCCCGTAAATACCCCAATTTGAAAAACTGTCAATTGGATGTTTCAGATTTGTGTATTGAATTTTATTAAAAGGAGTATAAACTACTTTAAAGTCAAATTTTGACAAGATTTTAGAAATTTGATGGCTTATTTTCGGAAAATATGGGAGTATAATTAAATTTTCATTACCGACAGTATTAGCCTTGGATTTTGTACGTTTACTTAGTTTGTTATGAATGGAATCGACGATTTCAGCTGTAAAACCTCGATCAATGGCAATAGATTTAATGTAGTCTAATTCTGTTTTTAGTAAACTGTCGGAAGAACAAATATTTAAAGCCCTGTAAACATAACTGTTAAGGGCAGCCAACTTTTGATTAGGTGGATGGGATGAAAGGCGATGTGGGGGTAAGGATACTGCGAATGGTTTACGGTAAACAGTAGTGTGAAACAAATTATTTTCGCGGAAAACCATAACATCAAGAAAGGGCAAACGACTGTTATTTTCGAGTTCGAAATTGAACTGAATATGTTCATCTATAGAATTCATAATATCAAGAATATTAGTAAGATTAAGATCATCAGAGTTCAATAATGCAAAGCAGTCATCGACATAGCGGATGTAAAATGGAAAGTATAATATCTTGAAAAGGTTTGATTCGTAATAGTGCATGTAAATATCACTGAGGATGGGGCTGAGGGGGGAGCCCATGGACAAACCATCAGTCATGCAATAAAAATTCCCATTAAAAATGGATGTGTTCTGCGATAAACAAATGCTAGTAAGATGTATAAGCTCATCAATTTCGTAATATGAATAATGAAATTCTTGTAGGCGTAATTTAAGACAATTTAAAGCACCTTGAACCGGTACGTTAGTAAATAGTGATTTAACGTCGAATGAAACCATAAAATTGTTTTGAGTACCACTGAAGCTACGAAGCTTATTAACAAACTCATAAGAGTTCCTGCAAGTGTAGATATTGTTAGAGAGCAGGGGGGAGAAAATAGAGGTCAAATATTTCGCTAATTTATAAGAAGAGGTACCAATGTTCGAAACTATTGGTCTGAAAGGAATGCCTTGTTTATGAACTTTTGGGAGCGTATAAAATCTTGCGCAGTGTGACACTGAAGGAATGAGGGATAATTTAACGTTGTTGGAAATGAGAGGAGAGTGCTCGATAGCCGATTTTATAGTTTTCAATTCTTTTTGAGAAGGATCAGATTTAATCTTTTTATAAGGGCCCTCGTCTATCAAGTCTTGTGTTTTGGACAGGTAATCAGACTTGTCCATAACAACAATCTGGCCACCCTTATCATCCTTGCTGATAACTATGTCAGTATTAGATTTTAGATTTTTTATGCAACTTGATGCAGCTTTGCTGATATTGGATTTAGGAAGGTTATTATTGAAATTCACATTATTGGTGATTAAGTGTCTAATTGAATCCTTCTGAGAAGGGTTTAAGGCACTGAACTTGAACGCTCTTTCAATGGGGGCAATCACATGAGGAAAAGACGGTTTAGTAGAAAGTGCAAAATTATTATTTAATTTAAGATAATGGATTTCATCCTGAGTAAGGTTAGCACTTGAAAGATTGATAACGGCATTCTGGTTAACCAACGGTAAGGTATTGGGTAAACTATTGTTATGTTTACTAGAGAGTAAATTAAATTTCGTTTTCAAAGTAGCTATATGTTTGGTAGACTTGCTTCTTGCACTAAACCAAGATTGGTTGTCAATGGAAGTGAAATCGTGATGCGAGTTGGATAGATTAAGATGTAGATCATACAATTCCTGTTCAATAAGGGCAATTTTTCGAAAGTACAATCCTTCCCCATTTTTTATGAATAGAATGTCTCTCCTATTGTGTCGGTGTTTAACGCCTCCAATCAGTGATTCCGATGTCTCAATGGCTGAATGTCTACTACATTAGATACATATAGTATAACGGTGATTGGACATAGTTCATCATTGTTGTGCCAAAGAATGCATATGTCTGTCGGCTATACACTGTCGGCTAGTACTGCCTGAAGAGTAATTTTGTGACTTGGCATTAATTGGTAAAACATCGATATGTCTATCGAAAGTGTTGCTATTGTGCTTTAATTTCAGTATATCGAGTTCAGAAGTAATTAGAATCTCTTATGGCGTACGGGGCGACCCACGACACATACTTTGCAGATAAGATAAAATAAACACTGAATACAAAATTACAACAATACCATATAGTAATTAAAATATAGGTACGCAATTACTAAATTATGTGTTATGCACATTACTAAGATATTAGTAATATTCGGTAGAACATCAGTTTGTGATTGTATGTTGTCTAGAATTTAATCTGTTTTTATTGAATAAGATGGTGTTCGAAATAGTTCGTGATTATTAAATAAAAAATTACAGTAATCTGTATCGTCATTTTCTGGGTTTGTTTGCAGAGCATATCTGGACACAGCACCTTTTTAGTACATTATAATGGAATTGTGTTTGAAACATCTTTTTACTTAAAAGCATTCTAGAATATTATGGGTATCTAATAGAATTAACTCAAAATGCAATTAATTTAACCGCACTTAATTTAATGTCACTAGAAATAAAATTTAAGCTATTTAAAACGTTTTCCTACATAGTTTTTCCATATTAAGATAAAAAACACATTATAAATATCCTAATTGTGGTATTGTATTTTATTATAAAAAAATGTCAAAGGTATGTCTATAAATATTTTCAGTTTTCTCTTAGCTGTTTTCACTACTTTCATTATGTAAAATTTCCATTACGAGATTTCTGTTTTAGCTGTCATGAAAAGTTGTATATTGTATCTTTATATATTACTAGGGGGCTCGGCCCCCTACGAGCTACGCTCGCCAACCCCCGTTCAGACACCGCATTTTCTAAAAGCACGCTAATTTGATTGGCTTTAAAAAGATTTTAAAAGATTGAATTATAAATTAAAAAACAGTGGTGATCTCCCTATAAACGGGTTTCTATTCATTTCTCTTTGATTGGAGAATTTTAAGAAAAAATCAGGTGCTGTTAAAAGATACAATGGCTGTTTTCTTCTTTGATTAAATAAAATGATTAAACATTTCAAAATAAGCTGATATAAAATGAATAAAGTAAACAGAGTCTTTGTGTCCCAGTATTTTTTAGCAAAGTGAAAAGAAAGTTCTTTCTGACGTAATTTTCACCAAACTTCTCTTTCTCTTTTTAATATCCACGTGAAAATATTTTTGTTAGAAATGAAATATTATTTGCGCTGTCCCAGCAAAAATAGTGAAAACGATCATCTCGAAATATCAAATAAATCTCTCGCGCAGTTTTTAAATTTAAACTGTTTTGCAATATTATTTTTTGTTCATTTTACATAATAAGTGCAACGTGACGTAATTTCTCCTATTTAAGACTCCTAACGCATGTTAATGAATTTATTATTTTACAATATCCATTCTCTTTTAAAATTCACGTGTATACTTTTTATGACGTAATTTTTAATAAATTCCTGCTTTTTGTACATAATTATTTAATTCTAATTCCAAATGATTTTTTTCTGTTTATAATAGTCACGTATAAATAAATTTTTAATTTGAAGCAAACATTATTGTTTCCGTCGTTTATACAGTTGGCAACAGGTTAAATTGTACAATTTTCTAAAATAAGTAAAAAATATCTCTCGAAATGCTGAAAATTTGAATTTAAAATAGAAATGAAACCTCGAAAAATGAGTCAAATAAAAAAAAAATAAATGAATTCTGCACACCGGAAAATTATAACGTATAAAATGATCTAAAAATTATTAAATTCCGATGTATAGTTTTTGCTCCTATAAAACTTTTTTAGTGGAACGATTTTGTCCAACTTTAGCATTAAATATATCTTTAAATAATTCTTCGATTTGAAAACTGTCTGCATCAGCGCGTTTATCAAACATTTCTGTATAATACTACCGATTTTCATATTTTTGTATGCATTATTTTTCTTAATATTAACTAAGAAAGACCTCCGGTCATAAAAAATTCAAAACCGGCGGCGGCGGTGACAGCGGTAGTTACTTTTTTTTAGAATAGAGAGATACTATTTGAAAATAATATGACGTTTTATGCCACGTTTGTAATTATTTCATACAACTATTCGGAATGTGTTAGATTCCATCTTACTATATACATTTTTATTCTTTATCCAATTTTCTCCAATGTTATACAATATAGTCTATGTAGGTATATATACAATGTAGTATAACAGATTTTATGGATATGCGAGATATATAAATGAAAATAAAAATAAAGACGTAGTGTGGTATACCACTTTAGATATCGAGTGAAACTGATTAGCTTGCAGGAAGGAGTTGGTGTATTTTTTAACTGATGATAAATACATTAAATGCCTGTTAAAAGTATTTTTTTCTTTTATGCATTAGTCCATGCATCTGTGCGTGGTTTTCCATGAGTATACTTTGCTTCCCAATCCACTACTTGATGTCTTTAACTTAAAAAATTGTGCGTGTCAATTTTTCCGATAAGATTTTTGGTGATCGGGGACACATCTTTCTCAATTGTCTTGAAAAGGCTAGCGATTCCGCTTGTTCCAAAAGATACTGCACGGTGGTTCACATTTTAAATACACATTTTGATTGACATTTTTAATAGGAAATATTTCTAAAAAATACAAAATGTGGAACTAATCCCTTCTTGCTCTAATACTTTGAATTCTTCGAAGGTATATTCTACATTTATGTGCATCCACATCATACACTGGCAGTATATGAAATCTGTTTCGCAACTCTTCACGTATTTTCTCGGTAAAGCCGGACATTTATTTGACGCTTGTGATGACACACAAGATTGTAAAATTAATTTCACAGGTCGCGTTTGAGTAAGTACTAAAATACATTTTTTTCTTCCCATAATACTGTCAATATATGAAATCTGTTTCGAAACTCTACCAGTAAAAAATGTTTAAACTTCTCGTGAAAGTGTCACATTTATTTCACACTTGGAATGACACACAAGATTGTAAAATATATTTCACAAATCGCGCTTCAGTAAGTAATAAATCTCCACATAACCGTAATCTGTC
The DNA here is from genome assembly GCA_963932465.1 of Maratus speciosus. Classification (NCBI taxonomy): domain Eukaryota; kingdom Metazoa; phylum Arthropoda; class Arachnida; order Araneae; family Salticidae; genus Maratus; species Maratus speciosus. The sequence continues at coordinate 51,609,987 of OZ010792.1, forward strand.
AATATATGAAGTCTGTTTCTTAACTCTTCCAGTAAAAAAATGTTAAACTTCTCGGTAAAGTATGACATTTATTAGACACTTGTAGTGATACACGAGATAGCATAATATGTTTCATCAGTCGTGTTTGAGTAAGGGATAAAATACATTTTTCTTTCTCCACATAATCATAAACTGTCAATATACGAAGTCTGTTTGTAACTCTTACAATAAAAAAAAATGTTAAACTGCTCGGTAAAGTATGACATTTATTAGATACTTGTGGTGACACACGAAATAGTATAATATGTTTCATGAGTCGTATTTGAGTAAGGGATAACATACATTTTTATTTCTCCACATAATCATATACTGTCAATATACGAAGTCTGTTTGTAACTCTTCCAGTAAAAAAATTTTAAACTTCTCGATAAAGTGTGACATTTATTAGACACTTGTGATGGCACACAAAAATGTAAAATATATTTCATAAGTCATGTTTGAGTAAGTAATAAAATACATTTTTCAATCTCCATATAATCATATACTACTATATAGATGTGAAATCAGTTTCGTAACACTTCCAGTAAATTTTTTTAAAACTTCTCGTGAAAGTGTCACATTTATTTGACACTTGCGATAGCAGACGAGAATTGTGAGGTATATTTCACAAGACTCGTCTAAGTAAGCAAGAAAATACATATGTTTTCAATGTATATTATACATAAAATATATCTGGACAAATGAGCTAACTATTGTTCTGTTTTCAAAACTTTTACATTAATAGAGAATACCATTATACAAAATATGGAGCCTCTACATAGAAATCACATGAATCTTATTAATCAGAATTCATTACGTAGTTATTGTTCTAAAGAAATCTAAATTCAAAATGCTATCAGTAATTATGATTGATATTTATTTTATAACTTATTCACGACGATTGGAAATTTTACTTGTGACTTAAGAGGCAGAAAACATTCAAATTTGAAACCAGACATTTAGTTCCGAAATTATCTCATCTCAAATTTTGAGGGAATAATAAGTCGAAATTAAAATTTGGACAAATTGGTGTCAACTGTTGTTGAAGAATTAAAAAAAAAATGTAAAGATGCTGGTCGTGAATGGGTTTCGCATAACACGAAACATTAAATTTTTGGAATATTTAAAAGTTTAAATAAAATTTCTTTCCTAAGTTGATTTTCATGTTTTAAATATTTCATAACTCGCACACAAAAAGAAATCGATTTTTGAAAATTTTAATTTATTACTGTATTAAAAAAAACTAAAAAAAACTTTATATGCACTTACTATATATGTACATATATATGTATATAAATTAATATATTTTATATATAATTAATGAAAAATTATTGCACAACTGGCGCTAATAGTAGCACATATCAAATGCAACAAAATATATTTCATCACTGCTTTAAAAATGCAAAAATTTTAAATTTTAAAACTTTAAAATTTGCATTTTAAAGTAGTGAAGAAATATATATTAATATATATGTATATATATATATATATAGAGATAGATAGATAGATAGATAGATAGATAGATAGATAGATAGATAGATAGATAGATAGATATAGTTAGATAGATGAAAAAAATATTAGTCGTCGTTATGATAATGCTTATTAAAGTATCAGACAATTCTCATTACATTAATGGTATTTTTTTAAATAAATACAAACTCTTTAATCTAAGTATCCTTGCATAAACTGTACATATTTTTAAATGAAATAAGCGTTTTACATACAAAAATGTGTAATTTTGCTGTTGAGAACTTAATAATAATAAAATAACTCTACTCATTATTTATTAAGTATATGTTATACATTAAAAGATTAAAAAAAGTGAAAATTGCCAGTTAAACTGATGGCATTGAGCTGACAGGCTAGTCACACTAATTGTATATTATACTCTTATTTCACAGAATAATTCCCCTCGAAAATTAAATGTAGGGGGTTTAGCCCTCCGTTTTCCCCCTTATTTCTAAGTATTGAACCTCCAAATCTAATTAGGGAAGCGCCTTATCAGAATAAACCTGTATACCAAATTTGAAGCATATAGGATTGCATAAAAAATCCATTTATCTAATTTAAGGGGAGTTAGCCCACATTCCATAACATTAAATTTTTTTTAAATTGTAACAAGAATAAGTATACAAAAAACATTGTTGTAGCATGTGTAATATAGATTGAAGGCCGGGTTCTAATATGCACGGAAAAATTTATTAAAAAATTCCTATTAATTTACTGGAAGAACTATTTATTTAAAACACCTTAGAGGTGGTTCAGCTGGAAAGATGAGAGAGAAAGACCCCCAATTACAAAATGGGGCGCCAAAGCGCCTTTACTTTTAGAAACCTTCACATATCGAAGGCTAGAACAGAAGTGCCAGTTTTCGCTAGAAGTCTAGAAATCTTGGCGTTGCACAGAATCGCCAATTTACAAACTTTTGGTGACTGCATGAAAGTGAACAAAGGTTTTGGCGAAAAACATTACCGCAAATAATCTGGTGTCTCTACCGAATGGGTGACGCCTAGGTTACAAGTAAGCGCTTCTAATTACGATGAGAAATGCATAAAAAAATCCGAAAATTGTTTATATTACATATAGGCCTTTGATCAACTAACTGTTTCATAAAATTGTACAAAGCAGACCGCCGCATGAGAAAAATGCCGAAAATCACAGGCATCTGTCTTTTAGCTCGACCACAATACACGAAAAATACTTGCTTCCCATAAGATCCGTTCATTTTTACTTTTGTTGTTAATACAATTCTTCGGTCAAATATTAGCAGAGATAAAAATTGGCTCTCACTGCGGCGGGCGAACAATCCGATGAAATTTTAAATGAAGACATTGCTACCAGCAGCTGTGCTTTTTAATTTTTTTTAATTTTTTGCAATGGGAGCGGTAACCGACAGATGACTGATTGAATGAGAAAGGGAAAAAGTAATTGAATCCTTGAGCGCACTGAATTAAAGATGTTTTTAGAAAGATAAAAACACTTTAATAAAAACTGTATGGTTTTGAGAAATGAATTTAATTGCGTATTTCAGTATAGAAAAGGGGGGTGGGAATAGCATGTTATAAAAGTAATAAAGTTATGTTTTAAATTAATTTTGAATAAAAAGTTAGATATGCGACAGAAACGCTGTCACATAACTCACCCCGACAACAGAAGAAAGCTGAAACGTGTGCGTTGCAGCTTTAGATCTACAAAAAGTCCTTTGTCCACCTTCGCATATACAGAGTATGCAATCTACATAGAAATATAAAAAAAAATTGTATGCAATAACAGAAATAAATGTTTGAACCTGTTTCTCTGAAATGTTATTAGAGCATTATTTCCAGTAATTTAAGTAACAAAATAGAAAGGTAGTATATAAACATATTTGGTTGCTTTCAAATAACGCAGAATAATTATATATTTTTTTCATGACTGAGCGCTCATATTGTCTGATGTAAATTATATTTTATAACTTCAATATTCCACAAGACAAATATGTGCCACATTTGATGAAGAGTTAGGATTCTATGGTTTGTATGTGGCTCTGTATTTGTAGCGCTGGTACCAGCTTTCACTTTCTTGTGTCATGACTCCAAAGAGAAGTATTCACATGAGATATATTTATAACTTCTCACAATGTGATCTTACAATGAGATCATAATTTCATACGAAAAGCAAGCACATAAACAAAACACCAATAAGAACTTTTTTAGATGAAACAAAGAAAAGTATTGTATGTATATTTATAAAATAAAAGTTTAAATATACTGTTTTACACTAAAGATGAATCGTATATGAAAAAAAAATGTGCACTAGGCACAGGACTACCAAAAAGGGGTGCTTGTAGCACACTCGTAAACAGGTGTAGCCCTAAATCTTGTGGAGACCACAAGTATTATGGCGTCAGCTTAGGGCTTCTGCCTTAGATAATAAGGGTATATATATTTTTTTTAGATACCTGCACTGTAACTAAGTTCCCGCTGTAACAAGAAATCAAGGTCTAATATAATTTAGCATTTGACGAATTTACAAAGTGCCGACCTGTATTTCTGTGTATTAATTAAAATTTCCTATCTTGTGTTCAAGATTCTGCATGGTATGAAGTAACTGTGTAATCACTAGAGTATTTTTTTTTACTCCTGGTAAGAATATGAAAAAAGCTAAGAAAATTGTATCTAAATTTTATATAATGTAACAAGATACCTTACTCGATCTGTCACTTTCAAGTAAGAAGTATCTAAGCAAAGTGTTAAAATGTAACAAGTTAAAAGTAAACAAATTCGAAATGTATGTGTAGTTTACCATGTCATGTGTCGGATAACTCCTTGTAACTTTAAAATCTTTGTGCATAGACGAAGTGATGTTGTCATTGATATGTTATGACATTATGCAAACACATAAAAAATGAAAAAGGTGATAGAATATTTTAATATAGAAATAGGGTGTAACGTTTAAAAGATAGAAAAGTAACAGGAAAAAAAACTGTATGTGTGTGAATAGAGGGGAAAAGGAAACCCCAAATTCATGAACGACCTGAAATAAAAGACATGAACAAGTGTGTACGCAAGCATACCAACGTGTAAGTAAACACACGAACAAATTGTATAATTCCACATGAACTACATGTAATAATGTCACAATGAACTAAAACTGTTATGTATTTGCCAACCAAATAAATGGACAGTATGTGTGTAATAACCCAAAACACTTACATACGAGTAAGTTTCAATTACACAATTAATGAGTTAATCATCAAAATGTAATGAATAAGGGTTAATAAAGCCAATGAACTACGTGTAATGTGTGTGTAAACTCTGGTTAAACTCTAAACCAGCCAGTGTGTACTACTGAGTGAACTACTTGTAAGAAAAAAACGAAACACTGTCGAATAGATCGTTAGTAAAGTACAATGTGTAAAAGCAAATGAACAAAATATGTAAATCAACTCATGAACTAGTGTAATGTATGTATATGGATGCACAAAAAGTATTCTAAATAAGCAAATGTTGTGCAACACAAACAAATATGCAACACATGAACTACTTGTAAAAAAAAATTCAATAAATGGTTGAGTAAGGGTTAAAATTAAAATAAAGTTGTATCTGCCAAAGTTATTACTGTATTAAGGTAACAAAAGTGTGGATAAAATGCACAAGTGCCCAGCAGACTGCATAACTGTACGATAAAAATGTAGAAGTTATACCTAGTCAAACATGCTCCAAGTAAAAGAATGAAAGAGCAAGAAAAAAAATGAATAGAAAAATAACAATCTATATTCTTCATGTCATATGAGTGTATGTATACGTCACAAGACAACGTGAGACTTTAACTCACAAATTAAAAAAAAATTTAAATGTGAGAAAAAAGGACAAAGATTTAGTTTAATGATTATGTGAATAGCGTTAAAAAAATATACATAGTGTATATAACAGCTCACATTATGCATTTGAATAAATTTTACAAAAACAAAAAAAAACAACTCCTAACTATATCAAATATCATGTCAGTTATAATAAAATTACCTTATGTTATAAATAACATAGCAACGAGTCACCAGCCGTGTGTAAAGAATGAAATTAAATAGTAGATTAACTGTATGTGTAAAAATCTATAGCCAAATAATTATCTCTTGCGTAAAAATTTAAGATGTCTGTGCAAAAAATGTACAATAGTTAAATTATGTCATAATTTCTGCAAAACTTTTAAACACCAACCAAAATCATCCTACCAAGTATATTAAAAAGTATTTATAAACTGTATTTTACTTCGGGTAGTGTAAAAAGAGACCTTACTTGTTATGCCACTTACAAGCAAGGAATCTATAACAAAAGTGTAGAAAAAATGAACTGTTAAAGGTTAATTACTGCAAAAAGAATGTGTCAAGTAAAAATGTCATGTGAAGGATAATTTCATGTAATTCTAAAAAATCTTTGTAATTAAATAAAGTGATGGTGTCATTAGTAACTTATGACATTATACAAACTGAAAAAAATATTAGTATATAGAGGGTAAGGGAAAAAATCTATAGTGTAAAACGAAAACCTGACATAAAATGTAGAAGTAAAAAAACAACGAACGTATGTACAAACACAAAACTCCAAAATCATTCTAGTGAATGTGATTTCAATTACATAATTAATGAATTACTATTATTAGATTATGTAATAGTACAGGGTTTTGCTTGACACCATGAGCTAAGTGGGTTCTAATATGCACGGAAAAATTGATTAAAAAACTCCAACTATTAATTTACTGGAAGAACAATTTATTTAAAACAACTTAGAGGTGGTTCAGCTGGAAAGATGAGAGAGAAAGACCCCCAATTACAAAATGGGGCGCCAAAGCGCCTTTACTTTTAGAAACCTTCACATATCGAAGGCTAGAACAGAAGTGCCAGTTTTCGCTAGAAGTCTAGAAATCTTGGCGTTGCACAGAATCGCTAATTTACAAACTTTTGGTGACTGCATGAAAGTGAACAAAGGTTTTGGCGAAAAACAATACCGCAAATAATCTGGTGTCTCTACCGAATGGGTGATGCATAGGTTGCAAGTAAGCGCTTCTAATTACGATGAGAAATGCATCAGAAAAACCGAAAATTGTTTATATTACAGATAGGCCTTTGCCCAAGTAACTGTTTCATAAAATTGTACAAAGCAGACCGCCGCATGAGAAAAATGCCGAAAATCACAGGCATCTGCCTTTTAGCTCGACCACAATACACGAAAAATACTTGCTTCCCATAAGATTCGTCCATTTTTACTTTTGTTGTTAATACAATTTCAACGGTCAAATATTAGCAGAGATAAAAATTGCTTCTCACTGCGGCGGGCCAACAATCCGATGAAATTAAATGAAGACATTGCTACCAGCAGCTGTGCTTTTTAATATTTATTTATTTTTTTGCACTGGGAGCGGTAACCGACAGATGACTGATTGAATGAGAAAGGGAAAAAGTAATTGAATCCTTGAGCGCACTGAATTAAAGATGTTTTTAGAAAGATAAAAACACTTTAATAAAAACTGTATGGTTTTGATACATGAATTTACTTGCGTATTTCAGTATATAAAAAGGGTAGGGGGGGGATAGCATGTTATAAAAGTAATAAAGTTATGTTTTAAATTAATTTTGAATATAAAGATAGATATGCGACAAAAACGCTGTCACAGCATACTCATAATTAACTGTAATTTGAACTACTGTCGTATTTCGGTTTATTCAAGTGAAATAGCTGTTTCTATAGTACAGTTACGCAAAAGTGGACAGCTAAACTGATGTCATTGCTCTCACACACTAATTGTATATTATACTCTTATTTCAAATTTCAAAGATTAATGCCCCTCGAAAAATAAATGAAGGAGGAATTAGCCCCCACCCCCTTTTACCATCTTTATTCTTAACCAATGAGCCTCCAAATCTCATCAGAGAAGCGCCTTATCTGAATAAACCAGTATGCCAAATTTGAGGCAAGTCAGACTGCATGAAAAATCCATTTATCTAAATTAAGGGGGCTAGTAGCCCTCCGTTTTCCCCTTCATACATAACCAATGAACCTCCAAATCTAATCAGGGAAACGCCTTGTCAGAATAAACTGGCAAACCAGATTTGAAGCAAATCGGATTGCATGAAATATCCGTCTATCTAAATTAAGGGGGGTAGCCTCATTCCCCCTCTTTACACTTAAACAATGAACCTCCAAATCTAATCAGGGAAGCGAATTACCCAAATGACCGGTATACAAAATTTGAATATCAGAAATCTTATAATTCTGCATGAAAAGCTCATTTACCTAAACTAAGGGGGGGGGGATTTGCATCCCGTTACCTCCCTTTATATTTAACCAATATACTCCAAAAACTAATCAGAGAAGCGCTTTATCAGAATGAACCTAGAAAAAGCATTTGAAGCAAATCTGATATTTCTGTCAAGAGTTATCGCGTTACGTACATACATACATAAGTACATATGCACATACATACAGAACCTGCGGGCACATTAGCTGTCAGGCTTTGATAGCTTTTTATCTAAAAGAGATTATCTGTAATTCCCAAAACTTCTTTGGTAAACATTTCAGACATTATGACTAATTTGAAGATATAATACTTACAGTCGCTTGTGATTTATCCAATCCATGTATTCGTAAATTCAATAATTATGAATAATTTCTGAACAGTCTTTAGACAGAAAACGCGGACATTAATAATGTCTTAGAAACATTGGAACTTCCCTTTAACGAAGTCCCTATATAACGAAGTTTTCTACTTGACGAAATTTTCCTCTGAACCTTGACTTATAATACCAATATCGTGTAAATTAATCTCCACATTACGAAAAATATATTCTATATAACGAAGTTTATTCAGCTTTCGTGCATGTAGAGCATTCAAGCGGAGAGGTTGCTGTTGTGATGGATGGATGAATTTATTTCAGGGAATTGTATGAAACTGAAATAATTTAATTATGCAATCATTTTTATTCTTCTTGGCACTAAGCAATATATATATATATGAAAAGATATAAGCTAAGCCCCTTTTTAAAATTTAAAATCCCCTTTTTTCTCATTTTAAAATTTGAAATCCCCGTTTTAAAAAACAGAAATTTAAATTTAGAAATTCAAATTAAAACTTTTAAAATGCTTTAGTAATTCTGTCTCAGCTGATTGTTCGCCTTTGCCCCTGGTAAGTTAGTTTTCCTGCATCGCATTTTATAACTTTCAAAGATCGTTTTGGCACATCTCATAAGAATACTTTTGCTGAATGAGTGCAATTTGTAAGTTTTGCTGCATTCGATCGGCCGAAATGAGGCAGCGCCCAAGTTCTGGGCAATCAATCATTCAGCTAACGACCAATTATATTTTAAATACGCCTCATTTGACTTCAACGTCCCCTAGCAGGAATAATGTAAAGTACCGCGTACTTATACGGCTGCACAGGCGGCAAGAGGGGCTTTTTTACCATCAAAAGAATGCACTGACTCCACGTCACTCGGCTCTCCAGGGATCGCTTTGCGATCCACCTAAGTTCCCCTGTCCATAAAGAAGTAACTGAACAGCTCTCAAGCCAGAAGGGGCCTGATTTCTCCAAAGGATTAATAAATCAGGTCCCCGAAAACACTGTGTCTTTCTTTAAAACAGACCCTCACATAAACTTTCATTAATTCTCGGATACCACTCACGGCAACTACCTAACGATGCTAGAAGCCGAGAGGGGGCGATCAGACGTCGGTCCGATCTACACCGACACAACGGGAGTAGCGCTGATTCGTTACATATATATATATATATATATATTCCATTTTATGATGCATTTTTGTCATCTTCCATGGCATATATAAAACTTCATTTCAACATTATCATATTCATTGTTATTCAGTAGTTATCAATTAATGTTTATTAATAAATAGGATATTTTATCAAAATTTGGTGGTTTTTCATATGTTTTATATGGATTTATCGTCCGCAATGTGCTAGTGAATTTGTGGAATAGAGCTTGATTCAGGTCACAGATTGTTACAGGTTCCACCTTTATTTTGTATAATGTCAGTGTTATGAATTGTAGCTAAATTTATTAATTTAATTTTAGTAATTGGAAATCGATGAGGATTTGCAATTATATAAACATTATACAATATTACAATTTATCATCTTTAAAAAAAATAAAAATTAATAAATTGAGTAGCAATGCATTACACTGACATTTTACATAATAAAGCTGGATTAATTATTATTAATTTAACAAATCATTAATTAATTTTTCTACTTAAAAAAACCTATATCCTAATCATCAATATATGAAGTATTAAAAATTGAAAACATTGGCGAAAGAAAAATCAACAGGAAGGCGAATTCATACAAAGAAAAACTAAATAAAAAAATATATGTAGGAAATCATAAATATTTGAAATATTTTGTAAAACAATTTGTAACTAAAACAATTTAACCAATGAGAAAAGACCAGAAATAATGAATCTTTGTCTGAATGAACAAACCTTTGCACGAAATGTGTGATCTCAAAATTTAAAATTCATTAATTCAAAAAGAAAAACTAAAAAACGAACTTAAATTGAGAGAACAATTATGAATAAAATTGGAACTAATGATTCGTAACTCGATTTCAAGGGCAATATCACAAAATCATTAGTAAAAAGTAGTTAATTTCTGCTGAAATTATAATAAACTACAGATTAAATGCTTATTTCGTCCATTGCCCAAATAAGCACTGCCATAAAAAATCAAAGAAATGTATAAATAATCAATATGTAAGACCAGGGAAGAATACTATCATGTATCATTTTATAAGTTTCAAAGATCGTTTTGGCACATCTCATAAGAATACTTTTGCTGAATAAGTGCAATTTGTAAGTCTTGCTGCTTTCGATCGGCCGAAATGAGCCAGCGCCCAAGTCCTGGGCAATCAATCATTCAGCTAACGACCAATTATATTTTAAATACACCTTCTTTGACTTCAACGTCCCCTAGCAGGAATAATGTAAAGTACCGCATACTTATACGGCCGCACAGGTGGCAAGAGGGGCTTTTTACCATCAAAAGAATGCACTAACTCCACGTCCCTCGGCTCTCCAGGGATCGCTTTGCGATCCACCTAAGTTCCCCTGTCCATAAGAAGTAACTGAACAGCTCTCAAGCCAAAAGGGGCCTGATTTCTCCAAAGTATTAATATATCAGGTCCCCGAAAACACTGTGTCTTTCTTTAAAGCAGACCATCACATAAACTTTCATTAATTCTCGGATACCACTCACGGCGACTACCTAACGATGCTAGAAGGTCAGAGGGAGGGATGAGACGTCGGCCCGATCTACACCGACACAACGGGAGTAGCGCTGATTCGTTACATCGAAAAGCCGGCAGTACGGTGCATTTACGCGGGTCAAAATCCCAAAGTTCCAGCACAAATATAAGGAGGTGTGTAACAAAGTCCTAAAAAATGACGAATCTACTGTTCCTTCCATGAGCGAAAAAGGAAAGAAAGGGAAAAACCTTTATTTGCCTTAGTGATTAATTTAAAAAAAAAAAATATCTACTGTTTAAAAATCTACTGTTTAATCTACTAAAAAGATCTTCTGTTCCTGAAAACAAGTCCTTTTTCCAATCAGCAAACGTCTATTAAATCTTCAATCTTTTCAAGAAAGAAAGAAAAGAAGAAACGTTATCAGCGAAAAAGTAGGTCACGATCTCTCATCAGTGATTCATTCAGGAAAGTATCTTTTGAGGTCATCAGTGAACAGCTGTGTTAGTTTCAGTTTCTAAAGGATTAGAAAGATAAAAAAGAAAAGAAAGAAAAAGACATGGTGAGACTGTTTCATGTTCTGGGACTCCATCGGATTTTAAAAACAGGTGTTGCGTATATGATGTTTGTTCTGCACAATTAGTTTTTTTTTTAATGTGCAAAGGGATAACAGGTAAGCGCTTTCTTTTATTAATTAAAGAAAGGAAAATGAAAAAGAGTTACAGTTTAAAAAGTAATCTATTTTTTTAATTGGTTGTTATTGTGTTAGTAAAAAAATAGAATAAGACAGGTTATTTTATTTGTTTTTTGTTATAAAGGAGAGTAATTTTCTGAAATTTAGACAGTATTTAAATCTTTGGAATTCTAAAATTTTATTTCAAAGTTCGTTTTTTTGGTCTCAATTTGAAAAAAAAATTATGTATCAAATTTGAATTTCATTTAGATTTAAGACCATTTTTTACAAATCTTGTGTTGCAATTTTTGAAAAATATTCCATTTTCATTCTTATGTGTTTAAATTGTGCCTTATATTTTTGTGTAATCCTGTGATATTTTGTATTTCAACATGAGTACCCCAGACCCTCCTACAGAAACGAATGACTTAGGAAATGAATTAGATAAAGAGAAAAGTCAGCTTCCGGGTAATGATGGAACGCCAGTTCAGCGTCCTAAGAGAAAGATAGTCAGAAGTCCGGGGTTGCCACACAGACACATAATGTAACCACATTAGGTGAACAGACCCTGTCAGCTCAAGCTGGGTCTGGTCACAATTCAATAACCGCTGTCCCGAAAATGTCAATAGAACCTGATATTATCGCGTTTTTGCCTACTTCGGGTATGGTTTGGGCACCTCTGCTAGCCTATTTTGAGAGTGTCTGTATAGACCAGGAAAAAGACGACTGCTGGAAAATTAGGCACATACAGAAATACTTAAAAGACAGTGCACTTACGTTGTACATTAATAATAGTCTGAATGTGCTGCATTGGTCCGAATTTGTCACTTTGTTCAATGAACATTACGTAAGTCCTGACAGTCTTTCTTTAACTGATTTTTCCCGTATTAGATACAAAATTGGAGAGGACCTGAACGAATATTATCAAAAAAAGACTAAAATAGGGAGGACCTTAGGCTTATAACAGAAACTTATCCTGGAAGGGCTAACGGAAAGCTTGCCGTTAGAAATGCAAAAGTTAGTTATTGCAAGCAACCCCTCGACTACACATTCATGCCGTGAATTAGTGTTCAGCATTTGCAAACTGCTACTGGACAGGATGGGAAATGACAGCAAAGTTGACGCAAGCCCGCAAAACCCCAATCAGTAACCACAATGGTGACCATTTCGACCCCCCTATGAGACGGGTCAGAATTTTAACAGACAGTGGAACTACAGAGTTCCCTATCAAACACCCAACTATCGACCTTTTCCATCTAATCAAACACGAAATCTCCAAAATACTGTTAGACCGACGACAAATGTTCAACCGAGACCAAATGTACATCACCAGACCACTTTGCCACCCTCCCCGTGCAAAGTTTGTCTTAATATAGGAATACCAAATGGGGTGGGAGACTGCCCTTTTCGACAACAATTTTTATCCGTTCCAACCCCTAGTCCCAATATGAACTTTGCGAACCCCAACCAAGATCATGGAGCTAATGAGTCATCCGAAAATACATCTAGTAATCAATGACGGTTTCTTATGTCCGGACATATACAAAAAGAAAAAGCTAGCTACGAAAAATCAAATAGAAATTGTCAAAAAAATGCTGATGTAAAACATGAAGGCTCACTACCTTCTTTGATCGATACAGGGAGTTCTATCAGTGTTATTCCTTATCATTTAGCCCACAAACTTAACCTAAAAATATGTAAAGTTCAGCAGAGTATATTGGTCACACAAACACAAGGTGTTCTAGCTTTGAAAGAAAAATGCCTTGTTAGTTTGAAATTAGGACGTATCTCTATGAATGTTGAACTTTTTATAATTAATAATCAGTTACCTTATGATTTGATTGGGCTACCCCACTGTAAACTGTTGAAATTAAATATTGACTGTGTAAAAATGCAAATCACTCAAGAGAATAAGAGAGTACCTCTCATGGACAATAGTTCAACAAATTCATCTCATCATACTTTACATTTATCAGAGATCTATACTAGCTAGCCAGAAATTGAAAATACAGAGATATTCGAAGAAAATTTTGAGCCGGAGTTGTTCGAGACCACTAAACATGTGCTAAATGTTCAGACTGTCAAGGAACAATTACCTGCTCTTCTAGCCAAATATGTCTGTATTTTCGCTAAAGATAAATATGATTTGTGTAAACATTGTGTAAAACTGTGTAAACATTGAACCCCAGAGAATACAGTTAACATCAGACCTCCCCGTTTCTTTAAGAACATATCGCACTTCCCCTAAGGAAGATGAAGAAATTAAAGACCAAATTCAGAATTTATTGCGAGCTGGTATCATTAAAGAAAGTTATTCCCTTTATTCCTCACCCGTAACTTTGGTGTATAAAACTGAAGAAGGGAAGAAAACCCGGTTATGTATTGACTTTCGGAAATTAAATGCTATTACAAAAACAGATACAGAACCCTTACCTAGAATAGACACCTGTTAGATAAATTGACGCATGCTAAAGTTTTTTCCACTCTTGATTTGGCCAGTGGATATTGGCACATTCCTATCCGACCTCGATACACTGAGAAACTGGCATTTGCCACCACATTTGGATTATATGAGTGGAATCGTTTACCATTCGGATGGAAAAACGCACCTGCTTGGTTTAACCGTTCCCTCAGAAGAATCCTTAATAAATACAAAATTGACTTTGCCTGTAGTTACTTTGATGATGTTATTGTATTCTCCCAAAATGAAGAGGAACATTTGTGTCATTCAGAGACATTATTTAACATCTGTGTCCAAGAAAACCTTAAACTCAAACTGTCAAAGTGTAATTTTGTTAAATCCAAAATTAATTTTCTAGGATATGAAGTCTCGAATGGTTGTATCACACCTGACAACCCTAATATAGAGACAATTATGAAATTAACACCACCTACGAATGTAAAGGAATTACAACGTTTTTGGGATCTATAAACGTTTATCACAAATTTATTCCAAAACATGCTAACATTCGATACCCTCTCAACAATTTGTTGAAGAAAAATGTCCCTTATGTGTGGGGCCAAAATTGTCAAAATTCTTTCGAAAAGTTAAAAATGCTTTAATTGAAAAACCTATATTAAAGTTGTTTGATCCCAAAACACCTTGTCATTTGTTTGTAGATGTCTCAAATCATAGAATAGGATGTGTTGTGAAACAAGTTGATGAAAAAGGAATATTACATCCTATAGCATATCACTCTAGAAATCTTCGCGATTATGAAAAAAATTATACAATTACTGAATTAGAATGTTTGGCGATTGTGGATGCTTTAGATAAATTTTATCATTATTTACACGGTCAAAAATTTGTCATACATACAGACCATGCGGCACTTACCTGGCTCAAAAGTGTTAAAAATTTAAGAGGACGTCTTTTCCGCTAGTCCCTAAAACTTAATATGTTTGGCTATGAAATTAAATATCAAAAAGGCTCCAGTAATGTTGAAGCTTATATGCTATCTAGACAACCTGTTTCAGAAAATTTACCCCATATTATATATCTCCTTGACTTGAATGAAGTAAGAGACAATCAGAAAAAGGAAAATGTAACAGTTGATGGTAAAAAGTACACTGAGATAAATAATGTTGTTGTAATTAAAAAGAAAAGTTTGTATAAGATTGTGGTCCCCATGGCCTTAGGTCTACCCCTCTTAGAAAAAACCCACACCCAATTTGGCCACCCTGGAATTTATAAGATGATAAATTTAATTTCTCCGCAGTATTATTGGCCTAACATTAATCAGGACATTGAAAACTTTGTAAAACACTGTCACACGTGTCAGATAAACAAAAAATGTAGGCAAAAAAAGATTTGGCTTATTGCAATTAATGCCCCCAACAGATATACATTTTGAATGTTTAGCAGTAGACTCTGTTGGCGGATTTAATTATTACAATTCTACAAAAAATATTTGCATTTAGTCGTTGACCATGCAACTCGCTATGTGTGGGGTTTTCCTTCAAAAAGTGTAACTACCGAAACTTATACAAACATTTTGAAACAATTATTTCAGATACAAGTACCAGATAGATTGTGAACCGACAGAAATGGATCATTTACAGCTTCCAGGTTTAAAAGATTTCTTCGTACTTAAAATGTAAAACACAGATTGACGAGCAGCCATCACCCAGAAACGAATGGAAAAATTGAACGCCTAAATCAGACTATTGTCACTAGATTAAAATGTAAAGTCATTTCCACATCCAAGAAAATACCCTGGACTAAGCTTTTAGATGAAGTTTTATATGAGTATAATAACACTCCTCATTCTGTAGCCCAATTCACCCCTAGTTATTTATTGTTAGGAAAATTACCATATGATCCTCCTTTACCAAATAATAGTTATTATCCCCCTGTGAAGGAAGCTAGAAAATTGGCTAAAGAGAGAACAATTGCTTATCATAAAAAGAATAAAGTCCGTTATGATGCTCGTTTCCTTCCTGTAAAGTTTAAAGTTGGTGACATTGTGATGTATGAAGAATTTCATTATCCTAATACCCGTAAACTTACTTCGCCATATTCTGGCCCATACACCATTTTAAAACAACTTTCTGAAGTATCCTTTGAAATTGATAAACCCAGTCCACATTTTAAGAGAAACTCCGAAATTGTCCATTCCTCCAAGTTAAGATACTATCACCCTCCTCAAAACCTTAAACTCAACCATGAATAAACCCCATCTATCACTTTCATCTTTCAATTTTTTATTTTTGCTTTCCTATCGTCCCCCTTGCTCGTAGCATTTGGACGAGGACCCAGCTGGGAGTGTAACCCAACTCCCCGGCGGCTAGAATGATGGTGACAGTTTAAAAGTACTGTTAGAATTTTTGTTTTTTTTTATAACTATATTATTATGATGATTTTGTAACATATGAAAGGGTCCTCCGCTCCGTGGCCACCCATCTTTAGCCGGACTGTTTTCCCAGATTCTCTTTCTAGGTTGAACGGATAATCTGGCAAAACTGCTTCGCTTCCCCTCTGTAGGTGAATATCGATTCCCCACCCTCCGTTTTCGGTCGTGCAAGAGGCACATTTTTGGGATGATATTCACCTCAGAGTATGAAAATCCATGTCACACTGACCCTGGGCATGGTGAAAATTATAGCAAGCGTATAGTTATAATTTTTTAGCTATAGTTTTCCTTTTGAGACAACTTAGCTTTGTTTTTGATAAATATAACCCTTGGCTGCATCATAGAGGTAGTAAAGTCCTTACCGAAACAGAAAGGTCGAATAAGAAGAAATGTGTTTGTTGTTATTAGTATTACAGTGTATTTTACTTTTATTTTATCTCAGTATGAAAATTCATTATTTTTAGAAATGCAAACTTTTCAAATTGCATTTTGATATACAATATACTCTTGTTGATAGTATTAGTGCATATTTTATATTATTGAATATTTTATATTTCTGAACATTTTATATTATTGAATATTATATATTTTTGAACATTTTATAGTAATGAATATTTTATATTTTTGAATATTTTGTATTTGTGAATATTTTTTACATTTGAATATGTTGTATAGTTATCAGTATGTTTATCTTTGAGTATTTTAGTATACTATATATGTTAATGTTGCCATTTTACACCAAAAAAGCATGTTTTTCAATGGACACTACACAGAGACATTTACAACAACTTTATAAACGAAAACATCCAAAAGACAATTGGTTTTGAAAAAAGTTTGGTGTAATTATAATCCAGATATGTCTCGAGATATATATTTTTATTATTTTGCTGCAGCACCATTGAAAGAATTCCAATGTTTTAGTGTAACCAATATTTTTATGTGAACAATATTTTTATGTAAACTTGATATATAAATGTAAAAAATAGGTCCATTTGACTTGAGAGCTGGAGAAAATAAGAATCTGAAACCGGAAAAAAAACCTGGGTTAAATTCACGAGATAAGACCCACAGGTCTTGTAGGCGAGCCTGTGGCTCTAGTCTTAGTGGGGGGGGGGGGGATATGAAACGATAAAAGCTAAGCCCCTTTTTAAATTTTAAAATCCCCTTTTTGCACCTTTTAAAATTTGAAATCCACGTTTTAAAAAACAGAAATTTAAATTTAGAAATTCAAATTAAAAGTTTTAAAATGCTTTAGTAATTGTGTCTCAGTTGATTGAACGCCTTTGCTCCTGGTAAGTTAGTTTTCCCGCATCGCATTTTATAACTTTCAAAGATCGTTTTGGCACATCTCATAAGAATACTTTTGATGAATGAGTGCAATTTGTAAGTTTTGCTGCATTCGATCGGCCGAAATGGGCCAGCGCCCAAGTCCTGGGCAATCAATCATTCAGCTAACGACCAATTATATTTTAAATACGCCTCATTTGACTTCAACGTCCCCTAGCAGGAATAATGTAAAGTACCGCGTACTTATACGGCTGCACAGGCGGCAAGAGGGGCTTTTTTACCATCAAAAGAATGCACTAACTCCACGTCACTCGGCTCTCCAGGGATCGCTTTGCGATCCACCTAAGTTCCCCTGTCCATAAAGAAGTAACTGAACAGCTCTCAAGCCAGAAGGGGCCTGATTTCTCCAAAGGATTAATAAATCAGGTCCCCGAAAACACTGTGTCTTTCTTTAAAACAGACCCTCACATAAACTTTCATTAATTCTCGGATACCACTCACGGCGACTACCTAACGATGCTAGAAGCTCAGAGGGAGCGATCAGACGTCGGCCCGATCTACACCGACACAACGGGAGTAGCGCTGATTCGTTACATATATATATATATATTCCATTTTATGATGCATTTTTGTCATCTTTCATGGCATATATAAAACTTCATTTCAACATTATCATATTCATTGTTGTTCAGTAGTTATCAATTAATGTTTATTAATAAATAGGATATTTTATCAAAATTTGGTGGTTTTTCATATGTTTTATATGGATTTATCGTCCGCAATGTGCCAGTGAATTAGTGGAATAGAGCTTGATTCAGGTCACAGGTTGTTACAGGTTCCACCTTTATTTTGTATAATGTCAGTGTTATGAATTGTAGCTAAATTTATTAATTTAGTTTTAGTAATTGGAAATCGATGAGCATTTGCAATTATATAACCATTATATAACATTACAATTTATCATCTTTAAAAAAATAAAAATTAATAAATTGACTACCAATGCATTACACTGACATTTTACATAATAAAGCTGGATTAATTATTATTAATTTAACAAATCATTAATGAATTTTTCTACTTAAAAAAACCTATATCCTAATCATCAATATATGAAGTATTAAAAATATAGAACATTGGCGAAAGGAAAATCAACAGGAAGGCGAATTCATACAAAGAAAAAGTAAATTAAAAAATATATGTAGGAAATCATAAATATTTGAAATATTTTGTAAAACAATTTGTAACTAAAACAATTTAACCAATGAGAAAAGACCAGAAATAATGAATCATTGTCTGAATGAACAAACCTTTGCACGAAATGTGTGATATCAAAATTTAAAATTCATTAATTCAAAAAGAAAAACTAAAAAACGAACTTAAATTGGGAGAACAATTATGAATAAAATTGGAACTAATGATTCGTAACTCGTTTTCAAGGGCAATATCACAAAATCATTAGTAAAAAGTAGTTAATTTCTGCTGAAATTATAATAAACTACAGATTACATGCTTATTTCGTCCATTTCCCAAATAAGCACTGCCATAAAAAAACAAACAAATGTATAAATAATCAATATGTAAGACCCGGGAAGAATACTATCATGTACAATAAAAATGAAAATGGAACATGTGCGTTAAAAACTTACTCAGCAATACAGCAATATAATCATACAATTTTTAAATACCATATATGAATCGTAATCATGCATCCCCCCCCCCCAAAAAAAAAAATATATACATATATATGACATATATATGTTTATGTCCATATTTCGGGTTCGCCGAAGACATTTTCAATGCAAATGGGAATATTTTGTACGAACTACGATGCAATGATTTAAAGCATCATGGTCTATTAGAACCTAATTACTGGCATAATAATTCATTCAAATGTTCGACAATAAATTGGTTTTTGACCGTAATTTAAAAGCTACAGAGAAATAAAATAACTAAAATTATACAGATAACGATGAACACTCTTTATTTTATGTAAAACTGCGTCTCAATAATTTTTAATCTGTTTATTTCCGGCATATAATGTATACTTATTCTAAAGATAATTATTTCATAAACTAACTTATTAGGCGTCTATTAGCAAGAAGTTACTTTTCATTATATGTAATTTTCAGAAAAGGTTTCTGTTAAAACTGTTTAATTTATACTATAATTTTTCAAAATGAAAAAAAAAATTATATATATGCACTTTACAATTCTGTAAATAAATTCTAAACATACTACAAGTATAATATAGGTTTCGCATGTATTATTTATCGAGTATAAAAAATAATTTTTGTTCCAATAATTTTTCTCTAAAGAAGTGTAATTTTCTTGTTTCAAGCTTTGAAACCTCTTACATAATTTATTTAATCTGCAATGAACATTAAAAAGTACGAATAATTTATCCCAAATACGTTAAATACAGGTAGATTAAAATATCTGTAAAAGAATGATGAAAATACTTTACGTATTATCGATGCATGATAAATATTTATTAGTCAGTTCCAACTGCCAGTATTGAAGATACATTTCACTGGAATTAATTAAGCATAAATAGCAATATCTGTTAATAGTGATATGCTTGAGTATCGATTCTGGAAATAGATTCTGATTTTATATGAAGTTATAACATCAACATTGGATTGTGTTCAGAAGAATTCTTGGGAGAGTCAGATGTTTACTAATCTGTTTTTACAGATATTGCATCCTGTATAGAAAACTACTATGAAACCTGTAATGTTAGAGAGAGCAGCAAATATAAACGTTTAAACTTATTTTAAATGCATATTTAGTTATTAAATTTTATTCAGAAACTTTTTAATATAATTATATAATTAATTTGAGTCAAACTCAAACTGTCTGCACCAATGCCCTCTAGATTTAGTCGCAATATATCCAGAATTCGGGAAAATACGTCAGATCTTAAAACAAAGAGATATTCCGACATTTTTTTTTTTACATAATCCTATCACACCTGTTTGCACTTTTCAACATTACCTGTTTTTTGCTGTAAACTACGTGTAAAACTTTAAAAATTGTAGCTGTTGACAGTACGATGTATAGAGAAGGAATCGTTAATTTGTCAGAAATATTTGCCAATGTGTCGAGCCAAAATCTTGGTACCCTGGACCATTATAACCCCAAAGATATATCACTTAATGCAACTTTGAATTAAAAAATAGCCAACAGGACCGTTGATTGGCGTTTTAATATTTCAACGTTCAAATATGAATGCCAAAGCTAAATGATGGGAAATATGCATTTAGAAGCAGCAACGGAGATGCAGGGCGCCGATTTTAATATAAACAGAGTATAATATTTGCGGCCGAAAAGACAGTTGTATTGACGATAAAACTGAAAATTAACAGTGAGTGTATAAATAATTGCTACGACTGGAGCATATGGCCAAAGAATATCTTTTTTATATATTCGTTAACCGAAGGAAAATATGCTCGAACAGTTAATGATTTCAGGATGAGAAACAGATTTGTTTTTGATTTATTTTATTAATAGCTTTGGCTGAACTTGGGAAAGTTAAGTAACTGAAAAATAAAGCGCAAGAGAAGAAGAAAGAGATATATTCTTTTTAGAAAGGAAAGGAAGTTTTTATTCAATTTATAATAATGAAAGGATAAATTAAATTTTAAAATGGGGAATTTAATTTTAAAAAAGAAGATAAATAATTATATGTGATATGTTATATTCAACATCACATATCTCTCCCCCTTTCCCAGATAAAGTAGCATAACCCACTAAATTTTTGGCTGGACACACTTACATGAAGTATATTAACATTACACTGGCACATACATAGTAAAAAAAAAAACAAAGTTGCAACTAAAATATGTATAATATAGATAAATGAGCTCATAAAAACCTATTCATTTTACGCATATGCATTGATGAATAAAAATATTGAGATTTAAATTCTCAAATATAAAATACATGGTATACCATTATCAACATATTCGTTGATGAAAATATTGTATAAAATCTCTTTATTGCATTAGAGATCTCAATCTGGAATTTCCGCTGTGCACAGGGTAAAAAAAATATAATAGTTCCAGATCTTTCATCTTGCTTGATTTTTCATTCCTCAAGCTAAAAATTGGGCATGCCATAAAGTTTTGGATAGGTTAGAACCAAAATATTATGTTGAAATATTAAATCTCAACACACAAATTTATGTGTTATACTAAAATAA
Source organism: Maratus speciosus (assembly GCA_963932465.1). Lineage (NCBI taxonomy): Eukaryota > Metazoa > Arthropoda > Arachnida > Araneae > Salticidae > Maratus > Maratus speciosus. Next base: position 51,631,745 of record OZ010792.1, read on the forward strand.
ATTTAGTAACTAAAATAATATGTGTCATATGGCATAACTATTATAATATAGACCTGACAACACGTAAAATGTCTAGTGTGGTTAGAAACATAACTTATTTACAAAAAAGTAAATACAATAAATTTGCTTAATGTTTTCAAAGTTTCATAAAGTTTTTTTTTTTTTTTTTTTTTTTTTTTTTTTTTTTTTTTTTTTTTTTACACTTTAAGAAAAAAAAAATTATCAAAATCTGTTACAGGTAAAAACTGTTTATGTGAAACTCTGAAGCATTTGTTATAAAGAAATTCAGTAGTATGATAATGGTAAAATTTCTCCTGGATGTACAGAAATGTGTAGAGAAATGTGTAAGTGAAGAGAGGTGCTTTTAGAGAGTAAGCTTGTACAATTAGAATGCAACCATTAATTAGACTTCAATTGACGATAAAGCTGGTATAAACACCAACAAGGTTGCAATTTCTTTACGACTGTGTATAAAATACTCTCAAAACCAAAAGATTAAAAAAGACTGTGAACTAATATTAACAAATAAAAAATATGCCTTGAATAAGAGGAGTAATATTAAACTAAATGTATGCCATAAATGAAGTGCAACTGCATGTAAATGTGTAGTAGGCATACAAGAGTAAATGAATTGTGTTGATCACTTCTTGAGAAAACATCTAACATCACCAATTAAAATTTAATTTAGAATGCGTAAAGCGACAAGATTTTCCTTATATTGAAATATCTGTAAGTGGGAGACTTGAAGAGGGACCAGTGGCGTGAAAATTGTTTTTTATGACATCTAGAAATATGTAAATGATACAATGTAGTGTTTAAATTAGGAATGGTAGAAAAATGTTTAAGATATTTGTATATATCCACAGAATGAAATATTTACACCTTAATCCTTGTAATTTCATCAAAGCAAATGTACATTATCAGGAGTTTAATAAATTCCTATTAAATCTTAAGATTATAAATATAATCTACTCGCCATAACGGAATGATTTATTAACGCACATTTTTTTTTTATTTCAACTGTAGACAAATTTAGGGAACCATGAGAAAAAAATATGATGCAAAATAATAATTGATATGAAAAATGTAATTAAACTGTGATATTTAAATAAAGGATATTATGTTTATGTGATAACGAATATTATGTTAATGTCAAAAGAACACATTGCATGGTATAAAAACATTGATTGAAATTGTGTATAATGTGTATAGTGTGTGATATTCAAAACTCGAATATAATCTCGACAGAAATTACTCAAAATGGCATGCTCACCACATAAAAGTTTGCAAGTATCACGAAAGGAACGAAAAGCAAAACGTGTGTAGCTTTTGACAATTGCAATGAATTAAAAAAAGAACAACAGAAAGTTACATTTCCTATATAGATATACAACAATGCGCGTGTTAAGTACAAACACTGGAAAACACTGAATGGTAGTTCTGAATGGTAACTTTGAATGGTAACTCTGAATGGTAATGTGAAAGAAAAAAATGAAAAGGGCATAGTTGTATGTCACCAACATGGTTATAGGATACGGTAAAGCAGTATGAAAAATCATAAAGATTATTGTACATTTCACTTACGAATAAGTACTGTAAAACTACTGTACCAAAATAATAACTTCCCAGATTGAACTGATAATGATGATAAAATCTCTAATAAAAGATAGTAAAAGAAAAAAAAATATTGTGTACCATACATTAAAATTAATTAAAAGAATATTAAAAAGAATGAGATAAACAAATATCATTTGAACTTGGCGAGAGGTTGGCGACCAGCACCACAAAGTAACAACCAAGCGCAAAAGATAAACACTTTCACAAAATCATCCCCGGCCGTGAATAATCAAATGAAATGGTTTATAACACTCAAAAATGTTATGGTTGAATTAATAATACAAAACTTTAAAAAAAATTTAATGTAAAATAGTGAATCTAAAATTTTAAAAAAAATGTATATGTAATAAAGATGGTACATGAATGCTGAATTGTGTTAATGATAGTAAACAAGTCTGTATTGTACTGAAAGGAGGAAAGAAAATGCACGATGAAATGTGTACTGAATCAACTGGTCCTGCAGTGATAGTATATTTAATAACCGTCACAATTATTTTTATAATCTCTTCTTTTTTTTTTCTTCTTCTTCTTCTTCTTATTATTAAGTTTACCCTGTAAACCAAAGATAAACTAGCAAAATATTAAATGCTAAATATCCATTTATATTAAGCTGAAAATAAACATAAGGTTTCTTAAATGATAAATATAATATGGCTGATAGTGTTCAGTGTATGTATGTAAGATAATGAGAAAACTGAAAAAGAAGAATGTAAACATTACAGAACTACGCATTTTTAAATGTTTATATCTAGCAAAATATTGAATGAATTTTTTCTAACGCACACTATATCTATATAAACTTAAAAATTATGTACAAAAGGATTTTCTATTTCAAACCCATTCGTACAATGAATTGGAAAGAAATGCGGAAGTGCAGTACATCAAATTAATGGAAAATTAAATTTAACTTTAAGAAATACACCTCTTCAATATAGTGAATGATATGAACTGATAAAATAATATAATACAAAGCATGATAAAATAAAGTTTAATTTTGTAAAGAATTATATGTCATGTGTGTGCAGATGTACGAAAAAAAATGTAAAATAGCAACAAGGGTGGTTGTGAATTCAGAAACGAGAGATGTGTTAATGAAAATTATCTCAACATTAAATTATCCAGTGTAAGTAAATGAAAAAAATAATTTTAGAAACTTATTGAAATGTCTGATTAAATAACAAAAGTGAAAATGAATGTAGATAGCATGATACAAATAAAACTGAAAGTTCATAAAGAAAAGGAAAAAGAACACACCTACAATATACTGAATTACCAAAAGGTCACAAACTGTATATAAGTATAAATGTTATACCATGAGTTTACCTAAGCGGTTTATAACTAAGTATGTGTACCATAAAATAAAAATTATTTTTTGGTAAAATGATATTGTAAGTGAGATACAAGAAAAAAAAATTGTTTCATAATAAGGCTCCAAAAGATATCTAGAAAGTTTGTACTTATTATGAACAGAAAATGTAAAATGAATATTTAAAAATTTACGGAGAAAATTTTTGCATAATCTGTGAAAGCATTTAAAAATGTTAAAGCTAGAAGGATACAGCGACACGCGTATAAAATTCTTAAGCCTCAATAATAATGTCTGCCAACTGTAAATATATGTGTATAAAAATAAGTAGGGCATCGCTGTACACAACTAACAGATTATAATTAAAGACATGAAAATGTGTGTGTGTGTTTTGTAAAAAATCACAGGACATGGTATTAGAAATGTACAAAGCACGTTAATTTCAATTAATGATATAAATGTTCTGAATAATGAAAGTGAGAAAAACAATCATTAACAATCTATACATAAAAGTAAAACAATGCATCATTGTGTCTTTAAAAAAAATATTCAACTTGATAATTTAAAAATAAAAATAAATAATATATCTGTACTCTTTTTTGCATATTTCCGTGTAAAATTATGTCCGCACCAAAACTTCAATAACCGAAATTTAGGTCATTTAATCATGCATATAAAATTGTGAAATCAAGATAACATAAATCACCATTATTGTTAAGACTAAACATTAACTTCAAATTAACATAGGATCTTGAAATAAAACGCACTTTGAACATAAGAGGCAATGTTATTTAAACTTGTTGCACTTGCAAACTCCGCAAAATATTTAACTTACAACACAGATATAAATGTAATACATATTCCCTTGAAAAAATCTATCAAGGAATACACAAAAAAAGTCTTCTCGTGTCATTATAAAATATTAACTCATCAGTTTATATATATAAAATATATTAGTAGTAAATGTTTTAGCTATAATAATAATAGCACACAAAAATAATTTCGAGTAAGTATAAAAAATAAAAAATGTCAACACAAACTTAAAATTCTTCATTTCTAAGTTGGAATTATATTGAAAATTAGACCTTTAAAAAAAATATCAGTATTAACGTATTTGAAAGCATCAAACATTTGTCTCTCTTTATCATTTGTAAGAAAGGCTATACAAATAATGTCCTGGAAAAATATTTATCCATATAACACGAAATTGTACAGAAAAATATTTTAATATCTTGTAAGCTATCGTTTAATTATCTTAAGATACTGAAAACAGTATTTTTATCAAAATTATATATGTACTAGACAAGAGAGACTGTATGTGCCTTAAAAAAAAAAATAAGTATTTAAATTGTAGCAAAACTATTAACAAAATATTACTTACCATTTATAGTCAAATGATTAAGCTAAAAACTTTTTTTTTAAATATGATCAGTAGGTATTAAAATATACACAAAAATCATACAAATATAAAATGTTAAGCTTCTTTTCATATAATTATACTACCATATTTATATTTAACCTTTGTGATAAATATCAAAATTTATGCAAAGTCGTTTATGTAAACCAACATAATACTTCATTAAAATATTTTACCTAAGGGCAATTAATTATGTTTGACATTGTAACATGGATACCGCCATCTGACTTACCTCTGAAATCACATTATATAGCTGTTGATAGTTCTGCATCAGAAAAAAAATGTGGCACAGATATCATTGAAAACTACGAAATGTGCCCCGGAAGAGATAAAACAACAAATGCAAGAAACATTAGTTTATATTTTAAAATATTTAGCACGGATTGAATTAAAACAAAAGTATTAACTTAAGGAGTTAGGAATATTTATGAACTTGAACACTGTAATAATTTGCCAAAATAAGAATAAAAATAACTTACACAAAATCTCTTCCTGTGCACATCATAAAAAAATCCGTAAAAATCATAATATTATGGACTAAAACTTCATAATATTTCGTGGTTCATTACACACATTTTTTTAAATCGTTGTTATTTTTTTTTATAATACTCAGGAAAATATCACTAAAATATTTTCTCAGTTCAATTTTTTTAAAAGTAATTTGACTAATAGTAGCATTTCGTGATATCTGAGTCATTTATTCATTCGTGTTTCCTATATGAATTTTTGTATAGTGTATATTTGAAACTAGTCTGGTGATCATAACTCACAATTTTCGAAAGGTGACACTATTTAAAAAAATTGCTTTTTTAAACTTCATTCAAAAACTTCATTTTTAGTGTATAAATAACACTTTTTTTTTGAAGAGCTGTTGTCTGAAAACTACTTTCGAGAAAGATGAAAAATAGTCATAGTACTTGATTCACCGAATATCAAAATAAGAGCATGCGAAGTATGTAAACATATATGTTAGAGTAAAATCATGTTGAAATTAAACACAGCGATGATCGTTTGAAAATATAGAATCCCCGAAGAACTCGATGAACATCGGAAATGCTTCGAACATCGTCACGGGAGTTTGATAGCGGGGCAGGAGCCACAACGTTCTTTTTTCTCTTCACAAAAGTGGGAGAAAATATAAAATCCACTAGAAAGCGAAATCCTTCTGGTTTCATTTCAAAAAATTTTCTCTTCATTTTGGAGCATGCAGAATAAGCAAAATCCAGTCTGAGTCATATTCGGAGTGAAGGCGCAAAGATGAGTAAATATCTGACTGGTTGAGGCGGTCAAAGTTTCCGAGATAAGCCTAGTACTGGCAGAGGTGATCGGTAAAGTTTTCCGCTCTCTGTAGGCGAAGCGTCTCAAACCGAATCCTTGTTTTGAAAAAAAATGGTAGTCCATAGCAATATCCATATCATCGTCGGTAGTTTAAAAATATGCAGAAGCACATTATACGCAAGTCTCTGCAGCACAATATATTCAGTTCTCACTTTTAAAGGGTACGGGATGCAAAAATACTGTTCGTAAGTTTCAGGAGAGTAGCGATTAGGCTTCATTCACTTTAAAGTTTTTCATTTTTTTTTATTCAAAGCTGGCCGTCATTAAACACAGGGATCCCTCTCTGACAAGATGAAAATTTTGAAAAATCCAAGGCCTGGGATAGGCACCATATACATATACTGTAGACCATAATCTGTAGCGAAAAATATTTTAAACAACTATTGCATTTTTAAGATAATCACCTTTTCGGAACTCCAGGTTCACGTGTCCTTGAATAATTAAAGAAAAGGCACAAAATAATAACTCGGCAAATTTGAAGACAGGATGAGTTTATTGGATATGGACATGAAATATGCAAATGCCAGAGACGGACCCTTTCAGTTAGCTGTTGACAGTACGATGTATAGAGAAGGAATCGTTAATTTGTCAGAAATTGTTGCCAATGTGTCGAGCCAAAATCTTGGTACCCTGGACCATTATAACCCTAAAGATATATCACTTAATGCAACTTTGAATTAAAAAATAGCCAACAGGACCGTTGATTGGCGTTTTAATATTTCAACGTACAAACATGAATGCCAAAGCTAAATGATGGGAAATATGCATTTAGAAGCAGCAACGGAGATGCAGGGCGCCGATTTTAATATAAACAGAGTATAATATTTGCGGCCGAAAAGACAGTTGTATTGACGATAAAACTGAAAATTAACAGTGAGTGTATAAATAATTGCTACGACTGGAGCGTATGGCCAAAGAATATCTTTTTTATATATTCGTTAACCGAAGGAAAATATGCTCGAACAGTTAATGATTTCAGGATGAGAAACAGATTTGTTTTTGATTTATTTTATTAATGGCTTTGGCTGAACTTGGGAAAGTTAAGTAACTGAAAAATAAAGCGCAAGAGAAGAAGAAAGAGATATATTCTTTTTAGAAAGGAAAGGAAGTTTTTATTCAATTTATAATTATGAAAGGAGAAATTAAATTTTAAAATGGGAAATTTAATTTTAAAAAAGAAGATAAATAATTATATGTGATATGTTATATTCAACATCACACGGCCTTACATATTCAATACACCTAAATAAATATATAATACAATGCGAATCCTTAAAATACTTAAATATTTATTAAACATAAAGAAAAAAGTTTTACATTCCAATGTAAATATTATGAAAATATTGGTTAAGATATATTTAAATTGCTTTCTCATTCTTTTCACGGACTTCTTTGTCTATATATTGACTTTCTTTCATAAACCTTTTAGCAAATAATCTTATGTTTCTCATTCAAAATATGATTTCTTTTTTGCAAATTCTCTTCAAGTAAGTAAGGAAATACATCCGGGTATTGACATAATTTATATATTGATATAAGAAAATTAAATGAATAAATTCTTATTTTACTTAGAATTTTTCAAATTTCAAAGAATAAAAAGTGATACAAAACGAAAGAAAATGAAATGGAGAGAAATGTATTATACAAGGGGGGCACCAAGCATGGTGCTCACCTATTTTGATGAATTTAAAATACAATGTAGAGTTTATATTCCTAATTATTATGGTCAAAGGATTTCTTCAAATGGGCCTTAGATTTTGAGAAATTAGGGTAAAAGTTCAGCATACGTTTGAAATACTCATTAGTTTACAACATTAATCGAGTATCACGTGACAAGATCGCAGAGTGCCAGCTACACGTCCCGAGTTTGATGCTACCACGTGACTTTTTTTTTCCCTTTTAATTAATTTTATATATTGTGACAATTTGCAACTTTTAAGCATGGTTATGAATTGCGAAACTTGGAATTTTTTTTAGATTTTCCTAGAAAATGTACAATTACGTTTATTTTTTTCATGAAAACATCTATTTTTTATTAATTTTTAAACTATCGCTTCCGTTGGCGCAATTACAGATTAATTTGTGTTAAATTATGCAGAATTTTTTTTCATAAAATTATTACACAATATTTACGTTTTTTTTTTTTTCTTTTTTTCTTTTTAAATACTTGTCTCAAATAATGAATATATTAGAAGAAAAACATTAAAAAAAAATTAATACCTTTTTAATATTTGGTTTATTTTAAGTATATTAAAATAAGTCACATAACATATACAAAAATGTTTATTATTACTGACATTGACATTTAAGTTTAGTAAATATGCAATTAATGACATATATCATAAAAAAATTAAAAAAAGAATATTCATACAGAATTTTTTTTTTTTGTTTGTTTGCTACGGAACATAACTTATTACTTAGTACTTGTCTTCATCAGAAGATAAAAGATATCAATAAACTTTTTTTGATTTATTCTGATTTATTATGAAACTGAATTTCTTTAAAAAGTATATATTTTTACTAGGGGAGCCGCCACCCCCGTTCAGACACCCCAGAATCTAAAATCACGCTAACTTGATCGGTTTTTAAAAGATTAGAGAAGATTGAATTATAATGGAAAAACCTATAGCGATTTCCCTGTAAACGGGTTTCCATCCAATTCACTTTGATTGCGAAAATTTAAGGCCGAATCAGTTGCTGTTAAGGGATCTTGTACCTTTTAAACGCGTCGAACATTAACGAAAAACTTCAAAGTTTGAATTAGTCTATCTTCAAAGCCTTTTTATGTATAAACATGAAATTTTGGATATTGATTAAACAGACTATGCTTTGTAATATGCTACCATTAAAAATTTATTAACCCTTTATAGAATTTGTGTATTGTTGAAATCAAAATAGCTCTTTTTTTACCCCATAAGTCATTGCGCGCATGATATCTTGAGAAAGTATGTATGGATTGGCATGAAATTTGGTAAAGATACTTAGCATATATGTGTGTTTAAAATGATCTACTCTTAGGCTAAAATTATTTCATTAACTACATAAAAAAATATTTTCGTAAAAAAAAAAAAAAAAAAAAAAAAAAAAAATTTAATTTTTAATGAATAAAAATTGTCATAACTAAAACTTTTACCATTGTAAATACTTAAAAGTAGATCATTTTAAACACACATATTTGTTTAGTATATTTACCAAATTTCATGACAATCCATACATACTTTCTCAAGATATCATGCGCGCAATGACTTATGGGGTAAAAAGAGAGCTATTTTGATTTCAACAGTACACAAATTCTGTAAAGGGCTAATAAATTTCTGTTGGTAGTATATTAGAAAGCACAATCTGTTTAATCAATATCCAAAATTTCATGTTTATACATAAAAAGATTTTGAAGATAGACTAATTCAAACTTTGAAGATTTTCGTTAATTTTCGACGCGTTTAAAAGGTACAAGACCCCTTAAGACATCCAATGGTTGTTTTCATGTTTGATTAAAGAAGATCCGTTAAACATTTGAAAATAAGCTGAAATAAATGAATTAAGAAAACAGAGTCTTTGCCGACCGGTATTTTTTAACAGCGTTATAAAACGATTGATATAATACAATTTACTACAATTACTGCAATTTACTGCTTTAACCCCTTTCAATGACTGTTGTTCATTTTTGGAACACTTAGTTTTAATTCTTAACCCCTTGGGGACGATGGACATGTATACGTGCCGCATGAAACGCTCAGAAACCTGGTTTTTCCTCACCAGTAAAATTTTACTGTAAAAATTGTCTTATTTAATCAGCGCATTTTCTCGATTCGCCGTTTTTAAAAAACGGTGACAAAAGATTAAAAATTTTGTAAAAGGCTCCCGTCCCGAAGGGGTTAAATGACACATTGGCAGCAGAAAATTGGAATGAATTTTTTTCTTTTATTAAGTAAGTGAATAAAGCGTTTTCGTATGTCGAAATTTGTTTGTAAATTCCGGTGCCATTCACTGATTTCAACATTTTACGAATAGAAGTACCTTGCCCCTGAAAGGGTTAAATGCATATTAATGTATTTATTATTTTAAAGTTTCCTTTCTCTTTTAATATTTACGTGTAGATACAATTTTCAAGAGATAATTTTCAATATTTTCCTGATTTTAACACGTACTCATTTAATAGTAATTTTAAAGTTTTTTTTTCTGTTTTTAATAGCCATGTGTAAATAAATTTGTTATCGTTAGGAGATATTATTCTTTGCGCTGTTTTTAGAATTGAAAACAATTTCTATAATAATAGCCTAAGTCATGTGACCATCATCAACAGTTCCTTCGCTTTTCATTAGAAAGGTTTCCATTTTGATTAAAGAATCAAAGTAATTTTTTCGAATAAAACTACATAAAAATTGCCATTACCGCAAAGAATTTTCGGTTCTTTTATATTACCCGGGTTCAAATCTCCCCAATAGCTTTTTTTGGTACTTTTGCGTTATACGGACACCATGCCAAAATGTATGCTAATGCACCAATTATTTCAACCCCGATCGTGAAAAGGATTTTTGATACTACTTAGTTATCCCGTTGACCAGAAATCTATCGCCAAACTATAAGATTAAATGGCAATAATGGTTGATCGTAAATGTCACATTAACTTGACTTTAAGCAAGTTATACGTGTTTACGTCATCAAGTGATTTTTATTTCGATGATTTATTTGTATTTTTATTAATGTTATACTAATTTATTTGTTCTTTCGTTATTTAAAATAAAAATTATGTCAGTTTGTTAATTTGGCGATTTATACATAGATATTGATGAAATTGGTAGACAGGATAACTAAGTAGTACCGGATTTTTATTGTAAACCATGCGAAACATTGTGATTTGCTATTATTTGCTATACTTTATTGTATAACAGTTATTTGTTAACTTATTTTAAGTATATATTTGTGATTTAGTAGAATAGTTCGTAAAAGTCTATAGTTTCCAAATGTTATATTTTTAAAAGGCTCACTTTACTATCGACAGTGTTTTTTCTTTTATTTTTCAAATGTTTCAATTCACATGATTTTCATTTTACGCCAACTATTACGCTTGGCGACAATGGTGTCCGTATGACGGAAACGTACCATTTTTTTAACTCGTAAGTTAGAATTTTTTTTATTTTTCGAGTGGTAAATTAAAAAATTACTACTTGGTTATCCCATTGACCAAAAATCTATCGCCAGACTATAAGATTAAATGCCAATAATGGTTGATTGTAAATGTCACATTCACTTGACTGTAAGGAAGTTACATGTGTTTACGCCATCAAGTGATTTTTATTTCGACGCTTTATTTGTATTTGTATTTTATACTAATTTATTTGTTCTTTCGTTATTTCAGATAAAAATTACGTCAACTTGTACAATTTGGCGGTTTATATAATTTGGCGATATTGGTCATTTGATTTGAATTTGAAATTAAATGGTCATGATTTCTTGCATTACTTAACATTTAACACGGATGTCATATAAGCACCGGGTTTGGCGTGAGATTTTTTACGACAATTTGGCGAAAACATCGTTTTCGAATACCAGTTACATTATTTATTTTAAATTATTTTCTATTGTTTTAAATTATTTTCTATTTTTTTTTAAATGAAATAACAATAAATAAAAAAAATAAATAAATAACTATAGAACGAAGCAATTTGTAACTTTTTTTTAAAAATAAAAATAAAATAAATCTAAATAATCATTTATTAATGAATAAGCAACAATAGTCGGGTTACCATGTCAGGCAAAATAACGCCATTTTAACGCCAATTAGGTACCCCGTTGCGTATATGACATCTGAGCCTAATATTTTTCTTTTCGTTTCGCTCATAAAAAAAAAAGTGAAAGCCATTAATTTCAAAGAAATGTTTTGTATTAAATAAAATGATAACGAAATAAAAAAAAAGCTTTTTTCTAAGGAGATTTAAGCGAGGCCAAACTGGATTTAAGGCAGGCCAAACTCGTCGCCAAATTAATTTAAAATTATAACCTTTTCTGAAATTTGAAAAAAAAATATTGTTATGATTGAAATTTGAGTTACCATCATTAGAAAAATGTATTTAAAATTAGAAAAAAATTAGTATTTCGAAAACTAATTCGAATTTAAAAATTCTAATACCAGTTTTGAGATCTGTGGATCAATACGGATTTTCGTTGTTAATTTCATCGGAAAGTATTCCATATTTCAGGAGGAATCGCCGTGAAACATAATCAATTGTTTAATCAGTCGTTTCACAGAATCGTTACATAAATTCGTTTCAAATTAGTCGTTTCATTAGGATTTTATATATACTAGGGGATCGGACCCGAGCTCCTCGGGTTACAGAGTATAGGTGAAAACCAATTTTTTTTAATCTAATTATTTTTTTACATGTAATATATATTTTAGATGGCCCACTAACATCAAAAAGAATTTTTATATGAAAAATATCAATTATTGAATCAAATAAAGTTTTGAAATTTATTAAAAGCGATACTTTCACATGTTACCACATGCCAGGAGTTATTAACCCAAGATTTTACCACTTACGTCAGTCTTTCTGATCATTTCGGTGCATAAGAGTGTGGTTCAATCACATGTCTGTATAAATTTGTTTCTTATTTACATTAATTAATTTATTTTTCTATAGAGGAAGTTTTAACTTTGTTATGGAACATTAGACGGAAACATGCCATCTTTTTACATTGTTTTAAGAGCAAGCGGATTAACTTTCCGTAATCGAGCTACACGTGATAGAGACAAATTAAAAAATAATTTATGCTTGAAAATCTATATATATATATATATTACGCTATCGTACGTGACACACAAATCGCGATTCATTGTTGGTTAATTGTTCAATTGGTTAATTGTAAACAATTGGCGGTTAATTGTTTAATGGCAACGCCCGGATGAAACGCATCTCATTGGTTATTGTGTAATATTTTAAAAAAGTGAATAACAATAAATAAATAAAAAGTTTAATTAATAACTGTAAAACAAAACAATTTATATAATTTTAAAAAATAAATTAAAAGTAAATAAACAATTTATTAATAAATAAACAACATCATCCGGGTTACCATATCAAGCAAAATAACGACACTTTGGCGCCAGTTAAGTACCCCGGTGCGTATATGACACTGGCGTCAGGAAAAAGTCGCGCCAACGTGGTGCGCATATGACACGTGTGCCGTCTTTTATTCATCTAATTTAAAATACAATAAATAAAAAAATAAATGAAGGGACTTTTCCAGTATAGGTACTTGGCGAAATAGAAAAAATGGCCATAGCGAGAAAAGAAACTTTTTTCTGACAACCGATTTAATCAAAATATTTTTTCTCAAATAAAACTACATAAAAGTGTCCATAATCGCAAAGAGTTCGTACTTTTATGTTAGCTGGGTGCAATTCTCACCAATAGCATTTTTTAACTCGCCAGCAGCATTTTTAATTTTTCGAGGGGTAAATTAAAACAATGCTTTGATGTTGAAATTAAATGGTTTAAGGTATTATTTATTCTTTCTTTTTTTAAAGAATTTTTTTTTTAAATGAAAGCCATGAATTTTAAAGGTTTTATTTTTATTAAAGTCATCCATTCTAAATAAAATGAGTAAAAAGATTATATTTTAATCTGAATTAACGAAAAAAATGTTTGGCGATTTATCACCTGTGCCCGACTAACATAACTGTATGGAGTTCTCGATTTCTCTATCAGAATCTTCAAATTTGGCGAAGGATTGAGCAAGTAAATTAAATTATGATTAAAAGTAACGGGATACAATGCCTAGCATACATTTAAGGGAGGCCAAATTGGTCGCCACGGGTGGCTAGTTATTTTAAAAACCATAATAACTCAGTCAATTAAGATACAATTTTCAAACAAATTGCATTTGAAAGTAGATTTTTTTCTCTATTTGACGTTTTAAAAATTGAAAATGTACGATATTTAGAAATTTAAAAAATCGCTGACATATCACGTATTTTAATTTCAATTTATTTTTTCAGTTTTTATTATAAAATGGCAACAAAAGGTACAGTAATATATTATTTTCTTTCTTCCGTGATTAGTTTTCCTTAATTTTCAACCCTCCACGACTTTCAACAGAAATGGAGTTGCCACAATTACAAAAAATGCATTAAAAAGTACAAAAAAATTAATATCTCAAAATTAAATTGAGATACAGCTTTCAAACAAATTGCATTTAAAAGAGCATTTTTTTCGTTACACGACGGTGTAAAAATTTTAAATGTGCGATGTTTAGAAGTTTAAAAATTTGCAGTAGAGAAAATTGCAAAACCGAAATTTCATTTCAAATTTCCAAGTGTTGCCATTCGCAGAATGACGTATGCGTTACGCACAGATATGTTTGTCCTTTATAATATAGATAGGGTAACTAAGGTTCCCAAACTTCTTCCAAAGGAGATAGGCGCCGTTAAAGTCTAGAGTTCAAAATTTCAAATGATAATAAAAAACTGAAAAATTGGTTAATTCGTTTGCGGTTTTCACTAAAACTATTCTTTATGTCAATATTTTCTTGAAAATAAATTTCGAATTTAAAGTTCAAAAAATACCGATAGAGGGTGCTTTAGACTAAGTAGCGGAGTTGCTAAGTAGCGGAAACTGAACTGTGTTCAGGTGGAGGGGGTCGGGGGTTAAAATTTCAACTCCTGAACACAGTTCAGTTTGCTCTACTTAACCACTCCTAAAGATTCAGATTTTGAGCTCAAAATTTAAGTTTAAGACTAAGCTTTTGAAAGCAATTAATGAAAAAAAAAAAAAAAAAAAAAAAAAAAAAAAAAAAAAAAAAACGGTAAAAAATAGTTGTTTGTTAATACAAAGTCTAAAGGGCCCTCTATCGGTATTTTTTGAACGTTAGCTTAAAAATTTATTTTCAAGAAAATACTGACATAAAGAATAGTTTTAGCGCAAACCACAAACGAGTCGACAAATGTTTCCGTTTTTTATAATCATTTGAAGTTTTGGACCCTAAATTTTAATGGCGCCTATCTCCTTCGGAAGACCTTTGGGACCATTAGTTTCCTAGTTAATATTATTTGTCTTGATGTGTACTATCACCCCTTAAAGTTTTGCCCAAGAGTTTAGATACACCCTGTATGTTATATGTCATGTGGGTTATATGTCATGTGGGATCAGCAGACGATTTTTACATTTCCAGTTGATAATTTTTGCTTTATTATTATTTTTTGTTAGAGTGAAAAATATTTTGAAATATAATTTGTCCATTTTTATTCATCTAAAAATTTCATTTGGACATTTGACATCAAAATTATTATTTATAATTTACATGAAATAATAAATTTTCACTTAAAATTCCTTAAAGTACATAGTACATACATACATTTATATATGATATATTTATATCTAAACTTTTCTTAATTATATAAAATATATATAATAGTAAATAATGATTACAAAAAAAAAAAAAAAAAAAAAAAAAAAAAAAAAAAATCTACGCACAAAATAGTTCGGATTTTCGGTAGTAGAGATGTTAGTTTACAAATTAGATAAAATATAAATTTTCATGAAAAAAAAAAACAAAAAAAAAACACATAAACGTAATTATATATAAATAAAGACACAATCTTGCTTAATGGGACACAAAACACGAACTTTAATAAACTAAAATTAACTTCTACGTTTCGAGCTGTTTCTACAGCCGTCTTCAGGAAAATATGATGGTAAAAAGGCTCAAATTTCAGAGACGAAAGCTTCATGTGCAAGAGATAATTAGTCGAAACTTGACCAAATGATTTGAATATAAACATGTAGTGTTGTCATCTAGTAAAAATAAATAATTATTAATGAACTGAGATCAAATAAATCAAAAAGTTCGATTAGGGGTTATGTCACGGAACTATAATTTTTGCTACAGCAAAGTTAATATGGCAGACTTCTTTAGCTAAGTAGAACCTAGAAAGAGCTGTATACTGTTTACGACGTTTAAGGTCACTGCGATGCTCCATAATCCTTACCGATTGTCAGTAAGTATAGTGTCCGGCTGGCAGATGAGCACTCTGCGATCACGCCACGGAATACTCGCTGAATGTTGCAAACTAATAAATATTTGAAAGGTATGTTGAATTTTGACCCTCCCAATTCTCAAAACCTAAGGCCCGTTTGAAGAAATCATTTGACCAAATTAATTAAGAATAAAAATTCTACATTATACTTTAAATTCATCAAAATCCGTGATCACCATGTTTGGTGGCCTTCTTGTTAGATGGCTGCCTTTGACAATGAGTATTTGGTGCCATTACTTTGTGTACTTGAAGAAATACTTTGTATTAAAGAAAAAATCCAATTTCTATAAAATATGAATACTACATTCTTCCGTTTCATAGATCCATTTTTTTTATTCTACATTATGCAAATATTTTTATTTCCTTTTTTCTCGTTTTTTGAAAAACCCTGTATTGTAATAATTCGCATATTTCAGCTTATTTTATTCAACTCTTTTATTTTAAGTTCATTTGGTAGATGTATTTCAAGATGGAAAATTGTAATCCATTTCCCTTTTAGCTGTGTTAGAATTTTAAAAATTATATACTCTATCGTGTTCGAGAAAGAGCTACGATTTTTTTTCAAAGCTTTATTATATATTTATAAAAATATTTTGAATTGTCTTTTTTTCTTTTATTCCTCTTTTTTTTCCTGGACGCAGATGTTCAATAGCCAAAAAATCTTTCAATAACATTACACCCAATTTATTTAAAACCTAAATATTTTATTCATTTCATTTGAACTTTATGCATTTCTGCATTTCCTTTAATATATATGCATATATTAAATATATTAAAAAAATCCAGATTTTTCGTATTTAATTTTAAATAGAAATTCAAATGTTTTATTAAGAAATAATATTATAAATCAAGAACATTTATCTTCAACATAAAAGCGTTGTTTACAATTGAAACATGCAAAATAAAAATATGTTATTCGGGAGGAAAATTTCTGCTGGTGAAATTTGCCAGTGTTTGAAACTAATTTAATTAAATTTTGACTGACAAATGTATCAAGTCACAACTTTATACAAATTAAAGTAATGAAGTTAATGGCGCACAAATATAGGCTCGCTTACATATGTAAATTATTTGTGTAATTAAACCGAACAATATTTAAAAAAAATTAAAAATGAAACTTAAAATATATACATAACTAAATAAAAAAACATTTTTTGTAAATATTATGCATGTATCTTTTATTTTTATCTTATTTTCTATACTCGAAGGTTACAAATTATTCATCGTTGCAGTTTCATGAACAATGACGTTTTAGCGAGCATAGTTTGAAGTATAATTAACTCTATTGTTGTAACTTGTATACAGCTGTTACAGTGATGATTATATTTTTAATGAAATTCGTGCGATGCAGCTGTAAGAATTTTTGACAATTTACCTGGCTAATGGAGAAGAATTAAAATTAATAAATTAATTTATATTTAAATTCTAAAACTAATAAAATTTTGTCTAGCTTTCGGAAATGCGTCTGCACACACATTTGTTTTATAATTTTTGCACATAAGTGATGGACCGGTATATCGGGCCGGCCATAAAGTATCCTAACACATCGGCCTTCTTAAACAAAAAAAATTTAAATTATAAGCAAAGTACGCAAAGTAGGCTGAAAAAGAAATAGCTGTGGCAGAATGGCGAAGTGTTAAATAAATGACAATAAAACGTAGTTAAGTTGAAAATAACTAAACGTTTATTTTCACAAACATAATTAAATAAATAAATGAACTTAAATTAAAAATAAACTTAAAAGTTATTAAATGAAAAACAAACTTACAATTAATTTAAATTGCGTACGGCAGCACTCACAATGGCAGAGTAAAACAGGTGTTACTTTACATCGCCATTCTTTAACATTCCGTAGCTCTCATTGCATTGGTTATGCATTAAAATGCAATTCTTAATATAACATTCAAACAATATTTAAAGAAGAGCTTCGTAACTATATTTTATGTGAGTAGCTAAAAATGAAAATAGGCTGGACTTAAAAATTATACTGAAAAACTCTTTACCATCCTGCTTCTTAAAAGACAAGTGGTTTTTCACATTAAATAAAACACATGACTTCAGAACTAGCCGTTTTAAAACCTTTCAGCAAGTAACATCTATCGGAAAACCGCAGAGAAGAAAGAACAAATGTCAAAGCTGTAATGCTTAACTGCCGGTGCAATACATCATTCCATCATTTGCATATGACAGAAAAAGTCATCTGGCGTTCAAAGATTCTTATCTGTCGAACCCACAAAATTTTGAATACAATTGTCACAGCAAGTTCCGTCACTCGATTCGAGGCTAATGAAAAATACAGGCTACCGCGGTGCATCCCATGTGTCTTTTTTTACAGACCGCTATAGTGACGTGATGCTCTTTTCGCACACCTTCATTGGTGCATTCGAGCATCACGTGACTCCAGCAGTCTCTAAAAAAAGATACATGGAATGCACCGCGGTAGCCTGTCTTTCCCGTTAGCCTCTCACTCGATTGAAGTGGCGTAGTGAAAACGGAATGACGCCATAGCCAGCTTTGAAAAGGAGTTTGAAAAATAAACTCAAGCTAGATGGAGTTTTATTGCAAAGAGATTAACAAAATAAAAATAGCTGCTTTGAGTTGAAGTTGAAAAAGGAAGGTTAGATTATACATATGAATGATAAAGTAATTAAATAGTGTATAAGTGAACAAGAAAGGTTTATTTTAGGCTAACAATAAGCAAGTGAATGACAGATTGATTACAAAATTTCCCCTTTTCATACGGAAGTAACTTACGAGTAAATTTACTTAAATTAACATTATTTGTTTTTTTATTTAAATTAAACTTTAATTTTTTTTATTTTATTATTCTCTTTATTTTTTATCTTTTTTTCTATTTTTTGTCTTTAAAATATTTATGTCAGTTTCACAATTGTTGGCCAGTTTTGGGGGAAATAATTTGGCGCATCGTAACTCATTTTTGTAACTCGTAAACAGCTGTAATCATATATATTTGGTATCACATGCAACCGGTTAATAAATAAAAACCTTAAAACTAAATTCTTAATTTAAATTTAACTTCTGAAAATTTGTAAATGTTGTATTGAAATTGAAAATACACCTGTTTACCAGATTTGTATTATTTTTATCTTATCAGGAAGAGAGTAAAAAAATCAAATACAGTGCTCTATATTACATACAGAGAACAAGTTAAGTTAAATAAAAGTATTAAAATACACTGTTAAAAATTTTGCAGCATTCTGGCAGGTCATTCGACCGTTTTTTGAAAAACGGTTTCATAACCATAATTTAACTATATTCTGACCATAAAATGGCCAATAATATGGTCAGAATAGTGTTAAATTACGGTTGTTTTAACCGTTTTTTGGAAAAAACGGTCAAATGACCTGCCAGAATGCTGCAAATTTTTAACAGTGTAGTGAAATCATTATTTTATTAAATATTTATTTATTTCCTTTTTAAATTTGTCCGGTCACAAAACTTTGTTTTACTACTTGTCCTAAAAATGATAATGAATGATGAAATTCCTGAAAGTTTATCATATCAAATAAATAAAAAATATAATAATAATGAATTGAATATTGTATATTCTAAATTAGTTTTACTTAGCTTACCTTTCGTGTTATAATAATAATGAATTGATTTACCTTTTTTTACTAAGCTTACTGATCGTGTTATTAAAAAAGTATTATATTCATAAATCTGATAATTATATAACTAGCGCATCTATAATTTTCAATAATACAAACACCTTGGTTTCAATGAATGCAAATTCCTTAAAGTTTGTAGAAAACGTTTCATGAAAATTATTCAACAACCTGTTTTTGTAATACTTCTTCTTTATTATTTTTCTACCTTAATATTCACGAGTAGGCTCTTCTTCTTCTTTTTTTTTTTTTTTTTTTTTCTTTTTATAATGCACATAGAAAAAAAGGCATTTCACAAGGAAAAATATTGCACTTTCCTCAATATGAGCGAATATTGTAACATAATTGTTTCGACATTTTAATCAATATTAATTTTTACAAAGTTTACAATGCACTGCGTGCATGGTAAATCGGTGTAAATGATTATGTTTAAATAACCGCCTGAGACAAAAATTCGACGTTGATTTTTAAAATATATTAAATTAGTTCGAAGCCAAACCTAAAATTCCTAAGGTAAATTTCACAAAATGCTGGCTGCTTGAAGTTTGAGGCCGCACATATAGAAGTAATGTATGTCGGAATATCTCGGAAAACCGAAGTTATGAAAAATAAATTTTAAGGTTTGTCCTTCAAAGAAAAATGATTAGTTTATTATGACAGAAAACAAAACATCGGTAGCTTCAGTTTTATGAGCGTAAAAAGTTACACAGACTTAAAAACATATGTTTCAAGAATAAGGGTTCTGACTCTTAATGCTTTGATTTTTTTTTTTTTAATTTTTTTTTTTAAATTTTTTTTTTTTATTTTATTAAACTCCTATGTTTTCGAAATATTTGGTTATAATTGTTTCCTTGAAATTCATATTAGAACAGGGGTTATAGTTTTTAGAACTATACCCGTTAAATATCTGAAGCGACGTTTCCGAAAGTTTTAAGTCATTTTTCTACAAATGGCATTTTCAAGACATAACGCGCACGATATCTCAAAAACTTCTGAATATTTTATCATGAAGTTTGCAAAAGATGTGCTTCATGTTAGTTTGTATAAACTGAACCTAAAATTTCCTTTTCATTGTTAAAAAAAAATATTTTTTAAATGTGATTATACTGTTGAAATTTTCAAAATTTTGTATTAACTAAATACAACACTGTATTAAAAATATAAAAAATCTTTAAATACAAATTTATTTAGGTCCAGTGTAATTATTGTAGTCTGAAGTATAAGGCGGTAGCAAAATTTTCATTCTACTACCAAAATTTACTTTGGAATCCTGCGCATAAACTTTTATACCAATTTTCCGCTAGTCAGATGTCTGACACTCTGGACAACCCTATGAATGCTAATTCTTCATCTCTCTCTTTTTTTTAAATATACATGAAATCAAAAAACATACATATACCTTTTATCCTCAGTAAAAATTTTGTTTTAAAATCACTGTCATTTTAAGATATTAAATGTTGAAAATGGTGTTTTCTTAATTTTTGTTCCAAATTTAAGAGTCCTGAAACCCCTTAAGGTTTTTGTCGTCCGTGACACCGTTTCGTTAATCTAATTGTAAAATTCTAATATGTTTAATATGTAATTTTGTATTAAAATGTTTTGGGAGAATCTTCCTTTAAATTAATAAAATTATCTCTCTTCGTTATTCACTTACATTACTTTTAATATTTCCGAAAAGGCATTCACACTAATTTCTAAACAGTCTCTGAATAATAATTAAATAATAAACATTTAATAGAAAACGGGAAATCTGTTTTTCAGAATTTAGTGTCGCAACCAATGAAAAAAATATATCTATACTAATCTATACTAATATTATAATGAAGTAAAAATTGTTTGTTTGTTAGAGGTAATCTCTGGAGCTACCGAACCGATTTCAAAATGATGGTGTTAGTCCAACTTAGAACATAGGCTATATTTTATGTCGGTACCACTACCCGAAAGGGGGTGCAGGAGCAAAAAAAAGTTCTAAAAATGCGATTTTTGCATTAATGAAGGGCCTAGAAATATGAAATTTGAAATATTAATTACTTATTTAACATAAAGGATTCTAAGAACAGTCCTTAAACAATTCGAAATTTAAAAGGGGTGAAAATGCACGAAAAGCGTTCTAAAAAACGTTCTACATGGTGGTTTCTACACAATCTCAGGAAATACCAAACCGATTAAAAAAAATTATGGCGTCAAAATGAGGATGGCAACACTTGTTCCATCATAGGCTATGTTTTATGTCGGTGCCACTACCCCAAATGGGGTGCAGGAGAAAAACGTTCTAAATTGCGGTTTTTGCGTTACGGAAGGGCCTAGAATCGTGAAATTTGGAACGATAGTTAGTTATAAGATATCACTGATCTCTAATGACATTTCCTAAAAAATTCGAAATTTAACCCCTTGGGGACGAGCGACACGTATACGTGCCGCATGAAGCGCTCAGAATCCTTGGTTTTTCTCACCAGTAAAATTTTACTATAAAATTTGCCTTATTTAATCAGCGCATTTTGTCGATTCAAGAAAACACAAATTTCTGTTTTTAAAAAACGGTGACAAAAGATTAAAAATTTTGTAAAAGGCTCCCGTCCCGAAGGGGTTAAAAAGGGGTCAAAATGCGCAAAAAGCGTTGTAAAATTCGTTCTAAATTGCGATTTCTATGCAATCTCAGGAAGTACTGAACCGATTTCAAATATAATGGTATAAAAATGATGGTGACAGATCTTGCTCCAAGACAGGCTATATTTTATATCTGTTTCCACTACCCCAGAGGAGATGCAGGAGCAAAATTCGCGAAAAGTTTTCTAAAAACGTTCTAAATGCCGATTCGTCAGCAATATTTTAGGAAGAGTCAAACTGATTTCAAAAGTAATGGTAGAAAATTGATGCTGACAGCCTCTGCTCTAACATAGACGCTATTTTATGTCGGTATCACTATCACCTAGACGTTGCAGGTGCAAAAAGGCGTTCTAAATTTCAATTTTTATGAGTGGTAGGGGCTAGCAACTTAAAATTAAGCAAAGTACATATTTATTAGATATAAATAATCTTTAAGAACAGTTTCGAAAAAATTGGAAATTTAAAAAGGTGTGAAAATGCGCAAAAAGCGTTCTAAAAACGTTCTAAATTGCGATTTCCACTCAATATCAAGAAATACCAAAGCTATTTCAAAAGTAGTGGTTGAAAATCAATGGTGACAGTCCCTGCTATAACATAGGTTATATTTTAAGTTGCTGTCACTACCATCTGAGGGTTGCAAAAGCAAAACAGGTTCTAATTTGCATTTTTTGCACAACTGACGGGTCTAACACTTTGAAATATGGCATGGTATTTACTTACAAGATGCAACTGCTTTCTAAGAGCAGTCGAAAGGAAATTCTAAATTTAAAAAGATGAAGTGAGCGAAAAGCGTTATAAATCACAATTTTTATACAATCTTATCAAATACCAACCCGATTAAAAAAATAATAATGACAAATTGTTGGTGATAGAACCTGCTCAAACATAAGCTATATCTTATGTCTGTGCCACTAACACCAGAGGGTTGCAGGAGCTAAAAACTTTCTAAATTGCGATTTCTGTGATACTGAAAAGGCTAGAAACTTTAAATATGGCATGGTAGTTACTTATAAAATATAAATGCCCTCGAAGGACTGCCGAGAATAAATTCGAATTAAAAGGGCTGAAGCAAAGGGGAGGTGCGAAAAGCATTCTAAAAAAGTCCTAATTTACGATTTCTATGCAATTTCAGGGAATATATATAAGTAGTAGTTGCGAATCAATGGTAACAGTCTCTTATCCTACACAGGCTATATTTTATGCCGATGATTCTACCACCTGGGGTTCACAGGAACAACAAACGTTCTAAAAAAAGGTCTTTAAAAGCTGTCTAAATTACATTTCTGTGGAATATTAGGAAATAACAAACCGATTTCAAAATTAATGTTGGCAAATTAATGGCGACAGTTCCTATTTCAACATAATCCTTTATGTTGAGAGAGGTGGTAGGACATGGAATTTGACATGATAGTTGATCTTAAGATGTAAGAAGATGGTTTCTAAAAAATTCAAAACTTCAAATGAATGCTGCAATGAGCCTACTAATTGAGCATAAAAGTTTCAAAATATTTTCTAAATTATCATTTATTTAGTTTTATTTCGTTTTATTAATTTAAGTCTCATTTCTGCCTAATGCTGTATAATAATGATGTTTAAGCAAACTGTGTTCTAAATAGTAATTTTTGAATTATTCCTAAAAGTAATAAGTACCTTTTAATAAAAAAAACCTTTTAATAAAATAAAATATTACCTTTTAATAAAATAAAAATTTAGTTAGTAGAATTTAATAAAAATTAGACATATAAGTATCACTTGGCATATTTCAAATTTTACGCGAGAAAAGCCGCGGTGTTTGCTAGTATGCATATAAATATAGATAGTTCAGTTTTATTACTCCAAACACGTGCTTTTATTTTATTTAAAATGACGTCATCCGCATCCGCTATAGAATTCCTCATTTAGAATCCAGTGTTAAACAACATCTACAATAAAATATGCATAGGACGTGAATATCGCTGAATAATACACAAATCCAAAAAAGAGATGTCGTCATTCAAGATACGGGACAAAAAATTTCGAATATGTAATGATTCATATACCTTTATTTGTTTGTAATATTAATATAGATACTTAAAATTAAATTCATTTTATAATAGCTCCTTGTTTTATCACAAACATTCATTTATATTTTTCCAAAATAGCACGTATTTTGATTAATTTTTTTTTTCAGTTTTTATGGGAAAATTGCAGTTTTCAAGTAATTTCCCTTTACGTTCAGCAGAAATGGAATACTTGAGTTTCCAAAATTAAGCAAATGCTGCTAAAAATTACAAAACAATTATATCTCAAAAATAAATTGAAATGCACTTTTCAAACAAATTGCATTTAAAAGTACTTTTCTTTCAATATGACGATATAAAAATTGAAAATGTGCGATGCTTAGAAGTTTAAAAAATTGCAGTAGATATTATTCCGTTCAATGACACATCTTTTTTTTTACGGCTGGCTTATATAACGTAACGCTATTTTTTGGAGACGACATATTAATAGCTGGGAGAAAAAAATAGCATTTCCGGGGGCTGAAATAAAAACTCAGTGGCAATATTCAAATTTTATACTTAAAAGTTTTTTTTTTATACTTAAAGACAGTTAAAGACCTGAGTGGAAGAACATGTTGTGTAACAAAAATTAGAAATAGAGAAAATTGAAGTGAAATTTTATTATTGTAATTTAGTTATTTATTTAAATCGTTCTTAGTAGTATATGTTTGAATGTTAATAGGTGATACTAAATTCTCCTAGAAAAGCATCTTAACATTTAATTTGCAAATACTAGAAATTATTTTCATCATTTAAATTATACAATGTTACAATATTCTTTATTAAAAGATTTTGTCTAATATCTTCAATACTAAGTATAATTTTAGTATTTTAGTTTTACCATATAATATAATACCTCATAACACTTTTATCCATAAAAAAAACTTTTGAGAAATGTATCATAATATGTTCTTCCACAAAACTATTCAATTGTTTATTGGATTTAGATCAAAACATTGTAGATGTTATGATTAGAATTGTGTGAAGCGCTACATTGTTTCGATAACACAATGTTTCGTTAATCTATAGCGAACGACTAAATAAAACTTTTAACATACTTAACCTAATTATTCACTATAACGTTCTTTAAATAAATGATTAATGTGCATCATTTAAATTAGTTTAGTGAAATTTCTATTAAATTATAGAATCAAATTGCTGAATAAAACATCATCCGTGAAACGAACTACATCCTGAAATAAACCTTTGATCATATGTTTTTAATGAATAACACGTAAAACTGCGCTCTTATGTATAATAAATTAAAAATATATTGGTTTTATAATTTTGTTTATAATTTGAGATACACTACAAAATGAGTAGCTACAGATAATGATATTAATAGCTATTAACACTTTCTATCTGTTGAAATATTGCTAGGAAACAGAAAATAGTGATTAATGACAATGTTATACACAAAAAGAAATTGGTAAATTTATTTAAGTAAAGCGTATCCAACAGCTAAGTTATTACGTGCTATTAAATATCAATTTTGTTGTAAAAAACATATTTATATCTTAATCAGCCACGGATATTTTCATTTAAAATGCCAGGATTGAATTTTGTGCTGATTATTCAGAAATAAATAAATGGACAACATGAACATAACACAAATTATACATATATGTTTACAAAAGGGTGGTGACAGTTTTTTCGGAGCTTTCAATACTCTATCATTAGTACAGAGATTAAAATTTAAAAATATAAGTTTGCAAGCGAAGCAATTTATAGCTTGTGACCAACGGCGAAATGGCAGTGAGCGTTAAAAAACAAACAACGGAATCAAGTGTTGCCCCAACGAGAAAAGCTTAGCCATTCTGGAAGAGCTCAAACAAAAAGAGAAAAAGAGTAAATGGAAGACAATAAACTAAAGAAATAAGATCCAGACATTAGAAAAATTGGGTGTGCTAGACATAATTTACCAAGATATTAGAATTCTTCCATGTATGATAAGCTTCCCAAAAATTGATAAGCATTTCTGAATTACTAACATCGAAACATTAAATTGCGATTTTTAGCCAACAATGTTTAGCAATAGCCTAGTGTTTAATGTCACCATGTACAAAATTTTTTAATAATCCCCCAAGCGAGCTTTAAGTGGTCACTTGGTTTAACCAATATGTGTTTATCAAAAGAATTTTTCCCAAAGATATTTTGTAAATTCCCCAATGAGAAATATCTGTCTACTGGACTTTTGAGATTTGTAAATTTCATTTTGCTAAATGGAGCAAAATGTATTTTAAAACGCATTTTAGAAAAAATATTTTAGATGTTTGTAAACAAATTTTCCTAAAATGCAGATGTGAAATTAAATTCTCATTGCAAACAGTGTTAACGCTGGAATGAGTACGTTTAGGTTAGTGCTACCCTTCGTGGGGTGTATGCCCCAACGGGCGGCAATTTGACCTTTTATGGGGACAATTCCAAATGTGTTACTCGCTCATTTGATATCAGTTTATTTTGGCTTTATTTTTTTTTAAGTAATGTTGTAGGCTTAACACTAGAACCACCGGCAAAAACGTATGCCTATAACCACCAAAGATGTGGATTACCATGCTCAACTATTGTTTACTTGCAATTTTTTACTCTTAGTATCGTCTATTACTAGTGGCGAGTGGTAAGGGAAAAACACAGTAAAAAAAAAAGAGGAAGATACCAGTATTTTCTTCTAGAAAATACTACAAATAATATAAAAGGGTTAAAGAAAGCGGATTTTTCTTTAACAAAATACTGGTATTTAACACGTTTTTTGACTGTGTTTTTCAGAATTGATGCTCTCTAAATCAAGATAATTATAAAACATTTGTAAAGGTCATCGTCTAGAACGAGCTTTTGTAGAATACCTCCGTGCAATATGGTCGAGCGCGTCGAGGCCAAATTTTTTCAGAATTATAGAACTTCACAGTTTCTGGTAAGTTTTTATCACCAGTCTCATATGTAACTGATGGATGTCGGGAACTTAGAATTAAAACATATTTATTTTCCTTCCCTTGATAAACTAATTGTAATATAATCTTTGGCAAGAATTTGGCTACTGTACGAAGACTTTTTTCAGATTTTATGACCTGTGGAATTTTGGTTTATGTCCGCGATTGACTGCCTCCGAAATGATTGTTTTTAGTGACTTCAGCTTTTCTGCAAGTGACAGTGAAGTAAAGAAGTTATATGTGTTAATGTTGTAACTTTTATTGAAGTATGGTTGTATGGAGTATGGACTGTTGCGACATCTACTGGATAAAATGTGCATTAAAATTGACGGCGGTCAATTTGACCGTTTCGGCGGTTCTAGGTATACTGCTGCCATACTTCATAAATTTTGGCTGGCTGGAAAATATATCACTCGCATATCATAGCTTTTCCAATTATACGAAAAGTCACGGAAGCTGATAGTTATACTCTAAATAGAAACAAATTATTATGGAATGAAAGTATTGAAACGGTCAAAATGACCGCTTTAGTGGTTCAAATGTTAAAATAAATTAAATAGAAGCAAAATTTAAAAACAAAATCAGATTTTTTATTGAATTTTTAAAATGTTTCCTATCAAAATTTTGAAATAGATTTGACACTAGAAGAATTTTACGAACAATATTTTAAATAGATACGACATATTTTTCTACTATTAAAACCTGCTAAATTTGTCTGGTGGTGGATTTTGCAATTTTTCGTATTACTTTCGTTGCTATATGTCACATGAAGAATCTTTTAAACGTGAAATTAGTTAACAGTATATATAAATTTGACTTCTTGAACATATTTAGCCTAAAATAATATAAAATATCTGAACGAGGAACAACAAAATTAAAAAAAAAATTATATAAATTTTACGTATCGTTAAAAAAGGAAATGGTCTAGATAGCAAATATCTATCGTTCTAGTGCAGATATCATACACAGTAAATAAATGTACATGAAGGCACGTACATTTTACATTTTAAATTGAAATAGTACGTGGAAGACAATTAACGCTATTGGGAAAGGAAAATCATATACAATGTGCTGTGATCAGGATTGTGTTAGCCATAGAAAGACATATTGTGTCCAAAGCTTTTAAACCAATTTTAATAAGTTACAAACATGCATTATAAAATTTATTAATTTATTAATTTTAACTTTGAATGTAAGTCTGTCTTAAGATATTTTGTGAAAACAAAAATGCAGACAGTATAGCACTTTTCTTTAACATTCAGGTAAGTTGGCAAATTACATAAAAATCTTTTCTCCACAAATGGCAAAGATACATAACATCATTGAATTTTTAAAATTATGTTAAAGCACATTTGTGACAGAAAATTCGCCTCTTTGATAAGTTAAAAACTGTGTAAGGAATAGTTATTATTAAAGTTCTATTAGGTACGCTTCCACCGTGTGAATAGGATTCACTTTTTAAATAATAAAATACATAATTTCCAGATTAGGGGAGGGGGCATAGTGATT
The DNA here is from genome assembly GCA_963932465.1 of Maratus speciosus. Classification (NCBI taxonomy): domain Eukaryota; kingdom Metazoa; phylum Arthropoda; class Arachnida; order Araneae; family Salticidae; genus Maratus; species Maratus speciosus. Next base: position 51,660,167 of record OZ010792.1, read on the forward strand.
TTACATAGGATTTAGTGGGCTGTGGCCAATACAAGGTTCGGAACCCCTGATTTAGATGGTTTATTATGAATTGAATCGACGATTTGAACTGAAAAATCCCACCAATGGCATTGAACTTAATATGACTTACTTCTGCTTTTAGTGAACTGTCCGAAAAACAAATATTTTAGTTCAGGTGCATTGAAATCAGCCAACTCCTGATTAGGACGGTGAGATGAAAGACGGTGTGCGGGTAAAGAAATTGCACATGGTTTACGTTAAATTGTGGTGTGAAATGAGTTATTTTCGAAGAAAACAATAACATCAAGGAAGAGTAAAGGGTTATTTTTAATTTCGCTAGAATACTGTCTATTAAAATAACTAAAATTGTTTAACTTCTGATATACAAAATTAAAAAAATAGAAATATATTACAATTTATCAAGCATACAAGCAAAAATTACATAAATACATATACAATTAAAAACTGTTAATAACTGTTAGTAATTATTAATGGTAAGCATATTACATAATTTTCTGGTCATCTGAATGTAATTGCAGTGATGAGGGGCTGCCACGTATTCCGAAATGTTTGTGTGCATTTATGTAATTTTTACATGTATGTCTGCTGAATTGTAATATATTTCTAATTTTTTAAAACTGTATAAGTTCATCTGTGGAGTTTTTAGCAGAAATTAAGATCATCGTAATTCTGTAAAGTGAAAACTTATTGATTTTCCTTCACGTATTTCTATTATGAATTTTTAAAATACAAAATTAAATATCATTGTTTTATATACATCTTTTATTTTTTAGAGTAAAATACTTATATATATATTAAGCAGGAATGAAAAAAGGCTTAGTTTGAAATTTCTGATTTTTAATCGTATCGACGAACTCAAAAGACCTGTGCCCAGTTAATAGCAGGATAACTAATATTTCCAAATAAAGGCCTTTTTTTCATTCAAACATAAATTTATGAAAGCTTTTTCGTTCTTCAGATAAAATTATTTTCACATTTACGATTCATTTTGATTAATGCAATTTGCTACCTTTAAACTTTATGTAATGAACATAACAGAAACGTAAAACTGGAGTTTCCCGGAGTTAAAACTGACGCTAATTTCGTTTTATCCAACAAGAAGCTCATTAAAATGCCATTTACTGCCCAATTTAACTTGAAGAGAGAAGTTTGGATTTCTAAACTTTGTAAAGATAGTTACTAATAAAAATAGTGCCACAAATTTTAGATTTAAAGAGAAATCTCATTTACAAAAGTTTGGAAGTTGATAAATTTATTTTCTTAAACATTAAATGAAACTAAGGCTCGATATCTTTTATGTTGAACCTCAAAAGTATTTTTCGTGGATAAGAAAATTACGTATAAAGATATTTATTCGTAAAAACAAATTATTTCTAAATTTTTCGACACATCAAAGTATATAACTACCCATAACTTCGCATTAATATAAAATTTATGAACTATTGTTTGTTATGTTTGAATTAATAACTATACAAATGATTTCACCAATGTGACATTCCAAATAAAATTAATTCAACATTTTTTTAAAAATTCTTTCAGTTTCGATAAGCGTTGTAAAATGAACTCGTAAAATAAAATTATATATTTATAATCTCATGTAAAGTAAATCCCGTCTGAAACAAAATCTGTGAAAGACGGAAATTCGTCAAACGCGGAAGTGTTTAAATAACTACGAGGACGATTTTCGATATATTGATCTCTGTCGATTGCGCAATACTGGCTACGACGGTAGCTCTTCTCAGTCTTTCCGCTCTGGTCAGATTTTACTCCTTATTTCCCCCCCCCCATATTTTACATTTATTTTGACTGTTGAACATATTCTTCTTGAATGAAATTTTGATTGCATATGACTGATTTTTAAAAAGAAAACTCTTTAAATTTATATTTTTTGATATTTTTAAACGTTAAATATTTATTAACTAGAAAGGTAGCCCGTCAAAAATGACGGAAATTTAGATATAAAGATATATACAACTCATGTGCAAGAATATGAGTTTTCTCGCTTGTTCCGCAGTGATAGATGTAAATAACACATTTTAAGAACGAAACACCTTTATGAAAAACTGTGTACAGTAGAAGACCACTAATCTGCACAGTTTGGTTCCAAGTGTTATGCAGATTTGAGGCTTTTTACGGTCATGTCTATTCAATCTTTGTTTACATCTTTTAGGTAGCTTTCATTACAAAAATTCCTATTGCAGCCGTTCGGAGGAAAGCGATTTCAAAAAATTTTGGTATATTTTCATCGATCATGACCCCAAGACTCCGAAACCACCCTCCGTTGAAAATTGACATATATATATATATATATATATATATATATATATGACTTTTGTCACACTGTAACTCTCGTATTTATGAACCGATTTGCATGTAATTCGGTGTGTACATAGTACATACCAATGTCTCGACCGAGTTCATTGGCCAGCTTCATCCGCCATTTTGTTTCAAAATGGCGGCCATTTAAAATTTTTTTAAAAATTTAAAAATTTGAAATGGGGTACCAAAAAATTGAAAATGAAAAAATATTCTTTTCTTATGTATTTGACCTTTATCCAAAGATTCCGGAGCAGTTTTTGTTTCGTCTATATCTTTAAAAATGGCTGAGTTATAGCATTTAGAATTTCTAGCGTGGCTGACATTTTGAAACGTCTTGAATTTTGTCACGCGATAAAAAACGTATTTATGACCGATTTGGATGTAACTTCGTTTATACATAGTACATATCAAAGTCTCGACCGAGTTCGTTGGCTAGCTCCATCCGCAATCTTGTTTACAAAAATGCAGCCATTTAAATTTTTAAGAAAAATTTAAATTTGAAATGTGGTACCAAAAATTTAAAATTGAAAAAATACTTTTTCTTTATGTGTTTGACCTTGATAAAAAGATTCGGGAGCAGTTTTTGTTTCGTCTATATCTTAAAAAATGGCTGAGTTATAGCATTTTGAATTTCTAATGTGGCTGACATTTTGAAACGTCCTGATATTTGTCACGTGATAACGGGCGTATTTATGAACCGATTTGGATGAACCTTGGTGTGTACATAGTACATACAAATATCTCGACCGAGTTCGTTGTCCAGCTTCATCCGCCATCTTGTTTCAAAATGGCGGCCATTTAAAAAATTTAAAAAATTTTTAAATTTAAAATGAGATACCAAAAAATTGGAAAGGGGGCCATAAGGGGCCAAAAGGGTTGCCATAAAAAAAGTAACTTTAAAATTTAAAATGAGGTATTTAAAAATTGGAAAATGAAAAAGATTTTTTTATGTGTTTGGACTTGATTCAGAGATTCCGGAGCAGTTTTTGTTTCCGAAAATTTGTTCTTTTGTTTATATCTTAAAAAATGGTTGAATTATAGCACATTGAATTTCTAGCATGGCTAACATTTTGAAACGATCTTGTATTTTTCACGCGATAACACACGTATTCGCGTATATCGATGTAAGAAGGCATGTGGATAGTATACATCAATATCTCGACCAAGTTCGCTGGCCAGCTTCATCAGCCATCTTGTTTCAAAATGGCGGCCATTAAATTAAAAAAAATTATATTTAAAGTGAGGTGCAAAAAAATTAGAAATTGAAAAAGGTTTCTTTCTTAAGTATTTGACCTTGATATAAGGATTCAGGAGCATTTTTTGTTTGTATTTATCTTAAAAAATGGCTCAGATATAGCAATTTCAATATCTAATGTGGGTGACATTTTGAAAAATCTGATTTTTTGCCTTTGACAGCACTCTTATATATCAATCGATTCTGATGTGAGTGAGCATGTGCACAGCAATTACTAAGGTCTCGACCAAGTTCACTTGTTAGCCTCATCCACCATGTTGTCTTAAAATGGCAGGCACTTTAAGAAATCGCCGAATTTCTCAGCCAAATATAAGTTACTTTAAATAAAAGCAGCTTGGATAAAGCTGACTAATTTCGCGAAATTCTCATTCATAATGATTTAGTATTGATAAAAATTAGTATTGAATCGCCTATATTCGGTTTCCACTAAATTGGGCTTCGTGTGTTCGAATAATATAAGTTGGCTTTTTTTAAAATAAGGAATATGAAAGCTACCACTTCCTCCCGGCACTGGCCGGAAGGACTTTTTTAAATTGATATATTGGACAATTTAGATTGTTCAGCCTTAAAAATAAATAAATAACACACTTGAAGTAAGGTTAAAAACTATTAAATTATCGTATACGATTTCATGAAATGGTATTATATGGTATTATATGTGTGTGCTTCACGATCTTGGTTACGACGTTGGCGAAATAGGCTGCAACTTGTCATAATCCTAATAGTGTGGACCGCTATAACAAAAAAGTAACCAGTTTTTAGTAAAATTTCTGATATAAAGTAGCTTTCAAAAACTTGTGTAAAATTGTATGTCAGTCCTAGGAATAATATTTCTAACACTGAAGATTTTCCATGTATATATGGAATTTAGAAAAGCTTCTCCAAAAGAAAGGTCCTGAAATGACATTGTAATTCCTCTAACTTCAAAGTTTTATCGGGCCCTGATGTTGAGTACTGAAATCTAATAAATACAGTTATTTTGAATATTACAACAGAATTAAACAGTTAAACTTATTTAACTTAAACCCGCTGTTACTTCCCGATGTTATTTTTTAGTATTAAGGAAGAAAGTTATTTAAAATTTTCAAATCATGCATTCATGATTTTTTTCCGTCATTAATAACTAAATAATGAAAAAATAGGCTTTTGTTCTGAGCTCATAAATATGACAATAAAATAATGTAACTAAAAGAGATTTCAAAATTAAATCTTTGTGATTACAAACCATAAACAAACGATATCGCCACCATTTTACCTACTATGACTTATTAGAATATTGCCCATTGATTGTTGGAGAACTTACTTTGTGAATGATTACCTCAATGATTTAATATTTTTGACGTTTCACGATGAATGAATCACTTGTGTTTGTTTAGGTTTATGGAATGAGATATTAAGCTGTGAAACTAATTTCAATTGAAGTTATCCAACAATATATGTATTTTTAATCGAAATTAAAATCAATGCTTTGATCTCGAAATAAAAAGTTTTAGTTTGTATAATTTGTTATTTCTGTTAATTATTTATTTAAGTACTTTTCCATTATCGTGCATTTTTAAAAAAAGCTTGGTGCGATTCGGGCATCAGAAAGTGAGATATGTTGCGAAAATATGTAAACAGCTATGGAAACAAATCTAATGAACTTTTATGTTTGTTTATATATGCACTTATATGCATAAAAAAATCGTTTCTAAATATATATTTTTTTTATATACAAATTACGGCACAGATTTCAGATATGAACCGGGATACCTAACTGGCGCCAAAATGGTGTTATTTTGCCTGCTATGGTAACCCGGCTATTGTTTTTTATTTATTAATAAATTGTTTATTTACTTTTATTTTCTGTTTTTTAATTATATAAACTGCTTTGTTCTATAGTTATTATTCAAACTTTTATTTATTTATAGTTATTTCTTTGGCACAGATGTCATATTCGCCCCATATTGGCGCGATTTTTTTCGGTTGCCATTTTGGCGAAAACATCAACAGCATAAACAACATAATCCGGGTTACCACATTAAGCAAAATAACGATACTTTGGCGCCAGTTAAGTACCCGCTGCGTATATGACATTGGCGTCAGAAAAAAATCGCGCCAATATGGGGCGAATATGACATCTGTACCATTTCCTTTTCAAAATGATAGCAAATAATTGAAAAATATATAAGTAACTGGTATTCGAAAGCGAGATTTCTGCCAAATTGGCGTCATAGAAAAATCACGCCAACCCCCATGCGTATATGACATCTGTGAAAAATTACTTCTGTTTCTTTATAAAAATGGATAAATAGCTTTTTTTGGTACAGATGTCATATTCGCCCCATATTGGCGCGATTTTTTATTTATTTTTTTTTTTTTGACGCTGATGTCATATACGCACCGGGTACTTAACTGGCGCCAAAGTGTCGTTATTTCGCTTGTAATGGTAACACGAATGTTGTTTATGCTGTTGATGTTTTCGCCAAATTGGCGTCGGAAAAAAATCGCACCAATATGGGGCGCGTATATGACATCTGTGCCAAACTGTATACATATGGAAAAAATTGCTTGTGAGTATGAAGCAGTAAATAGGTTGCCAGAAAATACGTTGGCAAACTTCTTTCTCGCCAAGAAACTTTTCTCCGAAGTACTGTACATAAGCAATGATTGCTAGAAATGCATTTTTAATTATGATATGCGCTTTTATGTTTCACTACATTTATGCATACTATACTGTGTGTATAAATGCTACAGTTCATATGCAGGGCTACACAAAAGAATTCGTAAGGGTTACTGAGTATGAGAGTAAATTGCTTAAAGGTGGTTTTTAAAGGAGTTATGCATTTTTACGCTGAACTGCATTTAGTTTCAGCGTTGTTTGTAGAATATAGATAAAATGATATACATGGTCACGCAAAGAATTGAATACATAACCGTCTATGGATGATAATACCTGGAAATGTGATTTCAGTAGTTTTAAGAGTAGTTTAAATTAAATTTTAGCCTAATAGTGGCATTTAATAACGGTACTATTGGCTATGGACGGTAACTGCTGAAATCAATTTTTAATTTTTTTTAATGCGTTTTCTAAAATGTTTACTTAGTTATCTTGGTATTTCTTAGTTATCCCGTCGACCAAATTACTGTCGCCAAATTGTAAGATTAATTGCCAATATTGGTTGCCATTAATTAATTAATTAAATGCCAATAATGGCCAATGAAACCATTAATTCGACGTTTTATTTGTATTTTTATTAATGTTTTACTATTGATTTGGCGATTTATATAATTTGGCGAAATTGGTCGACGGGATATCTAAGAAGTAACGTTATCTTATTTACCTTATTTCCCTAAATAATGAAGTTTTGTTAAAGCATTCAGGATGTGCTGGAAAGTGTTTCATATTCTATGCTTAACGCATGATTTTTCTTTTTTCTTTAGTCTTATTTTGCATTTATTTTATTCTTAATTTTTTAGTCTTATACTGCTTTATAGATACTTTGGCACAGTTGTCATATACGTTATCATATATTGGCGCGATTTTTTTCCGACGCCAATTTGGCGAAAACATCAACAGCATAAACAACAACATCCGGATTACCATATCAAGCAAAATTACGACGCTTTGGCGCCAGTTAAGTACCCGTTATGTATATGACATTGGCGTGAGAAAAAAATCGCGCCAATATGGGGCGCGTATATGACATCTGTGCCGAAACTTTAATATTTAATGTTTAAACTCTTCGCTCCACTCCCTTTGAATATAGTACAAACTATAACTCGGATAGCGCAAAATAATAGACAGTTTGGTACTTTTCCACTGTAAGGGCTTTGGCATTTTTTAAAAAAAGCTTGGTGTAATTTGGGCTTCAGAAAGTGAGATTTGGGTACTTTACCGTTATGCGGACACCATTGTCGCCAAGCGTAATAGTTGGCGCAAAATCGTGAATTGAAGCATTTGAAAAATAAAAGAAAAACCATTGTCGATACTAAAGTGAGCATTTAAAAAATATAACATTTTAAAATTCCAGACTTTTACGAACTATTTCATCAAATCACAAATATATACTTAAAATAAGTGAACAAATAACTGCTATAAAATAAAGCAATAAAATAAAACTCATATTAAACTGCTGGCATAAAATTACAAATATCTTTTAGCCTTTTGAAATAATTGGCGCATTAGCATACATTTTGGCATGGTGTCCGTATAACGGAAAAATATCGAGATTTGTTGTCAAATCATATAAACAGCTATGGAAACAAATTTGATGAGCGTTTTTGTTTGTTTTATATGTATATTATTGATGTTTTTATGTACAAATTACATCTGTTTCTGTATAAAATTAGAGAAACGGCTTTTTTATGTTAAATAAATCGTATAAATATCGAAAAAAATGCGTGTGTATATAAAATGAAACAGTGAATAGGTTCCCGGAAAATATGTTACCAAATTTCCTTTTTCGCCAAGGCACCTATACTGGAAAAGTACCTAAAGCACATTAAAATCGCGCAGTTAGGAGCTCACACAGTACACCGTTGTCTATTGGCGGTTATTTTATTAGTAGCATCGGGAGGAAGATGTAAAGATGTACTTTAAATTCTCACCCATAGATTTCGGAAAAATATCTTAAAAGAGTGGAGTTTAAATTAAATTTCGGTGACCTCCATTATGAAAGATTAATAGTTTTAAATGGGGATTTCGCCAAATTAGCCAGCTATAGCCAAGTTGGCTAAAATTTGGCGCTACTGTGGTAACCCTGCATTAATATTTTTCAACAATTACTCATTTCAAAGAGGCGGTCCTACCGGAATAGTGAGGGACACACAGAGACTTGGATTTTATATAAATAGATGCGCATCGATAGTTGAAAATTGATTATTGCAATATTTCAAACAAAACTAACTTAAGCATTAGAAGAAAAAAGATACAGACGTATGATGTTGCAATTGTAATAATTTAATCTATATATGTACAAATTCTTGTAAGAATACAGTAATGCTAATTGAAATAATACGTTTTCAAGATTTACTTATATTCAAAACATGAAAGTATTAATTTAATTAATTTTAAGAGAAGATTTTATATTTTTATGGTAAATTATACCTAACGGAAAATTAATAAAGGCCTATAAATGATGACTATAAACAGAATTTTATTCCACAGATCAATTTCAAATACCACTTATTTTACAGCGAAATTTAACTTAAAGACCAACTAAATGATATGCATCAAGGGAAATCTTTTCACCTTTTACGGCAACTGATACTAAATGGAAACTTCCATTTAAGCTTACAAATGTCCTCTGAAAATATTCTTTTCTACAGACCATCAGTCCCAAATAACAGCTATTTTGCAATGACATTTCTTTTGTAACAGGCCGATTCATATGGGTAAAAAAAAAATTGATATACTATTTATGGTAAATGATTCAAAGTGAAAGATTTCGTCAAAACATATAAATGTTGGTGTAAAATTATTTTTATACCAACCATCAATTCCAAATATCAGACTTTACACTTAAACTTAACTTAAAAACAGACTGATTGATCCAAAGGTCCAATTAATGTCCTGTCCACCCCCATTAACATCAGAACCGCGACAGCTATTTTCGCGAACTTGAGGTTTAGTAATAATGCCGTGATATGCTAAACTGGTATGAGATTATACAATGAGACCGCTTACAGCATCATCTACCAGCAAACTACGTAATTAAACATTTCTATCTCAAAAAATGCTAGATACGATAAAAAAAGGGAAATTATTGTGGCATTATTAGACAGAGGCATATATACAACATGTATATCTAACATATATGTATAAACAAAATGCAGTTTTTGTAACTGGGAAAAGTAGGCTGAATGTATCTAATATATCATCGGTTGCAAAGCATCATATGTTTATGTTTATGCATGTTTTCAGATGATTGATACATCAAGGATATTTAATTTTATTATTTTATAAACTTTAACTTCATTCATGTGTTTTTTTATTAGCAAATGTGCGTCTTTTTTCATATTGCCACCCTTGCAATAAGGGGCGTATTTAAGCTGCAGAAGCTGTATATAAAATTTACATTTTACGGCTTCTAATAAAGTTTTCATAAATAAAATACTTCATTTTATACTAAATCAAAGAATTTACAACTTTGTAATTGACTTTTTTGGTTGTATTATGTCCGTTCTTCTAGATAGAGAAATTAACATCACAATTTGACGCTTGGTGGCGCAATTAGTGCACTTATCTCACAACTAGAGCATATCTGAAGATAATGGTGATGGACTCATATTTCCTGATATTGAGCTGTATAAAATTTTACATAGACTAGATACGAAACTATTTTATTAATATTTTAATTTACCGATACTATGATTTTAGACATATGGTCAACCGGGACAACTTTGCAACTTTTTGAAAGATGTGTTATTTGGCGCTCTGGGAAGTTAAACAGATCCAATTAAAATAGGCGCTAGAGTTTTCATTCACAAAGAAGACATTGTATGACACTATTCTCTCTAGTTTTATGTCTTATCTCTAGTTTTATGGCCGTTATCAGTGAGAATATTTTTTAACTGTAAAACAGGCAATTTTAGACGTCTAAAAAGTGCTTCATTTCACCTTTTGTTTCCAAAAGTATGTAAAAACTGTCTGTTTTGTCTCATAGAGTATATAATACGCTTACTGAATCACTTTTGGAAATTGATATAATGTTATTGTTATGGTTGACAATTCTAGTTGGCATAGTTGAACCAGAAATCTTGGGAATAGCGGCACAGCTGTTACCTCCCAGAATTTTATCATTTCCAGAGATTCTTTCATGCTTTATCTTCAAATCGGAGATTTTTCAATTATTATGACACTTTTCATTCAGAATCCGAGCAGCGTGTAGTACCAGAGGAACACTAGCCCAGATGATGAACCCAGTAAAGAATTAGTGCAGGACATTCTTCCTCAAGAAGATAATGAATCATCAATATCTGAAGACATCAAGTAAGTCCAAGATGATAAGAAATTCATACAAATGAAGGTCGGGATGTTTGGGACAGTTAAGTTCTTGGCAAAAAAGTGTGTAAAGTTATGTTTCAAAAATCACCCTTCATTATGAACCTGGAAAGGCTTGAAGTGTAAAACCGTAGAACAAAAGACAACGGGTTAAGTTTCCATTTTTCTAGAGTTCTGGATGCGGCGTACGCCAACGAAGCCAATGATGTGTACATTGTTGAACCTCTTTCCATAGAAAACTAGAATTTTGTGGCCATCACAAAACTTTCTTCTATATAAATCACGTCAATTAAATCATTTAAATAGTACAAGAAAAAACAACGGTTTAGCACCAATTCATATCAAAGTATATCTGAATTTGAAGTTGATGAAAATTCGTGTATTAGTTCTTGAGATAGAGCTATAGCGGAAATTCTGAAAAATGTAGCATAGCAGCGTCATCTGTTGAGCGATTTATACCAAAAATAAACAGCACTAAATGATATCAAGGTATACCTGAATATGAAGTTTGTTGAAAATCCAAGCATTAGTTCTTGAGATAAAGCTATTTTGGAAATCGCAAAAAATACAGCATAGCAGCGTCACCTGCTGAGCGATTTACACCAAGAATTAAACAGCACTAATTGATACGTTAATTCATGTCAAGGACTAACTAAATCTGAAGTTTGATGAAAATCCGTGCAATAGTTTTTGAGATACAGCTCTTTCAGAAATCGTGAAAAATGCAGCATAGCAGCGCCACCTGTTGGGCGATTTCACAAGAAAGTAATCAGCACCAAACTATATCCTGCACTAACTGAATCTGAAGTTTTATGAAAATCCGTGCAGTAGTTCTTGAGATATATCTATTGAGGAAATCGTGAAAATTCCGCATAACAGCGCCACCTGTTGAGCGATTTTAACCAAAAACTAATCACGTTCAGTTTATATCAAGGTCTAACTAAACATAAAGTTTTGTGAAATTCCGTGCATTAGTTCTTGAGATAGAGCGCCCACAAAATTTTTGTCACATACAGACTCACAGAGTGACAGAGTGACAGACAGACTCACAGACAGACATTTTCTAAAAACCATCAAATCGTGTTCTGGGCATCCTAAAACGTATAAATCCGTCGAAAACCGGAAGTCGAAATTTTTCACGAATCCAATACTGTCTTCTTGTAAAGATAGAAGAAAGTAATAAAGGAAATAACTCTTTCTTTGACAAGAATGTTAATTTTTTTTCTAACTGCTATTCTACTTCTTTTTTTATTGAAATGTGTATGTAATGATTTAAATATAATATTTTAATTACAAAATTCAATTTTCTTGTGTTTTTTGTTGCTTTTCACTGTTTTGTAGATAAATGGCAAAGTTGCTATGTTTCCCAGGTTACGTTAACAACACGGTCTTACACTCAAACTAGTATGTTGTGGCCATCACAAAACTTTCTTCTATATAAATCACGTCAACTAAATCATTTAAATGGTACAAGAAATTACATGAATTTAGCACCAATTCATATCAAAGTATGTCTGAATTTGAAGTTTGATGAAAATTCGTGCATTAGATCTTGAGATAGAACTATAGCGGAAATTCTGAAAAATGTAGCATAGCAGCGCCACCTGTTGGGCGATTTACACCGAAAAGTAAACATCACTAATTTATATCAGGGACTAACTAAATCTGAAGTTTGATGAAAATTCGTACATTTTTTCTTGAGTTAGAGCTATTGCGATAATCATGAATAATGCAGCATAGCAGCGCCACCTGTTGGGAGATTTTCACAAAAAGTAGTCAGCACCAAACTATATCATGGACTAACTGAATCTGAAGTTTTATAAAAATCCGTGGAGTAGTTCTTGAGATATATCTATTGCAGAAATTGTGAAAAATGCCGCATAGCAGCGCCACCTGTTGGACGATATTCACCAAAAAACTAATCAGGTCCAGTTTGTATCAAGGTCTAACTAAATATAAAATTTTGTGAAATTCCGTGCATTAGTTCTTGAGATAGAGCGCCCGCAAAATTTTTGTCACATACAGACTCAGAGAAAGACATTTTCTAAAAACCATCAAATCGTGTTCTGGGCATTCTAAAACGTATAAATCCGTCAAAAACCGGAAGTCGAAAATTTTCACGAATCCAATACTTTCTTGTAAAGATAGAAGAAAGTAAAAATACAAATGCTTGCTCAAATCACAAAGTTACCACATACATGGTATGTTCGCAAAGTTTCAAGATTGGTCTGATAATTCAAAATTTATTAAACATTTTTGTACCACGAACTAAAATTCTTCGAAATATGACCCTTGGGCATCAACACACCGCTGCCAGCAATTTTTCCGTTGTTCATAGGCCCCATAGAAGTCTTCGCACGAAAGGCTGTTAAGGGACCTCGTCGAAGCTGTCTGTCTCGCTGGAATCCTGACAAATCGCTTCCCTTCAGGTCTTTTTGATCCGGGAAAAACAAAACAAAAGTCTTGGGAGCGAGGTCGGGCCTGTAGGTGATTTGTGGCAGTATTGCCACGTTAAAGGTAGCTAAAACTTCTGCGGCGGCGAGCGACGTGTGAGAGGATGCATTGTCGGGGGAACAATCCAATCGTTTCTGATGTATGGGCGGACGCGACGGTTGAGGTCAGTTTTTCTCCGGAGTGCTTTATCAGTTTTGACTATATTTATTATATATTTGCATGGCTGATGCAAGCCCCTTACAGCCCCGACCTTTTTCTCAGTAACTTTTTGTCGTTCCCCCGGGTCAAGAAAGACCTGAAAGGGAAGCGATTTGACACGATTCCAGCGATCCAGGCATCTTCGACGAGGTCCCTTAACAGCCTTTCGTGCGTAGACTTCTATGGGGCCTATAAACAATAGAAAAAACGCTGGCAGCGGTGTGTTGATGCCCAAGGGTTATATTTGGAAGAATTTTAGTTTGCAGTACAAAAATGTTTAATAAATTTTGAATTATCAGGCCAGTTTTGAAACTTTGTGAACACGCCATGTATTTATAATCTACTAGCAAACCCCGCGGCTTTGCTCGCGTAATATTTGAAATATTCCAAGTGATATTTATATGTCTAATTTTTATTAAAAGGTACTAACTAAATTTTTATTTTATTAAAAGGTAATATTTTATTTTATTAAAAGGTACTTATTACTTTTAGGAATAATTTAAAAAAATTACTATTTAAAACACAGTTTGATTAAACATCATTGTTACACTGCATAAAGCAGAAATGAGACTTAAATTAATAAAATGAAATAAAACTAAATAAATAATAATTTAGAAAATATTTTGAAACATTTATGCTCAATTAATACGCTCATTTCAGTATTCATTTGAAGTTTTGAATTTTTTAGAAACCATCTTCTTACATCTTAAAATTAAACATCATGTCAAATTCCAAGTCCTACCACCTCTCTCAACATAAAGGGCTATGTTGAAATAGGAACTGTCACCATAAATTTGTCAACATTAATTTTGAAATTGGTTTGTTATTTCCTAATATTCCACAGAAACGTAATTTAGAAAGCTTTTAAAGGACTTTTTTATAGCGTTTGTTGTTCCTTTGAATCCCAGGTGGTAGAATCATCGGCATAAAATATAGCCTGTGTAGGATCAGAGACTGTTACCATTGATTCGCAACTATTACTTTTATATTTGGTTTATATTTCCTGAAATAGCGTAGAAATCGTAATTTAGGACTTTTTTAGAATGCTTTTCGCACCTCCCCTTCACTTCAGCCCTTTTTAATTCGAATTTATTTTCGACAGTCCTTCGAGGGCATTTATATTTTATAAGTAACTATCATGCCATATTTAAAGTTTCTAACCTTTTCAGTATCACAAATATCGCAATTTAGAAAGTTTTTAGCTACTGCAACCCTCTGGTGGTAGTGGCACAGGCATAAAATATAGCTTATGTTTGAGCAGGTTCTATCACCAACAATTTGTTATCATTATTTTTTTAATCGGTTTGGTATTTGAAAAGATTACATAAAAATTGTAATTTATAACGCTTTTCGCTCACTTCATCTTTTTAAATTTGAAATTTTCTTTCGACAGTTCATAGAAAGCAGTTGCATCTTGTAAGTAAATAACATGCCATACTTCAAAGTGTTAGACCCTTCAGTTATGCAAAAAACGCAAATTAGAACATGTTTTGCTTTTGCAACCCTCATATGGTAGTGACAGCAACATAAAATATAACCTATGTTATAGCAGGGACTGTCACCATTGATTTGCAACCATTACTTTTGAAATAGCTTTGGAATTTCCAGAGATTGAGTAGAAATCGCAATTTAGAACATTTTTAGAACGCTTTTCGCGCATTTTCACCCCTTTTTAAATTTCCAATTTTTTCGAAACTGTTCTTAAAGATCATTTATATGTAATACATATCTACCTTGCCTAAATTTAAGTTGCTAGCCCCTCCCGATCACAAAAATCGAAATTTGGAACACTTTTTTGCTCCTGCAACGTCTAGGTGATAGTGATACCGACTTAAAGTAGCGTCTATGTTAGAGCAGAGGCTGTCAGCATCAATTTCTTAACATTACTTTTGAAATAAGTTTGATTCTTCCTGAGATATTGGTGACAAATCGGCATTTAGAACGTTTATAGAACGCTTTTCGCTCATTCTGCTCCTGCATCTCCTCTGGGTTAGTGGAAACATATATAAAATATATCCTATGTTGGAGCAAGATCTGTCACCATCATTTTAACACCATTATATTTGAAATCGGTTCAGTATTTCCTGAGATTGCATAGAAATTGCAATTTAGAACGTTTTTTACAACGCTTTTTGCCCATTTTGACCCCCCTTTTAAATTTCTATTTTTTTAGGAAATGTCCTTAGAGATCATTGATATCTTATAACTAACTACCATTCTAAATTTCACGATTCAAGGCCCTTCCGTCACGCAAAAACCGCAATTTAGAACGTTTTTCTCCTGCACCCCCTTTGGGGTAGTGGCACCGACATAAAACATAGCCTATGTTGGAGCAAGGATTTTCACCATCATTTTGACGCCATTATTTTTTAAATCGGTTTGGTATTTCCTGAGATTGTGTGGAAACTACCATTTAGAACGTTTTTTAGAACGCTTTTCGCGTATTTTCACCCCTTTTAAATTTCGAATTGTTTAAGAACTGTTCTTAGAAATCCTTTATATCTAATAAGTAGCTGATACTTCAAATTTCATATTTCTAGGCCCTTCAGTAACACATAAATCGCATTTTTAGAACGTTTTTTGCTCCTACACCCCCTTTGGGGAAGTAGCACCGACATAAAACATAGCCTATCTTGGAGCAAACGTTGTCACTATCATTTTGACACCAATATTTTTTAAATCGGTTTGGTATTTCCTGACATTATTTAGAAACTACCATTTAGAACGTTTTTTAGAACGCTTTTTGTGCATTCTCACCCGTTTTAAATTTCGAATTGTTTAAGAACTGTTCTTAGACATCATTTATATCTTATAAGTAACTAATATTCCAAATTTCATATTTCTAGGCCCTTCAGTAACGCAAAAATCGCATTTTTGGAACGTTTTTTGCTCCTGCACCCCCTTTGGAGTAGTGGCACCGACATAAGATATAGCCTATGTTCTAAGTTGGGCGAACACCATCAATTTGATACCATTACTTTTGGAATCGGTTCGGTAGTTCCTGAGCTTATCTCCGACAAATAAACAATTTTTTCCTCTTTATAATAGGAGTATAGATAAATCAATACTAATTGTTTAAAAGGATTTTGAAGCATTATTGAGCAATATGAATAAGCACAATTTGGGTAAGAGTAAAAATAAACGGTTAAGTGCGAGTACTACTCGCGCTCATAGAGTTCCGTACTACAAATTTATGAATTATTAACTGAATTATTGAAAAATATTGTTTCCAAAAGAATAATAAGACTTTGTAAAACACAACGTATACAACGTAGTGTTGGGTATATATTCATACTTAAAAAGTATGAATGGGTATACTATAAAAGTTCAAAGAGATATGAAGACTAAATAATATGAAATATTGCTAATTGGTATAGCTCTTTTTATTTGCCTTCGTAATTATATAAATACGTAGCACCTATAGTCGTCGTCCGGTCCTTACGTCTTTCTTTCTGTCCGCATATAACAGCGCAAAAGCTACCCAATTGAATGGGTTAAAATTCAAGTTACATAATCGTTGCATACTTTTGTCGAGTCACTTCAAATTTTATGAAAATCGGATGATTAGTTCAATTAAAGGGATAGTTA
Source organism: Maratus speciosus (assembly GCA_963932465.1). Classification (NCBI taxonomy): domain Eukaryota; kingdom Metazoa; phylum Arthropoda; class Arachnida; order Araneae; family Salticidae; genus Maratus; species Maratus speciosus. The sequence continues at coordinate 51,676,987 of OZ010792.1, forward strand.
AAAGTATTCCATTACACAATTTCCAATGAGAAAAAATAATTTCAAGAGCATTTTTACGATGTTACCCTTTCTAACATTTTTTTTTTTTTTTTTTTTTTTTTTTTCATATTACGTTGTGTGTATAAATGCTGTAGATCATAAACAGAGCTACACAAAAGAATTCGTAAGGTATACTAAGTATGAACGAAAATAGCTTGAAGGTGGGTTTTAAAAAAGTTATGCATTTTTACGCTGAACTGCATTTAGTATACTGAAGTATGTTTGTAGAATATAGGTAAAAGGATATAGAAGGACGAGAAAAGAATTAGATACGTTGTCGTCTATGGTTGATATGGATGTTCGATTTTAGTAGTTTTAAGAGTATTTTAGTCTTAATTAAACTTTAGCTAAATATTGGCATGTATATAAAGATAATATGAAAAATACAGGATTGTACAAAATTATTCAAGTATGCATCCGTCTATTGGCATAAATTTCTGAAAGTCAAATTTCAACCTATTATGGATTTTTAACACTTTCCAAAATAGTTGAAAGTGTTTATGAATTTGGTTTGGTTACCCGTCTGTCTATCTGTCCGAACTCTAACTTGCGTTAATGTAGATGGAATTCTCTGTAAATGATACGTGTGATTGAGATTTCCTATGCCATATTCGGTATTGAAAATAAATTATGAAGCGTTCATTGTTTATTTAGAGAGACGCTCAAAAGTATTCCATTACATTATGATCTATGAAGAAATATCGTAATTATACAGTGTGTCCACCGACCTTTATTTTCGCAACCGTTGGTCCCAGATGCATACTTCCAATTACAAAAATGGTCAAAATTAGGTGCAGGGTTAAGATAAAAAAAAGTTTGAAGCGAAAAAACAATTTAGCTAAGAATTACAGAATCTAAATTTTTATACGGCTCCCCGGTACTATAATTTATATTTAGTAAACTTTCCTTGTTACACTGGAGAGAAATGCAAAAAAAAGCCCCGTTATTCTACGAATAAAATTGACCGAGTAACAGCTGTTTAAAGTAGGAGTATTTTTTTTTCTGCATATTAGGGGTCATTCACAAATTTAATAGGAATATAATTTCGTGAGATATATTAAAGAAATGGTTGAAAGTAAAACTAGCATTGCAGTATAAATTTGAAATCTTTAATCATTCTGACATATTGTTGTACAATTTGTAATGAACATTAAAAGGGGGTAAAAATAACAGATTTTTTGTTAAATAAAAGGATGAAAAACAACAGCCTCATTTTTTTTTTACAAAATGATACATATTTTAAAATGCTGTTAGATTAAACTGACTTTCAAATTTTGGGTTGTGGCATGCTTTTTAGCTTTCGAAAATTAATTCTTATATATTTTTTAGTGCTGGATCCGAAAATTACCTTCATTTTAAACCACCACGTCAAGAATTTTCTCAAATCGCAAATTTCAAAGTTAAAAAGCTCAAGTTAAAACTTATCCCCCCTCCCCTCAAAACCTCCTCGGACCCCCGAGCTGTTTAGCTGTAAGAAACCCAGTATAAGCCAAAAATCTAATAAATTATTGAATTAAATAACATTAAACAAAATAAAATGTCTTACATATATTTTATTGTATCACATTTTTCGCTATTTTTTAACTTTGAAATTTACGATTTGCGAAAAATCTTGACAGGATGGTTAGAAGTGAAGGTAATTTTTTGATTCAGCGTTAAAAAATACATAAAACGTAATTATAAAATTTAAAAGACACAACCATCGCAGGTTTATGTTATCTAATCTAAAACTCTTTCTTAAACTTGTTGACGGTAATCTATCCGATTTTTTTTTTTTTTTTTTTTTTTTTTTTTTTTTTTTGCGATATCCTCTGATATAAGTATCTATAAAATGGTAAGCGTCGAAAATCACAATAATATTACATTGTCATCGGATTTAAGTCAGCATTTAAAATTTAACTTCGATCGGACATTTGAAAGTGTGTTAAATTTCGAGTACACATTTTAAGCTGGAAAGAGGATCATTGCAAGTTAAATAAAACACTATGAAAATAACATAATTTTAGTTAAAAGAAATCATAGCCTCAAATCCTTACAAAATAAAATATTTGTTAAAATACAATTATTTTAACTAATCTGAAACTTAACTAATAAAAGTTAATCGTAATATTTGTACGATTTCTTTCAAAGCGCAGATGCCTTGAAATAAGTTTAAGTACTTTATACTCGATCCGTGAAAGCATGGTCGAAATCATCTGTTTTGATATGAAAAAATGGGTCATGCATTTTAAAGTTTCATAACTCGGTCAATTTTAATGTTAAATGAATGGGACTTTTTTTGTCTTACTTGTTAGTGTCACAGTAAATTTTTACTAAATATCACTTACAGGATCGGTGGACAGTATAAAATTTTAAATTTCGTAAATTTATTAATAAATGTTTTTCTTGACCCAAATCGCTTTTAAAATAATTCTTTCCCTTATTTAAAACATTTTTTTATTGGAAGTATGCGTCTAGGACCAACGGTTGTGAAAATAAAGGTCGGTCAGGTTATATCCGTACGTTTGTCTGCCCGTCTATCCGCAAATAACAGCGCAAAAACTACCCAAACGAATGATTTGAAATTTAATATGTATAATCGTTGTAAAATTTTATGGAGTCATTTCATATTTTATGAAAATCGAATCAATAAAAATATATTAATAAAAGTTTCCTGCATTCGAATAAATCCCATCATACGCAATTAATTCTATGATATCTCATGAAAAGTAATGATTCGAAGTTTCCCTGGTGATTACGTCCTATTTCAGATGGAGCCATATTATTTCCGTATTACTGAATTTAATGTATATAATCGTAATAAATTTAGCATTCATGCATTTTTGTATAAGAGTGCAGCAGTGCTCCGAGATCTGAATATTTATAAAACTAGTTATAGTACGAACCCACCTCATTTGCCACGTTTGACGTACATTTTCCAAGTTGTTTTAATATTATCCTAATTTGTTTAGGATGACCTTAATTCTGTACTGACAATAGAAGTCGTGCATATTTAAACTTCATTTGTCATTTTAAAAAACTAAATTCAGCGTAGTAATAATCTTTTCTGTTTACAGTGTAGCGAAAACAAAACCCTTGTTCAACGTTTAAACTTGGCATTGTGCTAAGTGCGCTTCGAAATTAGGTCCCAAAGTTGCAACTCTGCCTTGATCTTGTCCGGGTTTTTCCAGATAGTTTTCAATTAACTTTTAACGACACGGGAATCATAGTAAGAGATCGACTCAATACAAAATAGTCACGAATCTCATAGTATTTACGTAATTAAGTCTAATTATAGAGTACGCCGCCCCTGTAATTATGTATGTCCAAATCGTCCACTAGCGCCCCTCAACACCTTTGGTGAATGTCCGCAAATTGAAATTTGTGTATAACGGAAAAAGGCGCTTTTCTTAAAAACTATGTGACCTAGGGCAATCGCTATAATTTTCCTGCAACACTTAAATTAACGTCTACAATATCTATTTGTTTCATGATTTTGGCTTCTGTAGATTCAGAAATAGAGGGCGGGAGGACATATATTTGCACTACAATTTCAACGATACCTCTGAAAATATTTTACCTAAAATTAAAAGAAACGTATTTTTGAGTCCAGTGTTATGAAAGCTTTCACATGATACCTCATACGATATATATGTAAAACATTTTTTCCAAATAACTTAATTAGCCCTTCTATGTTTTTTTCTAAATATATTTGTGAATGTTTAATAATCTGTAATCATGTGGGTCAATAGTCTTTATTTCTTCCCCCAATTTGAAGTTTCTACTTTCCATAGTTTACAAGTAAAATATGTGTGACAGAGAGAGACAAGAGTGGTCTTATAATGGAACTGTTTTACTTTTTAAATACGTTTCCCTAAAAAGTGGCAAAGTTGTGCCTCTTTACGATATATAACATATTACATTTGGTTATATTAGGATGGATCAAATACAAAAAAGATTTTTTTTTAACATATTGAAAGTTATTTTTATTATTGTGTATTATAAGGAACTGGAAAATCTGTTAAAGTTTCCGGACCCTTGCAGTGTTACTAATATGCCATATTCATTGTTTTTTATGTAATGAAAGTATTGCTGCTGTTAACATTCTTTTAATAGAATCTAAATAAATATTAGTTAGTAGAAGAAAAAAATTGGTCTATAAGGAAAATGATGGATGAATTTATTGTAAAAATTCAGTTTATTTATACTTGATGCATGAGTGTCTCTTAGAATGTGGACATTTATATATAAATATATGTTTTAAGAATCAATGTGTTACTTTATTATTATTCAAAAATAATGTACATACTAATAATAATCTGCATTTCACCATCTTTACAATAATTTTTAAATAACTTCTGCTATTTAACTACTTGAGAGCGTAATAGGTTGTCTTTTTAGAAATGCACACCGTGTCTATAACAAATTTCAATTAGTTAGACATTTTCATTTATTGAAAGTGCTATAATTATGATTTGTAGCATCGCACTAGGTACTTTGTATTAATTCGTATCACGAACAACTAAATAAATGAAAGTGTGAAGAATAAATCTATATCCGGCAAATGTTTAGACCGTAAAAAACGTATAAAAACTGCTCTGTCAACAAGTATAATAAATAACTGTTGATATTTAAAAAATCTAAATAAAAGTCTAAAAAGCTTTACATTTGATCCAATTTAAATCTGATGTTTTTTTTTTTTTTTTTTTTTTTTTTTTTTTTTAATTGTAATGTAAGTTATTTTAATTATTATTTAACATCTGATATTTCGATCTTTAATGTCATCTCTCCCAGAGGACATTAATGTTTCATTGAAAAAGTATGTAATAACAGAATGGTTTGTATTTCTTTTAAACTTTAATGCTAATATTCGTTATCTTCTTTTCGAAAGTGTATTTCCATTAAGATAAGGTCGGTTTATTCATCAACACGTTCGTTAAAATGTCAATATATACCTTATTTCATTTTAGAAGAGAAGTTTCGAGTTTTTGAGTTTTCAAAAGGAATAATAGGATAGAATGTGCGGTCCAAATATAAATGATGTCTCTAGTTTCTAATCTAATTTAAATTCTAATTTATTAAAGATTTCATGTTGATGAATTCATTTTGCAAAATCTTATTGAATTAAATATTTGTATTTCATAGTTTTAAACAAAAGCAAATATATAAATTAATTATATTCACCATTAAAATTTTATTTCAATAGTATATCTTGCTTAACATAAATTCCAATAAACAGAAGTTCTGTGTTAGTTGAACTAAATCTAAAATGAACTTATTTTAACAATACATTCATTAGTCTGCAGTTTAATAGATATCTGTATTTAGAAAGTAAATTTCTGAAGATTTCTCATTAAAAAATAAAGAATAAGTTTCCAGATAACATAAATAGTGTCTAGTAAATAGCTTCTTATTTAATACAATTTTACATCTATACAGGTAGTTTTATTTTTTAAAATATTTAAATGAAAAAAAAATGCTATTAAAAGATTTTTATTTCATTTTATTTTTAATTTTAAAAAGATATATCCCTGAAAGTTTCCCAAGTTAAAAAGAAAAAAAAATACTACATAATAAAAAAGACATCAATTGAACATATTTAAATCAGTTCAATTTTATTTGGGAACTTTTGTCAAATTTCAAAGAATCTTTAATGCTTTTAAAAGGTTCAGTTGATGCTTCAAAGTTACTTAACAAACATTGAATGATCCGCCAGTGTATACAGTAGATACATTTGAATTTACACGAGTATCAAAATAAACGACGATGTATATTAATTCATTGTTAAAAAGGAAGAACTTTAAATGAAATCGGAATGAAAAAATTGAAATATTTTTTTTTTTATATTTCAAATAGGAATTGAAAATGTACGAACTAAGTAGGAAGAACTTTAAATGGAATTGGAATGAATAAATTGAATTTTTTTTTTTATTTCAAATAGGAATTGAAAAAGTACGAACTAAGTAGAAAAAACTGCCTTTTAGGAGCTGAAAATGCTTCAAACCTTTTGATCTATGAACTTCCGTTTTTTTAGGTAAATTTACAGAACACGATGTTTGTTGAATGTTCCTTTTAGCCATTTTTTTTAAAAAAATGGCAAAATATTGTATTTAGAAATGTGAGGAGCAAATCAGATGTAATGCAGAATTGGTCTCTGCAGAATAATTCTGTTCTTAAGATAGCTGTGGATAATTAAATGCATTCATTCTTGTCTGAGAGCGTCTGGTTACATTTCAAAAGTTTTATAGTTTTGCCTTATTCTTTTATTATTTTTAGAAACAAGATGTTTAAATTTAGCTTTGCAGGACATGAACGTTCTATCAGTGAAATTTGGCAAACATAATTCTTTAAGGGGACAGTGAAGTTTAAAATCCTTATTTTTTATTTTATTTTATTTTATTTTTTTGTAAATTTCACCTTAAATATTAATCAAAGGTACATTATATGCATTATGGCATGCATTTATCACAAAAAAAAATATTTTTGAGAAAAAAAAATGGAATTTTACGCGTCGTCTCAGAAATATTCGAAATGCCCCTTGCGAATCCCATATCAAAGAAAATCCCCAATATTTTTTATAAAAGTTTGGTTTATATATATAAATAAAATAGAGCATCGAATTTTATATATTTAGCTATTTAGCACAGTGTTAGCGATCACGCTGTCAGTTAAATTGTTCATAGTTGGTGCATTTTCATTAATGCATAGCCTAATCATCTATATCCTTTTTTTCGACAATTTATGCATTTTCCGATTTTACGTGTTCATTCAACTCAAATATATGGCGGGCTTTTCCGGGAAATGTGAAAGCCTGAAAGTTCTTCCTCAACATTGTTGTCGCCATTGACAAAGATTATGCCATGGCCAAGATTGTGCGATGCATTCGCAAAAGCCTTTGACGTTACTTGTTCCCATGACGGTGCAATTGCCCAAATTGCATCTTTGATGTTGTTATCCTTTTTAAAATTTCTAATTTTAAGCCCTGATTGGATGCATTCAAAAGACACTTCAAAAATACTCATTTATAAAGGCATTTTGGTGATAGCAGAATTCCCTAATCCATAGGCTGAATAATTGAAGTGCAAATAGGAGGTAAAAACATAGCGGTGACATTATCTTCACTGTAAAAAATAATTGTACAAAAACAGCCCGATTTCCATACATGTGTGTTTTTTATCAGCTTCAATCTGTACTCCACAGATTAACTGTTTTCCGACAACTATTCCTTGCTTGCGAGAATTGCAGGCCCGCCCATTGCAGCTGCATACAAGGAATGTCTGTAGCGACCGCAACGAAAAGCGAATGAACGAAATGAAGCGGCTTGAGTCGGCCATGTTTGTTTTTGATTAGCGTTAGCGCAGCACGTGCCTATTTTGCAATTGTCTTGTATTTCTAGTTTTGTTAGTTTTTATATCTTTTAGCGATTTCTTTTTAGTTTTCATTAAGCGAGGAACAAAAAGATGATTTCTCCTTATAATTGTAAGTATATACTTTTGTTTTATAATGTAGTTTCTGTTCCTAGTTTTATTTTCAATTATGTACTCACGTGCTCAGGGGTGTAGTGGAGGGTATGCGCAGGTATACGCCGTATACCTTCTGGATTTTTTAAAGAAGCTCCTTATACCCTCTGTTTCTCAAATAAAGCTATAGTGTATACCCTAGGTATGACATTCATGACTTTAGCGTATACACTGTTCCTATAGCGTATACCCTCTGTTTTTTTACGACTACATCACTGCACGTGCTAGCAGCGATATTGATTGCATGCCGAATTTATATGCAGCATTTAAAGGATAACTTGTCAAATCATAAATCAAGGGTGTGTTTGTCGATATCTAACAGAATCTAAACTTTTTGCTTGTTTTTAATATTATTGCTTTAAATCAAGATTTTAATCAAATGATTTTTTTTTTTTTTTTTTTTTTTTTTTTTTTTTAAAGTTATCGATAAAAAAAAAAAATGTAACGAATGTATTAAGATGAACCTGGTTTTGAAAGTTTATATAGGTATTTTGCATGTGTTAATAAAGAATAAAAGCTTTAAAGAATTGTTTGGAACAGATGTGTCTTACAATAAATTTCTAAAAAGCAAGTTTTTATCTAGCATAAAAGTGTTTCATTTAAGAATGATGTTTAATAAAATTTTAATTAGCAATATCACAATTCCCTTAGAGTAATCAAATTATTCCTGTTATCTAAAATAAACAGCAAATATTAATTTCTATAAGATTAAGTAGCAAACAGGGGCGGATCCAGCTTTCCATTTAGAGGGTGCCATGTCTCTCTTTAGGAAAGGGAGGGGATCACAACTGTAATATCAATTCTTATATCTTATGTTTGCTACAATTTGCAGATATATTCGTAAAAGCATAATATTTGGAGGTACATAAGTTTGTTGTCAAAGCTACCATTTTAATTGGATTTTCATGACTCAACCGTAGTGAAAAGGTTATCAAACGGGTGCAATCAGTTATAATTTAAGCTTCCGCATATATAAAAAAAGGAAAAATGTTTTTCGATTTTTGGCGCTTAAAGAACAAATTTTATTTTCACTTTCTGTGTGTCAGAAATATTTGGGGTGTTCAGTGAGATTTTTTAAACTTTTTTAATATGTATTTTTGTATCTTTCTTCGTTTAGAGGGGGTCGTGACCCCCATTACCCACCCCTTCGATTCGCACTTGGTAGCAAATCTCTTATTTTCTCATTCAACATTTTGCAAATGTAGATGTGCCAGTACCCTTTACTATTTTTGGTTTATAAAAAAAATAACCAAAAACAAGTTAGCTTTTATTATTTTTTTTATAAATCCCCCTTCCATGAGCATGTTTTATAATCTGGATTATTCTTGACATTCTTAATCAAACCAAGCAGGAACCAGAAAATAAAGTTTTGACCACTGTTTTTCACTGAAAATCTTAATGAGCGTTGCTTAATTTAGAAATTTTTAATTTTCTTGTGAAATTTGCTGTTTTTGTTTCGGAAGGATGTCAATTTCCAGTAATGGACACCCCATGTGTATACATTGCTAAAAATGCAATTTCAGTAATGTTCATAGTGCATAAATTCTTTAAACTTAACTGAAAACCTAAGTAATCATATTTAATTTTTAAATTGCACTTACCAGAATGTAATAACACGAAAATTTTTATAAATAGCTGCTTTTAATTAATTTCACATGGTTAATAAAATGTTCAATATTTTAATGATATATTTTTTTTATAACTCTGCCTTGCATATTTTATGATCTGGCAATCAATAAAGCAAATCAGGAAGCAGAGAATATCGTTTAACTCTTTCTGGCACAGAGCAATTCTGTTCGTAAAATGATGAAATGATTGACTGACACCGGAATTTACAAACAACTTTTTTAGAAATTAAAAACTTGTTACTTTAAACTTTCATTGTAAAAGCAAGATTTTTTTTTAATTATTGGTGCCGTTTGTAAGTTTTGAATTAAAATTAGGTGGTTTCGACAGGGTACCATTGTGCCGAAAAGAGTTAAGGGCATAGGGAAAAGAGAGGCTCACAGAGCTCAATCCCCCTCCCTCCTCCCCATTTAAATACAAACAAGTTACAGAGGTTGTTAAAAATAAATCTATTACTGTAAAGTACCGAAAGTAAGCCCCTCTCATATATGTGAATTTTTCCTTTTTGGAGTTAGTGCCATTCATAAGCCTTCCACTTCCAGTTTTATTTTCTAATGCTTTCAATTCTTCTGTTTCCTGAAAATTCTTTTTGTTTCCATATCTCCAAAATGAATAATATCTTATGCAATTAATTTTTATCTAATCTGTTTACATATTGTAAATATATCATATAATTGCATACTTTGCTATGCGCATTGTTAGACCTTTGATAGTGTTGACACTAAGCCGCTTTAGCAGGGCGCAGCGCCTGGCTGCACTTTTTATTTCTTTTTTGCACCCGGCGGGTCTTTTAAACGCTTCCGATGCGCCCGGCTGCCCTTTTTAACACTTCCTATGCACCACGTGGCAATTCAATTGATACTGGGAAAATATCGGAAATTTTGGGGACTCTAAACAAACCAGTTCAAAATATGTTTTGTGACCAAGGTACAAGTATGCCCATTTTGAAAAAAATATTCCCTTATTTTAGAATAGTGTTCCCTTTTTTAAAAAATGTAACCTTTTTTAGAACAGCGTTCCCTTTTTGAAAAATTCCCGCCCGACGGCCCTTTTTTCTCGAGCCAACATTATTTGAAAGGAATATTCAAAGGGTACTACTATATTAATGTTTTCCTTGATTTTTATGCGCTAAAGATTTAATAGATATTTATATTGGGTTTAAGTTTTATTATATTTGTTCACATTTCTTTGATATCTAATTTAATTATTTTATGTAAGTTTGTTTCATTAATTTATTATTTTTATTAATGAAAACTACTTATCTTCTATAGAAGGGAATTTTAAAAACAAAATTGTTAATTTGATCTAATTTTATTTTGCAAATTGTAAAAATTCTGTGGAATTTCCTAAATTCCAAATATCCCCCCCCCCCAACCTTCCCAATTTTCCTATTCTTTTCACTAAAGTTCTAATTATAATAAGCCCCCCTTAAAATCATTTGAATTCCCTACTTGCTAAAGGGGTCTTGCTTTCGGTGCAACTGCCTTAAATGTTTGCTTATTCATCCAAAAGAAGAAAAACTAAATTAATTAAATTTATAATAGTAATGAAACTAGTAAATCTGCAGATAAGTGGTCTCAAACATCAAATCTGCAGTTTTATTTTGAAATTATTTTATTTAATATTTAAAACATTCAACCCGCTGTATTATTTCTTTCACATTTGTAATACAGTAGACTCCCTCAAATCTGCAAACACCTGAAATCCGCATATCTTTACAGATGTAAACAATGACATTTTTATTTCAGATGTAGGGCAAAATTACAGAATTTTTTAGTTTTTTTTCATCCTGTATATGTATTTTAATATGCAATTTTCAATAATATGACTGAACTTGTGTTTTTCCATGAAAGGAGTATAATTTCTTTTAAAATCAAGATATGGCTGATATCACTGGTAATCACAATCTTTTTACCAAATATATTTATGTATTAAGGTTATGAGGTTATTATTATGATGATTTTGATGTGAATTAAATTAATAGAGTACTTTGCATAAGGAAAGTTTTATTGAACAATTCAAGGAAAATGTATCTCATCTTTATGCATATTTAAATATACATTATTAATTGTTTACTTGGTCTTTACTTTTAATATTTTATTGAGTTTTTAAATTATTTTACTTTTTTTCGTTGTAGTTTATTACTTTACTTAATTATTTTAATAATTTACTATATTACAATCATTCATTATAATTTTGATTGCATTAAAATTACTGTTTAAAAAATGTAACCAAAGCAATGACCAGAAATCTGCACATCTGGTTCCAGGCTGTGCGATTTGAGGGAGTCTGCTGTACTAATTACTATTAGTAATATATCTAGTAGTTTGAGATTTTAACTTAAAAATAGTGGGAAATGTATAAATCCATGCAATAAGTCAAAAACTTTTTTTTTATTATACTCCTCTAAACCCCCACTGTCTGAATAATTCTATAACTATAATTACCTGAGGTTTAATATTTTAAACCATCTATCTAAAATAATTAAAATTTTGATCTTGTGGCAATAATTAATTTAAACAGTGAATAATTCTCACAAGATTTTTATTAATTATTGATATTCTAAATTGTTAAATTTATTTGAAAATAACTATTTGTTCCTTTAGTCTGCTTTCATTAATTTCTGGTTCTAAATATTGTCAAAAAAAACAATTATATCTATTACTTTCGTGGGGTGTCCATTACTGGAATTTTGATATATTTCTGTTATTCTGGTATAAACATGTTGAGAACAGAAAGGCACCATTGAAAGAATTTAGTTTTGTTTCCAAGAAATGTATTTCCAACCATTAAGCAAAAAAATATATGTATATATATTGTAAATTTCATATTATTATTATATTTCATTCACTTTTTACTCATATACATTCCATCTAATACAGCAACCTGGACAGGAGGGGAAGGGGAACCAGTAGCAGAAAATTTTCCATATGTCTGTAACAGATACTTCAGATGCAGGAAATAATCTGCAGGTAAAATATTTTACAACTAAAGTGTTAATTAAACAATCATTTACCTGTGGTGTCTTTATCCACTTATTCATTTTTATTAGTAATAATTTTAAGTTTTTGTATAGTAAGTAATAAAGCGTAATATGAAACAAAATAAAGGTTCAATGGAAAAGAATCTGCAAAAGAAAAAAAATATTTGAGACACTCGTCTCCCGTCTTGAACTTAGCCCAATATTATTAAATATATTATACTGTCTTATTTTTTAATGTTTAATCTCTGTATTTAAAAAAAAAAAATTTAAGCATAACATTGCTATAAATGACCACTTGTCGAAAATTGAAAATGTTGAAAAATCTTTTTTTCTTGGCACAAAAAACTAGCTTTTGCCAAGTAGCAATTATCACCAAGTGGTCATTTATAGGAACATTAGGCTTAAAAATTTTTAAATAAAAGATAAAGGAGGAGAATTTGTAATGAGCAAATGGTAAATACATAAATAACAAAGATAAAAACTTTTGAAATGGTAAAGTGCATCAACAATTCATTTTAAAAAACATAAATTGCGAAATCACAGCCATAAAATTAAAATTTAGCCATAAATGTATAAAAATACTGAGATCATAAAATCAAAATAATGAACAAATGTGTTTTTAAATATTTAAATAGTAAATTATTTAAAAAACAAGGCTTGGCTTTTATTCCAATACATAGAAATACTGAGAATAGTAAAAAAATCACATTATAAAAGATAAATTGTTAAATTATTTTCAGAAACACTGTTTTAAAAGCATACAATTTATAAAAAAAAAAAAAAATGCTTACACAATAATTTATATTCGTAAAAAAAAGGGGTAAATACATAAAAACACTAATTTAAAAAAATGTTTAAAATGTCAAAATAAAGCAAATTAAATCAAAATAATAAAAGTTTAAGTTAAATTCGAATGGGGATTTCAGTTAAACATAATATAGAAACACTGTTGAGTTTTTATGTATTTACCTTTTTTAAAAAATAATTGTTTACGAATGTTAAATTCTATGCTTTTAAAACGCTATTTTTGAAAGTAATTTATCTTTGGAAGCATACATTTTTGCTTTATTTTGAGGGTTTCAGCATTTTTTTATTAGAATTTTTATGTATATTTACCTTTTTTTTTTTTTTTTTTTTTTTTTTAAGGAATGTTTAATTATTTTGTTAAAATTGTATGCTTTTAAAACTGTATTTTTGAAAATAAATTAACAATTTATCTTTTAAACTGTGATTTTTTTTTATTCATTTTGATATTTGCAATATATTATTCTCGGAATTTCTATGCATTGGAGTAAAAACCAATTTTTGAAATAATTTACAATTTGTTTTTTAAAACAAATTTTTTCATTATTTTGATTTTGTAATCTCAGTATTTTTATACATTTATGGCTAATTTTCTATTTTATGGCTGTAATTTTGCAATTTATATTTTAAAAAATGAACTTTAGTGTTTTGAAAATTTTTACCTCCAGGTATTTTTTTTTTTTTTTTTTTATACCATTTGCTCATTACGAGTTTCCCCCCTTCCCCCCCAAAAAAATCTTTTTTTTTACAATTCTCCTTTTTGTAGGGATAAAAATACTTTTATTTTTATATCATTCATATGTATTTTAATAGAAAATTCTTTTTAATTTTTTAATATGACTAAACTCGTGCTTTTCCACAAAAGATTTTTGAAAAATTCAAGATATTGTTAAAATTACTGTTTTAGCAATTTTTACTGTCAAATCACTGTTTTAGACTTTTTTTTTTTTACCAAATAAGCTTTTTTGTTGTTGTTGTTAAAGTCTGGCTAAACCTGAAATAAAATTTCCTTATTTTATGATTTTGATGTTAATTGGTAGGGCACCTTTATGAGGCAAGTATCATTGAATAATTTAAGTTAAACGTATCTCATCTTTATTGTGCATACTTGATTATACATTACAATTTACTTGGTCTTTACTTTTAATTATTTTAAAAATTATCTTAATTTTTATTATTTTAGTATATTACTTTACTTAATTATTTTAATATTTTTCTTAATTGTAAGCATTCATTATAATTTTGATAGCATTATTACAATGAAATTACTGTTTAAAAATGTAAACAAAGCAATGACCAGAAATCTGCAAAATTCTAAAATCTGCACAAACCCTGGTCCCAAGCTGTCCGGATTTGTGAGAGTCTACTGTAATATATTGAAAATATCAAAATGAATAAAAAATCACATAATGTTTCCAAGAAAAAGATTATTTGTATGATGTATCACAAATTGTAGGTGTCCTTTCTGATCCAGCAATGAATAAAATCTCAAAATTCAGTCAACCACTCGGAACAAATCACGACTTTCATGAAGCGGTGACACAAAAACTCTCAAATTTCATCACTCGTGCAGGTGGCGTGGGGAGGGGGATTCCGTCAGTCAGTCGTGTGAAAAATAGAGAATCTCATCAAACAATTGTGAATTTTGTCAATCGCTTAAAGGAAAAATTTACGAATTTCATCATGGAAAAAATTTGCAACTCTGCTGAGCCGTGACATGAAAACGTAAACAAATGCTAGAAGTGTCACGAAAGAACGATGTCAGTAATAAGAGAAAACTTGCGAGAATCCATGTTTACATTACATAATAGAATAGAAAGGGATGTGAAAATAAACTTAAAATCCTACATCATCGAACAATTGCGGAATAAAATTGCAAATTTATATCGAGCAATCAAGTAATAAGTGAATTTTGTCGAGCAAGCGATAAATATGCAAATTTTGTCTGGTAATTGAGAAATATGCAAAATTTGTTGAGCAATCGAGGAACATGTGAATTTTGTCGAGCGATCAAGGAATATGTGAATTTTGTCGCGCTATCGAGGAATATGCGAATTTTGTCCCGCTATCGAGGAATATGCGAATTTTGTCGCACTATCGAGGGATATGCGAATTTTGTCGTGCTATCGAGGAATATGTGAATTTTGTCGTGCTATCGAGGAATATGTGAATTTTGTCGCGCTATCGAGGAATATGTGAATTTTGTCGCGCTATCGAGGAATATGCGAATTTTGTCGCACTATCGAGGAATATGCGAATTTTGTCGCACTATCGAGGAATATGCTTTGACAGCGTTTCTGTCCCATACCTATAATTTTTATTCAAAATTAATTTAAAACATAATTTTTACTTTTAAAATCACATTATCCTTCCCCCCCCCTCTTTCTTATGCTGAAATATGTAATTAAATTCATTTTTCAAAACCATTCAGCTTTTATTAAAAGGGTTTTGCTTTCTTCTTTCTAAAAACATCTTTATTTCCAGCCGCAAAGATTCATTCTTCTTTTTTCTTTTCCTTATCTGTCAGCTACCACTCCCAGTGCAAATAAATAAATAGGAATTAAATGGCACATCTGCTAGTATCAAGGTCTGTATTTAATTCCATCGGATTTTTGCGCGCCACATTGATAATAATTTTTATCTCTACTAATACGTGAACGTTGCATATGTATTAACAATTAAAAAGAAAAATGAACAGATCTTATGGGAAGCATGTATTTATCGTGCTTTGTGGTCGAGCTAAAAGCCAGATGCCTGTGATTTCCAGAATTTTTCTCAGGCAGCGGTCTTCTTTGTAAGATCTGTTGTATAAACAAGTTTCGCTTTTCTGACGCATTTCTCATCGTATTAGAAGCGCTTGCTTGCAATCCCGGCCTCCCCCGTCCGATTGTATCACCACATTTTTGCGGTAATGCTTATCGCCAAGACACTTTGTTCATTTTCGCGCAGTCACCAAAAGTTGTAAATTGGCGATTCTGTGCAACGCCAAGATTTCTTGACTTCTTGCAAAAACTTGACTTCTGCTTCAGCTTTCGACATGTAAAGTTGTCTAAAAGAAAAGGCGCTTCGGCGTCCCATGTATTTATGGGGGTCTCTCTCTCCCATTTTTTTTAACTGAACCACCTAACGATGCTTTTAAATAAAGAGTAAGTCCAGTAAATTTTATAGTTGGAGTTTTTTTTTCAGCATTTAGAACCCGGTCTTCAATCGATGCTACATAATTGTTTAAAAGATTAATTATTCACGGCGAAATCAAAATTCAGTCTACTGGTTACCCTGTAAAAAGATACGTTTCGGTAAAAAGATGTTTTACATGTCAAAATCTTCTTCATCAGGCAAAATCATGCACAGATAAAATTAGGTGTCCTGTATGTGCCTTATCACATAAAGATCCTCATTGTTCAAACAGCCCAAAATGCATTAATTGCATTAGATGTAATGAGATAAACAACACAAAATTTAACGTTTTCCATACAGCTTTCTCACATAGATGTCCTACTGTAAAGAGATATATAAAAGAGCAACGAGAAACCTTAGACAACTGCAATTCATTTCATTGAACACACTTCTTTTTTTATATAGATATAAAAAAAGACCTCTTTACAAGATAAATTATTTTTTTCTCTCTTGCTGCATTTTGTATTGTGAAGGATTCTTTAAAAAGAAAGTTCATTTAAAAAAAAAAAAAAAACATTTCACTGTGTTAGACAGTTATGTACTTCTTAATACTTCACCATATGGCATTAGTGATAATTTATTTCGCAGTTAACACTTAACTGCAAATTTAAATAGATTTTTTTTTTAGAAATTATGTGTATACTGTTAGGTATACTTTTTTTATCATTTGATTATTACTTCAGGAATGGTCGGATGATTAAAAGATTGTATGGGAGAGTAAAATACATTGATGCAGGTCATCATTTTTTTTATTTTCGCTTGTAAAGGTTTTGGTAGTACAGGTGTACACACAAACACTGTACAGATGTATCTTCCTTTTTTTGCACCAGTTACACTTAAACGATTTTAGATATTTTTTTTCTACTTTGGTAATTTGATAGATACAAGTGATGGAAACATCACATTTCACTCTTTACATTCAGTTTTGGTTTTGGAATTTACATTTTCACAATATAATTTAATAACATTTTCTATTGTGTCTCTTACTTAACATTTATTTTAAAAATTGACGGTACTTTTTTTTTATTTTTTTTTGGACAACATTAGTTCATGTGCTGCACTTAAGTTTTAGATAGATACACAATTAGTTCATGTGAAATCACACATTAGTTCATGAGATTATTTACACAATTTAGTTCATGGGAAAACACACATTAGTTTATGAGAATAATTACACAATTTTGTTCATGTGAGATTACATTTAGTTCATGTGAGTTTATTTTAGTTCATGGGTATATTTACACAATTTTAGTTCATGTGAGAATACACTTTGTTCATTAAGATATTATCATACATTGGTCATGAGTTTGTCACACTTTGTTCATTGAGATAATCTAAAACTTTCACACTTTGTTCATATGTTTATACACTTAGTTTATGGTGTCAAGCAAAACTCTGTATCATTATATAATCTAATGATATTAATTCATTAATTATGTAATTGAAATCACATTCACAAGAATGATTTTGGAGTTTTGTGTTTGTACACACGTACCGTTATTTTTTTTACTTCTACATCTTATGTCAAGTTTTCGTTCTACACTACAGATTTTTTTTTGTTTTTCTCTCTTACCCTCTATATACTATTTTTTTTTTCAGTTTGGGTAATGTCATAACTTACTAATGATACCATCACTTTCTTAATTACACATATTTTGTTTTTGGAGTTACATGAAATTATCCTTCACATGACATTTTTACTTGACACATTCATTTTGCGGCAATTAACCTGTAACAGTTCTTTTTAACACTTTTGTTATAGACTCCTTGCTTGTAAGTGGCATATAAAGTAAGGTCTCTTTTTACACTACACACAGTAAAATACAGTTTATAAGTATTTTTTTTTAATATACTTGGTAGAATGTTTTTGTTTGAGGTGTTTAAAAGTTTTGCAGAAATTATGACACAATTTAACTATTGTACAGGGTTTGCACATACATCTCAAATTTTTATGCAGGAGATAACTAATTGGCTGTACATTTTTACACATACAGTTAATCTACAGTTTAATTTCATTGTTTACGCAAAGATGGTGACTTGTTGCTATTTTTATTTATAACATAAGGTAATTTTATTTTATCTGACATGACATTTGATATCCTTACATGTTGTTTTTTTCGAAAAATTTAGTCAAAGGCATATTGCTAGCTGTTATGTACACTTTAGTTATTTTTTTTTAACGCTATTCAAATAGAGTCATTAAACTAAATCTTTGGCATTTTCTCACATTTGAAATTTTTTTTAATTAGTGAGTGAAAGTCTCACGTTGTCTTGTGACGGATACATACACTCATATGACATGAAGAATTTAGCTTTTGTTTCTATGCATTTTTACTTTCTCTTTCATTCTTTTTACTTGGAACATGTTTGGCTTGGCATAACTTCTACATTTTTAGCGTAGAATTATGCAATCTGCTGGGCACTTGTGCATTTTATACACACTTTTGTTACCTTAATACAGTAATAACTTTGGCAGATACAACTTTATTTTAATTTTAACCCATAGTTAACCATTAAGTCATTTTTTACAAGCAGTTCATGTGTTGCATATTTGTTTATGTTGCACAACATTTGCTTATTTAGAATACATTTTTTTTGCATCCATATACATACATTACACTAGTTCATGTGTTGATTTACATATTTTGTTCATTTGATTTTACACATTGTACTTTGCTAACGATTTATTCGGCAGTATTTCTTTTTGTTTTTTTTTTCTTACAAGTAGTTCATTGAGTAATACACACTGGCTGGTTTAGAGTTTAACCAGGGTTTACACACACATTACAAGTAGTTCATTTGTTTTTTAACCCTTATTCACTACATTTTGATGATAACTCATTAATTATGTAATTGAATCTCACTCGTTGTAAGTGTCTTGGGTTATTACACATATACTGTCTGTTTATTTTGTTGGCAATTACAGTACAATTTTAGTTCATTGAGACATTAATACATAGAGTTCATGTGATATTATACAATTTGTTCATGTGTTTACTTACACGTTGTGTATGCTTGCGTACACTTTTGTTCATGTGTTGCATTACAAGTAGTACATGAGTTTGGGAGTTTTTCCCCCCTCCCTCCACACACATACAGTTTCTCCTTTACTATCCTATCCTTTAAATTTTACACCATGTTTCAATATTAAAATACTTCTTCTTAACAGTTTTTTTTTGTGTTTGCATATTGTCACAATATATCAATGACAACATCACTTTGTCTATGTACAAAGATTTTAAAGTTACAAGGAGTTATCCGTCACATGACATACTAAACTACACATACAGTTCGAATTTGTTTATTTTTAACATGTTACATTTTAACACTTTGCTTAGATACTTCTTACTTGAAAGTGGCAGCTCGAGTAAGGTATCTTGTTACATTATATAACATTTAGATACATTTTTCTTACTTTTTTTTTCATTTTCTTGCAGGGAGTAAAAAAAAATTACTCTAGTGATTACACAGTCACTTCATATCATGCAGAATCTTGAACACAAGATGGGACATTTTAATTATTACACAGAAATACAGGACGGCAGTGTGTAAATTTATCAAATGCTAACTTATATTATACTTTGACTTCTTGTTACAGCGGGAACTTAGTTATAGTGCAGGTATCAAAAAAATATATATATACCCTTATTATCTAAGGCAGAAGCCCTAAGCTGACGCCATAATACTTGTGGTCTCCACAAGATTTAGGGCTATACCTGTTTGCAGCGTGCTACATGCACCCCTTTTTGGTAGTCCTGTGCCTTGAGCACAAATTTTTCTTTTCATATACGATTCATCTTTATTGTAATACAGTACATTTAGTAAGTTTAATAGTTAACTTTTAGTAGTTAACTTTTATTTTATATATATACATACAATACTTTTCTGTGTTCCATTTTTTTTTTAAAGTTCTTATTGGTGAGTTTTATTTTAATTTGCTTGCATTTCGTATGAAATTATGATCTCATTGTAAGATCACATTGTGAGAAGTTATAAAATATGTCTAATGTAAATACTTCTCTTTGGAATCATGACACAACAAAAAGCTGGTACCAGCGCCATAAATATAGAGCCACATAAAAAGCATAGGATCCTAACTTTTTGTCAAATGTGGCACATTTTTTTTTCTCTTGTGGCATGTTGAATTGATAAATAAGATTTGTTTTAAATATGAGCGCTCAGTCATGAATAAATATTATTATTTTCAATTATTTGAAAGCAAGCAAATATGTTTATATACTACCTTTCTATTTTATTACTTAAATTACTGGAAATGATGCTCTAATAGCATTTTAGAAAAACTGGTTCAAACATTTTTCTGTTATTGGATACAAAATTTTTTTATATTTCTATGTAGATTGTATACTCTGTATGTGCGAAGGTGGACAAAGGATTTTAAGTAGATATAAAGCTGCAACGTACACGTTTCAGCTTTCTTCTCTGGTCGGGGTGAGTTATGTGACAGCGTTTCTGTCCCATACCTATAATTTTTATTCAAAATTAATTTAAAACATAATTTTTACTTTTAAAATCACATTATCATCCCCCCCCCTTCTTTCTTATGCTGAAATATGTAATTAAATTCATTTCTCAAAACCATTCAGCTTTTATTAAAAGGGTTTTGCTTTCTTCTTTCTAAAAACATCTTTATTTCCAGCCGCAAAGATTCATTCTTTTTTTTTCTTTTCCTTATCTGTCAGCTACCACTCCCAGTGCAAAGAAATAAATAGGAATTAAATGGCACATCTGCTAGTATCAAGGTCTGCATTTAATTCCATCGGATTTTTGCGCGCCACATTGATAAGAATTTTTATCTCTACTAATACGTGAACGTTGCATATGTATTAACAATTAAAAAGAAAAATGAACAGATCTTATGCGAAGCATGTATTTATCGTGCTTTGTGGTCGAGCTAAAAGCCAGATGCCTGTGATTTCCAGAATTTTTCTCAGGCAGCGGTCTTCCTTGTAAGATCTGTTGTATAAACAAGTTTCGCTTTTCTGACGCATTTCTCATCGTATTAGAAGCGCTTGCTTGCAATCCCGGCCTCCCCCGTCCGATTGTATCACCACATTTTTGCGGTAATGTTTATCGCCAAGACCCTTTGTTCATTTTCGCGCAGTCACCAAAAGTTGTAAATTGGCGATTCTGTGCAACGCCAAGATTTCTTGACTTCTTGCAAAAACTTGACTTCTGCTTCAGCTTTCGACATGTAAAGTTGTCTAAAAGAAAAGGCGCTTCGGCGTCCCATGTATTTATGGGGGTCTCTCTCTTCCATTTTTTTAACTGAACCACCTAACGATGCTTTTAAATAAAGAGTAAGTCCAGTAAATTTTATAGTTGGAGTTTTTTTTCAGCATTTAGAACCCGGTCTTCAATCGATGCTACATATGCGAATTTTGTCGCGCTATCGAGGAATATGCGAATTTTGTCGCGCTATCGAGGAGTATGCGAATTTTGTCGCGCTATCGAGGAATATGCGAATTTTGTCGCGCTATCGAGGAATATGCGAATTTTGTCGAGTGATCGATGAACATGCTAATTTTATCGAGTGATCAAGGAATAAAATCATGAATTTTGTCGAACGATCACAGGGAAAAAATCGTAAACTTTGCCACGAGGCTGTGTAAAAAAATCTCAAATTTTATAAAACAAGTGGAGAAATAAATTGTGAATTTCGTTTCAATCGCATATTTCATTAAATGATCACTTAAAAAGAATCTCAAGATTTTATGTTCAGCCGTTGTCGTATAAATGCACTATGTGTATATTTCTTTAAAAACAATTTTGTTAAATGTTTTAAAAGTACCATATTTTATGGAAGAAATGCCACACTCCTCAATTTGGCCTGAATAAGCTTAAAAATATCGTAATCGCCGCATCCGTGGGAACGCTACTTTTGTCGACAGCGTCACATTGACCTAACTTTAATCAAAGTTTTCTGAGCAGCGTAGGATGTTTCGTTTTTAATATCTTAAGATGTCTGAAGTTTTATTTAAAATATTTAAATCCTATTTTAAATATTTTTATGAATTTTTAAATTAAGGAAACTCAGTGGATATTTTTAAAAAATCGTAAACGCCGCACATGGAATAAACGCCGCACTTGGAAAAAAATTAACTTTTAAACTCGTAAACGCCGCGGCGTTTCTTCCATAAAATATGGTAGTTTGTTTTGCAATTTAACGTAGGTGTGTTTACATTTTTATCTTTTGACAGTAACAATGATTAAAATCTTATATGTTATTTTACGTTTAAAAAATTTATACTTAGAGCTGTTACACTCTAGCACTATGTTTTTAATAATTGCTAATGATTAATTTTTTTTCTGAATTATAAATTTCATTTTATGATACCTATATGCTAAAGTTGTCTTCCTATTCTTCTATATATATAGGGGAGACTGGAGTACAGTGGACCACTTTTGCAGTTTATATATTTTTTTTCTCTTTAATCGAAAGTCTAATCTGCCTGAAATTAATCTCAGAGTTTCCTCCAGCTTTAAAAAAAGGCAGGGAGCTGCTTGTGGGAAAAGGGCACTTTTGGATTCTGAAGGGCATGTTTTGGATTTTTAAGGGCATTTCTTGAAATTTTTAAAGACATTCTTTTGATTTTTAAAACTACTTTTTAATATTTAATAGACAGAACACTATTTTAAAGACAGCAATGAGTCAATTTTTACTATGCAAGTAATTTTCTTAATAAACAAAGGAGTAAAGGCACTTTTTTCAGGTGGGGGCAACAAGGGAGCTAATTTTTTAAATGAGGGGCAAGAGGGGTGCTATTTTGTAAACCTAAGGGCAGGCAGGGTGCAGTGCCCTCCTGAAACTGTCTGGGGGAAACTCTGTTATTCTTGAGCATTCCTTAAACATTTTTGCATGTCTCAGAATTTTTTCAGAACATTGTTTCAAATAAATAGTTATAAAGAAAAAAAAATGTATACATTCATAAAGTGGACCAGTGTATCCCAGAAGCGAGGTACACTGTTCCACTAACTGATGCACAGTGGTTTACTATTAGATATTATTTGAAAAAATACTATTAGTAAATAATTATTGGGGTTCAGGCGGACGGGGAAGAACTCCCCTCTCATAAACAAAATCTCCCACCCTCAGACACACACTCCTAACATTGCTTTGGAAATTTGTGAAATATTTAAGCTGTTAAAATCTATTTTTGCCAATATGTTGTAAAAAGCATATTTTTTCTTTTGGATTATTGTTGCTATTGAATTGCCTGCTCTTGCGTAGTGTCTCCCATATGTTGCAATTCTAGGAGACAAGATGCAAGACGGGCAAGAATGCTCAAAATTGGTGAATTTTGGAAATATTACCAAGCAGGTGTGAAGTCCTTACACACACTGCCTGATTTAGTATTTCATGTGTTAAAATGTTTAAAAAAAATCTGTTGAGGTGAGTAAAATTTCAACACTGAGTTTTAACTTATGAATAAAGTAAATCTATGTAGTACTTCAATTTTTGCTGAAAAATGATTCAGTTATGTATTTTTGTGTTTACAAAATGTACTTAGAGTTTTTTGCGTATTTATAGGAACCAAATTGCCAGTAGTTTTTATCGAAAGAAAAGCTTTAACTTAAGATGCTTTGCCTCTTATGGTTTGCCTCTTATTCAGTCTTCTTTATCCAGAAGAATGCCAGGTAACCTTGGAATCTATGAGAAGTTACAGCAATTTTCAAAGAATTTTGTGTTTTCAATTATTTCACTAAGGCAAAATTTAGTTTGATGGTACAGTAAAAATTTCAATCCATCGCTCCAGCAAAAAATCTCTAAATTTTTTTTTTTTTTTTGACAATCGACTTGATTAATTTTGAATTTTTTTATGACAACTTATGACGATTTGCACAACTTTTTTAATCTCGATTGATGAATTTTGTGATATGTTATTTCTTACCAATTGATGAATTTTGTGTTTTTTTTTGTTTTTTCCATATGGTCGGTAGACAAATTTCACTGATTTTTCCCCCGCAGCCAACCAAGAAATTTCTTTGTTTTCTCTTGTGAACAGTTAATGAATTTCTATATTTTTCTCCACATCTTGCTAGTAGCTCGTATTTTTTTTCTCTATGCAATCAATAAGCATGCTATTTCCCAATTTTTCCCCCACAACTAACTGAAGAATTTCACGATTTTTTCCATAACCAACTGGTGAATTTCTCAAAACTTTTTGACAAATATTATGGTACTTATCCGAGACTAAATGACGAATTTTACGATTTATTTCCTGAAATCAATCGATATATTCTTATTCTGTGAGCTTTTTATCCCCTGTGATCAGAAAAAGAAATCGATTGAGAGGATGCATAAAAAATGCCAGTAAGAGCGACTGCCTGTTAAAGTAATTAAAAGGCTGTCAGGTGCATAAAGTAGTTAGAAGGGGCCGGTGGGTGCTGCTGCCTGCCGAATTGTCATGGAGTCAACACTAATGGGATATTGTGGAGCATCCCTTAAATATAAGAGATGAAATTTTAATGTGGTTCTCAAATTCCCTGCTCAACAACAGGAAACTGACTCATTTTTAAACGTAAAAGCATAAAATTGGCAGTCCTGACTATTAATATTTGAAATCAAGACACGTTTTCCATAAAATTACTTATAAGTGATTCTTGTCATGTGACAAGCTTTTTTCTTTTTTCGTGCTGCCTCGTTTAAAATGCTGACTTTGGCAGTGCTTTCTGAAAGATTTTCTGCCTCAAAAAGTGGAAAATATATTTTGATTACATAGTTTCTGAATAAAAGTACCTGCCAGTTTAATATGTTTGTTAGATTAATCGACTGTCAAAAAAGGAAAATAATTCTATTTATTGACAATTATTCAGCTCATTCACCAGATACGTCATCTTTGGAAAATATAAAAGTCAGTTTTTTCCCAGCTAATTGTACATTGTCGTAACTCTTGATGCTGGAATAATCAACTGTTTTAAGCAATTTTACAGGAAAAAGGTAGTGAAAAGATCTTTATTATTCATGGAACAAGCAAAAGAATCTACTCCAAAAATAGACCTTCTGCAGGCTATTCATTTTTTCAGTATGGCATGAAGTAACCTTTTCAGTCGTCCAGAATTATTTCGTAAAATGCGGTTTTGTGCAAAAAATCATGAAGAATGATCAACAGAAGGGAAAGAAAATAATGATGATAATGCAGATGAAGAGTGGTTGCGTGTAACAGAGGATGTATCTGGTGTGAAATTTAGCGATTAATTTGCATTGATGTTGCGACATGTAGTGTCCTAAGCATAGAAGAAATGTGTGATAATGCAAAAAATAAAATAATGGCGAAGAAGCAAAGGAAAATGTTCATTCCGGTGATGCTGAGCCTACACCAGCGCCAAGTCTGTCTGATGCAATTACAGCATTTGAAACTGTACGAACTTTTATATATGCACATGAAATTACAGAAAATGACCAGAAACATGTTTTACATACTTGGAAATTTGTTTTTAATTTAAAAAATGAACGTAAAAACCCAACATAAAATTAGTGATTTTTTAAAATAAATATTATTTAAAAGCACCCCTTGAAAAATGATGGATCAGGGTTCTACTGTATTCATACATAACTGATAATTACATGAAAAATCAGCTCCATATTTGCATATATTGCCTGCTTGTCTTGTTTACTGGTGACTTTGTGAGAAATTACTAATATTTTTAAAAGTAAGAAAAACAGTCCAATGTCTTATATCTTTTTTAATTCAAACAAATTGTTTTTTAAATCTCTCTACAGCAGGGGTGGTCAGTCCATGACTTGCATAGCCTTATTTAGTTTTTATAATAGCAAAAATATCTTAAATTTTAATGCTATTAAAATATATGAAATTTGTAAATTTGCCTACTAATGTCGTAAATATTTCTGTATAGCAGTATGACAGTTTTATTTGTAACTTCCTATCTGGGATTGCTCTTGGGCAAAAATGCTACAATCAAGGAAATATACCTCGATTTTTGGAGCAACTTTAGCCGAGAATATCTTTTGCACACTGGACACTTGTTAACAATGTCATAATTTGTAACAAAAATTTTAGAAAGGCTTCTTTGAGTTTTATCGCTTAAGAATTAACCAGGTGTAGCTAGAATAACAATTAGAGAAAAACTTATCCTTACATTGCTGTATAAGCAGTCACTATAATATGTTCATTATTTAGAAACACAAATCGGCAAATAACTTTCTTTTTTTTTTGCAGGATGAAAAGTCTTGTTCTTACATTTTGTCTTTGTCGCAAAGCAAGTTAAATGATTAAATTCAAATATTTTTATAGCTTAAGTAGCAGAATGCAGCAACTGTATTTAATGCATGGTATGAAAAATTATAGTTTTATCCTACTGCTCAATGTGTTAGTAGCAATTATTGACCAATTAAATGCCTATGAGCTTGGCATCCGTGCTAGAATATTATTTACGTATACACAACTCTTATTGCAGCCGTGAAAAATAATCAGAAGAGTTCAATACTATAGGAAATTTTTCAATATGTCAATGTTTTGGTATTAAACAATGTTCTTACTATTCACTTTTGGTGAGAAGCCAGTTAATCTGAAATGAATGCCTGGATTGAATTTTACAATGTATTTATTTAAAGTCATTTTTATGCATATATTTACACCAGATAACTCTTTTTACCCACCAAATACAAAAAAAATTCTCTGGTTTGCTAAAATTTGTGAACAAAACAACTTTGCTTTTAAAATTTGGTCTGCCATGACAAAAGGTTGGCCACTCCTGCTCTGTAGCATCCTGTTGATATTGTATTCCACAAAATTGAATGTGTGAAGTTCGATTGAAATGTTAATGTTTTTGCTTTTTTTTCTTGTAGGGGCTTGATGTGAATTCCTCCAGATTCTTCAAGTAGCAAACGAGCAATAAATAAAAGTGTAAAACGTGGACAACCACTGAGTGATTTCAGTTGCATGCATATATTTTTAAGTTACTTATGCATTCATTAAGAATAAAACTATTTTCTATAATTTGCTATGATTTTTTTTTCTTGTGTGATTTTTATTGAAATTCATATGTTTTTCTATAATAGTATGTGTTTGCAATTTGTGGAGGGGGGTAAATGTCATCAGGTAAGATGTTTAACACAAGTTTTACAGGATGTGTCTACAGAATCGGGGAATCATGGAAAATCAGGGAGGTTTATCAATCTGGAAAAGTCGGGGAATTTTGTAAAAATACTCGAAAATCAGGAAAATTTGTCTATATGCAAAAATATTTCCCTTTTCGTCTTGCAAACAAGATGGATTCGTCTGTTTTATGTATCACATTTTTTCCTATGCTGATTAGTCGCTCTCAATATTTAGAAAAAAAAATGTGCATGGTATGAATTTTTTATATTTAACTCAAATTAAGGTGATCGTATGTCCTCATTTTCTGTGGATAGCTGTTATACTATTGAAAACTATTTACCCATGTTTTAAAATGTTATATTATATATTAGCATAACCAATTACCTATCCCGTCAGATATAGATATGTCTTAAGATTGAACATTCTTCAGAAAATGAGGGAATTTTCTGGCCAACATATATCTATTAGCCACTAAATGAAGTTGGACTAAATTTGGAGTTCAGATTTATAAAATTGTCAACCAATACTTTATGAATATTAGACAGTTTTCTTTTTTTTGTTCTTGGGTTTTCTCCCAATCAAGATATTGGCAAGCTCAATAAGTGTGTAATACGAGGAAGCAGCATATATTAAAAAATACTTTTTGTATATTGTTAATAATGAAAATCAAGGAAGTCTGATAAAGATAATCAGGGAACTTTTTCTTTAAATTTTTGTAGACCACTATGTTTAATAATCTTTCAGAGTATATTTTTTTGTCTTTGTTTTGAAGTATTCAATTTTATTTACATACTCAAACTTGGAAGATATGCATTGTATATTTATTTACTCTTACACATTGCATTAAATAAGTAATATTTATCCTGAGCAAATTACTATTTTTTTTCTTTTATTGTTGAAATTGACTATGTTTCTATTTTAATTTGTTACAAAACAAGTGCTGTTTCGCCCAGCAGTATATTTTGTACTAGTAACTTAGCGAACTTGTAAGGATTTCCTTTGAAATTATAATTTGAAACAAAGTAAGCTCATTAACAGTAAACAATTCGTGTTTGAGAAACTAGATTTGGTCTTTTGTTACAAAATTATCCACTTCTTCCCTCAGTTCCTACATAATCCTACATTTAATTTAAACCACATTATTGCCATCATCATTTATGTTTGTGTGCAATAGATGGCCATATATCCAAGTATTTTTGAAAAATAAAATATATGCAGACTATTTACAAAACAAAGTCTGCCATTTTGTAACTGAAGTATGTCATTGTCATTTCTCATATTGTTGGAAATATTAGATTTTAACAAGTTTTAAAGGTTGAAAATACATTAATATTCAAGTAAAAGCTAATGAATTTTGTTCATGAAATTGAATAATACTGTTTACAAAATTCATTAAATATGTAGGATTTGGCAGCATAAGTTTCTGGTATGATAAGTGAACTTAAATAGTAGTATTCTTTGAAACAGTATCTTCCCTTATCACAATAGAAACTTGCACTACTAATATATACAGCCATTATCTGGAGATATTTAATGAGTTTGGAAGTTATTGTTTTTTTTTTAATAAACTTTTAAATTATGTACAGTAAACAAAATTTGTCATAAGAGATATTCAATGTGTTACTGTACTTGCCAATTTTTTAAATCTCAGATTTAATTTAATGAATGTAATTAAATGGATTTCAAATGACTAACCTTACAAAAATAATACAAATTTAATTAGAAAAATTTTCTTGTTCAAAGTAGCATTTTATTTAAAAGCATTGAGGTTAGAAGCATACGTAACTGAATGTACTAAAATGGACAGACTAATTTTAAAATTCAATAATTTGCAAATAGTAACTAACTGCTATTTAAAAAAAAAAAAAGAAAAGAAAAGAAAAATCCTGCAGAAGGTTTATGTAAGAATCAGGAGTTTGTATTCTCTGTCATTCCCGGTTTTTAGCTCCAAGTAGCAACGATAGATTTTGCAGCTAGCATTAGGTGCTAACTTGAGGCTAAATTTTTTAGCCTCTCTTCTCCCAGCATTGATGCAAAAGGGGCTTAAATATATGGACCGAGTCTCATTCGCCAATGCACTCCATATATTTAACCTTCATTCGCATCAATGCTGGGAGAAGAGACCAAAAAATTGGGTGTCATTTAGCACCTATAGCTTGCAGCAATCTATCGTTGCTATTTGGAACTGAAACTGGTAATCACAGTAAACAAAACTTATGTCATCTGTCTGTGAGCAGAAATAATCGTACTATTTTTGTCCCAATTATTGTACCGGGTGTCCTAAAATAGACCGACTGATTTTAAAATTTTGTAAATTGCAAGTGGTAACTTATTTTTTCCCAGGATGATTATGTAAGATGACATACATAATCATCCTGAAAAAAAAAAGTTACCACTTGCAAGTTACTAAATTTTAAAATCAGTCAGTCTACTTTAGGACACCCAGTACAATAATTGGGATAAAAATAGTACTGATTATTTCTACTCACAGACTGTTCTTGTACGTACGGGAAAATTCTGGCAGCAAAAGTTGCCAGAAAATTTCTGTTTGCACAAGAAATATCTGTGCACACAGACTTTTCTTGTATGTACAGGAAAATTCTGGCAGCAAAAGTTGCCAGAAAATTTCTGCTTGAGCAAGAAATATCTGTGCACACAGAGATTTCTTGTACATACAGAAAATTCCTGGCAGCAAAAGTTGCCAGAAAATTTCTGTATGTACGAGAAATACCTGTACATACAGGAAATGTCTGGCAGCAAAAGTTGCCAGAGAATTTCTGTATGTGCGAGAAATATCTGTGCATACGGAATATCTGTATGCACAGATATTTCTCGTACTTAACAGGATTTCTCTGGCAACTTTTGCTGCCAGACATTTTCTGTTGTTTTACAGGATTATTTTTTACAGTGTCTCTCTATTCTAAAAAAAAGTAACTACCGCTGTCACCGCCGCCGCCGCCGCCGTCGGTTTTGACTTTTTTGTGACTGGAGGTCTTTCTTCGTTAATATTAAGAAAAATAATGCATACAAAAATATAAAAATCGGTGGTTTTATACAGAAATGTTTGATAAACACGCTGAAGCAGACAGTTTTCAAATCGAAGAATTATTTTAAGAGATATTTAATACTAAAGTTGGACAAAATCGTTCCACTAAAAAAGTTTTATAGCAGCAAAAACTATACATGGCAGTGTAATCATTTTTAGATCATTTTATGCGTTAGAATTTGCCGGAGTGCAGATTGCATTAATTTTTTTATTTTGACTCATTTTTTGAGGTTTTATTTCTATTTTAAATTCAAATTTTCAGCATTTCTAGAGATATTTTTTACAGATTTCAGAAAGTGATATTAATTTAAACTGTTGCCAACTGTATAAACAGAGGAAGCAATAATGTTTGCTTCAAAAAAAAAAAATTATTTATACGTGTAAATAAATTAAAAATTTATTTACACGTGACTATTATAAACAGAAAAAAAACATTTGGAATTAGAATTAAATAATTATGTGCAAAAAGCAGGAACTTATTAAAAATTACGTCATAAAAACTATAATTACACGTGAATTTTAAGTGAGAAAGGAATTTGTAAAATAATAAATTTATTAACATGCGTTAGAAGTATTAAATAGGAGAAATTACGTCATATTTACGTCACATTACAGTTATTACATAAAATGAACGCAAAATAATATTGCAAAACGGTTTAAATTTAAATATTGCGCTAGACATTTATTTGATATTTTGAGAGGATACTTTTCAACTGGTATTTTCAAGTGAATATTTAACAGAGAAAGAATAGCTTGGTAAAAATTACGTCAGATTAAAAACGATTAATTTAAAATGTCTCATTTAAAAGAACTTTCTTTTCGCTTTGTTAAAAAATACCAGGATACAAAGACTCTGTTTACTTAATTCCTTTTACATTAGCTTATTTTGAAATGTTGTTACATGTGTCTACGTCATCAAGTTATTTTTATTTCGACGTTTTATTTGTATTTTTATTAATGCTGTACTAATTTATTTGTTCTTTCGTTATTTAAAATAAAAAATTATGTCAATTTGTATAATTTGGCGAGTGGTTTGGCGATTTATATAATTTGGCGAAATGGGTCGACGGGATAATCAAGTAGTATCGCAGCGGATTTGGCGTTAAAATCCCCCAATCAAAGAGAGATGAATAGAAATCCGTTTATAGGGAGATCGCCACTGTTTTTTAAATTATAATTCAATCTTTGGAAATCTTTTTAAAGCCGATCAAATTAGCGTGCATTTAGAGTCTGCGGTGTCTGGACGGGGGTTGGCGAGCGTAGCTCGTAGGGGGCCGAGCCCCCTAGTTTATTCAAATTTATGATGGGCTGCGAAATTATCACGCAGTAAGAAAATCTTCGAATCACGTGAAAGGCCTATAGAATGGGAGAAACTTCGTGCCTCCGGAACAAAGGAATCGTCTGTTGAATTTATAAATTATTGGGAAGACTTTGCTATCTTTAAAAGCACGAGGGGATTTGCTTTTCCCTCTCACCAAAAATTTACGTTTATGCGTACCAGCAGCGTTTGAGCACGCAAGTAACGTAATCCGATTTTTTAAATGTATCATTCCTGGTGCAAATACCTCATTTGAAGCAGCGAGAGTTGTTTTCTGCAAGCAACACCAGAACCACCCTGTCTCGTCCGCATTATAAATTTGTTGAGAAGTTAACTTCTCTTTGGCAACAAATTCAGAAAACTCTTTGACAAAATTTTCAGCGGCTTTATTATCCGCAGACAGCTTTCCTCTGCATATTGCTAATTTTCAAATGCTGTGTCGAATTTTAAATCAGTACAACCATCCTTGAGAATAATCGCTTGTATAAAAAATTTTTAATTCCTGGTGATATGCTTTAGCTTGCGCAAACAACATAGGACCAGATATGAGTGCTCTTTCACTACGTCTTAACTGAAACTATTCGTAGAGCACATTTTCCATCGTTCTAATTCCTCTCTCAAGCGTCCTTAGCATATCCTTCGGAACGTCACTTTTTGTATAAAATTGCAATATGTTTTGATTCTGATTTTGAATGTCATGAACATTCGACAATCCGATTCCATACTCAGTACACAACGAGTTCATAGAAGAACCACTTTCTAACTTTTTCTTTTTTTTTTTTTTTTTTTTTTTTTTTTTTTTTTTTGTCAGGTCTACTTTATCTCCATCCCACAAATTTAAATGCTTTGTTTTAGAAGCAGCATTCACTGGTTTTGAAAAAGACATCGTACTATAACAATAAAAATATACTTCCAAAATACAAGGGTTCATCTGCTCTCAGAAAAAAAGAAGTCACAATCAAATCTGTTCCTTCTGTTTTGTGTTCTGTCATGTAGCTTTTGTTTAGACAAAGGGGAAAAACATTTTTCTAACCGGATACGACCTTTGGCGTCTGGCCAACTTGTAACTTCCTATTCATGTCACCCCTTTTTCCCAAAGAACTTGTGTACTAGTCTCTGCGCCGTTGCTAGCAGGGCTGCGGAGTCGGTAGGAAAAATGATCGACTCCGACTCCGACTCTGACTCCTGGATTTCTGAAACTATCGACTCCGACTCCGACTCCGGCATACACACAGGGTTTCTTTAAAAGATTGAAATGCGCTTTAATTATTTACCTTTTGGAGATATGTAGATAATGCAAATTGAAAAAATGTTCAAAATTAAATAGTAATTAAGATTAAGGTTTTACCGAAACAATAATACTACCGAAACAATAATCGGTAATACAGTTACCCCCACTTAATCGGGTAAAGGATAATTGCATACTCCGCTTATATGCATAGAATTCTGTGGAACAGAAACGTTCCCCATAAGGCCAATGTTAAATATACTCGTTTTATCGCATAACAATCCCCGGTTAATTGCATAAATATCTCCAATCTACTACTAGTAATCCGGATTTTATGAATTCCTGTTATAGTGATGAATGGGAAAAAAAGGGAGAACTTTTTTTTTTTCTAACAATGGTTTGTTATATTTACAATCGAAGAGCAGAAATCGTCGTGAAAGGTGACTTATCTTAATTCTGGAAACTTATGCGAGTGTTGAATTTGGACAATTGTGTTTTTCTTTTAAAGCTTGCCGTACATACAGTAACTCAAGATGCTGGGGGTATTTTTTGAAAAATTCTGGAATCGGGGAAAAATAGAATCGAGACGGTCAAGAGACCAATATTTAGCGCTGGAAGTGGAGAAATGCAATGTCGAGATATGAAAAAAAAATTCCTAAAGGGTTTTTTGTGTAGGCGAAAGAAAGAAAGAGATATAAATTGACAAACAATTGAAAAATAAAAAGAATTTATGCAGAAACTTTTATTTTCAAAGGTATGATTTAAAAGCAAAAATTTTCTATTTAACTTTCATTTTAATTTTCACATAAATTATAATGAAAAATTAAACCATGTACCGTAAATAGTGTTATAATACCTAATTTTTTATTACATATATTGTTATATATAGAGTAATAATAAATTATTTATTAAAGTTATTAATACAATAGTTTTTAATTTATTAGGTAAATAATTATTGTCCATTAATATTTATCATATCTGTGGTATATAATCAAATGATAGCGTATACTAATAACATTAATTGCTGTCCTCGCTTAAATGCATACCCCGCTTAAATGCATATAATTCAGTGGAACCAACTGTATGCAATTAAGCAGGACCGACTGTATTTTTATTTTCGGCCGAAATTTCGTTCGATTAGTTCTAAATACAGTAATAATACAATTATATTTTTTTACTTTTTATGGAGTGTCTACTACGATAACTAATATACTAAAACATACTTAAACATGTATTTTATTGATTTTAGAAATTCCCACCTAACGGGCTTTAATGGGGTGATCATAAACTTTAAATCATTTCACCATATCTCAGCAGCAGTTCTAGCTATGAGCAAGACATTCAGGATAGCAAACCTATTAAAAAAAATATTAAACACATCTTTCAGGGATTTTAGAAATCCACCCCCCCCCCCCCCTAAGGGTGTTAAAGGGATGTACAAAAATTTTAGGACATTTCGCCATATCTCAGCAGCAGTTTTAGGTAGAATCAGGAAATCCAAGATAACAAACCTACTAAAAAAAATAGAATACTTCAGTGATTTTAGATCTATTTTGTCTATTATGTCACCAACATCGATTTTAACTCTATAAGGTAAGATTATACAAATAAGATAACACTTACGGATACTGGATTAGATAGTAAGAATTTTTTTTATCGTTGCTAGATATATTTCGTTTGATTCCAGATTCTTTTAGAGAAACCGACCAGCGTAGCGGGCGAAGGATGATAGTTTCTAATATTTTATTTTTATAACCGCCGTATAATCATAATGGGCATTTATAAATTTCGATTCGGAATATGCAATACATTAAATAAAAATAGCAATTATTTTACAATTAAAAAGATTCACTTACCTAAATATAATTTGAAGTTACATATACGGACAAAAGATTTCTATCTTGTCAGCTGCAAATTAAAACTAAATTACCCGAAAAGAACATATGCCTGCTTAAGAAACTAAGATATTTTCAATTTGAACTTTGAATATAATGAGTAAAGGAAAA
Organism: Maratus speciosus; assembly: GCA_963932465.1. Taxonomy (NCBI): domain Eukaryota; kingdom Metazoa; phylum Arthropoda; class Arachnida; order Araneae; family Salticidae; genus Maratus; species Maratus speciosus. The sequence continues at coordinate 51,711,794 of OZ010792.1, forward strand.
TTGTGCTTCAGATTCGGCCGCACTTTATGTGAAAGATTGGCAAATTGTCATCGCCTTTCATTCATAGACGTAAATGCTATTATCTACATCTACACTATACTAATAAAATCTTAAATAAATTAATGCCAATTTCGGGGAGATGGGGGTGGGGAATCGACGAATGAGGAATAATCATAAAAAAAAAAGTGAGGGAAAAAAAAATGCCTGCCATTTGAGGCATAAAATGAGTTTCTTCATTTTCCTCTCAAAATTCATGAAATAATTGTTTTTTCTACAGTAGGTTAAAATTACGGTCCTCCATCGGATAGGATAACCAAATTTAGCCCGAACCAGATAGACTTTAAATGCTTCGGATCAGGTTTTGACACTTTTGATTTGACCTGATTTTTCAAAAAAAAATATGTATTGAATATTTTTCAAATGAAAAATCTATATATTTGAATATTAATGAATGTATTTAAGTTCATTTTTATACAAAAAGATAAAATTGTAGCCTTTTTTTATAATTGTTTATTCTATAAAATATGAACTAATTTTCTTTCGCCTCGAATTACGGTCGTAGACGACTTTTTTTCCATTTTCGGATTTGGTTGAGAAATTCCTTTTTGTCAGGTTTCGGGTTGACTTTCAGCAAAAATTTCAAATTCGGGTCGGGTGCAACCCGGCCTTTGGAAGAATCTAGTTGGGGCTTAGAAATAGAAGAACGTCTAAGTTTTGGGTAAGAAATATTTAAGAAGAAAATTGCAGTTTTAGGTAGCTTTCTTTACAAAAAAGCTACCTATTGCAGCCGTTCGGAGGAAAGCGATTTCAAAAAATTTTGGTATATTTTCATCGATCATGACCCCCAGACCCCGAAACCACCCTCCGTTCAAAATTGATATATATATATATATATATATATATGACCTATGTCACACTGTAACTCCCATAATTATGAACCGATTTCGATGTAATTCGGTGTGTACATAGTACATACCAATGTCTCAACCGAGTTCGTTGGCCAGCTTCATCCGCCGTTTTGTTTCAAAATGGCGGCCATTTAAAATTTTTAAAAAAATTTAAAACTTGAAATGTGGTACCAAAAAATTAAAAATGGAAAAATATTTTTTTCTTATGTATTTGACCTTTATACAAAGATTACGGAGCAGTTTTTGTTTCGTCTATATCTTAAAAAATGACTGAGTTACAGCATTTTGAATTTCTAGCGTGGCTGACACTTTGAAACGTCCTGAATTTTGTCACGCGATAAAAGGCGTATTTATGAACCGATTTGGATGTAATTCGGTGTGTACATAGTACATACCAATCTCTCGACCGAGTTCGTTGGCCAGCTTCATCCGCCATTTTGTTTCAAAATGGCGGCCATTTAAAAAATTTTTAAAAAATTTAAAATGTGGTACCAAAAAATTGAAAATGGAAAAATATTTTTTTTCTTATGTATTTGACCTTTATACAAAGATTTCGGAGCAGTTTTTGTTTCGTCTATATCTTAAAAAATGGTTGAGTTATAGCATTTTGAATTTCTAGCGTGGCTGACATTTTGAAACGTCCTGAATTTTGTCACGCGATAAAAGGCGTATTTATGAACCGATTTGGATGTAACTTTGTTTATACATAGTACATACCAATGTCTCGACCGGGTTCCTTGGCCAGCTTCACCCGCCATCTTGTTTAAAAATGGCGGCCATTTAAATTTTTAAGAAAAATTTAAATTTGAAATGTTGTACCAAAAATTGAAAATTGAAAAAATATTTTCTTCTTATGTGTTTGACCTTGATAAAAAGATTAGGGAGCAGTTTTTGTTTCGTCTATATCTTAAGAAATGGCTGAGTTATAGCATTTTGAATTTCTAGCGTGCTGACATTTTGAAACGTCCTGATTTTTCTCACGTAATAACAGGCGTATTTATGAACCGACTTGGATGTACCTTGGTGTGTACATAGTACATACAAATATCTCGACCGAGTTCGTTGGCCAGCTTCATCCGCCATCTTGTTTCAAAATGGCGGCCATTTAAAAAAATTAAAAAATAAAAAAATTTAAATGAGATACCAAAAAATTGGAAAATGAAAAAGATTTTTTTGTATGTGTTTGACCTTAATACAAAGATTCTGGAACAGTTTTTCTTTCGTCTATATCTAAAAAAATGGCTGAGTAATAGCATTTTGAATTTCTCTTGTGGCTGACATTTTAAAACGACCTGATTTTTGTCACGCGATAACAGGCGTATTTATGAACCTATTTGGATGTAACTTGGTCTGTACATAGTACATACCAATGTCTCGATCGAGTTCGTTGGCCAGCTTCATTCGCCATCTTGTTTCAAAAGGGTTGCTATTTAAAAAAAATTAAATTTAAAATTCAAAATGATGTATTAAAAAATTGGAAAATGAAAAAGATTTTTTTTATGTGTTTGGCCTTGATACAAAGATTCCGGAGCAGTTTTTGTTTCTGAAAATTTGTTCTTTTGTTGATATCTTAAAAAATGGTTGATTTATAGCACTTTGAATTTCTAGCATGGCTAACATTTTGAAACGATCTTGTATTTGTCACGCGATAACACACGTATTCGCCTATTTCGATGTAAGAAGGCATGTGGATAGTATAAATCAACACCTCGACCAAGTTCGCTGGCCAGATTCATCAGCCATCTTGTTTCAAAATGGCGGCCATTAAATTAAAAAATATATATATATTTAAAGTGAGGTGCAAAAAAATTAGAAATTGAAAAAGGTTTCTTTCTTAAGTATTTGATCTTGATATAAGGATTCAGGAGCATTTTTGGTTTTTCTTTACCTTAAAAAATGGCTCAGATATAGCAGTTTCAATTTCTATTGTGGGTGACATTTTGAAAAATCTGATTTTTTGCATGCGACAGCACTCCTATATATTAACCGATTCCGATGTGAGTGAGCATGTGCACAGCAATTACTAAGGTCTCGACCAAGTTCACTGCTTAGCCTCATCCATCATGTTGTCTTTAAATGACAGGCACTTTAAGAAATTGCCGAATTTGGCAGCCAAATATAAGTTACTTTAAAGAAAAGCAGCTTGGATAAAGCTGACTAATTTCGCGAAATTCTCATTCATTATATTGATAAAAATTAGTATTGAATCTCCTATATTCGGTTTCCACTAAATTGAGCTTCGTGTGTTTGCATGATATAAGTTGGCTTTTTTTAAATAAGGATTATGAAAGCTACCTCTTCCTCCCGGCACTGGCCAGAAGGACTTTTTTGTTTTAATGAGGAAAATTCTATATGAGTTGTCCTATATTGTAGTGATAGCGGCTTTAATCAGTTTCATATTTTATACACATTCTATTTTATCTGAAATACTGAAAAATAAGGCAGTATAAGTTGAACAAAGGATAAGTGAAACATCCATTGTTATCTGAAGTAGATTGTTGCATTCGTTAGGGTCAGATTCGAACGGTGGTTCGGATTAAGCTGGCGCTGAATGTTTTTAGTTGTGGGCCAGTCTGATAATTACTATTGCGGGTTCGGGTCGGGTTGACCCGATTTTTCAAAAGAAAGTCCGTAACATCGTTTAACTTATAAGTCGAATAAGTAAATATATATTCCTTTTCCTACACAAAAGATAAAAGTGTTGTTAGAGATGACTATTTTTCATAATTCCAATAAAATTTTGATTTTATTTCATTTCGGATCCGGTTCATGGTTCAGGTTTCTTTCCGGTTTGCTTCGGACTGACTTAAAGTATGAATTTCAGGACCCGACCAGGAACACGGATGGACAGAGGTTAAATTGAAACATCTGTTTTTGTCTGAGATAGATTCCTTCATTGGGTTGTGTAGTCGGACCGACACGTGATTCGGGTTGTGTTGGACTTAATTTACAAAAAACAAAACAAAAACCTTTAAAAACTCACTTTAATTTAATTATTGTACAATAGTGTCGTCCATGAGCTGAAGAAGTAAGTAAAGGAATCAATTTAATGACTGATGTAAGCAAAAAAATCACATCCGCCCTTTTGCCTTATATTTACTCATTAACATGTCAATAAACTGAAAAATAACTAAATATTTATTAATGCATACAGTTAAAAAATAAAATAATAATTCAGTTCATAAATTTAAAATTAAGTGTAATTGGTTTTATTTTTTATTTCACTTTAAACAGTTCAACAAAACGTTTGGAGTCGGAGTCGTCATATTTTTAGCGACTCCGACTCCGACTCTTTTCATCGAAAAATCACACCGACTCCGACTCCGACTCCACGACTCCGACTCCGCAGCCCTGGTTGCTAGGCAACGTAAGGTGCAGCTTCGAGAAAAATAGTTCATAAAATAACCGCCTCTGCCAAATGAAAAGAAGTCAAATATACTTTTTTTACATTTTCACTTCCGACGTTGAAGTTTTTAATTCATAAACAGTTGCTGTTTTTCTTCTCCCATAACTTGAAAGGGTAAAAGAAAGAAAAAGGGAAAATATTGTATTGATGCCGGATTTTTGAAGTTGCCGGCTTTCTGAATCCAGGGTTTTTGAATTTACACTGTATATATATATATATATATATATCCTCAATCCTGCAATAATTCATTAAATTTACGATACAGTATACATAAAAATAAATATTTTTCTTCTGAGGGCAGAAAACATAACATTTATTACTCCCATCTAGCTTTTGAAGTGATGTTTTATTTTTAAAAATGTACAAAGTAAAATTTAACATTGATGTTTTTAAATTTACACTTAAAAGCAAAGAATTCCATTTCAAAGGCAGTAAAACAATTCTAGCTACTTGAAAGCCTTTTGAAACTTCTATCTATTTCGCTGTTAGGTTTGAAATCTGAACTAAAGTAAAGATTGAGTAATCCTTATTTCCATTGACAAAGTAAAAATGGTAAAATGTATTTCATATAGTTGGAGTGAGTTTATATTTCAAAAATACTAATTTATAATAACCGGAACATCAAACATTGTTGAAATATTGATGAATCCTATTTAAGTTCGGAAACTTCAATAAAAGTTGTCATTTGTTTTAGTCCAAGAGCCGACAGCACAAAAACCTATGTTATCAAGCACAAGTAAAAAACCTTTATTTTATGTGAGAGTAGAAGTAGGCGAATCTAATGATCCATGTCTGCCGGAAGTGAAGTGGTGCATGAGCCAAAAATTAATACCACTAGTGGTTCACTCCTAGGTTTATCATAGTGTTTTCCTGTTCCCAGTCATCCATGTTTTCATATCTTTGTTTGTAGGACAAACACATTGATAAGCCTACGAGTCAACCACTAGTGGTATTAATTTTTGGCTTATGCACCACTTCACTTCCGGCAGACATGGATCATTAGATTGCCCTACTTCTACTCTTCCATAAAATAAAGGTTTTTTTCTTGTGCTTGATAACATAGGTTTTTTTGCTGTCGGCTCTTGGACTATTTCTTTTCAAGTGTCAATATTATGAGAAATGCATCCAATATTTATTTATTATTTAATACCAAAAATAATGTTTCAAAATAATTTATAAATTTAATAGTAATTAAAGATATTTTTAAACATTTATATGGACAGGAATCCTTTTTCTGGCACATGCGTTATCTTCCGTGATCTGCTTCGACGCTAACCTGTTAAAATTAATTTGCCGTATGTGTTTTCGATTTTTAAACATGCACTGCACACACATCATTATCAATGACATTTTTTAGTATAAAAGTCAAAGAAATGTAAGACAAGTTTTGGAAGTTTACTCGGCAGATTTTGGCCATCACACAGTTTCCACACTCTCAGAAAAATTCGTCTTTAGGCATTAAATTATTCGTTATTTTTAAACAAATCATTTTCGTACTCCTAAAAAACATGCTTTTTCTGTTAATTCTTCAAGGAAGTCTGAAAAAGAGGGGGAAATTCCGTTTACCCTTTGCACGCATGCGTATTGCCCGTATTTACCAAAGTTCGAATATATTTTTTAAATGAAAAAACGAAAATTCAATAAATTAACATTTGCAATTTATTTAAAAACAAACAAACAAAAACAATGCTTTCGAATGTAATAAAGTAGCAATTTTCTCATTCATTTAAACTTATTCGCAAATTTTCTTTATTGTATTAAAAAAAAAAGAAAAAAAATCGGATGTAAAATATATTCTAAACGAACACATTTAAAAAATAAATAGTAGTTCAATTAAGTTAAAAAAAAATTGATTTTATTCAAATAGGCAAACATTTCTTCTCGAATTTAATTCTAAATATAATATTCATATTTTACATTTAACAATGCAATTATATCTTATTAAAAATGTCTAATATGTAATAATTTTTATCCTCTGTTATATCCCCTATAAGAGTTAAAATACCATCCATTTTTTCATAACGACGAAATGTCTCTGCAAATAAGTTTACATTTCCGAACTCTATGAATATGAAATTTAAAAAACCTTACCATTATCCCATTTAAAGAAAGAGAGTATTTTCATTTGAAACTCGCTCTCCGCACCCTGGCTCATAGGTTAAGAGGCTTGATTCATTACGCGCGGTCCCAGGTTCAAAAACAAGTGGATCCACAGAAAAGCAAGAGAAGTATTTTTTTTTAAACTCTTTGTTTTCAGATAACGAAAATTTTCTGTCCTAGACCGGTAAAAAAGAGGACAGAAATTTCGTCGCATCATTTGTGTTACATTCATACCATTTAAAACATAAACTTTACTCTAATTTAATTTAAAATACATGCATTTGAAATATATGTGTTCCTCACATTTAAAATGCGAGTTCTCCAATCAAATAACATAAAGATACATAAATACTACATTTCTATATTTCAGTTTGTGTTTCTCTTTACTCCTTTCATAAAAGTAGAGTTGGTAAAATGTTATTTTCTGATATATTCCAAACATTGATATAGTTTGAAATTTCTACTTGGGTATAAAAGTGCTATATGCCATTTCGACTGATATGCATAAACAAAAATGTTTGGGTTATATTATTACATTTTAATAATATTATAAGGTTTGACGATTAATATATCATTCACAAGTACGCCTTATCTTTTTTACTGAAATTATCTTTTTGCTTTTGTTCTAATGTTTCAGATGATAAAAAGTGCCACATTGGAACATTTTTATGGATGAGGGTCACATTTTCATTCAAGGGGGGGGGGGATTTGCTGTGATATTTTTTGATGATTTGACATTCTGCGAAATCTGACATTTTTTTTTTTTTTTTTTTTTTTTTTAAGCTTTCGTACAGTTTGTGGCTTTTCTTTTAAATCTGACCTCCGTTGGCTGATATATTCTGCGAAAATAAAATGATTCTGCGGGAGCGAGCTGCCATCTGTAAACTTTTCCCAAATAGCGGCACTGCACGCTATAATTTTTTTATGTGCCTTCATTAATCAAGTTATTAATTAAAGGCATCTCAAACATTTTATTTTTTTACTTTATTCTTTTACTTTATTCTATTGATATATAATATTGATATATAATATTGATATATAATACCTGTACGCGATATTAATATCATATGAAGGCTATCAATAGAGTTAAATACATGATAACTAAGAAATACTGACAATGCACTAATAAGATTAACATTTAAATCGATTTAAAAAAAATTAATATAGATATCGTTATCCTTTCTCATTTTCTTGACCGTATTCCATATTGATACAGAAAAGAAACTAGACGTGCAAAAATTAATAACATGTTTGATGAAAAATACAAAAGTTCAGTCATTTATGGTACTGTATTATAAAAAGCCAGGAAATGATTTTAGTGAAAAAAGGTAAAGTGCAGTGAAATACGTTTAACACGAAACTGAAGAGACCAAAAAAGTTTTCGTGTTAAAAGAATTCGGGACGGGAGCCTTTTACGAAATTTTTAATGTTTTGTCACCGTTTTTTAAAACAGAAATTTGTGTCATTTTGAATCGAGATAATGCGCTGATTAAATAAAGAAAATTTTACAGTAAAATTTTACTGGTGAGGAAAAACAAGGATTCTGAGTGCTTCATGCGGCAGGTATACGTGTCGCTCGTCCCCAACGGGTTAAAAGATTCTTAAAAAAAGAACAAAACTCACAAATATTTTCGACGTCATCAAATTTTATTTCGATTTCCTGTTAAACTACAAGTAAGTTGCAACCATTGGGATAAAAATCAAGTAAACAAAATATCTTTTGGGGGGGAAAAAATCAGATATCTTTTTTTGAAGTATATTTTTCAACATTCTGAGATCTAGCTTGTTTGAACCAAATAAGTTAAACTGTCTCTAAATCTTTGTGCTTAGCAGTTCTCATACTTTTTCTCTCAGGCTTAAACATACTGCGCTCAAGCACTGGGATCCCTGTTTTTTATTATTGTTGATAATGTAGAATCGCCCATGCAAAACTCTTTGTAGATTTCTCTTTTCGTACTTCTTTTTCATCAACTGCATTAAGCAGCTTCATCTTCATTTGAAGCAAAATAGCAGTTTGTTTTCGCCCCGATTTCTCAGTCATTGTGCTCATAAAACATAAGCTAATTAACAAAAACCACGAAATTCTCTGATTTTCACCAAAAATTCAATGGTTGTAACACAAAATTCACCAACTTCAACTTAAACTAACTAGCTCGAAAGCGATTTTTTTTCGTTTTAAACAATTTTTGTTTCGTGTTAAAAGAACAAAAATGTATTCAATTGCTTCGTATACTGTCCGGACCACTATATCATTTCGTGTTAACCGATTTTTCGTGTTAAGCGTTTTCGTGTCAAACGTATTTCACTGTATACTTATATGACCCATAAAATATTGAAAACGACACTAAGTTCTAAACTTTATTTGTATACGCATATGTGCTAAAAATTCATATAGTATATTTTGAACGTAATCAGAATCTTTGAATGCCCAAAGTTCGAATATGATCCAACTTTAACATTTTACTAATTCTCTTTTATAAATAATTCTTAAAATTTTAATTTTACCACGAACGTTCTATTGCTGTAAAAATGCGTGCTTCTTTAACACTTTCCAACAAAGTCAAAAAGTGTTTATGCATTCGGTTTGTCTGTCCGTCTGCCCGTCTGGACACACTCTAACTTCCGTCAGTATACACGGATTCTCATGCGATTGATAAACTTTATTTAAGGTCACCAAAGCATGTTTGATGTTGTATACGAAATGTATATGATTAATAGTTTATTTACAGGGGTACTCAAAAGAATCCCATTACATTATGATATGGTGAAAAATCGTTTGCAGCGTATTTAAGGGGGTCCGGGACACATTTTCACAATATTTTTATTTATTGAGTTAAAATTTTGATTTTTTTTTGTGATGGTTAACCATGTCATTTGTAAACAAAATCAAATGATAAAACTTCTCGTAGCTTTTAAAAAAATTTTTAAAATTTAAAATTTATGAAAAAAGTGGTATAACTTAAAATCGTTATAACTCGAAACATTATTTGGAGAATTTAAATTGTTTTTCAGTTAAATAAACAGAAATACAGTGACCTCTCACTTATACGACTTTCAAGGGACCGTGGAAAAAAGTCGTATAACTGAGAGAGTCGTATAAGTGAGAGACCGCCTTATTATACAAGTTTCAAACTTCATAGGCATTAATTATTTTACCTATACTAAAAACGATAAGTTTTGAGTACTAAGAACATATTTTAACAAAATTTGTAAAATGTATTAAAAAATTAAACATAAAATATGTTTAAAAAGTTTACAAAATTGTTCATTTACCACTATGTTTATTTTAAAAATTTACAGATCAGATTTTCTCAAAAAATGAAGTGATATTAGTTTGTTTCTGTCGTAGATGGAAATAGAAAATGTCTTTCTCTAAGTCTAACAAAGCTTTTAAGCTGGTTTGGGAATAATCATTTTGATGGGCATAATTCTTTAATTTATTTAAAGCGGTACTTGCTTTTGAAAAATTTACAACAGCAGGAACATTGCTCTCATCTTGGTCATCCTCCTTGCTCACGTCTTCATTATTAATATCCTTAAAGATTTCTTCAGCAGTTCTCAGTTCTGACAGAAGACGTTTATCATCACATTCTACATAATCTTTGAAATTAACACCTTCGTCCATAAACATTTTATTCGCGTCTTCGTTATTAAAGGATTCCATACGCTCTCAATATCAGGTTCATTCGTTCAACTAGCAGTTTGATCTTGTGGGAAAACTGAATTTCCTAAAACAAATTTTAAAATTTAATTTGCTGCAGAAACGGCAGATCTTTTACATCGGGATGTGATGGACATTGATCCATTAGAAGTAAAACCTTTCTTTGTTGTTTATGAAATTTATCATCCATCTCTTTTAAAAAATCATTGGAAATCTCTGATGTCATCCATGCCTTTTTTTAATTTCTCTAGCCACATGGCAATTATTTTTTATTGTTAAAGTATCGAGATTTTCTTGATTTTCTTATTACTAAAAGTTCTATTTTTTCTGAACCATCACTATTTGTGCAAAAAAGGATAGTTAATCTTTCTTTACTTTTCCTGTCCCCTTGACATGGTTCTTCTTTGTATGATAATGTCTTATCTGGCATCAGCTTGAAAAACAGTCCGTTTTATCACACTTAAAAATGTCTTTAGGTCCCTTAATCCTTAATTAACATAAGTAGATTTTGAAACCATTGTCTAACATCATTTCCATTAACACATGCGCTTTCTCCTGTGATGCGGCGATGCAAAAGTCGATGTCTTTTTTTAGCTTCTCGAATCACCGCAAGACGCTGAAAAATTCTCGATTCCACACTTCTCAGTAAGAGTGCGAGCCTTTTCTTTTAAAATCACACTATCTATCGGTAAATTTGAAGCTCGCATTTGGTTAAACCACGCGATTAATGCTGATGTCAATTTTTTAAATCTGCCACATTGTATCCTGGATCTCTTTGAATCGACATTTTTTGATGCATTTATAATGACATTTTTATTTTTCAGCATTCCTTTTAGTGCCGATTCTGGCAGATTGGAGAGAGCAGCTAATGCCTTCTTTGATTGCAGTAAATTTTTATCATATTCCTTAATGGTTTCAACTTTGAATTGTACGCTTAATACTTTACGTTTTGACATTTTCAGTTTAGGTATCGATATGCATCAAACTGAAAAAATTACAGCGAACTGAATAACCTTTCACGCGTCTAGTACGGAAGCTTGTAGCGATTTGCTTTGACGTACGCGTTTTTTCCCCTTCGCTGTGCAGGTTGTACGCGCATAGGTCTTTTGGCATGATTATAGCTTGGGATGTGCTTCCGATATGTTCTCGCTTTATTATTTTTTTCTAGTGATGTTCAAGAACTGTCATTTTCGATTTGTTAAGTTTAAAATAAAAGTCTATTTTTCTTAAAACAACCTCATTCCTAAAAGACGACGCATTTCTTAAAGCTGTTAAAATTTTCCAGGAAAATGCATTTTGCAAAAACCCTGATTTCTCCACCAGTGCCATATAGAGACATGATCTGCAGGTAGTCATTTGGCTTTTGTTAAATGGCAGACACAAGAGAATTCCATACAATGACCTCCCGCCATAGATTTCATCGTTAATAACAAACGAAGGTAGATAAGAAATGTTATTCATTATTCATAAACACTTTAACAATAATGAAAAGATAAATGTAAGAAAACGTGAATGATTTGTACTTTAAGGATTATAAAAATTAATTCTAGAGTGAGAAATGTAAAATCGCCTGAACCTTTTAAAGCGTCGTATAAGTGAGAGAAGCAGTCGTATAACTGAGAGAAGTTTAGCACTATTTCCCATAAAGCGTGGACGGGACCAAGATAATTCGGCGTATAACTGAGAGAGTCGTATAACTGAGAGTCGTATAAGTGAGAGGTCACTGTATATATATTTTTTTAATTTAGAGCTAGCATTTTAAAAAATATTAATTAAAAAAAATTTAAAATATTTAACGAAAAAATTACAAAAAAAGTGGTGCAACTGTTTAAAAAAAAGTCATATTTTCAAAAGTAAATATTTTTTTCAAATATGCTGGCTCAAAAGTAAAGTAAAATAATTGAAAAAGATATGTTCCGAGTTTCAACCCTGTATCTTTAACGGTTCTCGAGTTATAAGAATTTAAATATGAGAAATGGTGAAAAAAACTATCATGAAGAAAACCGCAATTTCACAAGAACTCGTTTCCTTGACAACCATAGCTTGAAAGGCAGATTTTGAAAACAAACCAAAATGAAAAAATTAATATTTCCTGTTCTAATTAAAATAGAAACATGATTTAAACATCATTTCAAGCAGAAAACGGCAGAGAAATTTTTAATCCAATTAAAAAAATTCAAAATTTGAAGATTTTTGTGTCCCGGACCCCCTTAAATGAGATTACGCTACTCTAAATGCATTGAAACTGATAAAAATCGTTGAATTTCACTACAAGATGGTTACGATAGAATATGGCTCTCATAGCATTTGTCGTTCATTTACAGAGCCACATAAATAAAATCAGTTACAATACTCTCTTTGAGTAATAATTGCTGGAAGTGCGCTTTAAAATTCGTTATGCGCTTTCAAATTTAATTTTTCTTTTGCATGTTACCCGTTGTATATAAATCCTATACCTTATACACAGGACTGCACAAAAGAGTTCACGTAACATTCTCTTTATTAGCGGAAATTGCTGAAAGGGAATTTTCAACTGAGGTATATGCATTTCCTAGCAGTTAATAGGTACAAATCTATATATCATATACAGGGCTGATCAAAGAATTCGGATAATTTTCCAATTGTAGATGAGGACAGCAAAAATCGGGTTTTTAAACGTGTTATGCGTTCCAAAATGATTGAATTAGACACGATATTTTAACTTATTAAGCAGTGCAATCTTGTTACGTTATTCCGAATGTATTGAAAAGTGTTTCATAATCTATGCTTGACGAATGATGTCTTTTCTTGTTTATATTTAATTTTCTCTTTTAAGTTTATCATTATAGTATTTTTTGAAGCCATTGGAACGATTTTGATGCCGCTAAAATTGATTTAAATTATAAAACTTTTTTGTAAAAACAGTATTTTCTTATTAAAACTGTTTAATTGAGATATCAATAACATGTTTTAAGAAGTAAGCTTTATTAATTTTTTTCTTGAAAATCTGGATATTTAATTTAATAAGATGTTATCATGGGAACAAAATAGTTAGTATTATGAAATTACTTTATATTTGATAAATTTATGACAGTTTTACTGATTTTTTTTTCAAGTGCAATAATTTATATCTCAGAGTGTAATGGCACTGAAAAATCGTCTTTCCAAGGAAGTAAATCGCCTATAAAACGTATATTTCATAACAAATAAAATGCAGTAAAATAAATTATAAATTAGATGTTATGAAACAATGCTTATGAAACATAATTAATAACTTTTTCATAGAATATTTGTACATGGGCCCCACCGCTTCGAATCAACTAATGAGAATATTGTGCCACATCCAGCAATTTTGAAAAGAATTACGAGTTCCAAAAAGAAAAAAAGACATTTAAAAAACGTTTAAAAAATCGTATTTTGCGTTCTTTTCTTTTTTCATGTTTAATTTATCCTTTATGAATGATTGCAGTTTTTCTAACAAAATTTTGTACTGCTTTTGAAATTTAAGTTTGGAGAAACCATAATTGAATAGAAATTGTATAATTATTTATGTTAATAAAATTTCACCTTTTGCATATTTGTTTATGTATCACACATGCAAATTAATTAAGTGTTTCACCCTAAAAATTTACAAAAATTGCTATTTTTATAAACCGGAAAAAATAAAATGCACATTTTATCAAATATTAAGTTTTCTTTTGCTTATTGTTTTTTCTAATTCTCTTAAACCCCTCTTGTAATAAAGCTGTCTGGCTGTGGACGCTTTGAAAATTAAAAATAAAATCTATCTGTTTATATAAAATCCAAGTCTCTGTGTGTCCCTCACGATTCCGGTAGGACCACCTCATTGAAATGAGTAATTGTTGAAAAATACTAATGCAGGGTTACCACAGTAGCGCCACATGTTGGCCAACTTGGCGATAGCTGGCTGATTTGGCAAAATTCTCATTTAAAACCATTAATCTTTCATAAAGGAGGTCACCAAAATTGAATTTAAACTCCGCTCTTTTAAAATATTTTTTCAAAATCTATGGGTGAGAATTTAAAGTACATCTCTACATCTTCCTCCCGATGCTACTAATAAAATAACCGCCAATAGACGACGCTGTACTGTATGAGCTCCTAACTGCGCGATTTTAATATGCTTTAGGTACTTTTCCAGTATAGGTGCCTTGGCGAAAATGGAAATTTGGCAACATATTTTCCGGGAACCTATCCACTGTTTCATTTTATATACACACGCATTTTTTTCGATATTTATACGATTTATTTAACATAAAAAAGCTGTTTCTCTAATTTTATACAGAAACAGATGTAATTTGTACATAAAAACATGAATAATCTGTTTATATAAAATCCAAGTCTCTGTGTGTCCCTCACGATTCCGGTAAGACCACCTCATTGAAATGAGTAATTGTTGAAAAATACTAATGCAGGGTTACCACAGTAGCGCCACATGTTGGCCAACTTGGCGATAGCTGGCTGATTTGGCAAAATTCTCATTTAAAACCATTAATCTTTCATAAAGGAGGTCACCAAAATTTAATTTAAACTCCGCTCTTTTAAAATATTTTTTCAAAATCTATGGGTGAGAATTTAAAGTACATCTTTACATCTTCCTCCCGATGCTACTAATAAAATAACCGCCGATAGACGACGCTGTACTGTATGAGCTCCTAACTGCGCGATTTTAATGTGCTTTAGGTACTTTTCCAGTATAGGTGCCTTGGCGAAAAAGGAAATTTGGCAACATATTTTCCGGGAACCTATCCACTGTTTCATTTTATATACACACGCATTTTTTTCGATATTTATACGATTTATTTAACATAAAAAAGCCGTTTCTCTAATTTTATACAGAAACATATGTAATTTGTACATAAAAACATGAATAATATACATATAAAATAAACATATAAAAAACACTCTCATCAAGTTTGTTTTCATAGCTGTTTATATGATTTGACAACAAATCTCAATATTTTTCCGTTATACGGACATCATGCCAAAATGTATGCTAATGCGCCAATTATTTCAAAATGCTAAAAGATATTTGTAATTTTATGCCAGCAGTTTAATATGAGTTTTATTTTATTGCTTTATTTTATAACAGTTATTTGTTCAATTATTTTAAGTATATATTTGTGATTTAATGAAATAGTTCGTAAAAGTCTGGAATTTTTAAATGTTATATTTTTTAAATGCTCACTTTAGTATCGACAATATTTTTTCTTTTCTTTTTCAAATGCCTCAATTCACGTGATTTTCATTTTGCGCCAACTATTACGCTTGACGACAATGGTATCCGTATAACGGAAAATTACCCAAATCTCACTTTCTGATGCCCAAATGACACCAAGCTTTTTTTAAAAACGCCAAAGCCCCTACAGTGGAAAAATATCAAACTGTCTATTATTTTGCGTTATCTGTGTTATAGTTTATACTATATTCAAGGTGAGTGGAGCGAAGAGTTTAAGCATTAAATATTAAAGTTTCGGCTCACATGTCATATACGCCCCATGTTGGCGCGATTTTATTTTTTGACGCCAATGTCATATACACAACGGGTACTTAACTGTCGCCAAAGTGTCGTTATTTTGCTTGATATGGTAACCCGGATGTTGTGGTTTATGCTGATGATGTTTTCGCCAAATTGGCGTCGGAAAAAATTGCTCCAATATGGGGTATATATAACAACTGTGCCAAAGTTTCTATAAAGCAGTATAAGACTAAAAAATTAAGAATAAAATAAATGCAAAATAAGACTAAAGAAGAAAGAAAAATCATGCGTTAAGCATAGCATATGAAACACTTTCCAACACATTCTGAATGCTCTAACAAAACTTCGTTATTTAGGGAAATAAGGTAAATAAGATAACTAAGTAAACATTTTAGAAAACGCATAAAAAATTCTAAAAATTGATTTCAGCAGTTACCGTCCATAGCCAATAGTACCGTCATTACATGCCACTATTTAGCTAAAATTTAATTTAAACTACTCTTAAAGCTACTGAAATCACATTTTCAGATATTATCATCCATAGACGGTTATGTATTCAATTCTTTGCGTGACCCTGTATATCATTTTATCTATATTCTACAAACATTTCTTAGTAAACTAAATGCAGTTCAGCGTAAAACTGCATAACTCTTTTAAAAACCACCTTTAAGCAATTTATTCTCATACTCAATAACCTTACGAATTCTTTTGTGTAGCCCTGCATATGAACTGTAGCATTTATACACACGGTATAGTATGCATATTTGTAGTGAAACATAAAAGCGCATATCATAATTAAAAATGCATTTCTAGCAATCATTGCTTATGTACAATACTTCGGAGAAAAGTTTCTTGGCGAGAAAGAAGTTTGCCAACGTATTTTCTGACAATCTATTTACTGCTTCATACATACGGGGTTGGCGTGATTTTTCTCTAACGCCAATTCGGCAGAAATCTCGCTTTCGAATACCAGTTACTTATATATTTTTTAATTATTTGCTTTCATTTTGAAAAGGAAATAACTATAAATAAATAAAATTTTGAATAATAACTATAGAACAGAACAGTTTATATAATTTAAAAACAGAAAATAAAAGTAAATAAACAATTTATTAATAAATAAAAAAACAATTGCCGGGTTACCATAGCAGGCAAAATAACACCATTTTAGCGCCAGTTAGGTATCCCGGTTCATATCTGAAATCTGTGCCGTAATTTGTATATAAAAAAATATTATATATATTTAGAAACGATTTTTTTATGTATATAAGTGCACATTTAAACAAAAATAAAAGTTCATTAGATTTGTTTTCATAGCTGTTTATATATTTTGGCAACATATCTCACTTTCTGATGCCCGAATTACACCAAGCTTTTTTTAAAAATGCGCTATAATGAATAATTACCTAAATAAATAATTAACAGAAATAACCAATTATACAAAACTAAAACTTTTTATTTCGAGATCAAAGCATTGTTTTTAATTTCGATTAAAAATACATATATCCTTGGATAACTTTAGTTGAAATTAGGTTCATGGCTTAATATCTCATTCCATAACCTAAACAAACACAAGTGATTCATTCATCGTGAACCGTAAAAATTATTAAATCATTGAGGTAATCATTCACAAAGTAAGTTCTCCAACAATCAATGGACAATATTCTAATGACGTCATAGTAGGTAAAATGGTGGCGGCATCATTTGTTTATGGTTTGAAATCACAAAGATTTAATTCTGCAATGTCTCTTATAGTTACATTATTTTATTGTCATATTTATGAGCTCAGAACAAAAGCATATTTTTTTATTATTTAATTATTAAAGACGGAAAAAAATATAAATATGCATGATTTGAAAAATTTAAATAATTTTCTTTCTTAATACTAAAAAATAACATCGGGAAGTAACAGCGAGTTTAAGTTAAATAAGTTTAGCTGTTTAATTCTGTTGTAATATTCAAAATAAGTGTATTTATTAGTTTTCAGTAAACAACATCAGGGCCCGATTAAACTTTGATGTTAGAGGAATTACAATGTCACATCAGGACCTTTCTTTTGGAGAAGCTGTTCTAAATTCCACATATACATGGAAACTCTTCAGTGTTAGAAATATTATCCCTAGGACTGGCATAAGATGAGAACGGCCTGCAATTTTACACAAGTTTTTGAAAACTACTTTATATCAGAAATTTTACTAAAAACTGGTTACTTTTTTGTTATAGAGGCCCACACTATTAGAATTATGACAAGTTGCAGCCAATTTCGCCAAAGTCGTAACCAAGATCGTGAAGCACACACATATAATACCATATAATACCATTTCATGAAATCGTTTACGATAATTTAATAGTTTTTACCTTACTTCAAGTGTGTAATTTATTTATTTTTAAGGCTTAACAATCTAAATTGTCCAATACATCTCTCTATTCTAAAAAGAAGTAACTACCGCTGTCACCGCCGCCGCCGCCGCCGCCGCCGCCGCCGGTTTTGATTTTTTTGTGACCGGAGGCCTTTCTTCGTTAATATTAACAAAAATAATGCATACAAAAATATGAAAATCAGTGGTTTTATACAGAAATGTTTGATAAACACGCTGATGCAGACAGTTTTCAAATCGAAGAATTATTTAAAGAGATATTTAATGCTAAAGTTGGACAAAATCGTTCCACTAAAAAAGTTTTATAGCAGCAAAAACTATACATGACAGTGTAATCATTTTTAGATCATTTTATGCGTTAGAATTTGCCGGAGTGCAGATTGCATTAATTTTTTTATTTTGACTCATTTTTTCAGGTTTTATTTCAATTTTAAATTCAAATTTTCAGCATTTCGAGAGATATTTTTTACAGATTTCAGAAAATTGTACTAATTTAAACTGTTGCCAACTGTATAAAAAGCGCAAGCAATAATGTTTGCTTCAAATTAAAAATTTATTTACACGTGACTATTATAAACAGGAAAAAAACTTTCAAATTAGAATTAAATAATTACGTATAAAAAGCAGGAACTTATTAAAAATTACGTCATAAAAAGTATACACGTGAAATTTAAAAGAGAAAGGATATTGTAAAATAATAAATTCATTAACATGCGTTAGAAGTCTTAGGTGAAATTACGTCATATTTACGTCACATTATAGTTATTACATAAAATGAATACAAAATAATATTACAAAAAAGTTTAAATTTAGAAATTGCGCTAGACATTTATTTGATATTTTGAGAATTAATTTAAAATGTCTCATTTAAAAGAACTTTCTTTTCGCTTTGTTAAAAAATACCAGGAGACAAAGACTCTGTTTACTTAATTCCTTTTATATTAGCTTATTTTGAAATGTTGTTACACGTGTATACGTCATCAAGTTATTTTTATTTCGACGTTTTATTTGTGTTTTTATCAATGTTGTACGAATTTATTTGTTCTTTCGTTATTTAAAATAAAAATTATATCAATTTGTATAATTTGGCGAGTGGTTTGGCGATTTATATAATTTGGCGAAATTGGTCGACAGGATAATCAAGTAGTACCGCAGCGGATTTGGCGTTAAAATTCCCCAATCAAAGAGAAATGAATAGAAATTCGTTTATAGGGAGATCGCCACTGTTTTTTAAATTATAATTCAATCTTTCGAAATCATTTTAAAGCCGATCAAATTAGCGTGCATTTAGAGTCTGCGGTGTCTGGACGGGGGATGGCGAGCGTAGCTCGTAGGGGGCCGAGCCCCCTTGTGAATTTAAAAAAATGTAAACAAAGACTGAATAGACATGACCGCAAAGAACCTCAAATCTGCATAACACTTGGAACCAAACTGTGCAGATTAGTGGTCTTCTACTGTACACAGTTTTTCATAAATGTGTTTCGTTCTTAAAATATGTTATTTTCATCTATCACTGCGGAACAAACGGGAAAACTCATATTCTTGCACATGAGTTGTATATATCTTTATATCTAAATTTCCGTCATTTTTGACGGGCTACCTTTCTAGTCTATCTATATATATAAAACAAAGTCTGAATTTCGTATTAATCAACGCGTAGCCAAAACTACTGAACCTAAAATTTTGAAAATTGGGGTAAAAATACTTCTTATGACATAGAGTGCCGCTAAGAAAGGATTTTCTAAAATTTCACCCCTAAGGGGGGTAAAAAAAAGAACGAACTTTTAAAAAATTCCTTAAAAATCTGATTTTATAGTTATTTTTCAACTGATAACATATTTTAGTGTATTTTTGTATGCTGAATCGAATGGTACTAACCAAATTATTTTAAGTCTAATAGTTCATGAGATATTTCATATTTTTCTAATTTGACGATCTCTTTGGCGCCAAAACCTCGAAATATCTAACATTAGAAGTGATAATTCATCCATATTCATTCATATTGTAAATCCGTTACTGTAGCAACGGGAGAAATTCAAAGTAAATCTTTTTGTTAATTCGTTTGGTTAAAAAGAATTAAACCGTCTATATGAGTTTGAAAAAAAAATACAAACGCCTTGAAAAAAAAGAAAAAAAGATATTGAATTTATTGAAAATACAAGGAAGCAATCCACTGAGAAATTAACTTTATAAAACGAAAATATTTAAAAATGAAAGCAATGTTTGTAGAACTAAAAAAAAACTTTTGGTGCTTACATCCGGGCAATGTCAATACAATTGCGCCAAGCATGGCGACAATTACACTAATTACAGCAACCCTTATTTTTTATCCAATTGATAGTTTATTATAGTTTTAAATTTATTTTATTATTATAGTTTTTTTTTTTAAATTATGGTTTATAGTATGTAGTTTTATGTTATATATTTTATTTATTTATTTACTTTAAACAATTTGCTATTTTTAACAAGGTTATGTATTTAAGAATGTTAAATTACTGTTTTAAGTGTAGTTGGCAAACGATAAACAAGATTGGCAATTGTCAACAATTTTTGGCGATCTATTTCATGGTCCGCATAATACGTACGTACCAGTTTTTCAATGGAAGAAATTGGAATTGAAATAATACATCGCGATTTACCATTTGTTCTTGGATAAAAAGAAAAAAATAGGTACTTTTATGTCAGCCGTGTGAAAATCTCGCCATTAGCATTTTAAAAATTGCCAATAGCAGTAGTTACATTTCGCTTATGTAAATTAAAAACAATTCTTTGTTTCAAGTTATGGCATTATTTCCTATTATTGTTTTACTTTTCAGTTTTTTCAATGAAATTAGTGTATGGCATGTATTTTAAATGAAATGAGTGAAACGTTTATATTTTGAATGAAAATAATAAAATAAGAATAAGGTATGGAAACAATCTTTGTTGATTTATTGCATGCGGCCGGCTGACATAAAAGTATCACAAAAACCATATATTCACCTTTCTTTTGGTAGTTGTTCATGGGATACCTGGTTAATCTTCCATAATCGGATACCTCGCCAATCGGTGTATTAGCTACAACGTTGAAAGCGTCGTTTACGTATGAAGCGAAAATTTCACGATGAATTCTATTACAGATAATCGTATCATGGCGCCCAGGGCCCAGTCTTTCTTTATACCTCAGCTACCATTTTTTTCGAACATTAATCTCCTTTTTCAGCATCAACTTACGTTTACTCACTACAGCCGTAAATTAAAAATCGCGTTAATTTAAAGGTAACTTTAAATAATGGATTTCATCAGCTTATTAAATATTGTGTTAATGTTAAAAGTAATATATGAAATTTACAACGAGAAAAGTCATCTTCCACCGCTTGTGGGCGCATTCTTTCTTCCGATTCTAAGGACCTAATTTCAACGGGATTTGTTTCATTCAACTTACACTACGATTCAGCTTTTTTCTGTATTATGAAAATTTATCTTAGTCTTCAGTTACTATGTTACCAACATTTCCTAACATTAATAATGCATTCTTTTTTTGGATTCTATGGGCTTGATTACTACGAGGTTTGGCTCAGCCAATTTGGTTTTCAATTGTCTCCGGCACTTTGGTTTTCAATTGTCCGGAGCACTTGCGGTACATGCTGCCTTACGTGGCGTGGACCCAGATTATAGGTTTGTTCGGAAAGAAATTTGTTGGGAAACACGCTAGACGCTGCGGAGGGCAATGGGTGCCTCCGAAATTAGGTTAATTCAAAAGAATTTCAAAAGATATAAAATCATACAAACTTCAGTTTTGTTTAAGGTTATTATTTACGGACCCCGGGCAACGCCGGGCGGGTCTGCTAGTCTATTATATATATAAAATCCAAACGGAAATTTCGTTCCGAACGCCGAGATTTCGAGTTCTACCGCATGGAATTTTACGGAACTTATACCGTTAGATAGGTATCGTTCCAGGGAAGGTTTTAAGCTATAACACATCAATCTACCTAGATTAGTTATAGAATTATTACGGAAAATTCTATTATATTGGACTTTGTTACTTCATATTTCCTTAAATATCTGGGCTCCTATTGGTCGTAGAGCTTAGATCTCGCGCCAAAAGTAGCTCCAGAGTAACCAAGCAAACTTTTCCCCGCGATTATTTTGCAGTCTTCCGATTTCCTCTAACTCTATTAGGGGCCCCCGTAGAGCCCCTTTAAAATATCTTTCGTAGTAAATTCAGCAATTATCTTAAATTATTGGTTAAGACCGCCACCCTCCCGATTCATGTATATACGGAAAGGTTGCATGAAGGAGTTTCGTTCAGATACGCTTTCGTTAAGAATAGAGTGCGCTCCCTGGTGGTGGAATGTTTAACTAACATAACGCGATTTTGTTAAAATTAGGAAATCTGACAATGCGATCTGTTTTAAACTTTGAGATAGTTCATAACACATAATCAATTATCTATTCTATTATATATATATAAAATCTATTATCTATTCTATTATCTATTATATATATAAAATCCAAACGGAAATTTCGGTCCGAACGCCTAGATTTCGAGTTCTACTGCATGGATTTTTACGGAACCTATATCGTTAGATAGGTATTGTTTCAGGGAAGGTTTTAAGCTATAACACATTATTCTACCTATATTAGTTTTAGAATTATGACGGAAAATACTGTTATTTTGGGCGATAAGGTTACCATTTTATTTCTTGGCGAAATTCATCGTTGATAAAAAAAATTGAAACGGCTATTAAACCTCGAAAAATAAAAGAAACACTGTTACTAATTTTATTTAAATGGAAAAAAAAGAAAAAAAAGAAGAAGAAAATCCGTTTTAATGAGTGATAATATTAAAAAACGGAAACATTTAATCAAAACCTGAAAGAAATATTTGTAATGCTTAAAAATTAATTTAATAAGAAATAATACACTTGATACGCAATATTTGGCTCTTTATCGCTTGCGTTAGATATGGAAACGTATCTGAAAATTTGATTAGATGAAATTTTAACGACATTTTCTTTCTGTTCTGTTCTTTTCTTCTTTTTTATATCTAATTGTCGCATCACGTGACTTATACAAGAAACAAGCAGATGTAATTGTGAGTCACATGTGTAATTACTATTTGTTTCTTTACAATTTTTTATTTTTCTTTTGTCGCCAAACAATGTGATTTTAAGCCAAAAATGCATAAGCGTGACATTAGCTTGAGGATGTTCTCACAAATGGAGTTTTTTAGGTGAAAGAGATCATTTTTTGAGTACATTTTCATATTC
Organism: Maratus speciosus; assembly: GCA_963932465.1. Lineage (NCBI taxonomy): Eukaryota > Metazoa > Arthropoda > Arachnida > Araneae > Salticidae > Maratus > Maratus speciosus. The sequence continues at coordinate 51,734,981 of OZ010792.1, forward strand.
AATTGTAACTTATATAGATATCAGTTAATATTTTAACTAGTTGGATGTGCCAATCCCAAAACTTTCTTCTATCTTATACATCTTAATATTTCAAAACCTAGTTACACATGTTAATACTTCAATATTATTAGTTCAATACTATACCAACTTTGATTTTCATCTTAAATTTCTGCTCAAGTCAATTAAACGGACTAAAAACAAGTTAATCTATATCATGATATTTGTTAAAATTATTAATTTTTCCTTATTCTGTCGTTATCAGCTGTTTGCGAATAGCCGGTATAGCAGGAAGCGAGTTCCCGCCGCTGCATGAGCCGCCGATGCACAATAGAACTACGAAAAATCAAGAAAAGTATACAAAAATCGCTAGCACGGAGCCCCTTTACCTCGCAATATTTCCAAATTCAAGGAGAACCTGTTGGCCAACGCCAAAAACAAGCACAAACATTTTGGTTCAATTTTATGCATAATTTTATACGCTGTCCGATGGTACAATAATGAAAATGGCACAGAGATCGGAATTATAGCGCCCCCTTCTTTCGGAATTTTTTCAAGTTCAGGGAGGACTTGTTTGCTATAGCCAGAAACATGCACAAAAAATTTGGTTCAATTATATACATAACTTCATACACTTTTCGATGGTACAATAATGAAAATGGTACAGACATCGCAATTATAGTGCCCCCTTCCGGCAGAATTTTTCCAAATTCAGGGAGGACCTTCGTAACATGACCAAAAATAAACACATAAAATTTGGTTCAATTCTATGCATAACTTCATACACTTTTCGGCGGTACAATATTCAAAATGGCACAAAAATTGTACAAAAATCGCTATTACAGCGCCCTCTACGAGCGATTTTTTTACAAATTAAGGGAGGACCTCCTTGCCATAGCAAATAACTTAAATTTTTTTTTTTTGATTCAATTCTATGCATAACTTGATACACTTTCCGATGGTGCAATATTCAAAATCGCACAAAGATCGCTATTACAGCGCCCCCTAACGGTGAATTTTTTGCAAATTCATGGAGGACCTGCTTGCCATGTCCAAAAACTTAAAATAAAAATTTGGTTTAATTCTATGCATAACTTCATACACTTTTGGACGGTACAATATTCAAAATCGCACAAAAATTGCTATCACAGCGCCCCCTACCGGCGATTTTTTCCAAATTCAGGGAGGACCTGCTTGCCATAGCCAAAAACTTAAATAAAAATTTGGTTTAATTCTATGCATAACTTCATACACTTTTGGACGGTACAATATTCAAAATCGCACAAAAATCGCTATCACAGCGCCCCCTACCGGCGAATTTTTTCCAAATTCAGGGAGGACCTGCTTGCCATAGCCAAAAACTTAAACTGAAAATTTGGTTCAATTCTATACATAACTTCATACACTTTTCGATGGTACAATATTCAAAATCGCACAAAAAACGCATTTACAGCGCCCCCTACCGGCGAATTTTTTCCAAATTCAGGGAGGACCTGCTTGTCATATCCAAAAACTTAAACTAAAAATTTGGTTCAATTCTATGCATAACTCCATACACTTTTGGATGGTACAATATTCAAAATCGCACAAAAATTGTTATATCAGCGCCCCCTACCGGCGAATTTTTTCCAAATTCCGGGAGGACCCGCTTGCCATAGCCAAAAACTTAGAATAAAATTTTGGTTTAATTCTATACATAACTTCATACACTTTGTGATGGTACAATGGCGACAGACAGACGGACAGACGGACAGACGGACGGACGGACAGACGGACAGACGGACACACAGACAGACAGACATTTTCTATAAACATGTTTTTTGGAATCTCTGACCCCTAAAACATGCAAATCCGTCGAAAACCGGAAGTCGAAAAAAATTTCGATTACAATACTTTCTTCTATTGAAGATAGAAGAAAGTAAAAATAGAATCGAATACTTAAATTTCAGTGTGAATATATTTTTCGCCGTAATTCCGAAATCATGTGATATTTATAAACTGGAACTCAGATCAACGAATATTACCCATTTTATTTAAGCAAATATTATATATTTTCTCAAGTCATATCGCCAATTTCATTTATAGGAAAATTCACAGATTCGGAATCTAGGAAATAAAGATAATTTTGAAGGAAATTTATGTTTTAATACGTTATTACTATGGACAAATTCAACATTTTGAAAAAAAAAAAAATTACAAGTCTTTTGTAATTCGTCATTTCTTCTTCGTATTTCTTCCTACTTTCTCCTCTGTTATGTAATATTTCAAATGATATTGGACTAATTTTCGATCATCGATTCACCGCAAAATCTCATATCTAATATAGTATATAAAATAAAGTCTGGATTAGGGGACTAATTAACGCACAGCGCAAACTACTGAACCTAAAATCTTGAAAATCGTGGTAAAAATACTTCTTATGACATAAACTTCTGCTAAGAAAGGATTTTCTAAAGTGTCACCCCTAATGGTTTTTACACGGGGAGGGGAAAATAATCGAATATCAAAATTATGCGTCAAATGATAGCACATTTTAATGTAGTTTTGTATGCTGAATCAAATGCTACCAAATAAATTTTTATAAGTCCAACAGTTCATGACACATTTCATATTTTTCTAATTTCGCGGTGTCTTTGGCATCTCAACCTCAAAATATCTATCATTACATCCGTTTCTCTAGCAACGGAAAAAATTCAAATCAACCCTTTTGGCTAAAAAATAAAAACGGCTCTATGAGTTTGAAATAAAAATGCAAGCATCTTAATTTTTTTTAAAAATAGTGATTTTATGTAAAATAAAAGGGAAAAATTTACTGAGAATTTAGCGTTATAAAACAAAAATGGAAAAGGTACTACTTAGATATTCCGTCGACCAAAAATCTATCGTCAAACTATACGATTAAATGCCAATAATGGTTGATCGTAAATATCAAATTCACTTGAATTTAAACAAACTACACGTGTTTACGTCATCAAGTGATTTTAATTTCGAAGTTTTATTTGTATTTTTATTAATGTTATATTAATTTATTTGTTATTTCGTTATTTAAAATAAAGATTATGTCAATTTATATAATTTGGCGAATGGTTTGGCGATTTATATAATTTTGCTAAATGGGTCGACGGGATAACAAGTAGTACCAATGAAAATATTTAAGTATGAAAGCAATGTTTGTAACGAGTTAAAAATTATTTTCATATATATAAACTCGGTTTATGGCGTCAGATGCCGTCATCCGAAGAATCTACAAGAGTCTTTTTTCATTTTTCCCGGTCATAGGTTCCTCAGTGAAAGAAATTGGAATTGGAATAATATTGTGCGATTTATAAATTGCTCCTCGATAAGAAGAAAAAATGGGTACATTTATAACAACCGTGCGCACATCTCGCTGATAGCATTTTAAAAATTCCCAGTAGCAGTAGTTACATTTTGCGTATGTAAATTAAAAATATTTTTTTGCTTTTAATTATGGCATTATTTCCTGTTATTGTTTATCTTTTCAGTTTTTTAATTGAAATTAGTACAAGGCATGCATTTTAAATTAAATGAGTGAAAGGTTTGTGTTTTAAATGAAAATAATAAAATAAGAATATGCTATGAAAACAATCTTTATTGATTTATTACCTGCACCCGGCTGACATAAAAGTATCACAAAAGCCATATATTCACTTTTCTTTGAGTAGTTGCTCATGAGAATTCAAGTTAACCTTCCGTAATCGGATACTTCACATATTGGTGTATTAGCTTCAATGTTGAAAGCATCGTTTTTGTTTGAAGCGAAAACTTTACTATGAATTCTATTACACAAAATCGCATCATCATCATCTACTATATATTTACAACGGAAATTTGTATTTCATTCCGATTGTTTATAATAATTTCGTAGGATATACCACAATTAGTTAGGTAATAATTTTGGAAATGTTTTAGTGTATGCATATTGTTCAAGGGTACTTAGTTATAGAGCAGCAGTAAAAGTTCAAAAATTATGTGAACCTGATTATGAAAGTTTATCCTTTTTAAAAAAATCTACAGAACATATTTTGTTACAAGTGGCCCTGTTGCATGACTTTTAGGAATGGTGTTAGTATATACGATTTCATTATATGTTGATTAGTTACCGAGGTATTAATTCCTGTTGTCATAACGGTCTCATTACCCGACCATAAGTGCGCTGTTTATAATCAACTGAAACAATTACTTCTTAATTGCTAAATCTTGTCCAACGCTTAAGATAACATTATATCGCAATGGCGTTCGCCTCGTTTTCAGTAATGTGCAAGGTCAAGCTGAAGATCCATATTGTTTAAAATACAAGTTCAAATTCACCATTTAGTTTATTCCAAGGTTCATTTGGAAATATTGACCAGCGCAGCGGGCATAGCCTGCTAGTCTATTATATATATATAATCCAAACGGAAATTTCGTTCCGAACGCCGAGATTTCGAGTTCTACCGCATGGATTTTTACGGAACTTATACCGTTAGATAGGTATCGTTCCAGGGAAGGTTTTAAGCTATAACACATCCTTCTACCTAGATTAGTTATAGAATTATTAAGGAAAATTCTATAATTTTGGACTTTGTTACTTCATATTTCCTTAAATATCTGGGCTCCTATTGGTCGTAGAGCTTAGATCTCGCGCCAAAAGTAGCTCCGTAGCACCAAAGCAAACTTTTCCCCGCGATTATTTTGCCGTCTTCCGATTTCCTCTAACTCTATTAGGGACCCGCGTAGAGCCCCTTTAAAATATTTTTCGTAGTAATTTCAGCAATTATCTTAAATTATTGGTTAAGACCGCCACCCTCCCGATTCATGTATCTACGGAAAGGTTGCACGAAGGAGTTTCGTTCAGATACGCTTTCGTTAAGAATAGAGTGCGCTCCCTGGTGGTGGAATGTGGAACTAACATAACGCGATATTGTTAAAATTAGGAAATCTAACAATGCGATCTGTTTTAAACTTTGAGATAGTTCATAACACATAATCTATTATCTATTCTATTATATATATATAAAATCTATTATCTATTCTATTATCTATTCTATTATATATATAAAATCCAAACGGAAATTTCGTTCCGAACGCCTAGATTTCGAGTTCTACTGCATGGATTTTTACGGAACCTGTACCGTTAGATAGGTATTGTTTCAGGGAAGGTTTTAATCTATAACACATTATTCTACCTATATTAGTTTTAGAATTATGACGGAAAATTCTGTTATTTTGGGCGATAAGGTTACCATTTTATTTCTTGGCGAAATTCATCGTTGATAAAAAAAATTGAAACGGCTATTAAACCTCGAAAAATCAAAGAAAAACTGTTACTAATTTTATTTAAATGAAAAAAAAAAGAAAAAAAGAAGAAGAAAATCCGTTTTAATGAGTGATAATATTAAAAAACGGAAACATTTAATCAAAACCTGAAAGAAATATTTGTAATGCTTAAAAATTAATTTAATAAGAAATATTACACTTGATACGCAATATTTGGCTCTTTATCGCTTGCGTTAGATATGGAAACGAATCTGAAAATTTGATTAGATGGAATTTTAACGACATTTTCTTTCTGTTCTGTTCTTTTCTTTTTTTATATATCTAATTGTCCCATCACGTGAGTTATAGAAGAAACAAGCAGATGTAATTGTGAGTCACATGTGTAATTACTATTTGTTTCTTTACAATTTTTTATTTTTCTTTTGTCGCCAAACAATGTGATTTTAAGCCAAAAATGCATAAGCCTGACATTAGCTTGAGGATGTTCTCACAAATGATGTTATTTTAGGTGAAAGAGATCATTTTTTGAGTACATTTTCATATTCAATTGTAACTTATATAGATATCAGTTAATATTTTAAAAATGGAATCGAATACTTAAATTTCAGTGTGAATTTCTGCCACACATACATATTGTAAAATAATTTCATACTTTTTAAAATGTTTTTCGCGGTAATTCCGAAAGCATGTGATATTTATAAACTCGAACTCAGATCAACGAATATTACCCATTTTATTTAAGCAAATATTATCTATTTTCTCAAGTCATATCGCCAATTTCATTTATAGGAAAATTCACAGATTCGAAATCTAGGAAATAAAGATAATTTTTAAGGAAATTTATGTTTTAATACGTTATTACTATGGAAAAATTCAACATTTTGAAAAAAAAAATTACAAGTCTTTTGTAATTCGTCATTTCTTCTTCGTCTTTCTTCGTACTTTCTCCTCTGTTATGTAATATTTCAAATGATATTGGACTAATTTTCGATCATCGATTCCCCGCAAAATCGCATATCTAATATAGTATATAAAATAAAGTCTGGATTAGGGGACTAATTAACGCACAGCGCAAACTACTGAACCTAAAATCTTGAAAATCGTGGTAAAAATACTTCTTATGACATAAACTTCTGCTAAGAAAGGATTTTCTAAAGTGTCTCTAATGGTTTTTGCACGGGGAGGGGAAAAAAATCGAATATCAAAATTATGCGTCAAATGATAGCATATTTTAATGTAGTTTTGTATGCTGAATCGAATGCTACCAAATAAATTTTTATAAGTCCAACAGTTCATGACACATTTCATATTTTTCTAATTTCGCGGTGTCTTTGGCATCTCAACCTCAAAATATCTATCATTACATCCGTTACTCTAGCAACGGAAAAAATTCAAATCAACCCTTTTGGCTAAAAAATAAAAACGGCTCTATGAGTTTGAAATAAAAATGCAAGCATCTTAATTTTTTAAAAAAAATAGTGATTTTATGTAAAATAAAAGGGAAAAAATTACTGATAATTTAGCGTTATAAAACAAAAATGGAAAAGGTACTACTTAGATATTCCGTCGACCAAAAATCTATCGTCAAACTATAAGATTAAATGCCAATAATGGTTGATCGTAAATATTAAATTCACTTGAATTTAAACAAACTACACGTGTTTACGTCATCAAGTGATTTTAATTGCGACGTTTTATTTGTATTTTTATTAATGTTATACTAATTTATTTGGTATTTCGTTATTTAAAATAAAGATTATGTCAATTTATATAATTTGGCGAATGGTTTGGCGATTTATATAATTTGGTGAAATGGGTCGACGGGATAACAAGTAGTACCAATGAAAATATTTAAGTATGAAAGCAATGTTTGTAACGACTTAAAAATTATTTTCATATATATAAACTCGGTTTATGGCGTCAGATGCCGTCATCCAAAGAATCTACAAGAGTCTTTTTCCATTTTTTCCGGTCATAGGTTCCTCAATGAAAGAAATTGGAATTGGAATAATATTGTGCGATTTATAAATTGCTCCTCGATACGAAGAAAAAATGTGTACATTTATAACAACTGTGCGCACATCTCGCTGATAGCATTTTTAAAATTCCCAGTAGCAGTAGTTACATTTTGCGTATGTAAATTAAAAATATTTTTTTGCTTTTAATTATGGCATTATTTCCTGTTATTGTTTATCTTTTCAGTTTTTTAAATGAAATTAGTATAAGGCATGCATTTTAAATTAAATGAGTGAAAGGTTTGTGTTTTAAATGAAAATAATAAAATAAGAATATGCTATGAAAACAATCTTTATTGATTTATTACCTGCGCCCGGCTGACATAAAGGTATCACAAAAGCCACATATTCACTTTTCTTTGAGTAGTTGCTCATGAGAATTCAAGTTAACCTTCCGTAATCGGATACTTCACATATTGGTATATTAGCTTTAATGTTGAAAGCATCGTTTTTGTTTGAAGCGAAAACTTTACTATGAATTCTATTACACAAAATCGCATCATCATCATCTACTATATATTTACAACGGAAATTTGTATTTCATTCCGATTGTTTATAATACTTTCGTAGGATATACCACAATTAGTTAGGTAATAATTTTGGAAAGGTTTTAGTGTATACATATTGTTCAAGGGTACTTAGTTATAGAGCAACAGTAAAAGTTCAAAAATTAAGTGAACCTGATTATGAAAGTTTAGCCTTTTTAAAAAAATCTACAGAACATATTTTGTTACAAGTGGCCCTGTTGCATGACTTTTAAGAATGGTGTTAGTATATACGATTTCATTATATGTTGATTAGTTACAGAGGTATTAATTTCTGTTGTCATAACGGTCTCATTACCCGACCATAAGTGCGCTGTTTATAATCAACTAAAACAATTACTTCTTAATTGCTAAATTTTGTCCAACGCTTAAGATAACATTATATCGCAATGGCGTTCGCATCGTTTTCAGTAACGTGCAAGGTCAAGCTGAAGATCCATATTGTTTAAAATACAAGTTCAAATTCACCATTTAGTTTAATCCAAGGTTCATTTGGAAATATTGACCAGCGCAGCGGGCATAGCCTGCTAGTCTATCTATTATATATATATAATCCAAACGGAAATTTCGTTCCGAACGCCGAGATTTCGAGTTCTACCGCATGGATTTTTACGGAACTTATACCGTTAGATAGGTATCGTTCCAGGGAAGGTTTTAAGCTATAACACATCATTCTACCTAGATTAGTTAAGAATTATTACATAAAATTCTATTATTTTGGACTTTGTTACTTCATATTTCCTTAAATATCTGGGCTCCTATTGGTCGTAGAGCTTAGATCTCGGGCCAAAAGTATCTCCGAAGCACCCAAGCAAACTTTTCCCCGCGATTATTTTGACGTCTTCCGATTTCCTCTAACTCTATTAGATGCCCGCGTAGAAGCCCCTTTAAAATATTTTTCGTAGTAATTTCAGCAATTATCTTAAATTATTGGTTAAGACCGCCACTCTCCCGATTCATGTATCTACGGAAAGGTTGCATGAAGGAGTTTCGTTCAGATACGCTTTCGTTAAGAATAGAGTGCGCTCCCTGGTGGTGGAATGTGGAACTAACATAACGCGATATTGTTAAAATTAGGAAATCTAACAATGCGATCTGTTTTAAACTTTGAGATAGTTCATAACACATAATCTATTATCTATTCTATTATATATATATAAAATCTATTATCTATTCTATTATGTATTATATATATAAAATCCAAACGGAAATTTCGTTCCGAACGCCTAGATTTCGAGTTCTACTGCATGGATTTTTACGGAACTTATACCGTTAGATAGGTTTTAATCTATAACACATTATTCTACCTATATTAGTTTTAGAATTATGACGGAAAATTCTGTTATTTTGGGCGATAAGGTTACCATTTTATTTCTTGGCGAAATTCATCGTTGATAAAAAAAATTGAAACGGCTATTAAACCTCGAAAAATAAAAGAAAAACTGTTACTAATTTTATTTAAATGAAAAAAAAAGAAGAAGAAAATCCGTTTTAATGAGTGATAATATTAAAAAACGGAAACATTTAATCAAAACCTGAAAGAAATATTTGTAATGCTTAAAAATTAATTTAATAAGAAATATTACACTTGATACGCAATATTTGGCTCTTTATCGCTTGCGTTAAATATGGAAACGAATCTGAAAATTTGATTAGATGAAATGTTAACGACATTTTCTTTCTGTTCTGTTCTTTTCTTTTTTTTATATATCTAACTGTCCCATCACGTGACTTATAGAAGAAACAAGCAGATGTAATTGTGAGTCACATGTGTAATTACTATTTGTTTCTTTACAATTTTTTATTTTTCTTTTGTCGCCAAACAATGTGATTTTAAGCCAAAAATGCATAAGCGTGACATTAGCTTGAGGATGTTCTCACAAATGGTGTTTTTTTAGATGAAAGAGATCATTTTTTGAGTACATTTTCATATTCAATTGTAACTTATATAGATATCAGTTAATATTTTAAAAATGGAATCGAATACTTAAATTTCAGTGTGAATTTCTGCCACACATACATATTGTAAAATAATTTCATACTTTTTAAAATGTTTTTCGCCGTAATTCCGAAAGCATGTGATATTTATAAACTCGAACTCAGATCAACGAATATTACCCATTTTATTTAAGCAAATATTATCTATTTTCTCAAGTCATATCGCCAATTTCATTTATAGGAAAATTCACAGATTCGAAATCTAGGAAATAAAGATAATTTTTAAGGAAATTTATGTTTTAATACGTTATTACTATGGAAAAATTCAACATTTTGAAAAAAAAATTACAAGTCTTTTGTAATTCGTCATTTCTTCTTCGTCTTTCTTCGTACTTTCTCCTCTGTTATGTAATATTTCAAATGATATTGGACTAATTTTCGATCATCGATTCTCCGCAAAATCGCATATCTAATATAGTATATAAAATAAAGTCTGGATTAGGGGACTAATTAACGCACAGCGCAAACTACTGAACCTAAAATCTTGAAAATCGTGGTAAAAATACTTCTTATGACATAAACTTCTGCTAAGAAAGGATTTTCTAAAGTGTCTCCCCTAATGGTTTTTGCACGGGGAGGGGAAAAAAATCGAATATCAAAATTATGCGTCAAATGATAGCATATTTTAATGTAGTTTTGTATGCTGAATCGAATGCTACCAAATAAATTTTTATAAGTCCAACAGTTCATGATACATTTCATATTTTTCTAATTTGGCGGTGTCTTTGGCATCTAAACCTCAAAATATCTATCATTACATCCGTTACTCTAGCAACGGAAAAAATTCAAATCAACCCTTTTGGCTAAAAAATAAAAACGGCTCTATGAGTTTGAAATAAAAATGCAAGCATCTTAATTTTTTTAAAAAAAATAGTGATTTTATGTAAAATAAAAGGGAAAAGATTACTGAGAATTTAGCGTTATAAAACAAAAATGGAAAAGGTACTACTTAGATATTCCGTCGACCAAAAATCTATCGTCAAACTATAAGATTAAATGCCAATAATGGTTGATCGTAAATATCAAATTCACTTGAATTTAAACAAACTACACGTGTTTACGTCATCAAGTGATTTTAATTTCGACGTTTTATTTGTATTTTTATTAATGTTATACTAATTTATTTGTTATTTCGTTATTTAAAATAAAGATTATGTCAATTTATATAATTTGGCGAATGGTTTGGCGATTTATATAATTTGGCGAAATTGGTCGACGGGATAACAAGTAGTACCAATGAAAATATTTAAGTATGAAAGCAATGTTTGTAACGACTTAAAAATTATTTTCATATATATAAACTCGGTTTATGGCGTCAGATGCCGTCATCCGAAGAATCTACAAGAGTCTTTTTCCATTTTTTCCGGTCATAGGTTCCTCAATGAAAGAAATTGGAATTGGAATAATACTGTGCGATTTATAAATTGCTCCTCGATAACAAGAAAAAATGGGTACATTTATAACAACCGTGCGCACATCTCGCTGATAGCATTTTAAAAATTCCCAGTAGCAGTACTTACATTTTGCGTATGTAAATTAAAAATATTTTTTTGCTTTTAATTATGGCATTATTTCCTGTTATTGTTTATCTTTTCAGTTTTTTAAATGAAATTAGTATAAGGCATGCATTTTAAATTAAATGAGTGAAAGGTTTGTGTTTTAAATGAAAATAATAAAATAAGAATATGCTATGAAAACAATCTTTATTGATTTATTACCTGCGCCCGGCTGACATAAAGGTATCACAAAAGCCACATATTCACTTTTCTTTGAGTAGTTTCTCATGAGAATTCAAGTTAACCTTCCGTAATCGGATACTTCACATATTGGTGTATTAGCTTTAATGTTGAAAGCATCGTTTTTGTTTGAAGCGAAAACTTTACTATGAATTCTATTACACAAAATCGCATCATCATCATCTACTATATATTTACAACGGAAATTTGTATTTCATTCCGATTGTTTATAATACTTTCGTAGGATATACCACAATTAGTTAGGTAATAATTTTGGAAAAGTTTTAGTGTATACATATTGTTAAAGGGTACTTAGTTATAGAGCAACAGTAAAAGTTCAAAAATTAAGTGAACCTGATTATGAAAGTTTAGCCTTTTTAAAAAAATCTACAGAACATATTTTGTTACAAGTGGCCCTGTTGCATGACTTTTAGGAATGGTGTTAGTATATACGATTTCATTATATGTTGATTAGTTACAGAGGTATTAATTCCTGTTGTCATAACGGTCTCATTACCCGACCATAAGTGCGCTGTTTATAATCAACTAAAACAATTACTTCTTAATTGCTAAATTTTGTCCAACGCTTAAGATAACATTATATCGCAATGGCGTTCGCATCGTTTACAGTAATGTGCAAGGTCAAGCTGAAGATCCATATTGTTTAAAATACAAGTTCAAATTCACCATTTAGTTTAATCCAAGGTTCATTTGGAAATATTGACCAGCGCAGCGGGCATAGCCTGCTAGTTATATATATATAATCCAAACGGAAATTTCGTTCCGAACGCCGAGATTTCGAGTTCTACCGCATGGATTTTTACGGAACTTATACCGTTAGATAGGTATCGTTCCAAGGAAGGTTTTAAGCTATAACACATCATTCTACCTAGATTAGTTATAGAATTATTACGGAAAATTCTATTATTTTGGACTTTGTTACTTCATATTTCCTTAAATATCTGGGCTCCTATTGGTCGTAGAGCTTAGATCTCGCGCCAAAAGTAGCTCCGAGGTACCCAAGCAAACTTTTCCCCGCGATTATTTTGCCGTCTTCCGATTTCCTCTAACTCTATTAGGGGCCCGCGTAGGTCCCCTTTAAAATATTTTTCGTAGTAATTTCAGCAATTATCTTAAATTATTGGTTAAGACCGCCACCCTCCCGATTCATGTATCTACGGAAAGGTTGCATGAAGGAGTTTCATTCAGATACGCTTTCGTTAAGAATAGAGTGCGCTCCCTGGTGGTGGAATATGGAACTAACATAACGCGATATTGTTAAAATTAGGAAATCTAACGATGCGATCTGTTTTAAACTTTGAGATAGTTCATAACACATAATCTATTATCTATTCTATTATATATATATATATAATCTATTATCTATTCTATTATCTATTATATATATAAAATCCAAACGGAAATTTCGTTCCGAACGCCTAGATTTCGAGTTCTACTGCATGGATTTTTACGGAACCTATACCGTTAGATAGGTATTGTTTCAGGGAAGGTTTTAAGCTATAACACATTATTCTACCTATATTAGTTATAGAATTATGGCAAAAAATTCTGTTATTTTGGGCGATAAGGTTACCATTTTATTTCTTGGTGAAATTCATCGTTGATAAATGAATTGAAACGGCTATTAAACCTCGAAAAATAAAAGAAAAACTGTTACTAATTTTATTTAAATGAAAAAAAAGAAAAAAAGAAGAAGAAAATCCGTTTTAATGAGTGATAATATTAAAAAACGGAAACATTTAATCAAAACTTGAAAGAAATATTTGTAATGCTTAAAAATTAATTTAATAAGAAATATTACACTTGATACGCAATATTTGGCTCTTTATCGCTTGCGTTAGATATGGAAACGAATCTGAAAATTTGATTAGATGGAATTTTAACGACATTTTCTTTCTGTTCTGTTCTTTTCTTTTTTTTATATCTAATCGTCCCATCACGTGACTTATAGAAGAAACAAGCAGATGTAATTGTGAGTCACATGTGTAATTACTATTTGTTTCTTTACAATTTTTTATTTTTCTTTTGTCGCCAAACAATGTGATTTTAAGCCAAAAATGCATAAGCGTGACATTAGCTTGAGGATGTTCTCACAAATGGTGTTTTTTTAGGTGAAAGAGATCATTTTTTGAGTACATTTTCATATTCAATTGTAACTTATATAGATATCAGTTAATATTTTAAAAATGGAATCGAATACTTAAATTTCAGTGTGAATTTCTGCCACACATACATATTGTAAAATAATTTCATACTTTTTAAAATGTTTTTCGCCGTAATTCCGAAAGCATGTGATATTTATAAACTCGAACTCAGATCAACGAATATTACCCATTTTATTTAAGCAAATATTATCTATTTTCTCAAGTCATATCGCCAATTTCATTTATAGGAAAATTCACAGATTCGAAATCTAGGAAATAAAGATAATTTTTAAGGAAATTTATGTTTTAATACGTTATTACTATGGAAAAATTGAACATTTGAAAAAAAAAAAATTACAAGTCTTTTGTAATTCGTCATTTCTTCTTCGTCTTTCTTCGTACTTTCTCCTCTGTTATGTAATATTTCAAATGATATTGGACTAATTTTCGATCATCGATTCACCGCAAAATCGCATATCTAATATAGTATATAAAATAAAGTCTGGATTAGGGGACTAATTAACGCACAGCGCAAACTACTGAACCTAAAATCTTGAAAATCGTGGTAAAAATACTTCTTATGACATAAACTTCTGCTAAGAAAGGATTTTCTAAAGTGTCACCCCTAATGGTTTTTGCACGGGGAGGGGGAAAAAATCGAATATCAAAATTATGTGTCAAATGATAGCATATTTTAATGTAGTTTTGTATGCTGAATCGAATGCTACCAAATAAATTTTTATAAGTCCAACAGTTCATGACACATTTCATATTTTTCTAATTTGGCGGTGTCTTTGGCATCTAAACCTCAAAATATCTATCATTACATCCGTTACTCTAGCAACGAAAAAAATTCAAATCAACCCTTTTGGCTAAAAAATAAAAACGGCTCTATGAGTTTGAAATAAAAATGCAAGCATCTTAATTTTTTAAAAAAATAGTGATTTTATGTAAAATAAAAGGGAAAAAATTACTGAGAATTTAGCGTTATAAAACAAAAATGGAAAAGGTACTACTTAGATATTCCGTCGACCAAAAATCTATCGTCAAACTATAAGATTAAATGCCAATAATGGTTGATCGTAAATATCAAATTCACTTGAATTTAAACAAACTACACGTGTTTACGTCATCAAGTGATTTTAATTTCGACGTTTTATTTGTATTTTTATTAATTTTATACTAATTTATTTGTTATTTCGTTATTTAAAATAAAGATTATGTCAAATTATATAATTTGGCGAATGGTTTGGCGATTTATATAATTTGGCGAAATTGGTCGACGGGATAACAAGTACTACCAATGAAAATATTTAAGTATGAAAGCAATGTTTGTAACGACTTAAAAATTATTTTCATATATATCAACTCGGTTTATGGCGTGAGATGCCGTCATCCGAAGAATCTACAAGAGTCTTTTTCCATTTTTTCCGGTCATAGGTTCCTCATTGAAAGAAATTGGAATTGGAATAATATTGTGCGATTTATAAATTGCTCCTCGATAAGAAGAAAAAATGGGTACATTTATAACAACCGTGCGCACATCTCGCTGATAGCATTTTTAAAATTCCCAGTAGCAGTAGTTACATTTAGCGTATGTAAATTAAAAATATTTTTTTGCTTTTAATTATGGCATTATTTTTTGTTATTGTTTATCTTTTCAGTTTTTTAAATGAAATTAGTATAAGGCATGCATTTTAAATTAAATGAGGGAAAGGTTTGTGTTTTAAATGAAAATAATAAAATAAGAATATGCTATGAAAACAATCTTTATTGATTTATTACCTGCGCCCGGCTGACATAAAAGTATCACAAAAGCCACATATTCACTTTTCTTTGAGTAGTTGCTCATGAGAATTCAAGTTAATCTTCCGTAATCGGATACTTCACATATTGGTGTATTAACTTTAATGTTGAAAGCATCGTTTTTGTTTGAAGCGAAAACTTTACTATGAATTCTATTACACAAAATCGCATCATCATCATCTACTATATATTTACAACGGAAATTTGTATTTCATTCCGATTGTTTATAATACTTTCGTAGGATATACCACAAT
The DNA here is from genome assembly GCA_963932465.1 of Maratus speciosus. Taxonomy (NCBI): domain Eukaryota; kingdom Metazoa; phylum Arthropoda; class Arachnida; order Araneae; family Salticidae; genus Maratus; species Maratus speciosus. The sequence goes on from OZ010792.1 coordinate 51,750,774, forward strand.
TAGTTAGGTAATAATTTTGGAAAAGTTTTAGTGTATACATATTGTTAAAGGGTACTTAGTTATAGAGCAACAGTAAAAGTTCAAAAATTAAGTGAACCTGATTATGAAAGTTTAGCCTTTTTAAAAAAATCTACAGAACATATTTTGTTACAAGTGGCCCTGTTGCATGACTTTTAGGAATGGTGTTAGTATATACGATTTCATTATATGTTGATTAGTTACAGAGGTATTAATTTCTGTTGTCATAACGGTCTCATTACCCGACCATAAGTGCGCTGTTTATAATCAACTAAAACAATTACTTCTTAATTGCTAAATTTTGTCCAACGCTTAAGATAACATTATATCGCAATGGCGTTCACATCGTTTTCAGTAACGTGCAAGGTCAAGCTGAAGATCCATATTGTTTAAAATACAAGTTCAAATTCACCATTTAGTTTAATCCAAGGTTCATTTGGAAATATTGACCAGCGCAGCGGGCATAGCCTGCTAGTTATATATATAAAATCCAAACGGAAATTTCGTTCCGAACGACGAGATTTCGAGTTCTACCGCATGGATTTTTACGGAACTTATACCGTTAGATAGGTATCGTTCCAGGGAAGGTTTTAAGCTATAACACATCATTCTACCTAGATTAGTTATAGAATTATTACGGAAAATTCTATTATTTTGGACTTTGTTACTTCATATTTCCTTAAATATCTGGGCTCCTATTGGTCGTAGAGCTTAGATCTCGCGCCAAAAGTAGCTCCGAAGCACCCAAGCAAACTTTTCCCCGCGATTATTTTGCCGTCTTCCGATTTCCTCTAACTCTATTAGGGGCCCTCGTAGAGCCCCTTTAAAATATTTTTCGTAGTAATTTCAGCAATTATCTTAAATTATTGGTTAAGACCGCCACCCTCCCGATTCATGTATCTACGGAAAGGTTGCATGAAGGAGTTTCGTTCAGAAAAGCTTTCGTTAAGAATAGAGTGCGCTCCCTGGTGGTGGAATGTGGAACTAACATGACGCGATATTGTTAAAATTAGGAAATCTAACAATGCGATCTGTTTTAAACTTTGAGATAGTTCATAGCACATAATCTGTTATCTATTTTATTATATATATATAAAATCTATTATCTATTCTATTATCTATTATATATATAAAATCCAAACGGAAATTTCGTTCCGAACGCCTAGATTTCGAGTTCTACTGCATGGGTTTATCGTATACCGTTAGATAGGTATTGTTTCAGGGAAGGTTTTAAGCTATAACACATTATTCTACCTATATTAGTTTTAGAATTATGACGGAAAATTCTGTTATTTTGGGCATTTAAGGTTACCATTTTATTTCTTGGCGAAATTCATCGTTGATAAAAAAAAAATTGAAACGGCTATTAAACCTCGAAAAATAAAAGAAAAACTGTTACAAATTTTATTTAAATGAAAATAAAAAAAGAAAAAAAGAAGAAGAAAATCCGTTTTAATGAGTGATAATATTAAAAAACGGAAACATTTAATCAAAACCTGAAAGAAATATTTGTAATGCTTAAAAATTAATTTAATAAGAAATATTACACTTGATACGCAATATTTGGCTCTTTATCGCTTGCGTTAGATATGGAAACGAATCTGAAAATTTGATTAGATGAAATTTTAACGACATTTTCTTTCTGTTCTGTTCTTTTCTTTTTTTTTATATCTAATTGTCCCATCACGTGACTTATAGAAGAAACAAGCAGATGTAATTGTGAGTCACATGTGTAACTACTATTTGTTTCTTTAAAATTTTTTATTTTTCTTTTGTCGCCAAACAATATGATTTTAAGCCAAAAATGCATAAGCGTGACATTAGCTTGAGGATGTTCTCACAAATGGTGTGTTTTTTTAGGTGAAAGAGATCACTTTGAGTACATTTTCATATTCAATTGTAACTTATATAGATATCAGTTAATATTCTAAAAATGGAATCGAATACTTAAATTTCAGTGTGAATTTCTGCCACACATACATATTGTAAAAATAATTTCATACTTTTTAAAATGTTTTCGCCGTAATTCCGAAAGCATGTGATATTTATGCACTCGAACTCAGATCAACGAATATTACCCATATTATTTAAGCAAATATTATCTATTTTCTCAAGTCATTTCGCCAATTTCATTTATAGGAAAATTCACAGATTCGAAATCCAGGAAATAAAGATAATTTTTAAGGAAATTTATGTTTTAATACGTTATTACTATGGAAAAATTCAACATTTTGAAAAGAAAAATTACAAGTCTTTTGTAATTCGTCATTTCTTCTTCGTCTTTCTTCGTACTTTCTCCTCTGTTATGTAATATTTCAAATGATATTGGACTAATATTCGATCATCGATTCACCGCAAAATCGCATATCTAATATAGTATATAAAATAAAGTCTGGATTAGGGGACTAATTAACGCACAGCGCAAACTACTGAACCTAAAATCTTGAAAATCGTGGCAAAAATACTTCTTATGACATAAACTTCTACTAAGAAAGGATTTTCTAAAGTGTCACCCCTAGTGGTTTTTGCACGGGGAGGGGAAAAAATCGAATATCAAAATTATGCGTCAAATGATAGCATATTTTAATGTAGTTTTGTATGCTGAATCGAATGCTACCAAATAAATTTTTATAAGTCCAACAGTTCATGACACATTTCGTATTTTTCTAATTTGGCGGTGTCTTTGGCATCTAAACCTCAAAATATCTATCATTACATCCGTTACTCTAGAAACGGAAAAAATTCAAATCAACCCTTTTGTCTAAAAAATAAAAACGGCTCTATGAGTTTGAAATAAAAATGCAAGCATCTTAATAAAAAAAAAAAATAGTGATTTTATGTAAAATAAAAGGGAAAAAATTACTGAGAATTTAGCGTTATAAAACAAAAATGGAAAAGTCACTACTTAGATATTCCGTCGACCAAAAATCTATTGTCAAACTATAAGATTAAATGCCAATAATGGTTAATCGTAAATATCAAATTCACTTGAATTTAAACAAACTACACGTGTTTACGTCATCAAGTGATTTTAATTTCGACGTTTTATTTGTATTTTTATTAATGTTATACTATAATTTGTTATTTCGTTATTTAAAATAAAGATTATGTCAATTTATATAATTTGGCGAATGGTTTGGCGATTTATATAATTTGGCGAAATTGGTCGACGGGATAACAAGTAGTACCAATGAAAATATTTAAGTATGAAAGCAATGTTTGTAACGACTTAAAAATTATTTTCATATATATAAACTCGGTTTATGGCGTCAGATGCCTTCATCCGAAGAATCTACAAGAGTCTTTTTCCATTTTTTCCGGTCATAGGTTCCTCAATGAACGAAATTGGAATTGGAATAATATTGTGCGATTTATAAATTGCTCCTCGATAAGAAAAAAAAAGGGGTACATTTATAACAACCGTGCGCACATCTCGCTGATAGCATTTTTAAAATTCCCAGTAGCAGTAGTTACATTTTGCGTATGTAAATTTAAAATATTTTTTTGCTTTTAATTATGGCATTATTTCCTGTTATTGTTTATCTTTTCAGTTTTTGAAATGAAATTAGTATAAGGCATGCATTTTAAATTTAATGAGTGAAAGGTTTGTGTTTTAAATGAAAATAATAAAATAAGAATATGCTATGAAAACAATCTTTATTTATTTATTACCTGCGCACGACTGACATAAAAGTATCACAAAAGCCACATATTCATTTTTCTTTGAGTAGTTACTCATGAGAATTCAAGTTAACCTTCCGTAATCGGATACTTCACATATTGGTGTATTAGCTTTAATGTTGAAAGCATCGTTTTTGTTTGAAGCGAAAACTTTACTATGAATTCTATTACACAAAATCGCATCATCATCATCTACTATATATTTACAACGGAAATTTGTATTTCATTCCGATTGTTTATAATAATTTCGTAGGATATACCACAATTAGTTAGGTAATAATTTTGGAAAGGTTTTAGTGTATACATATTGTTCAAGGGTACTTAGTTATAGAGCAACAGTAAAAGTTCAAAAATTAAGTGAACCTGATTATGAAAGTTTAGCCTTTTTAAAAAAAATCTACAGAACATATTTTGTTACAAGTGGCCCTGTTGCATGACTTTTAGGAATGGTGTTAGTATATACGATTTCATTATATGTTGATTAGTTACAGAGGTATTAATTCCTGTTGTCATAACGGTCTCATTACCCGACCATAAGTGCGCTGTTTATAATCAACTAAAACAATTACTACTTAATTGCTAAATTTTGTCCAACGCTTAAGATAACATTATATCGCAATGGCGTTCGCATCGTTTTCAGTAATGTGCAAGGTCAAGCTGAAGATCCATATTGTTTAAAATACAAGTTCAAATTCACCATTTAGTTTAATCCAAGGTTCATTTGGAAATATTGACCAGCGCAGCGGGCATAGCCTGCTAGCTCTTTATAAAGCGCAATATTTGAATCTAAAAGTGACTTCTCGATTTCATCCTAGGTAGTATTGGCGAATGATACCTTTATAAAACTTTCAACCATTCGTGAAAATGCTTCATGAATTCGGTTTGCCTGCTTTTCTGTCTATCCCATTTCTAACTGCAGCAAATATACTCAGATCGTCGCAAAAATTGTAACAATTATTTAAATTTCAACTTTTGCATGTTTTTTTAAAAATTTGGGTATGTAAATTATATAAGTATTCGAACGATAGCCCGTGAAAAATGACGAAAAATGAGATATAAAGTTGCGTATATACAACACATGTGCAAAAATATGAGCAATTTTTCTCGGTTGTTGCACAGTGATAGATGAAAATAACACATTTTAAGATGTGGAAATATGTTGCCAAATTTTCTTTGTTGGCAAGGCAGTTTTCTCTATTTCGCCAAAACCTCCTATACTGGAAAAATACCGAGAATTTAATTTCCGTATTTGGCTATGTAAAACACATTAAAATTGGGCAGTTAGGAGCTCAGATAGACCAGCTCCGTCCAGTGGAGGTAATTTTATTTGTAGCCTCGGGAGGAAGGTGTAAAGACGTACTTTTTCGTATGTTACACTTTAAATTTTGATCCATAGATTTTGGAAAAAAAATAATAATAAAAAACACTTCACTGCGTGGAGTTTAAATTAAATAGCGGTGAGCTTGATTATGAAAGATTAACGGGTTTTTAGTGGGAATTTTGCCAAAACTAGATAGCTATCGCCAAGTTGGCTTCATACATGGCAACTTATTTTTTGTTATCAAATTTAGCGAAATATCGCCAATTTGTTTGGTGCAATTTGGCAAGCCTGTCATTAGTACATTTCAACAATTACTCATTGTTGAAGCTGGTACCGATTTCTCCATAGGAAGCCTAACCCTAACATGCCGCGATAAATGACGCGGTCCTACCGGAATTGTGAAGGACTCACAGAGACTAGGACTTTATATAAACTAGGGGATCGTACCCGAGCTTCCCGGGTTAAAATATATAGGTGAAAACATTTTTTTAAATTAAAAACTAATAATATTTTGGATTGCCCACTTACATTAAAAAAGAATTTTTAATATGGAAAATACGAATTATACAACAAAATAAATTTTTGAAATTTATCAAAAGCGATATTTTCTTATTAGCCGCATGCTAAGAGTTATTTGACCAAGATTTTGCTACTTATGGCATCCTTTTACATTCTGATAATTTCAGAGCTTATACATGTCTGTTAAATTCGTGCTTTATTTATATTATTTTATTTATTTATTCATAGGGAAGGTTTTTTTTTTTTTTTTTTTTTTTTTTTTTTCAAATTGATATTAGCCGTAAGAAAATGATGAACTCTTTATTTTGTTTTAAGGGCAAACGGATTAATCTTTCGTAATCGAGCTTCGCTCGATATAGACAAATTAAAAAATATTTCATGCTTTAAAATTGTTTTTTAAACTATAGACAATCCGTAAACTGAGATGAATTTTGCAAACAAATTCCATTTGAAAAAAAAATGCTATTTTGTGATCTAAAAATTTAAATTGTACGATTACAAATATTTTAGATTTGTGTTTTTACAATGTTTTTACAATGTTTTTCTTTTATTTGTTTATAAAAGAAGTATTAATTTCGTTAAATTGTCTTTCACAAATTTGTTAGATTGTTTTTGTTTTTTTTAATATTATTCTTTTATTTGTTTATAAAGGAAGTATTAATTTAGTTATGCAAAAATATTCAGAAACAAATGCTGAAAAATATTTGTTGCTTTATGTGCAAAATGTTTATTATTATTATGTATTTGAAACCGGCACGTGATAAGATAAATAAATAAAAAAAAACATGCTTAAATATTATTTTAGAAAATATAATACATAAATCTATTAAGATACAGTTTTTAAACAAATTACATTTGAAAGTAATTTTTTTTCCTATGCGACGAAAATTGAAAATGTACGATGAGAATTTTCGACAAAAACTTCAAGAACTCGATATTATTTTAAACCACGAATTATTTGTTTGCTTGTCTAACTCGGCGAAGCAAATCCATCCAGGAGAGAATCATCAATTTGTGTTATATAAATCGCTATTATTTGCATGTCACCTCTCTTTTATAAAGACACTCTAAATTTTTGTAAAACATTGCGTTTTATCAGTGTGTGATTTCGATTACATTATTTTTATAAGTGAAGCCTTTTCACCTGTGAAGAATTTCAAAGCAGCTGGGCTGTGAAAATGATGCACTTCTAAAAACATAATTCAGGTTTAAGAATTGAAATACATGCTTTTTTTTTATATAAAATGACGTCATTTGCAACCGCTAAAGCAATCCACTTTTACAATCCACTCTTAAACTTCGTCTATAGAAAAGTATGCATATGACGTCATTATCACGGAATAACAGACTATATTCTTGGCATAGCTCATATTTTAATTTAAACTTTTTTTTCAGTTTTAATAAAAAATGGCAACAAAAAGATACAGTATCTCCTATTTTAGGCTATTTTCCGTTTACTTTCATTGACTTTCAATAGAAATGGTTTTTTTTTTTTTTTTTTTTTTTTTTTTTTTTTTTGCCACGATAAGAAAAATGGTATTAAAAACTACAAAAAAAATTAATATCTCAAAAATAAATTGAGATACTGCTTTCATACAAATTGCATTTAAAGGGGCATTTTTTTCCTTATACGACGGTGTAAAAATTTAAAATGTGCGATGTTTAGAAGTATAAAAATTAGCAGTAGCGAAAATTTCAAAACCAAAATTTTATTTCAAATTTCAAAGTGTTACCATTCGCAAGATGACGTATGCGTTACGCACAGATATGTTTGTCCTTTATAATATAGATAGATTTCACACAAGTAATACCATTTAAAACAAAATCTGTTTTTAATGCAAACGGGAAAGAAATAAATGAGTATTTTAATAAATTTAAATACTCCCATACTTACGTGATTCTCTGTATTTTATTTCGCAAGTGTTGCAAAAAAGCTGTTTATCTGCGAACGCTTTCAAAAGAATTAATAAAAGTCAATATATTACACAACATTTTAATCTAAAAGTAAATTTCCGGAGTTCAACACAAGTGTTATTGACGAACATTAATTTTGAAAAACTTTCTATCATAGTTCAAAAGCGTCTCTCCGTGCTCTAACTCGTGCAAATATACTCGGATTGCCATGCAATTGACACATGTTATTGATGTTTACTCTTGCATGTTCATTATTGAAAATTAAGTGTGTAGCATTTATGGTTCGTTTACAGGCACACTCAATGTTATTGAACTAAATTACACTCTATGCGGAAAACTTGTCTGTGGTTTATTTTAATAATATAAAATTATTTTAAACATAATGAAATTTGCATATAAAGCTGTGGTTCATTACTAGATACTTACAGTAGAATATTGTGCACATAGCATTCATAGTTCATTTACAGGGACACACAAAATAATTCCCTTCCAGTGTTGTCAATGAACAATAACAGCTGGAAGACCAATTTTATTTGTGGTACGCTTTTTTTAACCTAACTAATCTGTCCTACATTACTTGGAGCGTAAATATCGTATAGAATGTATACAGGGCTGCACAAAACATCTCGAGTACATTTCGGTTTAGCAACGGAAGTTACTGACTGGCAATTTTGAACAGTGCTATGCGTTTCTTAAATGAAAATAATTTTTCCACGATATAAACGTTTTGGGCATCATTTCCTACGAAGTTTTCATCCCCCCCTTCTGAGATTGTCTGAATTGGATTGATAGGAAATTAAAAAAACTAAAATGTTATTTATTGAATTTTAATGCAGTTCAGTATCGGCTTAACGTTACTAGAAATTTTTACATGATTCGAAAATTATCGAAATCACAGAAAACACGAAATTTTATCATTCGTTTTATGCGCAAAAATTATGGTGCTAAAATTATGACAACTTGGACTGTAATATGAAATATTTACCACTAATCATTTATTTTGGGAAATAAATAATATATAAAAACATGTGTAGTAAGATTTTTATCAGATAGCTACTGTCATAGTAAAAATAATGAACTAAAATAAGGAACTTGATATCGATAACATTTCTAGAACAATTTATTTCAGATACCCGCAATTAATACTATAAACCCAACGCGATTGAAAAAAATACACGGAGCGTAGAATCAAACCTGGGATTACAGCGTACAGTGCTGTTGCTCTAACCACTAAGCTATCATGGGCGATAGCCTCTGTCGGCAATTACTCAATTTGTAAAACACTTTCTAGAACACCATCGAGCACGATATCGACCAGGGTAGCTTCGTAATTTGAGCAACGAGACGGTACGCTGTGGTCCCAGGTTCGATTAACAGCACCAGCTAATGTTTTACTGTTTTTTTAATTTATTTTAACATATATGTGTATCTGAAATATATCGCTTACATTTAAACATTTCAGACGTTCATTTGTATGATTTAATTATATCGAATACTTGGAATCTAAGATACAAAAAAACTGCAATTATCTTTTAGACCTTTTCTAAAGTTTAACACCATATGTCGTTTTCTTTTACTTAAAAAAATAAATTTTCAAGTAATTTGTATACAATATTATTTGAATCGATTCATTAGCTGGCCGTTGGTACGTCATGGTCTCATGAAATATATTTTTTTTCGCCATTTGTAATGTATGAGTTTCCAGACTTGACAATTAATGCCAATTAATTTTATCTTGCTGGTTTACACGAAGAAAAATATCGCTGCATTTATCAGCCAATAATTCTGCTAATTTTAACCTCTTAATTCTCGCTCCCGTCATATTCACGGGCTGTGTCTTTTACTCAGATTGTTTGATCCCCACCAGTTTTATAAATAGTGAAATTGGCTATATTTTAGTAGCGTTTTACCTGTCATTAAATAAGATGAATATTTCTTTTTCATAAAAGTGGTTCCAATAAGCAATTTGAATTTTTAAACCGTAATTTAATTCGAGCGTTGTGGGGTTAAAGCAACGCTAAATGTAGTATCGAAAATCAATGACTTTTACGTTTCAGGGAAAGTTATATCATGATACGTATGCTGTAAAAATAAAGTGTGATGAATGACCAATAGTATAGAAGTCATTTCATTTGAGCCTAAACCTCGATGCCGACTTACGTGTTTCGATGCTTATCAATGTACCTATATCTATATTTATGAGCTTAGGTTGCTTAAACTATAATAAATATCGTTTTCATTTTCTTTCACTTGCAGTCAGTACAATGACATGATGATAAAATACAGCCTTTTTTACAACATTTTTTACACATAATAATTTACATTAGAGTACATTATGTGTTTCTTTTTTTATTTAGTTTCAATTTAACAATATAAATTTTAAAAAAATCCGAAAACGTTTTAAAAAATCCAGTGTAATTTTGTCGTTACTAAAAACATTTTGGCTTGATGAAACTATTTTTTAATAGGATTTTTACTTGTCACTTTTCAAATATTTACTGAAAATGCATTTTTTTTTTTTTGATTTATGGGATGGATTTACGATGTTAAGCAGCATTCTCTTAACCCGTTCGGGACCATGGGTCATATATGCACCCCCAAAAAGTGTTTAAAATGCTTGAGTTTTATACCAGTAAAAAAAAAAAAAAAAAGAAAATATTTTATTTTATTACGACATTTTGGTGATTTTTAATGTTACTTCAAATAATCAACAAAAGTGCCAAAAGAATAAAATTCGTGTAAAAGGTGCTGGTCCTGAACGGCTTAAATGTTTCTGCTGCACCAATAAATTCACAGAAAAGAAAAAAAAAACAATATATAAAACATGAAAGCTCTGAGAAAACCAATCTATGTATAAATTTTATTCAAAATAACATATTGCATGCATTACAAAGAGATGGCTGTAAATGTTTCAATACCCCTCGGAAAAATATTTCATATATTTTTATTTTGTACACTTTAAAGTTCTGCAACTCACATGGAATTCTTTTAAAACAAAGTTTGAGTTACATTTTATTGTTTTCAAGGATGTCATTCATAAATAGCATCTATTCTTTTATTTTACACATGATCCTGAAATGCATGAGGCTTTTACGTTAACCCCTTCGGGACGGAAGCCTTTTACGAAATTTTAAATCTTTTGTCACCGTTTTTTAAAAACAGAAATTTATGTCTTCTTGAATCGATAAAATGCGCTGATTAAATAAGGCAAATCTTTCAGTAAAATTTTACTGGTGATGAAAAATACGGATTCTGAGTGCTTCATGCCGTATTCGTGTCGCTCGTCCCCAAGGGGTTAACGACTTTTGAAATTTTACAAGCAAGCAAAACTTCGTTTTTGTGCAAATGTGATTTTTATGAAATTAAAATTTATTTACCATATGCAAAATTCAAAATAATTTTAAATTTATTTAAAATAGATGGAAAACGCGGGTTATACATTTTCATTTAGAGGAAAGACTTTGTTGAATATGTAACAGAAAAAAAAAAAAAAAACTTAACACGTTGAGTGCCACCATGCAGATTTGCTAGTTTGCCCACCATTTTTATCCAAAAATTGAGTGATCATACGAGAAATAAAGAATAGTATCTTACGCTTTATTTAATAAAATACATTTAGCGATAACTTAAAAATATGTTCTTTCGAAATTTCTGGTATCAATTTAAAATTTCTGATAACTTTCGCTGCCAATCCCACGTGGGATCTGCAGCGGAACTGTTTAAGATTCAGTCGGCTAAACGAAGAAATATTCAGAAATAAAGATTCAGTCGACTAAAAGAAGTAAGTTTCAGAAATAAAGATTCAGTCGGCTAAACGAAGAAATATTCAGAAATAAAGATTCAGTCGACTAAAAGAAGTAAGTTTCAGAAATAAGGATTCAATCGACTAAAAGAAGAAACATTCAGGATAGTCCAGGCAATAGAGACCGTATATGGTCTTTACCTAGCAAAATTCATGGCAGTTCTGGAAAAAGGCTTACTACACATTTTTGGGTCGCTGAATCCGAATTTTTAACTTCCCACCAAAATGTCCCCTGGCTACTCCCCCAAATTTTGGTAAAATACCCCCCAAAAAGGTTTTTATTTAAAAAAATCATTTTTTATTGTTTTAGGAAAAAAGTATCTATAAATACAGAAAGTAGACAAAATTTGCAACAAATTAGATACATAACATTATGACTTAGGATGAAGGGGAGGGGGGATCTGCGTCGGAACATGCGCGCGGTGCTGCGTTAACTAAGTTGGGCAATTCCACTTAACAACACACACGTTTACATTCGCCCTCCCATCTCCCCTCCGAACTTTCTCTATAAGGTTTACTTTAAGTTTTTTGGGTCGCTGAATCCGAATTTTTAACTTCCCCCCAAAATTTCCCACCCCGAAAACCCTCCCCCAAATAGTTGTTTTTATCTTAAATTTCTTATTGTTTCAGGGGAAAAGCATTAAGAAATTCAGAAACTAGACAAAATTTGCAACAAATAGGATTTATGACATTATGACGTAGGATGAAAGGGAAGGGGGAGGGCTTATAAGGAAAGTTCGGAGGGGAGATCGGAGGGCGAATGTAAACGTGTGAGTGGTTAAGTGGAATTGCGCAACTTAGTCCACGCAGCACCGCCCGCATGTTCCGAGGCAGATCCCCCTTTCCTTCATCCTAAGTCATAATGTCATATATCTAATATGTTGCAAATTTTGTCTACTTTCTGAATTTCTAGATACTTTTCCCCTAAAACAATAAAAAAATTGATATTTTTAATAAAAACCTTTTTTGGGGGCTTTTTACCAAAATTTGGGGGGGGGGGTGTTGCCGGGGGAAATTTTGGTGGGAAGTTACAAATTCGGATTGAGAGACCCAAAAAACATAATGTAAGCCGACTTCCAGAACTACCATTAATTTTGCTAGGTAATATTCCCTATTGCCTGGACCAGGAATAAAGATTCAATTTATGAAATGAAGAAAGGTCCAGAAAGAAAGATTCAGTCGACTAAATGAATAAATACCTATTTATGTCATATTGTTGTTATTAAAACAACTCACAAGTATCAAGACTTTTAAAATTTATGTCGATTACTTTTAAAAGATATTGAGATATATAAATGTGGATGATAACAAAATCATATATTTGTAAATTAAATTTTATCTAAATTATCTTCTCTGTTATTTAATATTTAGGACTACTTTTCCTTACTGAAATACTATAAATCATTTCTTATTTAAATTAAACATCACTATAAATTACTATTAATTTGCTCGTCAAATCAATTCATAACAAAAATGGTAATAAATGATTGAAATTGCGTAATTTCTGTTCGATAACAGTCTTCCTTTATTCCAGTAATGTACATTATAAGATAAACATACGCGTCTCTATAACTCTTTCTAAATTATTTTGATATTTCTTTCAATTCTTAAGTTATATGTAATGATCTATTTCTCAGATGCATATGACGCAATCTTCAACTTTTGAAAAATGCATATTACATTTCAGTACAATGGAAAGGTCATATTTCGCTTATATAAAATCACTTTCGGCCGTTAGATATATAAAAAAATATATATATTGTTCATTTCTCATCTGACGCCGTTTATTAAATAAATGTCCATAGGTTTACCATGATGATTAAAATCGCCGGAAGGAAAACCTGGAAATTCAAATTATTCCATTAACTTTAATGCAATATATTTTGGTTTTGGCGAGTTTTTAACTCACCATGGTTTGATTAAATATAACCTTAGCATTATAAATTAAAGTGTTACTGATACATTTTGATTGTAACATTCGCACTTAAAGGTTTCAAAAAAAAAAAAAAAAAAAAAAAAAGGAAAATGTGTGAGGTCAATTCTCCGTTTAGCTCTATACATATCTTCCGATAATCTGAAATGTTGTCAAGAATAATAAAATCTGTTCGGGTTGCTTCACTATCTTTAGACGTTTTTCACATCTACCTTCATTATTATCTTAACGATGCACTGAGAGGATTTTTAACTGTCATCTAAAATAAAGATTTTTGAATTCCCGGTTTCACCTATTTATCAAACAGAATGGGGATAAAATTTAGACAGTTTTAAAGCATTCTGATACATGTAACAAATGACCAGAAACTTTTAAACTATTGTATATTTAGCTTTTAATAAATACTTCAATCACAATTATTATCACGATTATACATTTCCTGTTTGGACTTTTCCAAATGATAATATGCATTTTTAATGAACTTTTTGTAATAACTATCAGAATTTCTTTTAATTTCCCGATAATAATTCTAGACAAAAATATTAACGTTTTATTTTAGCGGTGATATCATATTTAAATTTTTACAACACCTTTATCAATACTATTGCGTCCTAAATATACATTTCAGATTCTACGTATGTGTATTTCACTTTATATATATTTCTTTGAATAAAAACAATGGATATTTAATTGTAGGGTGAAACAAGAACAAAATATATTTTATAGGTTAATAATATAAAAAATATTTAATGGGAAAGAAGTATGAAAACTTATCCTCATATAATCCAAATTCTAACTATACAAATTGAAAAAGACTATACAAGAAGCATCTAAATAATGTTTTTATACCGTACGCAAACATGACAGAATAAATTTTATTTATACATTATTATTATGACGTTTCAGGACTCTTAAAATTTGAAAAAAAAAAAAAAAAAAAAGACCATATTCAACATTTAATATCATAAAATGTATATGATTTAAACAAGCATTTTTTTTTTTTTGGGGGGGGGGGAGAGGGGATAAAAGATATAAGTAAATTCTTTCATTTCATGTTTTTAAAAAATTTAAAGATGCAGAATTAGTTTTTATAGGGCGATCCAATCTGTCAGACATTTGTCGCGCAGAAAATTGGTATATCAGCTTACGTACTTGATTGCAAAATAAATTTTGCAACTAGAAAGAAATTTATCGTTCCTAATTATACTTCGGACTCGATTAATCACCCCGAACGGAAATAAATTTGTATTTAAAGCATCTTTTTATATTTTTAATACAAAATTGTATTTAGCTAATTATATTCTACAAAATTTTGAAAATATCAAATGTATAATAACCTAATAAACGGTCAAGTACGAGTACTACTCGCACACACAGGGTTCCATACAATAACATATGAATTAGTAAGTGTATTATTAAAAAAAATACTGTTGCTAAAAGAATACTAAGGCTTTGTAAAAACTATACAACGTAGCATTGGGTATACCTGTATAGTATACAGAGTGCAAAGGAATGTCCCTTTAACCTGAAAATACTTGCGAACGGAGAGAGCGACAGCTATACAAATGAGGTAACGGTACAGTAAAGCGACTACGCCTGACCTAATGCAAACGATAGCAGCATCCCTAGTGGCGAAATTTGGAAGATAGCTATTGCAAATCGAAAACGAAAAGAGGTAGAGCAAATTTTCCAAATAGAAAGTTTTAGAGTATCAATTAGTACGAAACGAGATTTGGTTCACACGGATAAAATAAATCGTTGCCTGCATACCCAGAAATGACAGAAATCGATGAGCGACGATTCTACTTTGCCTATTCACATTCCGGAAATGTTGCAATGCACAGTTGTAGAAAGTGACGTTGCACTGTGCTGTAATGTCTGTAAAGATTTAATTTCTAGTGCATTTAAAATTTTAGAATAGCTCTTTCAGGGCCAGAAGATTTCGGTTCGTAAACTGAATAAATAATTGACTGACACCAGAATATTCAAACGAATTTCTCAGAAAACAAAAACTCGCTAATTTGCACTTTCATTACAAAAGCAAAATTTTATTAAAATATTCTAGGTGCCATTTGTCAGTTTTGGAATTAAAATTAGGTGGCTAGACCGTCTAGCCACCGCTGTTGAAAGGATTAAATCTATGTCGTCTTATTGAAGAGGCTTGCAATAGACGTTCCATGCTGAGAAATGTGCATACAGAATTACTCTCACGAATGCAAACCTGTATCGTGAGCAATGGCGATCTTTTCGAACATACTGAATATTAACTTTTTATCTCTGTGAGACAGTTTGCCTTTTTTTGTGTGTGTGTGATGTTATCAAAATGTCTTGAGATAAGTACGTATTTATAGCATAACTTGTGCGTATTTTTTTATACTTTTGACTATTGCATTCAAACGTTTACACAAAATGGAGTGCATCGATTTCGGACATTTTTGCATAAACAGGCGAAGATTTATCTTATCCATGTAAACCAAATGTCGTATTCTATTAATTAATTGATGCTCAAAAACTTTCTAACTGGAAATTTTACTCTATCTCTTTTCGTTTTCGATTTGCAGTGGATAACTTCCAAATTTCGCCGATAGAAAGCGCTGCTATCATTTTCATTAAATCGGACAGTGTCGCTTTACTATACTGTTACCGCACTTGCAGAGCTGTAGTTCTTTCCGTTCAGAAGTATTTTCAGGTTAAAGGGACTTTCCTTTGCACCGTGTATACTAGAAAATTATAAATGAATATACCATGAAAGTTCAAAGATATATGTAACCTAAATAATAGCAAATATAGCTATTCTGTATTTTTGTTATTCCATATAGGTTTTTAGTAAACCTTTAAAGACATAGTGGGTGTATTGAGAGAGCCACTCAATGGAAAGTAGTCGCGAATGCCATAGTATTTATGTGATTAATTCTCATTAAATTAGTCCGTTTTTAACAATTTGACGTTTATTGCTTTTATACTGCTACTGGGCATTGCATTACATAAATATATCCTTAAAATTTGTTATCTAGGCTTTAAAACCCGATGGAGCATAGAGTACGCCGTCCCTGTCATTATGTATGTCCAAACCGTCCGTGTCTTTAAGGATTAATATATCGGCTAATTACGGGCGATTTTTTCCGAAATTCATGATCAACAATGCTTTTATACTTCTGCTACGATAGTTACCACCAGCTCTGCTCAAAATTTTTGCTGAAGCTCGTAAATCGAAATTTGAATGCAACGGAAAAATGCGATTTTCTCAAAAACTATGTATGTAACCTAGGGTGATCGCTATAATTTTCCTGCAAGGTTTAAATTTATGTCTATTACCTCTATTTTATTCATAATTTTAGTTTCAATAGATTCGGAATTAGATGGGGGGGGGGCATATTTTTGCACTACATTTTCCACCATAACTTTGAAAATATAATACCTAAAATTAAATTAAATATATTTTTGATTTCAGCGTTACGAAAGCTTTTACACGTTACCTCACACGATATACAAAGAAAAGATTTTTTTTCAAGGAACTTAATTATCCCCTATACATTTTTCATAAATATATTTATGAATATTTATTAATCTATAAATATGTGGGTCAATAGTCTTTATTAATTCCTCAATTTGAACTTTCAACATTGCATTGTTTACGAGTAAAAGGGCTGTGACAGACAGACACAGGGGTGATCTTATAATGGTTCCGTTTTTACTTTTTAAGTACGGAACCCTAAAAATATACGTTTTTGAACAATAATTATAAAATTTTAGGTTTAGTTTATACAGACCAACATAAAATTGAAGTTGTTTTGAAGTTTTCATGAAAAAAATTTCAGAAGGGATTTAGATATCCTGCGTGTTATGCTCAAAAACATCATTAGGAGGAAAATGCCTTCAAAGTTTCGGAAACTCCGCTTCAGCTATGGAGCGTGTATAATTCTAAAAGCCACAATTTCTGTTATAATGGGAACTTGTAGGAAACAATTATATCAAAATGTTCAGAAAAAAAATGGCAGTTTAACATTAAAAAAAAATCGAAAATTTATAAGCTTTAAGAGTCATGAGACCCTTAACGATTTTTTAAATGAAAAATTGTTCCATGGTGAAAATGAAACTTTTTTAAGAATTTAAGAATTCACGTGCTTTCGTATTACAGATTTTTTAGTTTAATAAAGAACTTCAATTATTTAATAGAAAAAAATTACTACTACTCCTTTAAACTAAAAATTAAAGCACATTTCACAACGAGATGCATAATACTGCTTATTTAAATGTAAGGAAGAAAAACACTAACCTATTAAATCCTTGATATAGAGGCAGAGAGATATTAATCAAGTATATATTTGTAAAAAATGAAATTTGGTGAACAACAACTTTATATATAATTAGTAAATCTCTTCGACTTTTGTTTTACTTCAGCTAGAAATTTGTTTTAAAGAGACAAAATTAAGTAACATAACTTTTAATTTAAAAATAAATATCAAATATTTAACCAACAATGTTTTTAGAAAATGTTACAACTTTAAACAATTATCTAAATATTAAACTTTCTGAACAACTTTAATCCTTTAAAATGTATTCAACAAAGATAAAATCTTAAGTTGTAATTAATTAAGATTTCTTGAATTCCTATTTTCCCCACATAGCTTTTTGACTTGTTTTTAATTTTTTCTCTTCTATTTAAACGCCAGTTTGACTTCTCCGAAATCTTAAGTTTGTTTAATAATCTCCTTAACTCACGATACATTTCTTATTTTATTCCGTCACAGCCGATTAAAACTAGTTACAACTAGTCGGAGCGCATCGAATTCGACGGATGAAAATGTTTAAAAGAAATGCTAGATTAGATTTTTTTAAAATGCAAAATTACTTACAAAAAAAAAAAAAAATCTTACAATAGTTGGCTTAAATCTTAAAACAAGTATTATTTTTAACAAAGTTTACCAAACTACTGTTTCCTTAACTTCAACTTTTCAAATTATTGAACAATTTCAAATTATTCTTATAAGAAATCAAGTTAAGTAATTATAACTTGAGGCTTTGACATTTGGTATTACAGAATTAAACCTCAGCATAAATGCAGCAGTATTGACAGAATCAATATTTTATTACAATGAAATCTAATCATAACCTAATTTCCACAAACTCAAAATTTACATGTGTAATTTTCAAATTCATATTCACTGGAATAAACGAGTTTTTACCATTATAGCAAGTAAAATAAAGTTAGAAATTATATAACAAAAGAAAAATCATCCGTCAAGCATAAATTATGAAAAATATCCCGATACTTACAACAACGAATACGTCAATAATTAATAAGGTAAGGGAATATATTAAAACTAGGGGGCCAATTCCCGTTCAGACATCGCAGAATCTAAAAACACGCTAATCTGATGGGTTTTAAAAATATTAGAGAAGATTGAATTATACTGAAAAAAGCTGTGCAGATCTCCCTGTAAAAGAGTTTCCATTCAATTCCCTTTGATTGCAAAAATTTAAGGACGAAACAGTTGCTGTTAAGACATCCAATGGTTGTTTTCGTTTTTGACTAAAGAGGATCAGTTAAACATTTGAAAAGAAGCTAAAATAAAATAAATTAAGTATAAGAGTCTTTGTCTCCCGGTATTTTAAAACAATCTCTATAACAATAGCCTAAGTCATGTGGTTATCATCAACATTCCCGGGCGGACCACTTCGCTTTTATACTCGAGGTAGCATTTTGGTACTTTAATGTTAGCCAGGCACAGGCAATAACTCGCCAAATATTGTTCCATCGCCATCATTTCATCTATATTATAATAGTTCATCAACTGCCATAAACAAATACGGTCTGGTCTCTTCGCCTTTCATATGAAAGTTTGGCACAGTTGTCATATACGATATTGGCGCGATTTTTTTCCGTCGCCAATTTGGGGAACGCATCAACAGCATAAACAACAACATCTGACTTACCATATCAAGCAAAATAACAATACTTTGGCGCCAGTTAAGCACCCGTTGCGTATATGACATTGGCGTCAGAAAAAAAAATCGCGCCAATATGGGGCCGTATATGACATCTGTGACGAAAGTTTTCCATTTTGTATAAAATATCAAATTTTTTTTCCGAATAAAACTACATAAAATTGCCATGGTCGCAAAGAATTCTTGGTACTGTTACGCTAGCTGGGTCCAAATCTCGCCAACAGCTTTTTTTTTCAACTCGCCAGTTAGCATTTTTTTAATTTTTCGAGTTGTAAATTAAAACATTGATTTGAAGTTGAAATTAAATGTGATGGTTTGTTGCATTATTTAATATTTGGCCAGATGTCATATACGCACCACAAGTTTGGCGTGATATTTTTTTTTTTTTTTTTTTTTTTTTTTTTTTTGTACGAAAATTTGGCGAAAACCTCGTTTTTGAATATCAGTTGCATATGCATTTTTGGTATTACTTAGTTGTCCCGTCAACCAAAAATCGATCGTAAAACTATAAGATTAAATGCCAATAATGGTTGATCGTAAATGTCACATTCACTTGACTTTAAGCAAGTTACACGTGTTTACGTCATCAAGTGATTTTTATTTCGACGTTTTAAATTGTATATTTATTTATGTTATACTAATTTATTTGTTCTTTCGTTATTAAAAATAAAAAATTATGCCAATGTGTATAATTTGGCGAGTGTTTTGACGATTTATATAATTTGGCGAAATTGGTCAACGGAATAACTAAGTAGTACCGTATTTTTTAATTTTTTTCTATTATTTCCAAAAGGAAATAACAAAAAAATTAATAACTATAGAAAATATAATTTATATAATTTAAAAATACTAAATAAACATTTATTATTAAATAAACAACGATAGACGTGTTACCATGTCAATCAAAATAATGCCATTTTGGCGCCAATTAGGTACCCCGGTGCCTAATATTTTTCTTTTCGTTTTGTTTTTTTAAAAAAGAAAGATGTGAAAGCCATCAATTTAATTGTTTCAGTTTTAAATGAAAGTTTTGTATTTTAAATAAAATGAATTAAAGGATTATATTTTAAATGAAATTAATGAAATATAAAAGAAATGCGACGGAAAAACATGCTTGGCGATTTGTCACCTGCGTCTCGCTAACATTAAAATACCGTTAGAATTGATTTCTCTACCAGAATCTTTCGATTTAAAGAAAGATTGTTCAAGTAAATTGAATTATGAATAAAAGTAGCATGATACATTTCTTAGCATACATTTAAGGGAGGCCAAACTGGTCGCCAAATTAGTTGAAATAATGAACTTTTCTGAAATATGAAAAAAATATATATCTGTTATGATTAAAATTTGAGTTACCATCATTAGAAAATATGTATTTAAAATTAGAAAAAAATTAATATTTCGATAACTAATTCGAATTTAAAAATTCTGGTACCAGGTTTGAGATCTGCTGATCATTAAGGATTTTTGGTGTTAATTTCATCGCAAATTATTCCATATTTTATGAGAAATTACTGCGAAACATAATCAGTTGTTTCAAAGAATCGTTTAATAAATTCGTTTCATTTCAGCCGTTTCGTATATCCGTTTCATAAATTCGTTTCATTAGGATTTTATATATACTAGGGGATTGAACCCGAGCTCCTCGGGTTACAGAATATAGGTGAAAATCATTTTTTTTTTAACTCTAATTATTTTTTTACATGTAATATATGTTTTAGATTACCCACTAACATCAAAAAGAATTTTTATATGTGAAATATCAATTATGCAATCAAATAAAGTTTTGAAATTTATTAAAAGCGATACTTTCACATGTCACCGCATGCCAAGATTTATAACCCAAGATTTTGGGACTTACGTCAGTCTTTCCGTTTATTTCGGTGCATAAGCGCGTGGTTCAATCACATGTCTGTTAAATTTGTTTCTTATTTACATTAATTTATTTATTTTTCTATAGAGGAAGTTTTAATTTTGTTATGAAACATTAGACGGAAACAATTACTGAATTTTGTACATTGCTTTAAGGGCAAGCGGATTAACCTTTCGTAATCGAGTCACATGTGATGGAAATAAATTAAAAAATAATTTATGCTTGAAAATAGACATATATATATTACGCTATCGTAGGTGGCACAGAAATCGCGATTATTTATTAATTGTTTAATGGCAACGCCTGAATGAAATGCATCTCATTGGTTATTGTGTAATATTTTTGAAAAGAGAATAACAATAAATAAAAAAAAAGTTTAATAATTATAGAACAAAACAATTTATATAATTTTAAAAAATAAAATAAAAGTAAATAAACAGTTTATTAATAAATAAACAACAACAGCCGGGTTACCATGTCAAGCAAAATAACGACACTTTGGCGCCAGTTAAGTACCCCGGGGCGTATATGACATTGGCATTAGAAAAAAGTCGCGCCAACGTATTATGCGTATATGACACCTGTGCCGTTTTTTTTTTTTCATCTAATTTAAAATACAATAAATAAATAAATAAATGAAGGTACTTTTCAAGTATAGGTACTTGGCGAAATAGAGAAAAGGTCCATGGCGAGAAAAGAAATTTTTTTCTGGCAACCGATTTAATCAAAATATTTTTTTCAAATAAAACTACATAAAAGTTGCCAGGATCGCAAAGAGTTCGTACTTTTATGTTAGCTGGGCGCAATTCTCGCCAATAGCATTTTTTTTTTTAACTCGCCAGCAGCATTTTTTATTTTTCGAGGTGTAAATTAAAACAATGCTTTGATGTTGAAATTAAATGGTTTATGGTATTATTTATTCTTTTTCTTTTCTTTTTCTTTTTTTAAAGAATTTTATTTAAGTGAAAGTCATGAATTTTAAAGGTTTCATTTTTAAATTAAAGTTATCCATTCTAAATAAAATGAGTGAAAGGATTATATTTTAATCTGAATTAACGAAATATGAAAAAAAATGCGAAGGGTACAATGTTTGGCGACTTATCACCTGTGCCCGACTAACATAAAAGTTGTGAGTTCTCGATTTCTCTAGCAGAATCTTCTAATTTGGCGACGGATTGAGCAATTAAATTAAATTGTGAATAAAAGTAATATGATACAATGCCTAGCATACATTTAACGGAGACCAAACTGATCCCCACGGGCAGCTAGTTATTTTAAAAACCACAATAACTCAGTCAATTAAGATACAATTTTCAAACAAATTGCATTTGAAGTAGATTTTTTTCTCTATTTGACGGTTTAAAAATTGAAAATGTGCGATATTTAGAAATTTAAAAAATCGCTGACATAGCATGTATTTTAATTTATTTATTTATTTCAGTTTTTATGAGAAAATGGCAACAGAAAGGTACAGTAATATATTATTTTCCCTTTACTTTCAACTCTCCACGACTTTCAACAGAAATGGAGTTCTTCAGTTGCCACAATTACAAAAAATGTATTAAAAGCTACAAAAAAAAATTAATATCTCAAAATGAAATTGAGATACAGCTTTCAAACAAATTGCATTTAAAAGAGCATTTTTTTCGTTATACGCCGGTGTAAAAATTTAAAATGTGCGATGTTTAGAAGTTTAAAAATTTGCAGTAGAGAAAATTGCAAAACCAAAATTTTATTTCAAATTTCAAAGTGTTGCCATTCGCAGAATGACGTATGCGTTACGCACAGATATGTTTGTCCTTTATAATATAGATAGGGTAAATAAAAATTTTGGTAAAAAATATCACCAAAAAATAATTACCGTTTAGCGTATAGCATCCCTAGGCGGAAAAGTAATGGAAACAGTTTGTGAATAGTATAAATAATCTATAGTTTTGTATATATTATAGATAGTACGTGAAAGTTTAGATTACTTAGAAAATGTATAACATAGTTCACAATTTACTTTCAGCAATTTCCGCCAAAAAGCGGAAGTGTACGAGAATAATTTTGTACAGCCGTGTATATTATCTACAGATTTTTGTGCACGTCTCGTAATATGGTACAAATTAATTCAGATAAAAATCTGAAGCACTATTAAAAACAAACTTCCAGAACTCACCATTAATAGACGGCTATGTATCCATTTCTTTTCAGAACCCCATATAGGATTTTATGTATTTGTTTCGGGTTTGCATTCTGGATCACTTCTCGATTCCTTATTTTCTATGAATACAATTTTTAGATTCCACTTGTTAAAAACGCGCTCCTCCACAACTCCTGACAATTTTATTCCCTTATCTCCAAGAACATCATCCTTAGAGATTACAGAATTTCATAATTATAAGAATTATCAAATTTAAAATTATATATATAGTGTTACTAATAGTGTAAATAGTTAGTGTTTGTGCTTAAAAATAATGTAAATAGTTAAATTAAGCTCTATTCATAAGCCAATATTAGTTTTTGTTCCATTGAAATATCTCAATTTGTTGATTTTCTGCAAGTAAGTAAGCCCTACCGGATATCAATGGGAGTGTATGGAAACTTGGCGAAATACTGGAAATAGTGCCAAGTTGGCGTCACTTTTGGCGACTTATTTTGGCCAACAAAGTTGGCGACAAAGTTGGCGACGTAACCCCCTTATAGCGTCAGAAAGCTTTGACCAATCAGATGCGTTTCGCGGTATCTACGCAGATTTATTTTCATTGGTCCATTTCCAAAGCGTTACTTTTTTTTATATATAGAAGAAAATCAGAGAGAAATTGAAGATCTTGCAATGTACTTAAATTTAACGTCTGAATTTGTAACTTTTAAAAGACTAAATGAAATAAACAGAGTAAGACAGACTTGAGTACAGTTTAAAATAAAATTTATAAAAAGTTTAAAACACAAAAAAAATTAAAAATACATCACCTTTAGCCGAGTAACCGCACGGCCTCATTAGTACATTTTAACCATTGTAAAATAAGCAACTCAAGTACAGTTAAATTTTAAGCTATTTTTTCAGAAGCAACCAATATTCACTGGAAATGGAACAATAGCCCAGTGGTTAGGGAGTTGAATTCGGAATTAATTAGGGGAAAGCTGGAAATCGCTTTATTGCTGGAAATAGCTTCTGTTGAGGTCTAGAATGAATATGCTATGTTTTCCACCTCGTACTAGGTGAGCGTTGGGAAATATGTACAGATTTATAGTCAAAAAACACGTTTTTATTGCATACTATAACAATATCTCAAAACAGCTAATTCTATCAAAAACAGTGTCAATACAAATGTTGTAGAGCTTAAGATTCTGAGTAAAAGGAGTACCTAAACTTAATACTTATGTTGAACATTAATTACAATCCCAATTTTACTTTAAAGTTTTAGACCCGTCCTCATGGTGTTGAATTCACAATTAATTTGTAGAAAACTGGAAAATGTTTTAATCGCTTCAGTTTAGGTCTAGAATGAATATGCTATGTTTTCTTCCTCATACTTGGGTGAATGTTAGAAAATGTGTACATGTTTATTTTCGAAAAACATGTTTTTTTTTTTTTTTAATTACCTTAACAATATCTCAAAACAGCTAACTTTGTCAAAAACATTGTAAACGCAAATGTTGTAGAGCTTAAAATTGTGAATAAATGTGTACCATGATTAATAATTTTGTTCAACATTAAAGTCGCAATTCTATTTCAAAGTTTTGCCTTAATCGCTAATCAAGAACTTGAAGCCAGGAGAGAGCAGTTAACTTAACTATATCTCAAAACAGCTAACTTTATCAAAAACTTTGTCAATACAAAAGTTGTAGAATCTAGAATTTTGAATAAAATGAGCACCTACACTTAATATTTTTGTTCAATATTAAGACCGAAATTTTGAGATATTGTTAAGTTAACTTGGTCTCTCCTGGATTCAAGTTCTTGATTTGAAAAGTTTTGACATAGAATTGCGACCTTAATGTTGAACAAAAATTTTAATGATGGTACTCATTTTATTCAGAATTTTAAACTCTGGAACATTTAAAATATTTACATTAAAATCACAGACAATACATTAAACAATTAAAATTATTGCATGAAATTACTAAAAATATATTAAAAATTAGGACGTTTCGGATCATCACGATCCCTCCTCAGCTAATTATAAACGTTGAGTCAATACTATCAACAGTTACAAGAAAAACACAACAGAAAGTCA
Source organism: Maratus speciosus (assembly GCA_963932465.1). Lineage (NCBI taxonomy): Eukaryota > Metazoa > Arthropoda > Arachnida > Araneae > Salticidae > Maratus > Maratus speciosus. Next base: position 51,776,007 of record OZ010792.1, read on the forward strand.
TTAATTTCAGGTTACAGTTAAAATAAAATAGAATTCTCGGCCGGCACAGATGCAGCTTCGTTAATCACTAAATCCTTGGTTTTAGTATGCCAGGCCTCTAAAAAAACTCTCCCTGCGTAATTGTTGCAGCCGGATCGGATAACAAAACTTTTATTAAAATCTGGAAAATGGTCGGTTGCAATAGTATGCTGAACGATCGTTAAATTCAAATTTCTACATCTAAGTGCCTGTCTATGCTCTTTAAGCCGTATTTCAAGTGTCCTGCTAGATTCACCAATGTAAACCGCTTCACACTGCTTACACGGAATTCCGTAAACGATGTCTTTAAACTGTAGAATGGAATGTCTATGTTTAAAATTACATCACAGATTCTTAAGAGGATTTTGGGGAATGAAAGATGTATGAATACCAACTGATTTCAAAAAATGCGAAATCTTTTCAGAAATGCAGCTATAATGAGGAATGCTTGCGTAAACATTTGATTTTGCACGCTGGAAATGTGGAGGGTTATTCATGTGTGCACGGAGAATTTCTCTGAGAATTCGAAGGCACAATCTTAATGGGTAACCATTTAGCTATAAATCAATTAAGATTTTTTGTTTTTCTATGTTGAAAATATCCTCATTACTGCAATAGCGCAAAGCTCTAACAAACAAGGTTCTGATAACTGCAATTTTATGAGATTTGGGGGATTCTGAATTAAAATTTAAATACTGTCCAATGAATGTTGGTTTTCTATAGACTGTGGTTACAAGGGTACCCTTGTAACCACCGTGTTCACCTAGCACGAGGGGGAAAACTTAGCACATTCATTCTAGACCTAAACTTAATGTATTAAAATAATTTCCAGCTTTTCCCTAATTAATTCCGAATTCGGCCTTTTTATACTCCCCTACCACTGGGCTACAATTCAATGTTCCATTCTTATATCTGAACTTGTGGTGTCATACAATAAATCATAAAGTTTTCAAAAACTCTTAATTCACGCCTGTTATCAATTAAAAATTCGAATTAAAAGAATAGGGTCGATTCATAATTCAATTAAAACGTTGATTTTAATCAAACTGCAACGATTTTTGCAAAAAGGGAGAGGACTGCCATAATTTTGCCCAGCAACTAGTGCTATAAATGTACTGGGCGTTGACAAACATGCACGTATCATAAAAATTACCGGTCCTAAAAACTTGAAAATTCCGCACCTAGACGCAAAAATGTTTTCTCTTTCAAAATTTATTATCTTTTTTTCCAAAACTCCATCTAGAATAAAAAAAAAATCCAGTAAAAACTGATTTATATAAACTCATTTTATTTCCTTTCAAAGACAAGCAGTAGAATACAGGTATTTGAGAAATATTTCATAACATGACCAGCTGGCTGTCGCCTAGTATACTGGCATTTAGTGCTAGACTATAAATTTTTTACACATATTGCATTTAATAATTTAATTTTTATGCACCTCGTATAATTTTTCACGCTGAATGCTAATATCTTATTTTCGACAAAAGTTTCTCAGAAGAATACTAATTATCAATTAAAATTTGATTTAATGAAAGGATTTATTTCTAATTTCATTTTCTCACCGCAAAAATCATTAAAAGCGAGACATATGGTCAAACCATAGATTATATTTGATTACAATCGTGTTTTGGGGGCATATAATTTTTAGAAATATTGGATTTATAGATTTTGAACTTATGCATCTATGCTTATTTTTCGAATTGATTACGAATAGGTATTTTTCTGTAAAATTCCATTATGATATTTTTATATTATCCAAAAATAGTAAAAAAACGTTTTTAAAGAAAAGGTATACTTTTGTATTGTACATTATTAAATCTAAGCGATTCTCAACTAATTATCATTATTTTACATTGGATTTTTTACTATAAACTGCATAAAATGAACATATTTTCCGTTTTATTTACGAGTGGTAATAGTAACCACTATTTCGTAATATTAAGTAAAAAAAAGTAATCAAGTCATCGATTTTATAATTTCAGATATTTTATAACGCTTAAAAATTTTATAGAATGTGGAGAGTTGATTTTCGAAATTTCTTTTTAACACCTCCTCTTTCCAACTTGTGTATTTTAAGCGATTTTTCTAACTCAGCCACTAATTACAGCAAGATTCGACCTCATTTGAAGGCTAAACCGATGAGGTACCTTGACGAGCCCGACATCTTGGTGAAACCTATTTCAACCCCAGACAATTAGGGCGCATTCCCCCGTGGCGGAAGGATATAGATTTTTTTTATGTAACATATTACTTTAAAGCTCTTGGCCTATGCATTACTAAGCACACACTCCCGACCTCTTAATTAATTTTTTCAGCACTATTGTTTTAAAGTTTTAATTTGTCATTACAACCCCATAAGTTTTTCCAAAATAAGAAAATAAAATCCATAACAAATTTTAACATTATCATCTTCTCATATGCATTTTTATATTGCTGTCACCAGGAGGCGCTATCGAAAAAATTCACAAACTTTTATATTAGATTGAAAATATAATCTGGGATAAAAGTTTTGTTGCCTGTGACTTTTTCTTGGTAGATAGCTGTCTTTAAACGTCTAAACCAAAGTTTAAAAACCTGTCCCTAACTCAAAAAAAAAAAAAAAAAAAAAAAATCATACTAAAAGGTTAGAGTCACACTTATGTGTTAAATTTCTTTCCATTTAAGGACTAGTCCGAAGCTAATAACGAAAATATATTTGTAAAATCCTTTTTCTACTAATATATTTCTATTTCGTTAAATATATGAAATATTTTGTTTCATCATTATTGTTTAACGTTTAAAATATATTTCTAGTGTCAAAAAAGTTTATTTTATTATGTTTAGAACATGCAGCAACTGGATTGAAATAATCTGTAAAACATAATTTATGTTCCGATATCTAATCTATACTTCTGTACTAATATTATAAAATTAGTTAATAATATCTAGTATATTATAAAGGACAAACATATCTGTGCGTAACGCATACTTCATTTTGCGAATGGCAACACTTTGAAATTTGAAATAAAATTTTGGTTTTGCAATTTTCTCTACTGCAAATTTTTAAACTTCTAAACATCGCACATTTTAAATTTTTTCACCGTCGTATAAGGAAAAAAAAATGCTCTTTTAAATGCCATTTGTTTGAAAGCTGTATCTCAATTTATTTTTGAGATATTAATTTTTTTTGTAGTTTTTAATACCATTTTTCTTATTGTGGCAACAAAAGTACCTCATTTCTATTGAAAGTCACTGAAAGCAAACGGAAAATAGTCGAAAATAGGAGATACTGTACCTTTTTGTTGCCATTTTCTTATAAAAACTGAAAAAAAAGTTGAAATTAAAATATGGTCTACGTCAAGAATATTGTCTGTTATTCCGTGATAATGACGTCATATGCACACTTTTCTATAGACGAAGTTTGAGACTGGATTGAAAAAGTGGATTGCTTTAGCGGATGCAAATGACGTTATTTCATGAAAAAGCGTGTATTTTAAATCTTAAACCTGAATTATGTTTTGTAGAAGTGCGTCATTTTCACAGCCCAGCTACTTTGAAATTCTTCACAGGTGAAAATGCTTTACTTTTGAAAATAATGTAATCGTCACACACCGATAAAATGCAATGTTTTACAAAAATTTAGAGTGTCTTTATAAAAAAGAGGTGACATGCAAATAATAGCGATTTATATTACAGAAATTGATGGTTATCGCCTGGATTGATTTGCTTCGCCAAGTTAGACAAGCAAACAAATAATTCGTGATATAAAATAATTCCTGAAGTTTTTGTCGAAAATTCTCTCGAATACTAAAATTTTAATGCTATTCTTTAGGACATTCTACTATCATTTTATGAAAATAACATAATTTGCTTAATTTAATTTTTCCTAATTTTATATAACCCATATATTTAAAACACAAGTGTGTTTTTTAGTCATCTGCCCTGACCTTTCAGCTGAATCATTTTTACTAATATATATATATTTTTTAAACTGAAAGCTCTTTTTTTGTAGATATGATCGCACTGTTTTTTTTTTTTTTGTTTTTTTTTTCTTTTAATATCCCCATTTTTATATTTTAATTTTAAAAGCATTTTATGAAATTTCTTCAAAATGAGGAAAATTACATAGCATTCATTATTGCAGACAAGAGAGAAATAATGAGGTATTTTTAACTTTATTCATACTATTTTCGGATAAAAATTCAAAATTGTTGATAAAAATAGTTGTATACGATTTAGTGGCGCAAAATCCCATTAGGAGCATAATATGTTAGGTGCATAATAACGGAAAATGACATACTGCTTTTGCAAACACGCATTTTTCCATATAAATTTTATATATTTTTTTCCCTTCTGCAAGTGTACTGATACTAAGTTTCAGACACTAGGCGAAATGCTTATTTAAGTGAAAATGAATTCATATTTAAAAGAAAACGACCATTTTCGTTGATAAAACTAAACATTTTAACACAAATGCGTCTAAAAAACATAAATTACGGAAATGTTTACTCTCCGGAATTGAGTTTATAATCTCAAGTAATGTCTGTTCACATAAAAGATGTTGCTGACAATCGTGATTTCAACTTTTGAGTTAAAAGGATTTTTAAATGATCAAACAAAATACATTTTAAAAAAAAATGAAGAATATGGATATAAGAAGTGCGTATGCAAATTTTCTGAAGGTGAAAATTGCTGTTTTCATTCCGGAAATCCAAGCATAAGAGCCTCAATTGATAACCACATCCTAATAACAGATCTTTATTATATGTTACTGATTAAGTATCTACATTAGGGATGCACAACCTGTGGCCCGCGGGCCAAAAGTGGCCCGCCATGGGTTAACATGTGTGCCGCGATCACAATTTATAAGTTTCTTCGTTTTTTACACGATTTCGGCAATTTATAACTGGAAAAATTGTAATTTTTTGTCCATATGTCGCAGGAAAAAAACGCGAATTTCGTCAATTTTCCTAGGGAAGAAATTTTAAATTTCATCAAAGCCGATTAAGAGTTGCAAATTTCGTTGATCGAGTTCAGATAAATCGCGAATTTTATCGATGAGTCGCAGAAAAATCTCAAATTTCGTTGATCGGCTGGGGAAAAATCGCGAGTTTTGTCAATTTATCGCGAGAAAAAATCACGAATTTCGACAATTTGCCGCTGAAAAAATTGCAAATTTCGCCACTCAGTTAAAAATCGTGAATTTCGTTGATCAGAAGACGTAAAAATCACGAAATTTGTCGATTATGTGATCCTTAATCGGTTACTGAAAAATCGCGAGTTTTGTCAGTTTACCGTGAGAAAAAAATCGGAATTTTGTCAATTTTCCGCAGGAAAAATTACAAATGTCGTCAGAGTCAGTTAAGAATTGCAAATTTCGTTTATCAGGCACGGAAAATTTTCGAATTTTGTTGATTGCGAGAGGAAAAATCGCGAATTTTGTCGACTCGGCTCGGAAAAATCTCAAATTTTGTTAATCGGGAACAGAAAAATCGCGAATTTTGCGCTGAGGTACGAAAAAATTGCAAATTTTATTGGACGGCTGCGGAAAAATCCTGAGTTTCGTCAGTTTATCGCGAGAAAAAAATCTCGCATTTCATCAATTTGTAGTGTAAAAATTACAAATTTCTTCAGAGTCAGTTAAGAATCACGAATTTCGTTGATCGGACGCGGAAAAATCGCGAATTTTGTCGATGAGCTGCGGAAAATTGCAAACTTTCTTCATCGGCTGCGAAAAATCGCGAGTTTCGCCAGCTTATTGCGAGAAAAAATTGCAAATTTCGTCAATTCCCCGCGGGAAAAATTACATATTTCGTCAGAGTCAGTTAACAATCACGAATATCGTTAATTGGGCACAAAAAAATCGCGAATTTATCGATGAGGTACGGAAAATTGCAAATTCGTTGATTGGCTGCGAAAAATCGCGATTTTGTCAATTTATCGAGAAAAAACTTCACGAATTTTGTCAATCTGTCGCGGAAAAAAATCGCGAATTTCAACAATTAATAGAAAAGATTGTTGAATTGAATTTTGTCAACTGGGCGCAAAAATATTGCGAAATTTCTCAATCACTCGTGAAAAAAATCGTGATTTTTCCCAAAAATTCGCGAATTTCGTGAATAGCTCATGGAAAAAATTACAAATTTTGTATGTAATTGCTTCCATTTTTTTCCAAATATTTCCAAAATATTATGAAATAGAAATCCATTGGTTGCAGGGAAAAAATCACAAATTTCGTCGATTGTGCGCGTAAAAGAAAGCTAATTTATTGCGCGAAAAAAATCGCAAATTATATCAATGTACATCAGGAAAAAATCACGTTTCGTCGATCGGTCGTTGGAAAAAAATTGCAAATATTGTCAATCCATCACGTAAGATATCGCAAAATTCGCCAATCACTCATAGAAAAAAAATCGCGAACTTTGTCAATCGGTCATGGAAAAAACTTGCAAATTTCGAAGATCGATCGCAGAACAAAAACGTCGCGAAATAATTCGATCGGGGGGCGGAAAAAATCGCAATTTTCGTTGATCCGTTGCGGGAAAAAAATCGCGAATTTTGAAAATTTGACACTGAAAAGAATCGCGAATTTCGTCAATTTATCGTAGGTATCGCAAATTGGTTGTTTGAAAACCGCAAATTGGATCGCAAATTGGTTGATTGCCGATTGGTTGCCAATTGGCAATGGAAAATTACCGCGAAATCTGTCAATCGGTCGTTGATAAAAAATCGTGAATTTCGTCAATCAGTCGCACTTGATTTACAACAGAAAAAAAAAAGAGTTTTGTCAATAGCCCGCAGAAAAAATAGCATAATTATTCTATCATGCCTTGTTATTTCAAAAAAAGATTCCTTTTATTTTAAATGAAGTTATTCTTCATTAACATTTTTTTATAATTTTCAATAACGTTCAATTATTTAGAAATTGTGTGTAATTTTTTTTTCTTCGAGTTACCATTTATCAAGAACGAACGGTTAGTCTTCATAAAGTGTTGAATGGTTATTCATACAGATGCGAAGAAGCCCTGCATTCCTGCATACAATTATTTATTTCCGTTTGTTTATTTTTGTTATAGACAAAAAATAATTATTCATCAAGAAAGAAGACTTTTTACCCCCCCCCCCCACCTCCCCGATATAGAATTTTCTCTGTGTTACTGATGTGGCCCTCGACAACCCCAACATTTTTGCAAAGTGGCCCTTCTCTTAAAAAGGTTGTGCACCCCTAATCTACATTATAACGAACAAACGTATCAGTGCGTAACGCTGACGTCATTTTTCGAAGGACAACACTTCACAATCAAATTTCGGTCTTGAAATTTTCGCTACTGCAATTTTTTAACCTTTTGACCATTGTACATTTCCACTTTTTGTCTCATAGGGAAAAAAATTCACTTTGAAATGCAATTTGTTTAAAAACTGTATTAATTGACTGATGTATTATATTTTATAAAATAATTTTTAAGCATGATTTTTTAAAAATTTATCTTATCACGTGCCGGTTTCAATACATAATAATAATAAACATTTTGCAAATAAAGCAACAAACATTTTTCAGCATTTGTTTCTGACTATTTTTCCATAACGAAATTAATACTTCCTTTATTAACAAATAAAAGAATAAAATAAAAAAAATCACCAATCTAACATATTTGCGAAAGACAAATTAACGAAATTAATACTTCTTTTATAAACAAATAAAAGAATAATATTAAAAAAACACAAATCTAACATATTTGTAATCGTACAATTTAAATTTTTAGATCACCAAATAGGATTATTTTTTTTTTAAATGGAGTTTGTTTGCAAAGTTCATCTGAGTTTCCTGACTGTCTATGATTTTAAAAACAATTTTAAAGAATGAAATATTTTTTAATTTATCTATATCGCGCGGCGCTCGATTACGAAAGATTAATTCGTTCGCCCTTAAAACAAAATAAAGAGTTCCTCATTTTCTTATGGCTAATATCCATTAAAAAAATCCCCTACGGATAAATAAATAAAATAATATAAATAAAACCCAAATTTACCAGACATGTATAAGCTCTGAAATTATCAGAATAAAAAAGGGTGCCATAAATAGCAAAATCTTGGCAAATAACTCTTAGCATGCGGCTAATAAGAAAATACCGCTTTTGATAAATTTCAAAAAATTATTTGATTGCATAATTCGTATTTTCCATATGAAAAATGCTTTTTTTAATGTAAGTGGTCAATCTAAAAAAATTATTGCATATAAAAAAATTATTAGTTTTCAATTAACTAAAATCCCTGCCGGCTCGGGCCTACAGGCGGAGGTAGATTTCGAAGTTAAGTACTAAATTCACCAACAAAACTTAAATCAAGATTAGAGATAAACTCAGTTCCTTCACTAAGAATGAGCTTTAGGGAGCTAAATATTTTGTGAAAATAACTCACATGACGTTACATATTCACCTGCGGAGGTCCATTTTATTTCCAATATGACGCAATATTTTGTTTGTTTGTTTGTTTTTAATTCGTCAAGCTATTTATTTCATTTTGAGTTTTCATGCAGAAATCTTGCTCCAAAAAACTCATGACGTAATATTCAATTTGTTTTCAATTCGTCAAACTGTTTATTTAATTTATTTTTTCACGTGAAGATCTTGCAATAGAAAAGCGATTGTTGTGGTGAGAATTAATTTTATTGCTTTTTTTTATTGTTGGCAACTGCTATAACGAAAAATATTTATTTTTTTCCTTCCTGTCATTGTTGTGTAAGAGCTGGTTTTATCAGAATCATGTCAAGTCGGTATTCAAAATTTTGAACCATCCCCAGTCCCATTCCCTTCGGCCGATTTTGCCCATTTTCAATCCCCGCCGAGATATTAGTCATCTCAATGTTGTTGGCGAGTTTGAAGACGATCCGAGCATAATTGCGACTTTTATTGTGCGGACAAAATTTAGTACATACATACATACATACATACATATATATATATATATATATATATATATATATAAACTTTTTACATGGGGGTGGTTTTGGGTTCCTGGGGTCCTATAATGAAAAGTTATGAAGGAATTTTTCAAAAGTCGCACCATGGTAACGACTGCAATAGGTAGTATTTCTTACGAAATCTACCTAAAAAATGTTTCCACCTATATTCTTTAACCCGGGAAGCCCGGATACGATCCCTTAGTTATTGTAAAAAATGTCTGTATGTCAGAGGTAATCTCTGGAGCTACCGAACCGATTTCATAAGTTAAGGTATCAAAATGGTGGTGCTAGTCCAACTTAGAACATTCGCTATATTTTATGTCGGTGTCACTAACCCAAAGGGTGTGCAGGAGCAAAAAACATTCTAAAAATGCGATTTTTGCATTACTGAAGGGCCTAGAGTCATGAAATGTGGAATATTAGTTACTTATTAGATATAAATGATTTCTAAGAACAGTTCTTAAACAATTCGAAATTTGAAAGGGGTGAAAATGCACGAAAAGCGTTCTAAAAAACTTACAAAATGGTGGTTCATACACAATCTCAGGAAATATCAAACCGATTTAAAACATAATGGTGTAAAAATGATGGCGATAACCTCTTGCTCTAACAAGGGCTATGTTTTATGTCGGTGCCACTACCACAAAGGGGGTGCAGGAGCAAGAAACGCTCTAATACTGAGATTTATACGTTACTGAAGAGCCTAGAAATATGAAATTTGAAATATTAGTTACTTATTAGATATAAAGGATTTCTAAGAACAGTTCTTAAAAAACTGGGAATTTAAAAGGGGTGAAAATGCGAGAAAAGCGTTCTAAAAAACGTTCTAAATGGTGGTTTCTGCACAATCTCAGGAAATACCAAACCGATGTTTTATGTCGGTGCCACTACCCAAAAATATTTTACGTAAATATATCAAATATACCCAGGCTATATTTTATGTTTGTCCCACAACCCCAAAGGGGGTGCAGGTACAAAAAACGTTCTAAAAATGCGATTTTTGCATTACTGAAGGGCCTAGAATCATGAAATTTGGAATAGTAGTTACTTATAAGATATCAATGATCTGTAAGATACCAATAATCTCTATTTCCTAAAAAAATCGAAATTTAAAAGGGGAGAAAATGCGCGAAAAGCTCTGTAAAAAACTTTCTAAATTGCAATTTCTATGCAATCTCAGGAAGTACCTAACCAATTTCAAATATAATTGTGTAAAAATGATGGTGACAGCTCTTACTCGAAGATAGGCTGCATTTTATGTCTGTTTCCACTACCCCAGAGGAGATGCAGGAGCAGAAAACGTTCTAAAAATGCGATTTTTCAATTATGGAAGGACCTAGATTCATGAAATTTTGCATGGTATATATTTATTATATACAAATGATATAACAGAACATTTCTTTAAAAATTTGAAATTTAAAAGGGTTGAAAATGCGCAAAAAACGTTCTAAAAACTTTTTAAATACCGATTTGTGAGCAATCGCAGGAAGTACTGAACCGATTTAAAATATAATGGTGTAAAAATGATGGTGGCAGCTCCTGCAAAAAGATAGGCTATATTTTATGTCTATTTCCACTTACCCAGAGGATATGCAGGAGCAAAACACGTTCTAAAAATAAGATTTTTGAATTATGGAAGGACATAGATTCATGAGATTTTGCATGGTATATATTTACTAGATATAAATGATCTCTAAGAACATTTCTTTAAAAAATTGAAATCTAAATGCACGAAAAACGTTCTAAATGCCGATTTTTGAGCAATCTCAGGAAGAATCAAACTGATTTCAAAAGTAATGGTAGGGGATTGATGCTGACAGCCTCTGCTCTAACATAGGTGCTATTTCATGTCGGTGTCACTATCACCTGGAGGTTGCAAAAGCAAAAAAACTTTCTAAATTTCGATTTTTGTGATCGGTAGGGGCTAGTAACTTGAAAATAGTCAAGTTACATATTTATGAGATATAAATGATCTTTAAGAACAGTTTCGAAATAATTGGAAATTTAAAAGGGGTGAAAATGCGGGAAAAGCATTTTAAAAACGTTCTAAATTGCGATTTCTACTCATTCTCAGTAAATACCAAACCTATTTCAAAAGTAATGGTTGCAAATTGATAATGACAGTCCCTGATCCAACATAGGCTATATTTTATGTTGTTGTCACTACCATCTGGGGGTTGCAAGAGCAAAACATATTCTAATTTGCGTTTTTTGCACAACTGAGGGGTCTAATAGTTTGAAATATGCATGTTATTTACTTACAAGGTGCAATGACTGTCTAAGAACAGTCGAAAGAAAATTCCAAATTTATAAGGATGAAGTGAGCGAAAAGCGTTCTAAAAACGTTCTAAATTATAATTTTTATGCAACCTTATCAAATACCAAAATTATTTAAAAAATAATGGTGACAAATTGTTGGTGATAGAGACTGCTCAAACATAAGCTATATTTTATGTCTGTGCCACTACCACCAGAGGGTTGCAGGAGCAAAAACAACTTTCTAAATTGCGATTTCTGTGATACTGAAGAGGCTAGAAACTTTAAATATGGCATGGTAGTTACTTATAAAATATAAATGTCCTCGAAGGACTGTCGAGAATAAATTCGAATTAAAAAGGGGTGAAGCGAAGGGGATGAGTGAAAAGTGTTCTAAAAAAGTCCTAAATTACGATTTCGATGCAATTTCAGGGAATATAAACCGATTATAAATGTAATAGTAACAAATCAATAGTAACAATCTCTGATCCTACACTGGCTTTATTTTATGCCAATGATTCTACCAACTGGGGTTCACAAGAACAACAAATGTTCTAAAAAAGGCCTTTAAAATCTCTCTAAATTACGTTTCTGTGGAATATTAGGAAATAACAAACCGATATAAAAATTAATGTTGGGAAATTAATGGTACCATTTCCTATTTGAACATAGCCCTTTATGCTGAGAGAGGTAGTAGGACTTGGAATTTGACATGATAGCTAATTTTAAGTTATAAGAAGATGGTTTCCAAAATATTCAAAAGAATACTGAACTGAGCGTATTAATTGAGCATAAAAGTTTCGAAATATTTTGTAAATTATCATTTATTTAGTTACATTTCTTTTTATTAATTTAAGTCTCATTTATGCCTAATGCAGTGTAATAATGAAGTTTAGTCAAACTGTTTTTTAAATATTAATTTTTGAATTTATTCCTAAAAGTATAATTTCTTTTAATAAAAATTAGACATATAAATATCACTTGACACATTTCAAATATTACGCGAGCAAAGCCGCGGGGTTTGCTAGTAATCCATAAAGTCATATATCAATAACTATATTCACTTCTTTTACATAATTATTTAGACATTATAAACCCTTTAATTATATTAAATTTGCTGCATATGTGTAAAAGTTTCAAATTAATTATGTGTTACTGATATTATTCCTGAAATTTTGCATATTTTCCAAAACTGCTATATTATACTATAACAGATAAAATAACTACTAAATAATAAATTCATCGTCCACGGTAATGTAAAAGAAAATAGGAATTATATTCTAATTTCATTTGAAATTGTAAATTACTTTGTGAAAATGATTATATGCGTCCATTTTGGACTGAATAAAATCATATTAATTAATCGATAATTAAAGCAAATAAATATGTATTTATAAAATTTAATTCAAATCCAACTGTACAGAAAAAAATTTAAATGCTTATGTATTTATCAACATTACGAAAAAAAAAATGCAAATCAGATAATTTATAAGAAAGGCGAACAAAAAGCACACACAGACAAATATTTTTTGGTGTCTTTTAAAGTAAATTGTGTATAAATTAAAAAACATTCTTTTTCGATAACGATTATTGTGGGTTTAATAACAGTTTTCTTTATCAAACAATTTTGTTACAATAAATTTTTGAAATATTACTTTTTGTAAATATTATAATTTTTTATGTAACTTTGTCTGATGAACCGTTTTAAAGAAATTAATTAGCTTAATTTCATAAAACACTGAGCAATAAAAATTCGAGAATCACCTTTACAATGAAATTCCCGTCAAAATTATAAAAAAATTCTGCTGTCGATTGCATCGTTTAGTTGCACATACATTTCTATACCAAAATGATCATATGGAAATTAGTAAGTAGAAACCATACTTTGCGAATTCTGACCACATTTTAGAGTTTTAGAATTATTATACGACAATATGTACCAAGATTATCTCCCTCTCGAAACATCGTGACATTCTTGTAGCTAATGTGTCTTCGATTGCGACGTATAGTTCTCCATACATTTCTGTACCTAAGCGCACAAATGAAAATTAGTAAATAGAAAGCAATTGCTAATGTTCCCTCGAATGCATGGTATAGTTTCTTAAACATTCTATACTTAAGTGAATGGACCCACACTGTGCGGGCTCTAAAGTCTTGTATAAAGAACGGTTTTATATGGATGTTTGAATAGATGGAGACTTGCAGACTAGGCTTTGAAATTTTTATTTTCTTCTATCTTAACAAGAAGAAAGTATTGGATTCATGAAAATTTTCGAATTCCGGTTTTCGACGTATTTACACGTTTTAGGGGTCAGAGATCCGAAAAACATGTTTTTACAAAATGTCTGTCTGTGAGTCTGTGTGTCTGTCTGTCCGTCTGTCTATCTTCTGAATATGACACAAATTTTGTGGGCACTCTATCTCAAGAACTAATGCGCGGAATTTAATAAAATATTATATTCAGTTAGTACCTGATGTAAGTTGGTGCTGATTAGTTTTTGGTGTAAATCTCTCAACAGGTGGCGCTGTTATGCAACATTTTTCACGATTTCCACAATCGCTGCTCAATCTCCAGAACTAAAGCACGGATTTTCCTCAAACTTCAGATTCAGTTAATCCTTGACATGAATTGATGTTTTATATATTTTTGTGTAAATCGCTCAACAGGTGGCGCTGCTATACTACATTATTTGTAATTTCCGCGAAAGCTCTATCTCAAGCACTAATGCTTGGATTTTCAACAAACTTCAAATTCAGATATACCTATATATGAATTAGTGCTGTTTAATTTTTGGTGTAAATCGTTCAACATGTGGCGCTGCTAAGCAGCCTTTACACGATTTCCACATTAGCTCAATATCCAGAACTAATGTACGGATTTTCACCAAACTTCAGATCCAGTTAGCCTTTGACATGGATTAACGTTTTATAGAAATTGGTGTAAATCACTTAACATGTGGCCCTGCTATGCAACATGTTTCACGATTTCCACAATCGCTGCTCCATCTCCAGAACTAATGCTCGGATTTTCCTCAAACATCAGATTCCCTTAATCCTTGACATGAATTGATGTTTTATACATTTTGGTGTAAATCGCTTAACAGGTGGCGCTGCTATGCTGCATTATTTGTAATTTCCGCAATAGCTCTATCTCAAGCACTAATGCTTGGATTTTCAATAAACTTCAGATTCAGATATACCTAGATATGAATTAGTGCTGTTTAATTTTTGGTGTAAATCGTTCAACAGGTGGCGCTGCTAGGCAGCCTTTTTCACGATATCCACATCAGCTCAACATCCAGAACTAATGAACGGATTTTCACCAAATTTCAGATTCAGTTAGCCTTTGACATGAGTTAACGTTTTATAGAAATTGGTGTAAATCACTTAACATATGGCGCTACTATGCTGCATTTTTCAGAATTTCCACCATAGCTCTATCTCAATAACTAATGCACGAATTTTTATCAAACTTCAGATTCAGGTATACCTTGATATCAATTAGTGCTGTTTATGTTTTGGTGTAAATCGCTCAACAGGTGGCGCTGCTATGCTACATTTTTCAGAGTTTCCGCTGTAGTTCTATCTCAAGAACTAATACACGATTTTTCATCAAACTTCAAATTCAAATATACTTTGATATGTGGTAAATTGATGTAACTTCTTTTACTATTTAAATGATTTAATTGACGCGATGTATATAGAAGAAAGTTTTGTGATGGCCACAACATACTAGTTTTTAATTTGGATGTGGGAAGAAGATTAATGGTTTGCTGTTATTGCCAGGTTAAGGACATTATGCAGGTATTTCTCTTTCATGTTTGTGTATTTTTACTTCCTTCTATCTTTCGAAGAAAAAAGTTTTGTCTCATGAAAATTTTCGAATTCCGGTTTTCGACGGATTTAAACGTTTTATGGGTCAGAGAACCCGAAATATATGTTTTTTTAAAAAATGTCTGTTTGTGAATCTGTGAGTCTGTCTGTGTGTGACACAAATTTTGTGGGCACTCTATCTCAAGAACTAATGAAAGGAATTTAATAAAAATTTAAAATCAATTAGTCCCTGATGTAAATTGGTACAGATTAGTTTTTGGTGCAAATCACTCAACAGGTGGTTCTGCTATGCAGTATTTTTTCGCGATTTCCACATTCGCTAAATCTCCAGACCTAATAATGCACGGATTTTCATCAAACTTCAGATTTAGTTTGTCCATGCCTGGAATTCACGTTTTATGTATTTTAGTGTAAATCGCTCTGCAGGTGGCGCTGCTATGCTGCATTTTTTGCGATTCCCACAATAGCTCTATCTCAAGAACTAATGCTTGGATTTTCAACAAACTTCAAATTCAGTATATCTTGATATGAATTACTGCTACTTGTGTTTTGACGCAAATCACGCAACAGGTGTCGCTGCTATGCTGCATTTTTCAGAATTTCCACTATAGCTCTATCTCAATAACTAATGCACGAATTTTCTTCAAACTTCAGATTCATGTATACCTTGATATCAATTAGTGCAGTTTACGTTTGGTGCAAATCGCTCAATAGGTGGAGCTGCTATGCTACATTTTTTAGAATTTCCACTATAGCTCTATCTCAAGAATTAATGCACGAATTTTCATCAAACTTCAAATTAAGGTATACTTTGATATGAATTGGTGTTAAATTGATGTAATTTCTTGTATTATTTAAATGATTTAATTGAAGCGATTTATATCGAAAAAGGTTTTGTGATGACCATAACATACTAGTTCTTAGTGGTTTAGGTAGGTTCACGTTGTTGTGAATTCATACATGTAAAGATAATTTAATTGGTTTATTTTTAATAATACTAGGGGGCTCTGCCCCCTACGAGCTACGCTCGCCAACCCCCGTTCAGGGACACCAAAATACAAAAAGCACGCTAATTTGATCGGCTTTAAAAATATTGAATTAAAATTAAAAAAAAAAAAACAGTGGCGATTTCTCAATAAAAGGGTTTCCATTCGTTTTTCTTGGATTGGGGATTTTTAAGACCATATCTGCTGCTGTTAAAAGATACAATGGCTGTTTTCGTATTTAATTAAAAAAATTAGTTAAACATTCGAAAATAATCTAATGTAAAATGAATTAAGTAAACAGTGTCATTGTCTCCCGGTATTTTTTTTACAGCGCTATAAGATAGTTCTTTTAAATAATTCATCTTAAATGTATCGTTTCAAATCTGACGTAATTTACATCAAAGTTTTATTTCTCTTATTAATATTTACGTGAAAATACTTTTGTTGTTAGAAGGAAATATTATTTGCGCTGTCTTCGAATTCACGATAATAGTTGAAAATATTATCTCAAAATATCAATTAAATGTCTCGCGCAGATATATTTTTTAATTTAAATTGTTTTGCCATATTTTTTGGCCATTTTAAATATGACGTAATTTCCTCCATTTACAGGTTTTAACGCATAGTAATGATTTTTTTATTTTAATGTTTTGTTTCTCTTTTCAAATTCCAGTGTAAATATGGTTCTTATGACGCAATTTTCCTGCTTTTAACATGTAATCATTTAATTCTACTTTTAAATTATTTTTTCTGTTTACAATAGTCCGGTGTAAATAAATTTTTTATTTCAACTAAACATTATTGTTTGTGCTGTTTATAAAGTTCGCAACAGTTTAAATTAATAACATTTTTTAAATTTGTAAAAAATATCTCTCGAAATACTGAAATTTTGAATTTAAAATAGAAATAAAACCTCAAAAAATAGTAAAAAAAAATGCAATCTGCACACCGGGAACTTATAACCTATAAAATGATCTAAAAATGAGTAAATTCTCATGTATAGTTTTTGCTCCAATAAAACTTTTTTAATGCAACGATTTTGTCCAACTTTAGCATTAAATATCTCTGAAAGTAATTCTTCGATTTGAAAACTGTCTGCATCAGCGTTTTTATCAAATATTTCTTTATAATACCACCGATTTCCATATTTTTGTATACGACAGTTTTTTTAATATTAACGAAGAAAGGCCATGCTCAAGGCATACTTAGATACTACTACAGACAGACTGATTTGCGTTTAATGTATGAAGTCGCTCGCCAGAGGACTCTGATACCCTGCCCAAAATTGAAATTTGACTCTGACCGTAACTGAAACAACCTGGGAAGGGTAGATATGTAAACAAACACCAAAATTACGTCATGTCGCCATGGTTACGTTTACAATTCTGCTGACATTCCAATCAAGCTTAGAAATGACAGATAATTAAGGGTTAAGGGTTAAGGGTAAGACAGCTGTTAAGGGTTATTATAAACTGTCCATATCAATATAAATGTAAAGTTCTATTTATTTAAGTGACTAATATAATGTGTTTCTCTTTAAAACTGTTAAACCAACACACATAAATATATATAAATAAAAAAACACATGCTTAGTCTAAAACATCAATGTCACAAATTTATTTGGTACCACTTAGTTATCCCGTCGACCAATTTCGCCAAATTATATAAATCGCTAAAACACTCGCCAAATTATACAAATTGACATAATTTTTATTTTAAATAACGAAAGAACAAATAAATTAGTGTAACATTAATAAATATACAAATAAAACGTCGAAATAAAAATCACTTGATGACATAAACACGTGTAACTTGCTTACAGTCAAGTGAATGTGACATTTACGATCAAGCATTATTGGCATTTAATCTTATAGTTTGGCGATAGATTTTTGGTCGACGGGATAACTAAGTACCATTTATTTACTATTTTCACTGCTGAAACAATAAAACTGATGGAATTTTTTTTAATGTATTAAAATACTCATAAAATTCCTTGTAATAATTAATAAATGTAATTTATTAAGTAACAAATACCCTTACATGATTTAATCAAAATTGCTTGGATAACATAGAATATTGCAACGATATTTAAATCCGTGATCACCATTTCTTTCTCTGATTAAAAATATTTAATGTTTAAGGAAGATCGGCTTTTTTTTTCTTCTTCTTCTTTGTTCGGGCGATATTAAAAACAAATATTTTACCGATAACAGTAAATTAATCAAAAATAGCTGCTTCAAGTCAGTTATGAGAACTGTAGTTTGATAAAAGTCAAATTTTAATTTTAAAACGTGTATATGAAACCAAGCTATTTTTACATAAATACGGGACATTCTAAAAAGAATAACACAACCGACATTTTTCATGAATGAACCAAACGATCAAGGTAAACAATAAATAATTTAGCTAATCTTAAAAGTATGTGTAACACTAAAATGCTGCAATTTGTGTAAAATAGCCTTTTAAATCGAAGGAAATTGAAGAATATAAATATTTAAGGTACTTTTCGGTTAGCCGGGAGCCAGTGTTATGTGTACATCTGTATGTATATCTATATATACATATATATGTATATTTATACATATATAGAAGCTATATGTATACATATATAGAAGCTATATGTATACATATATATATGTGTGTATACATATACAATATATATAAATGTACATGTATATATACATATATTTATAACACTGGCGCCCGGCTAACCGAAAAGTACCATATTTAATTTATTACATGAAAATACGATCAATGATTCTGAAACCTCGACGATGAGAAACAAGCTTCTGTCTGGGCAGGGTATAAATGTAAACAAAGAGCACGTTGTGAAGTTTTGGTTCAGGGTTTGAAGTTGGATCCGACTTCACTTTTTCGGCGAAATGCGCGGGCCGTTATATACCATAGTAGGCTATGGCCATGCTTAAGCCAAGACTTTACTATTATATCATAAAACTTATCATAAAAGCCCTTATCATAAAACAGACTTGACAATCCGGAGAAAGTCTATGGGTGAAAATGTCCCCGATAATTGCCAACTTATTAGCTGACATTGTCCCGTAAGTTACGCCACCTGGTGTATACTCCTGGTAATACTCCATAAACAAATGCAAAGTAAAAAATTGAAAATGTTGTGTTACTGGCAAAATTGTATAAAATATTTTTCGAATTCCAGTAAAATAAAGGCGTAAAAAAAATATTTCGCACAATTATGTTCTGGCTTTAAAAAATAAAACATATCAAAAATGAAGATATAAATATAAGATTTATTGATATTTTTTTAGGGTACTTGTTAGTTATCCCGTCGACCAATTTCGCTAAATTATATAAATCGACAAACTACTCTCTAAGTTCTACAAATTGACACAATTTTTTATTTTAAATAACGAAAAACCAAATAAATTGGTATAACATTAATAAAAAATACAAATAAAACGTCGAAATATTGGTTTTATTGGCGATTATTGGCATTTAATCTTAAAATTAATTAATTTATGGCAAACCATTATTGGCATTTAATCTTACAATTTGGCGACAGTAATTTGGTCGACGGGATAACTAACAAGTACCATTTTCAGTATATAGGACTTTGCGGGTTATTTTTTTTTAAATCTTGGCACAATTTGGGCTTCGGAAAGAGCGATTTGTTGCCGATTGATATAAACAGTTATGAAAACAAAGCTTATGAACTGTCAGCTTGTTTTATAAGAATTTACGGCACAGATGTCATGTATATAGAATGATATTGGCGCGATTTTTTTTCCGACGCCAATTTTGCGAAAACCTCGTTACCATATCATCTATATCCGGATAACCATATCAAGCAAAATAAAGACACTTTGGTGCCAGTTAAGTATCCGGTGCGTATATGACATTGGCGCCAGAAACAAATCGCGCCAATATGACATCTGTGACGAATTTACATGTATAAATTTAGTTTCTAGATATTATTATTGTTTTTTATATACGATTTGCTTATATTTGTATATAAAATAGATAAATGCCTTTTTTATATTAAATAAATTGTACAAATATTGGAAAATATTGCTTCTTTATGTGAAACAGTGAATATGCTTCCAGAAATTATGTTGCCAAATTTTCTTCTCTCGCCAAGGCCCCTATACTTGAAAAATACCGATTTATCATAGCAAACGCGGCAGCGTTAAGCTATAATATGATTAAGAAATAGAAAATGCAAACGACTTTCTTAAATTTCTGGCGAACCAGTTGACATACGACAATGATTTTTGTTTTGAAAGATAGAACTCGACGAGACGAATAAACTGATAGCATTTAAAAAATTACTGTAGCTTTCAGTAGTTTTTTATTTAATCTTAAACGAAAAAATGAAGACACAAAATTCAACAAAGTGTAGCTAAAGTTCCAGTGGGTGGATTAACTTCGTTTTTGTTTTATTTTGATCCTCTTGTTAAAACATAGAATAGGTTTTTTTTTCAACTTTGTATGTTTGACGGTCGCTGATAAATTGAAATTGTCTTTTATAATGTCCCCATAAAATTATAGAAATCTCTCCTTTTCATTTTCTAATTCAATAATATATTTCGTGTTGCCACTCCCTAAAATGCAGTACAATAATTTTAAAAAAAGGATAGCACGTGTACTTTTGTTTTTATAAGTCAATAAAAATTGAAATTCAACTGACAGATTTTTGTATTTGTGAAATCGATGTCAACCTAAGCAGATAATGCATAATTGTCATATATATATATATAAACTTTCTTGATTAATATTTTGAACTGGAGTAATAGACACAATGGAGCACAAACGAGTTGATAGGAAAAAGAAAAACAGGGTAAATCTCAAGCTTCTGTTCAGGAGCTAACTGTAAGGTTTATTTTAATTATCATCATAACATCCTGACTTACACAAGCGATAGTTATGCAGTAATATAAATACTTCCCATACTAAGCATACCTTAAAAAATACCATTCCATCTATTTTTAATAAGGAAGAGATGTCATGTACGCACCAGAGTATATAACTGGCGCGATAATGGCGTTATTTTGCCTGATACGGTAACTGAGCTATTGTCGTTTATTTATCAATTATTTTTTTTTATTTACTTTTATTTTATTTTTTAAAATTATATAAATTGTTTTGTTCTATAGTTATTAATAATTAAACTTTTCATTGTTTATTGTTATTTCCTTTTTAAAATAATAGAAAGTAATTTAAAAATAAATATGTAACTGCTATTCGAAAACGAGGTTTTCGTCAAATTTGCGTCAGAAAAAAAACCGCACCAAACCCGTTGTGTATATGACATCTGTGCCTTAAATAATTAGGGTTTCGTTTAACTTTAGGTACTTTTGCTTGAGATATTGTCGAAAATGTACAGCAAAAATATATGGTACTACTTGATTATCCCGTCGACCAGTTTCGCCAAACTATTCGGCAAATGATACAAACTGACATAATTTTTATTTTAAATAACGGAAGAATAAATAAATTAGTAAAACATTAATAAAAATACTAATAAAAACTTGGGCACAGATGTCATATACGCTCAATATTGGCGCGATTTTTTCCGACGCCAATTTGGGGCGTATATGACATCTGTGCCAACCTTCTTAATATATCATCTATATCCGGGTTACCATATCAAGCAATATAACGACACTCTGACGCCAGTTAAGTACCCGGTGCGTATATGACATTGGAGTAAAAAAAAAATCGCACCAATATGCGGCGTATATGACACCTTTGCCAAAACTTGAATTAAAAATCACTTGATGACGTAACAAACATGTGTATCGTGTTAAATGTCAAATGAATGTAACATTTACTACCATCCATTATTGTCATTTAAAATCTTATAGTTTGGCGATAATTTTTTTGTCGACAGGATAATCAAGTTGTACCAAGTATGGTACAGATGTCATATACGCACCACGTCGGCGCGATTTTTTTTTCTGACGCTATTTGGCGACAACCTCGTTTTCGAATACCAGTTTCATATATATTTTTAAAAAGGGATTAACAATGAAATTTAAAAAGTTTAATTAATAACAATAGAACAAAACAATTTATATAATTTTAAAAAAGAAAATAAAAGTAAATAAACAATTTATTAATAAATAAACAACAACATTCGGGTTACCATGTCAAGCAAAATAAGAAAACTTTGGCGCCAGTTAAATACCCCGGTGCGTATATGACATTGGCGTCAGAAAAAAATCGCGTCAACGTGAAGCGTATATGATATCTGTGGCGGTTCAAGTACACTTCGGAACGTTACTTTGAAATCGATGAGTTTCATCGCCAAAATCGCCAAGATGCCTAATGATCATCGCCATTGAATATATAAATAATGCCATATTTGCAAATTTATAGGTCAAAATATAAGAGGAACCTCGGTTCACGACCGCTTCTGTTTATAACCAGTTCGGTTTATGTCCAACTTCGGTGATCAAAATTTGACTCGGTTAGCGTGCAATATCTCGGTTCCCGACCAAGGCTGCCGAATAGTTCAGTTGGCAACCCTCACATAACTCTTGTTATTAGTCAAGTTTTGAGTAAGGTGTGCATATCAGAGTGCTTTGTGTACCTTTATTACTGTAAAAAAATTAACTTTTTGTTTTACTTTTATTCAGGTTTGCGCTAATTTTAGCTCTCATTATGGCTTCTAAGAATGAAAAAGTGCTTAGTGATAGCAGTAGTAAGAAGCTTAAGCGAATTGCTGTTCAATAAAAGAAATTGTAGCAAAACATGAGAACGATGTTAGTATAACCGGTCTAACTAAACAATACGATGTGGCCTAAACCTTCAATTTCCACGATAATCTACAATATATGTTACGCTATCGTGTGTGTCACAGAAATCGCGATTATTTGTTAATTGTTTAATGGCAACGCTCGAATGAAACGCATCTCATTGGTTATAGAACAGCATTTAATGCATCACCATACCTATAAGAAGGGTTACCATATACGGGACCCTGTTCTGTCGCAAAATACCGCTAAGTTTGTCACCAACTTGGTGATATATCGCCAAATTCCTATAGACTTCCATTGTAAACTAATAGGGTTTACTTGTTTAGAGAGAATCAACAAACTAAGATATTTTAATGCAACAAAAACTAACATCAGTTTAAGGAATTATATTAGTTATATTTAAGGGAGCCCAAGTAAATTAAATTATGAATAAAAATAACGTGAATTTGATTAAAAAACCTGGAACCTCTTAAAACAATGTGCATAACTTGGTTAAATAGTGCATTATTGTGCGAAATAAGAAAAAAAGTATTGGGAATATTTAAAGCAACTCAGGTTTATTTATATTCAATATATAATTATCAAAAAATTTAAATGACCAGTATTAAAAAATGCTCTGACGAGCACCAAAAAAGGCTAATATGTTTAAGTATGAAAAAGGGTTTGACAAGTGCTTCTAATAGAGCATGAAAAAGGACAAGGGGTCCCTTCTTGGCTGCAGCTCACTGTCAATGCCAACTTTGAAAAAATCATATTTGCGCTATTTTCATATAAAAAAAATCAGCCACAGTTACGATAAAAATGTGTAGTGTAAAGACACAACCAGTAAAGACGCAACCTGATTAAACATAAATGTAAGGCGACATAGTACCAAAAACCTTAGTTCCTACAGCGTATCACACTCATGTAGGGCCACCAAGCACGCCCGCAATGTAGAACTGTACAGAAAACTGATTTGTAGTGCAGTGCAGACTGTTGCAGCACTCTGCACAGGAACAATTCTACATGTGCACGCATAACATTATATTTATTAATTCATTGATTGTTGAAATTAAAAGCAAGTGGCTGTGGCTGTACAATGTACTATGCAGTACAGCAATGCATGTAAATTATAAACGAACATTAGACGTATACACCTTTAATACGGAAGTACAAAAGCACAGTGTGAATGTGCGCTGAGGTTCAAAAATCATAAGCATAATAGGAATGTACAGTGTAGTACAATTTATAGAGAAATAATGGTACACAGTGCACTGTACAAAGTTGCATTGCAGACGCATGCGCAGTACAACAGTGCAGTTAACATGTAAAGCGCGACGAAAAGTTTTACTAAAGTACCGCGAATTTATTTTATATGGAAAAAGCGCAAATATGATTTTTTCAAAGTTGGCATTGACAGTGAGCTGCAGCCAAGAAGGGACCCCTTGTCCTTTTTCATGCTCTATTAGAAGCACTTGTCAAACCCTTTTTCATACTTAAACATATTAGCCTTTTTTGGTGCTCGTCAGAGCATTTTTTAATACTAGTTATTATATGATGTAGTATTAGCTAATGTTCTGTAATCTGTTCCATAGTCAAAGTTGACTGAAAAAACGCGATGCTGGAATAATGTGGTATCAAGTATACGGTTTAAAAATAAAATTAATTTTGCGCCAAACTACACTTACGCCAATTGGTTCTAAGTCTGATTAAGAAAGAATACTCAAATTAAGATTTACAAACACCAAAATCGTAGCATGACAAGAATACGGTATTTGCGGAAAGTTGAGGGACATGTATAAATTTAAGTGATTATTAAACTTTATTTTTCCAATTTTTTAAGTGTTTATGACTTCAGTCTGTTTTTTTTGTGTGTGTGTGTGTATCTATGCGTGTTTTAACTTTCCTAAAACACTTTGATACATTTTAGTAAAACTTACATAACATATGCGAGTTAAAACAAGGAAATTAATTACGCACCAAACTATGCCCGCCAAGATATACCAATTGGCTGTGGAGCCAATTATGAAACTTTCCATAGATTAATACATACAAACTTTATATGAAAAAACAGTGAAGCTTTCATCTAAAGTATGTTAAACTGAAATGATCCCCCATACTTTCAAAAATAAAACAAATGATAGGCCAATAAATAATTAAATGAGACTGTGCATTGAAACAAATTGAAGGAGCGATGTTAAATTAATACTGTAAGGTGAAATTAATTGTGAAAAGAAAAGAAATAGAAGAAATAAAATAAATCATATATTTGAAAATATAAAAGAGAAAATGAAATATTTTACATTTTCCGGATCTAGATGCTATCCATTTATTTCAATAACTAATATCACTGAGAAATTCATGGTAAAATAATTTTCTTTCCTGATTATTATTATTATTATCATCATCATTTATTTACATAACGGAATACAGCAGTAAACATTTTTTGTTTAACAGTAAAATAAGTTCATTTTTTAAATAAAATGTCTAGAACATATGAAAATTTTAAGATTAACAACTATCATTTGCAAACTACAAAGCACATCGTAAAGAAAATGGTAAAAGACAAATGGAAAACAAATTAAAAAATATTTCTGTTTCTCGCGTTAGATGGCGCTAGTCACGGGAAACCATGTGGTTTCTAACCACGTGTACAGCGGACAAAGGAAACTTAGCGATTGCGAGGCCTGTTATTTCGATTAGGAGGCCTTGGCTTAAGCATTTAAATTGCATGAGTTCTACCCGGAATATCTACGCAGATTTTCATTGGTCCATTTCCAAATCAAAACTTTTTTTATATATAGAAGGATTTGTGTTGCAATTTTAAATAGACTTTCTAAAAGACATTTTTTAAAGCTTTTTTGTTTTGTAATTTAGTTATGCTTTGTTTATACTATTTTTTTTGTTTATGTTTGATTTATTTACCTTTTTAAATTTTAAAATTTTATATCTAAAATGACTATAGTTTAGTTTTTATCTGTATTGAGAACAGGTTGAGTGTGTGTTCAGAAACTTGCAAGTTTTTAACAGTGTGGTTGGAGTTAGGTCTGTTTGTCCACCCACTGATGAAAAAAGGATAGTTTTATGTTTTTCTTTTTTACTTGTGTATTTTAAATTTGAAGGTTTTGGAATTTTTACAGTTAAATGTTATAAATATTGTTGTCATATTCCTTCTTTCCAAAGTTATGGTGTATTTGCATTTTTATTTATTGATGAGATACATTTTGTTGCCTTTAATATGAGCTACTTTTGGCGTCTGTTATGCAATATTTTTTTCTTAATTATATATATATATATATATATGTGTGTGTGTGTGTGTGTGTGTGTGCACTCTCCTACCCTCCCTTTTGAGTACCTAAAGTGGTTTAAACACCAACGTAAGGAGTAACCAATTGCAATTCGAGTAACTTTTGCCGGTTACTCGAAGTGTTTAAGCATACCATGACGTTCCTGAGGCATTTTTCTATGCATTGCACCACTTTTTTCGAAGTTACTCAGAAAAGCGTTATTCCACAGTCATTCATACACACCGTGTGTTATGTAAATTCTAAAATCTGTATAACGCTATCTGGCGGTCGGTAAAAATGCAGCCTCAAACCCAGGGAGTTTCCTAACGATTACTCGGTAAAACGGCAATAGTCCAATAATGGCAACCCTTGTGTGTTTGGTTTCTTTGGTAATGCAGGTTTGCTATATAAGATTTTGCTCTCTATTTAGCGGTTACTCACTAAAGCGGCAATAATCCAAGAAAGGCAATTCTTGTGTGTTTAGTTTCTTTAGTAATTCAGATTTGCTACGTAAGTTTTTCCTCTCCATTTAACTTCATTTTTGATAAAAGAATATCTGTCTATATAGTTTTTTAAATATAGCGAAAAAAATCAAATTAGAAATTCACGATTTTATTAAACGTAGCTTTCGAGCGTGAATTTCTCACGAAATAAAGATCTGAAATAACTTAAAATTTTCAGTGAATGAAAAAAAAAAAAAAAAAAAAAAAAAAAAAAAAAAAAAAAAAAAAGACCTAATATTAATAGCGTTAATTTACAATATTTCAATTAAATTCATTTTAAACATCCCCTCCCGGCGTCAGTCGGAACAATAGGTTATTTCGTGTTTTTTATTCTTTTAAATATATAATGTTTCAGATTTAATAAAAATTAAACAAATTGGTGTTGTTCCTCCTAAATTCATTATTTTGTTAAGAAAGTTACTTTGAAGCAAAATTTTAAGTTTCCTTACCGATTGCAATTAAATGCATATGAGATAGCTTCAACAAATTTGTTAAGCAATTATTGAAATTACCGAATAAAAATACCCACTGGCCTATATTCCCTATTTCATATTCCCTATTTCATACAAGGTCCGAACACAAATAATTTAATGAAAGCCATCAAAATATCTAAATGTCTCGTCTAGTAAAATAAACAATTTTTATTGATATCAAAGGATTTTCACATAATCTAATAATGAGTTGGTGGATTGAAAATATAGTTCCTATAACTGTAAAGTTGTTCGAATTCTCAAATGACCATTATTTTCGAATTGAAATCCCCAAATTTCGTTCTAGTCTTTTTTTGGACGTTCTTGTGACAACGCAAGGTTATATGATGATACTAAGCAACATATGATGATAGTAAGATACAATTGAAGAACTAAGTGGAAGAACATGTTAAGTAACAAAAATTACATTTAAAGAAATTTGAAAAAATTTTTGCTGTAAATTTTAATGATTTATATTCTGTTTGATACCATGTGTTTAAAATATTAACAGGTATGGTACTAAACTCTCTCAGAATAACTTATTCATATTTAATTCTCAAATATTAAAAATGATTAATATTATTGACATTATTAAATATTAAAATATTAAATATTAATGAATAATGTCTTAAATCCTCAAGACTAAATAGAATCTTAGTATTTTATCTTCACCGTGTGATAGGATACCTCATAACGCTTTCATCCAAAAGATAATTTTTTTTTTTAGAAAATGTAGCATAACATGTTCATCCACTTAGCTCTTCAACTATGATACAAATGAAGCTCGAACACAAACCATTCAATGAATAACAATAAAATTTTTTAGTATGTCTGTCACCAAAGTAAACAATTCCCGATGATTATAATGAAATCGTTAGAAATTTGCCATATATTTCTAAAAACTGAACATAAAGATTCTCTGACCATAATGTTTGTCATTTAGATTTTCAAAAGGTCGTTATTTTCAAACAAATTTCCGAATTTTTTTAATTAATGAACGCACCCAATATAATTTACTTTTAAAAAACGAAAACAAATATTTTTCTTTTCCGCCTGAGCAAATACAACTTGTATAGTGTAATAATTCCTGGTAGAGCAGAGGGTCAAATAATTTGAGGACTGATCTTCTGTCTATCCATATAAATTGTTCATAAGTAGTATGTTTAAGTAACTATTACTAATCTTCATGCCTTTTTTACATATACATAAATTTTATATTATGTAGTATTCACTGTAGTATATGGGATATCACAGTGGCGTACATAGGATTTTATTTTTTTTGGGGGGGGGCTGATTTAAATTTCCCTAATGTTCTAAATCTTACAAAACACGTTGAATTGTGTTGTAAACAGGAATCATTTTTGGCAATAGGGCCATGGCCAGAGAAGGGAAAGTGTGGTTCTGTTCCTAATTAAAAAAAAAAAAAAATACTCGCATGGCTTGAGGTTCCGTCAATTAGGACTTAAATATATCCCGATTTTTGACAAATGGTCCCCGAAAAAAATATCAATTTCGTTAATGTCTGATGACATTGAATTTTCGGAGAGAACGAGAAAATATAAAACAAGTGTGTCTTGCGGTTTATAAACAGACTCAGAATTTTTATAAAAAATCTTTTTTTTTTTTTTTTTTTTTTTTTTTAATGCCATCCAACGTAAAATTTCATTCTCTTTCATAATCTGTCTTTATTTCTCAATTTCGACAGTTGGAAGCGAAGGTGATTAATTTTTTGGTAATTAATTCCGGAATTGCATTTTTCGCACGGCAGGCTACGTAACACGGAAAGCAAAAAAGATACATTTTTACACTAGAGTTTGATAATCGCAGTACAATTTTTTTAGATTCCGGTACGGTATGCTATTTTTTTCTTCCAGCTTATTTTGTGTCCAAAAAAAAAACGTTACCTTACAGACGCTAGCTGTAAAACAAAGCATTACGATTAAATACTCTTTAGCAATTTTTTAAACT
The DNA here is from genome assembly GCA_963932465.1 of Maratus speciosus. NCBI lineage: Eukaryota > Metazoa > Arthropoda > Arachnida > Araneae > Salticidae > Maratus > Maratus speciosus. The sequence continues at coordinate 51,804,983 of OZ010792.1, forward strand.
TCTAAGCAATGCACATTTTCACTTTTTATACCGTCGTATTGGAAAAAAAAAGTTTTTTTAAATGCATTTTGTTTGAAAACTGTATCTCCATTTATTTTTGAAATATTAATTTTTTTGTAGTTTTTGGAGCCATTTGCTTAATATTGGCAACGAAAGTACTCCATTTCTGTAGAAAGTAAAGGAAAAATAGTTAGATTAAATGTAGTAATTATATATTTTTGTTGTCATTTTCTCGTAACAACCGAAAGAAAATGTAATTAAAATACGTGCTATTTTGAAAAAAAAATATAAACGAATGATTTCTGTTAAAACAATGGAGCTATTATATACTATATTTAAATGTAAGTATCTGTGAATCATTAGATAGCCGGGTTTTTTTTTTCGATTTTCTTGAATGACGGAATCTTTTTGCTGCATTGTGCATTATTTTGCGATAGTGATGTGCTATGTATGCTTTACTGCACATGTTTAAGAGTAGATCGTAAATGTGGAATTCTTAAGCGGGTGCGAATGACGTCATTTTACATAAAATAAAACGAGTGCTTTAAGTCTTAAAATTGAAGTATGTTTTGTACTGCAGTAGAGACTCGCTTAACCGAATTATTTTCTTCTGGTGGACTGGTGGCTTCTATTATTATGAAACAGCCATTATAAATGAAGTGTTAGGTGAAGATGAAAGAGCAGCCGTAAAAAAAAATATGGCCATCCCCCCCTCCCCATTAACACCCATTAACCGCTCATTTTACCCCCCTTTCTGACCAGAAAATTATCATAATAATAGAAGCCGTCAGTCCATCAGAAGAAAATGAAGTAAGGGAGATGCCGGGGGCGACACTAAATTCTGAAAAAGCAGAATTCCTGTTCTCTAGTTTAACTTTTGATTTTACAAATTTCGTTCTTTCGCATCTGAATGTTACTTTGTGCGCTGATTCATAAAATCTAAATTTTTAAAAAATCGAACCACAATTTTCCGATTTAGGAAAAAAGCGATTTTTAAACTTATAAAAGAGATGCTTTTTCGCACAGACAATTGATGGGAATTTGTTCAAATTGAAAACTGAAGAACCGATCGCTTTTAAACTTTGGCATAGTTTATAACACATAATAAGCACTTTATAAATTTAAGGTAAGTTTAATTTTTGTTGAGGGGAGGGGGGGGGAAACGAGGGCTCCGTCGAAAACCGCCTCCTCCCTCGAGTAGTATACCTACTGATAGGTTGTTTAACGGAGTTTCGTTCAGATACAGTTTTGTTATGAATAGAGTGCGCTCTCTAGTGGTGGAATGTGGAACTAACAGAACGCGATTTTGCGAAAATTAGGAAACATAACACGTCGATCTGTTTTAAACTTTAAGATAGTTTATAATACATGATTAAAAAAAATTATCGAAAAGAATGACTCGTCACATTTCGGTGGGGGAAGAGGGTCGCAAACAAAATTAGGAAATATAACAAGGCGATCTGTTTGAAACTTTAAGATACTTTAGGGAGGGTTCACCATAATTTAGAAGGGGTTCAATGGCAATAAATGTACTAGGCGTTTTGAAAGGAATATTAAGCGAAACCCTCTGGGTCGATCTGTGATCACACTTACCCATTTGTTTCCTATATGAAGACACGTGGAGCATTTTTCCAGATACCGCAGATTTAAACGGCCCGAAAATTTATCATGTTTCATATGAATAAGGAACTAATTCGGGAGGGAGCTGTAACCCCATTAGCCCTATTCCAGCTATTTAGTTATACTGTTGTACCACTGTGCACTATAGTCCAATTTTTTATCGCAGGCGCTTGTCCTTCATACTCGTCCATCGCCAACTGACATGAAAATCACGTTTCCTACCACCCCTTCCGTCACTTTCTTTAAGCCCGGAGAAAACAGGTGACTTTTAAAAACTAAAATACCGAACAGAGATAAGGAGTCTCTTCCACCCTCTCTCGCAGTACACGAACTTCCCGCCCTCATCTCGAGTCACAAACGTTTCGGTACAGGAATGCTTGTATTTCGAATCACCTTCACCAATATAGATAATCTTATTTTATGGAGACTCTAATTTTAAAAAACAACTGTTTAACAATTATCAATAAAAACAAATTCAATTCTAAAAGCCTATATATTATTGTATATCTTAAATGTGAATACAAGAACTAAAAAAAAGGTGCGAATTTTCGATTTTTAACACTCATTTAATACGAAATAATCATTCATATAGTTTTTAGTTTTTTCTTCGCTATTTTGCGACCGTTGTCTTTTTTCCGAAACTAGTGGATGATTTTCACTTATCGCAGATATCTATTGTTTCTTTTCTCTGTTTTAAAATATCATAAAAGCCGTTAAAAAAAGCCCAAAAAATCATTTACAAAATTTTTTGTAACGGTTTTGGACAGCATGATGAAAAATATAAACCACATTATTGAATAATTACCTTTCTAAGGGAACCTAACTCACATTTACGCAAGGTTAAAAAAGAACCACCTATAACTCCGAACTATTAGACTGACGAGCACGTTTTGGATCAAACCCACACCTTCCGTCTACCAGCTTTGATAGAAGAACATCTCGGATATTGGTGGAACCCACACTGTTAAAAATTTGCAACATTCTGGCAGGTCATTTGACAGTTTTTTCCGAAAACGGTTACACAACCGTAATTTTAACACTATTCTGACCATATTATTGGCCATTTTATGGTCAGAATATAGTTAAATTATGGTTATGAAACCGTTTTTTCAAAAAACGGTCAAATGACCTGCCAGAATGCTGTAAAATTTTTAACAGTGCATTCAGTCGTTAGAAAAAGTCGCAAAATTCTAAGTCGGGAAAAAAAACTCAAGATTTCTAAAATGGTCGAGAAAAGAAAAACCCGCAAAACTTGACAATCGGTAGAAGGTTAAAATAACAAAGTACAATATTTTAAATCAAAATTTTGCTCACAAAAAAGGGGTGGAGGCGTGGAATAAATCGAATTATTCTAAGGATTGCATGCTTATTTAAATGCATGAGTTAAATTTTCACTAGGTAAATGTTCACAACAATTTTATATATGTAAGAATATAAATAACTGCTTGAATAGGTCAGAAATTAGTCAGTTTTGAATTTGATAGAGCCTTAAGTGTCGTGTCTAATGACACGACTATTTTAGGCAACTATTTTAGGCAACATAATGCTAAATTCGTACGATTATTTTAACCCCCTCACTGACAAGCCCGTGTTAATACGTTCACTAAGCTCCAGGTTTCACTGCAATACAAGCAATATTTAAAGTAATATAATTCTACTAATTTAATGTATTTTTAATACATTGAACAATGATTAATACTTCCAAGGATTGCATTCATATTCGTTATTAAGTTTTTTTTTATAAAATGTTCAAAGAATCATTTTTTATTTTTAGCATTTAAAACAAAATTCAGAGAAAACAACATTACAATTTTGCCCTTTTCCAAGACAGTTGGAGGGTTAAAGAAATTTAAAGAAATAGTGGCTCAATGATAATAATTATCTAAGAGATTAAAATGTTGGAGGATTACAGAAATTTTCAAAATAAGAAACTTACACTCTAATTTTGGAAGGAGTGAAAAGTTCACTCTTTGAAAGCAAGCACAGGGGATAAGATTGGAATTAAAAAAAAAAAAATCTGTTGCATTTTTTATTTTGCAGTAAAAATAAAATATTGATTTCTGTAAATTATCCGCGTCACAGCACGTAGCTAATCTTAAACATTACAAGGATGTTTTCATTTATGCACTCTAAAAAATAAATATGCAAATTTACACATAAAATAAGGTAAATCGATGATACAAAAACAATTTGTCTATATATGTAAAGTGGTGCGTAAATTGACAAAACGCACGCCTAATGTGTAAATTTCAAAATAAGCGTTTGAATGTGTAATTTGCTTATGACACTAAATGTGTAAAAAATTTTTATCACTCTTGAAATACACACTTGAATGTGTAAATGGACAGGATCGACTCAAAGACAAAACATTTCTAGTAATAAAAGATACAAAAACAGCAAATTAGTTATTTTATAAGTTAGTAATAACATTATTTAATATTTTGTGATAATTATGTAAGCCTATATTAAGTACGGCAAATATTTACATTTATTAAAATGATTAATAACTGCATTTAATATTAAATTGTTAATGCCTTTTAAATTAATCAATTAATTATCAAACAATTAATTTTCTAGTTAGAACATTAAACATTTTATGTTTTGATTAATAAACTTATAATTAATATAATTATATAAATAATAAAAACTGCAAATAAGTAATTTCATCAGTTAACACAAATAACAAATCAATCAATTATCATGGCAAGATTTTTTGCATTTCAACTTCTAAAAATTACTGTTAATACCACAAATCAAAACTTAAAGCATGTATGTGCATGCTAATCAGATTAAATACAACCATTAATTTGACACAATGCGATTCCTATATTATCCCTTATACAGTGGTGGACAGAATTATAAGACACCTACTGAATTTGAGATACAGTGAAAGAAAAGATTCAGGGCTTAAAAATGCTTTATCAAATACGACAAAAACATAAATTTATTCTGTTATCACACGTAATTGTTTTACAGAAATGATATTTTTATAGAGTTTAATAAGTAAAAAAAAAAATAAAAATACCATGGACAAAATTATAAGACACCAACCTTTTTTTTTTTTTTCCAAATACAGTGGTCAACATAATTAGCAGACACTAATGGCTTAAAAGAAAATTCTCTAACATGGTTATTCAATATTTGGTGGAGCCGCCATTGTTTTTTATAACATGTAAGATGCGATTCGGCCTCGAATCTATCATTTCTAACTAAATATCGCAAGACAGTTCTTCCCAAGCACATTTTATAGCATTCTTTAGGTTTTCGACACATGTAAACTGCCTCCCATTTCGGTAAACCTCACGAGCTAAGATCTCCCACAAGTTTTCGATGAGATTTAAGTCTGGGGAGTGAGAAGGCCACGGAAGAACATTGATACTTTGCTCTGAAAGCCCCATTCTTGTTACGTGTGATGTATGAATCGACGCGTTATCGTGCTGGAAAGTGCAGTTTTTGCCACAAAGAAGTTCACCGTATATGGCTAGTTGATCTTTAAGAAGATTCTTATACTTTTCGGAGTTCATTCTTGAATGCACAAAAACGATATCAGTTTTCCCTTGAGCCGAAAAACCAGCCCAAACCATTACTGCGCCTTCACCCATTTGGCGGCTCATTTGTACATCAGGAGACTTCCATAAATCATGCCAATAATAATGAAACCCGTCAGGATCATCCAGGTTAAACTTTTTTTTCATCAGAAAATAACACAGAGTACCATTTGGAGGGAGATGCCATAGTTTGTTTAGTGAAGTTTAAACGGTCCATTTTGTGCCGCCTTAGAAGCGGTGGTTTTTTCTTCAATTTTTTAAATTTCACATAGGAAGCATTATGCAACACCCTGCGAATGGTTCTCTTTGAACAATTGAGTTTCAAAGCATTTTTAATGCCTGTAGTGGTCATCTTATTCTGTGTAGCGAGCGAAATCACCTGGCGTCTGCCTCTCGAGGATAAGCAATGAGTACGTCCAGATCTTTTAATCACCGATCCATTAATTCTTTTTTTCAAAACATTTGAAATTGCACATCTAGAGCGTTTAATAACTTTTGAAATATTATTAACGGAAGCACCAGTTCCATTTAATCTCCAAATTTCGTGAATTTCAGTTTCTTTTAATTCTGAACCTCGTGGCATGTTTGTAAATGCGTGAAGGCGGTTATCGTCTGCTTTAGTTAACTTCTGACGTCATAACAGCGTGCAGAAAATTTGCATATTGCACATTATTTTCGAAAAAAAGCAGGTGTTTTAATTAAAATGTTAGGGTGTCTTATAGTTTTGTCCATGGTATTTTTAACTTTTTTTATTAAACTCTATAAAAATATCGTTTCTGTAAAACAATTACGTGTGATAACAGAATAAATTTATGTTTTTGTCGTATTTGATAAAGCATTTTCAAGCCCTGAATCTTTTCTTTCAATGTACGTAAAATTAGGTATGTGTCTTATAATTATGTCCAGCACTGTATTCCCCCCTCTTAATGTTTTCGGGCTTAAACTCTACCCCTCGTTATTGCAAGACCAGGGTCTCAACTGGTGAAGGTCAAGGAAAGGCAAGCGTCTCTGTTAGCGAAAACAAGAATAATATGGGACTTAAAGAGTATGTTGTAGTTGAATGATAGGAGGAAAAATTGCAAATTTCTCTCAAGCAGAAAGGTTAACAAATCAGAACTTTTTCTTTTTCATTTTCGACATTTTTTGAAGGGAGGAGCATGTAACCCCAACAGTCTCCTTCCCCATTTTTGAGTATGCTGCAGTATCAACGTGGACTTATAAGGACTAACGAGAATTGCTAATCCTCTGCATAACAGAAAACTAAATTACAAATTTATCTATCAAACAAAACAAAACAAAAAAAAAAAAAATCAGCGCATTTTTCATTTTATTTTCGGCTATTTAGAGAAGAGAGCTGTAACCCATTAGTCCCTGAAAACCTCTTTGGGCAACTGTGCACTGATAAGATTTAAGAGAAGAGGATGGCTGTTCCGTTGAATGATAGGAGGAAAAAAATTACAAATGTCTCTCATCTCAAATAGGAAGAAAACAAATCAGCACATTTTTCATTTCATTTTCCACTATTTCGAAAGAGGGCTTGTAACCCCATCAGACCCCTTCCCCTCGTTGGGTATACTGCGGTATAACTGTGCTCTGATATGGACTAATCAGAATCGCTAGTTTGTTGTATTGCAGAAAACAAAGCTACAAACTTACCTCAAACAAAAAGAAAAAAAAGCGTTTTTTATATCATTTTCGACTGTTTTGGGAGGAGGCTGTTACTCCATTAGCCCCTTTCACTTCTTTGGGTATAATGTGATGTGATTTTGCACTAATATGGAACTGAACTGAAGAGAGTGGCAAGTTTGTTGCATGATAAGGGGGAAACATCTCAAACAGAAAGAAAAAAAAGCACTATTTTTTCATCTCATTTTCACTATTTAGGGAGGAAGGTACTGTAACCCCATCACCCCCCTCCCCTTCTTTCGGTATGCTGTGATGTGAATGTGGACTAACATGTAACTAACGAGAATTACTATTTCGTTGTATGATAGAAGAAAAAATTTTAGATTTATCTAAAAAAGCAAGAATTTCAGAAAACAAAATTACAAATCTATTCCAAACAAAAAGAAAAAAAATCAGCATTTTTTTCATTTTATTGTCGGCTATTTTGAGAGGGGGCTATAAACCTCATTAGCCCCTTTCATCTCTTTGAGTATAATGTGATGTCACTGTGCACTAATATGAAACTAAAGGGTAGAGAGCAGCTAGTCTACTGATTGATAGGGGAGAAAATGCAAATTTATTTCAAACAACAACTACAAAAAAACAGCACTTTTTACATTTCATTTTTGATTATTTTGAGAGGGGGCAGCAATTCTATTAGCCACCCTTCTACCTTTTTGTGTATAATGTAGTGTCACTGTGCACCAATTTGGAACTAAAGGGAAGGGAGCGACTTGTCTGTTGAATGAAAGGAGATAAAATACAAATTTATCTCAAACAGAAAGAAACAAAAAAATCAGCATTTTTTTCATTTCATTTTAGACTATTTCGAAAGGAGGGGGCTATAATTCCATCAGCACCCTCCCCATCTTTGGGTATGCAGTGATGTCAATGTGGAGTAATATGGGGTTAACGAGAGAATGGCTATTTCGCTATATGAAAGAAGAAAAAAATTTCAGATTTATCTAAATAAGTAAGGAAGAAACACTTTTTTAATTTAATTTTCGACTATTTTGGGAGGAGAGGGACTGTAACCCCATCATCCCCCTTTCTCTTCATTGGTGACAATGTGGACTAAAATGTGTCTAATGAGAATGACTAGTCCACTGTATGACAGAAAAAAGTTAATTTGTTTTCCAAAAAAGAAGCAGCAAAAAAATCCGCCCTTTTTTCATATCACTTTCGAAAATTTCGGGGGGGGGGGTGTCTCTGCAGTCCCACCAGCCCTTTTCCTTGGGTATGCCCATTGGATATCACAACAAAGATAGTCACAATTTTAAGAAAATATCTAGTGGAAAAACAAATAGGAAACTAATAGAAAAATTGATAGATTGGTTTATGGGATAAAGGTTTGCAAACTTCACCTTTGTTTATCTATGTATGTCATAAAATGTCTAAAAGAACCCCCCTCCCCTCCCTTACGCATTGATCATCATAAGTTGTTTTAACTTGCCTCGTTAAGAGGAAAACTTCAATTATTTCACTTGAAAACAATGTACTACTATGTTTACAGAATAAAATTGTAATCATTATATTTTTTATGAGGTACCTCATTCTGTTTTTTGTTTTTTGTTTTTTTTTTGGGGGGGGGGGTGGCGGGGGGACATGAGCTAAGGAGAGGAAACGCTCTTCCTTAATATTTGAAAGTATTTTTGATGAAAGAGAATATTGGTAACTTTTGGCTAATTTTATTCATTTTGACACCCTAATTCCTGCCATGGTGAACCTGATCAAATGAGGTGGCTCTGCATGCCCATGCATTAGTCAGGCTCATAACGATAATTCTTCAGGCTCCTGTCCCTTCCGGCGAAGACACTTAGGAGCTAATGCTAATCCTATGGGGAGGGATTTTTCTAATATCTCGTTTGCATTTCGACATTTTATTTTATTTTTATTTTTATTTTTTTTTTTTTTTTGCATTGAATAGCCGAGGTCCGTCTCTACATCCCAACTTTTTTACTTTTTTGATTTTGGTCGCAGGTATTTTTTATAAAGTTACTTTCAGTTTCAAAACCGGTTCTGAAAATAAAAGCGTCATTCTAAGAAATATCTGCAATCAAAATCGAAAAAGTAAAAAAGGTGTGATGTAGAGATAGACCTCGGCTATACAATGCAAAAAAAAAAAAGCTCTTGAGTGTCTTCGCCGGCAGGGACAAGAGCCTTAAGAACTATTTTCTAAAGCCATGTATATTATCAGCAGAATTTATAAACATGCAATAATAATGAGTATGGCTAATATTAAAAACGAATATAATACATAAAAATGCACTTTTAGTTATGTAAGTATCGCTTATAAACAGTAATGAAATCTAATTACTGTCTAATGCTTTAAATGAGTTACTTGTAACATCTTTTAGTGTATCCTTGTAAAATATTTATAAATACTAGACACTCTACATTTTACAGAAAACATGTTGTAGTACACCTCAGCAACGGGATGTGATTAAAGCACTGCCCAACTGGACGTTGCCCTATGGTCTCTGACATTCGGGGATCTGAAATTTAGTATGTAACGTTAATAAAGCTGATACTTTAAATCTATTTTATTCTAATGTTAATCTAACTAATCAGGGAAGCGCCTTATCAGAATGAACCTATTTACAAAATTTGCAGCAAATCGGATAATTCTGCATAAAATATACATTTATCTAAATTAAGGGGGTGATTATCCCCCTCCCTCCTTTATACTTAACCAATGAATCCCCAAAACTAATCTGGGAAGCGCCTTATCAGAATGAACCTTTTTACAAAATTTGAAGCAAATCGGATATTTATATCAAGAGTTATTTCTTTACGTCCATACGTACATACATACAGAAAATGCGGGCACATTATCTCTCAGGCTTTGATAGCCTGTGAGCTAAAAACGAAAGGAAATTCGTCAACAGCCTTCCACAGTCTGAGCATTCCTTCCTCAATATATATATATTTGACATTTTTCCTCATCTGGTGTTTTTCACCACTGTTCTTTTATTTTGATACAAAGACTTACGAAAGGGCTTCATTATGAAACCTTGGAGAAAAATTATTTTAGATATGAGTGCTTTAAATTGCGTCGATTTTTTACATATCATAGCCCGAAACTTTCTGTCACGTTTTCAGACTAATTTTTAAATATAAAAGCATGCTACTTGTGGACATAGTTATGACAGTAATTTGTAATAGATCAGTTTATCATTTTTCCACAAATGAATCACTTCTTTAGTTACAAACGATTGTAGTCTTCGGACGACACTTTTTCCTTTTCTGTATTGTCGTCTACGAAAATCGGTCAAAGACGAGATCAAATTAAATCCTACATTTTATGCAGCGAAATGTGCATAAGAACGCATTTTACCTAAAAAAGATTATTCTTCATTTATATACTACTAGCAGGCTTTGCACGTTACGCTGATCAGTTTCGCCATACTAACTTTGAAACAAATGAAAATTTTCTGTGAATTTGATCATGTGTTTTAAAGTAATATGGAACGTTATCTCTCTTTCTTTATTGCTGAAAACGATACGAACGGCATTGCGTTATTATATTTTCTAATGTGTTCGTAAAATTTGTGCTGTTCAGGACCGACTCCTTTTGTTGATCAGTTATTGTAGGATTTATATAGAATGGTACGCAAAATGTTAAAAACTCCCCTAAAAATTACTTAATTAACAGTGCAAGTCCCATCAAAATCCATTTAGCAGAATTCACGTTACCAACATCCGGAACAAAATTTCCAGTTGCATTATATATATATATATATATATATATATTTTGGTTTTTGGTATTATATATATATATATATATATATATGGTATATATTATAAATCCCAAATCTTTCACCAGATGCAATGATTTTCTGTCAAGTAAGCTGAGGTTACTCAAAGATGCAATATTTTACCAATTCCTACACACAGGTCTTTTAGTTACTCTATGAAGCAATCTTCTGCCGTGTGTTACGCAGCAATATAAGTTACTCGATGACATGGTATTTTACCAATTACTATTTACAACTATCTCAGTTACTCGGTAATGCGATCTTCTGTCGATTTATACACACAGTGATCTAGTAAGTTACTCAATAGTACTTTTTTCCGATTCCTACACACACTATCTAAGGTACTCGATAACGCAATCTTTTGTCGTCCGTATCTACCTGCCGCCGTTCTGCCACTACAGCAATTTAAGTTACTCGGCGATACGGTATTTTGCAAATTACCACACACAACTATCTCATTTACTCGATAATGCGATCTTCTGCCCGTTTCCACACAGAATGTAAAAGGTACTCGTTGGTACCGTATTTTTCTAATTCCTATACACAACTATCTCAGTTACTCGATAATGCGACCTTCTGCCCATCTATAACATAAAGCCATGTAAGTTACTCGATGATAGGGTATTTTACCAATTCTTACACTCGACTATTCGTTTACTCGATAATGCGATCTTCAGCTCTTCTGTTCACACACTAAGGAAAGTTACTCGATGATACTGTATCTTATCTAGTCACAATAGCACTGTGATAATATAATACAAAGGAAAAGATGAAGTGAGAAGAGGTGGGACTCGCAAGAATTCGGCCAATTGTTTTGTGAAGTTTTTGCATGGTCTGCAGACCTACGTCGATTAATGTTTAAAATCGAAATTAAAGGATATAGCAAATATGAACTATATATATAACCGATATGTATTTAACCCTCTAGTGCATGATTTTTTTTATTTTTCCTTTAAAAAATATATTTGATTCCTTAATGGACGTACATTAAAGGAAAAATACTAAAAAAAGTATCACTCTAATATTTTTCCGTATTTTGGATTTTTTTTAAATAGTTGCCAAATGGCAACACCATGCATTAAGCGTATTCTAAGCATATTCCACGATATTTCTCTGGTCTTTTTTTCTATTAATTGTCAGGTGGCATTTTGCAGCACGGGGTGCTGTTTCTTCTTATTATTCCAAGGCACGAAATTACTTTTGATTTTTAAAGTGTCATTATGTTCACTGATGTTTAATATCAAAATACAGTTCCTGATTTACAGGTTCAACAACTGGATGAGTTAGTCTAGCATTGACTCAAACACTAACCTCCAGGTCATGTCCACCCGGCAGACTGGTTGTGTTTTTTTTTTCGCAATAAATATCAAAATTGTACGCAAATCTTGATACTCCTGCGAAAAATAATTTAAAAACACATTTATGCGAGTTTCTTTTAGGAGTGGGGGTGGGGTATACTGCTTCATATGATGACGAGTCTTTGGTGCACTTATTTGCTCATAAACACAGAGAGATTTTTTGATGGAAATGGATAAGAATTTCCATTCTGGGTGCCTACTATTGGTCTCAACTTGAATAACTTATCTTCCCCATTAGACAATGTATTATCGTCCAGATGGGAAAATTGTCGTATACCGTATACTTTCAAATGTATTCACGGTCATAGTGCGACTACCTGGTGATACACCAGTGACAAGGTTCAAACAATCTTGTGACTTTAAAGTTTCCCACGCTACTCAAGGTACAAATCCTTAGATATTTTTTTATATCTGTCAAGAATATATTGAGTGGCTTTTGAACATGTTTTAGAACACAATAGAGTCTTGCTTGTTGAGAGATACGCTCGAAATGTACTGGGTGGAAAAATACAAAAAATATTTATATGGTGCTTTTAATGATAAAACACTTTCTGGAGAGAAACATCTCCAATAATGTTTATCCAAGAAGGATCTGGCTGAAGAGTTTGAAGCTTTCACTTTTTCTGTTTACGTTTACCTGGCTGCTTTTGTTTTGATGTAGATGGAATATTCACTATCCCAACGTTTGCATCAAAATTCTAGCAAATTTCATTAGCTGATTTATCTGCTCGTAAATCACAATCAGTCTTATCATAAGCGTCTGAACCGTTTTTGAACAGAGAGTTTGGATCAAAAGGTGGATCGTCATCGCTGTCATTGTAAGAAATGTCACTTTCACTAGACATAACAATCCAAATTTCTTCTGTTAATATTTTATTTAGTATCTTTACTTTAAAAAATATGCTGAACATGATGAGGCTCTATCAGAACAAATTTTTTGATGAAAAAAATAGACAAAAAGCAAGAAGAAACAATCAACAAATTCATTGAACAGAATACTAAAAATGTAAATAAAAGTGGAACTCAATTCATGGTGTTGCCAAATGGCAACATACGTATATTCGCATACATACAATATTTGTGTGCAAAAAACTTTACTTAATATTATTTAAAATCACTTTTAAAAGCATATTCTTTTGAAAAAGATTTTTTTCAAATGAAATTTTGCATTTTAAATATTTTTTATTTGTGTTAGAAATCCATCTATGGCGAGGAAAATTGACGGCTTCAAAAGTTCCTTTTTATTTGTAACTGATAAACAACTATTATCACCTATGGTATTTTTAATGTACTAAACCTAAGTATAGAGTCAAAATGAATACATAAATCACAAATTTATCAAGAGGCAACGGTAAATAAACGATAAGGAGAGAATATGTAATTTGTTGCCAATTGGCAACAGTATGCACTAGAGGGTTAAAATAATTTAATTGTTGGTCGTAGTTTAAGCGGGGTTTACCTCTAGAAGACTTAAAAAATCTGTTTTTAGCTTTTTTTTTCATTAGAATAGGAATAAAAATTTGTGTTCCGAAATTTTTGCTTGTTATTTATTATTATTTGAAGGATATTGCATTTTTTTTATATCAAAAATTGATGACGGGAATTGAGTTGAGTAGGTGATGCGCGTCGTGCACTTGCAACTGGGCGGGATCAGATAGATTACATGAGACGTCTGCAGTCAATTTTTGTTAAAGATTATAAAAATAGATATAATTGTCTGGGGCTTCAAGTATTTTAGGTCAAGAAATCTAAAATAACAATATGGTGGCCATTTGAAAAAAGTCTCTTTTTGGTCCCATTTTTCGCACCTTTCGTGATTTTAAATTAAATGTTTTTTTTTCTTTTTTGTACAAAAATGGATGAAAGTGGTTCAAGCCCCATTAAATTATGTCCTCTTTAATTAAAAACAATGCAAGATCTATTTAATAGATTTTGCGTTCTGATCACGCCCAGTTTGAAAAAAGTCATTTTACATAAAATGCGTTTTTAGAGCTCCAAGACAATAAAAGCCTACGGACGCGTTGCGCTAAAGCACAAAATAACTACGAAAGGTCCTCCAATTCGGCCAAATAATTTTACAAGGGTGATCTACAGACTATAGGGAATAAAAAAATGTAAAAAAAAAGGAAGAAAAATCGATTTTTTCAACTGAAAAAAAGCAAGTACCCTCTTAAGGTAAAACTAGATAGTACCCGTCAAGATTTGACGGTAAATAACTTGGATGTTCCATTAAAAAAATTCTTGAATTTTGAATTAGTTGCTTTTAAATTAATTATTGAAATCGTGACAAATTTTTATATTGCATAAGTGATTCCTATTTCTTGAAAGCGCTCTAGAGGGTGCTGTCAGTCTAACCTATTGAATGGAGTGAAAGAACTTTAAGTTTATAATTTACAACCAATTATGCTTTCCTTTTATCAGAAATTTGCCGAAAAATACTGGGCAGAGCATTTATTTTTACTTACTACAGTCTCATTTTTCTTGTTGAAAAAATAACAAAATAACAATATCTATTTTTATTTTTATTTTTATTTTTTTAACTACACGACCTTTAAAAGCTGCCATGCATTTTATTTATACCAGTCTCTAAAAGCCTAAATTTTAAACTTGATGCAATTAAAGATTTATAATATATATTTTTTATTACTTGAATTTTATTTTACTTTTTTCTTCATTTTTTAAATATTAAACCATGGATATCAATATAATTTATTTTATAGTTCTTATATGAATATTTTCCTTTCTTTCCGTTTTATTTATTTTTTTTTTTTACGGAAAAGAATAGCAAACTTTTCCTTCTGACTCACACACTTATATATTCTTGATAATGGTAAAAAAATATAAACAAAAGTTGTAGATCAGCTTAATTTATTTAATTGATAATTACAAGCAAAATATTTTAGGTTAAATATTTTAAATATAAAATTATTTTTTCAAAATATTTTTGAGTGTCAAATTTTATTTAATGATAAACCATTCAAATAATAATAAAATCAAAATCATATAACTTCTCCTCTTAATAAAATATGTCATTAACGAAATGAATTATCTCCAAAAATCATTTTGCCGGGCGTTGGGCTCGAACCTACGTTGTCTACGAAAGTTCGGAGCTTTAAGCTGGTGCTCTAGACCACTCGGCTAACCAGACCTGCTCAACCTTTCCTCTAAATGGAAAATCTAGTAAATTTAACTTCACGCATGCGCAATTGCGTGAATATTTTAGTCTTATCTTACAGAATCAGGTTTACGCTTTAATATATATGATGTATAACAATAAAATTAAGCTATTTTATAAAGTTAAATGAAACCGTAAATACTAGTGCATAAAATATTTTCATTATAAGCACTGTCCTTTTGATATTTTTCTCATTATATCGCATAAAAATATTTTACTTCTTTGACTGTCTGGTATAGTGTATATGTTATAAGATTTAACATACTTTCAGTTTTATGCCCTCTAATGGGAAAATCTCTTAGGATATACATAATTAAGTAACAAACTTTAAGTTTTTTCATAACAGTCAATGCGTTACATATATTTTGAATCTAATGGCTACTTAGTAAAATTTAAAATATTCAACTATTCATTTTGTTTTGTTTTTTCATCTGTAATAAATATAAATGATGTGTTCAAATTTCTGCGCATTGTTCCAAAATATAATTCGTGAAGCAGTATTGTCTTGAAGACTTGTATGTTTAGTAAGCAGGATAATGTATATTTTGGAAGTATTTTCCCCCCCCTACCCTCCCCAATATACTTGATGTTTTCACTTTTGTGTTTGTTGAAAAGTATTATTAGTAAGATTAAGCGAATAATTTGGAATTATATAAAAGTAGTAAATCGACTTGCCATGTGATATACTCAATTTCCATATAAAGGCAAATATATTTAATAATAATAATAATAATAAAGTACAAGTTCAACTGAATATTTTTGAGTTTTGTTTTTCTGTAGTTCATCTACAAACAGTTCTTATCCATTTCACTTTCATTTTACATCTCCCACACAAAATTTCTATTCAAGTTTAGGATTTCGTGGTTGCATGCGTTAATTTTCCTCAAAATACTGAAACTTTTAACGAAGCCTTAATCTGATTTTAACTGTTGAAATTAAAGTCAGGAAAAAATTACGCTATTTTAACGAAATCGTACTGAAAATTTTAATTTTATGCATCGAAAAAAGCTTTTCCTATTAATTTTGATGCTATTTTGGACTTCAAAAACTATTCGGGCAAATACCCATGTAACCATTAGAAGAAACATTGAGTTCGATTATGAATGGGTTGGGTTGATTTTTGACGGCCGATTATCTACACGAGGGATGTAGGCCCGGCGGAAAAGTGCCCACCGTGGGGTCTTTCTAAGGGAACTTAATCCTTATTTACTGATGGAAAATCCACGGCTCGAAGAAAACCACTAAAAATCCGATTGATTAGGACGACGGGCGCGATTGGATTCGAACCCAGTACCTCCCGTCTACCAGCTTCGAGAGCAGAATCTCTCGGCCACTGGTGGGGCGAGTTCGATTAGAAACAATGAAAATATTTTTAAAAAATTATGATGCATGGTAAGATGTTTTATTAGTAATATATATATATATATATATATTTATTTATTTATTTATTTTACAAAAATCGTTAAATTCCGATGATTTCCGAAGTTCCGTAGGAACCCTTATATACCCGCAAATAAAATTTCAGGTCTTCGAAAATTTCTAATATCGAAGCGGACGGTGGTTGAAGCCAACACGTAAACAGGCTAATGTGCTCGAACAAGAGTTTCTGCCTTCACTTCTATAAATTAATGTTAGAGTAGGCAGTGTTGCCAACCTCGAGTGCAAAATTTATGGGTTTGCAAGTTCAAAATCATCGTATTTTTAACAAATTATTGTACACTATACTTCTTTATCGGATCGGAACCGCTTATATTAAAACATCCACAACCGACATTCTCGAAAATCAGAGAACTTTATATATTGAACACTCTTTCAATTCCTAATGTTTATAAATTTGCATTCTTTTATCTTTAAAAGGTGAATACCTCCCAATGTACTCTAATGTAACATGTATGTGTGTGTATAAACTATCACAAATATTTTATAGACATTGGTATTGATTTTCGTGATTTCCGCCATTACTGATATTACTTTTACGTAAACCTGACAGGCCCACCACGTACTCCCAGGTGTACGCGTACCCCAGTATGGGCACCTCGAGAGTCCCTCACTTCCAAATTTGCCCTCCGCGGGCACTTTTCTAAATTTTGCGGGCATCATTCATTCCTGACGGGCAAATTTGAGGGGAGGGGCTTGGTAGGGGCATAGCATGAATGAGTGGTCACAGGCCTTTCCAACAATATGCAACATGTGGGATCGGTGAAAGTTGGAAAATGCCCCCCCCCCTTTTTGTGTACTATTACGACTTCTGAAATACATCCTACCCCCTCTCATTCAAATACCGGTTGCACAAATGTGTTACTGTGCACACTAACTATATAGAAAAGAACTCATAAAATGTAGCAATTTCATAAATTTCACACAATTATTGCTATGTGAGGGTAAAAACTTACTGATCCACCCTCGTATAACATTTTTGAAATTTTTAAGTCTCCAATACATGGAATATGGATTAACGATATTAATGATAACTGATCCATTTACATACAAATAAAGATTCATTAAAAAGACAAATAGCGCAGCTAACACGCTTCTTTAATAATAAAGATTATAAAAGTGAAACAAAAAACCTAAAATAACTACTTTTAATCAGGACTCCACGTACGAGACAATTTCTACCACGTCGACGTAAAAATTCATGTTTTGTGGAAGTTCAGTCGGGCCGGGCAGGCTCAGGCTGAAATATTAAGTTTTGTGCCTGGCTAGGCCATTAATATTTTTATGTGATCCGGGCCGGGAACGAACTAAGCTTTTAACTTCTATACCATGCCAGTCGAACTATTTCTGTGTGTCGTACCGGGCCTGAGTTTGACCCATGCAAACCTCTAACATATTTCGAAAGCACGTTTAATGTAAAATCTATGTGCTACTAATTTATTAATTCTTACACTTCAGTGAAAAAAATTTAATTGTGTGTGTTACACATTTTAATTATCTTATTTTAATGAAAATGTCCTATTTCTAATGAAAAAAGTAATTTTTTCCCTCTTTTATTTTATTGTAATTATTTCACTCCCCCCCCCCCCCCTTTCAATCCAATTATTAACTTTCTTTTTTGTCTTTCAATGAAAAAAGAAATTGCAAAGAATAACAAAGCAGCATTTCCGGTATTCCATGACATTTTTGGCTAAATTTCGTCATTTGCCGATTAAACGCCAAAAACAGGAACTTGTAATTTCAGATGAGATGAACAGCGTTCATTCAAAGATCTTGTTCCATTCGAAGATCAAATTTATGACTTTTCGGGGACAACTTTTCAGGGATGGGCTGAAGCTCATTAAGACCAACTGCACTCGTCGTCAGAGAGACAGATATCATCGCCACCTCCATCGCTTTACATATAAGTAGAGATCGACCAAAAATACGTTTTCGTTTTCGGCTGAAAACCAGAGTTTCGGCGAAAATGATCTCGAAAATTCGGCCAGACCGAAACTATCTGTACTATTCCAAAAATCTCGTGTCTTTCTTCGGAAATTTTCAACATGACTCATTGATTTCAGATTCATTAGCTCAAATGAGTATGAGACACTCTTTATTTATTGCTATGAAGTTCATTGATTATAATTATCATTCATGACGGACTCTAGACGTGAGTACAAATTATGAAACAAGCAATGCATGCATGACAGAACTTTGAAGACGCTTTTCACGAGCTCATTTAAAGCTGAAGCCTTAATAGTAATAGACAACTTTTAGTTTGAAAACACAGAAGTGTTTCAAATACTACTTGAGAAAGTTCTAGTATAACAGATGATCATTTATTTATAAAAGATATATCGAGATATGTGTACCTCAAACATTTTTTAATGAAATTCGTATAATTAGAAAATCATTATGTGTCGTTGATGAACTAATGGCACATTATTTTAATTAAAAATGAAAAGTTTCGGCCAGGGGCACAGATAGTCAACTTGGATAAAATGTGTAATTGATTAATAATTATGTATGCTTAATAAACACGCATAATTAATGAATAATTATATACAGGGTGACAGTTATTGAACTATATGAAATTAAACCGTCGTAACTTCTGAACGGTTTGCATGATGATGTTCAAACTCCGTGGTTGGCCGCAGGACATAATGGGTTAAACTTGCGAGTTAAACTTGCGAGTTTAATTTTTCTTACTATTTTTCCACAACTTTCTATTTTCTTCTAAATTTTTACTTATAATGTATTTGCATAGTACCCACAGGACATTCAAATAAGAAACGATAACAATGTAGTATTTTTAGTACAAAATTTTGGCATAACATTGTCTTAAAGGGGTGCTAAATTAGGGACGGTAAGGTAAAAAAAGGGACAGTAAGGAAAATTACCACCTATTTTATGCAAATCATGTTAAGACTAAGTGGTACCCACAATGTTCATTGATTTTTAAAAAGAGTTATTTACATTGGATTAAATTAAAAAAAAAAAATAATTTACCTCGAAAAGTGCAGGAATAAACCTTGGGGACGCTAATACTACCAATAAAGCCACGATGCTTGAAATTGATATTTAAATGCTGATTTAAATTCTGCAGTAAATTTCCTGTCAAAGAATTTTAGGCATTCTTTCTCTAGCATACTTCTGCATGAGAAAAAAACTTTAAAAAAATTCTGTGGCTGCATCTGAAGTGATTTTCTGTATAATTTTAGAAGAGGGAGTGTAAAAAATCTAAAACCCAGGGAGAAAGTTTAAAAACTAATAACAATCCTAAAAATGTGTGCAGGTTAATTTTTTGCTACATATTTATATAAAACAATAGTTTCAGTTTCGGAAAAAAGTTACATCGAATTATTTTTATTGAAACAATTTTATACAGACAGCTCCAAACTTAAAAATCAGCAGCAGGGACACGGGACGGTATAGGAGTTTTCCTGGGATCTGGACCCCCAACATCGTCGAAAACTTATTTATCTCGTTTATATTGTTATGCAATCATGCAATGGGATGCCCCTCAGTATATGAAATTAAGGGGAAAAAAAACACAAGAACATGCACTAAAATAAAAATTATTATTCTGGGACATAAATGTCAAAAGATTGTCAGAATGCCCCATATATATTTTGAATCTGACGGCTACTTATTAAAATTTAAAATATTCAACAATTCTTTTTTTTATTATTATCTGTAATAAATATAAATGCTGTGTTCAAGTTTCTGGACATTGTTACAAAATATAATTCGTGAAGCAGTATTGTTCTGATTAAGACTTATATAGTTTATATAGTTTAGTAAGTAGGACAATATATGTTTCGGAAGAAATTCCTCCCTCCTCCCCTCCCCAATATATTTGATGTTTCAATTTTGTGTTTTGTTGAAAAGTATTATGAGTAAGATTCAGCGAATAATTTAAAATTATAAAAAAAATTGTAAATCGTCCTGCCATATGATATGCTCAACTTCCATATAAGGCAAATATCTTTAATAATAATAATAATAATAAAGTACAAGTTCAACTGAATATTTTTGAGTTTGTTTTTCTACAGTTCAGCTACAAGCAGTTCTTATCCATTTCATTTATTACTTTCATTTGACATTTCCCATACAAAATTTCTATTCAGGTTTAGGATTTCGTGGTTGTATGTGTTACTTTTTTTCTCAAAATACTGCAACGTTTTACGAAGCCTTAATCTGACTTTAATTGTTGAAACTAAAGTCAGGAAAAAATTACGATCAGATAGATGTATGATTATTTTAATTATAAATAAAAAATTATAACAATGATAATTTTAGATTTATGCTAAAGTTTATGAGAACGAAACATTGTAAACAAACACACTCACATAACACACACATATATATATATATTATATACATATGGATAAGAGATTCATTTATAAATTAGCAAACGCTGAAAACTTGCCTAAAATATTTCTTGTTAAATTACTTATGTATGCAATGGTTACATGTGCTATATATATGGAACGCTTTTATAGTATGAAATATATATAACTTCATTTCTTCCTTAAAAATCTATAAAATTAGGAATCAAAGTAAATTTTGCCTATTCTAACTCAAAATTTAAAATTATAATATTTAAATAAGCGAAGAAAACGCATTTTTAATTCAAAAAATATCATTTTTTTTCTTACTTTATTTAATGCTAATCAATTGTAATTTATACATTTATTAAATTTAAAATATTTTTATTTACTTTGTATCTTACCCAGAAAAAACAAATTAAAATTGAGGATTTTAACTACAGAGTTTTTCCCGCAGTGACAGCAAGCACCCCAAAACGAACAAGAATGCACTATCCCTCTCCCACAGACGATTTCTTTCTTCTAAGAAGTAGCCTATATTAGATCCATGTGTTCCTAATGAAGTAAGGAACTCAAGCCTCTGGATTTCGATAACTAGTGTAAAACAGGTTTTACAGTAATAAGAGTATGAGTATGAGAGCTTATGTAGGTAGAGCCGAAAAGTGAATAATGTGCATCCTCGTTTTATTTCTGTTTTAAAAGATTTTGCTCCATATAGGAAATTGTTTTACAGATAAAAATAGCATAACAGAAAACAATGCTTTACCATACTTCCTTTCTTTAATAAAGCATTTTAAAAATTCTCAGTAAACTGTCAAAATTAAGTATTCATGTTTAAATTATAAAACTTTTGTCCCAAATTTCTCTTTTACTGCCTTTCCTTTGCCCTTTTTTATTTTGAAAAAAAAAAAGAAAAAGAAAAGAAAAGAAAACTGTGAAAAGCCTTTATAATAAAAAATATATATATACTGAATATAATTCTTTTTTATGCATCCATGACCACTCCTTTTAAAGGTTTAAAACATTTTTTAATACAACTCCTCGTAAATTGTTTAAATTCTGTGATCAAAATCTTAAAAATTTATCTATATTTTACTGAAAGATAGAAGATATTCTTTTCTCACTACTGTGAAAGACCATTCAAAAAATATATATTTCTATCACTTCCTTTTTTATTCTGAAAAACCAAGCTGTAAAAAACCTTTATAAAAAATATATATATATATTGAATATAATTCTTTTTAATGCATCCATGACCACTCCTTTTAAAGGAAAAAAAAAAACATTTTTTATTTTTAAATATAACTCCTCATAATTTTTTTTAATTTTGTGATCCAGATATGAAAAATTTATCGATATTTTACTGAAAGATAGAATATATTCCTTCCTCCCTACTTTGAAAGACCAGCCAAAAATGCATATTTCTATCACTTCCTTTTTATTCTAAAAAAACCAAGCTGGGAAAAACATTTATAATAAAAACAAAAAAATACTGAATATAATTCTTTATATAATGCATCCATGACCACTTCTTTTAAAGAAATAAAACATTTTTTTTATGTATATAACTCCTCGTAAATTGTTTAAATTCTGTGATTCAAATCTGAAAAAATTGTCTATATTTTACTGAAAGATAGAAGATATTCCTAACTCCCCACTCTAAAAGACCAGTCAAAAAATATATATTTCTATCACTCCCTTTTTTATTCTGAAAAACCTTTATAACTAAATGAAATACTGAATATAATTCTTTTTAATGCATCCATGACCACTCCTTTTAAAAGAATAAAACATTTTTTTTTTTTTAAATACAACTCCTCGTAAATTGTTTAAATTCTATGATCCAAATATGAAAAATTTATCGATATTTTACTGAAATATAGAAGATATTCCTCCCTTCCTACTCTAAAAGATCAGTCAAAAAATATATATTTCTATTACTTCCTTTTTAAATTCTGAAAACTAAGCTGTGAAAAACCTTTATAATTAAATAAAATACTGACTATAATTCTTTTTAATGCATCCATGACCACTCTTTTTAAAGGAATAAAAGATTCTTTTTAAATACAACTCCTCGTAAATTGTTTAAATTCTGTGATCCAAATATGAAAAATTTATCTATTTTTAACTGTAAGATTAGATATTCCTTCATCCCTACTCTGAAAGACCAATCAAAAAATACATTTCTATCACTTCCTTTTTTTATTCTGAAAGAACAAGCTGTGAAAACCTTTATAATTAAAAATTCTGAACATAATTCTTTTTAATGCATCCATGACAACTTCTCTTAACCACCTCACTGACAAGCCCGTGTTAATACGTTCACTAAGCTCCAGGTTTCACTGCAATACAAGCAGTATTTAAAGTAATATAATTCAATTGATTTAATGTATTTTTAATACATTGAACAATGATTAATACTTCCAAGGATTGCATTTATATTCGTTGTTAAGTTTTTTTTTTTTTTTTTTTTTTTTTTTTTTTTTTTTTTTTAATGTTCAAAGAATCTTTTCTTTAAGCAATTAAAACAAAATTCAGAAAAAACAACATTACAATTTTGCCCTTTTCCAAGACAGTAAAAGGGTTTTTTTTTTTTTTTTTTTTTTTATATAACTCCTCATAAATTGTTTTAATTCTGCGATCCAAATCTGAAGAAATTATCTATATTTTACTGAAATATGGAAAATATTCTTCCCTCCCTACTCTAAAAGACCAATAAAAAAATATATATTTCTATCACTTCCTTTTTAAATTCTGAAATACCAAGCTGTGAAAAACCTTTACAATTAAATAAAATACTGAATATAATTCTTTTTAATGCATCCACTCCTTTTAAAGGAATAAAACCCTTTTTTAAATACAACTCCTCGTAAATTGTTTAAATTCTGTGATTTAAATATGAATAATTTATCTATATTTAACTGAAAGATAGAAGATATTCCTTACTCCCTACTCTGAAAGACCAGTCAAAAAATATATATTTCTATCACTTCCTTTTTTATTCTAAAAAAGCAAACTGTGAAAACCTTTATAATTAAAAAAAAAATCTGAATATAATTCCTTTTAATGCATCCATGACCACTCCTTTTAAGGGAATAAAACATTTTTTTTTTTTTAAATATAACTCCTCATAAATTGTTTAAATTCTGTGATCCAAATCTGAAAAATTTATATATATTTTACTGAAAGATAGAAGATATTCCTAACTTCCTACTCTAAAAGACCAGCCAAAAAATATATATTTCTATCACTTCCTTTTTTATTCTGAAAATCCAAGCTGTGAAAAACCTTTATAATTAAATAAAATACTGAATTTCATTATTTTTAAAGATTCCATGACCACTCCTTTTAAATGAATAAAACATTTTTTTTTTAAATATAACTCCTCGTAAATTATTTAAATTCTGTTATCAAAATCTGAAAAGTTTATCTATGTTATAAATCTATGTGCTAAAGAATAAAAATTCTCAAAAGACGCTCGTCGCGAAGGGGTTAAATACGCAATTTTTGAAGCTATTTTGATAAAACAATTAGGTAGCGAGAGAGTTAAAAAAGTCAAAAAGGAAAATATCCAACAGAGGAAGATGATAAATTTGTGGCTTTTGCATGATTGCTTTCTCTGTTGACAAGAATGGAGGAGGGGATTCTGAGTTAAATGTTAAGAATGCGATATGTGGGCTGATAGGAACTATACCGACGCAGAGAGTGATATTATGTTTTTGATTTTTTCAGAAAAATAATTCTCATTTCAATCAGCAAGCTTTTTTTTTTGTTTTACCCGTTAAAAAACAAAATTAGAAACTAATGGGAAGACGACTGTGAGAGATAGTCGTAAAGAATTTTAGAAGTTTGACAAAAATGCTTATTTATTAAAAATTGCGTATTTTTTCTGTGCATAAAAAATATTACTAATCAATACAATTTATTAAAATAATATTGTTATTGCTTAATAATTGTCATTAGCTCTGTTTGAGTGATCTTTTGGGAAAAAAAAAACTTAGGTAGCCGGTATTTAGACCCCATTTTAAAAACTCAGAGTTTGAAGAGTTTCGAAATTTTGCTTGTTTTAAACAGAAAACGCCTTTTAAACTGATTTTTTTTCTCTAAGCAGGTGTAAAACATGCCAAGGTACCATGCTGTCACTTTTTATTTTATTAATTTTGAAAATTGTATGATCTAGACTGAAAATAAAAGTGGTTGCCGGTATTTGGACCTTTTCCTCTACATATTGGGCCATAAGCGATTGCTGTATCATGACGACTTTCCTCTGACTGTAGTGTACATAAAAGTAGTATAAAATGCTAATATTTGATATAATTTTCCCGAAAGACTTATTTCCCTTTATAGAGCAGTGGAAAACGATATCCAATTTCATAATTTTTAAGAAAGAACACATACCAATTCCATACGTCCTAGATTAAAATTTACTTCGTAAACATATCAGAAGAAATCATGTTGTTGAGCAGGGATTTTTTTTTTTTTTTTTTTTTTTTTTTTTTTCAGATAAAATTACTCTTAAAATTTATCATAAATAATTTTTTACTATTGTATTTTCTTTATTTATATTAGACTAGAATTTTAATAAGATACTACCATCTTTAATATTAGTCTGAATTAGTGCTTAATTTTTGAAATGATTATTTTAAATATTTATTTTAAACTGCTAGAAATATGACATAAAGAAAGTAAAAACAGACAAAGTTTAAAGAAAATTTGCTTAACATTTTTATATGTCGCTTTAGTAACTTTATTAAATTTATTTGGTTTATTAATGCACATTTTTTAGATATGAATTTTATTTAAAAATTGATATGAAAGTGTAATTTAATTAATACACCGATAGTTTCTTCCTTTTATCGGAGAACGTTTCCAGTTTCCTGTTCCCCGGATTGTCTTCTACAAATGGTGTTTAAGGGAATATTAAAAATATCGCTAATGATTTATGAAAAAGAATATCTTAGTGTAAGACTCTATTTCAGTCTGTATACTTATACTTTAAAATATTCAAAATACTAGATATTTAAGTTTGCAATTCATTTAATTTTTCGCGTGAATTAGGAAGATGCAATATGTTCTTTCACATCGAAAGACAGATTTTATGTTAAATGTTAATTGTGTTAATTAATAGAAGTAGTATAGTATAAAACAATACAGCTTTTCAATGTACTTCTGTGATATTCTGAGAAGCAAAACCAAACGAAATTATAGTCATTTTAACCTAAAGTGTGTGTATGTAAAAAAAAAAAAAAAAAAAAAAAAAAGATGTGCGAATGATATGATTAAAACCTGCATCTAATATGATCATACGCCAAGTAGCAGAAAGTTCTAGTTGTGTCTGCGACAGTGATTTAGTGAGATGAAAATTATTTGCATGAGTAGCATGCTTCAGTTTTATTATGTACATTATAAGCATTAAAATAAATTGGGTTTATATGGATTAATATCGTAAAAATACAACTATATTTCAATTATAATATAATCCACATGAGTAAAAAGCAAAACTAATATTTTATTTAAAAAAATAGATAATAATAAATGTAAAGTGGTTCTTTAAGGTCGGAGTTAAATCTAAACTTATTTAAAATTATGTTGAAGTATTATATAAATTTATTGAAAATAATCTTACTTTGCCTAATCAGCGAAATCCACAGAAGAAATAAAGACAATGACTTTAAAGAAAAAAAAATCATGATTTATATGCATGTATAATGACAAATATGTTGCTGTAGTGTTGACTCTAGAAAGCGCCACCGCACTGAAAAAGTGCAATTTTTTCACCTATTTTCCTTCTCCCTCCGCTCCCCCCCCCCCCCCCCCTTCGAAATAACCACTGGAGTATGCCTCCCATTTTTACGATTTTACATGCAAAGGACATAACTGAGTACATGTGTGAGAGATGACAAATATATTAAATATTTTTACAAATGATGTAATTTTATTTATTTATTTATTTATAATATTATATATATATATATATAGGTATATTTAATTTGTAGTTTGCAAAATGATGTTTGCAAAATGTATTTGGTTACATTAATTCGTATTGAATTATTAGAACAAAAAACATTGCTTTTTGTTCCTTTTATTTTTAATAGACATTGTATTAAACAAGGGCATCGTTAAAAGTCCGTTTTTAGGCTTTAAATGGCATTAAAGTACAGATCATTCCAGTCTGGCATTCTTATGACACTACTAATAGTCCGTGAATTTAATGGTTCTTTACTAACGTGGAAAAAAATGTTAACGTTACCCGTAATTTTACTGAGTTATTTAGCTATTTTTCCCGGTGCTCTTCCCCTCTTGATCTTTTTTTCTAGTGATCAGTCTCCCTTATCGGTCTCTAAAAAAGTATTGAATTAAAATCCTCTGTGTTGCATATATATATATATATATATATATATATATATATATATATATATATATATATATATATATATATATATATATATATATATATGAATGTATACAAATTATTTCATTATTCTAGCACAATGCTCATATAAAAATATCATAATTAATGTGAATGATTTAAGAACAAATAAAATATATCGAGTATATTAAAAAAAAAAAAAAACATAGGGGTTTTTTTTTTTTTTTTTCAATTTTTCATCTATTTTTTAGTTTACACTTCACTTTTATGCGGAAATACATGTACAATACACTTTTCAAATGTATCTTTCTGCACATTTTAGCATAGTTAAAGGGCAAGGTGGTGTTACTAAAACAAATTTCAATCAAATGATATTTGCAAATACATATAAACTTATGTTATAAGCCCATAAAATGACATATGCTGATAAATACAAGTGTGACAGTCTTTCGGATATAAATGTGATAGTTTTTTTTATGAAGTTTCCATACAAATTTAACTCTGAATAATATAAATAACTGTCACTCTTTCTGTAGAAAAAACGTCGTGCCGTTTTGAATTTTACTGCAGACAACCAGGGCCGTGCGAAGTGGGGGGCGAAGGGGGCAGCCGCCACGGGCGAGGAATTTGAGGGGGCGCCAAATTTATATTACAAACTTCTTTTTTTCTTCTTTTTTGTAAAAAAAAAATGTATACTTACATATTGGGAATTTTTTTCCTAATAGAAGTACGTATATTTTTCGTTTCAAAGTTATTGCATTGTCTTTTAGCCCCCCCCCCCCCCCCCCCCGCAACACACACAGAAATAAAAATTTATGAATAAAGACTTATTTCTTTTCAAAACTTGTCTTGGATCTTTTTCTTAATCTCTTTTGTTAACCTTCTGTTTTCTGAGTCTGTGCTTGTGACTAAAACATATACTCTCAAAATAGCATGGAGTTTCTTTCTTGGAATATAAAAGGGTTCTAAACTATGTTATACTGTACTATTAGATGCATTTTTACTACACCCATTTTCCATATCATCTTTGCCAAAATATAAGTGCAGTTTTCTCTTATGTTATTTAATTTTTTGAAATTTATAAATTAAAATTAAACATAATGTTTCAAAATAAACGCGAAATATGTATTCAGTAAAATTTGTTTCTGTTCCTACACTTTTTAATTTTGTGACACCTGTCACAAAGAAAAGTTGGGGGGAGGTGGCGCTAAATTGAAACTTTGCCCCGGGCGCAGTTTTCTCTTCGCACGCTGCTGCAGACAACATACTGATAACGTCAAAGATTAGCCCTTTATTATTGATAAACTGGTTAAAGAAGAAGGTAGGAATGCTTTTCAAATGCCATGTTACTTGACATATGACTTTCGCCCATCTGTGGGCAGTTACTATTCAAACACGCTATAATTAGCAAAGGAAGAGAAAGGTATCTCAAGCAAGTGTTGAGGGGACATATTTTTCAAATTCGAAGTGTAATCTACTATAAAATGTATAAAAAACAAGATAGAATCATACACTTTATCTCAATTTTATTCCTTTAATCGTTTGTTTTCTTATTTTTTCCTTTTTCCTTTTTCCTTTTTCTTTCTTTCTTTCTTCTTCTTTTTTTTTTTTTTTTTTTTTTTTTTTTTTTTTAATCAGTGTACATTATGATATCATAAACATAAACATCACAGTCATACAAATGAGTTAGAATGCGTAATATATATATATATATATAAGTAATTGGAAATAGATGATGAATTGTAGTTATATAGTGGTTATATATATATAACTAAATGTATATATGTAAGACTATACATTAATATTTTAAGTGTCCTAGTAAAATATGTTATTTAAATGTTATAAATACATAAATAAGCAGAAATTCAAAATTCTGCTTCTTTTTATTATATAAATTTAAAACGTTTCTATCATAACATTATTATTAGGAAGGGTACATAATATGGGGAATGCACTGTTGAAAACCGATTCCCATGAATATTAATAGGTTAATATTATACGATAGTAATGCATTTCTCTCCCCTTAATCTTTGCAGCAACAACAAAAAGTTATTTTGGACACGAAAAATGTCATAAATGGAATTCTTTTATGTTAAAATAATACATACATACATAAATATGTGCGTGATTTCTGGAGATTATTGACTATACATTTCACATATTTTAATAATAACCCCGTTTTTGTGGTTGAATCAATTGAAGAACTCCGATGATAAAGGTGGTATGTGGCAAAATAAAGGAAAATCAGTTAATCATATTATTAAAGTTAATCAATTGTCCTCTACCATCTATTAAAGAGAGATTTTAATTGATAAAGAAAGCATTTGGCAATAAACACAAGTAGATGTATGTAAATTTGCAGCTCATTTTCAAAAAATGATGATTGCATATCCTACCACCTTTATCATGTGATTTCTAGTCTTACTCTAACATGCAGTTCCTTTTTTAATTATAGACTAAGAGAAAAAAATAATGATTATTTAAGAACATGTTTTAATTCTTATTTATAATAAACTTTTACGAAAGATCATTTCTTGCTTCAATTCGAATTCCGTGAATGTAGGTATAGGGATAAGAGAAAACGGATTTTAGGTGAAATGAACAAACAACGTAAATAAAAGACTCTTTTTCTAATTCTTGTGAACTTGTTGGGTAGCCGCCATGCATATCAGACAAAAAATTATAGTGGTTCGATGAATACAGTGCATTTTCTACTGATTTTCGAATATTTAATAATCACATAAAAAATCACGCCCCCCCACACACACACACATACTAGAAAAATGCCTCACAGCTACGACCAGTATTGTCAGAATTTGAAGATAAATGGAGCTTTATAAAATAAGTTGCAAGCATATATCTATCGTACTACATTTCATTGCATTAAAAAAACCACTTAAAAGAAAATTCAACATTTTTTTAATATTTTTATTAGGGGATCTAACCGGAGATCGAGGGTTACAGAACATTGGTAAAATCTTACATTTTAACTGTAATAGATTTCTTACAATTAATAAAATTTTAGATCGCACACTAACGACTCCAAAAATAATTTTACATAAAAAATATCAAAATGTGTTCAAATAAAGTTTTGAAATTTATTAAAAGCAATACTTTTGCATTAGCACCAAACAAGATGTTAATATTCGAAGCAATCGATAAGCATTTTGTTAATTACAGCAGCCTTTTTTATGATAATTTCAGTGGTTTTAGCGAGTGGTTAGATTATTCGTTTATTAAATTTGTGTTACATTTATATCATTTATACTATTTTTTATTTATTTATAAAGTTTCAATTTCTTCATGGAATACTGCCCGGAAATGAAAGCTAGACTATTTATATTGTTTGGTCTGTAAATGGGTTAAACTTTCGTAGTCGGAAAGAACAGCACAATTCTTTTATAGCAATGTACTTTATATATATAATTCCCTTGGTCATATTTCATTAAAAAAATCTGAACAATTTCAAAGAAAAAAAATGCTTTCGACGTGCATATAATCTATAAATAGATTAACAAATTTTGCTAAAAAGCTGCCTAATGCCAAGCTTAAAGCATATTTGGAAGAAAAAATATCATAATTCAACAAACTTAAAAAATATAACAATTAAACAAAATATTAAGAATGTTAATTGTGTTTCCGTTTATTTGTATTTCTTCTTTTTACTAAAATATCTAAATGAAATGCATTGCAATACTGTCGGAATTTTGAAATTGAAAATATTAATTTAATATACTAAAAAATAGACCAAATGATTTTATTATTGGAATTATAAATTATTTTAGTTGTAATTGCGCCATGCACTGTCGTGTCAGTTTTCGAGCGCACAATATTATTTTTCGCTTGCGCTGTTCTCTTTTTTGAGTGCGCCGTTCTATTTTTGATAGCTCTGTCATATTTTTATTTTCTAAAATAAACAAGTACTGGATCTAGTCTTAATTTTATTACAATTTTAATTGCTATTTTCTTTTTTTTTTTTAATTCTTACTAATAAATTATTGCACCCATTTATTTTTCTGTTTTGTACAATGAAAAAAAAGGTATAGATACATGTTTAAAGTATGTTTATAACTCTAATTACATAAAAAGAATGCAAATTATATGAAACAATTATTAGGATTCTTAAAATCGCCCTCCCTCCCCCCTCCAGAAAAAAAAGGTTTTCAAACATGCAAGTTTAATATTTTGTTACTTTCAATATAGTTATAGTTTATTTTGGTACAATTTCTGTTTATCAATAAGAAACATTTATTTACAAATAGTTGAAATAAAAAAAAATCATTTTAAAAATATCATAGAAATGATACTGAAATGTTACAAACTATTTTTAACCAGAAATATATTTATTATCATTTGGCATTTAGAAGAAAGTATCTTTTTACGATGTCATAAAAAATTTGCTAACATTGAAACATTGTTTATGCATCTTTTATAATTCTTTTAAAATGCATATTTCTGTTTAAATTATATATATATTTAATTGTTTGAGATTGAATCGACAAAAAAATATTCTTTGACTTGTGAAAGAGTCCTTTCATATCTAATCCACTTTCTCTCTATCTGAAAATATAATTAATGCTTGTGAAATATTGTATAACATGACCCACTGTTCTCTTGACCTAGGTCACCGTATATAGTAGGGTAAGATTGCGTAATCTACGAACGCATAGTATCATTGTATGATCATGTGCATTTAAAAAAGCTTGCAAATATTTCCTGAGAAATGGTGGAAAATAATAAGGAATTTCCGTGTATAGAACGTTATATTCAGTGCCTAATTTAGTAATTTAGGGTTCAAAGCACGAAAACTTCAGTGAGCTCATACACACAGCTCCTATATGACTTATTTCTATTGACTGATATATCCTTATATAATATATAAATAAAATCAGAGAATTTACTACTTGGAGGTTCTCACATTAAACAAGTAAATCAAGAATTTACGCACAAGACTGCCCAATTTATACAGACGTGAATTGTGGATATCCACTAAATCTTCAGTCCCTTTTTTAACATTTCCCGTATTTCATGAATTTCATAGAAATTTTCACGCTCAGGCACAAACGTATGCATTTATGAACTTTTTCCAATCGTATTTATCTCAATATCTAATGTCAGGAGAAACCACAAGATTTTGGGAGACTGCAATTTTTATACTTCTTTTATACATCTTTTAAATCTTTTTTTAGATGCGTTCGTAATTACATAAATATGTAGCACCTATAATCGTCATCTGTTTCGTCCGTCTGACCGCATATAACAGTGCAGAAACTACACAACCGAATGGTTAAAAATTAAATATGTATAATCATTGCAAAATTGTGTCGAGTCATTTCAAATTTTATGAAAACCGAATCAAAAATTAAAAATATATTAATAAAAGTTTTCTTCATTTTATTAAATCCTATCATACGTAATTAATTCCATGATATCCCCTGATAGGTCATGATTCAATGTTGCCATGGTGATTACGTCAGATTTTAGATGAAATCATATCATTTACGTATTATTGCATTTAATGTATATAATAAATGTTATATTCATGTATTCTTGCATAAGAGTGCAACAGCTATTGAATCAAAATCTGAATGTTTATAAAACTAGCTATAGTACGTCATTTTCCACATTTGACGTACAATTTCCGACTTTCTTTTCTGCTAATTTTGTAATTCGTTATCGCAATAACGCATGAACCCTGGATACAAACACTGTTTGGGTCTCTTTTCTTATGCTGTGTAGTATTTGAAACTTTTATGGTTCTACTAGAATGGTGCAATTTAAACTTTGTACCGCCCTATTTACGAAGCTAATTTTATTCATAAATGCACTAAATTTGCATTTATATTTTACTCAAGTTTCAGAAAATGGAATTTTATTTCAAATTTTTCGATTAAAAATATTCTTAAAATTGGTAAAGATTTTCAATATAGAGCAGTGAAGAAAAATATGTTTTCGCTTAAGAATTAATTTTAATTAAAGATGTATATGTATAAGTTATAGAAAAACACTGATAAGTTCCATGGCACAAGAAATAGTACTATTTAAAAATTATACGCGTTTAGATGTAAAAATGTCTTAGTGAAGATGCAAAAAGGCGCGAGTTGCCAATTGCAGTGCAAAAAGGAAAAAAAAAATATTGGAACACGCTTATATAACTTTTAATTGCATGTATGATTGGAGATTTTTTAGACGTGATTTTCATGGTGTAGCATTAACCCGTAAGTCGCGTTATACTTTTCTTGGGCATTAAGAGGTTTATAAGCACGGGAGTTTCTGGAACACAGTAGCGCTGATTAAGAGTTAACTATCTTGTTATTGTACGATATAAAAGTATGTAAACAATGAAACAAAACAGCTAATTTCTTTCAATTCTGCCAACTGACCCCCCCCCCCCCCACCCCCTAAGCTTATGGGATCATGGACGAATGTCCCGTTTGCCCATTCATAATACTGGCCCTGTGTACGCTTAAATCACAGTTTAATTGTTCTACCTTTTGTTGATAGGGTTAAAAGTGCGACATAATAAATTAATACTATTTGCTTTTACATTGCGGTTACTTGGAAATAGTAATGAATTTATATTTCGCTTAAAATCGATTCGAAATTCCTTGATCAATTGTAATAATTTCGCAAATTTTACCTTGTACTGTACGTGTAAAAAAGTTTTTACCACGCTAATTTTCCACAGAATTAAAAAAAAAAAACAGTTACTAAAAATTGTGAGTTTCAGAAACACCTTATTTTTTTCATTTATTTTTTTTTTTCATTTTCTTTTACCTGAAAAAGCTTTTTGGCCCACGCTCTTGGAAACTGCAGTATTAATAGGTATATAGTAAAACATTGGTGTATTTTAATTCATATCGCTTTTTCCTCCTTGTTTATATATTAGATATATATCTGATTATATATGTGTGGGCAGCTGATTTAAGCGATATTTAACGCGTTTTTTATGACAGATAATTACTGTTATATATATATTATTAATAATAAATCATCAGTTGTGTGGAATCTGAATTAAAATTCCTTGAACTTTTATGATTGTATTGAAAATATTTCGAGATTTTAAATGAAAAATAAAATGATAAATGCATACATATACAAAATTGCTGACGTTGGCTATTAAATAAAATAAAAAAGTTACGTAAAATTATTACTATTATTTTAAAATTTGAGTAATTATAGTAAAAATTATATGCATTTTATAAAAAATAAAGGGTTATGATTCCATTTTTATTTTTCTTTCCTTAAAATTATTTCGAAGAATATCTTCTCTAAAGGTAGAAAAAGGCAAAATATTATTTTCTCCTGACCAAAACCCTTTAAAAAAAATATGTCTTCGGGCTAAAACTAACCGCTTTGGGTTCTACTTCTACTCTTGCCTAGAGCGATTTCGCACGATACGACATCTGGTCGTGGTCACTCACACTGGGTGGTAAGTGATAAAAAATGCCAGACTTAAAATTTCGTAGAAATTGGGGTAGGAAACGTAGTAGTAATGATAACAGCTGTATCCTTTCTCCGTATTTCAGATAGGGGAAAAGTTTTAATAACATTCAATGTATTGTATTATGAGTTAATGCATTAATGATTTTGTTATGTATTAACGTTTTTCTCTCGCAAAGAATGCACATATTCTATTGCAGTACGTATAATTGATTTCAGAATACGCTTCTTTTTTAAAAAAAATATGCACCAATAGCAATTGTAAATGTTGATTTTATAACATTATGAAATTTAAGCAAATAATTAAAATTAGACAAACTTTCATAATAAACGTCTGATATATATATATATATATATATATTATAAAATATTTAACTTTAAAAAACGCGATTTTTCTAATGAAAAAAAAAAAAAAAAAAAAAAAAAAAAAAAAAAAAATGAAACCTCTTAAATATATTTTTATTTGCAAATTAAAAAATATTTTTAATATAATTTCTTATCTCAAAAATGCCATATGAGCTCGTATTTTGCAGGTAAATAATCCAATGTTAAATTTTTAAAAGCATCAGTATTAACCCGACGATGTTTATTTCGTCTATACCAGAAAAATAAAATTAAACAATAAAATTTTAATTAGCACGTTGTTTTAATAACACATATATGGGTGATATTAAAAAATGAAATTCCGAAATAACTCCAAATTTGATTTTAGGATAGAAGGTTTTAATCGTAATTTTATAATATTGAGTAATGACACAAACACCTTTGAAATTTAACAATATAGAGCGATAAAAAAATAAGATCTGGCAAACTTTAAGAAATGATAGACCACATCATAACAAACTATTTTTTTTATATAGGAAGCCAATGTCGAATATCATTTTCTTTTGTCAAAAATACAAGGTGTCTCTCTCCCAGCACCACAGCAAAAAAAAAAAAAAAAAAAAAAAAAAAAAGTAAATATTTCGGATTGACTATCGGTCAGGAATGTTCATATGGGGTTGAAAATTTTATTCTGTTGGTTCTATATTTTTCATTTGGGGGGGGGGGGGGTCGATATTTTATCAAGTCTCTCAACTACTCTGCTCAACAAGCGCAAACCGTTTTGACACATTTACAAATTCATTTTTTAATAGAAAGATATAAAATTGGATGGCCCGACTATGGAAGCGATTTGGAATCAAACTGTGTTTTCCGTTATTTTTTTTTTTAAATAAATAAATTACCTATTGAGTTATAAGCGATTTTGATCACGTAACAAAGACGTTTTTCTCCCTTCACTGACTGATTTTTCTGCTTTCTTTGGGAACTTCGGTTCAAAACGTCCACTTTGACACTAATTTGTGAAAGAATTATCACGTTTTCAAAAAAAAAAAAAAAAAAAAAAAAAACGGAAAAAACTGTTCGATTACATAGTTTCTGATCAACAAAACTTACTAGGTTTCATGCATTTCCGAACAAAAATGAATTAAAACTTATGTCATAAAGTTGCCCTTTTGGATTTGAGAACAACCTTAAGACTTAACAATGATGGTATTGCATTGAGCATTTCAAATATCTTAAAGTTAAAATTCTTTATAGAAATCTAAATAAACACTTTAAATAAACTTTGATAATTAATGCTTAATGAAACCGATCTCATTCATACTAACAAAAACAACTGGGAGGGCTACTTCATTCACACGAAAAGATCCCCTCGCTACTGCTAATACAATGAAAGAAATTTATAAAGATATCTTGTTTGCATTTCAATATTTTTTAAATGATTTTTTTTTTTTTTTTAGATACCTGAGATCGATCTGTACAAAGGCCGTTTTTTATTTTTTATTTTAATTTAATTTTTTTTTTTTTTTTATGAGGATGCTTTCATTTTCAAAACCGGTTCCGAAAATGAAAGTGTCCTCATTAAAAATACCTGTAAACAAAATCGAAAAAGTAAAAAAACTGTCTTTGTGCAGATCGATCTCAGCTATCAAAAAAAAAAAAAAAAAAAAAAAAAAAATTCTAAAAATATAGAAATGCAAACGAGATATCTTTATAAATTTAGCTCATAGGATTAGCATTAGCGAGCGGGTCTTTTCGCTTGACTGAAGTAGCCTCTTAATGCATCAGTTCCATTTCTGATAATCCTTTTATTTCTGAATTTTTTACTGAGACTATGATAAAGCTGAAAATATTCTTACAATTTTTCTTTCAAAGAAAATAAATAAGCCCTTTAATTGTATTAATAAAAATAATACTAATTTAAAATGTCGTATTCCTTTATCATAATGTTTTGCTTTATCTGTTACACATATTTAAACATTCGTTAGATAATCGATGCATCTCGACAAGAACAAGAGAAAACTATCGATTTTCTAATATTTATTTTTAAAGTTGAAATTTATCTGAATATACGAGTACAATAAAATCATGTATTATTTTAATAAAAAGTTTCTTGAAAATATGAATTCTCATTGTGAGTTGCTGTCGTAGTTGGATTCGAAAATCCACTACAAAAAACAATTTTTGTATAGGAAACAAACGTCGAAAAACATTTCCTTCTGAGAAAAATACAGGGTGTCTCATTCCAGACTAAACACAAATTTTATCAAATGTTTAACACTGAATGAACCATATTACAGTAAAATTTCATCAGACTCGTCTTGCTATTGTGTGAAATATAAATATAAAACACGAATTTGTGGAAGTTGTTGCCCTTATCTACCTCCAAACAGTATTGAACTACATGCTCCATAATTGGAAATGTAGTTCACATGCACACGGTGTCACTGACCGAATTACAGCTCACTTCCAGAATATTTTTTAGTGTTATTGCATTTCACATATAAAATGTAAACCAAACAAAAAATTCTAAAAATCTTTATTATTCAGTTTTCCCGTTCATTCAGGCATAGACACTCGCGAGCTAATATTAAAGCTTCGGAAGTTTTTTCTCAAATATTTCGTGTGCATTTTTACTTATTTATTTATTATTAAATTAAGATTAGTCTTAAACTTTTCAAATAAAAAATATTAGAAAGCTCATTTTATAAAAGATTGAGTTTTTATACATAATAATAAATATTGCAGCTTAAGATTTATCGTATTTTGTGATATTTTAACCACAAGAATTGTTTTAAGAATTATATACATTCAAGCGTGAATTTCCTGAACACATTTTAAAGTAGGAGAGACCGGGGCTAGTAGGCGCAGTTTTCTGTTATTGATTTTTATTAATTTTTTGTTTAAGTTTTTTATGAAACTTTAACTGTACTTTTAAAGAACAAGCATTGGGCTATAAATACCTAGAGTTTTGAGTTTGTAGCTTTTGTAGTTTATGTTTAGCGGAAACCTAAAGTAAAAGGAAAGTTGTGCGCCAACCTATCCCGTCACGGGGCAAGTTGCCTATACCTATGGGGTAAGTTGGCACACGTTTTATAAAAATTTAAATAAGACACGCAGTTAAGAGAAATCAATTTCATTATTACCAGTAAGTTTAAACAAAGGCGTTATTGCCGTTCAATGTAAATTCTAAATTATACAGACCTAAAAATAATGAATGAAACATTAACAATGAGTAACTTCTATCCTACTCGATATCATAATCAGAGTTACAGTTGTCACAAATAAAAAAACGAGTTTCTCCGTTTGGGCAAGCCTCGTGTGCCCAAAATCTGGCATTGCAACCACTTTTCTCGGTGTTTTCTGTTTTTCAAGCTACCAGCACACACCAGACATCGAGCCAACTTGCCCCGTGTTCAATGCGCTTACTAGCCCCTTAATGAATTTCTTCACAAAAGGGACACGTAACCATCTAAGCATAAATAATCCAAGTAAATCACATATGGGATGGGTACAGTTAATCATACACTAAGAAAAACTGCACAAATTAAATCGCAATTATAAAGATAAGTATTAGAAATTAGAAAAAGAATGAAGCAACAAAAATTTACTTATGAGTGCAAAAAACAGAAAAATCGTAATAAATGTCCACTGAACGTAGGTAACGCTGCAAAACTACAATGAGGATTGTAAAAAGCAAGAAGAAAGGTACTCTGTGACTGGATGCGTAATCTATCCACAAACAGCCGATTTATAATTACTGTGCCTACTTACCCCTGTAGCCAACTAGCCCCGGTCTCCCCTATATAGGGAAAACGCGATTTTCCTAGTTTTTTTTTTTTTTTTTTTTTTTTTTTTTTTTTAACTAAGAAACGTTTTAAATACATTTTTAATTATAAAAAAAAAAAAATCTTAATATGATTTCATATCTGAGAAATGACCTCGTATTATGTTGGTATCATCGATAATAAACTAATGATATTTACTTTTCTACACCAGAAAAAAAAATTAAGTAATAAAAAGTTTTAATGTGTCTTAAGAGCTTATACAAGTCACACAGAGAAACTCGAAAGAAAATGTTAAACCTATGGGAGAAACTTAAGCAGAAATCTTTAAGAAGTCTTTATATATATATTTAACTTTCTTTTTCTTTTGGGATATCTGAGGTCGATATCTATTTTTGTGTTTTTGTACTTTTTCAATTTTTTTTTTTTTCAATTTTTTTTTTTTTTTTTTTTTTTTTTTTTTTTTTTTTTTTTTTTATGAGGACAGTTTAATTTTCACAGCCGGTTCCAACCACTTCCAAAACTAAATGTATCCGCATAAAAAAAAAAAAAAAAAAAAAAAAAAAAAAAAAAATGTGACTCAAATTGCAAAAGTACAAAGGCATAACAATGGGATATCATATCAACTTCGGGTTCCCTTAAAAAAAATGAAAATATTGAAATGCGATTGAGAAATCTGTAATCAGCGCTCCGATAGGATTAACATTAGTTTGGGCGCTTCTTTTCGTGACTTACGTAAGCTCTTAATCCCATTTTGCAACACATAAATGGTTTATATATATATATGTATTAAAAAAAAAAAAAAGAAATTATGAAAGACAAATAATTTCAAATTTGCTTCTAGTATAGGAAGTTTCGTCCGTAATTTTCTCATGTTAATGAATAATGACATAAACGCCTTTAGAATTTAGCAAGATGTAGTGATTAAAAAAAAATAAAAGAAAAATGCAGGAATATAATTAACAATGCCGGTGAAGACTACACTAAATGACGGCTCCTGGTGCGGGGACACTAACCTAGCCGCCACACTTCAGCGGCATTGCGTCCGTCCAGAAAAAACCTAGATTGTACGCATAACTTTAACTATAAGTAATCCATATCATGGTAAAATTTAACCAGGAATGACTTGCATTGTGTATAATGTAAATATAAACTTTGAAGTTGTGAATGTTCTGTTAGTGGACGTCGTGCCAATAAATAACTCCCACAAACATTGAAGTAGTAGCTTTGTGTTGGAAAATGTAATTCGAAATACACATAATGTCACTGACAGAATGACTTTTCACTTCCAGAATGTTTTGGTATCACCATGACGTTTTTCACAAAGGAAGATAAATTTAAAAAAATCTCTGAACTCACTACTTTAAAAGTTATAAACAAAATTTTATTTGGATTAAAGTGATTTTATTTTATACGACACTAGTTTCCTATAAGACAATTGCTTGTTGTATTGTACTAAGTTTGTCTCATCTTTTTTGAATCAATCTATTCTTTTAAAGCGAAAAGTTCTGATGCTGCAAGATATGAGCTAGCAGGTCAGCGCACGTGCCCTCCTTCCACCCACCGAAGGTTGTGAAATTTTTTTACGCCACATAAGAAGCTCACCCTTCTATACTTAACTCACCGAATTAAGCAAATTAAACAAGCAACTGTGAACAAAAGATCTGGCTAAAAATCATTCTGTTAGAGATAATGACATATATTTTACTAATTTAAAAACAAAAGAATATTTTTTTACAAAAGTTACTTTATTTATTTATTTATTTATTTATTTTTTTTTTATAGACGACATAATTTAAATAATATTAATCAGTGGTTAATTTCTACAGATTAAAGTTTGTCAATTATTTACTATTTGTCAATTAAAAATATTCACCAATTACTTGGAGTTATCCACGTACCAATAGTGTCAATTAAGTACTATTTTAATTAAATCTAAGCGAATTATTAAGCATGATTAGATTTACATCATAATACTTTCGTCTACATTAAAAATATATTTTCGAAAAATTTTCATCAACCAGCAAATCCCCCCCCCCCTCCCCCCGCACCGTATGAAACATCCTTTCATGTCGCATAAAAAATTACATCATTCTACAATTATTGCTCCGAATTAAACAAGCAACTGTGTTCAAAAGACTTACCTAAAGAATTTGTTACAGCCAGTGACACATATTTTAATATTTTAAACAAAATTTAATATTTGTTCACAAAATTTATTAAAAAAAGAGTAAATTTTCTTTTAAAGACGGCATTAATAAAATAGTATTAATCAATCATTTACTAACCGCAGTCAATTAGTCAATTATTTACTACTTGTCAATAATAATCATCAATTACTATCCATAACTAATAATAGCGTCAATTAAGTACTATTTTAATTAACAATAGCAAATGATTAAGCATGAACTTCTCGAAACCATAACGATTTCATCCCTATTGCTTAAAACATCCTTTCGAAAAATTGTCATTGTCCTTCAAATGCTTCAATAACATTATACACTTTGTCAGGCAATTCATTGAATAATAGAGTAACCACCCAGGACATCTTAGTTTGAGATTAAGTTACTCGGGTTGAATGTGTAAAATTTCAAAACGAGTAACACCGAGTTACTCTAAATAATGATACTTTGCTCCCACAAACTTTTCTTTCTAAAAAATACAAATTTAATTCGAAGGAAATATTTTTGGTGTTCATATGTATATTTAGCATATCTTAACATTCTATAACAATATTTAAATGATATTCATAAAATGTCGGTGGGTATTCCAAACGTCGGTAAAAAGTTTAGTTATTGACGAGGGCGGGTAGGACGGTATTGGTGTGTGTGTGTGTATATCTATATATGTATATGTATTTAAAACCATAAACAAAATATCAAAATCCTTCACTCACCATATCTAAATTGAAATTCTCCATCAAAAACATTAAAATAACCAACATAAACATTAACTCTTAAAACTAAGGAAAATATATATAACAGCAAACAGAACAGAAGGCGGGCGGTATGACTAAAGACATGCTTTGCAGGGTTAAGTTAGATTTTAGGCATGCTACGTCGCCCTTCACTCTCCGAGACCAAAAATGAAAAAATGAAAAACAAGGAAAAACTAAACAGATCTACAAAATCCATCAAGATATCTTTCTATCTCATTAGATCAATCAAAGCATCAAAACCACCATTCTCATCCATCACTGAGTTCAGTTCAGTTCCGTAACTGCCACTCGTAATAAAATCACTAATTATTCTCCTGATGAAATTGCGAGGATAAACCTGCTTGAATCCCTGACGGCACCACTCTAAAATGTCATTAACATTAGTACTCAGTCTTTCGATTCGTATTAAGCCATTTCTTAGGACATTTCTTTTAAACGAAACATGAACAATCGAATCAAAATATATTAGTTTTAAGGTATTAAAATCGAAATCATTGCGCTTATCAAATAACTTAGATATCAAATTTTCACTTTCTATGTTTAGGGTCACATCTAGAAAATTAATATTTTTTACAATTCTGGGAGGAGGGTTCCAGACTCAGAGACGTAGGATAATATGTAAAATCAATGTTTTCAATATCATTATTTAATCTGACATCAAAACATCATCTATATATTTTTAGGATAATGTGTTACTGTTTAAATTATTATTTCTTTCATATATATGTAAGTAAATGTTTGCCAAAATGGAACTGCAACTCCCCACCCCATTGGAATACCCCTAATCTGTTTAAATATTGCATTTCCTTTGTAGAGGTAGTTTTCTTGTACTACCAACTGAAATAAATTCATGAAAAAATCATTATGAACATCCAAAGTACTATTTGTATTATAAAAATCTAATATTTTTTCTTTTAAATCTGTTAAATAAATTGTGTTATAGAGGTCTGGGAACAGATGTTATATATTCCCGCAGCCGCCACCTTGGATTTTTTCTTGGCGTGAAAACCCCTCTTGCGCTAAATAGTAAATGTCGGCAAGCAGCGATTTATGCCCATGTCAAGCTTCACCTCACCAGGTTGCCAGAACACGTCACTCGTTGGGGTTGTCTTATCGATAAACGCCAAGAAATCCAAGATGGCGGCCGCGGGAATATACAACATCTAAGCCGAGGTCTGTAAAATCGTAAGCGAATAAACCAATAATATTTTTTAATATTTTTAGATTATCTAATAGTGTATAACTGTTTTTGATAATAAAAGTCGTCTCCCCCCCCATCACTCCTTAAAACACTCCATCCAATACCCCCAGCAATGCCTTGCTAGCAACACCTGTATATGATCCAAAACCACAAGTCACACTTCTAAATTGGATAGGGGTTTTATGGAATTTAGGCACTAATATGAGATAAGGGAAACTTTGACTCATTTGTTTCAGCTTAACTTTTTTATAGAAGGCTTTAATCCTGTTTTCTATTACTGCAGCTTTCGGTTAAAGGTAAATAGTTATTTTTATTATTGTAGCAATCATTCAAAAGTTTACCGTAAAGTACCTTACATATCAGTGCGTAACTTGTGTTTGCTTTGTCCACATAGGTGATTATTTATATTTTTAGTAAATATGTGAATGACCCCTATTTCGCCGAAAAATATTTTATATTTCGCATATTCCATATGATGTGTGATCCCTAAAGTCGGGTTTAGATGGATATTTGAATAGATGTGAGCTTGCAGACTAGGATTTGAAAATTTTTGGATTTGGATGTGGGGAGAAAATTAATGTTTTGCTGTTATTACCAGTTGAAAGACATTATGGAGGGATTTCTGTTTTATCTTTAGGCATTTTTCTTGAAGGTTTTAGTGGGTGCACGTTATTCTGCATTCATACATGCTAAGATAATTAATTTGTTTATATTTTAATAATATTTAAGTTGCAATTTTAAATTAACTTTCTAAAAGACATTTTTTAAAGACTTTTGTAATTTAATTATGCTTTGTTTATACTACTTTTTTGCTTAAGTTTGATTTATTTACCTTTATTAATTTTTTAATTTTATATCTAAAATGACAGTAGTTTAGTTTTTTTCTGTACTGAATGCATGATGGACGTGTGTTCAGAAACCTGCAAGTTTTTAATAGTGTGGGTCGAGTTAGATCTGTCTGTCCACCCACTGATAAAGAACATAAGGACATTTTTTTAACTGTGTAATTTAAATTTAAAGGTTTTGGGATTTTTATTGTTAAATCTTATAAATATTTGTAAATTTCGACGCTAACTTCTATTATATAAAAAAAACCCCAAAAACGAGTTTTTATTTTACTTCGCATACTTTCATATACTCTCAGAAAAAACTGTAAATTTATGAGCGCTTGCTGTTCAATTTTTACGGGCAACAGCCTTATTTGATGAAAAACGGTCCGATCCACTGAAGAAAAGCGATTCTATGATAATTATCTAACGTGCTATGTGCTACAGAACAGTAAGTAAAGTGTTATTGTGTTTTGAAGCGCATTATATCTTTGTCCCGTAAAATTACGGGCTGCACAAAATGATGGGTATAGATTTTTTTTTACGGGGTATGACTGGAATCTCTGCTGCCGGCCTCTGCCCGTAATTTTACAGGGATATATTTAGAAAATTAAGGGCAAGCCACATATTCTTACAGTTCTAGCCCATCTGTTAACAAAAATACGGCACGACCCCATAAATTTTACTCCGCTAAGGTGTACACGTTAATAAAAAATAATGGGCATGGATTTTTTTTTTTTTTTTTTTTTTTTTTTTTACGGCGTATGACTGGAATCTTTGCTGCCGGCCTCTGCCCGAAAAAATTTTAACAGTTTA
The DNA here is from genome assembly GCA_963932465.1 of Maratus speciosus. Classification (NCBI taxonomy): domain Eukaryota; kingdom Metazoa; phylum Arthropoda; class Arachnida; order Araneae; family Salticidae; genus Maratus; species Maratus speciosus. Next base: position 51,849,561 of record OZ010792.1, read on the forward strand.
GATGTGTTTGAGTTGAGCGGATTCGTTTGAAAATTTTTGAATTTGAGCGTGAACTTCACTCAATATGAGAAAATGAATTTCAGTTTGAATTGATCCGTTTTTAAACATTTGGAAAAATGGTTATTGTCCTCAGTCAAGGTAGGAAATTAAAAACATATCTGAAGCGTTTTATTAGTTGAATCCCGCATTTTATTCGTGTTCTGATTGGTCTAGACAGAAATCTGTATTTTCCCTTTTCTTTCAACAGAGATGGATACTTCTGTTGCCACTATGACAAAAAAGTAATAAAAACTACAAAAAACTACAAAAAAAAATTAATAACTCAGAAACAAATTGAGATACGCTTTCAATAAAATTGCATTTAAAAGTAAATTTTTTTCTCTATATGACGGTGTAAAAAGTAATATTGTGGGATATTTAGAAGTTTAAAAATGAAATTTGATTTAAAATTGGTCCAGGAATATTAATGTTTAATCCATGGCGTACATAATGTATGACCAGCTCCGTAGAAGTTTAAAAATTTGCAGTACCGAAAATTGTAAAACTGAAATTTCTTTTAAAATTTGTTCATGATGGGTCAGGTAATGTTAATGCATGTTAATCCATGGCGTACGTAATGTATGATCAACTTCGTGCAATTTTTTATGTCTTAAATTTTAGTCTTTGAAAAAATCATTTTCCGAATGGTCGTTATAATTTGTTAAATTGCTTTTTTTTTTTTTTTTTTGAGCGTGCTCAACACTGGTTGGCTCAATTAAAGCACGCCAAATTGAATTGGCCTTGGATAAACTTGTTCAGACCAATGAATAGCAGGCTAAACTAGTTTATCCTATGAGCATCAGGCCAAACTAGTTTAGCCTAGGAAAAACTTGTTTATGTTACGGGCGTAAGGATAAACTAGTTTGGCCTAAAATCGGGTTTGGCAGATAACATATGTAATACTATATGGCCAAAGGTGACCGGTCACGTGCGATTTTTGACGTTTTGTTAAATATCTATAAAAATGCGTGAGGAATTAACCTGTAATCGCAGGTGTGTAAACAGTATTGTATAGGTCATGTTTTTCCGCGAAGATTTTTTCCCAAAAACCCACAGGGGGCCGTCAAAAAATTTAAAAAGGACGAATATCTTTTGGATAACCCTGTAAAAACTAATAGAGCAAAAGCGTTGAAACTCGAGATTATTAATAAGCGGCTTATTGTAATATACTGTGATTATTTTTATGAGGATAGCATGTATACTCGTAGAGAAATTAAGGTTTTTATAAAAACAGTCCCAAATTTTGCCAAGTTTTTTGCTTATAATTTGCAGAGTTCTTAATATATAAAAAAGTTCTTTTCTGAAAATATATTATATTATTATTTACATTATTTACATTGTATTTTGATTGAATGTTTTGATTGTATTTTGATCAAACTATAATGTGCATAATGTGTTAGCTAAGTGTATAGAGCAACTTTTGTAGAAGTCTCAAAAACATAGTTTGAAAAGTCTGATAATAATCGTTTATAGAATAAGCTCAAAATCCGTTGTTCCCCAAAGTGAAGCAAAAACGTAAGGGGTTGTATCCATATATCCATTGATTAGATTGATTAGTGCCAATTTAGCATACACAATATTGCACGTAATACTGTATTTGGATGCAATCCCTCATCTTTTTGCTTCATTTTGGGAACAACGGATTTTGAGCTTATTCTATAAACGATTATTATCAGACTTTTCAAACTATGTTTTTGAGACTTTTACAAAAGTTGCTCTATACATTTAGCTAACACTATATGCAAATTATATTTTGATTGCTTTCGCGCATGCGCAGTGAAACATTTTTTAGTAAACCTGCTCATTTTTCATCCAATTTTTATTATTTTACCATTCTGATTGCGGGGTATTGCATACTATGTTGTTCGTCATATTTTCTGAAAAGAACTTTTTTTATATTAAGAACTCTGCAAATTATAAGCAAAAAACTTGACGAAATTTGGGACTGTTTTTATAAAAACCTTAATTTCCCTACGAGTGTACATGCTATCCTCATAAAAATGAACACAGTATATTACAATAAGCCACTTATTAATAATCTCGAGTTTGAACGCTTTTGCTCGATTAGTTTTTACAGGGTTATCCAAAAGATATAATTTCTTTTTCAATTTTTTGTCGGTCCCCTATGGGGTTTCAAGAAAAAATCTTCGTAGAAATATATGACCTGTACTATGCTGTTTACACACCTGCAATTTCAGGTTATTTCCTCATGCATTTTTCTAGATATTTAATAAAACGTCAAAAATCGCAAGTGACCGGTCACCTTTCGCCATATAGTGTATATCTATATCTATAAAAGAAAGTCTGGATTTTGTATTAATCAACGCGCAACCAAAACTACCTAACCTAAAATTTTTAAATTTGAGGTAAAAATACTTGTTATGACATAGAGTTCCACTAAGAAAACATTTTCTAAAATTTAACCCCTTAGGGAGGTATAAAAGAGAACGAACTTTTAAAAAATTCTTTAAAAATCTGATTTTATCGTTAATTTTCAATTTTAGTGTATTTTGGTATGCTGAATCGTATGGTACTAACAAAATTCTTTTAAGTCCAATAGTTCGTGAGATATTTCATATTTTTCTAATTTGGTGATGTCATTGGCGCCAAAACCTCAAATATTCGAATGATAAATTCTAAAAATACATCCATTACTATAGCAATGAAAAAATTTAAATTGAGTAATTTTGTTAATCAGTTATTTTGGTTAAATAATTAAAACCGTTATATGAGTTAGAAAAAAGTTACAAACGCCTAGAAAACTAAAATTTTAAAAAATTGGTACTTTTTCGCTATACCAATACCATGCCAAAATGTCTGCTATTGCGTCATTTATTTCAACCCTAACCGTGCAAAGGATTTTTATTGCAAACCGTGGCAAGAATTAAGATTTATTATCTATTGAACGTGAATATCTCTATACATGAAAGCCGTTCTTTGTATGTATGTCCTTTATACATATCTTCAATGTTTGACCGATTTGCACGAAACTTGATGTATATACGTTTCAGACCGTGGAAAAGATTGTTGTCTACTTTAAAAGATCATCAGACCACTATTTATCACTTTTTTCTACAACCTTTTATTATTTAACATAATAGAAATATCTCTTTTTAAATTTTCTTATTCAATTGTTCCTTTCCAGTTGCTACACACGAAAAAATGACAAAATAATGTGAAAAAAAAAAAAAAAATAACGATAACGCGTGTATTTTGTTTTCATTTTTAAATAAAATTTCAGATTTTCTGGCACTATTTTTTACATTTTTGAAATTGACGTCATTCTAAACCAAAAAAAAAATGCACATTTTAAACACTTTCCAACAAAGTTCAAAAGTGTTTATGACTTCGGTTTGTCTGTCCGCCTGTCCACGCTCTAGCTATCGTAAATATGCTCAGATCGTTCTGAAATTTTTGGATGTTAGTGGCCTCTACCATAGCACGTTCTCTATTTCAAATGAAGTTTGTAACATCTTTAGTTCATTTACAGGGCCAGTCAAAAGTTCTCCGTTACATTACGGCCAATGGGAAAAAATCGTTTCAAATGAATTTTAATGGTGTTACACTCTTTCAAACATAGTACAATTGATATTCATTTATAAAGCCCACTAAAATATGCATTCTGTTGAATATGCGGTGCAAAGAATAGTTATTGTTCATTTACAGGGCCACACAAAAGAATTCCGTTCATAATGGTATAGGGGAAATTGTTTGCGGTGTATTTGAAAAGATTTCAGATAATATATTGTATCCGAATTACTGTATGATGCTGGTCATGATTGCTCGAAATGCATTTTTAAAAATGATATGCACTTTTTTAGGGTTTCGTTCATCTAACGAAACCATATTCGTCTCGCTCCTCTGTCTGTCTGTCTGTCCGTCTGTCCGTCTATCACAGAGCCCGCTCTCAGAAACTATACATGTTGGAGACTTTAAATTTTGCATTATAGCTGAACACCACACATCATACGACAAATCATAACATTTTGAAAAAGTCGTACATTTAACCCTTTGGTCTCCGACATGTGTATTTTAAACAATCCTTTCTAAGTGAGCCCTAATTCGGTTGGAGGCGTGAAATTTTGCATACTTATAGCTGAACACTTCACATCAAATTACGAATCATAAAATTTTGAAAAAATCCTATATTTAACCCTTTGGGCTCCCACATGTGTATTTTAATCAATTCTTTCTAAGTGAGTCCCTAATTAGGTGGAGGCGTGAAATTTGGCATACTTATAGCTGAACACCTCACATCAAACGACAAATCATAAAATTTAGAAAAAATCGTTTATTTAACCCTTTGGGCTAACACATGTGTATTTTAAACAATTCTTTCTAAGTGAGCCTCTCTTTAGGTTGGAGGGGTGAAATTTTGCATACTTATAGCGGAACACCTGGCATAAAATTACAAACAATAAAATTTTGAAAAAGTCCTACATTTAACCCTTTGGGCTCCCACATGTGTATTTTAAACAATTCTTTCTAAGTGAGACACTAATTAAGTTGGAGGCGTGAAATTTGGCATACTTATAGCTGAACACCTCACATCAAACGACAAATCATAAAATTTAGAAAAAAATGTTTATTTAACCCTTTGGGCTCCCACATGTGTATTTTAAACAATTCTTTCTATGTGAGTCCCTAATTAGGTTGGAGGCGTGAAATTTGGCATACTTATAGCTGAACACCTCACATGATAAAATTTAGATATAATCGTTTATTTAACCCTTTGGGCTCCCACATGTGTATTTTAAACTATTCTTTCTAAGTGAGCCCCTCTTTAGGCTGGAGGCGTGAAATTTTGCATACTTATTGCGGAACACATCGCATCAAATGACAAAACATAAAATTTAGTAAAAGCCATACATTTAACCTTTTGAGCTACCACATATGTATTTTACGCAATTCTTTCTAAGAGAGCCTCTAATTAAGTTAGAGACATGAATTTTTGCATACGTATAGCTGAATAACCCAGACCACACGGCAAATCATAAAAATTTCAAAAAGTCTTATATTATTTCCTCCCCCGGGCTCTAACTTTTGTATTTTAAGCAATTTTTCTAACCTCCGCCTTTTTCACCAGGGGAGCACTTTTTCAACTTTTGCCGACACCCCCTTGACCATTCTTTCATATTATGCACCATAACCTTACATATTTTAGTTCCACATTTTACTGCCAGGGGCGCCTACTTATCTCCGTTGCTATCGGCCCAAATCCCTCTACTAATATATCTACGGATAGTATATAAAACGGAGATTCGTTCGGATAGAGGTTTGTTTAGAATAGAGTGCGCTCCTGGTTGCGAAATTTGGAACTAACTGATTTTTCAAAAGGATAAATTGTTTTCAAAGGAATATTAAACGAAACCCTCTGTGCGATCTGTGATCACACTTACCTACTTGTTCACTATATTTATGCATACTATAAAGTGCGTATAAATGCTATAGTTCATATAAAGCGCTACAGAAATGAATTCGTAAATGTTACTGAGTCTGAGCATAAATTGCTTAAAAGTGTGTTTTAAAGGAGTTATGCATTTTTACGCTGAACTGAATTTAGTGTACAAAGAAATATTTGTAGAATATAGATAAAATGATATACAGGGCCACGCAAAGAGTTGGATACACTGCCGTCTATGGGTGATAATTTCTGGAAATGTAATTTCAGTAGTTTTAGCGTGTTTTAGTTTGAATTAAATTTTAGCTAAATAGTGGCATGTAATAAAGGTACTAGGTAAACTACAGGGCTGTACAAAAGTATTCAAGTATGTTTCCATCTATTAGTATAAATTGCTGAAAGATGATTTTCAACCTGTTATGCCTTTTCTTGCTAAACTAAATTTTCCCATTATATAGTATATATATCAACATACAGATCAAATACAGGGCTGTTCAAAAGAATTGGAATACATATTTGGCTATGGGCTGTAACTACTGAAATCAGATTTTTAAATGTTTACTTAGTTATCTTATTTACCTTATTTCCCTAATTAACGAGGTTTCGTTAAAGCTTTCAGGGAGTGTTGGAAAGTGTTTCATAATCTATGCTGTACGCATGATTTTTCTTACTTGTTTTTTATATATAAGATAAAAACTTTAACTATAAGAGCGGTAAAATTACGTAGCACCTTAATATTTTTTCTAATTAAAATATCTACTTTAATACAAACAGTCAAATTTCATGAAAACAACTTAGGGAAAAGAAAAAAAAGTCTAGATATGACGTCATATTTATCAAATCTTTTCAATGTGTAGTCAAACTCAGTGTAAATAAACGTCTCCTACATTTTGTTTAATACTTCGATTGCATACTACAGCCATATCTTATAGCTATACGTTATTGCTAAATTTTGTATTGATTTAGATTTAGTGGTAACATTTTCTGTGATTTACAGTATAAAGTTATACAGTTACACAGTTACAGTTACAGTTATACAGTTATTTCTCATTTCAAAAAACATCTTGACTGATGTCGCGACTTAAAATTTGTGGAAAATGACGTCATTTCATCGAATCATTGTATTATTTCTATTAATGAAAAATTTAAGTTTACGTTTAAGAGTGATGTTTTATTTAGAGTGGAAACACTATTGATCTAATATTTTAATTAAAGCTTATAATTACACGTAAAGTGAAGGTTTTAATTTTAAGCAAATAAAATTTGAAATCTTCCAAATAAAATTTCAGTAACTGTTACCTCATTTGGATGCATTTATTGTACTTTTCCCCGTATTGTTAGAAATCGTATACTTCTGTTACGCGTGCCAAAAAAATGAAAAAAAAAAAAAAAAAGACACAATGTGTAATTTTGCGAGTTCCAAAATTAAAACTAAAAATGTGAGTTTTTTTATTAACTTCAAGTTAAGGCTGTTCATAAAGTTAAGACTGTTCTCAAATCGAAAAGAGCAACTATCTGACATATTGTTTAATTCATTTTTGTTCGGGAACGCATGTTATTGGCAGGGGTTCTTATTTAAAAACTATGTAATCGAAAGATAGTTTCAATTTTTTGGTAAAGTTATAAGATCTTTCATTTGGTGTCATGAACTGAATTTCGTGCGCAGCACCACGATAAAGGAGAAAAACGCGTCGTCGCGTAACCACAATTGCACATAACTCGATAAATAATTAATTTATCAAAAATGGAAAACTCATTTCAATTCCAAATCGCTATAATTATCATGCCTACAACTTTTAAGCCTTTACGTTTAATGAGTCTGAAAATGTCTCAGAATGTTTCGTGTTGTTGAGCCCTGCTCAACATCGCGAAACTGGAGACACTACTAACCACAACTGGAGAACTACCGTAAGCATTATTGCAGGTTAATATTTTGTAATAGAGTTTCAAGCCAGATATTCGCTTAAACATAAGTCATTCCATATTTTTTTTTAACAAACGTACATGCCATAATAGGTGTGAGGCATACTCATTAAAATACTAGTAAGCCAACTAGCGCACAGCCCGATTACTGTAGACTAACCCGTCAGTACTTAAAGAGATAAAAATAGTTCTGCATTTTGCACTCAAGTAATAAGACTAATCTATCATAATTGGGTTCACATGATTATATAACTTTCAACTATAATTATATGACTAAGAAACGGAAAACAATATGTTACGCACTAAAATATTCCCTGAAAAACTAATAGTGCAAGTCGCATGGAAATCCGTTCTGAAGAATTCAAGTTTATATGCACCCGGAATGAAATTCTATTTGCATTTTATATATTTATTACGTTATTTTGAGTAGTTTGATTTGATATCTGTTAAATTCGTATTTTATTTTATTTTAATTTTGGCGTTTTAATTTCGTTTGCTAATTTATTTACTGAATATTACATGAAAGCAAACAAATTCTGAATTATTTACAATGTTTTTGAACAATTGAGTTAATATTTAGTAATTGGGTTACAAGCAATTTAATAAATATTCATGCTTGAAAATTACTTTAAAATCCATGAAAAGCCTGTAAATTGAGATAAACATTACAAACAAATATTACTGAAAGTACTTTTGTTTTCTATAAGACGTTGGAACAATCAAATGTGCGATGTTTAGAGGTTAAATTGCTGTAAAAGGGAAATTTATTGTTGTGTTAGCTTGTTGCCACCGAAAATATGATACCCGCGTTATTCATAAGCATGTCTTTTCTTTATACTATTGCATTGAGAGTAAACGGGTCATCTTTCGTAATCGTACCTTTAGAAATATACATGCTTGAAATTACTTTAAAATCCATTAATATCAGAAAATTCAGATACAATTTTTAAACAAATATCATTTGAAAGAACTTTTCTGTTGGACATTGTAAAAAATGAAATTGTGTGATGTTTAGAAGTTAGAAAAATTGCAGTAAAGGCACAATTTATGGGTTAAAATTAATGGTCACCGACATAGTGTTTTTACTTTATAATGAAGATATATACCATACAAACGATAATTTCACTAAATGCAGCACGATTTCGTGGATTTTTTTCGTATTGTCAGAAAAATCACATATATTTCTCTTCACCCGCCAAAGAAAACGCTCATTCTGTTATTAAAGTTCAGCGATTTTACTATGCTTGCGAGACAATAACGTCATGTTTTCTGATTGTCTTTTTCTGTGGATGGGAATGCACAAATTTCAGTTATTGTGATTGCCGTATTATTTCGTTTTAATTTATTTTACCTAGAAGGCTTCTCATAATTGACACCGGCGAAGCCGAGTAATTCTGCTAATATGTATATATATATATATATATATATATATATATATATATATATATATATATATATATATATATATATATATATATATATATAAACAAATTAACAAAACAAAATTTAACAAAATAAAACATATATATATATATATATATATGGCAATTATTTGTATTTTTAGTAAATTTGTGAATGACCCCTATTTCGCAGAAAAAAGATGCTACAATTTGAAATAGCTGTAACTCTGTCAGTTTTAATCGTAGGAGATTTCGACTTTTTTGTCTTACTTCTTATTGTAATATGATATTTCTACTAAGTATAACTTATAGCTGCAGGAAATTAAATAAAAATTTAAATTTAGTTATTTTTTATGAAATGTTTTTATTGAATCAAATCGCTGTTAAAACATTTCCTTACCTCATTTAAAACATTTTTTTAATTTGAACTATATGTCTATGACTAACGGTTTAGGAATTAGTCATTGGATACAGTTGAGTGTCGGAACCCTGTACATAAAACATATATGTAACGGCGATGTGAAATTCACCTTGGATTAAGCAAAATTAAAAATGAATAATCTTCCTTGAAAGATGCATAAAATTACTTAAAAGATTTCGCAATAAGTAAAAGTGTTTACTACATATAAAAACAGTTTTAAAAAACTTAAAATAACAATGCTACACTACGAGTGTTCTGATCGAAAGTAATCGACATGAGAAATTCATGGTTTAAGTTTTTTAAAACTGTTTTTGATATGCCGTAACAACTGTTACATATTCGGACATCTTTTATGTACTTAAATGCACCATTTTCACAAGATTATTTATTTTTAATTTGTCTTAAGATATGGCCGAAAAATTATGAAACAGTTCATTATTGTCTTAATCACAGAATAAATGCCTATTTCTGTTTATAAAGTTTAATAAAACGACTTGATTTTAAATCCTCAATAGACTGTTCCTTTAGTTTGGGGGTATCAATATTCGAGAAAGTGCAATTTGCTGTTTCGTAATGCTTTTCTAAATGCAAATCCTGCCGTTCAGAATACGGAGTAATGCATAAACCTTTATTTCATCGGTATTACTTTCTAATTCCTAGATAATGGCGTAATAATTCATTATCATCATGGAATATATAAACTTTAAAAATCGATCATATAAGAAACGAAAAACAATAGTTTTTAATCTAAATGCAAAGGAGAATGGATGTGTGAAATTTATTGGTCATCTGGTGAAGAATAAAAGTTACTTAATTTATAAGAATCAAATATTAATTTTAAATACATATTTTGATTGCTTGAAACGTCGAAATTCAGTTCATGTCCAATTTATAGAATCTTTATTGCAGATTTTCTTCGTTTCTGAATATGATAAAATATGGAATAAATAGCATTTATATTTCGTTTACATGGACTCATAATATAGTTTAATTACATTAAAAACTAGAGGCAATTTTTTTTTTTTTTTTACTTTGAAGTTTAATGATTAGTCAATACTTCAAACTTAATGGAATTTAAAAGCATTACTCAGGTGTATTGATACATGTTTTTTTAAGCTTATGAAATGCACAGTGGCACCCATTTATGAAGAGCACCAAACGATTTTGTTACAAAACATGACTATGTTATTAACAATGGCTGAGAGAAGCGCATTTACGGTAATTGCGCATTTTTAAACAATTAATTATTAGTGTACATGAATTGTATAGATCGTATACAGGGTTGCATGAGTTAACACGAGCATATTATCTTCTATGAACAGAATCTGCAGGAAAATTATTTTTTCTGCGTTATATCTTTTTTAAATTGTTTATTTTGATACATAATACAGTATTTAAAAAGAAAATCGAATTTCTTAACTGTATTCTAAATGTTATGAATAGAGCTGCAAATAGTTATGAATAGTTTTGGAAAATGCTTGCTAATCTATGCCAGATGCATGTTTATCCGTTCTTGTTGTTTCAGAAAATAGGAAGCTTTCAAGTGTTAAAAAATTTTTTACATGAGATTTATTGTAATTCAGTTTCCCTAAATAAAATACATTATTAATGAATAAAACTTAATAATATGAAAAATTTAAATCGGTAAAATCTGTGAAAAAAAAAAAAAAAACTTGCGTGTAACGGAATCTTAATTTAAATGAAAATCGTGTTATCAGTCAAACATATAACCTGCAGGAAGGAACCCTATATAAACTAGACACTTCCTGCGTTTCGTTTATGTTTTGTCTTAACACGTTTTACTATATACAGATAAAATTACAATGTTAACAAATTTAAAACAATTAAAATAATTTTATTGATTATCAAGGCTTAATTTCTAACAGAAAAAGTACCGTAGCTCTAATTTTCTGCATTAATAAAAACTTTAGTGTAACTTCCCCCCATCTGCATATTTATATTTTATATATTATTTACGAACAGCAGTTTTTCATTTCGAATACATCTATATTCATTTTTAGGGTTCGGAAATTAAAAAATAAAAACGGAACACCTATAAGATCACTCCTGTGTGTGAATGTCTGTCTGTCACAGCCATTTTACTCGTCAACTATGGAACGAGGATAGTTCAAATTTGAGGATGAATTAAAGACTAATGACCCACATATTTACTCATTATTAAACATTCACACATATATTTAGGAACTAGTATGTTGTGGCCATCACAAAACTTTCTTCTATATAAATCACGTCTATTAAACCATTTAATAGTACTAGAAATTACATGAATTTAGCACCAATTCATATCAAAGTATATCTGAATTTGAAGTTGGATGAAAATTCGTGCTTCTTGAAATAAAGCTATTGCGGAAATCGCAAAAAATACAGCATAGCAGCGCCACCTGTTGAGCGATTTACACCAAAAATTAAACAGCACTAATTTATACGTCAATTCATGTCAAGGACTAACTAAATCTGAAGTTTGATGAAAATCCGTGCAATAGTTCTTGAGATACAGCTCTTGCGGAAATCGTGAAAATGCAGCACAGCAGCGCCACCTGTTAGGCGATTTACACCAAAAATTAAACAGCTCTAATTTATATCAGGGACTAACTAAATCTGAAGTTTGATGAAAATCCGTGCATTTTTTCTTGAGTTAGAGCTATTGCGATAATCATGAATAATGCAGCATAGAAGCGCCACCTGCTAGGCGATTTTCACAAAAAGTAATCAGCACCAAACTATATCCTGGATTAACTAAATCTGAAGTTTTATAAAAATCCGTGCTGTAGTTCTTGAGATATAGCTTTTGCAGAAATCGTGAAAAATGCCTCATAGCAGCGCCACCTGTTGGGCGATTTTCACCAAAAACTAATCAGGTCCAGTTATTATCAAGGTGTAACTAAATATAAAGTTTTGTGAAATCTCGTGCATTACTTCTTGAGATAGAGTGCCCACAAAATTTTTGTCACATACAGACTCACAGACAGACATTTTCGTAAAACCATCAAATCGTGTTCTGGGCATTCTAAAACGTATAAATCCGTCGAAAGCCGGAAGTCGAAATTTTTCACGAATCCAATACTTTCTTCTTGTAAAGATAGAAGAAAGTAAAAATGTAGAGGGACTAATTAAGTTACTTAAAAAAATATTTTCTTTGTATACCGTATGGGGTATTTTGTATAAGTTTTCGTAATGCTAAACTCAAAAATGCATTTCAGTTAATTTTAGGTATTATATTTTAAGAGATATCGTCGAAAATGTAGTGCAAAATTATGTCCCCCCCCTCCCCCAACTATTTTCGAATTTACTAAAACTAAAATTATGAAAAAATTAGAGGTAGTAGACTTTAATTTTAACCTTGCAGGAAACTTATAGCGATTACCCTAGGTCACATAGTTTTTGAGAAAAATTCCGCATTTTTCCGTTACATGCAAATTTCGATTTGCGGGCATTCAGGAAAGGTGTTGAGGAGCGCTGGAGGAACCTATCGTAGTAAAAGTATAGAAGTATTGTTGGCAATGATTTTCGATAAAAAAGTCATTAATTAGCCAAGATATTAACCCTTAAATAAACGGGCAGTTTAGACATACATAATGACAGGGGCGGTGTAGTCCATGTGCCATCGGCTTTAAAAACCCAGATAACAAATTTTAATGACATATTTGTGTAATGCAATGGCAGTATAAAAGCAAAAAACGTCAAACTGTTAAACAAAGACTGATTTCATTAGATCTAATCACATAAATACTATGGGATTCGTGACTAGATTGCATTGAGAGGATCTCTCAATATGCCTCACATGTCTTTAAAAGTTAATTAGAAACGTACCTGGATAACGCAGCACAAACCATGGTAGCGTTGCAACTTGCGACCTCCTTTCGAAGCGTGCTTTGCACAATGTCAAGTTTAGACTTTGAACAAGGGTTGTTTTTTTTAGCTACACTGTAAAAAAAAAAAATATTTTTAGTACGATGAATTTAGTTTTATTAAATGTCAAATGGAGTTTATATATGCTCTACTGTTATTGTCAGTACCGAAATAAGTTCATCATAAACAGATTAGGATAAGATTAGAAAAATAATTATATAGAATATTTGGCATCATTTAGTCTTCATATCTCTTTAAACTTGTGGGATATACCCATTCATATTTTTCTAGTATATATAGATATACCCAAGCTAATGTTGTATAATTTTTTACAAAGTCTTATTATTCTTTAAACTTAAGATTCGTTTAAAATAATACAGTTAATAATTCATATATTTATTGTACGGAAACCTCTGAACGCGAGTAATACTCGCACTTGACCGTTTTTCATATTATCGAATCTACAAAACTAACAGAATAAAAGGATTAAAATCCGAAGTGTCGAATTTTCAGAAAATTATATTCGCTAAAAAAATTCTTTGAATGAACTAGCAAAACACGCAGGCCTTTTGTGATCAGTATTTTGAAATCTGTTTGATTCCATTTAGTATGTGGGTCAATCCATTTCAAATGGTCCAGCAAATCATTTATTCGTTGCTTGAATATTTTTAAAAAATCTGATTTTTTTTTTTTTTTTGTACAACAATCCTAACATGATGGATGTTCAAAATTACTATTATTTTAATTTTATTAATTTTTCTTTATGCAAGGCGGCCATCTTTGTTTCATCGTCTGCTGCAATTTTCTCACATGAAGGGTTTACAAAATTGTAAATAATTCATTGTTTATTTCTCCAATTCAATTGTGGATTAAAGCAATTTGTACAGAATACATTGGCAAAAAATTTGGTAATAGAGTACATTGATGTCCAAATTTAAGGACCAATCACAAAAGGCTAATTTTCAAGTATGCGAATACTCAAAAGAAAATAATATAATTCGAATAATTACTATCTCTACAGCACAGCTAGTCCATATAACATTTCCTTCATGTCACAAGTGGTCACAAGTGGTCACATGTGTCACAGTCACTGCGGTGAAGCGAAAAAAATAGGAAATTCCATACATCTCATTATGAGTCTCAAAGGATCACTATATGTGACTCCACTGAGACGTCACTGTGACTGCTGCATTGTGACGAGTCACCATATGACTTTACAGTGTAGTTTCATTGTGACTATCATGTGACTGTCATCTACAGACTCGATTTCAAAGTCATCGTGAACGCTGCATTGTGATAAGTTACCAAATAATGTCACATTAAAGTCACATGATGACTTTCAGGTGACAGAGAGATTACTGTGAAGTCACCATTGTGCACTTTTGTGAAAAGTCACTATGTGACTGTAATATGATATTATTTGGTGGCTTATCATAATGCAACGTTCATGATGACTTTGAAATTGAGTCTAAAAATGACAGTCACGTGAGAGTCACAATGTACCTATATTGTAAAGTCACCTGGCGACTCATCACAAAGCAACAGTCACATTAACGTCTAAGTGGGGCCAAATATAGTGATAATTTGAGACTCATAATTAGGCGTGTGGAATTTCCTATTATTTGTTTCACCGTAGTGATTGTGACAATTGTAACCATGTGTCACATGAATGAGATGCTATATGGACTAGCTGTGCTATCGGGATAGTAATTATTTGAATTATATTATTTCCTTTTGAGTATTCGCGTACTTAATAATTAGCATTTTGTGACTCGTCCTTAATTTTGGACACCAGTGTAGTTTCCGAAACTAAATGCTTATTAGTGAAATTTAAGCATAAAGTCTCAGTTTTTCTTTTTTAAAATTTGTCCGTTTACAAGAGGAAATTTTTCTAGCAAGGAAAACTGTCAACATGACATAATTTGTTTTACAAATAGGCCGAAAGTACTTGTACTCACACTGCAGATTCCAGATCTAGGACTTGCTTTCTGTTCGCTAAAAAAATTACAAATTTTTCAAAAATGTCAAAAATTGCACTTTTGAGGCTTTGATATCTCTGGTGGGGCACGAGATAACAATTTGAAATTCTGGTTTCTGACATTATCGTATGGTAGGGTTATGCTCAAGAAATTTCAGGATGGAGATTTGAGTACAAGCTGAGATATGGCAAGGGCAACATCTCAAAACAATACTGCTAAACTATTGCTTTGTTGTAGTCACAGCTAAGTATTTATCTCAAAGTGCAATTTAAATTTGTTTTGATTATCTTTAAATAATAGCAACAGAAAATAAAGCATTTTGCTAAGCTTAGCAGTTAATTTTAAAAAATAATTATTCCTTAAAACTTACATTTTGTATGGTTTCAGTAATTTTTGTTGTAAGTAATTTTAGCAACTAAAATAAACCTCAGCACTTTTACATAAGGAAAAAAAAATATTTTTATACAAGACCTGAGATAAAAACAGAATAGGGAAAGAGAAATGCTGTTAATGACATGAACAAACGTGTCAAAACACATTTTTGCTTGTTGGTTTAAAAACCACAATTTTGATGTTTCTCAAAATTTTATTTGTAGGAACCAAGTCTTGTCATCTCTTGATAACTTGATTGAAGTTCTTGGCCCTGCAGGCTCATAGACATAAAGTGGTAAATCACTATATGCAAGTCTCACTTCATTAATAATTCCTAGCTTACTGCTTATGCAAAAATGTCCTTTTTCTGCAGTACAAAGTTTTGAAAGGGCATTGGATATCTTTAATTTCTGAAAATTACTTGAGGCTGGTGCATGGTAACATCATATAATGTTTCATTTACACGGAACATACTTATGGTAGGGACAAGTTTCAGGGACTGGCAAGCAGCAATATAATTGTGTTTTTTTAAACCAACAAGCAGAAATGTCTTTTGACATATTTGATAATGTCTCAACAACTATGTCAATATTAACAGCTTTTCTCTTTCCCTGTTTGGTTTTTTTTTCTCAGGTCTTGAATAAAATATCTTTTTTTCTTTATGTAAAAGTGTTGAGGTTTCTTTTAGTTACTAAAATTACAACAAAAATTACTGAAACCGTGCAAAATGTAGGACTTAGGCATAATTATTTTTTTAAATAATCGCTAAGCAAAAGGCTTTATTTTCTGTTACTATTATTTAAAGACAATAAAAAAATAAATTTAAATGACACTCTGAGATAAATACTTAGCTGTGACTAAAACAAAACAATAGTTTGGCAGTATTGCTTCGACATGTTGTCCTTTCCATATCTCAGCTTGTAGTCAAATCTCCATCCTTAAATTTCTTGTGCATAATGCTACGATACAGTACTCTCAGGAACCAGAACTTCAGATTTTTATCTTGTACCCCACCAGAGATATCAAAGCCTCAAAAGTGCGATTATTGACATTTTGGAAAAAATTGGGATTTTTTTTAGCGCAGAGAAAGCAAGTCCCATATCTGGAACTTGGCGTGTGAGTACAAGTACTTTCGGCCTATTTGTAAAAAAAAAAAAAAACATTGTCATGTTGACAGTTTTTTTTGTTAGAAAACTTTTTTCTTGTAAACGGACAAATTTTGGAAAAAAAAACTGAAATTTTATTTTTAAATTTCACCAATAAGCATTTAGTTTTAGAAACTATTCTATTACCAGATTTTTAGCCCAATGTTTCCTGTACAAATTGCTTTAATCCGCACTTGAATTGGAGAAATAAACGAAGAATTATTTACAATCCCGTAAACCCTTCATGTGAGAAATTTGCTACAGACGATGGAACAAAGATGGCATGCACAAATAAAAATTAATAAAATTAAAATAACGAGTTGGAACCCATCGAAATTCGACGAACTAAAATGTTTTTAAAGAAACTGTTAGATCAAATTTATGATAAACCTACAAAAATAATTACAATAAAAAATTCTTCTTACATTGGTTGCCTAACTCTTAAACCAAATAATATTTTTACCCTAAAATTAATAAAATGTTATTTCCACGAACTTCAACTGCTTAAATTATTGAAAAATTAAACTGTTTTAGAATACGTAATCAAGATGAATAATTATGATGAAGCTATCGATTGAGGCTCTTACGTTTATTTTTACGGGATGAAAAATCAGTAAAAAGGATTTTGCTTTGCCACATAATAAAATTTTCATCCATAAAATCTAAACTGTACGTTATTTTCACATTCTCAAAAATTACATAAGCATCACTCAAGTTCCCAATTTAAAAGTATTTTAACGCGCAATAGATTATTAATGAATGCATTTCCAAACTTAAAGTCACGTTTGTCCGATACAACTTTCCATGTGAACATTCTCACAAACTTTAAGTTCTGATCCCAGTACCCGCGAATAAAACATTCAGAAATTTGCCTTTAGTTGTCATAGTATTGGTCAAATATTTAGTTTTATCAAAAAAAAAAAAAAAAAAAAAAAAAAAAAAAAGATTGTTTTGTTTTAAATATGACATCATTTTTACTCACTGAATCATTTTGCCTAGTGTCTCAAACTCAGTATCAGCGTAAAGTAAATCTATTGAAATGTAACTGATTTACGAAGAAAAATGCGTGTTTTTTTTTTAATGGTTGACGTCAATTTCTGTTCAAAAATTATATAAAAAAAAGTTACTTTTATTTGTAATGTGAAAATGGCATCAATAAGGATATAATCAATAAAAATAAATAAACCATGACTATTTTACCTTTCCCTTTAATAGAAATGGTGTACTTCAGTTGCCACAATTACAAAATTGGTACTAAAAACTATAAAAAAAAAATTAATATCTCAAAAACAAATCGAGATAGAGCTTTCAAACAAATTGCATTTAAAAGTATATTTTCCCCCCTATATTACGGTGCAAAAACTGAAACTATGCGATGTTTAGAAGTTTAAAAATTTGCAGTAGCGAAAATTACAAAACCGAAATTTCATTTTAAATTTCAGAGTGTTGGCATTCGCAGAATGACGTTACGCACAGGTATGTTTGTCCTTTATAATATAGATAGTCCTTTTAAACTTCCATCATGTTAGGGTTGTTGTACAAAAAATTTGCAGATTTTTAAAACAACGTCGTACAACCAGTGCTAGACCAATTGAAATGGATTGACCCATGTAAATATTTACTACAATTATTGAAGTATTGGACCGTCGTTCCTATAAGATTCAATGTACATTATGTGTGGAGCTAATAAATTTTATCAGCAAGAATATTTTACAAACACGAATAGAAATCAGAGATTAAACATAACAGGACCATAAGTAAAAACGGTAGTTGCGTCTAATTCTGCGTTCCTCTTCCGCGTTTGAAAACTAATAAAACAGAAAACCATTGAGTCAATAACTGTGAGAGCTCGATAGAAGTATGCTACTATGGTGCGTGACGCTACCTCACATATGTAAGTGCTTTGGTAAGAAAGAACGCAATGAACTAGAGATGGTATAAAAGGAAATAATAATTTAGGCTTCGATGTTTTGGAAGCTCTGTTCCGGAAGGTTGCGGAGAACAGTACACTGTAAAAAAAAATCGTAAAGTTACTAAAATTTTTCTAGGAAACTGGGATTCCGAGAACTTTTTATGTAACGACAACAACAAAAATTCCTGTAACAGCGTCAGTTAAAGGAATTTTTCTTGTTGCCGCTACATAAAAAGTTCTAGGAGTCTCAGTTTCCAAGAAAAACTATAGTAACTTTACAGATTTTTTTTTACAGTGTACTGACGAACTCCGGTAAATTCAGAACATTATTTAAATAATCACTATCAGCAAAGAAATATCGGGGTTAAACACCGGTGACCTCTGTCGCAAATTCAGCACTGTGTATTACTAAATAGATACGCTTTTTGGGAAATTTGCTGGTGCCACAGAAGTAATTATATTGTAGATAGACTTTCATTGCAATTGAGAATTTTGCCTCTTCAATTTTAATCCTACGAGTTTTCTAAGTACTTTAATTATTTCTTTTGTATTTAAAGATTAACTATTCCATATGTCATATTATTTTATAATTGGAAAATAATAAAAAAAATAGTCATGTCAGTGTTTTCTTAAGTTATAAACGCCAACTGGCTTGCTTATATAAGCAGTTAAAATATTTAAAAGTTATCAAATATTGATATTTAAAGTCTCATTTTGTATTTATCAAACATTAAATCATTTTTCAGCAATCAACTGTTACAGACAGAAACTCATATTCATGTTATCAAATTCCTCACCCTACTGCATAGGTTGACCGAGCTAGTAGTGGAACAAGTAAGGTCGGTTCTAATGAGTTATTTTTATATTTCCTTTTCAGTTTTAAAACTAAACTAACGTAAATGCTACAACCCTTAATAAATGTCCTATAATGGGAAAAATGAAATCTGCTGAAATTAAATAGCAACAAAATTATAAGTAAATAGTTTCTAGAATTGCCATTTTCCCAGTAGTTGATCAATCAAAGAAGTTAGTTGAAGATTCAAAAATTAATCTTTAAAATATCATGCTAAAGAGGTGATTAACAATAATTCATATAAAACTGTTATTTGAAATAAGCAAGATAACAGTGGATTATTCTAACTTACCATAATTGTATCCAACTAATCAAAAACTAAATTTTTACAATATCTAATAAGAAAAAAATCATAAAATTTGTTTCTCTTACAGCAGGTAGCTGACAACAATGTGACAACAGATGCTCCAACATTGAAACAAAAATATTATTTAAGGTGCCACATGTAAAACTCATTTCTGCGTGAAATGGTGCAATATTTCAAAAAATTGATCAACTACTGAAAAGGTATCAACAATTGGCGCGGTCACCCTATATACAGAGTGTAAAATTTTAATATATTTTCAAACTTAAATATCTGAAAAATAGCATACCCTTAAATTATCGGTCTTATACTGTCATATTACAAGGATATAAATGCATAAATAAATATTAAATAAATTGAGAATAACAATTATAGCAAATGTATCGATGAAAATAACCCAAAAAAACGCTAGGTACTGCATAATCTGTAGAAAAATTGCTGTGGGTCACCAAGTCGAGCTTTTGTAATTTCATTTTGTTTTGAAGTATCATATCATTTTAAAATGCATAGAAAATCATTTTTACATATGTATCATAATGTATTGGAATATTTGTGTATCCCTGTAAACAAATTCCAAATACTACTAGTTCAATAGTCCTGAGAATGGCACTTTTATGTAAGTCACAATAAACGAAGTATTGATATTAAACATCTCCTTTTCAAGAGAATTCGATAGTAAACATCAGTAACAAATAAATATTAAATTGCAACGAATTCCTATAGTATGGCCGGAGGAACAAAAAACAGGCAAAACGAATTCTAAAACACTTTGTATCGTATAGCCAACGTCCAATGTTGCACTCGTGGCCTAAATACAACACACTCTTTTAAAGATATATTAATCGATTTAGCCTCAATCTACAACAAATATATAATATTCAGGTTCAAAATTTTCTCACTGTATATAGTATACGTAATGTAAACAATATATGTTTTAACATATGACATGTTATGTATTTAAAATTATTTTACTCAAAAATTTCTAAATGCAGTCCTTTTTAAAAACGGTTAAAATATATCATGCTTATTAAAAAGGAGTAATCATGTTAAATAACCATTAAATATGCAATATATTGTAACTATATACGTTTTTTGTATTAATTTATCTAAAAGGCGTATTTAAAAATATTTTAGACTACGAAGAATTCCATGCTTGAATAAAAAATATAACCAAATAATAGACATAAACATTTGAAAAATTTCATTACGTGGATTTGTAAAATCATTTATTGGGATGGAATTTCTGCGCTAAACAGACAAATATATTATTATAACTAAATCTAAATATATCTTTTGAAATTGAACGGAAGAAAATGTTTATTAGATCCCCAAGGACATAGTATAATGATGCTTATTTACATCATTTGACTTCGAAATAAGCTCTTATTGATGCACATTCGTAATAGTGCTAACGGCAAGAAATATTGATGTCCTTACGTATTGTTCAAAATTTAAATAAGAATAGTAGCAGGGAAAGAATAGAATTTTAAAAGTTCTACAATTATTTAAAAAATGAATTAAACTAGAGATTTATCTTACTTGTAAATGTTTAGATAAAATAGGAGATTTCAAACACAAGACTTCGTCGCAAATGCAAATGCAAATGCAAATGCCAAAAAAAAAAAAAAAAAAAAAAAAAAAAAAAACTAGTCGGATGTACCAAACTAATCCCAAAACTTTCTTCTATCTCATGCATGTCAATACTTCAAAATTCCGTAATTACAGTGCCAAAATTAAATGGCAATCTATGCTCATCATGAACATTCTAAAAAGATGAAATTCCGTGCATTAGTTGTTGAGATATGACTATCGCTGAAATCGTGTAATCCAGAAAAATGCAGCATAGCTGCGCCACCTAGTGGGTAATTTATACCACAACCTAATCATCATCAACTTATGTCAACGTGTAACTGCATATGAAGTTTAGGGAAATAGCATTAGTTCTTGAGATAGGGCTATTGCGCAAATCATGACAAATGTTGCATGACAGCGCCAACTGTTGGCGATTTTGCATCAACACATAATCAGCAGCAATATTAATCTAGATATGATTGAATCTGAAGTTTGATGAACATTCGCGCATTAGTTCTTGACATAGAGAGAGTTATTTAGGAAATAGTGCAAAATGCAGAACAGCAGCGCCACCTATTAGGCGTTTAACAGAAACACATAGTCAGCATAGTAGCCGTTAATTCCCAAATTGGCTCAGCCCAACTCAGCAATCTGATTGTTCATTAATATTAATATTTTGGATTACTTTACTGTGATTTTGATCAAATTTAACAAAATAAATCAATTTAAGTCATTATAATTGCATTCTATTTTACATTACACTACTTCGTAAGAAAATAATTATAATTTTCTAATATATAAATATCCGTTTTAACCAATCAGATTGCTGAACTCGGCTGAGCCAATTTGGGAATTAACGGCTCGTAGTCAGCATCATTTCATATCAAAGACTACCTGAATCTGAAGTTTGATGAAAATGTGGGTATTACTTCTTGAGATAGAGCTATTACAGTAATCGTGTAAATCCTGCAAAATGCAGCATAGCAGTGCCACCTGTCGAGCGAAATACACAAAAAAAACAGCATACATTCATGTCAAGGACTCACTTAATTTCAAGTTTTATGAAAAATCCTTGCATTATTCTTGAGATATAGCTGCTACAGAAATCGTAAAAAATACACCATAGCAGCGCCACCTTTTCAGCGATTTACACCAAAAACTAATCAGCATCAATTTATATCAGGAAATACTTGAATATAATTTTTTATTAAATTCTGTGCATTATTTCTTGTGACAGAGCGCCCACAAAGTTTATGTCACACACATACATACAAACAGAGTCACAGACTCACAAAATGACAGACAGACACTTTGCAAAAATATGTTTTTGGGATCTCTGACCCCTAAAAAGTGTAAATCCGTCGAAAACCGGAAGTTGAAAATTTTGACGAATCCACTATTTGTAATACTTCTTGTAAATATGGAAGAAAGTAAAAATGACAGAAAAAATATACAAGTCATAAGATATTAGTTGTTTGTACCCAATTTAAAAAAATAATATATTTGTTTATATTTTAAACCTGTAATGATAATTTTTATTTGTTTGTAAGAAATTTTTTAAAAAGGTAGATAACAATGTAATATTTTAAAACCTGACAAAAATAAGAATATTGGAATAGACATTCAGCACTTAAACTGCGGTGGGTGGGACATTTTGTGCGTAGGCGTCCGTAGTTTCTTAAAGCTTATTCCGTGGCACTATGCGGCCTTTTGATGAGCAAGATGAACAAAACTCCTTTTTCCAAATATTGCCGAATTTTACAAAACCGAATATACTAGCAGCTGAATGTCTCTTTTGTTGAGACGTACGCGTTATGTCGAAAAAATCTGCGGTGACGGTTAACTACGACCGCAAGGAAGCCATTTGGGCAGTTGGTTTGATGAATTTTCACGGCTGTACTAGTTTCCTATAAGTTTAAATGCACGGCGGGGCTATTCTATTTTATTTGAAAGCACAAGTTTACTAGACATATTTCACATGACTGTCAAGGTAAAATTTAACCTACTGTTGATTGAAAATAAGCCCCATTAAACCCGCTTAAATGCTTTTTTCAGAGGTTGTAATTCTGTATGATCCATATTGTTATTTACAAATTTTATCTTGATTTTTAACTCAGTTTTAAGCAATATTAAGCAATAAGGGGTTTTTTTTTTAATTACAGTGTCATTTCTAATGTATTGAAAGCTTAAGAAAACTCCTGTAAAAATTTGCAAATCATAATGTTTTTTTTTTTTTTTTTTTTTTTTTTTTTTTTTTTTAATAAGAAAGCTTTATTTAATTGGGAAACTATGTATGTATGTTTACTTCGAATCTTGCAAATCAAGTTTAAACCACATCCAATTATCCAACTGAGCTGTAGCTTTAATTAAATGCATAATTTTAATGACAATAAAATATTATTATAATATAAGGAACATATATATTGTTCGTACAGGTGTATACAAAAGTTTAGTTTAAATATCGCAAGTTAATTTTAAACCGCTACCAATTATCTGAGTGAAAAGAAACGTCGCTTATATATGTAGTTCTGATGACAATGCAATATTTTTATAATTTATGGAACGTAGAAGTTATGCATTTTAAAGGGAGCATATAAAAGGTGAATAAATCTTGCAAGTGAGTTTTAAACCACTTCCAATTATCGGATTGAACTGAAACTTTGCCTACATGTGCATTTTCGATTACAATTAATTATATAATAATCTGATGAACGTAGCAAGTATGAATTCTTTTAGAGAGGCACACCAATGATTACGGAAAGATTGTTGCTTAGGGTAACTCTAGAACAGATGGCCATAGTTTTTAAAGATTGAAATAATTTTTTTTAGAATGCAAATAGAAGAAATGTTTATGCATATTTCAAGTCCTTATACATATACTCATCATATTTTGCTCAAGAAATAATTAAATATCGAGAACAAAAACTGCGAAACAAAATTGAAATTAAAATGGCAGATGGCCATCTCTCCTTCAAGCCGAGAAGACATGGCCATCCAATACAAGAACGTAAAAATTAAGTTAAACTAAAAACAAAAAAAAAAAAAAACACATTTCATGTAGATAATGATGAAAAACATATAGAAATGTATAAATATCCAATTATTTCATAGAAAATCAGTGAATAAAATTTGAATAAACAAAATTTGAAGTACAATTTCAATCCTTCACTTTTCGTAAAGTTTTACCACATTTTTAGCAACGTTCTTTATAGTTTGCACACGTTTTATGGAACCATATCTGGCACCTTATGCATTGTATCAAGTAATCCTTTTGGTTGTCGTATTATATTCTTCTCCACAAGAAACACAATAATCCTCATCAAATTCTATTCCCTCGGAATCTGTAGAATCTAGTAATTTTAATTGTATTTCATCTTCTTCACTGCTGTAAGTGTCGTTTTTTCTTGTCTCGCTTTTATTTTATAATTTCACGGTTTTTAGTTTATTTATCAACTTTATCTGTTTCTGGTATAAACGTTCCCGAAGTTTTTCAATATTTTTTTAAACAAAAGTACATCGTTGGGCCATATTATATTATTGTTATTGAAATATTTATATTAGACAATTTTAAATAATTATATCAATTAATATAATTATAAATATAAAAATTATAAAATTATTTTAAAAATCATTACATTCAGTTAAAATCCTCACTCTACATAAATTTAAAATATTGATTATAGGTGGCCATCTCTCCTCGATTTGATGTGGCCATCTATCCTAAAATTGTTGGTCAGATTGCCACCCAATTTAAAGTATCACTCGCCATTGTACGTCTTTGCTTTAGACTTAGAAGTGAAGATTGGATTATATGCGTGCCTTAAAAGTCCTTATAGTAAAAAATGTAACATACGTAATGCAAAATATTCAGATACCTAACTCAACAAAAATATCCAACCACTAAATTAAATAAACATTAAAATTACACTTTTTTATAACTGAAAAACACAGATGAATGCCTCAATGAATGAACACGTTGAATTACTTCTGACGAAAAAATGTATGCTGCAATCTACGATATAGTTTTTGGAATATTTAGACTGCCCATCTTTCCTCTATGGTCAACTATACTAGAATTACCCTATAAGCAAATATTTTAAGTCAATTTCAATAAAATTATAGAGATTTCCAATTGCCATGTTAAAATTGCAGAGAATATCTACGAAGAAGGAAATACATGCATGTTTTTTTTTTTTTTTTTTTTTTGTCTAGTTTTCGATTGCTTTTTCTAGAAGTGAATTTACACGCACTTTTCGACTATTGGAAGTGTAAGATCGTTTTTGAATAGATTGTTTTGTTCAGCAAACGTATTCTTATTAATTTGTTATATATATAAACTTTTATAATTCATTATGTTGCTATGGGAATTCTAGATAATTGTAGTGTGATAGACAGGAAGGAAATTATTATAACTGCACAAGATTATTTTTTCCATAAATATTAAGTTTTCGTATACGACAGTTAATCTGTTTATAATTTAAATTTTGATTAAGTGCACGACTGATACAATTCTTGAATTTTCAAAAAAAACCTATATCTAAAGTAAAAATATCTTTTTAGAAATTGTAAAACAACCACATAAACGAACTGTTATAATTCCGCTAGCTTTGATTATAACGATAGTAGTCGAGTGTCAGTCTTTTTGCAGCCCATATCAATTACCATGTCTTAAACAGAAAAATACAAACACCCTTACAAATACCACGGGAAAATTCATGCAGCTGTCCTTAAATATTTCTACATCACCATAGTCATATGATGTATCTGGATTCTTTTGAGTACACTATGTTAAGCAAA
Organism: Maratus speciosus; assembly: GCA_963932465.1. Lineage (NCBI taxonomy): Eukaryota > Metazoa > Arthropoda > Arachnida > Araneae > Salticidae > Maratus > Maratus speciosus. The sequence goes on from OZ010792.1 coordinate 51,875,549, forward strand.
ACTGAAGTTCGCCGAAAAGTATAATAAATAACCACTAGTATCAGTTCATTTTATTTTTCCCCATGTTATAATTCTCCTGTAAAAAATTTATAATTTGAGTAAACTGAGAATGTATAACTTTTTTGAAATGTAATATTTAAATATTTAATGCAAAGTTCTTCTTGTTTTCCTTTATCTGTATGCGGTGACTTGCGGCAAAAAAGATGGAACACGACCAATAACGTTCTAAAAAAACTAATCACTGTTTAAAGATGCGTGAGTTGTATTAAAAAACTGAAGTATTTTTGAAAATATGCTGTTCAGTTCTCCTTTTCAAAATGTTAAAAACGTCTTTTTTTTTCTTTTAATTGTGCTTAGAATAGCACTTGGGCTTCTAAATATTTATATATGAGATCTTCACAGATTAAAGGATTGTATTGAAATCTTAAAATTTAACAGAGGTTTGTTTATTATTTCATTAGAACAAAAAATATATGTTGAAAGAAAACTTCAAAATAATATGCATTACGTTAAAATTCAAAAAATTCCAAAATATTTAAGTGTGGTTTTAAAATTTTCTTAATTTGTGATGTAATTTTTTTTTAATTTACCACAATAATTGCGTATTTAGATGGTTAATCCACATTCCTTCGTAAACCATTCGGAAATAATTAAAAAAAGATATTATAAAATATTAAATAAAAAGATTATATCTGGAAAGTTAATAAGTCTCTTAAAGGGTGAAAATATTTTTACCTAAAGGTAGTTTAATACCGCAAAAATTACTCAGAAAATTTTTATATGTTTTGATCATATGTTATGTTTTTGCATTCATTTTTTCACAGCATCGTCATGATAAGTAGGGGTGCACAACATGCGACTCGAGGGCCACCGTTGTACAACTATTTTTATCCAGAAAAAATTTCCTAATTGACAGAAACTTTGCTATTAAAATTCAAATATTGCTTTTAATTTTTTTGTGGTGGCAAACAATTTTCTGGCAAAAAGATTGTGCAGCACTATTATAATGCTACCTTTACGGGCAGATTAAAATAATAAAACTAAAAATAACAATTGAGTTGTACGTTAATTACAAATTAAACACTTACTATTAAGAACTGCATACTTTATTATTATTATTATTATTATTATTATTATTTTGCAAAGCAACAAGGTTTGCTGTCAATGTTTGCCCGGTATTGACTGTCGCAAAAGCATTACACAAGATGCCAATTTGCTCTTCCGTTTTCAGTTTATATACTTAAAAAAAAAAAAATAAAGTTAACGTTTCGTAGGTAAACATAAAATTTAATTTAAATTCGCAGATCAATAATTTATTTTTTTTCAGTAGAAAATACGATCCATGCCATAAAGTATACAATCACTATCTAATTTTTCTGACTACAAAGACATGTGAGCAATTATATGTGAAGTTCGTATGCTAGTGAAACTTTGTTTGATAGTAAATACTCATAAATATTTCAAACAATTTTTTTTATTTCTAAAAACAGCAACTTATTTTTTAAAGTACGTACTCCCAAAGTGAACAAAAATTGCACGGTGGCAACAAAACATCCTTTATTAAGCGAAATTTAACCAAAGAATTTATATGATGAATTTTTATTCATTTGATTTCAGGTTTCCACATGGAACATATTAAATATCATTTCTTAAAAGAAATTCGTGTTAGAAATATATTAGACCTGGGACAAATGAACCCACATAATATGGAAGTTGGTGCCTATGTAAATTATATCTCATGAATTTTGTAATGATTTTTTTAACAAATCAATCGATTTCTTTCAATCTTCTAATATGTGAATACAAAAGTGGAGAATATTCAACCATGTTACGTTTCGCATACTCATTAAAAACCAAATCCATTCCAATGCGTTTTGAAACGATTAAAAATGAATATGACATTACGAGTTCCATATATTTAATCTGCAAAATCTTCAAACTACTTTACTTCAAGTTAATGGCAACATTTACGGAAGAATCCGAATTTTTTGAAAATATCAATTATTAGTATTGAAATATTTAGAGTTTAGTGCGATTTCTTATTTCAGATTACTATCTGAACAATATTTATCCCTTTGGGGACGAGCGACCGGTATTCGTGGCGCTTAAGCTGCTCAGAATCGGGGATTATTCTCACCAATAAATTTTTATTGTGAATATTGCCTTATTTAATCGGAGCATTTTCCCCGATTCAATTAGCCAAAAATTTCTGTTTTAAAAAACCGGTAATTAAAGATTAAAAATTCTGAGTTAAGAATAAACCGTTAATTATTAGAGGCTATTATTAATCTATTTTTACCAGTCACATTTCTATACTATAATTTGGGGCAGCTTTTACAGAGGGTAAGTTTTTTATGACTATACATGATTGGGAAAATCTCTAAAATCTTCTGTCAGATATTCAGCTCTGAGAAAAATTTAAAAATCTGTACTAAAAGAAGTAGTTTTTAACAAGACGAGTCGCCTTTAATACGTTTCTAAAAAGAAATTCTGAAGATATTCTAATTGCAGAAATATTGGTGTCTGCTACAGGTTTTCTGAAGTATGTTTTGTTATCATTTATATCAGAACATTTGCATCATCTGCACATTCCCATATATCGTCACCTCAGAGCAAAAGCAAAAAATCTAAAAAATATGAAAATACGTTTTTGGATTTATTGCTATGAGAAAAGGTTTTTGTATCTAGTGGAATGCTAGGACATTTTTTTCTGTCGTCACATCCATTTGATATAAAATATAACTTTGTGTTTCAGACGTTACAAAATCCACCCTCGTTCAGTGCAACGCTAGGTTAAATCAGATATCTTATTATTTTATCAAAGGACGTGCGCTAAAATATTGAATGTCCTACCTTATGCTGAAATCGTTACTGTGTAATAGATAATTCATAAATATTTAATTATTGGTCACACCGAAAATGATGAAGTCTCTATGAATTTATGCGTTGAAAAGAAAAGAAGTCTAGTTTTGAAAAGCGGACCACTTTATGTACTTAGTGAATTAGTTACTATAGCTATGTCGGATGAAAAGAAAGGTGCGCCATACTCAGTAACTGAAATGTCAATACAAGACTTTACAGACTGGTAGAAAGTAAGTGAAAGGATGGGTAGCAATTACAGTGTGAATGACAAAGAAGAAAATGTTTCATAGAAGGAATTTAAAGTTTTAACTGTTGAGAAGGAAAGCACGAATAAAATATTTTACAAGACGTCTTATTGGGAAAGAAAAATGTCATAGACATAAGAATGAAAATTTTCACAAAACGAGGAGAACTTCTGCTAAATCCTGCTTACAAACAACCACCACTCATTTAATTGAAGAAGAAGAATGATCTGGCAATTTTGTGAGAGAAAATCTTGATTCTAAAAAGAATCAGTACATCTTCATGTCTTTAAAGGGAACTGCAACCAGTAACAATGAAAATTGTGATTTGGAATAAGTATCTAGTTACAAATATTGATAATTTTTTAGTACAGTGATCTCTCACTTATACGCGACCTCTGTTATACTCGTTTTTCACTTATGTGCGATTTTTCCGCGGCCCCGGCCTGTGAAATAGGAAAACAATGCTAACACTTATTCATTTATACGCGAAACCTAAAATGCACTTTCCACTTATGCGCGAAATTTTATTTTCAAATTTTAGTAAAATCGACACGATTTTCTTATCGCAAGAATGTATCTTTCCTGTTCTGTCTCTTGGAATGCATTCACACGCCCTTAATCTATTGTTCGGATTCTAACGCGTTCTTTTTCGCTTGTGATTGACATCGAGAGGGGAGAACGGGTTATATACGAAAATTATGACGTCACTAAAAGTCGCAGCCAATCGGTGTGGACAGTAAGCACTGCTGGCGGAGAAAGCTTTAGGTTGGAGTTACTACGCCATTCGCTTACGTACTGTACAGTGTATAAAAAATGCACCTAGATGAACTTGAAAAGACTCTCATCGACAGTTCCCGCAAACGAAAACAAACTTTTATTGAAGACTTCTTTCTATAGAAAATGTAATTTAACAAAAGTTTGGTACTTATTTAACAACTTCGAATTTTTACATTCTTATTAAATTACAATATATAAACGAAAATTATGTGCGTATTTATTTATTTGTGTATTAATAGCATACTATTAGTATTAGTTATGTTGACATTTCGAGTTTAAGCTTATTTTATGGTTTTTCACTTATGCGCGAAAATTTCGTTGTCCCCTTTTGTCGCGCATAAGTGAGTGATCACTGTACTTTCAATAAATATTTACTAAAATATTCTTAATTTTCCTTTATAATATTATTCTAAACCTTTTTTACTTTTTTTTGCTATTCAATATCGCTGGTGAGCTCGAAAAGGTGCATTTTTCCAGGTAAACACCAATATAAGTTGCCGATACTGTTCTATGTCCTATATATTATCATAAATATCAAGAACAAAAGTACACTGCAAATAGAGGCGTCTTAAATTCAAACAGATATGTGACTGAAAAAGCAATTAAGACACTTAAACGTCTGAAAATAAAATTTCAGACGTGATAGATGTCTAAATTTAAGACACATAAACGTCTTATTATGATCATGGCATAAATGAACTGAAAAAAATGTTAGAATTATGATTATATGTCTGAATTTAAGACACTTGCAATTTTAGACATTTCAGGAATTCAGCCATTTGAACCACTCACCAAGTAAAATGAACTGAAGTGAGTAGGTTTGTTTGTTGTTGCAAGCATGAACGGTGCGCGAGAAGAACGCGACCGGATTTGATTATTGCTGATTTGGCGGGCAACGCTTTTACTCAACGGATTGGCGAATTTGAATTAAAGTATCTCAGTACAGTTAATTTGTCTGAAGTGTTAAAATTGCTTTTAAATTTATCAACATTTGATAAATTATTTGAAAGTGTGACGATATATTTTTCCTCAATCCGAAATCTCTATAATGACGTTTGTTATTCACATAATAAATGGAATCGTCAGTCGTCGTTATAACCTTATAACGCATTTAAAGTTCCTGCTTTATTTCCAAAACATTACACAGATTGAAGATTTGAACTTTGAATTATCTTACTTGTAAATCGAACATGAGTCAGAAAGTGAGTGTATCATCATTAATGAAGAGAAAGTAGTGACGCAGCATTTACTTTCTTTTGTGAAATAGTATGCACATCTACACATACATCCGTTGGTGTGTTAGTCGTTAGAGAAAATTTTTTTTTAGCATAGTGATCCGATGTCTGTATTTTATATCTTTGTGTCTTCATTTTATACATACTAGACGAAAATTTATATTCGGTTTATTGGAATGGTTTGTCAGTACGTGCTTATAAATGGAGATCGAAAAAAAAAATCAATTGGGAATTATATTTTTCATGGAAATATAAAATTTTCAAAATTTCTACGATAATTTTTATTCAAGACTCACCAAATATTCAAAAGAATAGCATGATTTTTATAAAAATACAGTAGTAAAATAATATGAATACGCATATATTTTTAAAATTTCGTTCAATATCGTAAAATAATATGTCCTTCAAACTGGATTAGCTGTTACAGTTTTGGATATTTACGCCAAGGTAAGGTATTCCACAGGTTTGGAATGATAATTCACAGAACGTTCTTACATATATATTATTATTTATTTACTATTTAAATTATTCTTATTAGACTAATTTGCATTTTTAATATTTTTGTCTTTTTTTTTATCAAATAAATATATTTTGTGTGAAAAGATTTGTTTGCTTATTTCTGATGCTTTTCAATGAGTGCATATGATTTTCAGTATTAATAAATATATTTAATTCTCATCTAGATCTTTACTTTATAAATTAAAGTTTCATGTAGTAAATAATCTATTTATTGTTTGAATAATAACGTGAAAAATACAACAGTTTCAATTAGATTTGGTAAGATGTAAAGAAGTTTTGAAATTATGGAATTAATGTTTCCTGCATGCTATTAAAAAAGAATATTTATAATTTTGTTAATGATTGTTAAATAGCTCATATAATCTGAGCAACATATTAAAAAATTGTTCAGTATAAGTTTAAAAAGAAGCTAATTTTTATATAACTTTGCACAAGTAAGTTCTTTCCTTGCGAATTCCTTTATTTTATATTAGTGATATAATTTTACATACAAATTTTCATTTTTAGTGACAAGAGTGCCATTTATTTATCTTACAGAGTATATTATTGAAGTGATTTTTTTTATATTAACAAATTTAAATTTATCTTTGAGAAACCATGAACTTTTTATTTTTTGTTTTTTATGGTGGATATAGAGTATGAAAAGAAATCTCGAAAGTATAAGGGTTTGTGTTATCGTGTATTTCGGAGTATTTGTAAACTTGCAGTTTTTCCTATTGGAAATAAATCACTCTTATTGTATTCAACTGTACGCCGATACTATATATATATATTTAATAATCCTTATGAAAATTTATTTCAAGATGGAATATACCTAGTATGTATTTCCTGCGTTACATCTCAACACCATACTTAAATTTTAAAACATGAAGCGATCTTGAAAGTAATTATAAACAAATTATAAAAATCGGCGTAATTAATTAAATATGTGCGGAAAATATTAAAAAAATCAATTTAAATAACATCATGCAAAAAATTTCAATATGAAAAAAAAAAAAAAAAGAAGAAGAAAAAGATGGGTATAAGAATTCTCGCACATGACAGTAGGAGATATTTTTCATTTTTGTAATAAAATTTAAGACCCAAATAAACATGTTGTGAAAACGCACTTCTTATGCAAGATTTCAAACAAGTATTGCCAATAATTCTGACTGATTGATAAAGTGTAACTATGCTGATATTTAATATATTTTGAAAAAGTAACATGGTTTGAAGATTAATTATTCTTATAATTATTTTTGCTCCGAGTATGTATATATTTTCATATTATTATAACATTTTTTAATACAAATTATTTTTATTGTGATGTTTATGGGAAGAAAAATGTTTTTAGAAGTGTTTTTCAACCCTCAAAGAATTTTTTTTAAGCATATCTGGGTGCTAAAAAGAATCCATGAAAATAATAATAAAACAGAAACTCATAAAAAAAAAAAAGAAAAGAAAAGAAAAAAAATTCTGGATTTTAAGTTTTATTTATATATTTATTTATTTTTTTTTGTGTGTGTGTGTGTGTGCCTGTGTTCGTTAATGACAACGTTAATATCAACACACGTTATCTTTTAAATTTAGTTTGTAGAATATTATTGAATAGTATCAACTGGACCTAGAATTTATTTGGAACATATTTCTTATACTGTCACAAAAAGGTAAATACTTTTTACCCTTTAGAATGTGCATATAAATGAATATACAGCAAAACCTCTGAATAGCGGACACCTCGAGAGCACGGAATTAGTCCGCTATTTGGTGGTGCCTACTTTAAAGAGGTGAAGACGTACAGATTTAAAGGTGTTGGGGATAAGAAAAAAAAAAAAAAAAAAAAAAAAAAAGAGGTGTCCGCTATTCAGCAATTTCCGTTATGGAGGTTTTACTTTAAATACACACAGTAAAACCTGCGTAACGGACATTCCTGAATAGGGGATACGTCTGTTTAGCGAATCATAGGGCTTCTGCTTAAAAGATGGGCTAAGGGTACCTGCTCCTTTTTTTTGGGGGGGGGGGGTGGGGGGGGGGCGCTGATACAATTTTCGTAAATCTGCAATTTTGAATACCTTTCGAAATTACGCTGATTATAATGAATATTTTGAACGGTTAGAGTAATATAGTATGATTTATGAAGGTTTTCGCTACACAGAGATTTCTGGTATTCGGGAATGTTCATTAGCGGACACTTCCGAGTTCCGAATTATGATCACTTCTATTTAACGAACCATAACGTTGGGTTGGATTTTTTGCAGACGCAGGATTTTATTAAAGCATTAGCAAATTGGGCGATGCCCCCTTCCCTTTGTATTTTGGTGGTCCCAAATTTGGTATTCTATTTTTGTAAAACTGATATTTTGAATGTCTTTCAACATTATGCTGATTAATGTGCTGTTGTCAAATGTTTCAATATTTCTTGCTAATGATAAATAATATAATAACAACAACAACAAAAAAGTAAGAGTTTCATACTTTTTTTTTTTTAAATGTTGGGATCTCATATACTGAAAATTTTGTGTAATCTAGTGTTAGATTTTATTTAACACACAAATAAAAATGTCACTGGGAATATCTAATTTAAATGGAAAAAAAATTGAACAACAAAGCAGGGATAAGATTCTTTCTGAAGGAGTGAACATTTTTTTTTATAAATGGGAATAATTGGTTACCATAAAGCAGAGCTGATTGCAGCATGGACAAACTGTTCTGTTTCTTTGTGCCTTTAGCTTTACGTGCTCCTACATTTGGTATGAAATTTCTATAAAGCTGATATTTTTAATTTGTCTTGATCTTATACTTATTTTAATAAATATTTTGTACTTTTAGAAAATGATTAGGTTAAGAAAAAGAAATATTTATCCAAATATGTATTTGTATTTAATGACATTGAATAGGCTTAATTTTTTTTGTAACAGTATATGAAAGGCGCGGGCGGGGGAGGGGGGAGACGAATGAATACTAGATCTTTGGACTAGAATTAATTTAAAGTTCTCACTGAAAGTAATAAACGTTTTTTATGCGCGCATATATGATATCACATAAATACATTTTTAAGTGATTGTATATATATATATATATATATATAATATCCTGTTCCAAAACTACAAAATACTGATTACAATCGTCATAAGTTCAAAAGCGATTTAAAATATCAGCTTTATGAAAATTTTGTACCCAATTTGGGGTACCCTAAAATAAGGGGGCAGATGCTTCAAAGTTTTCCTGCGCTGCGATCAGCTCTGCTTTATGGTAACAAATTATTCCCATTTATAAAAAATGTTTCAATGTGGTCAAATATGGCAGCGTATGTGGCTTAGAAAGAAAAGTGGTCAAAGATGGCTTCATATTGGTGGTGGTGGGGGGGAGGAAACCGGCTCAAAGATGGCCGCAATTAAGACATTTGAAATGTCTGAAATTCAGATGCAAGAAGTGTCTAAAAATTTTCAGACATTTTAAAATGTCTGAAAAACGAACACTCTTGTTTCAGACACTTAAGTGTCTGAAATTCAGACACAAGAAGTGTCTGATAATTTTCAGACATTTTAAAACGTCTGAAAATTGAACACTGCGTTTCAGACACTTAAGTGTCTGAATTTCAGACATTTCAGTTTAGAGTGTAGTATAAGTGAATTTAATTCTTCTTTTTTGATGACAATTAATTTTTATAAACGTCACATGAAATAAAGCCAAAAGTTAGTGTAGTTAACATTTTTTTAATCAATGACCTACCGCCTAAAATAATTTAGCATTAAAAACGGCAAATTTTAAAATCGAATTTACTCGAAACTTTTAACCCCTTCGGGACGGGAGCCTTTTACGATATTTTTTTTTTCTTTTGTCACCGTTTTTTAAAAACAGAAATTTGTGTCTTCATGAATCGAGAAAATGCGCTGATTAAATAAGGCAAATTTTACAGTAAAATTTTACTGGTGAGAAAAACAAGGATTCCGAGCGCTTCATGCGGCACGTATACATGTCGCTCGTCCCCAAGGGGTTAAATCATATCCTACAGTTTTTCTGTGGCGACGATATGTATTAGATTAGCCACGAAAACTTGTATATCACTAAATTGTGAACTTAAAACGACCTTATTTCCCTTTTAAAGAAATGTTCACCAATTCATTTTAATACGACTTGATATGCGCGTATTAAAGACAGCATATCATTTAATTCTATGTATAGGATATATTTCCCTTGAAATTCAATATCATTAATTTTGCGAATAAACTTATTTCCAGGAAACTAACTGAAGCTGATCTTCTAGGAAATTAAAGTCTATTCAATAGCGAATTAAGTCGAATCGGAGTACAACGAAATTGATCCGAAGAATTATCTGGGCAATTCTCAAAATTAACGCTAATGAATTTCTAGATAATTATTATTGATGTTGCTCAAAAAAAGCTAAAGAAACAGATAAACTCGACATACAAAAACCCAGTTCATACATGTTTATGGAACGAAAATGTAAATGCAAATCATATATCTAGTTGATAGTTAAATTCTGAAATGTATCTTAATTGTTTTTTACATTAAAAAAAAGAAAAGTAGGTGAATTTTTCTGTATATTTAACTACGGCCTCTGTGAGCTTCACTCACCAACTACCTTTCAGCCAACACCGACTCTAAAACAAGTTAGAAATTGCACGTCAAACGTGGCAAATGACCTGCGTTCGTACTATAAATAGTTTTATAAATATATTTTGCTCCGCATATTGTACTGAATGTATATTTTAGTGCACTTCATAAGTGCATATCAATTTCATTCTGTTCGAAAGGCTTTCACATAATTAAAATGCACTTGAAATAATGTTTTCCCATTTGCCACAATGTAACGGAAAACTTTTGAATGTCTTTTTGTAATTAAACTATTTTCATAAAATTTGAAAAGACTCGACACAATTTTGCAACAATTATATATTTAAAATTTCAGAAATTACGGTTGGATATTTTTTGCTCTGTTATATGCGCACTGACGGACAGACAGACGGATAGACGGACAAAACGACGACTATATTTGTTACGTATTTATATAATTACGAACGCACCTAAAAGGTGCTAATTTAATAAGTTTTAAAAAATATTACGGTAGATCGAATTGCAGTTAAACATCCAGTGACGTAGGTTTAATTTCTCTTCGACTGGAGATTTTAAGGCTGAAACAAATGCTGCCACAAATAATAACAACTATTTTCTTGATTGATTATATAAGATAAATTAACCATTTGTAAATAAGAATGTGTAAAATGTCTAAATAAACAATATTGCCCCTTCCCGTAATTTTATAAAGACGTTGTAGGACATTTTCTTTTAACGTTTTCAATATGATGTAATTTTAAAGAAAGTTTTATAATTTTTAATTGAAAGATAAATACATTTTTAATTGAAACTGTTTAGAAGTATTATTATTTGAGAATTTTAAATATAGCGCAATTTTTCCCGTCTAATGCTTTTAAAGCGTAATAATTTTATTATTTTTTAAAAGTTTTATTTATGTTATAAAATTTTGTAAAATAAATTCTCAAGTGTGAGTATTACTCGCTCTCAGAGGGTTCCGTACTATGAATATATGAATTAATAACTGTATTCTTTTAAAAAATCGTTGCTAAAAGTATAATAAGACTTTGTAAAAACCTATACAATGTACGGTAGGGTATAGCTGTGTATACTTGAAAAGTATGAATGGGTATACCATAAAATATCAAAGAGATAGGAAACCTAAATATAATTAAATATTTCTATTCTGTATAACTCTTTTATTAATCTTATCCTAATCTGGTTATGAAGAACTTAATATGGTACTGACAATAAAAGTAGTGCATATTTAAACTTCATTTGGCATTTCATAAAATTAAATTCAGCGTAGTAATAATCTTTTCTTTTTACAGTGTACATAAAACAAAATCGTTTTTCAAAGTTTAAACTTGGCATTGTGCTAAGTGCGCTTCGAAAGGAGGTCGCAAATTGCAACGCCGGCTTGGTCCGTACCGCGTTTTTCCAGACATGCTTTAAATTAACTTTGCAAACACGGGAGGCGTATTGAGAGAACCACTCAATAAAAACTAGTCGCGAATCCCATAGTATTTATGTGATTAAGTCTAATTAAAATCGTCTGTTTTTAACAATGTGACGTTTATTGCTTTTATACTGCTACTGGACATTGCATTACACAAATATGTCGTTCAAATTTGTTATTTGGGTTTTTAAAGCAGATGGTACAGTCGTGGATAAAAAAAAGTAAACACCTCTCCTTAACTCTTCAAAAAGTTATCGTAGAAGAAAGTTACTGGTACCACACGATTGATAACAAAGTCTACTTTTAAATGATGTATATAAAATTTGCTTAGGGGGCCATCTACATATTGAAACGAATCACAACTTTGGTTTTCCCAATAGCAGTACATAATTCTGATAGCATAAATGAACTCTACACCCTTCAATTAGAGAAAAAACAAATTTTTAAGCAATTCGTACGTTAAGTTTCCAAGAAATTAATTATTTTAAAACGAGCTTAGTTTAGGGCTGTATCCAAATTGAAGTTCGGTACTCGATTGTTGACCGACAGAGCCTCCTTCTTGATCAAGGCTTCTTAAGCGCCACTCAAGAAATCATTAAAGACTGCTAGATTACAGGATAGCATAAGAAATTTCAAAATATCTAGTCACTTCTATCACAGATGGCCCCTTAAACCATCATTTTGACGTTTTTTAAGCATAATTTGAAAACTACTTGGAAGACAAATGTGAAATTTTGGATTTCTATAAAGCAGAAATTAATAAATCTAAATCCATGAAAAAAAAAAAAAATGTAGGCTGAAATTCATATTGTTTTCGAATATTAATTTCATAATTTATAATTAATATCATAAAATTATGAAAATTGCAAATTCAACGGATTTATGTTTGGGTATTGTAATATTATTGCTACACAAAAAATTAGCACATTAGTAGTGTAATTTCAGGAAATATTAATAAAAATATGAAAATGTAATTTAATATTACACTGTAAAAAAAATTCCGCAACGTTCCTGGGAAAAAATGGGCAGCTGAGTTGCCCATTATTTCCAAGAAACTTTTCTTGAAAATGACTGGAACTTTACTGTATATGTTAAAAACATTCTACAGAAATGCCAGTAAGTTTCCTGCGAAATACCAGGAATATTTCTGTTGACAGCAAAACATTACTGACATTTCACAGCATGCGGGATCCGCAGACGATTTTTACATTTCCAGTTGACAATTTTCGCTTTATTATCATTATTTGTTGGAATGAAAAAATATTTTGAAATTGACATCAAAATTATTAATTATAATTTACACGAAAAAATAAATTTTTAGTTAAAATTCAATAAAGTAAATATATATATTATATATTGTTTCTGAACTTTGCTTAAAATATAAAAATATATAAATGTAAATAATAATTAGAAAAAAAAATCTAGATATAAAATATTTTGGATTTCCGTCAGTAATTATGTTAGTTTACAAGTTAGATAAAATACATATAAATTTTCATGAAAAAAAAATCCTAAACGTAATTGTATATTTTTTCCGAAAATAAAAAAAAAATTCAAATTTGCAGCAATTCAAAGTGTCAAATATATATCAAATTTAAATCAAATTGTAAAGTGTTAAAATATAAAATTAATTAAAAAAGAAAAAAAAAAGTCAAGAGTTAGCATGGAACTCGGGCCGTATGGGTGGCGTGCGAGCCTTCTGCATCCACACCACGAAAGACACATTGAGAGCTGCAAACTAATGGGTATTTGAAACGTATGCTAAACCTCGGCATCTAATTTCTGAAAATCTAAGGCCCATTTGAAGAAATCCTTTCACAAGAATAATTAGACATAAGAACTCTAAAACATACTTTAAATTAATCAAAATCGGTGAGAATCATGTTTGATGGTCCCCTGGTTAATGGAGATCCAAATAACAGGTGTATGTTTTTTACACGGTCTGCTCGTTAAACATTCCACAGACAAGTATGAGAGATAATCTCTTAGCGATGTCACAGAGGTATTGTATTTTCATCTGAATGGTCTTGACATAGAGACGTAAAGGATTATGTCGTCTATTGATTTATTTGCATTCCATATTGATTTTTTACATTCATTTAAGGAATTCGTTTTCGACACTCACGCGCGAGCAACGGATTATAGCAAAAAAATAATAAATGGCGGCCGCAGCGTTTTGCTGTTTCCAACTTTTGTTCAGGAGCGTTTCAGATAAGAAGACCAGAATTTCACAGGAAAGAGCTAAATTATTCTGAAAACCTGAGAAAAGGCGAAACGTTCCTGGATTTTACATGGAACGTTACCATTTTTTTTACAGTGTAGAAGCACTAAATTTTGAATGTTTATAATTCAAAACTTATCATTCAAATAACTTGAAGTAGAGTGTCTAGGCATAGTTTGAACCGAAGATGGGGGAAAGGACGTATTTTTGCACAAAATTTTCGACGATATCACTGGACATATAATACCTAAAATGAAAATAAAAGTGTTTTTGAGTTCGGTGTTACGAAAGCTTTCACACGATACCCGACACGTTGTAGAAAGAAAAGATTTTTTTTTAGAGTAACTTAATTAGATCCTCTTAATTTTTCCTAAATATATTTGTGAATGTTTAATAATATGGAAATATGTGGGTAAACAGTATTTTTTAGTTCCCCCAATTTGAACTTTCCACGTTCCATAGTTTATGAGTAAAATAGCTGAGACACAGACAGACACAGGAGTGATCTTGTAATGGTTCCGTTTTTACTTTTTAAGTACTAAAATCCAATTACTGTCAAAAAACTGAAATTTTAACACGCTAAAACTGAAAAACTAAAATTTAAAGTCATACAAATATATTTTAACATCATCTGCAAGTAGTGTATGTCTGTTTAAATTCTTTCTGGTTAAATTCTGGCCGTTTCTTTATAAAGATGGGAGTTCATAAGAATTATTTCCGCAAATAAGATTAAAAATGAACTTGACAAACAAACATCACGAGAACACAGGTATAATCAAAACAGGTGCTTTAATAAAAATGTTCATTTGTGAACGCATATTATGTCCTCCTACTATTTCTTATTTTGTAATGCGTCTTTTTTCGAATTTCCCGGAAACTCCAAGGTGGCTGAAATCACGCTATAACAAAAATATTTCTATTTATTCTAGGATAATCGAAGGAAAATAAAATTTTGATCGAAAAATAATTTTACTATTTTTAAAATGAATATGTAAAGTACTGCTGCACAACCTTTTAGTCCGAAAGTCGTTTGCCACCACAAAAAATTTAAAAGTAACATCTGAATTATTTAATAGCAAAGTTTTTGTCAGTTAATTGGGAAAATTAGTCTGGATAAAAATACTGGTACAGTTGGTGGCCCTCTGGCCACAAGTTGTGGACCTCTAATGTAAGGGATCTTTCTTATGTAGTCTTGCTGAAGATGTTCTGTTGCTGTATTTGATATTTACAATATGTTCTTAGTTCGTGGTTTTAAACTTTCTGTTTGTCAACCTTATAAAATATTGCAATTTTCCTTCAACTTAGGTTACAAGTATCCCATATGCACTCGATTTTTAAAATTTTTGGAAGTTGTTGCAATACGAGAGTTATTGTAATGATTAAGTTTATATTTATATCTTTCAAAGAATTCAAGAAGTAACGTTAATTAGTTAACTTTGATTTTTACTTATTAAAGGTTCATTTCTTCTTATTCTTCATGCTCATAACTAAACTATAATGATTTATTTATATCCATTATTTCATATGGTTCTTTTTTTTTTACTTTCTTCAACCTTTACAAGAAGAAAGTATTAGGGTATTAGGCTTGTGAAAGTTCTCGAATTCAAGCTTTCGACGAAATTTCACGTTGTAAGGGTCAGAGATCATGAAAAACATATTTTTACAAAAAGTCTGTCTATCTGTGTGTGACACAAATTTTGGTGGCGCTCTATCTCAAGAACTAATGAATGGGATTTAATAAAATTTTGGATTCAGTTAGTACGCGATACAAACTGCTGCTGACTACTTTTTGGTGTAAATCGCCAAGCAGGTGGCGCTACTATGCTGTATTTTTCACGATTTCCGCCATAGCTGTAACTCAAGAAATAATGCATGCATTTTCATTGAACTTTAGATCAAGATAGTCCCTGATATAAATTAATCTTGATATTTTTTTGCTGTAAATTGCACAACAGGTGCCCCTGCTACACAGAACTATTCACGATTTCCGCAATAGCTTTATCTCAAAAACTAATGCACGGATTTTCATCAGACTTTAAATTTAATTAGAATTTGACATAAGTTGTTGCCAATTAGATTATGGCGTAAATCACCTAACCGGTTGCTCCGCTATGCTGCACTTTTCAGGAAGTGTTGACATGTATGATATAGATAAAAGTTTTATGATTGCCACATCCGACTACATTTTTCGTTGGTAGACTTCTCAGTGGTACAGACTGTGGAAGCTCTTTTTATAAAATGTCAAAATATATAAACTTTGTAGGAAACAAGTTAGAAATTGCACGTCAAAGGTGGCAAATGAGGTGGGTTCGCAGTATAGCTAGTATTATAAATATTTCTTGCACCACATAGTGTATGTGAATGTATATTTTATAAGAGCTTATAATTCAATAAGCACTTCAATAAGAGCATATCAATTTCATTCTGTTCGAAAGGCTGTAACATACTTAAAATACATTTCGCTTGTCCCCGTAAGTATACTATACATCCGATTTTCATAAAATATGAAATGACTCGACAAAATTATGCAAAAATTATATATTTAAAATTTCAGACCATTCAGTTGGGTAGTTTTTGTTCTGTTATATCCGAACGGACAGACAGACGGACAGATGAACGGACAGACGGACGGACTGAACGACGACTATAGGTGCTACGTATTTATATACACTGCTAAAAATTTGCAGCATTCCGTCCAGTCATTTGACCGTTTTTATCGAAAACGGTTACACAACCGTAATTTAACATTATTCTGACCATATTATTGGCCATTTTATGTCAGAATATAGTTAAATTATTGTTATGAAACCGTTTTTTCAAAAAAACGGTCAAATGATTGGACAGAATGCTGCAAACTTTTAACAGTGTAATTCCGAACGTTCCCAAAAAATGGTTGAGCTTCATGTAGGATAAGGAATTGTTTGGTATAACGGCTTTACCGTTATATATTCATTATTCCTCTTTTCCCCTCAAAAAAATCAACTTTTAACCTTACTGGTTTATTATAAATTGTCATTATTCTCCCCCCCCCCCTTCAAATAAAATATTTAGTTTAAATTTGACATTTTAGAGTTAATTTCATATGTCTTTATTCATTCTCCCCCCCCCCCCCCCCCTCTCTCACTACTGTAAGTTTCGCTTTTACTTTTTAAAGTTCTTTTCAAATGCAGACATCATTTATCTCGATTCCCTTTTCTGTCTTTCAAATTCACACTATAGAAAAAGATCTTAACCGCAGCTATTTTCCATTGAAATAAAGTAAAAGAATAAAATACAAATGAATGTCTTTTCGCTTTTGCAGCCGACGATATCTAATGCATATTTTCCCAGCCTCTGGGCTTGCATTACTATTCAAATCTCACCCTTGTACTTTGTCGGATAAAAGCCATATGCCCCTTGCTGACTAATTCAGCTGTCGTTAAATCTATAACGAGCATGTAATATCACGTGTTAGCTATTTCTTTACCACTTTCCCTTACCGCAGGAATGTTAAGATACGTGTAAGCATTTAGCACGCCATGGCGTAAGTTTGTGTTCTATGTAATACTTCGGGATGCTTCTGATTCCTTTGTCCACGCCACCAATTTTCATCGCCAATACAGTACATATGTTCCTATTCATCTCGCCAATGAGTGAGTGATTGTAATGAATATTTTACCACTACTCCCTCTGATCTTGAACGTGACGGACATCAGCTCTCTGCCCTTCGGGGCCGCCCCGTCGTGCAGTCTTGTGTTTGACTTCTCCCCGTCCCACTGTACTCTCATGGCCCTCCTTTTAAAAGTTTCATAATAAAGAAGTAAGTCCTTCAAATTTTCGTGTTGGAGTTTTTTTCATTCATTCATGAATCTGGGAATACAATTCTCACCCACATAAATTGGCGCCGTTGCCCAGATTTTTTCTCCAACAGTAATAAAAAAAATAATTACGGGGAGACGTTTCGTTCCGTATCATCCTTTACCAGCGACGCCAAAGAACTTCAATAGATTTTTCCCACTGGGGTTGCGGCTTCCCTCCTTCAACTCAGCGCTCAGCTCCGGCGTCAAACTTCATGGGACTTTCACTTTCCCTTCCCTGCCCTCGCTGCCCTGATGGACTATTGTGCCTTCGTTGCCGGCGATCCCTCAACATCTCTCTGTGATTCTACTGTCTCAGATACGATCTCCTTCGAAGGTGACTACCCCCCATCTTTGCTGACTTTCCCTGATTCAATATTCTGTTGTTTCTCCAAAGTCTGACTCAAGGCTGTTTAAACTTCTATCGTATAATCGTCAATCAAGTCGAGAAACCTTCTCCGATAGCGGTGCGCTTCGCTGAAAAAAAAGGTGACATCTGAACTGTCAACTGCTACGTCGGTCCTGTGATGTGTGTTCACCTGAAAATAACCACCCCCGCTCCTAAAAAAAAGGTGATTTTCACCTGTTTGTGTGCTTTCTGCTCTTCAGTGGTGTGACCGCTTTGTGAAATGTTTTTTTTTGGTGTGCGAGCATCTCTCAGAAGGAATCATCTGCTCCACCAGCACTTGTAAAAATTGTGTTGTGACTGTGTGTGCTCTACACTCTGATTTTAAGTCGTTTTAAAAAGTGTCATCGGAACTTTCACCTGTCCAGATATTTTCTAAAAAAAATTTCTTTTTAAATAAGCCAGAAATCTTCTTTATAGATAAGTTTGTGAAATTTTTTGCGTGAGATTTATTGTGTGCCGTTACCAAGTTGAGTGATAAGGTGCTTCAATTTTTACGAAACATACAGAAATCTTCAAAATCTCAAAAAAAAATCTTCAAATGCCTTCGATGAATAAAATGTGCATTATTTCAGTTATTTTGTTGGTAGTTCATGAAGACAAGATAAAATATATATATATATATATATATATCAGTGAACTGCAGAGATACGATACATTTGAAAGTGAATTCTTATTCTTCAAAAATAACCACATGATTCTTCAAAAAAAAGTTAATAGATGTGAGCAATTCTCTATCATACCTTTTTAACAGCACTTATGGAGTACGAAAACAGAACCTTATTTATATTTTCCCTTGTTTTCATTTTTTTTTCTTTCCGTTTCACTTTGTCACTGAAACCATATTAATTCTATTTTTCAAAAACAAAAAGTGTTGATTTTTCGGTTCGCTCTGTTTTCATGCTCAAAGATAAAGCTGTGTGTTATCTACAAAATGTGACATAATGGATTTTATTAAGTTTACAGTGAAAGAGAAAATTTTGTCACGTTATTTACAAAACAAAAAGAATTCATAAAGCCACAAACACTTTGCATGTAAGTATGAACAGGAAATTCTTTTATATTAAATAATTTACTCTAAATTGTTATAGCCTTTTTTTCTTTCTTTTCAATCTCAGTAAATTATCAGTTTCTATTCATGTTATGGTTCCCTATTCATACTTGTACTTTTACCATTTGTATTTTCATAAGTTTGTTGATTTGTCAGCTTGAACGGAGAAATCCCTTCTGAACTAATTTTCTTATAATATTTTTAACAGTGATAGCATATTTGTTCCTTATTATCTCCTTCCAAGCTGCGTTTGTATGTTTGTTTTTTTTAAGTACTTTTTGCAGTTAAAATGACAAAATTATTATACTTTTATTAATATTTCACTTATGATGTTTTTATGGTTAAATCATGACATACTTCTCATATTTTTTTCTTCCGTGAAGTTACATAAACATGCTATGTTTCCTTTTTCGTAAAAATGATTTTTATGCATTCAAAAATCTAGAGTTTAACCCTTTAGCCCCACTGGCATACTTTGAAAGTACACTTATTATGCCGATAGGCAACAAAAAAGTTCTCTGCTCCAAGTTTTGCAGTATTTGATATTTTTATATAAATATGTGCATATTACGCTCACAACGTTTGCACATTTTCACTTGTTTGTGATATTTGCACACTTTTCAGAATGTGTTGCTCCACTCTGACCTTGTTTGCTTTTTTCTGTATTCTAAACCAGAATTACAATTTAGTTACCTGTTTTTTTAATTTTATTGAATTTCGGACACTTTAATCCAACTGGATGTAGACAGAAATTTAACTTTAAGAAATCTTGTGATTGATAAACTCATATTATTTTATACACTTCCCTCCCCCCCCCTTCATTTTTGTCCTTTTGTGTATAATTTATTTATGCAACTTATTGTGTTTTATTTTATGTCCAGGCATTTCATTTCTGATAACTAGAGTTTTTGCATACTAACACCTTTTTGAAATACTCGTTTTATTTATTTTGCATTATTTGGGTTGCTCTCTCTCTCAAAAAAAAAAAAAAAAAAAAAAAAAAAAAAAAAAAAAAAAAAAAAATTCCTCTTTTTTTTTTCTTTCCATTTTGGCTGTCAAAAAAAAGTAAACAAGAGAAATTAAATAAAGCGAGATAAAAAAAGGGTTTTGGAGATAACAGACACTTCACCAGTCTATTTTTAAAATATGGCAGCTAATGATGAAAATTCTATTAGTGATTTTAATCACCCCATTTCTGTATCTCCATGGGTAGATTATTTCGAGGAGATATTATTAAGATATTCGGATCCCATTAATATGGAAGCCACATCTATTCAAAATTCACTTAAGACCGAAAATGCTGCATCCTTGTCTGAAAATATTATGAATTTTCTTCAGATCATTAAATTCTATTTTCATGTGCTTAAACTAAACTTTAATGTTCTAAAAGATGATTTTTCCAAATTAAAACAGGATAAAGATAATTTATTTCTTGTAAATCAGAAACTCGTAGAGAGATTACATGAAATCACAGCCCAACAGAAATGTAAGGCGAAGCGTACTAAATGTAGTAAGACTATGGGTGATCAGGTGGTAGATGTCAACAACAAACTTCCTCCATCTGCCCTAGATAAATCTACACAAACTGTCCCCTCTTATATGTGTAAACAAGAAAAGTTACCACAACTGGAAAATGATAAAAAAGACACATATCTTAGCTCCGACCTGCACACTCAAGGTAAGCACAATGAAAAATTTACAGATATTAGCGATTCATCTCTAAAGTCCTTATCCCCTGCTAAACTTAATGTAACTAAACCTATTCGTGTCATTATTTTTAACCTCCCTGAAAATTTAAATATTCCTGATATCTTGTTTGGTATTTCAGATTTAATCCATATACATGAACCTGATTTACACTTTGTTAAAAAGTACAAACTCCTACATATCAAGTCCTTTAATTGGATCTTTGAGCTTGCACCACAGGATGTTAGGCAATTATTAATGCATAGGGAAATTATCATACAATCAAAACCGTACCCTGTTAAACCATATATAAATGTTAGACGTTGTTTTAAGTGTCAAGTATACAACGATCATCTTGCAATTTCGTGTTATAATGACATTAGATGTTCTGTGTGTGCCTTGCCACATATTGACCCTCAGTGTAGAAATCCTCCAAAATGCATTAATTGCATTAGAAATAATGAAAGCAATAACACCAACTTTGACATTTTCCACAGTGCTTTTGCACCTTATTGTCCATCATTAAAAAAATTCATCAAGCAAATGCGAGAAAAAGTATACAACTGCAATACATTCCCATAAACATCTCATACAGCTTCCTTTTAAAAAAAACAAAAAAAAAACAATGTAACATACATTTTACATTTTTCGTTTTCATTTAACACACATTACTGTGAAGGAGTTACTATCAACAGCATTCCTTTTAAAGTTTTTTTCATTTTGTATACATTTACATACATATGTCAGTTTTCGACAGCATTATTCATACTGATTTGAAGTTTATTTAGTTAGCTTAGTTTTTTCAGATTTTTTTTTATAAACACAAGTGTACTGTGAGTTGCTTTTTCATTTGATTATTTAGCCAGCAAATAGTTAAATGAATGTCGAATTGGAACAAAAGTGAAATCGTTTCTGATACGCGTTGTCAGACTATATGTTTTTTTTCACATTTGAGGTAGATGTTACTGAAAGAGTACACATTAATTCAACTTTAAACATTCATCATTACACTAGTTACATCTTTAGATTTATTTTTTTGAAATTTGGATATAATTTCACTTGTTAATCTTAGTTTGGTTTATTCGGTTACATTTTATCACACAAGTAGCATTTCCTGGTTACATTTTATCCTTTTTCACTTTCCTTTACTTAAAAGCACAATTTTTTGGTTTGTTCATTTTAACTGTAGGCGAAGCATTTTTGTACTTGTGATACAATGCTCTTGGTTCCATATGTACACAATGAGTTTTTGTTCATAGTTCATACAACTGAGTTCATAGTGTATTGAGTTCATAGTTTACACAACTGAGTTCATAGTTCATTGAGTTCATGGAAAAAACCACTTTACACGAGTTCATAGCATTGTCAATTCTTTGTGTACTTCAGGGACCAATTGCACTATCATTTTTCTTTCATGACAATACTTAGTTCATAGAATTTTTCCTTACACATATTAGTTCATAGTTTGTTTTCTTTCTTGTGATTTGTTTTGCATATTAGTTCATACCAATTTTTGTTTTGGTAGACACTTTAGTTCATTGCAAATTTTTTTTAGACACATGAGTTCATAGTATGTTTCATTTTTTTTACACACATTTGAGTTCATCGTATTAGCTTTACACTTTATGTCAGTGAAATACTTGCTCATACTTTGTTCATTGAGGTACTTAGATTGCTCTGTTCACAAACATACATCTAAGTCGTTGAAATTTTCCCTTTTTCCACTGACATACACTGTTTTAGTTCATTGTGAAATACTTTTTCTTTGCTTCGTTCATTGAAATACACATTTTTTCTTTGGTTCATAGACATACACTTACAATTTAGTTCATTGATATTACAACTTAGTTCTTTGTTATTACAAATGAGTTCATTGATATTTTATTTGGTAAAAAAAAACATACATTATACACAATTGAAATATTTTGTTTCTAGGTTTCAACTTTACACATTAGGCTATTTCATTTTTATGTCTCATTATTCCAGGAACTACTTTTTGACCTCACATGATATTCACAAATTAAACATTTATTAAAAAGTTAAGTTTTAACAGATTCTTAATTTTTCCTTTATTATTATATTTCTTTTATGCCATGACATTTCATGTCACCATCACTTTGTTTCACAACAAAGAATTCCCAGTTTACAGGATGCTACCCCTTCACATGCATTTTCTTTAAATTTCAAACTTATGATGTTTTTTATTGTTTCATCACACTTGTTTTGGTTTTCTACAAGGACATAATTACACGTTTTCTTTTAAATTTGGAGATTAAATAAAATCTCTGGTTAAGCTTCACTTAGACAATAAACACGTCTAAGATATTATGTCGTTCTTGTAATAACATAGCTTCACAATAACATTTTTTTTTTGTTTATAGCATTAGTAACCTAGTGCAGTTACACTAAATGTTTCAAACATTATCTAAGGCTATACAATACACATACAGTTCATATCCTGCTCGATACATTGTAAGGAATACAACGTTAGAATTTACTTTAAAAAAAAATTGTGGTTGTTATACTTACCCGATCATGTCACCAATCTCTCCACACCTCGGATTGACCTTTTACCTTTGATATGTGAGATATTTATCTCAGTTTTTTTATTATTTTAATTTATCCGCTCTGAAGTTTTGTTCCCGTTCAAAATTTGTGCCCTAAGGGACCAAACTTCATTGTGTAGAGAGACAAAACCCTTGAATTGTTGTTTCAATTCAATAAACATAACTTTTTTATATGATACATTGACGCATGCTCCTTTGAAGATCAATGTGATCTTTGGGGAGCAGGGACCTATGTGTCACTTGATGTATGGGTCTCATAACTCCCTCTCCCCCTAGGGCTGATATTCTAAACTGACGCCATCACACTTGTTTCTTAACAAGAATAAGGGCTACACCCATTCATAGGCATGCTATATGTATCCCGCTCTTTTGTAGTCCTGTGCGGTGTGCACGAAAACCAATTTTCTACTTTTTTTATTTTTTTATATTACTTCATTTAGCTTTTATTCACAGACATGCATATGTCATTTATTTGCTATTTCATTTTAAAGTAGTATCTGTGTCTTTTGTTGCTTGCACTTATATTATATTATTTTTATTTTGAGAAAATATTATAACAAGTTACTAAAAAAATTTTACTTCCCTTATTTTGGTCATGAAAAATGCTGGTACCAGCCTCTTAATCAAATATTAAAAAGATATTTAACAAGGATCCTGTTAAATCAAAAAAAAAAAAAAAATATTATTTGCACTTTCTTGGTGACTGTAAAGACTAATGAATACCAAGAAAATAATAAAAAAAAGGCGCCATTTATCATGACCCGAAAAGTTTTGCTTTATGCAAACATTTAAAGAATTGCAAGCACACAGTTATATGTTATATATATATATATGGCGGCTTATCTTTGTTATTATGTTATATCTGTTTTAAATACTTATACGTATGGGGTGGACAAAGTAATCTTCAAATATAAAAAAAACTGTTCTACAAGGTTCACAGTTTTTTTTTCTGGTGGTAATGGGTGATATATATAACGGCTTTACCGTTATATATTCATTATTCCTCCTTTCCCCTCAAAAAAATCAACTTTTAACCTTACTGGTTTATTATAAATTGTCATTATTCTCCCCCCCCCCCTTCAAATAAAATATTTAGTTTAAATTTGACATTTTAGAGTTAATTTCATATGTCTTTATTCATTCTCCCCCCCCCCCGCCCCTCTCACTACTGTAAGTTTCGCTTTTACTTTTTAAAGTTCTTTTCAAATGAAGACATCATTTATCTCTGTTCCTTTTTCTGTCTTTCAAATTCACACGATAGAAAAAGATCTTAACCGCAGCTATTTTCCATTGAAATAAAGTAAAAGAATAAAATACAAATGAATGTCTTTTCGCTTTGCAGCCGACGATATCTAATGCATATTTTCCCAGCCTCTGGGCTTGCATTACTATTAAATTCTCACCCTTGTACTTTGTCGGATAAAAGCCACATGCCCCTTGCTGACTAATTCAGCTGTCGTTAAATCTATAACGAGCATGTAATATCACGTGTTAGCTATTTCTTTAGCCACTTTCCCTTACCGCAGGAATGTTAAGATACGTGTAACCATTTAGCACGCCATGGCGTAAGTTTGTGTTCTATGGAATACTTCGGGATGCTTCTGATTCCTTTGTCCACGCCACCAATTTTCATCGCCAATACAGTACATATGTTCCTATTCATCTCGCCAATGAGTGAGTGATTGTAATGAATATTTTACCACTACTCCCTCTGATCTTGAACGTGACGGACATCAGCTCTCTGCCCTTCGGGGCCGCCCCGTCGGGCAGTCTTGTGTTTGACTTCTCCCCGTCCCACTGTACTCTCATGGCCCTCCTTTTAAAAGTTTCATAATAAAGAAGTAAGTCCTCGAAATTTTCGTGTAGGACTTTTTTTCATTCATTCATGAATCTGGGAATACAATTCTCCTCCACATTTGGATGTGTGTTTTCGATAAACATATGTTGAATTCCAAGATACGTCATGATTAATAATATACAGCTTATATTCAAAATATTAGAACAATTACTTTTTTATAATATTGAAAATATAGTTTGGTAATTTAATGTCATTTAATGCAAATATGCAAACAATATTTTTATTAAGAACTTATTGTTGATTAATCTCATTTATTATTTTAAAATTAATATCATTTTTGAAAAGATCAATTGAAAAAAAAAATATTTTTAAAAGTCAAAATATTAGAATATTTATTCAAGTGGTTCAAAATATTAGAATATTTCACATTAATTCTCCTTTAATTATCACAAATTCATATCTGGTGGCTTCATTGATTAAATTCAGACAATTTTATTTAAAATTAGTATTCTTTTAGCAGTTTGTTTTCTTTTTCGTCTTAAAATGGGTCTTGTGAGTGATATTCCTGAATCTATTAAACTTTGTATTGTTTATTTGTATCGGCACTGTAAAAATCAATGTTACGTAGCGAATTATTTACATTGTTCTCAATCAAGCGTCAGTAAAATACTAACGCAATTTTGAAAAAATGGAAAATTTCAAAATAATCGCGAAAATGTTGTCCGAAATCCAAAAACATCTGCTAGAGATGACAGGAAACTGAAGCGTATAGTTAAGAAAAACCGTTTTAAATGTGTGCGATTATTGCACCGAGAAGGGAAAGAAGAAGGAATTGAAGTTTCTACATTGACAGAAGTAAGACGTCTCTATAAATTTAAGTTTGAATCTCCTATTCCGTAAATAAAACCTCTCATGACTGCAATACAATAGCGTATAAGATCAAATTAGTGTAAATCAAGACATTTATGGAGCGAAGAAGGTTGGAAAAATATATTATTTAGTGATGAAAGCATGTTTTGTGTTTCATATGGTAATCAAGGTATTCGATAATTAAAAAGTTTGGAGAATGAAGCAAGAAGCATTTAATAAAGAATGGCTTATACGTTCCGTAAAATGTGCTGTTAGTGTCATGGTTTCGGGTTCCATGAGTGCGGAATGACATGGAAAGTTATGCATCGTCTACGAAAAGGTTAACTCTCAGATATATCAAGAAATTTTGGAATATTATATGATTCCGTCATCAGAAAATTTATTTGAAGATAATTTAATCTTTCAACAAAATTTACTGTCACCGCATACCTTGGTGTCAACTAAGAATTGGTTTCGCTAACGCAACATTAAGGTATTTCCTTGGCCACCAAACTCACCAGACATTAATCCCATCGAAAACTTATGGTATATAATGAAGAAAAAACTCCAAGAAAATTCTACTTCAAGTAAAACTGAGTTATAGGCACCTATAAAGTCTATTTGGGCTAATATTCATAGAAATGTTTGTAAACATCTTGAATATGGTATGCAAGATCGATTGTACGCGGTTATGAAAACGAAAGGGGATGCTATGAAATATTAACTACCATTTACTTCATATTCATAAGGTACTACTGTTGCGTAAAATAAAATATTTTAATATTTTGAACGAAACTAAATTTTATCCTAATATTTTGATGTGTTGCAGAAAGCTGTATACCTAATTTATTGTACTGTATTTTATATTTTTAAAATGTTAAAATTTTATCTCAACATTACAGATTTAATTTATTAGAAATTTAATTGCACTTATTTAGTATCAAAAATAAATAAATGAAAAATATTTTTTTCTTATTACTTTTTCTCAGTTATTCTAATATTTTGTATATGAGCAGTATAACTAGTCGGATGTACCAATCCCAAAACTTTCTTCTATCTCATGCATGTTAATACTCAAAAATTTGCTAGCGCAGTGCCAAAAGAAAAGAAAAATGCCTATCTATGCCCATTATAACGATTTCAAAGATGTGAAATTCCATGAATTACTTCTTGAGATACGACAATATAATTAGATTCGTGTAAATCATGCAAAATCCAGCATATCAGTGCCACCTAGATGAAAATTCGTCCATTAGTTCTTGAGATAGAGCGATTGCGCAAATCGTAGGAAGAGCAGCATTTCAACACCACCTGTTGCGCAATATACAGCAAAAAATAATCAGCAAAGGTTTATATCAAGTTATAATTGAATCTAAAGTTTTGTGAAATTCCGTGCATTAGTTCTTGAGATGGTGCAGCCTAAGAAATTTTGTCACATACAGACTCACGGCCTCAAAGAGTGACAGACATACCATATACAGACATTTTCTAAAACCCATCAAATCTTGTTCAGTAACATCTGAAACGTATAAATCCATCGAAAATTGGAAGTCAAAATTTTTATTGGATTTGTAAAAATTTTCGAATCCCGGTTTTCTACGGATTTCCACGTTTTAGCGTGTCAGAGATTCCAAAAAACATGTTTTTACAAAATGTCTGAATGTGAGTCTGTGAGTCTGTCTGCCTGTCTGTATGTATGTGACACAAATTTTGTGGGCGCTCTATCTCAAGAACTAAAGCACGGAATTTAATAAAAAAAATATATCCAGTTAGTCCCTGATACAAATTGTTGCTGATTAGTTTTTGGTGTAAATCGCTCAACAAGTGGCGCTGCTATGCAGCATTTTCCCGGTTTCCACAATAGCTCAATCTTCAGCCTAATGCATGGATTTTCATCAAATTTCAGATTCAGTTAGTCCATGACATGAATTGACGTTTTACATATTTTGGAGTAAATCTCTCTACACGTGGCACTGCTAGGCTACATTTTTTGCAATTTCCGCAATAGCGCTATCTCAAGAACTAATGTTTGGATTTTCAACAGACTTCAGATTCAAGTGTACCTTGATATGAATTAGTGCTGTTTATGATTTGTTGCAAATCGCTCAACAGGTGGCGCTGCTATTCTGCATTTTTTAGAATTTCCTCTCTAGTTCTATCTCAATAACTAATGTACGAGTGTTCATCAAATTTCAGATTCAGGTATACCATGATATCAATTAGTGCTGTTCATGTTTTGGTGTAAATCGGTCAACAGGTGGAGCTACTATGCTACATTTTTGAGAATTTCCGCTATAGCTCCATCTCAAAATTAATGCACGAATTTTCATCAAACTTAAAATTTAGATATACTTTTATCTAAATTTGTGCTAAATTCATGAAATTTCTTGTACTATTTAAATAATTTAATTGACGTGATTTATACAGAAGAAAGTTTTTTTGATGTCCACAACATACTAGTTAATCTGGGATAAGAAGTTTTTGATTAAGATCTTTATGTTACGATATAATGGAAATATCGTCATCATCTCTTCCGTTCATATTCTTTTCACATCTGTGTGAATTCATACCCCTCGGGATTGCACTAACACTCTAAAGCGAAAGCTGAGTTTCCGAGGTGGTCATCGCTGTCATCGCTGTGTGAATTCATAAAATTAAAAGCTATCTTTTCAATACATTTCATTTATACTTTCTACTATTTTTCAAGAAGAAAGTATTGGAATCGTAAAAATTTTCGACTTTCGGTTTTCGGCGGATTTACACATTTTACGGGATATCGAAAAACATGTTTATAGAAGATGTCTTTGTGTATCTGACACAAATTTTGTGGGCGCTCGATCTCAAGAATTAATGCACGGAATTTAATAACAATTTATATTCAGTTAGTCCCTTATATAAATTGGTGCTGATTAGATTTTGGGGCAAATTGCTCAACAGGTGGAGTTTCTATGCAGTATTTTCCACAATATCTCAATCTCCAGAACTAATACACGGATTTTCGCCAAACTTCAGATTGAGTTAGTTCTTGACATGAATTTATGTTTTATACATTTTAGTGTAAATAGCACAACAGATGGCGCTGCTATGCTGCATTTTTTGTAATTACTGCAACAGCTCTATCTCAAGAACTAATGCTTAGATTTTCAACAAACTTCAGTTTCAGGTGTACCTGGATATCAATTAGTGCTGTTGAGATTTTGGTTTAAATCGCTCAACAGGTAGCGCTGCAAGGCTGCATTTTTCAGAATTTCCACTATAGCTCTATCTCAATAGCTAATGCTTGGATTGTCAATAAAATTCAGATTCTGGTATACCTTGATATGATTTAGTGCTGTTTGTGTTTTAGTGCAAACCGCTCAACAGGCGGCGCTGCTTTGTTTCATTTTTCAAATTTTCCCCTATAGCTCTATCTTAAAAACTAATGCACGAATTTTCATCAAAATTCAAGTTCAGAAATACTTTGATATGAATTGGTGCTAAATTGATGTAATTTATTGTACTATTTAAATGATTTAATTGATGCGGTTTATATAGAAGAAAGTTTTGTGACGGTCCCAACATACTAGTTAAATTATGTATATGTCAGCTAAAAAATGTAAAAAAGTGTTGTTGGAATATTTAGTTAAGTTTAGTATAAGATTTTACCATAGATATAAAGATATAGCTGAAACATTTAATCTTACAAAAAATGTTGTTTATCTATATGAACATATAAAATTTACAAACCTTTATTGAATATTCAAAAAATTGAGACATTATTATCACTAACATATGTTACTCAAGGTTACGTAAGATTAAAAATTTTTATGCCTTCATTCACTTGAAATGTACAGTTTTAATACATTCAACTTTGACAAAAGTAATCTTTGACAAATACTTTACGCAAGTGTCAAAGTAGGTTTTGTTCATGAGTAACTCATGCTGGTTAAAAAAAAAAAAGCACGAAAAATCACGCGTCAAGCATACATTATGAAACAGTTTCCAACACATTCAGAATAATGTAACAAAACTGCATTGTTTAAAAAAGTAAAATATGATGTCTAATTCCACCATATGGAAACGCATAAAACATTGCAAAACCCAATTTCAGCTGTTTTTATCGACAATCGGAAAATTGTGCAAATTTTTTTCTGCAGCGCTGTATATGATATATAGTTTTGAATCTGTTAACTGCATGCATGGCAAAATTTTGTTCACTTAAGAGATACATATATTTCAGTTGAAAATTTACCGTCAGCAGTTTCCTCTAATAATGAGAACAGTACGTGAATACTTTTGTAATTAACGATTAACCCTACGTACCTCATATACAATATTAAACATACTTTGGTGACCCTAAATAAGCTTTATAAATTTCATGAAAATCCGAGTACATTTACGGGAGTTAGAGCGTGGACAGAAAGCCAGATAAACCGAATGCATAAACACTTTTCATCTTTGTTGGCTTTCAACTCATGTTTTTTTGGCGTACAAACTTTTCAACTTTGTTTATTTCGCATAGATTCTCAAATCTTTGTGGTAGAAGCTGGTTGAAACAGGTATTCTAAATGGAATAAATTTCTCATCAGTATAAACATACATGTATAACCATTTATCAGAATGATATAAATAAAAAACTACACTGAATCATGATAATTTTATAAATAATAACTTTTGTTATTTTAAATAAAACGCTGCTAAATGAAACATATATTTTTTATATATATTATACAGTGTATTAAAGTTTATAAAGAACTATTATATCAATGAATCGTGGGAGAAATTGAGAAGGGATTAGAATTGTCATGGACATACGTTAAGCTACCAATGACGTCAGATGAAATATTCCTATAGCTTCATTCTCTTCAAAAAAGTTTTTTTTTTTATTACATTTTATTTTTAGAATAATATGTTCAAAGAGGGTTTACCCACACGGGAAGTTTCTTCTTCTTTCCAGGTGTGCAGAATCATTCTGGATTAAAAAAAAAATTCGTTCCGTCCGTATTTAAAATATATATTTTAAAGTATATGTTTGATTTAGCAGCGCATCCTTTTAGCTAACAAAAGTTGTTGTTTAAAAATTTGTCTTAATTCGGAATACATTTTTATTTATATCATTCTAATAAATCAATTTGAAACAAATAAAAAATAAAAAATCTTGACTGTTTTGCATGAGATTTTAAACTGATTATATAATGTATTCCAACATATGAATCGGTACTTATTGTGTGTTCGTACTGGAAATTTCAGATTTTGATAGAGTTTTAGTATAACGATCACCCGATAATTTTTATTACTGTTTTTACACATATTTTTAACATAAATTGACAAACACAATATTTCTTGACAAAAGGCTATTTTCGTCTTTTTCTTGGGTAATTTGGTTATTAAAATGCTTAGAGTGTTCTGTGTCTCTTTTTCCCCATTCCGACCGTATTTTTCCAAAGACAGCTTCTATAAGAAAAAGCCAAAAATTAACAAGCTTCGCGATACAAAAAATTCCAAACTGTAGTTGTGGCGTAATTTCTAGTCTATATATCCCGACAACGGAAGATTAAGAGAAAGTACGCAAGATATCGAAGACTGCAGTGAAAATACCCCGACTACAGATGACTCTGCAAATAAAATAAAATATATTAAGCATGAATTCAATCTTAAATTTCTTCGCATAAACTGTTTGAATAAAACTTCATTGATCGTTATATTTCAATGTCCTTCACGAAGCAATAAACACTAATAGCGACAGAAGTTTGGAAGATACAGGTGACTCTTTATCAAGTTATAGAATGAAAACAGCTTTAATATATATAATAATAAAAAACAAAACAAATATAGCTTATAAAATGTGCATAAATATCTTCAAATTATGGCGTAGAAGAATGTGTCAAATTTTCGATCAACATTCTGATGTTCAGAAGCTCTAATGCCAGCTAATGTATCAATAAAATAGTCATTATATATATATTCGTATTCCACATAAACACATTTAAATATCAGTATAAATCCTTATACGCCCCTCCACTTCGATTTCTATTTTTATTTCGCCTCTTACTCGAATGGAGAATTCTTTTTATGTTTAGCCTGAGTACAGTCGTGGAAAAAAAAGTAAACACCCACTACTAACTTCTCAACAAATTAACGTAGAAGAAAGTTACTGGTACCGAACAATTGGAAATAAAGTCTACTTTTAAATGATGTATATAAAATTTGCTTAAAGGGTCATCTACATACTAAAAAAATTCCAAACTTCATTTTTTTTTCAATGGCAATGCCAATTTTAACAAGTTATTTCAAATCATCGATGATGCAAATTATGCCTAGATACCAAATTTCAAGTCATTTGAATGATAAGTTTTTGAATTATAAACATTCAAAATTTAGTGCTTCTAATGTTAAATTACATTTTCATATTTTTATTAATATCTTCCGAAATTATACTCCTAATGTGCTAATTTTTTGTGTAGCAATAAAAATAAACTACCCAAACATAAATACGTTGAATTTGAAATTTTTAAAATTTTATGATATGAATAATGAATTATGAAATTAGGATTCGAAAAAATTATGAATTGTAACCTACAATTTTTTTGATAGATTTAGATTTATTATGGAAATTATTATATTATTATTATATTATTATATATATAAATTATATTACGCTTTATGGAAATCCAATATTTCACATTTTTCTTCCAAATAGTTTTCAAATTATGTTTCAAAAATGGCAAAATGATGGTTTAAGCGGCCGTTCATGATTGGTGTGACTAGATATTTTTAAATTTTTTATGCTATCCTGTAATCTAGCAGTCTTCAATGATTGCTTGCTTAAGATGCCTTGATAAAGAAAGGAGCTCTCTCGGTCAACAATCGAGTACCGAACTTCGATTTGGATACAACCCCTAAAATACGCTCGTTTTAAAATAATTAATTTTTGGAAACTTATCATATGAATTGCATAAAAATTTGTTTTTAGGCTAATTGAATGGTGTAGAGTTCATTTATGCTGTCAGAATTGTGTATTGCTATTGAAAAAGCAAAGTTATGGTTCGTTTTAATATGTATATGGCCCCTAAGCAAATTTTATACACATAATTTAAAAGTAGACTTTACTACCAATCGTGTATTTTACCGAAATTTGGGGGGGGGGGAGGCGTTGCCGGGGGAAATTGTTAAAAATTCGGATTCAGCGATCCCAAAAACATATAGTAAGCCTTTTTCCAGGAACTACCATGAATTTTGCTAGGTAGAGTCCCAATATGTATTTCCTGGACTATTAATCCATCTGAACTTTCCAGAGTTTTTTTTATAAATGTTAAATGTAAAAACTTATTATTAATATAATTTTCAATTATTCACATTTATTTTACTGAAATTAAACTGTTTTTTTTTCCATTTACTTGATGAGTTGAACTTCTGACTAGTTTTAAAACAACCTTAATCCAGTCACAAATGTACCTTTTGGAACCGTCAAACCGTACTCATTTCTGAATATATATTCGCTTATCCCAGTTTCTCAAGTTCGAACGTAATCGTGCCCGTCGGCCTAATCGTTCGGAGTTTTCGTGGTTTCCTTCGTACCATGGATTTCCATGCGTAATTACGGGTTATTTTCCCTTAGAAAGACCCCTCACGAAGGCCACTCCCCCCCTTCTGGGCCTATATTCCTCGACTAGATAACTGGCCGTCAAAAATCAACCCAACCCAGTTTCTCAAAATACATTGCCAATGCTTATTTGTTTGCAGAAAAAACTCATATCATGCGCATTAATCCACAGCCCTTTTCATAATAGAATTGAACATTTAAAAAAATGTTTTACTGCATCAAGTTTTCTCTGCAGAAGATCCGAGATATTGTTTTTTTTTCAAAATGTCACAGAAAATCCGAGAAATTGCTGTTAACTTATATCCTTTAATATTAAGTGGGCAGTTTACCTCAAACTTTATCAAAAAATTTATTTATTTTAAATATTAACCATTTTAGAGGCAAACAGTTGTGTTTCTGTAATGCCGAATTCACGCCGGAATCCGCAAAAATATTTATTGCAAAATAAGGGAAAACAACTTTACGAACTTTTACCACCGAAGTTAGAAAAGTAAAATTTAATTACATTTTTCTGGTGCAAATCTTCATTAATCGTACGTGGAATAAAATATATCTCACCGCCCATCCAGGGGTTAAATGAAAGCCTGCTTAGTTGTGAATATTTTGATAACTTCATTTTTACCCATACGGGATTTAAATTACGAGATATTGTAAATTTTGTTAATGCACCCAGTGCATTTACCAACATAAAGTAAAACTTTAAATGACTTTTTCTTTATGTTCATATTTTATTCAATTTCATATTTTAAAAATGCTAAGGCTTCTTTTGTATTTCAGACAGAGATTTAACGTTTTTGGAGATTATTATATATGAGAAAATTCTGCGCATGGAATTAGCCTTCAGGTATTTTGCTATTTTTTTTTAAACTAATGTATTTGAAGATGCATTAAATTCCATCGTTTTACACTATATATATCAGTAAAAAAAATTAGATTAAACATATAATTAGATGTATCTAAAAATCCATCTGTAGTCTTGTGAAATACAAATTTTAAAATCTTTAAAAAAAGTTAGGTAAAAATATCAATATTTTAAAAAGTAATAATGATTTTTTTAAAAATCTATTCTTTTCTTAACTCTTGAAAAATTTTAATTAAATATGCTTTTAATTTCTTTCTTCAAATTGCACTTTTAGTTGAACATTGAAATGGAGTGAGTTCCCCATTTGAACCTTATTTTTTAAAATAAACAAATTTGTTGAAAAGGTAAACTGTCCCCTTACCAAAAAAAAATAAATAAATAAATAAATAAATAAAATATAAAAAATAAATAAATAAATAAATAAATATACATATATATATATATATATATACTAAAGGGCTCTGCCCCCTGCAAGCTACGCTAGCCAACTCCCGTTCAGACATTGCAGAATCTAAAAATACGCTAATCTGATAGGTTTTTAAAATATTATAGAAGATTGAATTGTACTGAAAAAAGCTGTGCAGATCTCCCTGTAAACGGGTTTCCATTCAATGCCCTTTGAGGGCAAAAATTTAAGGGCGAATCAGTTGGTTGTTTCCAAAGTTTGAATCCAAAGGTTGTTTTCGTTTTTGATTAAAGAAGATCAGTTAAATATCTGAAAAGAAGCTAAAATAAAATAAATTAAGTCTACAGAGTCTTTGCCTCCCAATATTTTAGAATAATCTCTATAACAATAGCCTAAGTCATGTGACTATCATCAACAATTCAAGGCGGACCACTTCGCTTTTTATACTCTAGGTGCCATTTTGGTACTTTAATGTTAGCCAGGGACAGGTGATAAGTCGCCAAATATTGTTCAATCGCCATCATTTCATCTATATTATAATATTTCAAGTCATCAACCCCATAAACAAATACGGTCTGATCCCTTCGCCGTTCATATGAAAGTTTGGCACAGATGTCATATACGTCCCATATTGGCGCCATTTTTTAACGACGCCAATTTGGGGAACGCATCAACAGCATAAACAACAACATCCGGCTTACCATATCATGCAAAATAACGATACTTTGGCGCCAGTTTAGTGCCCGTTCCGAATATGACATTGGCGTCAAATAAAAATCGCGCCAATATGGGACCGCAAGTTTTCCATTTTGATAAAAAAAATCAAAAAAATTTTTCCGAATAAAACTACATAAAATTTGCCATGGTTGCAAATAATTCTTGGTACTGTTACGCTAGCCGGATGCAAATCTCGCCAATAAATCGCCAGTTAGCATTTTTTTTTCGAGTGGTAATATTTGACCAGATGTCATATACGCACCGCAGCTTTGGCGTGATTTTTTTTTTTTTTACGAAAATTTGCCGAAAACCTCGTTTTCAAATACCAGTTACATATGGATTTTTGGTATTACTTAGTTATCCCGTCGACCAAAAATCTATCGCCAAACTATAAGATTAATTTCCACTAATGATTGATCGTAAATGTCACATTCACTTGACTTTAAGCAAATTACACGTGTTAACGTCATCAAGTGATTTTTATTTCGACTTTTTATTTGGATATTTATTAATGTTATACTAATTTATTTGTTCTTTCGTTATTTAAAATAAAAATTATGTCAATTTGTATAATTTGGCGAGTGTTTTGGCGATTTATATAATTTGGCGAAATTGGTCGACGGATTAACTAAGTAGTACCGTATTTTTTAATTCTTTCTATTATTTTCGAAAGGAAATAATAAAAAAAATTAATAATTATAGAACAAAATAATTTATATAATTTATAAAAAGAAATAAAAGTAAATAAACATACATTATCAAATAAACAGCAATAGCCGGGTTACCATGTCAACCTTTTCAGAAATACAGGGTGTCCAGCGAATAAGACCCTGAATTCAAAATTAAATATCTCAAAAACAAAGATCAATATGCGGTAAACGGTTTGTTTATTAGCTAAGCTGAAAAAATGTTGTACAGAAGTTTCAAAAATTAGTTGCAAAAACCGCTAACAGATGGCGCTGTAATCGCAATTCCTATAAATTGTGTTTTGAAGTCGAGAGCCCCAGCGTCTCATTCCTAGATGGCTTCCTAAGGAAGGACGAAAATTGGGAAAGACCGCTTTTTCGTTGGGGTGATGTGCAGAAGTGGAGGCATCTGGTCACAGAATTATTGCATCAGCTTCAATTTTAGAGAATTTCAGTTAATAGAATTCTCAATAAAAAGTTTAGCAATCATTATATATGAACTTAAAAAATATTTTATTTGGGTAATGTGCAGAAGCGGAGCCATGTGTTGACAGAATTGAGATTTGTTTCAAATTTTGTTATAAGGTACTTCGGTCCGGTTACCAATATCTCTGTGGTATGTTATTTCTCTCCTAATTGGTAGATCGTGGAATCGAATCCAAGTAGAGGAGGATTTAAAAAAATGGATATCTTTACTTTGTAATATTTATTTAAACTGAGAAAACAGTTTGAATAAAAGAGCTAAAGTTTCTGGTTTTAAAATTTAATTAAGTTAAAAGAAACCCCTTTTTAAAAAATTATTGAGCATTTATAATAATGATTCATAAATCATATTTTTAATTGTTGAGATTAGTTTGAATGAAAAAATACAAAGTGTCTATTTTTTAAATTTAATTAAGTTAAAAATAACTTTAATTTTAAAAACTCGTTTTCATTTTTTTTGTCACTGAGCACAAAAATATGGTGCAGCTTCTAGCGATAGGATCCGAAGTGTTCGAAAGGAATGCAGCATCCAAAACACTTTTGCTTTGACGTTGATGATATAACTTATCATCAATTCCTTTTAAAAAAGAAATAATTTAATACATAATTTCTGTCTCTAAAACTTTGTTTACAAAGAAAAGAAATATATGTGTTGTGCTAAAACGAAAGTATTATGCCGTGATTTAAAAATAGATTAAAAATGAAAAATTTCTTTTTTATTTATAAAAATTCAGGTATAAACAATAATACCAAAATATTATGCCGTGATTTAAAAATAATAAAATAAATAAAGAGTACAAAATTATTTTTCTAAACATATGCATTTTGTAATAAAACACTCATACTACAATATATATTAAAACACACATACACTGTGTGTATGTGTGTTTTAATATATATTGTATTATGAGTATTTTATTATAATTATCGTGGATCGATGTAATAGTAAAATCTATTCATCGTTGTCCGGTCATCCAAGGTTGTCGTATAGATGGCTGGTGACTTCCCCAACATGGTTTAGTAGTGAGAAATTGCAGACTCAGGCATCGGCCGGAGTAGCTCAGTGGTTTAGAGCAGCAGTCTTGTATACTGTGGTCCCGGGTTCGATTCCTGGCTCTGGCTAATTTTTCATTCCAGTTGGGTTTATTGTATTTATTGTTTGTATGTCTGTATAATATTTATATATACTTTTATATGCATTTTGATTTAAATAATTATATGGCATTAAAGATTAAATTTAATAAAATATTTAAAAAATTCTTATAATGATTTCAAAACTTTTTATTGAAAATTCTATTAATTGAAATTTTCTAAAATTAAAGCTGGTGCAATAATTCTGTGACCAGATGTCTCCACTTCTGCACATCACCCCAATGAAAAAATGGACTTTCCTAATATTCATTTTTACGTAGGGAGCCATCTAGGAATGAGACGCCATTGCTCTGGACTTCGCAGCAGTTTACGAGTATTGCGATGACAGCGCCATCTGTTAACGGTTTTTGCAACTAAATTTTGCAACTTCTGTATAACAGTTTTACAGCTTAGCTAATAAACAAACCGTTTACCGCATAATTCTATTGATCTTTGTTTTTGAGATATTTAATTTTGAAATCAGGGTCTTATTCGTTGGACACCCTGTATAATATATATATATATATATATATATATATATATATCTGTTTGATTAAAATTTGAGTTACATCATTAGAAAAATGTATATAAAATTAGAAAAAAAAATAATATTTCGAAAACCGATTCGAATTTAAAAATTCTGATACCAGTTTTGAGATTTGCGGATCAATGCTGAAGTTTGGTGTTAATTTCATCGCAAGTTATTAAATATTTTAGGAGAAATCGTTTGAAACATAATCATTTGTTTAAGCAGTCGATTCATATATCCGTTTCATAAATTCGTTTCATTAGGATTTTATATATATAGGGTATATATATGTGACATTTTGACGGCAAGTAGTTGGTATTGTCGAAAAAAATATGAGGGTTTCCATTCCTACACAACACAGGTGGCATCCGACTGGGTTTAAAATAATAAAGAAAAATGAAGAATTAACATAAGGCAGTCGCTTGAAACATTATTCACTTTATTTCCACACTCACGATTGAATCTAGGGAAGATGCTCACTCCTGCCATGGTAAAAAGAATAAAGTCTATTCTTCCTGTCACAATTAGTTTAAAAACACTCCATCTCTTGATTGCGTTCTAGTCTTAATCCGTTAACATCTAACATCTATCACCCATTACGATACCGTTGCTTCCTCATTCTACACACATAATAAGCAGTATTCATCCAACATTTTACTACCTCCATCGAGCAATCACATTGAATATCCAGTCTGCTACGACTGCAATCCACTACGTTCACCTCTACATGCTAAAAACTGAAAAACTTCTAAGCTCACA
This sequence comes from Maratus speciosus, assembly GCA_963932465.1. Classification (NCBI taxonomy): domain Eukaryota; kingdom Metazoa; phylum Arthropoda; class Arachnida; order Araneae; family Salticidae; genus Maratus; species Maratus speciosus. Next base: position 51,914,751 of record OZ010792.1, read on the forward strand.
GCCCATCTACTCCTATATGCTATATGCTTTATGCTATATGCTCTCTCTGGTTCTTGCCATCCGTATTTATACTCTGCTGAAAAGATTGTTCTAGAAAATTCTTATATCCTCGCCCCAGCTATCTAAAGCATAAACAAAGGTTAAAATCTGTAGTCGAGATTATGCAAAAATAACCCTTTTTTCCCTCTTCAGACGATAAAAGAAATAAATTTATGTCTGTGAAGTTTTAATCTTTGAAATATTTTAATTACACCTGGATATTTTAAATAAAAGAATAAATTTAAATAAGTAGGTTTTTTCTTTAAGACAGAATAATATTTTAGCAGTTAAATAAAGATTTAAGGGGAATATGATATACCGGGATTTAATAGCAGAATTTAGTAGGAATTTAAATTATAAAAGTTTTATTAAAGAAATATAAATAATCGAGCCATTTTTAGATTTACGCAATTTGGAATAAATATGAATTAAGATCTTAGAGATTAATAGATTAGGGTTTTAATTTAATAAGCCGGTATAATATACGGAATATTACTGAAAAAGGAAAATTTACATAAAATACTTTAAACTTGGCGCAAAAATTTAAATTTTGTAATATATATATATATATATATATATATTAATTTGGCTTATCTACAAAATAAATAAAAAGTTAATACCTGTACTTAAACTTGTTACTACGCTCATATTTATTCATGTTAGATCACAGCGTTTGTCGGCAAATTTTTCCTACCATAATTTGTCGGCCGGAAATTAAACAAGCACCCAATTAAAATTAAAAACTGTTTGCCAAAAAAGGTGCACAAAGAATTATTAAAATATTCCGTTACAAAATAAACTGGTTTTTAAAAAACAAACAAGGAAACAAATGATGTAATAAATCATATGAAACAGAAAAGATGATTCCTGAGATCTTTCGATAGCAAACGCGATCATTTTCAAAGGATAGTTTCACTGGAATGTCGCATTCATTGAGCTATTTATATACCAGCTGTGAAAAAGAATCAGTCTATTATTTATTGTGGGTATCTATTATGTCGTTTCGTTCCGATGCTGAAGTGTTAGATATTTTTAAAATATTAAACCAAATATGAGGTATGTCATAGGATATAAAACATTGTTACATACCCTATTTGCTTTACTTAAAATCTCCAATGATTCCCTAAATTCTCAAAGCCTTTAATTAGAAATGATTTTAAGTAAAGGATAACGATGTTTTATCCTATGACATACCTCATATTTGATATAATATTTTAAAAATACATAATATTTCAGCATCGAAACGATACAACTTCGTAGAAACCCCCAACAAAAAATAGACTGATCCTTTTTACCCAGACTGGTATATACATAGCTCAGTGAATGCGACATTCCAGTGAAACTATAACTTGAAAATAATCGCGTTTGCGACCGAAAGATCTCAGAAATCATCTTTTCTATTTCATATGATTTTTAATATCAATGGTTTTTAATTTTTTAAAGACCAGTTCATTTTGTAATAGATTATTTTAATAAATTTTTATGCACCTTTTTACTAAACAGTTTTTAATTTTAGTTATTTTAACGCAAGGTGGAGGTATCATTCCACTCTGAGCTCATTCTGAGTTTTATGTTTTTGAAGTACCCGATTGATTGCACATTAAATGTTTAACATACTTTACTATCCGGCACCACAAAAATAAAAAGTTCTTAAACATTTTCCTATTTAAATGTAAAATTCCGTGTAAGCTGTTTTACTCCAATGCTATCTACATGTTGATATATTCTTGTATTCTTCGAAGGCAATTTACTTCAAAAAGGAACACACAGAATATTTATTTACGCACTGTACCATTATAATGTTTCCAAATTGAAATTGATTCCCAAGACGACTGTTTCTTGAGTAGAAAAAAAAAACGTGAGATACATGTAGCATTGGAGTATGTAATATTATGTAAGGCCATTTTTCACTTTAAATCAGTTTCTCTATTGGAAAAATTTACATTAGTCTATTTTGAAATTCTGTTTAATTTGTAGTTAAGGTTTTCAATGAAAATCTCTTTGCTTTGAGTACAAGAGATTGTATTACGGCAAAGTTAAAATTGTTCTCTTTTGATGGACTGTTGACTCTAAAAAGAAAGGTCTGCCAGGCGTGAATTTTTCAAAAAGTGAACTTTATTCTAAAAAAGGGTAATTTTTTTTCAAAAAGGAACACTATTCTAAAAAAAGGGCACATTGTTTTCAAAAATGACAAACTTGTACTTTGTTCACAAAAAATATTTTGAACTGTTTTGTTTAGAGACCCTAGAATTTGCGATATTTTCCCGGGATCAATTGAATTCCCATAGGGAGCATAGGAACTGTTAAAGAAGGCAGCCGGGAGCATCGGAAGGGTTTAAAAGAGCCGCCGAGTTCAAAAAAGAAATAAAAAGGGCCGCAGGGCGCTGCGCTCTGCTAAAGCGGCTTAGAGTCAACACTATATTTTCATCTTATCAATTCAAAATATTTTATTTCCATAGAAACACAAAGAATATTTATTTAACACAATATGAAGTGAGGAGGGTTGCAGGTCTAAAGTGATTGGCTTTCAGGAGATTTCGTAATGCAAGAAAAGAAAATTTCGAAATCTAAAAAGTAGGAGAACACATATTTTGTTATAAATGACATTTTGTGTTTAAATTATTTGTAATAAGTCTGTCTATAAATTCAATAAAAGTTTCAAGTCTTTATCGGTACATGCGTTTGCATTCTATGCATAAAGTTACACCGCATTATGCGGGCTAAATTATGCAAAAAAGTTTATTACAAAAAAATCCATTCTTATGGATTCTTTTGTAGAATCCATAATATTTTACAAAAGTTGTTAATATAATAGATTCTGTTAATTGTGATTCAGTTTGACACAGGTTAAACATGCTTCAAACCAGAAAAATTACTTGTTATATATTTATTTAATTACATGTTTATTTATAGACCTTATTTACTCATTCATACATACTATATATATGTTACCGTTAAAGTGATTCAGTTATTTTATAGAATACCTAGTTATTTCATGAAATAACTAACCAAGTCAGTTAGAGTGTATAATATTATTGGATTCTACACTTTAACTAGTTATTTTATAGAATAACGATTGCCTAACCGTTAAAGTTTAAAATAAACAATTTGACAATAAAACAAATCCGTTGTTTTATAAATTAACTGATGATAAATAGTTAAAGTCACTCGAAAAATGCATTTAATATTACAGGGCTCCCAAATGGTCCGCCAACTGAATACCAATATTATTTTAGAAAAATTTTCTTTTTAGATTTTTATTACAAACTGCCCCGGAATCACCTTTGAAAGTTAATTCTAGCGCAAACCTACCAAAATATTTTCTGTTAAAATTTATTGGTATTCAGTTGGCGGACCATTTGGGAGCCCTGATATTACTGATAGATTAATTGATAAATAATAAATAGAAATAGAATATATTATATAACTTTATTTTTTATGTTTTTTAAATAGTAATAAAAAATAACAGAATGTAGTGACGAAATAGTTATATTTAAATTTTTAGAACTTATAATTACATAAATTATTAGGTTGCTTAGTCCTATTGGCAAAAAATGTTAAGCTGTTTAAAAAATATTACAAAATTTGTTTATCCAAAACTCAAAATATAAATAATACTTACAAAAGAAATAATAATAATAATGTTGAATATTGTTAAAAAATGACATGCTCGAGGGAATAATTATGTTATTTAATAAAAACATAAATATTTAATAATTCATATTTTTTTTCCAAACAATAATATAAGATCATATTAATTTAAAAATTTATGAAATACCTTCATTTTATTTTCCATTATTTATTAGAACAAGGATTGCTGTGATGACACTTAGAATTACATTGCATATTATTTTTAAAACAAGCACACTTTTTACTATCACACAGTGTTTTACACGAACACTTTTTAAATCCTTGACCAGTGCCGCAACTTTGAACTGTTGCAATAGATCGCAGAGTTGTCTCAACATTTGGAACTTCTTTAATGGAAATTAATTCTTGATCAAATATACTGAACTGGGACCTAGATTACAGCTGCTTTATTTGACCATTCCGTGATCCTAATCGAAAAAATCCATCGCTAGTTTTTTCCATGATGACAGCTAAAACCGATCTAGCATCTCCTCTTCCTCTGTCCACTTCAGGAACTGGAATACGGACTGTAATGCCTATAGATGTCTCAGAATAAGATTTGTAAGACATTAATTTCATTTTCGTAGCTTGAATTTCTAAACACTCTTTAGCTTCTTGTCTTTGTTTCTCGATATTTATTTTATTTAGACACAAACTGCAGACTTTCTGTACCATTTTGTCGTCTGTGTAACAGACTTCTAGGCATAAAGCATTGATAGGTTGCTCACATTTACAGCAAAATATGCCGTCTTCGCAATTTTCGGAACACATAACACACAACTTTACAGTTTCATTCGAAGGTGTATCTTCGGTGGAAACAACATTATCATAACGCTCGAAGGACACTTTCCCAGTTTGATTCAAAGGGGTTTCCTTGACGGTGCCATGACCACGCTCAAAAGATGCACTTAGATGATTTAATGCATTTTCAAATTGTTGTTCATCCTCTATTGAATCAAACACTTCTCTTGTAATAGGGGTTGTTAACAGTCCAACTCTAGGAGCACAGCTACTCGTAAGGTGTTCTCTTTATACCAGAAGGAAGTGCTCTGTTTTTCATGAATTGGATAAATTTAAGCCCGTGACTCCATGAGGTAGATTGGTTGTCTTGCACCCAAGTTGTCAACATATTTTCGATGTCTTGGTTGGTCCTCTCAACGCTACGTTGACTCTGACTATGTCTGGGTTTACCATGCACGATCGTAAATTCTGGCCAAGTTATTTTCAAATCTTCAATTATTTTGTTGCAGAATTCTTTGCCGTTGTCAGATTGCAAAATACATGGTGCACCAAATAATAGAAATATATCGAGCAAATGCGTGGCAACTTCTTCTGCTCTCTTTGTTTGAAGAGGTCTTAAAATTACAAACTTCGTCAAGTGATCTTGGTAAACTAAAATAAATTTATAGCTTCCATCAGGTTGAGACTGGAAATCTATAAGATCTACTTGACATCTTGAATTGAGATGAGAAAACACCATGGGTTTCACCACAATTCCTTTCTTTCCCGTATTTCTTTTTTGTTGAAAGGTTCACAAACACTCAAAAAAATCTTTATGTCATTCTGAGTGATGTTTTTATATCCCCGATTCAGTTCTTTTATCATACGGTCTCTACCACCATGTCCAATAGATATATGAGTTTCATATAAAATATCGAACAACATATCACTTGAGCAATAAAATATGACGTCTGGTTTCACATCTGTTACTGGCACAATTAACTTTTCTACGCCCTGAACTTCAAGGACATCATAATGCTCGATTAACCAATAGTCACGTGGTATTTTTTTCTGTGCTGTTTTAGCCTTTGTACTTCTGCTATCAAATTTAATAATTTCCCTTGAGTAAGTATAACGCTGTTTTCCTTTGTCTCACGCTTATTTAACAAAGATTTAAAACGCTCTCGCATTAAGTCTTACTTATTTATCAAATGATCTCTCATTTCTGTAGAACTCATCATTAAAAAAAAGATTGGAAAAATATTCGTTAATAATCCCAAATGAAAAACTCTAACTTAAATACACCACTTACAAATTTATGCAAGTTCAATATACATTCGACAAAACATGAACTGTGAATGACAAATGAAGAAATGCAGAATGCACACTGATTGCAAACCAGCTATAACCGATTCAAAACTGACTAAAACCAGCTATAGCCGGTTCAAACAGCTTTCGCCTGCCGTCTTTAATACTTCAACGGTTAGGCAATTGTTATTCTATAAAATAACTAGTTAAAGTGTATAATCCAATAATATTATACACTTTAACGGACTTCTTTAGTTATTTCATAAAATAACTAAGTATTCTATGAAATAACGGATTATACACTTTAACGGTAACATATATATTAAATCGCTGGATGACACATGTGATGTTAAGTGTTTTGAGTCGCTCTTAACTCATAAATACAATAGTTGTTTTTCTGCTTTAGAAGGTTAGTGAAGGCTTAAGGTGGTGTAATGATTATTGTACTTTAGGCTGGCGTCTTTTACGACCTTCGACAAGTCGACAAAGAAAGATATTTTTTGACTTCGGAAAACGACAAATATTAGAAAGATCAGATGTTGCTTATGTGTCGAAACAAATTACTTAATTTTATTTCAAGACTAATTTCTGGTTCGAAACTTATTTATCCTGGATCAAAATAACCAAATTCTTAAGTAAGCGTGCATGAAGATTGACAGATGAGTATTAATATTAATATTCGTTAAGTATATTTACTTAATTTGTACTAAATATTAAAGATTATTTTTAACACTTTCAATTTATAGCAACATTCTGCGCAGTTCACTAGTATTTATGGATCCAGTTCCTTTGCCTACAAGTTTGTCAGTACTGAAGATGTCGTAAATATTAATGGACTGTGGCGGAAACCACACGTGTTATTAAGAATTACAACGGCATAATCACCGTTGAAAATGGATCATAAACCCTTTATACTTAATTTACATCACTTACAAAAAAATCGATTACGTTAGGGTTTAGGAATCTAAAGTGTTAACCATATTTGCATACTATATTATATCAAAATTCTGTGTTCCTCTATAGCGAGCATCGATATAAATATATATATCTATAAATACAGATGCAGAGTTGCTAAGTCTTCGGTTTATGCGTACCGTTATTATTTTAGAGAAAATGTTGTTCTTTTAAATAGCAGAATGTCCCTATTGGATTAAACTACATTTTCAGTATTAAAATACTGGTGTCCAAAAAGCCGGAATATAGATGGTATGTATATGAGGATGTAAGTTTCAAAACTCGCTTTATCCAGAAAATAAAATTTCGAGAAACCCTCTAACTGTTTCCTTTGATTTTCATTGTTAACCAAGATTTCTCAATCCCAGACATTTACATGATAACACTAGTGTTTTGCCAGAATGTAGTCCTTTCTCGGTGCAGGTTTACCAATAGAATCGACTGATACAGAAAACACATTTATTTTTTAATTTTTGTATTTTGGATAAGGCGAGATTTTAAACCCACGTCCTCATACACAGGGTGTCCCAGAACTTCGTTCACAATCTTAGAGGAGGGTGGAAAACATTGTTAGGAACCATAATTACATAGGAAATCATGGTTGGAAAAATCACCCTCATGTGATAAAGAGACACAAAGGCACAGTAAGGCCATAATGCAGAAAGCAGTGTTAAACGCTTTATTACGCAGAAACGAGTAATGTATGATATGCAAGCATCACACGAGCTGTTCCAGATTACACCCATTGGCAGGGATGCATGGATGACACATCTGCTATATGGATTTGCAAACATTTTCGATGATTCCGGTTGTTGCGCTCGTGATAGCCACAGCGATTGAGATTCGCGCCTCCAGGTGCATTTCAGAATTTATGTGCGTGTCGTTCACAATGCCCTTCATGGCACTCCATATATATATGTATACATGGTGTATCTAAAAAAGGGGGCAAAACATTACGGATGATATAACGTAAATTTACGAGCAAAGTTCGCCATAGAATGTATGATCGCAACGCAAGCGGTGAGAAGTTAAAAGGTAGTTTTCCATTGTTGCAGTTAAAGAATTAACACAAGAATGAAAGGAGATACTTCAGAAAATACTTTATAAACAAGAATGAAATTAATGTACATGCTCAAAGAAATTGCTCAAAAGATAATTCGTCTGCGTAATGCACGATTCACACCTGCGTGATAGGGACTGAGGCACATTTGCGAAGACACCAGGCATTTCCCAAATATCGACCGCAACAACGGCATCCTGTCGACTATATCCATATCGGTTTCAATGGGGAAATCGTAGATCAGGCTTCTCATATGGTCCCAAATAAAGAGAATCAAACACGAGAGATCCGGCGATCTTGGTGACCAAGCTATGGGACCACTTCTTCCAATCCATCGCCCTGTTACAGTGGAAAATTACCATTTAACTTATCATCGCTTGCATTCCGACCATACATTCTATGACAAAATTTGCTCATATAGCTGCGTTCTATCACCCCGTAAAGTTTTGCCAACTTTTCAGATACACCCTGTATAGTATATATATACCGGGTGTCCCAAAAATGACTGATGGATTTTAAAATTCAATAACTTGCAAACGGTGACAGATATTAAAAAAATTCTTGCAGGAGTGTTATGTATGATGTCAGGTGTATTTTTACAGTGATTCTTGGTTTTAGTTCAAATTTCAAACAGTAGATGGCGCTGAAAGCAATAGGTGCTAAGTCCGGACTCGATTTTTGGTACTTCGGGATCCATTCAATGCATTTTAATCTCCTTTTTCCGCATGGAAGAAGAGAGAAGTAGAAAAATCGAGCTTAGATTTAGCGGTCATTGCTTACAGTGCCATCTATCGATGCTATTCGTAAGTAAAACTGAGCATCGCAGCATAAACACTCCTGACAACTTACATAACACTCCTCCAAGATTTTTTTTAATATCTGTCACCGTTTGCAAGTTATTGAATGTTAAAATACATCAGTCATTTTTGGGACACCCGGTATATATATATATATGTTGCATTTTGCTGCCCACTTTTGTGGAATTCCGGCGACACTCGTATATCTCGAAGTAAATGTAGTATAGTAACCAAGGTCAACCCTCCGTTATCATGAGAATATCGGAGTGCAGTCAGGGTGGCGAGTAGAAGACAGTCTCCATAAACAATGAAAGAATTTCCCATGGCATAATTAATTGAGTCATCGTAAATTTAAACGTTGTTTATTTGACAAACATATATCGTAACATTTTCAGTAGCTTGTCCATCAATTCTAGAATAATCGTTGATCCACTTCATAAAAACTTAAAATATTAAAAGTATTAGGATCTACAGATTAAAATTATTCACCCCAAGAGACGTGGATTTCTTAAACAACCGAAAAAACGCAAATTCCCTCGCTCCTCGTCGATGGAGCAGTATAAATACTCAGAGAAACAGAGCGCGGACGGATACATTAATAACGGAAAACCAACTCCAGTAGAGAGAGCGGGGGAGGAACAGGAAAGGAGACAGGCTACGATTCGATGGGAAGGGTGACGAACGCGTGACGCTGATAATGAACTCTTTATACTCGGCGTCAGTATTAAAACGCAATCAAATGCTGGCGGGAAGCTTGCAAGGAATTGTGGAAAAAAGAACGTCATCGAACAAATGCTATTAAAAATATTTTAAACAAAAAAAATTAATTTTAGAATAAAATGAAAAAAAAAAATAATTGGGTTTTATAAGATTAGACGAATGGATTAAGGTTTTTAGAATAATATAAGAATACGCAGGTTTAAATTCATGTAATAAAAGACAAAAGGTATTATTAAAGATTGGTAAAAAAGGAAAATATTAAGAATTTGGAATAGTTTTACTAAGATAAAAGGGCGAAAATTTTTATTATTACATATATATATATATAAACAAATATATTAAAATTATGACTTTAAATTATAGTGAAATATATATCAGTAAAGGAACATTACTTTCATAAATAGAAAACTTATTTTAAGTTTATATATGATGCTATTAAACAAAATAACATATTCAAGACATCACAGCGAAATGTCTGGGAATGTTTTAATCCCCCTGAGCAAAACATTTCAAATATTTTTTTTTTATCGTGTAAACTTAAAAATTCTGGAACAGACATGACATTTTTTTAAAACCACATTTCAGTTACATTTTCTTTTTTGGGAAACTGGATAAATATGATATATACTTTTAGATTATGCATGAAAAAATACAAAGGTGAGTTTTCAAATTATTAAACTATTAAAAATTCCACAAACATATTTAATTTAAAGAAAAAAAAATAAATTATACTTTCAGATTAATAAATTAAATTAAAGTTTAAGAAATTTTCAGCTGCGTTCTTGAAAAATGTAGGATTAACAAATGTAACTAATTAAACAATGTCAAAATTTTCTAAAATATTTTAATATTTTAAGTTTTTGTTATCAAATAATAGTTATAAAAACTGTAATAACTTAAATAACTTAAATAAGCTCTTTTTAGCAGAAGAAAATAATTTTTCTTTTGTTGAGTTTTAATTATTTTTGTTTTTCGATCATAACATCTTCAACCCTTTCTTAATAGGAAATTTGTTGTTAATCTTCTTAATTAAGTATATACATAATATTTATTGTATGTTATAAATAACTATTTGCAGGTCTAAAATTTGTTAACGAGGATTATGCCTATTTTAATTTCAGTGCAGAGAATTAGGAAAAATTAACTGCCATAATCACCGGCTTTATTTAAGAGCTATTTAAAATTAATAAATTTAAATTTATTTTTTAATATCCTGCATACTGAAAACTCCATACTTGTTGCATTAATCTTTATATTATTTCTTCAGTTAATGATGTTCTAACATACATACACAAAAAAATTATTAAACACTAGGGGGATCTGCCCCTTACGAGCTACGCTCGCCAACCCCCGTTCAGACACCGCAGACTCTAAAAGCACGTTAATTTGATCGGCTTTAAAAAGATTTCGAAAAAATGAATTAAAATTTAAAAAAAGAGAGGCGATCTCCCTATACACGGCTTTTTTTAATTTATTTTTGATTGGGGAATTTTAAGGCCAAATCAGCTGCTGTTAAAAGGTACAATGGCTGTTTCCGTCGTTGATTAAATGAAATCCGATAAACATTTCAAAATAAGCTAATATAAAATGTATTAAGTAAGTAGAGCAATTGTCTCCCGGTATTGTTTAGCAAAGCATTTTTTTTTTTTAAATAAGACACTTTAAATGTGTCGTTTTTAATCTGACGTAATTTTCACCAAACTTTTCTTTCCCCTCTTAATATTCACGTGAAATTACTTTTGTTAGAAATGAAATATTATTTGCGTTGTCCTAATAAAAATAGTTGAAAAGATCATCTTAAAATGACAAATAAATGTCTCGCGCAATTTTTTAATTTAAACTGTTTTGCAATATTATTTTTTTTCATTTTACGTAATAAGTGTAATGTGACGTAATTTCTCTTATTTAAGACTTCTAACGCATGTTAATGAATTTAATATTTTACATATGCTTTCTCTTTTAAAATTTTAAATGTATCATTTTTAATCTGACGTAATTCTGACGAAACTATTCTTTCTATTTCTAATATTCACGTTAAAATACTTTTGTTAGAAATAAAATATTTGCGCTCTCCTAAGAAAATAGTAGAAAAGAGCATCTCAAAAATCAAATAAATATCAAATAAATCACGGGGTCTACGTGACCGAGTGGTCAAAGCACCACGCTGCTAATCGCTTGCGAGCGTAGGTCCCCACCAGTGGCCGAGAAGTTCTGCTTTCGAAGCTGGTAGACGGGAGATGCTGGGTTCGAACCTAATCGCGCCCGTTGGTCTAATTGTTTCGGAGTTTTCGTGGTTTTCTTCGAAACCTTGGATTTCCAAGCGTAAATACGGGTTAGGTTCCCTTACAAAAACCCCCCACGAAAGGCAATCCCCCCCCCGTTAAGGCCTATATCCCTCGTGTTGATAATTGGCCGTCATAAGCACAACCAACAGCTTTAGAGCGTAGGAGATTGTGGGTTCGAATCCCGCTAGTTCCATTGCACACACTCTTAGTGTGGAACTCCCAGGATGTATTTCTCTTGTGTCGTTATATTTCCTAGTGCTATCTCGTCTCTGACTTATAAGCGGGTTCTCATGTCAAGCACAGTCATATGTTTGTTGTTCAATAAAGAAATAAATAAAATAAATGTCTCGCGTAATTTCTAAATTTGAACAGTTTTGCAATATTATTTTTTGTTCATTTTATGTAACAACTGAAATGTGGCGTAATTTCTCCTATTTGAGACTTCTAACGTATGTTAATGTATTTACTATATTACAGTATCCTTCTCTTTTAAAATTTATGTGTAAATATAGTTTTTATGACGTAATTTTTAATAAGTTCTTCTTTTTATACGTAATTATTTAAATCTAATTTGAAAGTTTTTTTTTCTGTTTATAATAGTCACGTATAAATAAATTTTTAATTTGAAGCAAACGTTATTGTTTGCGCTGTTTATAGAGTTAGCAACAGTTTAAATTTTATACCATTTTCTAAAATCTCTCTATTCTAAAAAAATTAATACCGCTGTCACCGCCGCCGGTTTTGAATTTTTTGTGACCGGAGGTCTTTCTTCGTTAATATTAAGAAAAATAATGCATACAAAAATATGAAAATCGGTAGTATTATACAGAGATGTTTGATAAACACGCTGATGCAGACAGTTTTCAGATCGAAGAATTATTTTAAGAGATATTTAATGCTAAAGTTGGACAAAATCGTTCCACTAAAAAAGTTTTATAGGAGCAAAGACTGTTCATAGGAATTTAATCATTTTTAGATCATTTTATGCGTTAGAATTTGCCGGAGTGCAGATTGCATTAATTATTTTTTATTTTGACTAATTTTTTGAGGTTTTATTTCTATTTTAAATTCAGATTTTCAGCATTTCTAGAGATATTTTTAACAGATTTTAGAAAGTGATATTAATTTAAACTGTTGCCAACTGTATAAACAGCGGAAGCAGTAATGTTTGCTTCAAAAAATATATATATATATTTATACGTGTAAATAAATTAAAAATTTATTTACACGTGACTATTATAAACAGAAAAAAAATTTTTGGAATTAAAATTAAATAATTATGTACAAAAAGCAGGAACTTATTAAAAATTATGTTATAAAAACTATAATTACACGTGAATTTTAAGAGAGAAAGGAATTTGTAAAGCAATAAATTTATTAACATGCGTTAGAAGTCTTAGATAGGAGAAATTACGTCGTATTTACGTCACATTACAGTTATTACATAAAATGAACACAAAATAATATTGCAAAACGGTTTAAATTTAGAAATTGCGCTAGGCATTTATTTGATATTTTAAGAGGATACTTTTCAACTATTTTTGTTAGGAAAGCGCAAATAATATTTAATATCTAACACAAGTATATTCACGTGAATATTAAAAAGAGAAAGAATAGTTTGGTCAAAATTACGTCAGATTAAAAACGATTAATTTAAAATGTCTCATTTAAAAGAACTTTATTTTCACTTTGTTAAAAAATACCAGGAGACAAAGACTCTGTTTACTTAATTCCTTTTATATTCGCTTATTTTGAAATGTTGTTACACGTGTCTACGTCATCATGTTATTTTTATTTCGACGTTTTATTTGTATTTTTATTAATGTTGTACTAATTTATTTGTTTTTTCGTTATTTAAAATAAAAATTATGTCAATTTGTATAAATTGGCGAGTGGTTTGGCGATTTATATAATTTAGCGAAATTGGTCGACGGGATAATCAAGTAGTACCGCAACGGATTTGGCGTTAAATTTCCCCAATCAAAGAGAAATGAATAGAAATCCGTTTATAGAGAGATCGCCACTGTTTTTTAAATTATAATTCAATCTTTCGAAATCTTTTTAAAGCCTATCAAATTAGCGTGCATTTAGAGTCTACGGTGTCTGGACGGGGGTTGGCCAGCGTAGCTCGTAGGGGGCCGAGCCCCCTAGTATGTAAAAAATATCTCTCGAAATGCTGAAAATTTGAATTTAAAATAGAAATAAAACCTCAAAAATGAGTCAAATAAAAAAATAAATGCAGTCTGCACACCGGGAACTTCAAAGGTATAAAATGATCTAAAAATGATTAAATTCCCATGTATAGTTTTTGCTCCTATAAAACCTTTTTAATGGAACGATTATGTCCAACTTTAGCATTAAATATCTCGTAAAATTATTCTTCGATTTGAAAACTGTCTGCCTCAGCGTGTTTATCAATCATTTCTCTATTATACCACCGATTTTCATATTTTTGTATGCGTTATTTTTCTTAATATTTACGAAGAAAGACCTCCGGTCACAAAAAATTCAAAACCGGCGGCGGTGACGGCGGTAGTTACGTTTTTTTATAGAATAGAGAGATACATGCTGAAATACAGAATTCATACTTAGATACATATTATATACCTTTATGATCATATATTAAACACATATCTGTAGGAAGTACGTGTAAATATTATTCAATATAATAATTATACAAGAGAAAGTGTCTCTTATTTCTGGTATCAAAATAGCATTTTATTGTGTCTGCAAAGAAATTCTTCAATAAATTTGGTGTAAGAGGTGGGTTGATGGTTTTGACGCCGCTGCCCACAAGTATGATGAGTGTGATAATATCGCCGAAGGTGTAAAAAATAAAAATTACAAAATTCTTCATTCAAGGTGGATATTATTCTTAGTGGTGAGTACATTGTACGTAATATATTTTTTATTTCATGATGAAATTGGTTGATATTCCTGAACTGGAACTTGCGATTAAAAATGAAAAAACAAACAAAATAAAGCTTTTGCACAAATTCCTTTTTTGATGCAGAAGGTTACAGATCCAATAGAAAAAGAATAAGGGAATTTTCTGGTTTTGATTATCAAATCGATAATTCCGAATTTAAAAATAAGATTACAAAAATTCAAGCGGATTTTTCTCTAAATGATTTAATTACAATTTGTAATGTACTTTGTATTTCGAATGAAGAATCTTTAGTTGATCTTACGACGCGATTATTTACCTATTTATTAGATTTAATCTTGCTACAACTAATGTTCGGAATGACAGCGATACAGATTCGGAACACGAATTACCTTTAAATAATAGTACGGAAAGTAATGGCATGAAATCATCAAATTTGGATCAATCCAGTTCAAAGTTTTGTGCTATCAACTATTAGTTTCTATGATATTGAAAATGTTGTACCTCCATTTGATGGTAGTTCATTTCAGGATATAAATATTTGGCATAGGAACTCAGATGATGTCACTAGTATATTTAATTTAACGGAATTACATAAATTCATTTTTGTAAAAAGACCTTAAAAGGAAAAGCTAAATTGTTGGTTCACAACGAATTGCACATTAATTCATATGAGAAATTGAAGCACTTTTGATTTCTGAATTTAGTACTACTTATAATTCTGCGGAGTTACATTACTTGTTAAATAAACGAAAATTACATGAAAATGAATCACTTGAAGAGTATTTTATTGTTATGAAGCAGTTAGGTTCACGTGGTAATATTGAGGATTCCGCGTCGATGCAGTATATTATAAATGGTATACCCGACACTGTTTTTAGAAAATCTATATTATACGGATGTCAATCCATTTTAGAGTACAAACAAAAATTAAAAGTCAATGAAAAGTTACGGTCGGAGTATGAAAATGCAAAGTCGCATAAGCATGAAGGTGCTAAGCCTAAAATTAAATCCGAAGTTAATTTAAGAATAGATTTAAGCCTGTAAATATGCGCTGTTATAATTGTCGCGAGAATAATGATAAAAGCATTAACTGCGTTAATAAAGATAAAGGGCCTCTTTGTTTCGCTTGTAACAGTTATGACCACAAACCATTTCAGGATAGTAAATCGAAAGATACAAATGTTAAAAACGCTCAGCCACAAGTTAACACTACTGGATCTCAAGATTTAATTCTAAAAGAGATAAAGCTTTATTCTTTACATTTAACCTCCTTGATAGATACTGGTAGTCAAAAGATTCTGTTAAAGAAAGGTGTTTATGATGATTTGAAGAGCTATAATGAATTAAATCCTACGGGTATCACTTTGGCCGGTTTAGGAAAATCCTCAATTAAGCCAGAAGGTTATTTTAATTCAGAAATTGAAATTGATAATTCAAAATTTAAAGATGACATTTTTGTTGTTAATGACAGTTACATTAATTTCTATTTAGTTATTGGCGCTGATGTTATTCATCAAGGTACAGTAGTGGGAAAAAAAAAGTAAACACGCCTACTAACTCCTCAACAAATTATCGCAGAAGAAAGTTACTGGTACCAAACGATTGGAAATAAAGTCTACTTTTAAATGATATAGCTAAAATTTATTTAAGGGGCCATCTACATATTAAAACGAACCGTAACTTTGTTTTTTCAATAGCAGTAAATAATTCTGACAGCAGAAATAAATTCTACACCCTTCAATTAGCCTAAAAACAAATTTTTATGCAATTCCTACCATAAGTTTCTGACAAATTAATTATTTTAAAACGAGCGTATTTTAAGGGCTGTATCAAAATTGAAGTTCGAAAGTCGATTGTTAACCGAGATAGCCCTCATCTTGATCAAGGCACCTTAAGAAGTCAATAAAGCCTGCTAGATTACACGGCAGCAGAAGAAATTTCAAAATATCTAGTCACTCCTACTCTAGACGGCCCCTTAAACCATCATTTTGCCGTTTTTTAAGCATAATTTGAAAACTATTGGAAGAAAACTGTGAAATTTTGGATTTCCATAAAGCAGGACTTAATAAATCTAATTCCATCAAAAAAATTGTAGGTTGCAATTCATAATTTTTTCGAGTATTAATTTCATAAATCATAATGCATATCATAAAGTTATAAATATTCCGAATTCAGCGTATTTATGCTTGGGTATATTAGTATTATTGCTACACAAAAAATTAGCACATTAGGAGCATAATTTCTGGAGATATAAATAAAAATATGGAAATGTAATTTAACTTTTGAAGCACTAAATTTTGAATGTTTATAATTCAAAAACTTATCATTCAAATGACTTGAAATTCGGTGTCTAGGCATAGTTTGAACCGAAGATTTGAAATATCTAGTTAAAATATTGGTATTGTCATTGAAAAAAATGTAGTTTGAATTCGTTTTAATATGTAAATGGCCCCCTAAGCAAATTTTCGATACATCATTTAAAAGTAGACTTTATTTCCAATCGTTCGGTACCATTAACTTTTTTCTACGATAATTTGTACAGGAGTTAGTAGGGGGCGTTTACATTTTTTTCCACGACTGTACATTAACTATTTCTGAGAATGAAGCGAAATTGTTTAAAACGGAAGTTCAGTCTAATGACTTTTAGTTAAAGGGGTCCGGGACACAAAAATCTTCAAATTTTCAATATTTTTTTGTTTATTTTATTGGATTAAAAGTTTCTCTACCGTTTTCTGCTTAAAATAATGTTTAAATCATGTTTCTATCTTAATTAGAACAGGAAGTATTATTTTTTTCGTTGTGGTTTGTTTTCAAAATCTGCCTTTCAAGCTATGGTTATCAAGGAAGTGAAATTGCGTTTTTCTTCGTGAGAGGTTTTTTCACCATTTCTGATATTTAAATTCTTATAACTCGAGAACCGTTAAAGATACAGGGTTGAAACACGGAACATATCTTTTTCAATTATTTTACTTTATTTTTGAGCCAGCATATTTGAAAAAATATTTATTTTTGAAAATATAATTTTTTTTTAAAGTTGCACCACTTTTTTTTGTAATTTTTTCGTTAAATATTTTTAATTTAAAAAAAATAACATTTTTTTAAATGCTGGCTCTAAATTAAAAAATATATATTTTTGTTTATTTAAATGAAAAACAATTTAAATTCTACAAATAATATTTCGAGTTATAACGATTTTAAGTTATACCACTTTTTTCATAAATTTAAAATTTTAAAATTTTTTAAAAAAACTATGAGAAGTTTTTTCATTTGATTTTGTTTACAAATAATATGGTTAACCATCACAAAAAAATTCAAAATTTTAACTCAATAAATAATTTTTTTTTGAAAATGTGTCCCGGACCCCCTTAACATTGTAAATGTTTTAGATGAGCCTAATATTTATTTAAGTCACATTGCTGAAAAAAATTTGCGTTCGGAATTATTCTCTTTAATTGAGAATTATGTGCCAATTAAAACTAAAACAGTAGATGTTAAAATGAAAATTAATTTAACTGATGAAATCCCATTTTTTTCTTCTCCTCGGAGATTACCGCCATGTGAGGAAAAATAGCTGAAGACCAAATTGAGGAGCGGCTAGCTCAGGGAATTATTCGGAAAAGTTCTTCTAATTTTTTATCGCCGGTTGTGTTGGTTAAGAAAAAATATAACTCAATAAGTCTTTGTATTGATTACAGACGTCTTAACAAAAAGACAGTGCGTGAGTATTTCCCATCACCAGTAATGGGTGATGTTATAGATCAATTACATGCTGCTGAAGTATTTACATTCATAGATTTAAACAAGTTGGAAATTGCTCGTCAAACGTGGCAAATGAGGAGCGTTCGTACTATAGCAAGTTTTATAATTATTTTCTGCACCCCATATTGTACTGAATGTATAATTTTTTGCACTTCATAAAGTACATAGTCTTTAACATCATTAAAATGCACTCCCAAAAACTTTTGTCCCATTCCCCGAACACTTTTGACTGTCCCTGTAATTAAACTATACATCCGATTTTCCTAAAATTTGAAATGGCTCGACTGCAACAATTATATCTTTAAAATTTCAGACCATTCGGAAGGCTGTAACATCATTAAAATGCACTTGCAATAATTTTTCCCATTGGCCGTAATGTAAAAAAAAAACTTTTGACTGTCCCTGTAAATAAACTATACATCCGATTTTCCTAAAATTTGGAATGGCTCGACAAAATTTTGCAACAATTATATCTTTAAAATTTCAGACCATTCGGAAAGCTGTAACATCATTAAAATGCACTTGCAATAATTTTTCCCATTGGCCGTAATGTAAACAAAAACTTTTGACTGTCCCTGTAAACATCCGATTTTCCTAAAATTTGAAATGGCTCGACAAAATTTTGCAACAATCTTATATTTCAAATTTCAGACCATTCGGTTGGGTAGTTTTTGCTCTGTTATATGCGGACAGACAGACGGACGGACAGACGGACGGACTGAACGACGACTATAGGTGCTACGTATTTATATAATTACGAACGCACCTAAAAACGTTTTTTTTTTTCATGTAGAGGTTGAAGAAGGCTCCCAGAAATGCACCTCTTTTGTCATTTATGAAGAACAGTACGAATTTTTAGTGTCCATTCGGGCTGACCAATAGCCCTAGTGTTTCTCAAAATATATTTATAATGTATTTAGAACCCTATTAACCCTTTCCGGCACAGTGTGCCCAATTCGGGATACCTAATTTTAATTCCGAACTTACGAACGGCACCAAGAATATTTTAGTAAAATTTTACTTTTACAATGAACATGTAAAGTAACATATTTTTAATAGCTAAAAAAGTCGTTTCTAAATTCCGGTGTCAGTCAAGCATTTCATCATTTTACAATAAAGACTGTCCATGCCGAAAAGGGTTAAAAGATCGCACTATAGTAATTTATACGGATGACCTAATAATACCCGCCGAAAACGAAGCTGAAGGTCTAGAAATATTTTAACTTGTTCTTCAAGCTGCATCGGAATACGGGTTGGAATTAAATCTTAAAAAATGCAATTTTTCGAAGCGTGAAATTGATCTTTTGGGGTATAGAATCATAAATGCTAATTATTACCTCCCCACTGAAAACAAAAGCAGTAATAAATTTCCCCGAACCAAAGTGTACCAAAGATATTCAAAGTTATTTAGGATTAACAGGATACTTTCGAAAGTTTATAAGAAATTATTTGGTGATAGCTAAAACCTTGAATGACCTGTTATGAAAGATTCTAAATTTAAGTCTGATCTAGAAGAATAGAAAGCTTTTAATGAACTCAAACGCATTTTTTCATCAGAACAACTACTTTCAATTTACAATCCGAAAAGCGTTACCGAAATCCATTGTGATGCCAGTATTGATGGCTATGGAGCTGTATTAATGCAACAATCTCCAGTAGATAATCAATTTCATCCAGTTTATTTCGCCAGAAAAAAAAAAAACAAAAAAAAAACAAATGAAGCTGAACGAAAGTATACTAGCTATGAATTATAGGTCTTAGGTGTAATTGAAGCCTTGAAAAAGTTTAGACAGTATGTGCTAGGTATTCCATTTAAAATTGTAACTGACTGTAATGCATTTTAATGACTATGGATAAGAAAGAAATGAGTACAAAAATAGTTAGATGGGCAATAATGTTATCTGATTTCGATTATATTATTGAGCATAGACACGGTACTAGTATGAGGCATGTTTATGCATTAACCAGATATCCTATTTGTATGGTAATCCAAGATAGCTTAACTTTAAAAATTATCCAAGCTCAAGAAACTGACGAGCATATTAAAATCATAAAAGAAATTCTAAAAGTAAAAATTTAATGATTATTTAGTTAAAAATGATGTTCTTTATAAATCTGTTAATAGTAATGATTTCTTAGTTGTCCCAGATGAAATGCAAATGAATATAATTAAGGCCGCTCACGAAAAAGGTCAATCAGTCGCACGAACGGAAAAAAAAATTAGAGAATGATTTTTAGATCCCCAAAGTAAAAAAAAAAAAAAATCGAGAAATGCATAGCAAATTGTGTTCCCTGAAATTTAATTAATCGAAAATGTGGTAAACAAGAAAGTTTGCTACAAGAAATAGCGATAGAAAAAGAAGAAACTCCGTTACATACGTACCATATGGATCACTTAGGTCCATTGGAGAGCACGAGTAAAAATTACAAACATATTTTTTCGGTCATTGACGCATTCACAAAATTTATTTGGCTGTATCCAACAAAATCTACCGACACTATAGAAGTAATTTCTAAATTAGAAATCCAAAAAACTGTCTTTTGGAAGTCCATTTCGCATAATTTCAGATGAAGGCCCTGCCTTTACCTATAAATCTTTTGAAGATTATTGCGTCAGAGAAAATATTAAACATAACCCGATTAACACAGTATTACCAAGAGCTAACGGCCAAGTCGAGCGTTTAAATTCAGTCATAATATCTGTTCTGTCTAAATTATCTGTAGAAAATCCTACGAAGTAGTATACACCTGTAAGCAATGTCCAACAAGCGATAATTTCGTCTTTTCAGAAATGTATTAACACTACGCCTTTCGAGTTGATGTTTGGTACTAAAATGAAACTAAAAAATAACATTGAGATTACTAGTCTTTTGAATGCTGAAAAAAATCCGATAGTATTAATAAACTGAAGAATTGACAAAAAACAAATTTTAAAAGTCCTAGAAGAGAAACTTGCGCCGAATACATGAAGTCGTGGATAGATGAAGCTTGATATCGAAAAAAAAAAAGAAGAATTTCATCGATTATGACATTACCCCGACTACGACACACCACCGGACTGACAATTAACATGATTTTGACAAAATTAATCACGAAGGAATGAAAAAAAGACAGAAAGACGTAAAAAAAGAAGACGAAAAGATGTAAGGAAAAGTAAGACGAAAGGACGTAAGAAAACGGAAGACGAATAAGACGAAAAGACGTAAGAAGAAAGAACGACGAAAAGAGGTAAAAATGAAAAAGTATAAGAAGAATTTTTTTCAAGAAATAATTTAAATTTTGATGAGAGATTTTAATAATGATGCTTTTAAAAAAATAGAACTTTGGATGTTGCTGTTTTTTTTTTCTTTTTTTTATCTTTCCAGGTGATGCAGCTGCTGCTTCTAGCCGACCACGAGGTCTTCTGAGGCCGAACGACATCAGGATGGACGAGTTTGTAGGAAGTAATTTACGCCATTAGCCCTCTCTATTTAGTTTTGAGATCGCAACTCCGACTGAAAGATATTTTAGCGATTGATGACAACGCCTGCGCTCTAGAGCTAACCTTCGGTACGACAGACGCTTATTGAAAGCGGGAACTGAAGTGAGTTGTGAAGAAAAAGAAGATTAGAATATGTTTTTGCGGTGAATGAGGATGTATGCTGAAGAATGTTCGAAAGAGACGTATAAAAATTGAGATTGATGTGCGCACGAAGACAAAATTAAGATGTATAAATAAATATGTAAATAGTATCGTCTTGTATATATCGTGTAAATAAATCTTCTTCAATAACATTATTTTATAAAAGAAAGTGTCTTTAATTTCTGGTATCAAAGTAGCATTTTATTGTGTCAGTAAAGAGATTCATCCATATATCTAACGTATTTACACACTTCATTCATAATTTCATCCTTATTTTTTAGCATCTAAGGCTGGTAAATCTATATTTATCAAATACCATTCTCCGTACTAGTAGGTTGCATGCAAATTACATTATTGATAGCTTATTTAATATTAAACAAGTTGTAACATTTTAAAAGGATAACAAAATCAAAAGTCACAGGATAAATATAATAAATAAGAATTTCTTCTTTGTAATATTCTACACACTGAAAAATAAATGTTTAAATCATTTTCCTTTTACACGTGTATACATGTAACATGGTATAAATACACGCTTGTCATAAATAGTACGCGATTATCGTAGAATGGAGGATATTCCAAGTATGGGTTCGAGGCTGAAAAAGTCACGTGATACCGGTAATTTACCCAAGGAACGTCTAACTGATAAGAAGGGAAGATACTACTGCTTTGTCTTATGAACTGTTTCATTGGCTAGCAGGGATTTACATTACACGTCTACAGAGCCTTCCCTTCTTTACGCTAGAAGTTTTTACCTTGACCACGTGATCAAAACGGAGATGGAATATCCTCCATTTCACGTCTATTTATCTGTGTTCGAGGCTGAAAAAAGTCACGTGATACCGGTAATTTACCCAAGGAACTTCTAACTGATAAGAAGGGAAGCTGCTACTGCTTTGCCTCATGAACTGTTTCATTGGCTAGCGGGGATTTGCATTACACGTCTACGGAGCCTTCCCTTCTTTACGCTAGAAGTTTTTACCTTGACCACGTGATTATAACGTAGATGGAATATCCTCCATTGCATAAACTACAACAAAAACACGAAACCATACATTGCAAGAGATCCAAACATCTCTCGAAAAATTAAAGTAAAATAAAGTATAGAGGTCTCTGTCGCGCGTACAGGTTAGATATTTGACGTCACGTTCAGATTTGAAACACTAGATACTGTTTATAAGTGAGTTGCTAGTCCATGACAAACTTTCAAGTAACAATAGCGCCTAGAATATATAGTGTGGAAATCGGTTATCCCTGTAATACTTAAAAAAATGCTAAAATATTGTATCCCTTAAATGTGCAACGATGCTGTTGAAATATCAATATAGCAGCAACATCGGCAGGATGTTTTCTACAACTGCAAGATATTGCTAGTCTATACAATATAATACGAAAATTCCGCAGATGTCGCTGAGATCGACACTTGGGATTTTAGCAGTATCGTCGCACATTTAAGGGATACAAATTTTTCGCGTTGTTTGGATAGCATATTTCTGCACTGGGTATTTTAAACGCTGTAACTGCGCTGTTAAAAATCTGCAGCAAACTGTCCAGTCATTTAACTGTTTTTATAGATAACGGTCACATAGGTTCTGCCTTTTTGCCTCGTGGAGGGAGGTTGTTCCAAGGAAATAACGCCATTTTGTGATCATTTGAGGTCATGCCGGCAAAAGCCGTAGCGAATACCTCATAACTTTAAATTAAATTAAATTAAAAAATTAACGGTGACATACCGGTATCTGATCAATGAGAACAATTCATAATATTATAAAATATAATAATTACTTACAAAAATGGTTGAATGAGAGGACAGTTTGTTGTAGATTTTTAATAGTGTGGTATCGCAGATATTTCTTTATATTTCAAGAAATATATAAAAAAGCAGTATAATTTAATGCTATTGAAAAGGCTCTTGTTATAAGTAATGATATATTTTTTTAGGAATACATAATAAAATATTCAAAGCAGTTGTATAAAACGTAGTATTAAATTTCATAGTTTAACTGGGAGGATTGGACTTTGTACTGCTAGATTAAGAAATAATTGGACAAGATAAAAAAAAACCACAAATAGCAGATATATGTGTGCAAAAGTGTACTCGGCTGGCTGAAATATTTTGTACAAAAATTTTTATTATTTGTGCTATTTTCACGTTTGCCAAATATTTCTTAATATTAAATTTCATGCAAGACTTGGCATGTGCTCTTATTGCATTTCTATTGAGTTAGTGGTTTTTCAACACTTTACCAGTTAGGTTACTGAAATATTATTCACTCTCACTGTATTTTTCACTAGCTTTTTTTTTTTTTTTTTTTTTTTTTGTTTAGAGATATATTAATTTCCGAGAATGTTAGAACTGCACTTATTGTTTAGTTGCATTATATAACGCTATTTTTTAGCAAATAGACTGCATCAATTTTAAGGAATATATCACTCACCCGCAAGAAAAGTGACACATGTCGACAAAATCAATTTCACAGGAGAGGCAAAAGAAAATTTGCATGCTTTTACTCTAAAATGAACTTATAGAACTTATCTCTGCATACAGGAATAAAAACGTGCATGAAAACATAAGACAATCAAAAATGAAGACGTGGGATGAGGTTTGGAGGGTTGGGTATTTTTACCTCCTCACGTAATCCACTCCTCCACTATGGTCAAAAATAGACATATAGCGTAATAAAATGATTTTCTCTATAACTACACTTATGAAACTGTTTGTGTAGCAAGACGTACCTATGATAGACCTATTAGTAAAATAAAACGCAAAATGAATTTTTGCGAGATGCGTCACTTTTCTGGCATGTAAGCGATATGTTCTCGCTACACCTCAAAGCGTAATCCTTTGTAGTGGTATAAACCTTTTGCATTTAATGTTGTAAAATGCTTTTAACTTTTTGCATACTCGAAAATATAAGTTTCTTTTTTTCATCAGTATGAAGAGTGTCTACTCTATTTATTTATTTCTTTTTAACATAGAATGAAATATAACATAATTCCTAATCGAATGACTATTTTTGTTTGTCTCTTCGACATATTGACGATTAAAGTTTATAGGAATGAATCACTTTTAAATGTGTACTGATTGCACAAGAAACATTTGCGTAGGAATTTCATACTTTTTTACAATAAAAGGTGATTCCTCCGATGCCTAGCATGGAATCATTATTCATAAAGGGTATTTTCAGTTCGATCATACTGTAACACAATACTGTATTATAAGCATGAAATTACATATATTTAGAAGGCCAAATTTATTGATCAAAACATGTGGTACTTTTGTCAAGATACCAAAATGTAGATTTCGTCTTCATAAAATTTTAATATTTTATATAGATAAATATTTGCAATTTAATGTCTGTTCTTAAATTAAAATCTTAAAATATGCTGTGTATGTTTTTAATTTCTAAATTTTATGACATTTTTTTTTCATTAAAACAAATTAACTATTGCTTGTATATAAGAGAATTTTAATTAGACATTAGCTAAGTAAATTACAAAACGATTTTAGTTCACATGGGTGAGATATGTAAATGTCATCCTGCTAAGATATTTGAGCATGATCATGCGCATTTTGTATAAATTATGTATTTTATTTTTGACGCAAAAATTATATTTTCTAAAAATTCAAAATTTAAAAGTGAGGATTTGGGATTCAAGCAACAACCGAAATCTTTCTTCGCTAACGGCATTCGACGCCTTTCCAAACAATGGGATACGTGTCTCGGTGCCTGTGACTTTGGACGCTGTAAGTCTAAATAATGCTATGCTTTCTGTTTCGTTCAGTTTTGTGTTTCTTTATGTTTCATTTTCTAGAACTGCCGAGAGTGTTTCATTTGAACACGGCACATAAATGAAAAAAAAAAAATGTGAGATATCTCTTACTAGATAGAGGAATTTAAAAAGATTTAATACAAAATCAACTAGTCGGATGTGGCAATTCCAAAACTTTCTTCTATCTCGTTAATATGTCCTGAAAAATGCAGCATATCAGTACCACCGGTTACGTGATTTACAACAAAATCCAATTATCAACAATTTTGACAACTTCAACTGAATTTGAAGTTTGATGCAAATCCGTGCATTAGTATTTTAGATAGAACTATTGCGGAAATTGTAAAAAAATCTGCATAGCAGCGCCACCTGTTGGGTGATTCACATCAAAAACTAATTAGGACCAATTTATGAAAGGAAATAACTAAATCTGAATCTTGAAGAAAATTCATGCATTAGTTCTTGAGATACAGCTGTTGCAAAAATCGTGAGAAATGCAGCACATCAGCGCCACCTGTTGGGCGATTTACACCACAACAGCGCTAATTTATATCCGGGACTAACTGAATGTGAAGTTTGATGAAAATTGGTGCATTTTTTCTTGAGTTAGAGCTATTGTGATAAACATAAATAATGCAGCATAGCAGCGCCACCTGTTGGGTGATTTCACCAAAAAGTAATCAGCACCAAAATATATCCTGGATTAACTGAATCTGAAGTTTTATAAAAAATCTTTGCAGTAGTTCTTGAGATACAGCTATTGCAGAAATCGTGAAAAAATGCCACATAGCAACGCCACCTGTTGCGCGATTTTCGCCGAAACTAATCAAGATCAGTTTATATCAAGTTCTAACTGAATCTAAAGTTTTGTGAAATTCCGTGCATTACTTCTTGAGATAGAACGTCTACAAAATTTTTGTCACGTGCAGACTCACAGATTGAAAGACAGAGTGATAGAGTGACACACAGACTCACAGACAGACATTTTCTAAAAACCATCAAATCGTGTTCAGGGCATTCTAAAACGTATAAATCGGTCAAAAACCGGAAGTCGAAAATTTTCACGAATCCAATACTTTGTTCTTGTAAAGATAGAAGAAAGTAAAAATGATATTAGTTAAGGATTTACTTCTACTTACTAATGCAACTTTTAAATAATTATTTTTATTTTTTATTTGCACACAATTAAAGAACAAGAAACTGGTGAAAAATTGTGTCGTTTGATGCCAGCGAACCTTCTCTAAAACATTCTGACTAGTAATTTATTAAAACCACTGTGTATATAAAATATTTATTTCCTTGATAAATTAATAAGGAATATATATTTTACTTAATATTGTCATGAAAATGCAGATATCTAGAATCTTTTATTACCGAAATAAATACCTTAATAGGTTATTGAGATTGTATACAAATGCAAATAGACAAGTACTAATAATTCATAACGCTTATAACCCCTAACCATATTTCTGAAAGGAAGTATACAGGAAACTGCTTATTAGCGCTATATATATTAACAATTAATAATATATTATGATGTTAGATCATGAATGTGATGCAGAAATAATAAGTATCGAATATAATCATAATAGAATTAAGATTTGTAGCTTGTATACAATATTTATTCTAATATATATCGAAACAGCACATCGCTCAGGAATTGAATAAACAAATTACTTTACTGAATTTTAATCTGAAATTTTCAAATTTTTTAGGGAATTTTCCACACAGAAAACTAACTAAAACACAATTTTCCGTCATAGTATTAAATAATGAAGCATATCTTACCAACTTGGCACATTTTGTTGTATCATCGTTGCAATAAGACTGAACTGTTGATAATTATTTACGTTGTTTTGTTTTTGTTTAGAAATATATTTTATATCGCAATATTTTTGTTAAACAATTCGGAAATGTAAATAGTCATATTACATACTTAATTTTTTTTATTCGCCATAATATTGTGTTTTTACTTTAACGGATTTACAACGACTAAAACCACTTTCCCCACAAAACAAGTCCACGAATTAAAAATTCTATTTCCGCCAATTGCCACGATATTGATTAAACAAACAAATTTCGCACCTTCCTTGTGCTCTATGATGTTTTTCGTGCGTGCTATATATCTTGATCCTATGTAATAAGGATAATCAACTGTCGAGAGTGTTTCATTTCAACGCGTAGCATAAATAATAAAAATGCGAGACAATTCTTACTGGATAGAGGAATTAAAAAAATTAATACAAAATCAAAAATATTTCTAGTTAAAGCTTTAATCCTTTATCTACTGACGGTTAAGTACCACACATTTTAAACTTTTATCCCATAGTGAATATTACTAATACTCTAATGGTACTTTAAAAAAAACACTCTTTCAACTCCACTTTATCCGGATACATGGTGGTAGTAGTTCTGTGTTTATAATTTTAGCAAGGAAGGAGGCTATCTTTGGAACAGTCGATATGTTTTGTGCCGAAATTTTGTACTGATTGTCACGCTCGTCTTTTTATCGCTGCAAACACAGTAAAGCATATAAGATAAGTGTTGGATTATTTTTATCTGTTCATTATGATCATAGAATACAATTCGAATAGATATTTTAGGTGAGCAGTGTAAATATTTGATTTAACAGTTGAATTACTCGGGAGTACTTGTAAATACTGTCAGTACACTGGGTATTGGAGAAAAACTTCTTGATTACTTTTCGGATGTGTAGTTATCCATCGTTTTCATCTGCTTTAAAATGTAATTACTAAAATATAGTGTAGTAATACTTTTCCTAGTATTTCTTTTCTGTTTCATTATTATTTTTTATAGGAAATCGAAAAAGTTGTGGCACCGGCTCTTTTTTGCTATACTAGATATGACATATGTAAATTCATATTTGCATATGTGGAGGTGCTAGAGAACATGTTATCCCTGGAATATAGACCGCGCATAGCTAAAAGATTGCTAACAAGATCGAAACCTAAAAAAAACTAGTCGGATTTACAAATCACAAAAATTTCTTCTATATCATACATGTAAATACTTCAAAATTCGCTATCACAGTGTCAAAATTAAATGGGAATATACGCCCCTCATGAGGATTCTAATGATATGAAATTCCGTGTGTTAGTTCTTGAGATGTGACTATCGCTGAAATCGTGTAAATCTAGCGAAATGAGCCAAGCAGCGCCATCTATTGTGTGATTTATACCAAAGCCTAATCAGCAACAACTTAAGTCAATGTCTGGCTGAATCTGAAGTTTGTAGAAAATCCGTGCGTTAGCTTTTAAGATAAAGTTATTGCGAAAATCGTGCAAATTCCAGCATAGCAGCGCTACTTATTGTTCGATTAACACCAAAACTTAACCAGCAACAATTTGCGTCAATGTCTAACTAAATCCGATGTTGGATCAAAATTCGTGCATAAGTTCCTCAGTTAGAACTATTGCAGGATTCGTGAAAAATGTGCACAGTAGCGCCACCTGTTGGGCGATTCACACCAACACGTAATCAGCTCTAATTCATATCAAGGACTAACGCAATCTGAAGTTTGATTAAAATCCGTGCATTAGTTCTTGAGATAGAGCTATTGCAAAAATCGTATAAATCCTGCAAAATCCAGCATAGCCGCGCAATCTGTTGGACGATTTACACCAAAACAATATCAACACCGATTCATATACAGGACTAATTAAATCTGCAGTTTGATAAAAATCCGTCCATTAGTTCTTGAGATAGAGCTATTGCAGAAATCACGAAAAATACAACATAGCAGTACCATCTGTTGAGCAATTTACACCAAAAACTAATCAGCACCAATTTATATTAGGCACTACCTGAATATAAATCTTTATTAAGTTCCGTGCATTAGTTCTTGAGATAGAGCGCCCACAAAATTTGTGTCACATACAGACAGACAGATGGACGGACAGACAGACAGACTCACAGACAGACATTTTTTAAAAAACATGTTTTTCGGGAACTCTGACCCCTAAAACGTAAATTCATCGAAAACCAGAAGTAAAATTTTTTCACGAAACTAATACTTTCTTCTTGTCAAGATAGAAAAAAGTAAAAATAGTTTTTTTAACCCTTTCATGGGAAAAACATTTTCAATGCTAAAGTGTTGAAATAAATGACTGGCATCGGAATTTGCAAAAATATTTATTTGTAAATACGAAAAAGGGCTATATTTCACATACTTATTAAATCGAAAATATTTTACGACAATTCTGGTGCCATTTGAAATACCTTGTGGGGTTCCTCTTACGATATTTTAGTCTCTAGTGTACTGACGATACTTTAAAGTACCACTTTAATTAATTACCTTTAAGGAATTAAATTTCTCACGGGTGAGAATTTTTTTTATGTTTCTTCTTTAATTTTTGTTTTAGTAAGTAAATAAAATTAAATGAAAAAAACTGCAGTAGATACAGGGTTAATACTACTTATTAATGTAAGTTTTCGATTTGCACATCACTAGAGAACAAAAAACTGGTAAAAATACATGTGTCATTTGGTGCCACGGAACCTTCTCTAAAACATTATGACTAGTAATTTATTGCAACCACTGTGTATATAAAATATTTATACCATTGATAAATTAATAAGGAAAATATGTTTCACATCACATTATCATGAAAATGTAGATATCTATGATCTTTTATAATCGAAATAAATACCTTAATAGTTAATAGAGATTGCATACAAATGCAAACAGACAGGTACTTATACTCCACAACGCTTATAATCCCTAATGCTAAATGGAATTACACCCGAAACAGCTTATTAAAGATCTACATCTTAATCAACATTAATAAGGTATGATGTTAGATCATGAATGTTATACATAAATGCGGAATTTATTCATAACAGAATTAAGATTTTTAGCGTATTATACAATATTTATTCTGTTGGGTTTAAAGGCGAGCGAACATTTTTTATGCGCATTATACCTGCGCACTGCCAGTCTTTTCTCCCACCACACTCAGTCTGCGTGCAAACGATAGAAGAGTGTAGACGTAAAAATTATTCTGTGTGAAGTTATTATGAAAAAGTATTCTGTGTGAGAAATTTATCTTTAAATTAATTGTTATGTGTTTGTGCAGTGTTTTCGTTTAATAAACTGTTTGTTCTGTCAATATCCACGGACTTCGTGAAAATTAATATTAGTGAAAGAACAACAAAATGGTTGCAGTTCGCGGTTGATATTCTAAATCGAAATTAGTTTTGTTAAAAGAAACCATAGACAAGTTAAACGTCCCCGAATTAAACGGAACTAATTATTTTATATGGAGCCTAAAAATTAAAGCTGCTTTAAGCCTTAAAAGGTTGGATAGTTTCATATCCGAAGTAAAAGCAGAAGGACTGAGTGAAAAGGATTCCACCGAATGGGACCAAAAAAATAGCGATGCTGTCGCATATATAAAGCTGTCATTGTCTGATGAACAGGCGCTACAGTTTGCAGTAGAAGAAAATGCGAAATTATTATGGGAAAAAATAAGATCGACTTTTACCGGTCAAGCAGAAGATAGAAGAATAGATGCCGGCAACGAGTTAAAGAACTTAGAAATAAAGTCAAATGAATCTGCAAATGATTATATAGCCAGAGCTCGAGGCATCTCAACAAAATGTCAAACACTTGGATCGTCAGTAACGAATTTATTTTGAAAACAATAGAATACTAGTGTTACAGTTGTTATAATAAAATTTAATGATTATTTTTTGAATTATATCGTTCGTTTTCCTGCTTTGGTGGAGGGCGGTATGGGAAGCAGAGAGGGGAAGGCGGATTCCACTCCTTTTCTAAAAGTTTTTAAAATACATGAATTTTGATCACTTTCCACCAATTTTAACCATTTGGTACATTTTAATAAAATTCCTGATTATTCCCATGTGGCACCTAAAACATAGGTTCGGGGCAGCTACCACGAATACACATGCATTAGTTTGTCGTGTCTTGTCTGCTCTGTCTTGTTTTTCGTGCTCCATTCTGCCTCTGTTATCTATCTGGTTCTTTTGTAACAAGGATTATAAACCCACGTTAGAAATTTGATTACTTCAAAATAAACTTTGGATTATAGTGAGAAAATAACTGGAAAGTGAATAAATCATTATAAAATATTTATTATCTCATGATTCATTTAAAGACTCAATCTTTGATCGCAACCAATCGGTAGAATGTAAAAATTTAATTTAAAAAATCAAAAAACCCGACTGCGTAAACAGCAAATTAATTAATTATCTTTCTTCAATGTGAAACTATTTTTTATAATACTTACCTATTGTTTTATTTTGTTCCTGACTATAAACACAATTTTGACTAGTCCTATAGATGACTACAAAGGTTAGAGTTGCAGTAAAGCTAGAGATCCTACCTACACAACTTCCAGATTGTCTTATATTTATACGGAGCTTCTGACTGTAAAATAGACAACAAAACATCCTCTTTATTTTGAAAGACGTATCCAGTGATATGCCACTCAATATAGTGCGTAATTTTTTTTCATCTCTACCACCATTTTGTATTTTACGGTTACCATTTTGAATTTATAAAATCAAAACCTATCCTATAAACATCGGACGGTTAAGACAAATCTATAGAGACCTCATTCATAAAAATCCACCCAGCCGTTGGAATTTTTGGAGGATATAAAGAAATCCACATTCCCAGATACGCGTGAAACACATAACCCTTCTTAGCAGTCAAGTAAAAACACAAAAACATGCCTCCATGATAAAACACTGATAGCGCAGATGATATTGTTACTGAATGCAGAAATATGTCATATACATAGGAAGTGATCATTATAATAAATTATGTCCTATAAGGTTTTACATTGACCATCTTTTGCTGATTTAACATTTTAAAATTTCATTTTATGAATTTGAACAAACAGTATCTCAATTATAGGCTTGGTAACTTTGCCGAAATGCTTTATATATCCTTTACTGTTATGAGGTGGCATTTTGGATAAGTTTTCAAAAAATATATATATTAGAACTTTTTCCCTGAAATAAAAGAAAAGGGATACATGAACACAATTATATCTACATATAATGATTTTCCAATGCGAAGCAATTTTGTTTTGTATTATTTTGTTTTATATTTCAGTAATTCAAATTAATTTAATGTGTATTTGAAAAAAAAAAGCATGTATTAAAGTTTCTGCTTAGTTATAAGTATTTTCTTTCTCGTAGTTTCAGTTTTGTCAAAAGGACAGTGAATGGTCAAATGAGCAAAATTCAACAGAATCAATCGAACTTTTCTTTATCTGTTATTTATAATTACATAGCTTAAAATACACTGCTCAAAACAATTAAAGGATATTTGAAGTTTTATATAAAATAAAGATATAAACGAAATTTTTTTTTGCCGAAAATAGAAGAAGAGAATCACAAATGCAAATTTTTCTGGTTTTCAAACTGTGGAGTATGCAAATTTTGAGTTCGACGTCAAAAACGTCGCTTCAGCGGCAGCGAATGAAATTTGACTTTCAACTGGATAAAAGAGAATGAAGACAAGGATGATCGGCATTCAGTGATTGCTTTGTTTCGATGAGTACGATGTCTCAGCGAAGTCATTTGACAGATTCAGAAGCTTTGAGAATTGTTGGTAGGTTAGAAGGGGGCCAAACTCAAGCCGAAGTAGCGCAATCCATTGGAGTGTCGCAAAGTGTCATTTCCAGGATCTGGAACCGTTTTTTGGAGAGTGGATGTGCAGGCCAAAGACCAGGTCAAGGTCGTAGACGGGCAACAACGCCCATTGAAGATCGGTATTTAGCGTTAACAGCTCGGAGACACCGAACCATGAACGCTACTCTTCTCCAACAACACCTTCGCTCGGCTACAGGCACCACGATTTCAACTCAGACTGTCCGAAACCGACTCCATGCTGTAGGTCTGTATGCTCGCCGACCGATGGTATGTGTTAGATTAACATCAAGGCATCGTCGCGACCGCAGGGTGTGGGCAACCGAGCATGTCAACTGGAGGAGAAATGAATGGAGCAATATTCTGTTTTCTGACGAGTCCCGTTTTTCTGTGCATCCGGATAATAGGCGTATTTTCATCTGGAGGGACCGTGGCAATAGGAATAATCCTGCGTTCGTGCACGAAAGTGTCAGATTTGGCGGTGGAGGAGTGTTGGTGTATGGTGGCATCTCCATTGACGGGCGTACTGACCTCTACATCATTCGATATGGAACTCTGTCCAGCGTGTTCTCCAGACATGAATCCAATCGAGCACGTTTGGGACGCTCTAGGAAGACGAGTTTCTGGCCGCCAACAACCCCCACAAACTCTCCAAGAACTGGAAAGATCTCTTCTGGAAGAGTGGGGCAGAATACCCCAACTCGTCATTAATAGCCTCATTGAGTCCATGCCTCAAAGGTGTTCAACGTTGCTGGCCGCCCGTGGAAACCATACCCCCTACTGAAAATGATTTTCTTTGAAGAAAACACGTTTTCTCATTCTTTTTTTCTCATATGCACAAATTGTGTTTTTTTCCTTTAGTACACAAATGCGCAATAAAATGCATTTTTTTCTGCCAAACATGTGTAATTTATTCTCATATAACCTACTATGTCTGTCGACCATGTATCAATCAGCTAAACAGTTTACCAGTTACAAAATCCACCTAAAACTGCAATATCCTTTAATTGTTTTGAGCAGTGTATAATGACATATTGTGATGTATTTGAAACTAAGTTTTTATACTTTTTAAAGTTACATATATAAAAATAAAAAAGTATATAACATATACAAATATATTTTAAACGAATTTTTCTAAAAGAAAATTTTCGTCCTCTATTCAGCTGTAAAATGCTCCTTCTGTTTTAATTTTAGTATTTTAACTTTTAGTATTTGCAATTTATGATCTTGATTCTTAACTAAAATAAATCCGTATACATTTATTTTATAATGTTGGCACATTAAATTTCTTCAATTAGTTTAAAATATATTTTAAATTTTGCAGTAAAATTATATTGCATGCCTAAGCAGATTCATTTAACAAGCCACATTTATTCAAACGATTGTGACATGTGTACATCTTTTTCTGATAAAAAATTTATGAAAATTAATTGCTCCGTAATTTTTAACGTCTAATTTTTGTCAGTGATAACATTTTTTTTCTACTCTGACTGTTTATTCACTTCGTCAATATTATATACATTATTATTTTATAGCTATTCCACTAAGCATAATAACATCATATAGCCTTATTCTCCGTTAACGGCATGTGAAGAATTGCAGCACCTATTCCTATAAGAACAACAAAGATTAAGATCGTGAATTGTCCGTATTATACGTTTAATCTTTCACGTTTTATGAAGTATATAATATGAAGTACAGTAATATTTATGAAATACATCTGTAAGTGAAAGATTGATTTTCTATCAAATATTTCATTTCAATAAGATTTCCATGTACAGTGATAGAAATGCAGTAAGGAAGTTTTTCTTTCTTTCTTCCTTTTTTTAAGAATTTGGGTTTTAGGTCTTAACAAGAACATAACTGAATTTTTTTTTATAAGTTTTAATATATTTATGAAGCTTAAATCATCCGAATAACTGTTTTATAGCTATAAATATATCTTTATTCTTTCTAATCTCAAAGAAGGTTCGTTTTCCAATAGCATAACAAATGTAAGATGTTAAAAAAAATCTTAATAATTCAATTTGTATTATATTTTAAGTTCAAAATATGCCTGACGTACATTTAAAATTAATGCATTCATTAGCAAGTTAATATTATTTTGATGAAGTCATGAGATTGTTTCTTAGGTAAATAGAATTACTTAAATTTTGTATTTTAATCAATTTGCAATCCGTATAAGCTAGAAAATTAAAGTTTTCTATTTTAGAAACATTTAACAACATACTATTATTGTGTACTACACTCATTGTATCACCGCGTTCCATATTTGCAACATACGCAAAGAGTAATCTTATTTATACATTCGCTTCTAAAAGACGATGTTATTTATGGCTGCGATATTCCGACGTCGATACTTAGTTAATTTTTAAAGTCCCGTAATTAAAAAGTAAAAACGGAACCATTATAAGATCACTCCTGTATCAGTCTGTCCGTCTGTCACAGCCACTTTACTCCTAAACTATCAATCGTGGGAATTTCAAATTGGGGGATGTAATAGAGACTACTGACCCACATATTTACAGATTATTAAACATTCACAAATATTTTTAGGAAAAATGTAGAGGGCTATTAGTTTACTTGAAAAAAAATCATTTCTTTGTATATCGTGTGAAAGCTTTCGTAACACCGAACTCATAAATACGTGTCTTTTAATTTTAGGTATTATATTTCCAGAGATGTCGTCGAAAATGTAGTGCAACAATATGTCCCCCCCCCCCCCATCTATTTCCGAATCTACTGAAACTAAAATTATGAAAAAAATTAGAGGTAGTAGACGTTAATATAAACCTTGCATGAAAATTATAGCGATTACCCTATGTCACATAGTTTTTGAGAAAATCGCATTTTTCTGTTACGCACAAATTTCGATTTGCGGGCACTCAGCAAAGGTATTGAGGAGCGCTGGAGGTACCTATTTTGTAGAAGAAGTAAAAAAGCAATGTTGATAATGATTTTCCAAAAAGATCCTCTGTAATTAGCATAGATATATTAACCATATAAATACTATGAGATTCGCGGCAAGATCCCATTGAGTGGATATCTCAATACACCTCCCGTGTCTTTAAAAGTTAATTAAAAGCCGAACTAGAAAAACGCGGCACGGACCAAGGAGCAGTTACATCTTTGTGACCTCCTTTTGATACACGCTTAGCACAATGCAAAGTTTAAACGTTGAACACGGTGATGTTTTAGCTACACTGTAAAATTAAAAGATTATTGCTACGCTGAATTTAGTTTTATGAAATTTAAATGAAGTTTAAATATGCGCTACTTTTAATGTTAGTACCGAATTAAGTTCATCATAAACAAATTAAGATTAGATTAAAAAATAGTTATACAGAATAGCAATATTTGATATTTAGGCTTTGAACTCTCTTTGAACTTTTATGGCATACCTATTCATACTTTTCTAGTGCATACAGCTATACACAACCTTACGTTGTATAGTTTTTTTTAACAAAATCTTATTATTTTTTAAAAACGATTCTTTTTAATAATACAGTTAATAAATAATAATTCATATATTCATTGTACGAAACCATGTGAGAGCGAGTAATATTCGCACTTGACAGTATATTCATGGCAAATTTTTATTTGTTTTTCTTGCGAAAGTTCTGTTTATCATTTGAGCAGCCTCACATCTTTATTGCTAATATGAACTTCGTAATTTTTCTAAAATTAAGAAGCCTAGAGTCGTCCAAAAATAGATTTTTAAATAAGTGAAAGTCTACACATATTTCAGATCTTAGGCATGCGTATGGGAAAATCTCCCCATTAATTAATTTCCTCCAAAAGATTAATATAAAGCCGATTTACTTTTTAAAAGTATTTTTAATAGCACTTTAAAATTTTAACTGAGAGTGTAAAAAACATGAATTTTTAAATCAAAAGTAAAGGTATATATTAAAAAAAAACCTCTAAAAAATAAAGAATAATAAAGAGAGACAATGTAAATATTTTCATTAAACGTTACTTAATTAATTTGTAAAGGATTAATTTAAGTTTATAAAAATTTCCAAATTCATTCGTTTTTAAATTAAAATATGAGATATTTGGAATAAAATGTATTTTTTCCTTAATTCTAAAAATAATGTTTTAAAAAAAGTACTTTAATGTATTTTGTGAAGAGTCTTGAATAATGTTTATATTTCTGAAATATTAAACTACTAGCAGGAATGACCGAGTCAAAATCAGCTTTATGTTTATCTCGATATATTTTCCCCACTGAATCCTTCTTGCTGTTTTAGATGCAATTAGCTTGACCGTGAAACATAGTGACC
This sequence comes from Maratus speciosus, assembly GCA_963932465.1. Taxonomy (NCBI): domain Eukaryota; kingdom Metazoa; phylum Arthropoda; class Arachnida; order Araneae; family Salticidae; genus Maratus; species Maratus speciosus. The sequence continues at coordinate 51,952,236 of OZ010792.1, forward strand.
CAAAATGACCCACTAATCGAATTTTTTCGAACATGCGAGCTAACCAATGCTCTTCTCGAGCCTGAAAACGATGGAATACGAAATTTACTGAAAATCGTTAGTCGTTTTCTAGATAAAATAAGCTTGATCCACGATGATTCAAAAACATACTAACCGAAATTCATCGAGAGATGTGAGTTATTTCTATGGTCTTTATGTGCTGTGAAACGGTATAACAAACCAAATTGCCAAAATTGTTTGAACATTTTTGAGATGCCGTTAGCTTGACCCCGACCCATTATCACCAAAATGACCCACTAATAGAATTTTCTTGAGCATGCGACCCAGCCCAATGGTTGTATCTTGTCTAGAAACGGTGTAGTACAAAGTTTTGACAAAATCTTTCGAGCGGTATTTTAGATACAGTTAGCTTGATCCTGATCCATTAGGACCCAAAATGACCCATTGATTGTATTTTCTTCAACGTGCGACCCTGCCCAATGCACTTATCATGCCCGGAAACGGTATTATACAAAATTATGTCAAAATGTTTTGAAGCGTTTTTTAAATACAATCAGCTTGACCCTGATCCATTGTGACCGAAAATGACTCACTAATCGAATTTTCTTGAACATGCGACCTAGCCCAATGGTATTCTCGAGCCCGAAAATGATAGAATACAAAATTTAGTCAAAATCGTTTAAGCTGTTTTTAGATAGAATTAGATGGATCCTGACCCACTGTGACCCAAAATGACCCTCTAATCGAATTTTCTCGAACATGTGACTTAGCCCAATTCTATTCCAATGCCCAGAAACGGTGTACGTAATATAAACTTTGGTCAAAATGTTTTGAGCATGTTTTTAGATTCAATTAACTTGACCCTGGCCCATTGTGACCCAAAATGACCCACTAATTGAATTTTCTTGAACATGTAACTTAGCCCAATGGTCCTCTCATAACCAGAAACGCCGTATATAAAAAAATTGTGAAAATGTCTTGAGGAGTTTTTTAGGTATAATTAGCTTGACCCTGACCCATAATGACCCACTAATCAAATTTTCTCGAACACGTGATCCGCCCTAATGGTCTGTTCGTGGCCGAAAACGATAGATTACAGAATTTCGTCAAATCGTAGTGCCGTTATCTAGATAAACTTAGCTGGACACACGGTGACCCGAAAATGACCCAAATCGAGTTTTCCTGAACACGCTACCCATCCCAATGTTTTTTTCGGGCCCGAAAATTGTAAGATACAAAATTTATTCAAAATCGATTGAGCCGTTCTCTAGATATATTTAACTTGATCCTGACCCATTATGACCCAAAATGATCCACTCATCGAATTTACTTGAACAGGAGACCCATCCCAATGGTCTTTTAGTGCCCGAAAGTGGTTAGATACAAAATTTAACCAAAATCGATTGAGCCGTTCTTTAGATGTAATTAGTTTGAACCTGACCCATTATGACCCAAAATGACCCACTAATCTAATTTTCTCGAACACGAGACCCATCCCAATGATCTTTTCGTGCCCGAAAAGGGTTAGATACTAAATTTCGTCAAAATCGTTAAAGCCGTTATCTAGATAAACATAGCTTGACCCACGGTGACCCAAAAATGGCCCACTAATCGAATTTTCTCGAACATGTGACTTATCCCAATAGTGTTTTCGTAATCCATAACTGTAGAACATAGAGTTTAGTGGAAATCGTTAGAGCCGTTTTTTAGATAAAATTGGCTTGACCCACGGTGACCGAAAAAGGACCCACTAATCGAAGTTTCTCAAACATGTGACCTAGCCCAATGGTCTTATCATGCCCGAAAATGGTAAAATACAAAATCTCGTCAAAATTGTTAGAGACGTTTTTAAGATAAAATTTACATACACACACACATACGAACACACACAATTTTTGCTCGCATTATAGTATAAGTTCTATGTGCGATCTATGTATACATATATAACACTATATATAGGGTAACCACGTATAACCTGACCGACCTTTATTTTCGCAATCGTTGGTCCTATATGCATATTTTCCAGTTACAAAAGTGCTCAAAATTAGGTGCAGAGTTAAGTTAAAAAAGTTTGAAGTGAAAAAAGAATTTAGGGAAGAATCACAGTATCTAAATTTGCATGCGGTCCTATAAGTTATATTTAGTAAAATTTTCCTGTTACACTGACAAGTAGGGCAAAAAAAGTCCCGTTATTTTACGATTAAAATTGACCGAGTATAAGCTATTTAAAGTTGGAGCATATTTTTTGCTGCAAATTAGGAGTCATTCACAAATTTATTAGAAATATAATTTCGTCAACTATATCAAAGAAATGGTTGAGAGTAAAGTTAGCATTGTAATATAAATTTGAAATCTTTAATCATTCTGACATATTACTGCAAAATATATATTTTGTACTGAACATATAAGAAGATAAAAATAACAGATTTTTTATTAAATAAAAGGATGAAAAACAACAGCCTCGATTCTTTACAAAATGATAAATATTTTTAAATGCTGTTCGATTACACTGTCTTTCATATTTTAGGTTGTGCCACGTTTTTTAGCTTTTGAAATTTGATCCTAATGTATTTTTTAGCGTTGAATCCGAAAATGACCTTCAGTTTAAACCATCACGTCAGGAATTTTCTCAGATCGCAAATTTCGAAGTTAAAAAGCTCAAAGTTAAAATTGATCCCCCCTCTCCTCCTAACCTCATTGGGCGCCTGAGCTGTTTAGTTGTAAGAAACCCAGTATAAGCCAAAAAATTGAATAAATTATTGAATTAAATAAAATTAAATAGTATAAAAAAGTCTTACATCTAATTTATAGTATCAGATTTTTCGCTTTTTTTTAACCTTGAAATTTACGATTTCCGAAAATCCTGACATGATGGTTAAAATTGAAAGTATTTTTTTTATTCCGCGTTCAAAAATACATAAAACGTAATTATAAAAGTTAAAAGGCACAACCCAATTCACGCTTATGTTATCTAATCTAACTGTCTTTCTTAAACTTGCTGACGGTAATCTATCCGGATTTCTTTGTGATATCATCTAATATAAGTATGCATAAAATGGTAAGTGTCGAAAATCATAATAATATTACATTGTCATCGGATTTAAGTCAGTATTTAAAATTTATCTTCGATCGGACTTTTGAAAGTGTGCAATTTGTTCGAGTACAAATTTTAAACTGGAAAGACGATCGTTGTAAGTTTAATAAAACCTTATAAAAATAACATAAATTTTGTTAAAAGGAATCACAGGCTCAAATCCTTACAAAATAAAACTTATGTTAAAATACAATTATTTTAACTAATCGGAAACTTAACTAATAAAAGTTAACTCAATCGTAATAGTTATACGATTTCTTTCAAAGTGCATTAAGGAATTAAATAAAATCTTATGAAAATAACATACTTTTTGTTAAAAGAAATCATAGCCTCAAATCCCTACAAAATAAACATATGTTAAAATACACTTATTTTAACTAATCTGATTTAAATTCTTAAATCCACATTTAATTTTAAAACCTTGAAATAAGTTTAAATACTTTATATATGACCCCTGAAAGCATGCTCGAAATTATCGGTTTTGAGATTAAAAAAAGTGGCATAAGTCATGCATTTCAAAGTTTCATATCTCGTTCAATTTTAATGTTAGATGAAAGGGAATTTTTTTTATCTTACTTCTCAGTGTCACAGTAAATTTTTACTAAATATCACTTATAGGACCGGGGGGCCGTTTAACAATTTAAATTTTGTAATTTTTTAATAAAGGTTTTTCTTGACCCAAATCGCTTTAAAAATAATCCTTTACCGTATTTAAACCGTTTTTGTAATTGGAAGTATGCATCTAGGACCAACGGTTGCGAAAATAAGAGTCGATCAGGTTATACGTGGACAAACTGTATATAAATCTACAGTAAATAATATTTTATTTTAAAGAGAAACGAAAAAAAAAGAAATTTTTCACCATATACTTGTAAATTGAAAATATGTTGTCTTCTAACGAAATTATACATTTTATGTCGGTACAGCAATCTTCATAAATATATACAGTAGAAATGCCGTAATTCAAACTAATTGGGGCTATTAGTAAAATTTTGGAATAGCGTAAATTTCAATATAAATGGAATCTTATGAGAGCTATTAAGTTCCAGAAAGCAGGAAGAAAGTAACAACTACTTTCAAAATTTCATGACGATTCTGATCTTGAAGGAATTGGTAAGGCATATACAGGTCGTTTAAAAAAGATTGAAAAAGGTTTTAAAATGCACATGTTGGAGTTTTGTAGGTATAGTAATACGCAACATTTTTTAGAGTAAGGTCGGAAATAAGGTTCGACTTATCACAGATATTAATTAAGAAAGAGTGATATTTTTAAAAATTGTGTGCAATACCTTAAAAAAATAATTAATAATTTTTTTGGTAACAAGATTATTACAGAAAACTGCATTTCTGCATCTTTAAGGTTCAATCAGTTATTGTTGTGAATGAGGACCAAATATCAAGTCAGACCTTTAAGTCGAAGAAACTGCAAATGGCTTACGAAAAACAGTAGAGTGAAATAACTTAAATTAATGAAATCGTAAGCCACTCGCAGTTTCTTTATACCCACAGCGTCTTTTATCTCAACCTCCTAATTGGAAGTAAGCTGGTTATAGTAATACGTTTACTGGGACTTAAATATACGTTCTTAAGACAATTTAATCAAAGCAGAATTAGACCATGTGAAATCTATTGTCATTGATGGAGTTTAAAACTCCTTAATTCCTTAACTGTTTCTTTTTTCTGGGAAAATAAGTTAAATTAAATAACCGGCACCACTTTTTTACTAACATATTTGTTTTGAATAATCGAAAAAGGTATGCCATTTAACAAACCAAATAGTACAGTTAAAATTAAGTGGTGTCTAAAACCTTTTAGTATCAAAGATAGCAAACTCTTTTTGTTCGAGCAGTACTCGAGTAAAAGGTTATGGGATTAAACATACGCATTCCAACGTTAACACTGTTCGCTATGATCATTTAAAGCTTCCATGTTTTACAAAAATTTGCCATAAAATACACTGCTCAAAAAAGTGAACAGAACAGTGCAAGACGACCATGTATGGGCATAAAATGGATAGTACACGTATATCAATGCGCAATACAGAAAAAAGACGCAAAAAATTGTAAGGGAGCTTTTACTCTTTGAAAAGATGGAAAAAAACATGTAAAGATGGTTTAGGGTAACAATTTGGTTACATGTAAATGATAAAAATAATTATTGTTTAGAAATGATGCAAGATTTTTTATATGGCGTGTCGACTTCTCGAACAGCTAAGACTACTGAACACATGTTTTCCATGGATGCGATGAGGTTATCGATAAGGGGAATACTGTTCCACTGATCAAGTATTGCAATCTACATGTCGTGGACAGTAGAAGGAGGCCTTGGTCTCGCAGCAATGCGTCGTCTGTGTATGTCCCAAATATGCTCGATCGGATTCAGGTCAGGAGAGCATGCTGGCCATTCCACACGCTGCATTGTTTCAGTTTCAAGCATGTTTTTCACAAGACAAGCTGTATGAGGTCTGGCATTATCATGCTTGAAAAAAAAAGAAATCACTAGTTGCTGCGACATAAAATACGGCATCATGTCTCGGTATCTCGTCTGTGTAACTTCGGACCGTCAAAGTGTCATTCCGATTAATATGCAAGCCCGTGCGTCCACCTATGCCGATTCCAGCTCATAGTATCAACCCACATCGTCTGTAATGTGATCTTCCACTAACAAGTGTGCGATTATTTTGAGTGCCTCTTTCTCTCCATGCCAAAACATATCAGATGCCACATCCAGACTGAATGGAGACTCGTCTGTAAACAGAATTTGACTACAACAACGTTGCCTCCAAATTCGATGCTCAGATGCCCACCTTCTTTGGGCCTCACAGTTGCTTGAGATCAACGGAATACAGACCAAAGGCTTACGTGCATAGAGATCACTCTGATGAAGTCTATTTCGGACTGTTTAGCTGAACACCCTACATCCTGTGAAAAAAGGACAACTGTGTTTTCAGCAGAGTAGCATTACCCGTTCCGTCTCGACGAGCTGTTAACAGCAAATATCGGTCATTAGTTTCTGTGTTAGCACATGGCCAACCTTGCCCTTGTCAATGACTGCTATTCCATGTCTCTTGGAATCAATTCCACACCTTTTCATTGACACTTCTTGCGATCCCAACAGCGTCAGCTACACTTCGTTGTGTTTCCGCATATTCAACTGTCCCGATAACCCACCAAGCCATGGATTCCATTAAATCACATTGTTTTGACATTTTCAAGTCACCTTTTCTCAAAACACAAGCTGAGCAATTGAATTTTACAACTGAGACAGTGAAATAGACGTTTCTGCAAAATCTCGATTTCTGCACGCATCTCCTTTTTCTAATTTTTCATGTCATAAACTTTAATTTGCATGTGAAGTTTTTTTTTATCTGTTTTCTATTACGCTTTAAATTATGTATGTTTCATTTTACGTTACTTATCGGTGTAAATATTTGCGTACTTTTGTTAAAACCATGTGCTCCTCTAATTGTTTTGAGCTGCGTATCTAAAATCTTGATAATCTTTTCTTTTACAGTAATTTACAATCGTTCTAACAAAAGCCAATTCACTAATCTCAAACATCCAAGCAACAAATTTTAATATTGGAGAGTTTACAAGATATCTTGCAAACAGGAAAAAATTTACATTTTTCAAACGAACTGACCTTTTAAGGTTCTAATGTTAAAACTAATGTTAATAATTGTGACATTAAAAATTCTGCTATTGCTAACCATCGTTAGTCTAATAATAACAATTTTAAATTTTTCGAAGGTTCAATAGTTCGGAAATACTCATCGATTTACGATCTAGATTTTTGGGAATCTTAGCATATCGATTCCAAAAAAATCATTAGCCAAACTGTTTGAATCATTCCAAATCAATTTATTCAAACACTTTGGCTAATGATATGTCCATTACGCCCAATTTTTCTTAAGTCTGGCTCCCATTTCATTATTTCACTCTCTATACCCCACTCGACTTTTTAATATTTCTGTTTAAGCTCTTCCAGAATGGCAGAGCGCTTCTCATTGAACTCCTCGTAATAGCCGGAATGTTTGACTCCGTTGTTGTATTACAACACTAACCTCTATTTCGCCTTTCACCGCGTGCTGTCATCAGCATGTCTCTCGCTCGCATATTTCTATGTTTTAAATTTTTATTTTAAACTTGTACTGACGATGGAGCTTTAGAAGGTCCGAAACAGCTGTATGCACACACTCATACATACACTGAAGAGCCAAAACATTATGACCACCTGCTTAATAACGCATGTCTCACCTTTGGCCTACAAAAAAACCTGTCTCCCGGCTTGTCACGGATTAAAAAAAGTCCTTAGTAGATGGCCGAAGACATATTGTAGCAGATATTCAAGCAGCGGTCACTCAAATCTGAAATATTAAACATGGTGTTTTTTTATCTCTGAGCTGCCATTCCACGACAACTCAAATCTGCTCTATGGTATTAAGATTCGTTGAGACAGATTGCCATGACATTTACTGGAATTATGTATTATGTTCTTGGAAACACTCCAGCACAATGCGGGCACTGTGGCATGGAGCATGGTCGTGCTCGAAGACTTCATTTCCAGTTCGAAAGACAGATACCATGTAAGGGTGCAACAGTTCCGTAATGAAGTTCAGATAGTCCTCGGCCTTCATGGTCTGTTCTACATAAATCAAGTGTTCCGGGTTGGGTTTGGGTTTGATTTTTGACGGCCAATTATCTACTCGAGGGATATAGGCCCAGGGGGAGGGAATGTCCTTCGTAGGGGTCTTTATAAGGGAACCTAACCCGTATTTACGCATGGAAATCCATGGTTCGAAGAAAACCACGAAAACTCCGAACGATTAGGCCGATGGGCACGATTGGGTTCGAACCCAGCACCTCCCGTCTACCAGCTTCGAGAGCAGAACCTCTCGGACACTGGTGGGGCCCGAGGGTCCCGGAGATGCATATAAGAAAGTTTCCCAAAGTATAATAACGTCTCCACCAGTCTGTGCATGAACTGCTGCATAAGAGGAAAAAACAGTTCGCTGAAAGAAGTCGTAACTTCACACAGATATCTACGTATTCAAGATTGAATCGTGATTCATCCGACCAGGCAACTCCCTGCCAATGATCCATGGTTCAGTCACAATGTACTTGGGTCTAGTTTACGGAAGTTGGTGATGATGCTTTGTCAACAGAGGCGCAGGAATGGGACGTTAGCTGAGTAGCCACATATCGAACAGTGTCAGCTGAAATGTGTGCACAGAAACAATTCCACTTGGAACTGTATTGTGTTGGGCTGTCAGTCGAGCCAGTGTTTGTAGCCTATTTTGTTTTGCACAGCGAGGGAGTCTCCAGCGTCCTTTTTTCTTGATAATGCGTGGACGTCCAACGCCGTGGCGTCTGCTGATGATTTCACCGCTATTCATCAACTTTGCATAAGTGCTAACAAAGGTATGTCGCAAACAACCCATGAGTCGTGGAGTTTCGGAGATACTCGTTCTGATACTTGGGGCTATTGGATTCTGCCCTTTATCAAAGTCGCTTAGATCAGCGGCCTTTCCCATCACAGGCAGAAGTAAGCGCAAAAATAATTTCTCAGATTCCCTAGCAGTAGTTAAATACTATTCCCATTTATTATGTGCCATCCAGGCGAGTTCATGGAAAAATGTGGGATGGTCACAATGTTTTGGATCTTTGGTGTATATTTACAGTTTGAGCTATTTAACGTTGACCATCCGTTTCGTAATACAATATAGTTATATGTCTAATATCATTTTTATTTTTAAGTAATTAAATTATTTTTGAAACGTTTGCAAACATTCTTTTGAAACAAACGATTCATCAAGCCTGATTTTACAAGACTTAAACAGAGTTAAACTCGAACAAATTAGCATCAAACCGACCCGCTACTAAAAAAAATATTACCAACCCGACATAAACATTATGTCCGGTCGATTTTAGATAAATTCGGGTCACCCGACCTCACACAGCAATAAACATATACTTATATTTATTGGCAATATTTTGTAGGAAATTCCAGCGCCTTGAATCGAAATAATAGTTACATTTTTTAATTGCTTAAAAGGCGTGCAGTCAACAGAGTGAAAAAGCCCAACAGATAAAAAGGCACATTGTAAAAAATATACTGCCAGTTTTCCGGTAGGAATCGAAAAATTAGTTGCCCTTATCGTACCGGAATAATTTCCGACCAATCTTGGAATAAAATCCGTAAAAATAAGGAAATAGTCAGTAAAACGGTATTTTATGGATTTTATTCCGAGTTGGGTTGGAAATTATTCCGGTACGATAAGGGCAACTATTTTACCGATTCCTACCGGAAAACTGGCATTATTTTTTTACAGTGCACGTTAAAGTGCCAACACGTAAGAGTGATAAATGCTAAGCTTGGGTCATACAGGTAGCTTAGTGATAAAGCATTTACGCCTAGAGTCGATGACTCTCGTTCGATTTCAGGCTTGGACATTTTTTCATACTGTTGGCTGTACGCCTTTTAAGCAACTAAAATTGAAATATTACACATAAAGTAAAGTAATACGCATTTATTTTAAGTTTCAGTGTTTTAATAATAGCTTATTTTCATGTGCAACAGACGAAGTTACATTAAGGTTTTTTGGTAAAAACTGTAAAAGGAATTATACCTCGTAATAATAGTTATTTTAAAATTGGTAAAGTTGCACTAAATATTTTATATTCTATATTTTATATAAACATTTTATATTTCATGTATCTAAATATTTTATAAAATAAATTCGTTATGATTATTAATAGTGTTAAAGGCTATAATGTCGGTGAATTCAGGAAAGCAGACAGACAGGTTAGAATATTATTTTTAGATAACATTGATATTATAACGGAGGCATGTGCATCCAAGCACATTCCAACAACAATGAAATCAATGTATCAAAATCAAACAATACATCCAAGATATGTGAATACATATATATATAAAACAAAGGATTTGTATAGCATCCTTCGTTGAAAGTCTATTTAAAAACTAAAGGTGTGCGAATACGTAACAAGTAAATAATGCATTCTATTTCTTAATGTACACTATGACGCAAAAGTTTAGACAATGAAGAAATTCTTACATACTTTGAAAAATATTTATTCAATTTTCAAATCACTGCTTGAAATTAATGTGCTGTACATATAAACAATATTTATAACAAAGAAAAGTGGAATTGTGCATATTGCAATAAATTAAATGGTAACAAAAATAAACTGCTGTCTCAAAAGTTTAGACACAAATTAAATAAAATCGAAATAAACAATTTTTAAAACCTGGTTGCGCATCCATGCTTATGTATTACGTCATATACACGAGATTGCATGGAAGAAACTAAATCTTGCATAGTTTGTGGATCGATATCGTACCATGCATTCTCAATAGATGTCTTAAGTTCCTTTTCAGAAGGGTATTGTCTAGCGTTGCTATAAACTTTGCGACACATGATGCTCCAAAGGTTTTCTATAGGGTTAAGATCTGGGCTACATGCTGGCCAGTCGAGAACTCTTATATTATGGGAATTAAACCAAGATTTTGAATGTTTTGCAGTGTGAATTGAAGCATTGTCTTGCTGAAATTCCCACTGAGGACCCCCTAGAAGCTCAGCAAATGGCAGTAGGTTTTCTTCTAATGTCTGTGTATAAAGCTGTAAAGTTTGACGACCACTGGTGAAGGTCAGAGATACTTGTCCATTATAGCAAAAGGCTGCCCAAACCATCACCGAGCCCCCTCCTTGTCTGCGACTAAAAAAACGTCGAGGTTCCTTCCGCAAGTCATGCCAATACGATAAACAACCATCTGGACCGTCCAGATTCCACTTTTTTTCATCGCTAAATATGACTGACTGCCATTTCTCTCCATATCACATATGCTTTCGAGCCCACATCAGTCTTTGTAACTTATGATGTGGTTTCAGAGCTGGTTTCTTCCGCATTTTGCTATAAATGATTGTTCCTTTTTCCAAAATTCGTCTACGAATCGTATCCTTTGATACAGAGAGTCCCGATGAGCTTTGAACTCCACGTACGCTCATTTGTTGAGTACTCGCTAGTCTTTGTATCAGGCGATCCTCTCGTACATTTGTCGCACGTGGCCTCCCAGACCGACATTTTGCTTTATATTCGGAACCACTCGATAAAACTCGATAAATAGATTTTTTTGACCTATTAATAATAGCAGAAATTTCAGAAACGCTCTTCCCTTCACCTTTCAACTGCCAAATCCTTGAAACCTCATTCACTTGAATTTCTTTAGCTCTCGGCATGTCGACTATGAAGCGCAATCGTTTGCAGAACTTAAGTATTCAAAATTTGTGACATCATCGATTCTAAATTTGCATATGCCAGCGAATATTCAAAGAAATTTAGAATAGTGTCTAAACTTTTGCGACAAGCACATTTGAATTTTTATGAAAAAAATTAGTATTATAGCAAATAAAACGACTGTCTTTTGTACATAGCATTTTAAATCAGTTTTTGAATATATTTACAGGTTTTTGTAATTCAGACGTCATAATTCTACATTTTAAAGCTGAATGACGTCATTGTCTAAACTTTTGCGTCATAGTGTATCACACATAAGAAGCAAAAGTGTAGATTTTTTAAAAAATAAATATCCTCATACACATTTGTTTAAATTAGGTATTTTATGTGAAATATACGAATGATCGTATTACCATTCAGTTTTTACTTTCTAGTAATTAAATAAAGTGTAACTGATTTCAGATACGTTTCGAAATACGTGAATAAGTAAACATACAAAAATAAAAGTATGGTCGATACGTTTTGCTATGTTATTTAGCATTACATCATTAATCAACTGTATTACATTGAATATAATGATAAATGCGGAAACATTCCACTGAGAGTTCGGGTTTGCAGAAATGTACCTAATTTACTAATTACACAGAGATTTAGATTGAACATTTAATAAATGCAGCATATCGTTTGGAAAATGTGAATGAGGTATAACCTGTTGCGATATAAGGTATAAATATATATAATTCATATATTGCATTAAAAAAAATTATTTACATAAATGCGTAGTGCATAAAAAAGAAAAATTTCGTACATATATGTCTTACGTATACAGGCAGATTAACAAAAGAACGGGCAAACTTTAAGTAGATCTATTTGATAAAGAAAAAGAATATCTAACAAAAACATAGCTGTGAAAAAAGGGAGCCATGTTCTGTAAAGACAATGGCAAGAAAAGAAGTGATATCTAAGTGGGTGCCAAGTTCAAATAAAATTCACTCAAACTTACCTACTGAAATATTATAGCATTTTTTAAATTGTTTAGAAATAAAAATTATTGATAGCATATTAATAATAAATCTAGAACTTGGCAAGTTTTCACCTATGAGTCATTTATTTTTAATAATGACATTATTATATCAAATCTTGTTATTTCATGATTGGAAGCCTTAATTTGAGTGAGCTCCTTCACCTTAAAGGGCGGTGGGATAAAATATATCTCACCTAATTTAACTGCAAAATGCCACATTGACACCAGAATTCAGGACTAAAATGTTTAATTTTATTAAATGCGTGAAAAGAAGCTTTTACCCATTTTGAAATACATTTATTTTTAAATTCTGGTGTGATTCAATCATTTCAGCATTTCACGAATAAAAGTTATTTGCCCCTGAAACGGTTAAAGGGGTGCAGTCTCCAGAGTGATGACCAAGAACAAGCGTAATTATATCTGTCTCTATGTCAGGCATCTTAGTCTGCTTGCATTGAGGTTTCTGGAGGGTGGGTGCTAGAGTGATAACCAAAGACGAGCGGAAGTGCATCTGTGTATTTATTTGTTTATCAAATTTTAGCATGAGTCATTTGTTTATAATAATAACTATATTAATTTTTTTTTGTAATGTCATTGAAATTAATATTAACATCACTATTTTAATAAGACATGAAATTGATAGGCATAACATTTATCAAAAACTTGCCAAGTTCTAGATTTATTATTAATATGCTACCAATAATTTTTATTTCTAAATAATTTTAAAAATGCTATAATACTTCAGCAGGTAAGTTTGAGTGAAGTTTATTTGAACTTGGCACCCACTTAGATATCACTTCTTTTCTTGCCATTGTCTTTACAGAACTTGGCTCCCTTTTTTCACAGCTATGTTTTTGTTAGATATCATTAATTTTTGTAAAGTTACAATATATTTAGACACTTTCCTTAATGCTTTTTAATGTGTTTACATGTGACTATTTTATTCACCAAGCAGCAACCAATTTTAATTTTAATTTCCTACAATTTGGCTGTCAATTTGCGGCAGAAATCTATATTTTAATACTGCTACATTGAATGCATGATTTGAAAAAAAATGTATTGATTCGAAATTTTTATTGTTTCTGAAACAACAATTCCTATTAAATTCCTATATTAAATTTTCCTATTAAATTTCTCAATTAAATATCCTATAGCTGGGCCTGCTTTTTTGCACTGAAAGTGAGAAATAAAGTTATGTGCTTATACCACACTATGTCTCATTCATCCATGGGTGCCGGCAAAGAGGCAGTGCAGAGGAAGGACATTGCCCCTACCTGAATTTTCAAATTTAATTAACTAAATATCCTTTTCTCTGATGATTTTGAAAATAACAAGTGGGTAAGTGTGATCACAAATCGCACAGAGGGTTTTGTTTAATATTCCGTTCAAAACACTTTATCCTTTTGAAAAATCTGTTAGTTCCACATTTCGCAACCAAGGGCGCACTCTATTCTAAACAAACCTCTATCCGAACGAAACTCCGTTTTACATACTATCCGTAGATATACTAGTCCAGGGGATTGAACCCATAGCACCAGAGATAAGTAGGCACCCCTGGCGGTAAAAAGTGGAACTAAAATATGTAAGGCTATGGTACATAATGTGAAAGAATGGTCAAAGGGGTGTCGGCAAAAGTTGGAAAAGTTCTCCCCGAGTGAAAAGGGCGGAGGTTAGAAAAATTGCTTAAAATACACAAGTTAGAGCCCGGAGGAGTAAATAATATAAGACTTTTTGAAAATTTTATGATTTGTCGTGTGTTCTGAGGTATTCAGCTATGCGCATGCAAAAAGTAATGTCTTCAACTTAAATAGGGGCTCCCTTAGAAAGAACTGCTTAAAATACATATGTGGTATCTCAAAGGGTTAAGCGTAAGTCTTTTTCAAGATTTTATGATTTGTCGCCTGGCCTTAGGTGTTCTTCTATAAGTATGCAAAATTTCAAATCTCAATTTAATAAGGGTCTCAGTTAGAAAGAATTGCTTAAAATACGCATGTGTAAGCCCAAAGAGTTAAAGTTACGACTTTTTCAAAATTTTATGGTTTGTTATTTGATGTGTGTTCAGCTAAAAGTATGCAAATTTTCACGCCTCCAACCTAATTTGGGGCTCACTTAGAAAATATTGTTTAAAATACACATGTGAGAGTCCAAAGGGTTAAATGTACGACTTTTTCAAAATTTTATGCTTTTGTCATTTGATGTGAGGTGTTCAGCTATAAGTATGCAAAATTTCACACCTCCAACCAATATAGGGGCTCACTTGTAAAGAATTGTTTAAAATACACATGTGGGAGCCCAAAGGGTTAAATGTACGACTTTTTCAAAATTTTATGGTTTGTAATTTGATGTGTGTTCAGCTATAAGTATACAAATTTTCACGCCTCCAACGTAATTAGCGGCTCACTTTGAAAGAATTGTTTAAAATACACATGGGGGAGCCCAAAGTGTTAAATGTACGATTTTTTCAAAATTTTATGATTTCTCGTTTGATGTGAGGTGTTCAGCTATATGTATGCAAAATTTCACGCCTCCATCCTAATTAGGGCTCCCTTAGAAAGAATTGTTTAAAATACAAATGTGGGAGCCCAAAGGGTTAAATGTACGACTTTTTCAAAATTTTATGGTTTGTCATTTGATGTGTGTTCAGCTATAAGTATACAAATTTTCACGCCTCGAACGTAATTAGCGGCTCACTTAGAAAGTATTGTTTAAAATACACATGTGAGAGCCCTAGGGTTAAATGTACAACTTTTTCTAAATTTGGAGGTTTTTCATTTGATGTGAGGTGTTCAGCTATAAGTATGCAAAATTTCACGCCTCCAACCTCATTAGAGGCTCACTTTGAAAGAATTGTTTAAAATACACATGGGGGAGCCCAAAGGGTTAAATGTACGATTTTTTCAAAATTTTATGATTTCTCGTTTGATGTGAGGTGTTCAGCTATATGTATGCAAAATTTCACGCCTCCATCCTAATTAGAGCTCCCTTAGAAAGAATTGTTTAAAATATCTCAATTATTAAAATATCTCAATTTGTTGATTTTCTGTAAGCAAGTCAACCCAGATAAACCCCCAGTAAGTAGATAGGTTTACAATGGAAGGCTATGGGAATTTGGCGAAATATTAGAGATATCGCCAAGATGGCGTCAGTTTTGGCGACTAATTTTGGTCGCCAAATTTGGCACTATATCGCCATGTTGGCGACAAACTTGACGGTATTTGGCGACAGAACATTGCCCCCTGTACGGCAAATTAAAATTTCGCCTAATAGGCGTAATGTTAATGTAAAATTGGACACCCCTAGGTGGGTAATTCATCGATTTTCGCAATTTTTTTATTTTATTCCTTAGTTTTATAGTGTAAACGAACTTCGCACCAAATTTGAAGTCTGTAGCTGCTGTAGATAGATGAGGGCTTTTTGATGAGTGAGTGAGTCAGTCAGTCAGTGGTAAAATTATCGATTATCAGACATTTTCAAATGTCATTTTCTCGAAAACTGATTATGCATTATTTATAAAATTTTGGATTTTAGGTAATTAGTGTGGCCTTACTACATATTTCGTATAACAAATACGTAGGTCTCATAGATTTTGAGTAGTAGACCATTGAAATTTGACGAAAAGAGCTCGAAATGGTTCGTGTAATATAACACACGGCTATGTCAGGCGAACTTGGCTTACACACTTCCGTGTGTTTAGATTCATGTGCAAGGTATAAAGGTCATAAATTCAGAGCATCTCACTGCGCTCCTAGCATAATTAACTTTCATATTTTCTGACATATGTAATTATATAATTTCTGACGTCAGGTACGTTTCTAAATTAATAAATAAATGAGCATATGCAAATAAAAATATAGCTCAACAGCCAGTATTTTATTAATTAAATTATACCATCCATCAACTGCATTTCACTAAACATAATAATCAATTTTGATTTACCGAAAAGCTGTACGTCATTCACTAATTAGATCTAGATTTATATTTCACTTAATCTAAATTTTACTTTGTTGGAAGAATATTTATGGAGATTAAAATATGAAAACGAAATGCCCCAAAGTCACCGGACATTTTTGATTTTAGACGTTATACGAAAAATACTTCCAGAAATATTTAACTAAATCTTGTAAACGTTCAGGAATATAAATAACACAGGCTGATGTTTGATATACATTTCAGTATTATTTCATTATATTTTTCAATAAACTTTTAATCACGTAGGCAGTTGGGGAATGAACAGCAAATTAAATAAAAAAATAATATTTTCGATCACCCGGTAAAATAAATAGTCGAAATGCCCTTTAGCTATAGCGCATATCTATATGAACCTTGTACAACTTGTGTGCTAATTTCTGTAATAATAGCAAGTATATTTATTGAGATTCAAAAATAAATTCTTTACAAATTTCAAGAATTTTCTACAAATTTACTGCTGTAGTGTGTAGGTTTTAATCGAATGTAACGGTTCTTTAGGGAACTTAGTAAAACGAAATATTACAATTAGAAAATAAATACAGGATTATTACAAATGAATCAACGGGTTTTGATACGCTATTACGTGCGAACTAGGAAACGTATATGTTTCCATGACAACTCAAACAAGAGGGCATAAACTACAGTTTAGCGTTGGGTATGTGTCATCGCGTCTAGTTGCCATGGTTGCTGCACGTTATATTCAAAATGGTGACTGGACATCAGAAATTTTCCACGCAGGTGGCTGTGGAATGGAAAGCGGGTAGCTCGATTTGTTAATTTCTTGGGACTGCACTTGAAACTCTCTCTAACTCGGTTCAGTGTTTCTTCAGGGGTGCTTGATTGGCCGTAAATTTTGCCTTTATATAAAAAACTGGTTTCTTTGAACTGTCGATACCAGCGCAGAATGCTTTGTTGGATTGGTGGTTCGCATTTGAATGCCTTCCGGAATGCTCTCTGAACAGTTATAAGAGATTCACTCTTTGAAAGTTCTAGTACACAAAAAGCTTTCTGCTATCCAGTCGCCATTTTGAATATGAAGTTCGCGCAGCATCCAGGGAACCACATGCGCATGACAAATACGCATCGCGAAACTGTAGTTGACGCCCTCTCGTTTGGGTTGTCATGGAAACATATACGTTTCCTAGTTCGCACGAAGTAACGTAACAAAACCCGATGATTCATCTGTAATAACCCTGTATATTATGTGTTAACATAAATTTATACACTTCTCACAATATTATCCATGTTCTAAAGAAAATTTTAAAGCATACGAAATTACCTTTTAAAAATCAATTTTAGAAGTCTCCAGCTTTTTTAATTTGACAAAATTTGCAAAGTTAGTTTTAGCAATATCGACGTAAAACTTTTGAAATGAAAACAAATCGCAAGAAAAATTAAGTCAGTAATGCCGCCTGTTGAGAATTTTATGATGATATGTTGGCTGATATGTTGGAGACTGTAAGTAATAAATAAAATATTGAAAATGAAACAAGACAAGGGACGAAGGAATCCGCGGAAAATATAGTTCCAAAAGTCAACGCTAGGGGAATATGTGATGCTGCATAATAGAAATGAGAGTTTAAAAAAATTCAGAATCACTACTGAAAATATTACATTTTATTTAGCACATTCAATTCATGTTCAATGTAGACGCCGTTTTTGTGGACCACATAGTGCATTAAATGCACAACTGCACAGCATGCACATCAGCAGAAAGTAGGATGTCTGCGGGAATCACCTGTAACTCCGTGGTAATTTATCTTTGAACATAGCCAGGTCAATGAAGACTCCGTGATAGACCTAACTTTAGGTAACCCCAAAGCCAGAAATCGCATGAGGTAAGATCAGGGGACCAAGGTGGACATGCAGTTGGAAAGCACCTGCTAATGACTCTTTCTGTTGTGAATTTCTGTCATAGCAGCTGCAGTATCCACAAAGCAATGTGTGTATTAGCTCCATTTTGCATGAAAATGATTTTATCTAGCCATTCATTTTGCTGAAGTGCTGTAATGACAAAGATGTTTATCATTTCACGATATTTCCCTCCAGTAACAGTATGTTACACGTCCTATCGAGGTAATGTTCTCATAGAGGAATGAACTGTGATCCCTTCCGAAGTTGAACCACACCAAACAGTAAACTTTGGTGAATGTAAGGGAATTTATTTCAATGCATTTTGTGCTTTGTTATCTTAAATTTTGCAGTTCTTAGTATTTACAGTTTCATTCAATTAAAAGTGGGCTTCGTTTCCACATCAGATTTTCTTCGGACAAAGCATAATCCACCAATGTGTTCATTGTGAATCAAATGATTGTGAATTTCTGTCGTAGCAGCTGCTGTATCAACAAAGCAATGTGTGTAATAGCTCCATTTTGCATGAAAATGATTTTATCCAGCCATTCTTTTTGCTGAAGTGCTGTAATGACAAAGATGTTTAACATTTCACGATATTTCTCTCCGGTAACAATATGTTACACGTCCTGTCGAGGTAATGTTCTCAGAGAGGGATGGACCTGTGATCACTTCCGAAGTTAAACCACACCAAACAGTAAACTTTGGTGAATGTAAGGGAATTTCTTTCAATACATTTTGTGATTTGTTATCTTAAATTTTGCAGTTCATAGTATTTACAGTTTTATTCAATTAAAAGTGGGCTTCGTCTCACATCAGATTTTCTTCGGACAAAGCATAATCCACCAATGTGTTCATTGTGGATCAAATAATTGTGAATTTCTGTCGTAGCAGCTGCTGTACCCACAAAGCAATGTGTGGAATAGCTCCATTTTGAGGAAGATGTCGAAGATGGAAGATGGTGTCAATGTGGAAGCGCTCCACATTTTCTATCAAAAATGTGAGAGCAAAAGTCAATCGCTTACCACGATCGGTGTGACGTAGCTTTTGTACACGGCTTATCTTATACGAAGAGAAGTTGATAATCTTTCGTAAACTTTTCATACAGTACAATGAGGTATATTCAAATTCCAAGCTATTCCACGAGCGATGGAAGTGACAGCAATATTGTCTTGTACTATGTTGACAACCACTGTTGTAACTTCTTCGATTGTGTTGTTTGGGACGCGTTTTCGTCCTCTACCTGACTGAACCGTCAGTCAGTCACCGCCTGTTTTCTCAAACTTTGCAACCACTGCTGTTAAACCATTACAAAGAACCGTTATCTTTACGCATTATTTTGTGACTTCTAAAAGCACGAAAAGTGGCTGAAACGCTCTACTGGTTGTAGTAAAAGAATTTGGCAAGAAATACACTCGACTAAAGAAGGAGACATTATTATACATAAATTTCAATCAAGTGGCTTCTAAAGGTAACACATTACTTTTAAAAGCCAAGCAAGATGTTACTGTGCCAAAGGATGTAATATGAAATTTGAATAAAGAACTTCATCTTCGGCTGCTGCTTTCTGTGGGACTCAGTAAGTAAAATAAACGGAAGAGCCTTTATCAGAATTTATATAAAGTTTTAGCTTTTTTTAAAAGTGTTGCGTATTGAGCTTGAATTAAATCGTTAAATGTGCCAAATAAAATGTAATTTTAATTTAATATTGATTCTGCAAATTAACCCGAGAGTAGTCGCGACATTTTTTAGAACGTTAGTAGTCGCGTTCGGTCCATTTGCCGCTGTTACCAGAAGGCCGAAAACGAAGGGGAAACTTGCCGGTGTTATCAGATGATCGAAAACGGATAACGCAGGGTGAAAATATTGACTGAACTTTAAAAGATTACAGCAATTATTCATTTTACAACCCTTTACAGCAAATTATTTATTTCGCTTAAGTATATATTCAGTTGGCATCTAGATAAATGTTTTTAATAACTCTTTCTTCGTTTTGCATAAATACTTAAAAGTAAATAGTAAATGATTCGATTGAATTTCTGATGTTACTATGAATCAATAATTAGTAGGAAAACATTTGCGGATATGAATCTAAATTCGTGATAGTTCGTGATTTTTATTTATTTATTTATTTATTTTATTTTATTTATTTATTTATTTATTTTTTTTTGGAAGGACAAAATCAGAGTCAGGTAGATTTTTATGATACTCCGGCACTCTATATCCATTTAATAAAATAAAATTAATAAATTTAGCATCAATAAATTACACGGACATGAAATTAAACAGTTAAACTGAAAATAAAAATGGAACCTATGACATGCAACAGAAAATCAAATACAATACCACTAATTCACTAGCATATTATATATATATATATATATATATATATAAAGAAAAAGGTAAAAAATACTTAATTTCGAAATTATAAATGTAAATGTTGTAACTACGTTTTATTTATTTACTTTGTGGGGTTTCTGTGTGTGTATGAGGGGGGAGAGGAGGGTGGGGGTCTCGAGATTTTATGATTAAATCCATTTTTCAAATGAAAATGGACGATTTGTATTTTTTCTTCTTATTTCAGGGTGGGAGCAGCGCCCTTGAATAAAAACTCTGGATACGAACTTCGCTTATATAAAGTAAATAATAAGTTACTGAAATGATATATTTAATTTGAATACATTTGCAATTGTAGATTTAAATCCTAAGATGGATAAATTATTTTAATTAATAGAATCACTGAAATGCTCATCTTAATGATGGGATGTATTTTACAGCAACTATTTAATTAAAATAAATATTCAATTGTACATTTCATAATAAGGTGTTAATGCTATAATTTATTGTTTTATAATAACATTCATTAAAATAATAAAAGCAATAAGAAAATTTTCTCCGAAATTATAAATATGCAGCAATAATTTTATTTAAATGAATTTTCTCTCGTATTCTGGAAAACATTATTCTGAAAAATAGTTTGAACAATTGATGAAGGACAACAAATTTAAATTTGTTAGTAACCGTCCCCAAGACTCTATTGGATTTCAATAATAATAATAAAAAAACATTTTCTGCGGCATTGTTAAAAAAAAAAAAAAATGTGTTTTTACTTACAGTAGGAAAATTTAAAAATTGATAAATTTGAGAAAAATACTTAAAATATTCTTTTTTAAATCGTAGTATATACATTCACTGAATTATCCAAAAGAGATTGTTATTTGCGTAATTTCTAACCTGCATTATAAAATTCTCATTATTTTTCTTATTGTACAAATAAATTATATGTATGCTCTTCGCAGATATACATACTACATTTCTGAGAAAATTGTTTTATCTTTCGAATTTGTTTTATTGTACAAAAACGATACTTTTCAGATTTTGGAGATACGGCAATTTTTTTACTGATTCCTACAAAACTTTCTTCTCTCTTTTTTAATGGTTTGGCAGTGTTATTGCCTGTTTTTTTTTTCATTTATATGTTCCGGCAATAAATGGAAAGTAACTTCTTTCAAATAATGATGATGAATTTACCTTTTTTCCGTATTTAAACAATTATCAATTTGAGAATTTATTCCCGCAATGTTTGACAATGAAAAAAAAAATGTAAGTGACCATCCATCAGTTTTTTGTGCGAACTGACTTCACAACTAATATAATAAAACAATTTTAAGTCACATTCTAAAAGTAAAAAAAATACTCTATGAACGGGTAAAATAGCAGAAAGAAAGAAAGACAAATAACAACAGGCAGAGAGTCCGTACTTCGAAGAAACTTTCCCCCACATATTTCGCGGAAATGGGAAAGGATGAACACGAGGGGGATTCAACTAACGCAAGTGGTCGCAACGCGGTCATTTAGACCGATTAAAACTTAAGAATGCGATAAAATGCTAAGAAATAGCAGGAATGACTTGCAATTTTACTACACAAGAGTGTGAACACTCAAGGTCAGCTACACAGAATTTGGCTATCGCAACTTTAACTGGAAATGAGTTACAGGAAGATAACGAATTTCGGGCGGGGAAAAGACCAACGCGCGACTATTAACGGGTTAAAAACTTTTTTCTATTACACAGCACCAGATATTCCCTATATGTGTCTTTTCGAACTATGTTTTGCTGAATCCTTCGTCCCACATGCTGCTTATTCTTACCACAAAATTTGGCACTATTCTCTCAATTAGATCGCGCTAAAGAACACTCTGAGTACTGTCAGTTTAATTTCGAGCACCTTGTAGTTTATCATGTTTTGAAATTGTATCGTTAAATTTTATTGGAATCCCTGGATGCTGCAAACAAAACACCTGCTAAAAGTTCTGTAAAGAAACCTTTGTATCACAGTGAATATATGAGCTTCTTTTACTATAATCAACACAAATGTCGTCAGCTTTCACACACGCACACAAATGTAAATAAAACATGCAATCCTTAATGTATAACTCATCTGAAATAAATACACTTCCAATTCGGAGTTTGTAATTTACTTTATATTTTTGTTTTCTTTTAAATAGAGACACATTAATTATATTTATCTATTTGTCCAGAAACGTTTGACCATATTTAGATACAAATTTTTGCTTGAAATAATTAAATAGCTAATTAAGAATACTAGATACGTTTAAAAATAAAAGATTAAATAAACATTCAAAAATAACAACGCAGTTCAAAAGCTTTTACTATAAAATTTTTCAGAAAATCGTATTTCAATCAATCGTATTACATTGAACCTAAAAGTTGGAACATGACACTTATAGCCTAAATTCATTCAATAATTAGATCGGGATTTATGTATCATTTCTAGAAATGTAGCATATCATTTAGCACATATTTAAAGGGTAATAATGTACAGTTATGGAAAAAAAAGTAAACACCCCCTACTAACTCATCAACAAATTATCGTACAAGAAAGTACCGAACAATTGGAAATAAAGCCTACTTTTAAATGATGCATATAAAATTTGCTTAAGGACCATCTACATATTAAAACAAACCATAACTTTGTTTTTTTCAATAGCAGTACACAATTCTGACAGCATAAAGGAACTCTACACCCTTCACTTAGTCTAAAAACGAATGTTTATGCAATTCGTACCGTAAGTTTCCGAGAAATTAATTATTTTAAAACGACCATATTTTAAGGGCTGTATCCAAATTGAAGTTGGGTACTCGATTGTTAACCGAGAGAGCTCCCTTCTTGATCAATGCACCATAAGCAGTCAATTAAGCGCGTTAGATTGCAGGATAGCGTAAGAAATTTCAAAATATTTAGTCACTTCTGCCATAGACGGCCCCTTAAACCATCATTTTGCCGTTTTTGAATCCTAATTTGAAAACTATTTGGAAGAAAAATGTGAAATTTTGGATTTCCATAAAGCAGAACTTAATAAATCTCAATCCATTACAAAAATTGTAGGTTGCAATTCATAATTTTTTTAATATTAATTTGAGAATTGAGAGTTCATATCAAAAAATTATAAAAATTGCAAATTCAACGTATTTATGTTTGGGTATATTAGTATTATTGCTACAAAAAAATAAATAAATAAATAAATAAACTTTAGGATCATAATTTCAGAAGTTATAAATAAAAATATGAAAATGTAATTTAACATTAGAAGCACTAAATTTTGAATGTTTATAATTCAAAAACTTATCATTCAAATGACTTGAAATTAGGTGTCTATTCATAGTTTGAACCAAAGATTTGAAATACCTCGTTAAAATTGGATATTGCCATTGAAAAAAATTAAGTTAAGATTCGTTTTAATATGTAGATGGCCCCTAAGCAAATTTTATATACGTTATTTAAAAGTAGACTTTATTTCCAATCGTTCGGTACCAGTAACTTTCGTTTACGATAGTTTGTTGAGGAGTTAGTAGGGGGTATTTACTTTTTTTTCCACGACTGTACATAGCTTTTTGGTCTAGCAAACAATGAGTACATATATGCGTTGTATATGAAAACTGCAAAACTTTGCATGCCCACACATACACACATTGAAATATTTTTTCAATGTGTCATTAACAAACATTTAGCAAATAATATTGTTTGTTAATTATTATTACATAACTCATTGAAACCTTAACTGCTATTAAAGTCTCAAATATAGCCGTTCTTTAATTTTCCGAACTGAACTTGTAAATTTTTACTTTCTTCTATCTTTACAAGAAGAAAGTATTGGATTTGTGTAAAATTTAGACTTCTGGTTTTCGATGGATTTATACGTTTTGGAAGATCCTGAACACGATATGATGATTTTTAGAAAATGTCTGTCTGTGAGTCTCTCTGTAAATGACAAAAATTTTTTGGGCGCTCTATCTAAATAACTAATTCACAGAATTTCACAAAACTTTAGATTCTGTTAGACCTTGATATAAACAGGTGCTGACTAGTTCTTAATGTATATCGCCCAACAGGTGGTGCTGCTATGTCGCATTTTCTCTGTATTTACAATAGCACTATCTCAAGATCTACCGCGCGGAATTTCATCAAACTTCAGATTCTTTTACAAACTGACTTACATTGTTTCTTATTTGTTTTTGGCGTATATCGCTCAAAAAGTGTCGCTGCTATGCTGCATTTTTTACGATTACCGCAATAACTCTATCTCAAGAACTAACGCACGGAATTTGCTGAAACTTCAGATTCAGTTACAAGTTGACTGATGTTGTTAAGTTTTGGTGTATATCGCTCAACAGGTGGATCTGCTATTGTTTATTATTCAAGATTTTCGAAATAAATCTACCTCAAGAACAAATCTAGGGAATTAAATAAATCTATAGATTCAGTTAGCCCTTAATATAAATGGAAGCTGATTAGTTTTTGGTGTATATCACTCAACATGTGCCTCCGCTGTTTTGCATTTTTCACAATTTCAGCAATAGCTCTATCTCGATAACTAATGGGCGGATTTTCATCAAACTTCAGATTCAGTTAAATGCTGACGTAAGCTATTAATGATTAGGTTTTGGTGTAAATCGAACAACAACGCTGCTATGCTATATTTTTCACGAATTTGTTGAATTCTATTAATAAAAAACAAATGCACGCAATTTACTCAACCTTAATATTCTGTTACATTTTCACATAAATATACCCTTATTAGACTTGGGTGTATATCCAACAACTCATGATGATTTAGTACTCTATATGTTGGAAATTTTGGTTACGGACATCTAAGAGGGTGGGTTCCGAAATTCGATGATTTCTTTGAAACAATGCGATACTTATTTCTCAATGTTAAAATCATCCAATTCAAAGAACCTATATCTTTCAAATCCTCATGATGGGTATAAATTGTCATTTTATTTTGGCACTGTGATAGCCAATTTTTATGTACTAGCAGGAAAATTAGCTTTGCGTTCAGTTCGATATTTTATCCTCATAATCATTCTTGCTGTTTAGATACAATTGGCATGATCCTGAGACTTAGTGACCCAAAATGACCCACTAACCGAGTTTTTTGGAACATGCGACCTAACCAATGCTCTTTTCGAACCCGAAAACGATAAAATACTAAATTTAGTCACAATCTTTAAAGTCGTTTAATAGATAAAATTAGCTTGACCCACTGTAACCCAAAAGGTATCCACTAACCTAAATTTATTGAAAATGTGACCTATCCCAATGGTCTTCTCGTGCTGAGAAACGATGTAACAAAAATTTTTTGTCAAAATCGTTTGAGCCGTTTTTTAGATACATCAAGCTTGACCATCAGTTACCCAAAAATGACCTGCTAATCAAATTTTCTCGAACATGTGACTTAGCACAATGGTCTTCTCATGGTCAGAAACGATGTAAAACAAAATTTTGTCAAAATGTTTCGAGCCGTTTTTTAGATACCATTAGCTTGACTCACAGTGACCCAAAATGACTCACTAATTGAATTTTCTCGAACATGCGACTTAGCCTAATGATCTTCTCATGCCCATAAACGGTATAAAACAAATTTTTATCAAAATCACGTGAGTCGTTTTTTAGATACGATTATCTTTACCCACAGGGACCTAAATATGGCCCACTAATCAAATTTTCTCGAACATGTGACTTAACCCAATGTTCTCCTCATGTTCATAAACGATATAATACAAAATTTTGTCAAAAGTGTTTGACTCGTTTTTTAGATACAATTTGCTTGACCCACTAATCGATTTTTCTCGAACATGTGACTTAGTACAATGGTCATCTCATGCCCTGAAGAGGTATATAACAAAATTTTGTCAAAATCTTTTGAGTCTGTTTTTAGACTCAATTAGCTTGACACCTGACCCATTGTGACCCAAAATGGCCCACTAATCGAATTTT
The DNA here is from genome assembly GCA_963932465.1 of Maratus speciosus. Classification (NCBI taxonomy): domain Eukaryota; kingdom Metazoa; phylum Arthropoda; class Arachnida; order Araneae; family Salticidae; genus Maratus; species Maratus speciosus. Next base: position 51,978,735 of record OZ010792.1, read on the forward strand.
CTTGAACATGCGCCTACCTCAATAGTAGTCTCGTACCCGAAAACGATAGAAAGCAAAATTTCGTCAAAATTATTAGAGCCATTTCCTAGATAAACTTAGTATCACCCATAGTGACCAAAAAATGACCCACTAATCGAATTTTCTCTATCATGTGACTCAGCGCTTTGGTCTTCTTGTAATCCAAAAAAGTAGATTAAAAAATTTAGTCAAAATCGTTACAGCCGTTTTTTAGATAAAATTAGCTTGAACCGAAGTGACTCAAAAATGACCCACTAATCGAAATTTTTCGAACTTGCGACCTAGCCCAATGGATTTCTCGTGCCCAAAAACAGTTGAATATAAAATGTAGTAAAAATTAATTGAGCCGTTTTTTAGATATAATTAGCTTGACCCTGACCCATTATGACCCAAAATGACCCAGTAATCGAAATTTCTCGAACACATGACCTAGCTCAATGGTCTCCTTGTGCCCGAAAATGGTAAATTACAAAATTTAGTCAAAATCATTAGAGCAGTTTTTAAGATAAAACTTACATACACACACACATACACACGCAATTTTTGCTCGTATTATAATATAAGATTAACATGTATGAGAAGAAAGTTTTCTGATTGGCACATCCGACATCCATTTAGCTAGAGATACTAGTGAAATGTTGTTCCGTTTGGAGCCTTCATAACGTCGCTAGAAACGTGTGAGTTTTAATTATAATATTGCTGAACATAAAGTTTAGTACATAAATAATATACCATGCTTTAGTCAAGTGTTTTATTAATCCTTCGATCACGAGGTCTCAGAGACCGCACACAATCTATGCGACAATTTGTGTCACAGTAGTTAAGTATTAAAACACATTTTAAAATAACAAGTGGAGGAAAATAAATTTATTATGAAATATGGTTTTATATTGAAAAGTCATCCACGGTTATAGAAATCTGATATTTGCACGAAAGAGATTATTACGATATATTTTTCATCTAAATTTTATAATTACTAATGCTGGAACAAATCCACTAAACGTACCACGTAAAGCAGATTTTTGTCGACTTTAAATTCTACGAATGAAAGTGTTTTACTAAACTTTAAATCTTAAACTTAAACGATACTCACATTAGCACATTTGTACTCGCATTGTTGTAATATATAAGGTACCTGTACCAATATGGGCACCCTAAGGAAAATTGATTGTTTTCACCCCCATGTACACGTCATAGGACTCCAAAAATATATGACCACTATCCCTGGACTGTTGACTATCATTATTAAAATTAGCGACCTTGTAATTATCCTGGTTTAATTTTAATGATAAAAACAAAAAATGTTTGCAAGTGTCCGTATAAGGAACCACCTATCCCTATTATGGACATGCATGTTAATATTAGGGACAGGTGGCTCCTTATTGACCTACTACACACGGTGTATGGAAGAGCCACTCTTGCAAAGGATTTTAGAGGAGAGGGGATAAAAGAAATATATAAGTATTGCGCGGGGGAGTAGGGACACAGTAAATATCTTCAGAACATGCACAAGGGGGGTCATTTTTGGTTGTGGCTCTTCGACGACCCATGCGAAGAACCTCAGTTACTACGAAATATTATGAAATTATATAGTTGGCTTTGCTTAGCTTTTTTGCCTCTGTCTGCAAAATTTACATCTGTTATAATTCAGTCCTTACAGGATGGACAACTAAAAACTTCTTTATCATGGGCAGTAAGTCCCACACAGTCCTCATCGACATGTCTGCCGCATGTGATGCATAGCCGCATGCCTTCAACAGCATAAATACTGCATAAGAAGCAGTACCAGCACTCCTTTGTTGAGGAAGTCATAACACTGGTACCTGCGATTTCGTCAACAGATGCCCCACTGAGGGGAGGCTTCTTTTGATTTTTCTGCAAGGAATTTTTGGAGTATTTTTTTCTTGGAGGAGGTTTCTTGGAGTATTGTTCAAATGACATTAAACAAATATTTTACAAATTTTTAAATCTGAAGATTTACTTGCTGTATTTCCAATGTGGAGATAAGGTGTCCATATTGGGAATCGGGCATAGTTTTACTAAATCTTGTAATAAATAAACAAAGAAAACATTTTTAAACAATAGATGCAATAGTAATCGACATTATGTTTTATCAGCTTTCTAAAATACTCCACCTTTCAATATTTAAAGTAATTTTGCAATATCTAATAGGAATTTAAACTTACCTGTAATTACGATCAGCACACCTCGAAACAACAAGTTTCCTTACAAGTGGCGAACAGCGCGCTTTTTTGCACTTTCCAGGCTTAATTATCTTTTCCACTGCTTTTCTTCACGGACATGTAGCGCCATCTCTCGATCAAAATTGTTACTTTTAATGATATTAGGGGTGTCTGTATTGAGAGCACTATCCATATTGGGTACAAGTACCTTATTACACAACTCCTATGGCAAGATAACCTGAAAAACTTAGTAATAATGACTCATGAAAAACAAGCTACCAGCCTTTATTTTCTTTTTACTGGAATCTGCAAAAATAGGATGCTGCCACAGATTGCATCAAAAATTTTCCTTTATTCTCTTTAATCCGAGAGAAACATGTGAACGTGCAAAAACAAAATAATAAAAATGTCATAGTCAATTTTTCTCTTACATTTTTTTATCTCCGATCGCGTGATTTTCGACAAAAATAAATAATGCCAATTCTGTAACATCCTCCCACCTTCTGATTACCTTGTATAATCAGAACTAATTCTAAATGTAGAGAAATTGTCAAAGTCACTGGTTATAAATTCAGTCTTTCAGGACTTCTCAGTAACCTTCCAGCTCTGCTGTGTCTAGGAGATTCCTTGTTTGAGTATACATCCAAAATCGTAGCTTTGCTAAGCATTACCCTGGATTGCTTGAAATCTTTGATTTCGGACAGTCAGTAGACGAAGCTATCTCTAGTGGATATATTCTTTGTACAGATCGTAAAAGCTCATGTTGTGATGTTTGAACTCTTAAGAAACGAACTTTCTTGTCACTACCAGGTATAAGATCTGTGATTCGACCTAAAGCGAACAAATTCTCTTTTTATTGTCACATCCGATCAATACAGCATCACCGACAGCTATAATTTGCTCTTGGGGTTTGCTCCTTGCTCTTCAATTAATGCGCCCAACTATTCGGACCTGAAGCGATCTAGCAATTCTTTTTGCAATGACTGCAGATACTTCAATCTCTTGCTTAATGATATTTGTTCCACTACATCCAGTCTGGGAGATTATATTCTTCTATACTCTACAGAAACATAGATGGGGAGATAGGTTCCACAGTTGCGTCTTCCGAAAGGTATGTTAACGGTCTTGCATTAATTACACTTTCCACATCTGTCAAAATTGTGTTCATTTCTTCATAGGTGAGTTAAACATTACCTAATACTCTTTTGAGGAGATCTTTCATTATTATGATAAGCCTTTCCCAAAAGCCGCCCCACCGCCCCACCACGCTGCGGTTGGTGGATTAAATTTCTAGTCAATAGCATTACCCGAACTGTATTCTTGTATTCGTGGCCAATCTAGACTTTTCAATAAGTTAACTGATCCAGTGAAGTTTGTGCCATTGTCAGAATAAATGGCAGCACACCTTTCTGTCAGAATACCTCCTTTTCCTCTCCGCTACGAATCGTCACAGTTCCATCAAAAATGCCTCTGTCGAAGCAGCGGTCAGTAGTTCTAAATGCACTGCTCTTTATATTGCGCAGGAAAATATCAGTATAGAACCTTTCTCAATTGTCTTCAAGTATAACGGACCTGCCATGTCTACACCTATGATCTGAAACACGTTAGCGTCCTTTATTCTATTTTAATAGAATAGAGTAGTATTAGTGCGGTAGATGCGCACTATCTCTCAATAAACTCTTCCCACTGAATCGTTTGCAGACAAAACATTGTGCTAACACTTGTTTTACATTTCTACGACCATTAAGTATCCAGTATTCCTCTCTCAATAAATTAAGTAGGATCTGTAATCCAGCGTGACAATGTTTTACATGTACATGATATATGAGTAGTTTTACAACTTCATGTTTTGCTGCCAGGACTATAGGTTTCAGAAAATCTTCACTGTCTATCCTGTACGTTATTTTAGTCTCCAGTCGAATTATATCTTGTTCGTCTTTCCATGTCTGTAAAGTTCTCAATCTGTTATCATTCACGGGAAAAAACGCTTCTTTCTGAATCATAGGTATAGTCTTTAATTCAGCTTCTTTAAATTCAGATGACGTCAGTTCTCTTTCTCTTTTCACTTTGGTACTTCGGCAGTTATGCCTAAAACGTAATATACATATCACCATCCGTATGCTTTTTACATTAACTCGAGAAATATCCGTAATACCAACCATCTTGTTTAATATCAGAATTCATTATCATAGAAACTGACTTTATTCGTTCCTTCGAATTTCATCTTCGTCATAGTCTTGATCACTAGAAATCGTATGTTTTTCAAACTTTGCTGAATCTCTCAACCAAGCTGGACCATCCCACCATCTCCTGGCAGCTGGCTGTCTCGCTTTACATATAGGAGTTGGGAATTCTGCAGGATTTTTATCATTTGGCACATACATCCGTGATGAAGGACTGCTTAATCTTCTGATCTCTAGAACCCGATTTCGCACAAAACTGACTAATTGACATCTCTGGATATGCAAGCGAGTACTGTAGATGAATCGCTCCAATAATATCTCTTTATCTTTTCCCAATCGGGGGCATCTACAAAAGTTTGCACCAAATGAGTCCCCATAGCTGCCGTCAATAATTCCATCCTTGGTATCGTGACATTCTTCAAAGGTGAAACTCTTCATTTGGCTGCTATAAAAAGTAACTCGACTTGGCTTCCAATTTCTATTCTAAGGAATATAACTGTTGCGTAAGCATCTTTACTTCCATCTACAAATGTGTGAAGTGCACACGCTTCTATGTTTCGTGGATTCATTTTCATCTATTTTGGGATCTCTATATCCTTCAAAACTGTTAGTTCTTGAAACCATAGGAAAAATGCTTTATGTAACTCACCAGGTATCTCTTCATCCCATTTAAAACCTAATTTCCAGGCTCTTTGCAACATGATTTTCAGGCAAATCATGACTGGCGACGTAATACCATATAGATCAAATATTTTATCCGCAGCTGATAACATACTGCGTTTTGTGATCTTTTCTGTGTCAAAATCTTGAAGGTTGATCTTTAACATGTCGGATTCCTTATTCCAAACAAGTCCTAAAACATTAGTTTCATTCGTCTTTGGTGCTTCTTGGCGATCCCCTGTGTACTCCCACTGTCTTAGATAAAAACTACCTTTCGCCATGAGCATCCTGGCATCTTCGATAGAATGTTTCGATACTTCTTCGCTATTTACACTGGTTACGACATTATCCACATAAAAACTGTGCAATAGTCTATCTTTAAAACTTTCAGAGAAATCTGGATCCCTTCGGATGTGATATTCAGTGACTGATTAAAGAAGAATTGGACTGCATTTCACACCGAATACAACTCGGGTATGCCTGAATGTCATTCATTTCTATTCTTTTGAGTACATCCTCCACAAAAAACGTAGAAAATTTCGATCTTTCTCACAAATACTTATCTGTAAAAAAGCTTTCCTAATATCTGCAATTACACCAAGCTTTCTTTCTTGAAAGCGTAAAAGAACATCTGGAGCTCGATCAAGTTGGGTCCACATTGTAGGCGTTGATTCAGAGATGGATGATTCGCTAATCTTGCTGGCGCATAAAATATAGGACGGATCGCAGTTGTAGTACTATTCTCTTTTATGATTGGATGATGCAGCAAGTAACTGCCATAAGATTTCGTTCCGCAAGAAAGAACTTCCTTTATAATACCTTCGTTCATCCAATCATTTAAAACATTCTCGTATTGTTGAAACATGTTTTTGGTGATTAACTTTAAGGCGGTGCCTTCTAAATGTTTCATCGCCAAATTAAAGTTATTTGGCAGTGCTGTTATGTCGTCAGCCCAAGGAAGGCAAATCCCATACCGCTTTTCATCGTTTATCTTTACTGTTTCTAAGAAATGTTCCTTAGCTTGGCGATCTATCTCTTCTCTTGACTCCTTCTCTATGTCATCTGTAATTCCGATTAAGCAAAGGCTCCATAGGTTTGAGATATCCGCTTGTTTTACAAACATTGATGTTACTGTCATTGCCAAGTTTTCGGATGAACATTACTCATCACATGGTGCTTTTCCCCTTAATGTCCATCCAAGATATGTTTCCACTGCGACTAAACCAGAAGACATTATTTTTCTTTGACCAGTTAACATTTTCTCCATAACATCAGCTCTAATTAAAACTTCTATACTACCATAATATTTACTTACATCGCTTATTATGATGCTACTTTCCTTTAATTCTTGTAACCATGGCCCCTGTGTAACGGGTTGAATATCTTCGCATATGCTAACTTGATCTCGTAATTCGAAATTACACCTAAATTCTTCGTTCAAATCTGTAACTCTTATTTTGTAACAGTTGTTTTGGCATTCTTGAGTGATAATGTCACCAAACAGAGAATGTATTACCTTTTCTTGCCGAATAGGCTTGTAATTCATTTCTTCAGCCACACATTTTAATATATACGATTTCTGAGATGCTGAATCTAACAGTAAACGAACAATCGTTTGTTTACTTTCAGAAACTAGCTTCACCTTCAAGGTCTGCAAGAAGACTTTGGCGCTCTTCTTACAAATATTTGTCATATTCACTTCATCTCTTTTTGACTTTTTCTCAGCTGCCTCATGAGTATCGCTACCGGATGACTTACGTTGATCGCACAGTAATGGCACATGACGCTCATTACAAATAATGCATTTCACCATCGCTCGGCATCTTTTAGCGGTATGTTCTGGTATTAAACATATGAAGCAGAATCGCATCTCTTCTCCTTGGCAATTTTTTCTATTTCCGCCAAGTTTAATTTTCTCGCAGTAAAGCATTCCGAACTTGCATGTCTTCGTTGGCAAAAAATGCAGACTCCTTTTTTCTCTGTTACAGAAGAAGTAGTCAAAAGACCTGCCGCTGTCGAAATCTTATTGGTTTTACGTTCAAAATTAATGTGATTCTTTTTTGCGACATATTTACGATCTTCACATTTAGCTAATCCAAAACCAGCTACAGCGAGTAACACCCTTTCTTCACCTTCTATTTCAGTTCGCAAAAACTGCATCAGATTATTTAATCTGTTCTGCACCTCATTTTTCTCAAGCGATTCCACGCTTTTAGAAACTCTGCTGGAAAACAGGATTCAACTAGTAGTCCAGGCATTAGGTGTTCAAAAAGGACAAATAGGGGAAAGTTTTGGTGTAGTTTTGATATTTGGTACCTTTATGTTTTGTGGGTCGCTGAACACGAATCTGAAGTTTGCCAACAAAATTTATCCCGGAAAACACGTCTTTTGGGCAAAAAACGAAAAAAAAACGGGATTTTCTTTGTTTTTCCAAATAACTTCAAAATTATACATTTTACGTAAAAGTCCCCGGTGCATAAATTGAAGAGGATAAAATTTCCTACATTTTATGTATTAAAAGTTTTTTTTTCTCTGATCAATGGTTTAGCCGTGACAACGCCACAAAAATGGGAGTGAAAATCAAAAAATTCAGAGAAAACGGGAATTACTCCGCTGTACGTAGATTTAACATGAAAACTGACCATTTTACACAAGCATTGACTATAAATTATACTAATGATTATATTAATTACTACATTTTACAATGAAGTTGCTGACAATAAATAGGACGACTCATTATGAATTATTATTTAATTATAAATAAACATGTACATTAGTAAGTACAGTTATTTAAAAAAACAAAAAAAATATTTCCGTTTTCTTTCACTTGAGGGTCCCTGCTTTTCACCAACATCTACAGCATAGAAAATAGACGTATAGAATTAGTGGGTGTTTTTATTACTACCAACAGTATAAAATAAATGTCTTTTTAATAAAAAATATTTGATACCTTCTGGCATGACTTTTTCTTGACATTTTAGTTCAAGTACCATTTTTTTTAATCAAAGACAGCAGAATTTAAGTTAGTCACATAAATAAACTTTCGCACCATTATGCAACGGCAACAAGATTTAAAATGTAACGAAAATGTGAATTTGGTTCAAAATATTTTGTTTATAGAGGAAAATTACAATGAAGAGCACATGAAGTTTTGCAAGAGCGAAATGTTTAAATTTATGACCAAATTTGGACAAAAATTGCCAGTTGTATGTAGATATATCGGGACAAAATCATTTAAAATATATTACTTGGCTGCAAATTCAGAGTGGTTAAAAAATTGATCCAGACAAATTCTCCAAATTCAGATTTTGTACAATGCAAAACATAATGTAGGCTTTTTCTCATGATATATTAATCATGATATCTTATGATTCCCTATCTTTACATAAAGTTCCTGTTAGGTTTCCTGTAAGGTTTGTGCAGAAATAAATATGAATATACAACAGAATATGCAACACAGCAATTTTCATTAATACTGTCGAATGTTTGTCCCGCACATTAAATTTTAGAAAAAGAAATTTTAGAATTTTGTTATAATAATACAAAAATAGTTTTATCACTTTAGCTTCCATACCGTAAAGAAAGTATCATTAAAATTATCAAGAAGAACGTAAAATCATGCGTCAATCAGATTATGGAACATTTTTGAACGCATTCGGGCTACTATAATAAAACTTCATAGTTTAATAACGTGAAAAACGATGTCTAAGTAATAATTTGTAAAACATATAACACGTTTGAAAACACAATTTCACCCAAAATCGAAAAAATAGCTGAAAATTTTGTACATCCCTGTATATGAACTATAGATTTATCATATAATTCACAATATGCTAAAATTTAGAACTGTTAGTGAACGCATAGCGCAGTTGAAAATTCCTCGTTAGCAATTTCCGACAATAAGCGGGTATATAGATGTCTTGTGCAGCCCTATATATGATTTATAGAACTTATACACGCTAAATAGTATGCAATTTTTAAAATTTAAAAAGTGTCCCACAACTGAAAATCCACTTCCATCAATTATTGTTCATACAGAGAAAAATATAACTGATTTATTTTGTGTGCCCCTGTATATGAAAGATCAATGGCACATCATATTCAATAGTAAGCATCTTATAGAGCACCTCGGAGATATATATCAATTTAAATACTTTTGAAAAGGTGTAACATGAACAAAATACACCACCAAAAAATTTTCTCCATAGACCGTAATGTAACATAATTATTTTTAGTGTCCCTGTAAATGATCGATAAATACTACCCATACCATATTCTATAACAAATCATCTTGTAGTGCACTTCATAGATATGTATATAAATTTCAAAGTGTTTGAAATTATGAAACATTACTGAAAATAAAACAAACGATTTTTCCCCATAGGCCATAATGTAATGAAATACTTTTGAATGTCCCTGTAACGAAATTATGACTGCTACACGCAACATTTTACAATACCTAACATTCAATAGTGAATATCAATAACATTTTTCAATTTCATGGCGATGCGACTATATTGACGCTAAAAATAATTATGGCCAACTAGAATCGGTAAATCACCCACCGAGCACTGCCGTAATTCCCGTTTTTTCAGAATTTTTTTATTTTCACACCCATTTTTGCGGCGTTGTCACGGCTAAACCATTGATCAGAGAAAAAAAAACTTTTTATACGTAAATTGTAGGAAATTTTATACTCTTTAATTTATGTATTGAGGACTTTTGCGTAAAATGCATAATTTTGAAGTTATTTTGAAAAAACAAAGAAAATCCCATTTTTTTCCAGTTTTATGCCAAAAAAACGTGTTTCCCGGGATAAATTTTGTTGGCAAACTTCAGATTCGTGTTCAGCGACCCAAAAAACATAAAGACACCAAGTATCAAAACTACACCAAAACTTTCCCCTATTTTCTACCAAATGACTGGACTATAGTGGATATAAGATTGATGCACATTGGTCTGTTGTGGCACCTAATGTATGTAAAGCCCGTAAATATAACTCCAATTTATCCTATAACGATGTCAACGAGAATTTTCCCTTCGTTTGTAGTGATATTATCAATTTCAGTAATTTTCTCACATAGACTTCTACCAGTATATCTTCTCTACCAAAACGGGTTTTAAATCTATCTATTGCTTTGGCGTAATTAGTTCCACTTGGCGGTAAACTATCTATCACTTCTCTTCCACGTAAGCCGGCTACTGTCACTTGCACCAGATACGGAAATTTATCTTCTGGTGCTATTTCAGAATCTTCATCAATTTCTCTAAATTGACACCAAAACTGTAACCAGTCTATTATTTCACCGCAAAACTTTCTGAACTCTAACTTGGGTAGCGTAAAGTTTCTTCGCATTGCAGAACTATCGATAATTGGATTAAGAGTTCCACCTTGGCAGTTTACTGCTGACTGAAGTTTCGCCAATTCTAACTCGTGCGCCAGTTTAAACTTTTTGCCTTCAATCTTTGCTTGTAATTCCATATTTAATAGTACAGTTTTTTTCTTTGCTTGCAATTCTTATTCCTTTCTTTCAGAAACGACATTTTCTAAAACGCTCTGTACAAATTCAGGATCATATTTATAGGCCTTACAATTCAAAATTAGATCCTTAAGTGCCACAAGTGTAGCCGTTGGTGTTACTATTTCACCTAATTGCTCGGCTAAAAAGAGCAAATCTTCCTTTTAAAAAACTTTAACCACTTAAACATCATAGAAAATCTTTATTTTATTTAATTCTTGTTAACACTTTTAAACTACATATGATAGAAAACCTTGTTTAAACTCAGGTCCTGTCGCGGACGCCACTAAAATAACAAATCCACTAAACGTACTACGCAAAGCAGATATATGTCGACTTTAAATTCTACGAATGAAAGTGTTTAATTAAACTTTAAATCTTTAACTTAAATTATACTCACATTATCACCTTTGTACTCGCATAGTTGTAATATATATTACACAACTCGTACAGTGAGATAATTTCAAAAACTTAGTAATAATAACTCATGAAAAAACAAACTACCAGCCTTTATTTTATTTTTACTGGAATCTACAAAAATAGGAAGCTGCCACAGAATACATCAAAAATCGCCCCTTTTTTAACTCTTTAACGCGAGAGAATCACATGTGAACGGGCAAAAACAAAATTAAAAAAATGTCATTTCAAGACAATTTTTTTCTTACATTTTTTCATCTCCGATCGCGTGATTTTGAACAAAAATAAATAATACCGATTCCGTAACAAATGCAATATACATAATCATCATTTTTACAATATCAATATACATGCTCACATAAATAAAGAAATATCTCTCTATTCTAAAAAAAAGTAACTACCGCCGCCGCCGCTGCCGCCGCCGCCGCCGGTTTTGAGTTTTTTGTGACCGGAGGTTTTCTCCGTTAATAATAAGAAACGTATTGCATACAAAAATATGAAAATCGGCGGTATTATAGAGAAATATTTGATAAACACGCTAATGCAGACAGTTTTCAAATCGAAGAATTATTTTAAGAGATATTTAAGGCTAAATTTGGACAAAGTCGTTTCATTAAAAAACTTTTATAGGAGCAAAAACTATACATCGGAATTTAATCATTTTTAGATCATTTTATACGTTATAATTCCCGGCGTGCAGATTGCATTTAGTTTATAAATTTTACTCATCTTTTGAGCTTTTATTTCTATTTTAAATTCAAATTTTCGGCATTCCGAGAGGTATTTTTTACTTATTTTAGAAAACTGTACTAATTTAACCTGTTGCCAACTTTATAAATAGCGCAAACAATAATGTTTGCTTCAAATTAAAAAATTATTTACACGTGACTATTATAAACAGAAAAGAACTTTCAAATTAGAATTAAATAATTACGTAAAAAAAGCAGTAACTTATTGAAAATTACTTCATCTATAATTACACGTGAATTTTAACACAGAAAAAATATTGTAAAATAATAAATTCATTAACATGCGTTAGAAGTCTTAAATAGGAGAAATTGCATCACATTTACGTCACATTACACTTATTACGTCGAATGAACAAAAAATAATATTGCAAAACAGTTTATATTTAAAAACTTCGCGAGAAATTTATTTGATATTTCGAGATGATCTTTTCAAATATTTTTGTTGGGACAGCGCAAATAATATTTCATTTCTAACAAAAGTATTTTCACGTGAATATTAAAAAGAGAAAGAAAAGTTTGGTGCGAATTACGTGAGATTAAAAACAATACATTTAAAATGTGTTTTATTTATTTATTTATTTACTGACCAACAAACATACGACTTGTGCGCTTGACATGAGAGCCCGCTTAAAATGTCTTATTTAAAAGAACTTTCTTTTTGCCTTGTTAAAAAATACCGGGAAACAAAGACTCTGTTTACTTAATTCATTTTATATGAGCTTATTTTGAAATGTTTAACTGATTTAATGTAATCAAAGAGGAAAACAGCCATTGTAACTTTTAACAGCAGCTGATTTTTCCTTAAAATTCTCCCATCAAAGAAAAATGAATAGAAACCCGTTTATAGGGAGATCGCCACTGTTTTTTAAATTATAATTCAATTCTTTCAAAATCTTTTTAAAGACGATTAAATTAGCGTGCTTTTAGAAACTGCGGTGTCTGAACGGGGGTTGGCGAGCGTAGCTCATAGGGGGCCGAGCCCCCTAGTTCTAAAAATAAAGTAACTTACGCTGACACCGCCACCTCCGCTTTTGAATTTTTTGCGACTGGAGGTCTTTCTCCGTTAATATTATGAAAAAACTGCATACAAAAATACGAAAATCGGTGGTATTATAGAGAAATGTTTAATAAACACGCTGATGCAGACAGTTTTTAAATCGAATAATTAATTTAAGAGATATTTAATGCCAAAGTTTACAAAATCGTTCCATTAAAAAAGTTTTATAGTAGCAAAAACTATACATGGGAATTAATTCATTTTTAGATCATTTTATGCATTAGAATTTCCCGGTGTGCAGACTGCATTCACTTTTTTAATTTGACTCATTTTTGGAGGTTTTATTTCTATTTTAAATTCAAATTTTCAGCCTTTTGAGAGATATTTTTTACTTATTTTAGAAAATGGTATTAATTTAAATTGTTGCCAACTGTATAAACAGCGCAAATAATAATGTTTGCTTCAAATTAAAAATTTATTTACACGTGAATATTATTAACAGAAAAAAAAACTTTCAAATTAGAATTAAATAATTACGCGTGAAAACAGGAACATATTGAAAATTACTTCATAAATCTATATTTACACGTGAATTTTATAAGGATATTGTAAAATAATAAATTCATTAACATGCGTTCGAAGTCTTAAATAGGAGAAATTAAGCCACATTTACGTCACATTACACTTATTGAAAATGAAGTATCAGCATCAAAAAATATGATTTGAAAGAGAAAAATCTGTGAAGCAGAAAATAAAGAAATTGCTTAAAAGGTTTAGTTGAGATTCGTTAACCTTCTGTATCGTTTCTGTCAAAAGAAGGCACTGGTATTTGTAAAATATATTTGCATTTTGATGCAGATTTGCTTATTATATTAGCTTACTTTGAAATGTTTAACTGATTTTATTTAATCAAAGACGAAATCAGCCATTGTATCTTTTAACAGCAGCTAATTTTTCCTTAAAATTCTCTAATCGAAGAAAAATGAATAGAAACACATTTATAGGGAGATCGCCACTGTTTTTTAAATTATAATGCAATCTTTCGAAATCTTTTTAAAGCCAATCAAATTAGCGTGCTTTTAGAGACTGCGGTGTCTGAACGGGGGTTGGCGAACGTAGCTCGTAGGCGGCCGAGCTTCCTAGTGTAACGATAAAAAAAATTAAACTATAGCGCTATTAATTTCACTTTAATAATTCGTTTTACATTATCAATCAATTGTATTTCCATGAATTTAATGAGAAAACGTGAAACATTCCATTGATATTTATCTTTCACTGAAAAGGAATGTACCCTATCATTTGACAGAAAATTAAGCGGGAATTAGGTTATTGTATATGTTGCATAACAAACAATTTATGCAAAAATGCATAATTTATTGAAAGAGAATAAAAACATTTCACATATATACATGCATAACTATAAACGGAGTATATTGCTTATTGCTGACAAATAGTTAATTACAATACCGTTAAGTTTAGAGACATTGTCCCATTTGTAAATGCATTTGTAACTATTTGCTCGGAAAGGACGAAAGAGATTATTATGATACATTAATAACCTTAATTTGGTAATTACTATAGCAATATACATATTCATATAAATAAAGATATAAATAATAATAATAAAAATAAAAGTACAGTGCTAAGTGCTTTGATAATTTGTGTTACATACTCAGTCAAATTTTTCCTCTAAACGTAATGAGAAAAGGCGAAACACTCCATCGATATTTATCTTTCATTACCAAGGATTACTGTCTATCATTTGGCAGAATATTCTGGGAATATACGATTATTGTATATGTTGCATAACATGCAATTTATGTATAAATGGGTAATTTATTGACATGTAAAACTTCTCAAACATATACGTGCATAACTATAAACAGCGTATTTTGCTTATCGACAAATAGCTAATTTCTAAAGCATAAAATTTAACGATATTGCCCCATATGCAAATGCATTTGTAAGTATATTAGCGAAAAGCATGAAAGGGTTTTTTACGATATATTTTTAACCTTAATTTGGTAATTACTAATGCAATATACACATTCCTATAAATAAAGTAGGAAATAACAATACAAAAATAAACGTACTGGGCAAAATACTTTAAAAATTCGTGTTGCATCATCAATCAATTTTATTTTCCTAAACTTTATGAGACGTTCGGAAATTATACGTCAAACGTGCCAAATCAGATGCGTTCGTACTATAACAAGTTTCATAAATATTCAGATCCTGGTGCAATATCTGTTGCACTCTTACGCAAAAATGCATGAATAAAAAATTTATTAAGATTATATATTTTAAATTCAGTAATACGGAAATAATATGACTCCATCCTAAATATAACGTAATCACAATGGCAATATAGAATTATTATCTATCATAGTATATCATTGATTTAATTACATATACATATTGATATACATAATAAAGAAACAACGATTAAAAAAGAAAATTATAGTGCAAAGTGCTTTAATAATTCGTGTTACATCATCAATGAACTTTATTTCCCTAAACTTAATGAGAAAAGATGAAACATTCCATCGATATTTATTTCTCATTGTCAAGAAATACCGACTATCATTTGAGGCGCTCACAGCCATAGCAGACCAATTCCATTTTGAAAAAAAAAATTAGACTGTCCATTTAGAAGGTGCCTAAAATATGTTTTATCCACTCCCACACTGAAGCAAGTCTGTTTTCACATTTTTCTCACATATGTCATACGTTTACAGACTTGGTTTACTGCGAGACTGGATAAAACACATGGTATGTACCTTCTACATGGGCTATCTCTTTTTTGTTTCAAATTGGACTCGGTCTGCTATGGTTTTGAGCCCCTAATTTTTTAGAATGTTAATAGGGACTAAGATTATTGTGTATGCTGTATAACACACAATTTATCCATAAATGAGTAATTTATTGAAGTGCAACACTTTTCAACAGTCATAAAAATGTACATAGTGTTTTGCTTATCGCTGACAAATAGCTAATTTCGAATCCATACATTTTAGTGCCTTTTGTAAATGTATTAGCAATTTTCGTGAAAAGCATGAAAGAGATTATTACGGTATATTTTTTATTTAGTAAGTTAGTAAAGCCTCTCATAGTAACAAATTATTTAATTACAAATGCAACAAACGTTTTAGTACGTTACATAACCAATAAACAGTATTTTCATGAAAAGCTGAAACATTCCATTCATATTTATCTCTCATTTCCAAGGAATGTAGTCTATCATTTGATGGAATATTAATGTGATTAATATTATTGTTTATTCTTTATAAGAAAAAATGTATGCTGATGTGCATAATTTATTGAAATGCAACATTTTGCAAACAGGCTCTTATATAACTACTAGCAGGCTATGCCCGCTGCGCTGGTCAATATTTACAAATGAACCTTGGATTAAACTAAATGGTGAATTTGAACTTGTATTTTAAACAATATGGATCTTCAGCTTGACCTTGCACATTACTGAAAACGATGCGAACGCCATTGCGATATAATGTTATCTTAAGCGTTGGACAAAATTTAGCAATTAAGAAGTAATTGTTTTAGTTGATTATAAACAGCGCACTTATGGTCGGGTAATGAGACCGTTATGACAACAGGAATTAATACCTCTGTAACTAATCAACATATAATGAAATCGTATATACTAACACCATTCCTAAAAGTCATGCAACAGGGCCACTTGTAACAAAATATGTTCTGTAGATTTTTTTAAAAAGGCTAAACTTTCATAATCAGGTTCACTTAATTTTTGAACTTTTACTGTTGCTCTATAACTAAGTACCCTTGAACAATATGTATACACTAAAACCTTTGCAAAATTATTACCTAACTAATTGTGGTATATCCTACGAAAGTACTATAAACAATCGGAATGAAATACAAATTTCCGTTGTAAATATATAGTAGATGATGATGATGCGATTTTGTGTAATAGAATTCATAGTAAAGTTTTCGCTTCAAACAAAAACGATGCTAATACAAAAATATGTGAAGTATCCGATTACGGAAGGTTAACTTGAATTCTCATGAGCAACTACTCAAAGAAAAGTGAATACGTGGCTTTTGTGATACTTTTATGCCAGCCGGGCGTAGGTAATAAATCAATAAAGATTGTTTTCATAGCATATTCTTATTTTATTATTTTCATTTAAAACACAAACCTTTCACTCATTTAAATTAAAATGCATGCCTTATACTAATTTCATTTAAAAAACTGAAAAGATAAACAATAACAGGAAATAATGCCATAATTAAAAGCAAAAAAATATTTTTAATTTACATACGCAAAATGTAACTACTGCTACTGGGAATTTTAAAAATGCTATCAGCGAGATGTGCGCACGGTTGTTATAAATGTACCCATTTTTTCTTCTTATTGAGGAGCAATTTATAAATCGCACAATATTATTCCAATTCCAATTTCTTTCATTGAGGAACCTATGAACGGAAAAAATGGAAAAAGACTCTTGTAGATTCTTCGGATGACGGCATCTGACGCCATAGATCGAGTTTATATATATGAAAATAATTTTTAAGTCGTTACAAACATTGCTTTCATACTTATATATTTTCATTGGTACTACTTGTTATCCCGTAGACCAATTTCGCCGAATTATATAAATCGCCAAACCATTCGCCAAATTATATAAATTGACATAATCTTTATTTTAAATAACGAAATAACAAATAAATTAGTATAACATTAATAAAAATACAAATAAAACGTCGAAATTAAAATCACTTGATGACGGAAACACGTGTAGTTTGTGTAAATTCAAGTGAATTTGATATTTACGATCAAAACCTTATTGGCATTTAATCTTATAGTTTGACGATAGATTTTTGGTCGACGGAATATCTTATTAGTACCTTTTCCATTTTTGTTTTATAACGCTAAATTCTCAGTAATTCTTTCCCTTTTATTTTACATAAAATCACTATTTTTTAAAAAAAATTAAGATGCTTGCATTTTTATTTCAAACTCATAGAGCCGTTTTCATTTTTTAGCCAAAAGGGTTGATATGATTTTTTTCCGTTGCTAGAGTAACGGATGTAATGATATATATTTTGAGGTTTAGATGCCAAAGACACCGCCAAATTAGAAAAATATGAAATGTGTCATGAACTGTTGGACTTATAAAAATTTATTTGGTAGCATTCGATTCAGCATACAAAACTACATTAAAATATGCTATCATTTGACGCATAATTTTGATATTCGATTTTTTCCCCTCCCCGTGCAAAAACCATTAGGGGTGACACTTTAGAAAATCCTTTCTTAGCAGAAGTTTATGTCATAAGAAGTATTTTTACAACGATTTTCAAGATTTTAGGTTCAGTAGTTTGCGCTGTGCGTTAATTAGTCCCCTAATCCAGACTTTATTTTATATACTATATTAGATATGCGATTTTGCGGTGAATCGATGATCGAAAATTAGTCCAATATCATTTGAAATATTACATAACAGAGGAGAAAGTACGAAGAAAGACGAAGAAGAAATGACGAATTACAAAAGACTTGTAATTTTTTTTTTTTTCAAAATGTTGAATTTTTCCATAGTAATAACGTATTAAAACATAAATTTCCTTAAAAATTATCTTTATTTCCTAGATTTCGAATCTGTTAATTTTCCTATAAATGAAATTGGCGATATGACTTGAGAAAATAGATAATATTTGCTTAAATAAAATGGGTAATATTCGTTGATCTGAGTTCGAGTTTATAAATATCACATGCTTTTGGAATTACGGCGAAAAACATTTTAAAAAGTATGAAATTATTTTACAATATGTATGTGTGGCAGAAATTCACACTGAAATTTAAGTATTCGATTCCATTTTTAAAATATTAACTGATATCTATATAAGTTACAATTGAATATGAAAATGTACTCAAAAAATGATCTCTTTCACCTAAAAAAACACCATTTGTGAGAACATCCTCAAGCTAATGTCACGCTTATGCATTTTTGGCTTAAAATCACATTGTTTGGCGACAAAAGAAAAATAAAAAATTGTAAAGAAACAAATAGTAATTACACATGTGACTCACAATTACATCTGCTTGTTTCTTCTATAAGTCACGTGATGGGACAATTAGATATAAAAAAAAAAAAAAGAAAAGAACAGAACAGAAAGAAAATTTCGTTAAAATTTCATCTAATCAAATTTTCAGATTCGTTTCCATATCTAACGCAAGCGATAAAGAGCCAAATATTGCGTATCAAGTGTAATATTTCTTATTAAATTAATTTTTAAGCATTACAAATATTTCTTTCAGGTTTTGATTAAATGTTTCCGTTTTTTAATATTATCACTCATTGAAACGGATTTTCTCCTTCTTTTTTTCTTTTTTTTTTTCATTTAAATAAAATTAGTAACAGTTTTTCTTTTATTTTTCGAGGTTTAATAGTCGTTTCATTTTTTTTTTTTTTTTTTTTTTTATCAACGATGAATTTCGCCAAGAAATAAAATGGTAACCTTATCGCCCAAAATAACAGAATTTTCCGTCATAATTCTACAACTAATATAGGTAGAATAATGTGTTATAGCTTAAAACCTCCCCTGAAACAATACCTATCTAACGGTATAGGTTCCGTAAAAATCCATGCAGTAGAATTCGAAATCTAGACGTTCGGAACGAAATTTCTGTTTGGATTTTATATATATAACTAGCAGGCTATGCCCGCTGCGCTGGTCAATATTTCCAAATGAACCTTGGATTACACTAAATGGTGAATTTGAACTTGTATTTTAAACAATATGGATCTTCAGCTTGACCTTGCACATTACTGAAAACGATGCAAACGCCATTGCGATATAATGTTATCTTAAGCGTTGGACAAAATTTAGCAATTAAGAAGTAATTGTTTTAGTTGATTATAAACAGCGCACTTATGGTCGGGTAATGAGACCGTTATGACAACAGGAATTAATACCTCTGTAACTAATCAACATATAATGAAATCGTATATACTAACACCATTCCTAAAAGTCATGCAACAGGGTCACTTGTAACAAAATATGTTCTGTAGATTTTTTTAAAAAGGCTGAACTTTCATAATCAGGTTCACTTAATTTTTGAACTTTTACTGTTGCTCTATAACTAAGTACCCTTGAACAATATGTATACACTAAAACCTTTCCAAAATTATTACCTAACTAATTGTGGTATATCCTACGAAAGTATTATAAACAATCGGAATGAAATACAAATTTCCGTTGTAAATATATAGTAGATGATGATGATGCGATTTTGTGTAATAGAATTCATAGTAAAGTTTTCGCTTCAAACAAAAACGATGCTTTCAACATTAAAGCTAATACACCAATATGTGAAGTATCCGATTACGGAAGGTTAACTTGAATTCTCATGAGCAACTACTCAAAGGAAAGTGAATATGTGGCTTTTGTGATACTTTTATGTCAGCCGGGCGCAGGTAATAAATCAATAAAGATTGTTTCATAGCATATTCTTATTTTATTATTTTCATTTAAAACACAAACCTTTCACTCATTTAATTTAAAATGCATGCCTTATACTAATTTCATTTAAAAAACTGAAAAGATAAACAATAACAAAAAATAATGCCATAATTAAAAGCAAAAAAATATTTTTAATTTACATACGCAAAATGTAACTACTGCTACTGGGAATTTAAAAAATGCTATCAGCGAGATGTGCGCACGGTTGTTTTAAATGTACCCATTTTTTCTTCTTATCGAGGAGCAATTTATAAATCGCACAATATTATTCCAATTCCAATTTCTTTCAATGAGGAACCTATGACCGGAAAAAATGGAAAAAGACTCTTGTAGATTCTTCGGATGACGGCATCTGACGCCATAGATCGAGTTTATATATATGAAAATAATTTTTAAGTCGTTACAAACATTGCTTTCATACTTATATATTTTCATTGGTACTACTTGTTATCCCGTAGACCAATTTCGCCGAATTATATAAATCGCCAAACCATTCGCCAAATTATATAAATTGACATAATCTTTATTTTAAATAACGAAATAACAAATAAATTAGTATAACATTAATAAAAATACAAATAAAACGTCGAAATTAAAATCACTTGATGACGGAAACACGTGTAGTTTGTGTAAATTCAAGTGAATTTGATATTTACGATCAAAACCTTATTGGCATTTAATCTTATAGTTTGACGATAGATTTTTGGTCGACGGAATATCTTATTAGTACCTTTTCCATTTTTGTTTTATAACGCTAAATTCTCAGTAATTCTTTCCCTTTTATTTTACATAAAATCACTATTTTTTAAAAAAAATTAAGATGCTTGCATTTTTATTTCAAACTCATAGAGCCGTTTTCATTTTTTAGCCAAAAGGGTTGATATGATTTTTTTCCGTTGCTAGAGTAACGGATGTAATGATATATATTTTGAGGTTTAGATGCCAAAGACACCGCCAAATTAGAAAAATATGAAATGTGTCATGAACTGTTGGACTTATAAAAATTTATTTGGTAGCATTCGATTCAGCATACAAAACTACATTAAAATATGCTATCATTTGACGCATAATTTTGATATTCGATTTTTTCCCCTCCCCGTGCAAAAACCATTAGGGGTGACACTTTAGAAAATCCTTTCTTAGCAGAAGTTTATGTCATAAGAAGTATTTTTACAACGATTTTCAAGATTTTAGGTTCAGTAGTTTGCGCTGTGCGTTAATTAGTCCCCTAATCCAGACTTTATTTTATATACTATATTAGATATGCGATTTTGCGGTGAATCGATGATCGAAAATTAGTCCAATATCATTTGAAATATTACATAACAGAGGAGAAAGTACGAAGAAAGACGAAGAAGAAATGACGAATTACAAAAGACTTGTAATTTTTTTTTTTTCAAAATGTTGAATTTTTCCATAGTAATAACGTATTAAAACATAAATTTCCTTAAAAATTATCTTTATTTCCTAGATTTCGAATCTGTTAATTTTCCTATAAATGAAATTGGCGATATGACTTGAGAAAATAGATAATATTTGCTTAAATAAAATGGGTAATATTCGTTGATCTGAGTTCGAGTTTATAAATATCACATGCTTTTGGAATTACGGCGAAAAACATTTTAAAAAGTATGAAATTATTTTACAATATGTATGTGTGGCAGAAATTCACACTGAAATTTAAGTATTCGATTCCATTTTTAAAATATTAACTGATATCTATATAAGTTACAATTGAATATGAAAATGTACTCAAAAAATGATCTCTTTCACCTAAAAAAACACCATTTGTGAGAACATCCTCAAGCTAATGTCACGCTTATGCATTTTTGGCTTAAAATCACATTGTTTGGCGACAAAAGAAAAATAAAAAATTGTAAAGAAACAAATAGTAATTACACATGTGACTCACAATTACATCTGCTTGTTTCTTCTATAAGTCACGTGATGGGACAATTAGATATAAAAAAAAAAAAAAGAAAAGAACAGAACAGAAAGAAAATTTCGTTAAAATTTCATCTAATCAAATTTTCAGATTCGTTTCCATATCTAACGCAAGCGATAAAGAGCCAAATATTGCGTATCAAGTGTAATATTTCTTATTAAATTAATTTTTAAGCATTACAAATATTTCTTTCAGGTTTTGATTAAATGTTTCCGTTTTTTAATATTATCACTCATTGAAACGGATTTTCTCCTTCTTTTTTTCTTTTTTTTTTTCATTTAAATAAAATTAGTAACAGTTTTTCTTTTATTTTTCGAGGTTTAATAGTCGTTTCATTTTTTTTTTTTTTTTTTATCAACGATGAATTTCGCCAAGAAATAAAATGGTAAACTTATCGCCCAAAATAACAGAATTTTCCGTCATAATTCTACAACTAATATAGGTAGAATAATGTGTTATAGCTTAAAACCTCCCCTGAAACAATACCTATCTAACGGTATAGGTTCCGTAAAAATCCATGCAGTAGAATTCGAAATCTAGACGTTCGGAACGAAATTTCTGTTTGGATTTTATATATATAACTAGCAGGCTATGCCCGCTGCGCTGGTCAATATTTCCAAATGAACCTTGGATTAAACTAAATGGTGAATTTGAACTTGTATTTTAAACAATATGGATCTTCAGCTTGACCTTGCACATTACTGAAAACGATGCAAACGCCATTGCGATATAATGTTATCTTAAGCGTTGGACAAAATTTAGCAATTAAGAAGTAATTGTTTTAGTTGATTATAAACAGCGCACTTATGGTCGGGTAATGAGACCGTTATGACAACAGGAATTAATACCTCTGTAACTAATCAACATATAATGAAATCGTATATACTAACACCATTCCTAAAAGTCATGCAACAGGGTCACTTGTAACAAAATATGTTCTGTAGATTTTTTTAAAAAGGCTGAACTTTCATAATCAGGTTCACTTAATTTTTGAACTTTTACTGTTGCTCTATAACTAAGTACCCTTGAACAATATGTATACACTAAAACCTTTCCAAAATTATTACCTAACTAATTGTGGTATATCCTACGAAAGTATTATAAACAATCGGAATGAAATACAAATTTCCGTTGTAAATATATAGTAGATGATGATGATGCGATTTTGTGTAATAGAATTCATAGTAAAGTTTTCGCTTCAAACAAAAACGATGCTTTCAACATTAAAGCTAATACACCAATATGTGAAGTATCCGATTACGGAAGGTTAACTTGAATTCTCATGAGCAACTACTCAAAGGAAAGTGAATATGTGGCTTTTGTGATACTTTTATGTCAGCCGGGCGCAGGTAATAAATCAATAAAGATTGTTTTCATAGCATATTCTTATTTTATTATTTTCATTTAAAACACAAACCTTTCACTCATTTAATTTAAAATGCATGCCTTATACTAATTTCATTTAAAAAACTGAAAAGATAAACAATAACAAAAAATAATGCCATAATTAAAAGCAAAAAAATATTTTTAATTTACATACGCAAAATGTAACTACTGCTACTGGGAATTTAAAAAATGCTATCAGCGAGATGTGCGCACGGTTGTTTTAAATGTACCCATTTTTTCTTCTTATCGAGGAGCAATTTATAAATCGCACAATATTATTCCAATTCCAATTTCTTTCAATGAGGAACCTATGACCGGAAAAAATGGAAAAAGACTCTTGTAGATTCTTCGGATGACGGCATCTGACGCCATAAACCGAGTTGATATATATGAAAATAATTTTTAAGTCGTTACAAACATTGCTTTCATACTTAAATATTTTCATTGGTACTACTTGTTATCCCGTCGACCCATTTCGCCAAATTATATAAATCGCCAAACCATTCGCCAAATTATATAAATTGACATAATCTTTATTTTAAATAACGAAATAACAAATAAATTAGTATAACATTAATAAAAATACAAATAAAACGTCGAAATTAAAATCTCTTGATGACGTAAACACGTGTAGTTTGTTTAAATTCAAGTGAATTTGATATTTACGATCAACCATTATTGGCATTTAATCTTATAGTTTGACGGTAGATTTTTGGTCGACGGAATATCTAAGTAGTACCTTTTCCATTTTTGTTTTATAACGCTAAATTCTCAGTAATTTTTTCCCTTTTATTTTACATAAAATCACTATTTAAAAAAAAAAAAATAAGATGCTTGCATTTTTATTTCAAACTCATAGAGACGTTTTTATTTTTTAGCCAAAAGGGTTGATTTGAATTTTTTCCGTTGCTAGAGTAACGGATGTAATGATAGATATTTTGAGGTTTAGATGCCAAAGACACCGACAAATTAGAAAAATATGAAATGTGTCATGAACTGTTGGACTTATAAACATTTATTTGGTAGCATTCGATTCAGCATACAAAACTACATTAAAATATGCTATCATTTGACGCATAATTTTGATATTCGATTTTTTTCCCCTCCCGGTGCAAACACCATTAGGGGTGACACTTTAGAAAATCCTTTCTTAGCAGAAGTTTATGTCATAAGAAGTATTTTTACCACGATTTTCAAGATTTTAGGTTCAGTAGTTTGCGGTGTGCGTTAATTAGTCCCCTAATCCAGACTTTATTTTATATACTATATTAGATATGCGATTTTGCGGTGAATCGATGATCGAAAATTAGTCCAATATCATTTGAAATATTACATAACAGAGGAGAAAGTACGAAGAAAGACGAAGAAGAAATGACGAATTACAAAAGACTTGTAATTTTTTTTTTCAAAATGTTGAATTTTTCCATAGTAATAACGTATTAAAACATAAATTTCTTTAAAAATTATCTTTATTTCCTAGATTTCGAATCTGTGAATTTTCCTATAAATGAAATTGGCGATATGACTTGAGAAAACAGATAATATTTGCTTAAATAAAATGGGTAATATTCGGTGATCTGAGTTCGAGTTTATAAATATCACATGCTTTCGGAATTACGGCGAAAAACATTTTAAAAAGTATGAAATTATTTTACAATATGTATGTGTGGCAATAATTCACACTGAAATTTAAGTATTCGATTCCATTTTTAAATATTACTTGATATCTATATAAGTTACAATTGAATATGAAAATGTACTCAAAAAATGATCTCTTTCACCTAAAAAAACACCATTTGTGAGAACATCCTCAAGCTAATGTCACGCTTATGCATTTTGGGCTTAAAATCACATTGTTTGGCGGCAAAAGAAAAATAAAAAATTGTAAAGAAACAAATAGTAATTACACATGTGACTCACAATTACATCTGCTTGTTTCTTCTATAAGTCACGTGATGGGACAATTAGATATAAAAAAAAAGAAAAGAACAGAACACAAAGAAAATGTCGTTAAAATTTCATCTAATCAAATTTTCAGATTCGTTTCCATATCTAACGCAAACGATAAAGAGCCAAATATTGCGTATCAAGTGTAATATTTCTTATTAAATTAATTTTTAAGCATTACGAATATTTCTTTCAAGTATTGATTAAATGTTTCCGTTTTTTAATATTATCACTCATTAAAACGGATTTTCTTCTTCTTTTTTTCTTTTTTTTTTTTCATTTAAATAAAATTAGTAACAGTTTTTCTTTTATTTTTCGAGGTTTAATAGCCATTTCAATTTTTTTTTTTTTATCAACGATGAATTTCGCCAAGAAATAAAATGTTAACCTTATCGGCCAAAATAACAGAATTTTCCGTCATAATTCTAAAACTAATATAGGTAGAATAATGTGTTATAGATTAAAACCTTCCCTGAAACAATACCTATCTAACGGTATAGATTACGTAAAAATCCATGCAGTAGAACTCGAAATCTAGGCGTTCGGAACGAAATTTCCGTTTGGATTATATATATATAATAGATAATAGAATAGATAATAGATTTTATATATATTTAATAGAATAGATAATAGATTATGTGTTATGAACTATCTCAAAGTTTAAAACAGATCGCATTGTTAGATTTCCTAATTTTAACAATATCGCGTTATGTTAGTTCCACATTCCACCACCAGAGAGCGCACTCTATTCTTAACGAAAGCGTATCTGAACGAAACTCCTTCATGCAACCTTTCCGTAGATACATGAATCGGGAGGGTGGCGGTCTTAACCAATAATTTAAGATAATTGCTGAAATTACTACGAAAAATATTTTAAAGGGGCTCTACGCGGGCATCTAATAGAGTCAGAGGAAATCGGAAGACGTCAAAATAATCGCGGGGAAAAGTTTGCTTGGGTGCTTCGGAGCTACTTTTGGCGCGAGATCTAAGCTCTACGACCAATAGGAGCCCAGATATTTAAGGAAATATGAAGTAACAAAGTCCAAAATAATAGCATTTTCCGTAATAATTCTTAACTAATCTAGGTAGAATGATGTGTTATAGCTTAAAACCTTCCCTGGAACGATACCTATCTAACGGTATAAGTTCCGTAAAAATCCATGCGGTAGAACTCGAAATCTCGGCGTTCGGAACGAAATTTCCGTTTGGATTATATATATATAATAGACTAGCAGGCTATGCCCGCTACGCTGGTCTGCTTATCCAAATGAACCTTGAATTAAACAAAATGTATCATTGAATTTGACATTGTGATTTAAAGCAATATGGAACCTTACCTCGAATGTCCTTTCGCAATGCTGAAAACGATAAGAACGCCAATGTGCTATAAATATATGTGCAGAAAATATAATATATTTTGTAATGTGTAGACAAATTTTCAGCTATTAAGGTCTTAACCCTTTTAGTTGATCAATAACAATAGGATTGGTAAAGAAAGATAGTACAATACGCAATACAATAAGACAAACCCTGCAAAATTGTATAACTACTTGTAATAATGCAAACAAACAAACGGACAAAATCCATCCAGTAAAACTTTTTTTAAAGGTTGATCTTTCATAAGGGGTCCATCTGATTATAGAACTTTCCCCCATAATTCTGTAACTAAGCAACGTAGAACGATACGCAATAAACTAAAACCTCCGCAAACATTGTCTTATCAACAAAGAAAGTATTATCAATATCCGCCATCTAGAACTTTTTGAAAAGTCTAATCTTTCATAATCGGTTT
Organism: Maratus speciosus; assembly: GCA_963932465.1. NCBI lineage: Eukaryota > Metazoa > Arthropoda > Arachnida > Araneae > Salticidae > Maratus > Maratus speciosus. Next base: position 52,006,037 of record OZ010792.1, read on the forward strand.
CATATGATTATGGAACTTTCCGCCATTACTTTATGACTAAGCAACGTAGAACAATATGCAAAATACTAAAACCATGTCTGGATAGATATCTAACTAAAATGAAATTCCTATCAAAATCCGTTCTGTAGAACTTTAAAAAATGTTAAACTTTCATAATGGGGTTCAACTGATTATAGAACTTTCCACCACACCTCTATTATTAAGCAATGCAGAAGGGTATAGTATATACCAAAACTCTGCCTGAAAAAATATTTAACTCACAGTGAAAATTCAATCGTAATCAATTCGGCTGAATCTTTTAAAAATGTTAATCTTTCATGATCGGGTTCGTCTGATTATATAACTTTAAAACATAATTGTATGTATAAGCAACGTAGAACGATATTTTATGTACTAAAATCTTCCCTGGAAAATTATCTAACTATCATTATGATCAAAATCCATTCAGGTGAGCTCAAGTTATATGCAACCGGGACGAATTTCCCATTTCCATTTTACTCTAGTATATATAGTAGAAGCAGAAGTAGATAGATAGATAAGAATATTGATTATTAAAATTTATGAAACTGCAAGTTATTTCTCGTTGTCTCTGCTGAATAATTTTAAAGACTTTTCAATCGGCGAGTATTGAGATTTACTATTATGTCTACAACAAATGTATTTCATTTTGTACCAAAACATTGTCGTTAAAATGAGCCAATTTGCTGTGGGTTCCGATATTATATATATATTTTTTTTTTCAAAATCGCCAACTACGAGCATGACATTTTAAGTGTCTCTTGGCACTGCAGTAAACATTTCCATGTTTTATTCAGCGAAATATGAAGTTATAACTTAATTTTACTTGATAATAAAAAATACTTCCACCTTCAAAAAATAGCAAATTAAAATTTTTTGCAGTGTTACGAATAAATAATAATTAAAGCCAAAAGAAATTCGCGTTCAATAAATATCAAGCCCCAAAGTTTGGCATCGTTTGCAATAAAATTTGGTACTTTTCTTCTCCACTACAGGCGCCTTGGCGTTTTTTTAAAAGCTTGGCGCTATTCGGGCATCAGGAAATGAGATTTATTGCCAATTGATATAAACAGTTAAGAAAACAAACATGATGAAATTTTTTGATTGTTTATATATGTATATTATAAATGTTTTTTATATACAAATTACTTCTGTTTCTAATTAAAATTAGATAAATTGCATCTTTAAGTTAAATAAATTGTATAAACAGAATAAAATGCTTGTTTATATGAAATGAAACAGTGAATAGGTTGCCAGAAAATATGTTTCCAAATTTTCTCTCCGCCAAGGCTATTTTCTCTGTTTCGCCAAGATCCCTATACTGTAAATTACCAAAAAATTTTGCACATTTAGGATTGAAATAAATGGCGCAATAGCATACAATTTGGTATGGTGTTGGTATAACGTAAAAATAGGAAAAGGTCACCAAAAAGTTTTCTTTCAAATCACGCCAATTCTGTGTTAATTCGGTTATAGAATAGCTCCGCTTTAAAAACACAGAATCAGTTTAAACCTTTTCCTAAGTTAATTATGCGCCAAACCACACCAGGTAACATACGCCAATTGTCAGTAGACTCAATTATGTAACTTATCGGTACCAAATATGCCAATTGTCTATGGATTCGATAACGTAATTTATCTCCTTAATTTATGCATATTTTACAAACTACATCTACTTTCATTTTTCCTGATTTTAAGATCAATGGTACTGTTAGATGTTAAAAAGCTTGGCGCAATTCGGGCTTAAGAAAGTGATATTTGTGGCCAAATGATACGAACAGCTATAAAAACAAATAAAATGAACTTTAAGCTTTTTAAAATACGTATTCATATATATATTTCTGTATAAATTTTTATTTATGAATATTAATATTTTTGTTATTTATATACAATTTACTTCTGTTTTTATATAAAAAAGAGATAAATGTATTCTTTATAGTAAATAAATTATCTAATTACTGAACAGAAAATATGGATGAAAACTTTCCTTGTCTCGCCAAGCCCATTTTTTTCCAACTCGCAGCTATATTGGAAAATTACAGAATTTAACCCATTGCTCTATGACTAAACAGTGTCGAACAATATACTATATACTAAAACTATCTCTGAAAAATTGTCCAACTATTAATGCAAATTCTATCAAAAACCGTTTATTTTAATTTTTAAAAAGGCTATTGTGATAATTGCGTACACCAGACTACAGAATTTTCCCAAAAACGGTATGGCTGAACAATATAGAAGGGTATGTTGTATACGGAAAACGCCCCTGGAAAATTATCTAATTAACAGTCCAAGTTCCATCGAAATACATTGGGCAGAATCATTTAAAGAGGCTAATTTTCCATTATCAGGTTCACCTCATTAAAGATCTTTAAACCATAATTCAATACCAAGAAACGTAGAACGACGCGTTATGTACTAAAAAATTCCCCGAAAAATTACCTAACAGTGTACGTTCAGCAGAACTCGAGTTATAAGCAGCGGGAATGAAATTTCCATTTGAATTATATATATATATATATATATATATATATAAGTAGGATTGGGTATTTCCAGAAAATGCTGTCGTTTATTGAGAAATAACCAATATTGTGAACGTCGCTCAAACCGATGGCACGCTCATGCATTTTTGGCTTAAAATTAAATCGTTTGGCAATAAAATGAAATCGCAAAAAACATACAATATGTAACTCACAAGTATCGTCATTTTTATAATTACATCTGCTAGTTTCTTCTGTATGTCACATGATGGCCGAGTTAAATAAAAATAAAAAGTAAATTTAAAAGAAATCAAAAACAAAAACAAAATTGTCACTCAGATATTATTTTATAAAATTTTCTGATGCATTTTATTTAACCGGAAGCAAGAGATAAATTGCCAAATATAGTTTAAAACTGCAATCTTTCATATTGAATAAATTTTTAAGCATTGCGAACATTCTCTTTCATGTTTAAATTCGATATTTTCGTTTTCCAATATTACCACTCGTCAAATTTTTTTTTTCCTTTTCTATCTTCTTTTCTTTTTTTTCCTTTTAAATAAAATTAGTAACAGTTTTTTTCCGCGAAGTACAGCCATTTCAATTCATTTATCAAAAAATTCATCGCCAATAAAATAACGGTAACCCTTTCGCCCAAAATAACAGAACTTTTCGTCATAATTCTATAACTAACCTACGTAGAACGATGTGTTATAGCTTAAAACCTTCCCTGAAACAATACCTATCTAACAGTATAAGTTTCGTCAAAATCCATGCAGTAGAATTCGAAATCTAGGCGTTCGGAATGAAATTTTCGTTTGGATTTTATATATATAATAGATAGAATAGATAGAATAGATAATAGATTATGTGTTATGAACTATCTCAAAGTTTAAAACAGATCGCATTGTTAGATTTCCTAATTTTAGCAATATCGCGTTATGTTAGTTCCACATTCCACCACCAGGGAGCGCACTCTATTCTTAACGAAAGCGTATCTGAACGAAACTTCTTCATGCAACCTTTCCGTAGATACATGAATTGGGAGGGTGGCGGTCTTAACCAATAATTTAAGATAATTGCTGAAATTACTACGAAAAATATTTTAAAGGGGCCCTACGCGGGCCCCTAATAGAGTTAGAGGAAATCGGAAGACGGCAAAATAATCGCGCGGAAAAGTTTGCTTGGGTGCTTCGGAGCTACTTTTGGCGCGAGATCTAAGCTCTACGACCAATAGGAGCTCAGATATTTAAGGAAATATGAAGTAACAAAGTCCAAAATAACAGAATTTTCCGTAATAATTCTATAACTAATCTAGGTAGAATGATGTGTTATAGCTTAAAACCTTCCCTGAGACGATACCTATCTAACGGTATAAGTTCCGTAAAAATCCATGCGGTAGAGCTCGAAATCTAGGCGTTCGGAACGAAATTTCCGTTTGGATTTTATATATATACTAGCAGGCTATGCCCGCTGCGCTGGTCAATATTTCCAAATGGACTTTGGATTAAACTAAATGGTGAATTTGAACTTGTATTTTAAACAATATGGATCTTCAGCTTGACCTTGCTCATCACTGAAAACGATGCGAACGCCATTGCGATATAATGTTATCTTAAGCGTTGGACAAAATTTAGCAATTAAGAAGTAATTGTTTTAGTTGATTATAAACAGCGCACTTATGGTCGGGTAATGAGACCGTTATGACAACAGGAATTAATACCTCTGTAACTAATCAACATATAATGAAATCGTATATACTAACACCATTCCTAAAAGTCATGCAACAGGGCCACTTGTAACAAAATATGGTCTGTAGATTTTTTTAAAAAGGCTAAACTTTCATAATCAGGTTCACTTAATTTTTGAACTTTTACTGTTGCTCTATAACTAAGTACCCTTGAACAATATGTATACACTAAAACCTTTCCAAAATTATTAACTAACTAATTGTGGTATATCCTACGATAGTATTATAAACAATCGGAATGAAATACAAATTTCCGTTGTAAATATATAGTAGATGATGATGATGCGATTTTGTGTAATAGTAAAGTTTTCGCTTCAAACATAAACGATGCTTTCAACATTAAAGCTAATACACCAATATGTTAAGTATCCGAATACGGAAGGTTAACTTAAATTCTCATGAGCAACTACTCGAAGAAAAGTGAATATGTGGCTTTTGTGATATTTTTATGTCAGCCGGGCGCAGATAATAAATCAATAAAGATTCTTTTCATAGCATATTCTTATTTTATTATTTTCATTTAAAACACAAACCTTTCACTCATTTCATTTAAAATGCATGCCTTATACTAATTTCATTTAAAAAACTGAAAAGATAAACAATAACAGGAAATAATGCCATAATTAAAAACAAAAAAATATTTTTAATTTACATACGCAAAATGTAACTACTGCTACTGGGAATTTTAAAAATGCTATCAGCGAAATGTGTGCACGGTTGTTATAAATGTACCCATTTTTTCTTCTTATCGAGGAGCAATTTATAAATCGCACAATATTATTCCAATTCCAATTTCTTTCATTGAGGAACCTATGACCGGAAAAAATGGAAAAAGACTCTTGTAGATTCTTCGGATGACGGCATCTGACGCCATAAACCGAGTTTATATATATGAAAATAATTTTTAAGTCGTTACAAACATTGCTTTCATACTTAAATATTTTCATTGGTACTACTTGTTATCCCGTCGACCAATTTCGCCAAATTATATAAATCGCCAAACCATTCGCCAAATTATATAAATTGACATAATCTTTATTTTAAATAACGAAATAACAAATAAATTAGTATAACATTAATAAAAATACAAATAAAACGTCGAAATTAAAATCACTTGATGACGTAAACACGTGTAGTTTGTTTAAATTCAAGTGAATTTGATATTTACGATCAACCATTATTGGCATTTAATCTTATAGTTTGACGATAGTTTTTTGGTCGACGGAATATCTAAGTAGTACCTTTTCCATTTTTGTTTTATAACGCTAAATTCTCAGTAATTTTTTTCCCTTTTATTTTACATAAAATCACTATTTTTTTTAAAAATTAAGATGCTTGCATTTTTATTTCAAACTCATAGAGTCGTTTTTATTTTTTAGTCAAAAGGGTTGATTTGAATTTTTTCCGTTGCTAGAGTAACGGATGTAATGATAGATATTTTGAGGTTTAGATGCCAAAGACACCGCCAAATTAGAAAAATATGAAATGTGTCATGAACTGTAGGACTTATAAAAATTTATTTGATAGCATTCGATTCAGCATACAAAACTACATTAAAATATGCTATCATTTGACGCATAATTTTGATATTCGATTTTTTTCCCCTCCCCATGCAAAAACCATTAGGGGTGACACTTTAGATAATCCTTTCTTAGCAGAAGTTTATGTCATAAGAAGTATTTTTACCACGATTTTCAAGATTTTAGGTTCAGTAGTTTGCGCTGTGCGTTAATTAGTCCCCTAATCCAGACTTTATTTTATATACTATATTAGATATGCGATTTTGCGGTGAATCGATGATCGAAAATTAGTCCAATATCATTTGAAATATTACATAACAGAGGAGAAAGTACGAAGAAAGACGAAGAAGAAATGACGAATTACAAAAAACTTGTAATTTTTTTTTTTCAAAATGTTGAATTTTTCCATAGTAATAACGTATTAAAACATAAATTTCCTTAAAAATTATCTTTATTTCCTAGATTTCGAATCTGTGAATTTTCCTATAAATGAAATTGGCGATATGACTTGAGAAAATAGATAATATTTGCTTAAATAAAATGGGTAATATTCGTTGATCTGAGTTCGAGTTTATAAATATCACATGCTTTCGGAATTACGGCGAAAAACATTTTAAAAAGTATGAAATTATTTTACAATATGTATGTGTGGCAGAAATTCACACTGAAATTTAAATATTCGATTCCATTTTTAAAATATTAACTGATATCTATATAAGTTACAATTGAATATGAAAATGTACTTAAAAAATGATCTCTTTCACCTAAAAAAACACCATTTGTGAGAACATCCTCAAGCTAATGTCACGCTTATGCATTTTTGGCTTAAAATCACATCGTTTGGCGACAAAAGAAAAATAAAAAATTGTAAAGAAACAAATAGTAATTACACATGTGACTCACAATTACATCTGCTTGTTTCTTCTATAAGTCACGTGATGGGACAATTAGATATAAAAAAATAGAAAAGAACAGAACAGAAAGAAAATGTCGTTAAAATTTCATCTAATCAAATTTTCTGATTCGTTTCCATATCTAACGCAAGCGATAAAGAGCCAAATATTGCGTATCAAGTGTAATATTTCTTATTAAATTAATTTTTAAGCATTACAAATATTTCTTTTAGGTTTTGATTAAATGTTTCCGTTTTTTAATATTATCACTCATTGAAACGGATTTTCTTTTTCTTTTTTTTTCATTTAAATAAAATTAGTAACAGTTTTTCTTTTATTTTTCGAGGTTTAATAGCCGTTTCAATTTTTTTTTTATCAACGATGAATTTCGCCAAGAAATAAAATGGTAACCTTATCGCCCAAAATAACAGAATTTTCCGTCATAACTCTAAAACTAATACAGGTAGAATAATGTGTTATAGCTTAAAACCTTCCCTGAAACAATACCTATCTAACGGTATAAGTTCCGTAAAAATCCATGCAGTAGAACTCGAAATCTAGGCGTTCGGAACGAAATTTCCGTTTGGATTTTATATATATAATAGATAATAGAATAGATAATAGATTTTATATATATATATAATAGAATAGATAATAGATTATGTGTTATGAACTATCTCAAAGTTTAAAACAGATCGCATTGTTAGATTTCCCAATTTTAACAATATCGCGTTATGTTAGTTCCACATTCCACCACCAGGGAGCGCACTCTATTCTTAACGAAAGCGTATCCGAACGAAACTCCTTCGTGCAACCTTTCCGTAGATACATGAATCGGGAGGGTGGCGGTCTTAACGAATAATGTAAGATAATTGCTGAAATTACTACGAAAAATATGTTAAAGGGGCCCTACGCGGGCCCCTAATAGAGTTAGAGGAAATCGGAAGACGGCAAAATAATCGCGGGGAAAAGTTTGCTTGGGTGCTTCGGAGCTACTTTTGGCGCGAGATCTAAGCTCTACGACCAATAGGAGCCCAGATATTTAAGGAAATATGAAGTTACAAAGTCCAATATAAAAGAATTTTCCGTAATAATTCTATAACTAATCTAGGTAGAATGATGTGTTATAACTTAAAACCTTCCCTGAAATGATACCTATCTAACGGTATAAGTTCCGTCAAAATCCATGCGGTAGAACTCGAAATCTCGGCGTTCGGAACGAAATTTCCGTTTGTATTATATATATATAATAGATAATAGATAGAACAGATAATAGAATAGATAATAGATTTTATATATATATAATAGAATAGATAATAGATTATGTGTTATGAACTATCTCAAAGTTTAAAACAGATCGCATTGTTAGATTTCCTAATTTTAACAATATCGCGTTATGTTAGTTCCACATTCCACCACCAGAGAGCGCACTCTATTCTTAACGAAAGCGTATCTGAACGAAACTCCTTCATGCAACCTTTCCGTAGATACATGAATCGGGAAGGTGGCGGTCTTAACCAATAATTTAAGATAATTGCTGAAATTACTACGAAAAATATTTTAAAGGGGCTCTACGCGGGCCCCTAATAGAGTTAGAGGAAATCGGAAGACGGCAAAATAATTGCGGGGAAAAGTTTGCTTGGGTGCTTCGGAGCTACTTTTGGCGCGAGATCTAAGCTCTACGACCAATAGGAGCCCAGATATTTAAGGAAATATGAAATAACAAAGTCCAAAATAATAAAATTATCCGTAATAATTCTATAACTAATCTAGGTAGAATGATGTGTTATAGCTTAAAACCTTCCCTGGAACGATACCTATCTAACGGTATAAGTTCCGTAAAACTCCATGCGGTAGGACTCGAAATCTCGGCGTTCGGAACGAAATTTCCGTTTGGATTTTATATAGATAATAGATATACATCGTGTCTCGATTATCATTAAGAAATAGCTATTTCATAAAGCGCACACTGTAAATAGAAATGTCTGAAATTCAGTCACTTAAGTGCCTGTAACGTAGTGTTATATTTTCAGACGTTTTAAAGTGTCTTAATTTTTGTAAACATTTTTTGCGTCTGAATTTCAGACAATTCAAATGTTTGAATCGCAGCATTTTTTTTTTTTTTTTTTTTTTTTTTTTTTTTTTTTTTTTTTTTTGATAAGCGTTAAACGTACCTACGTTTGATCATGTTGAATCCTAGGAAATTTTTTGATCCTAAAGCACGGCTGCGTTTCTTACAGAAGCAGACCCAGATTAAAGCATAGGCAACTGAGTTCCTACGCCCTCCACCCGCATACCCCGAATGATTTTAGGGGCTCACAAATTTGGTATGCAATTTATTATTTAAATCTTTTTCGACATTGCACCGATTATAATCAATATCTTTAATTTCTACAGTAGAATAAGAATAAAAACGAAAAAATATTTATCTAAATACAGTAAAACTTCTCAATAGCAGGTACTTAGAGGCCATGAATTTTGTACTCCATCGGAGCTGTCTTCTTTTCTGGGGTAAAAGTATTTAAAATATATGTTCCCTTAACAGCGGTATTTAGGAGTGTCCGTTATGGCGTTTTTACTGTTAAACCTTCATACGAACAACATTCTTTAGCGTACACTCACCTTTTTCAACATAAATATATTTTTTAACCCCATAAAAGCGAACGTCATCGAATAAAAGATAAATTCAGTGTTCCCAAGTTGTCCGCAAATTTCAGCTTTTACTGTATTTATTTTTCTTTTATTTAGCTTTTAGTCTTATTTTGCTTTTAAAGTTCAAAATGTTGATTATAATCAATACAATGTCGAAACATATTTAAAACTATAGGCCTTACAAAAATTGCATTTCTAATTTGGGGCACCTAGTCCACGCTTTAATCAAGTCCCACTTCTGGAAAAAGTCCAACACTGCTTTATGATTCGCTAAATAGAGGTGTAATCTTTAAGTGCAAAATCTAGTTATGTAAGTTATAAAATACAATTTCACCTTTTTACTGATAATAAATTTAAATTTCAAATTACGTTTTTACTAAAAATAATAATAATAATAAACAATGTTATAATTGATTTCAGATCAAATATATGTATATGTATATTTTTCTGAGTGTATTTTTACAATTGGGTTAACATAATTACACGAATCTGAGAATCTACAAATAATCATCAAAGCCTAATAAAGTAGATATAGAGATATGGCGAAATCATTTTCCAAATCATTAAATAAGATTTATTGATAATATCCACAGAACTTTTTCTCCGCGCTCAACGCTTAGTGACATCAGATTATTTTTGATGAGAATATCATGAAGACTAAAAAGTTTCGGTTTTGAATCGACCATCTTGAAAGTTAAAAAGAATAGAAGTGTACTATTTTCAGTATAGCGAATGCAATACTTCTAAAACCCTCGGAAAGACATTATATCAAAGGGAAAAAACAGAGATTCCTTTAATTTGAATTACTAGATTTAATGAGTTATATTAGTCAAAACAGTTTAAAATAAATAAATGAAGTCCTGCTTTACTGATTTATATCAAAAGGGGAATCAATAATATGGATGAATGGGAATTAAGTTCAAACAATTCTTTTAAATACTTGCAATTTATCATGTTGTACAAAACATGAGACGGAAGAGAACTTCATTAAAAATGGAAAGCATTTATATTCACTAAAATCAGTTATTAAATAGGGATGTTTACAATAAAGACATGGGAATATATTATAGGGGAGAGTAGCCATATTTGGACCGCCGCTTTAAATGGACCGTTGCCATTCTACCGTTAATTACAGAAAGAGACGCCATCTATCGCTGAAATTCTACTCATAAGAATGACGTCATTTATGATTAGAAGAAGCACTGGCCTACCATGTGCTGTTTTCAGACAACTTTTAAAAACCTAAAATTAGCTGCTTTGATCTATTTTTAACCTACTAAACGTAAGTAAATACTTTAAAACCAAGGTAAGTTGTTACGTTTTCATATACATATCTAAATTCATCTGTTTATTGCGCATATATTTCACGCAGATTTATTTGGTTTTGTTTTTGTTCTTAGTCTTGAGATTATCAGTTTTAAAAATTGGAGCAGTTGCCTAAATTGGGCCAATTTAAGTTGCTTAAATTGTACCAGATATACGATCATAAATTTGAAAAGTAAGTAATGAATTTTGAGGGCTGTACGCTTTGTACACTATTGTTTTTATTTTTTAATATTTAAGAATGGATTACAATAGTCATGCATGTTTTATTTATTTATTTATTTTGTATATCTGGATCAATTTCTTTATACAGTTTAGGCCTATGTAAACATTGAAATATTTTTACATTTTTATGTTATAAATTTTGTTTGCAATTTGTTTTATCTTGTATTTTCTTACAATTCTTTATTCCTTAGGCGTATTTGATTTACAGAGTCGAATTCAAATATTTTCCTCCTGGAGGATATTTGCGGTTCCGTGAGGGGAGGGAGCAGACTTTTCACAGTTCTGGAGGGTGGAATTACACTTTTTTGCCATTAAAATGCATAAAATCTCAAACCATCCGGGAGAGAGGTTATTTTAAGGCTCCGGGGCATTATTTTAAGGCACCCCTGAACAGCACTGTTTGAATATAATAATGTTGTGCATTAATCGTAGCGTATTTTATTTTCAATAGAGCATATTTTTTAACACTTTTTTAATATAATTGAAAATTTGTTGAAAACGACACAAACAAACTGTCCGGAAGAAAAACACCCGTGGCAGCAAAAGATGTCAAAGAGATAGGAAACGAAAAGAGAGAGTGAGTTCTGAAGAAATTGACCAGCAAGTAGGCTGCAGCTACAAGTCCCACCAAAAGCCAAAGAATCATGAGAAATGTTATCTCCCTTGCACTTTTTTAGTTCGTTTTCACCATGATCATAGTAAGACACTTGTGTGCCTTAAATTACTACATGTGATAAGGCTGAATTTTCAGATTCAGACATTTAAGCATCTGAAATTCATTTTCAGTCACATATCTGTCTGAATTTCTATGATCACTCTAATTGAGAACTTATGAAATTTTTTCCGACTTGTAAACGTCGTTGCTCTCCATTTTATAAAAACTCATTTATCACAAAATATTGTTTTCTTTTTTGAGTTCCCAAATTTAATAAAAAAAACAATATATATATGGGGATATAGCATGGGTTTTATTCAAGAAATCCTTTTTATATAACAAAATCTAAAAGAGACCAAATATATTCTACTGCGACTAAAACGTACCAAGTTGTTGTAATTTGTGTTTCATGCATTTTATTCCTTTTCTGGAACGTAAAATTCAAATCCTGAAATTTCGTTTTTATGCTAAATAATACTAAAAATGCTTAAAATTGAAATGCCATAATATAACAAATAGGAAAATGAATTTTTTATTACTTGTTACATAACAACGTGCGAAGTCTTCGCTGAATGCTTTTTGATGTACAGCCCGCGAACAAAAGAAAAAAAAGAAAAGAAAGAAAGAAAAAGCAAAACGAGAGTGATATATTTTTATCTTTATTTTTCCACAGAAATAAACTAGAATAATTTCTCTTTTGAATTTAAACTCTAGACCTAAGTAATCTGCTAGGTTAGCGCCATTCTATGAAAAACGGAACAAATGTCCTTCGGTAACACCTACTAAAATATTTATATCTATTACCTTACAAGTTGTTAAATTACAAACTATACACTAAAAATAACCAAGAACACTAGATATTCATATTTACATAGTTGTTTTAATATGATGATATAATGACATCGTTAAAAAGCAGTAATATGTAGAAAAACAGTCCCACACGTGACATATAATGGCCCTATAATTTTTTTGCCAATGCAATCATTTCTATAAAAAAGGGTAAAAACATATTACAGGGTGTGTTCACAAAGTTTCAATACTGGTCTCAGAATCCAAAATTTATTAAACATTTTTGCACAGCGAACTAAAATTCGTCGAAATATGACCCTTGGACATCAACACACCACTGCTAGCGTTTTTTCGATGGTTCACAGGCTCCATTCAGGCTTTTCTTGATCCGGGGGAACAAAAATGTCGCTATAAGCGAGATCGGGGCTGCAGGAGGAACTTGTGGAAGTATTGCCACGTTAAACTTAGCCAAAACTTCGGCGATGCGAGCGTCGTGTGAAAGGGCGCATTGCCGTGGTAAACAATCTAATCGTCTCTGATGTCTGGGAGGACGCACTGGACTCGATCCTTCAAATGGTTGTGCATTACAGCGTGAAACTGACCTGACCCGGCGCGTCTGCCCAGACGTCAGAGGCGATTGGATTGTTAATCACTACAATGCGCCCTCTCACACGTCGCTCGCAGCCGCCAAATTTTTGGCTACGTTTAACGTGGTAATACTGCCACAACCCCCCCCCCCCCTACAGCCCCGATCTGACTCACAGCGATTTTTTTTTTGTTCCTCCGGATCAAGAAAGACCTGAAAGTGAAGCAATTCGACACGTTTCCAGCGACCCACAATTCCAGTTTCGACGTGGTCAAATTAACCGCCTTGCGCGCGATGGCTTCCAGGGAGCCTATGAACAATGGAAAAAACGCTCGCAGCGATGTGTTGATGCCCAAGGGTCATATTTTGAAGAATTTTCGTTCGTTATACAAAAATGTGTAATACGTTTTGTATTCTCAGACCAGTCTTGAAAGTTTGTGAACACACCATGTATATTTTAAATTTGAAATGTTATGCTTTTTTTAATTGTGGAAATGTATTTATATGTAAAAGTTAACCTTGACAATAAGGATTATGTGTAAGTATATTCTAGAAGTACAATAATTCATATAATAATACATATTTTACAAAATTTGTGTAAGTATGATCGTAGATTGCACAGAAGGTTTCGATAAATAATTTTTCAAAACTCTTTATCCTTCAATTAATAAATCGAAATTGTTAATTTATAACATTTAAACCATTAACCACCTTTTACAATAACAATATAAGACAAAAACATTAAATTAAATTTTTAAATTGTTACAATTGGAAGATATTTTTTTAATCAAATCAAAAATATTCAAGAACTTCTATTCAGACAATTGTAATAACATATCTTTCTGTATCTGAAAAGCACATTTAATTACATGACTTAATTTTAGCTAAAACAGAAATCCTTAAAACTGCAAAAAAATACGAAAGTTCTTTTAATTAAATCTATCGGATAATGAAATGTCAATTTAAATTTTCACAAATTTTCAAAAAATGAATTTTTTAATTAAAATATTAATTGATACAATATTTTATAACAACATTTGGCCTTAAAGTGGCAAAACAAATTAGAAAGATTCAGTAAAATTGAATCTATTAGATAATTAAATGTATTCCAGGGGAAATTTTTCCAACTTTGACTCCGAGCAACGAACCAGAAACATTTCGATTTTCAGATAAATTCGCTTCCACGGAGCTATCTAGCCTGCATGAAAATACTGAGATTACGAATCTGTTTTAAAATATAAATCGCAAAAGTGATCGGATGTTATTAAATTAATTCTTTTAATTAAAACAAAAAAGACATTTTCGAAGTTTTTAGATTTTGTGGTGTGATTGGAGGTCATCAGCTATAAAAATGCAAAATTTCAAGTCTGTGACATATACAGCTTCTCAGAACGAACTCTGTGACGGACAGACAGAAGAGAGAGACGAATAGGATCCCCCTCCCCTACACACACACACCGCATCCGTCAAATGAACAAAATCCACAAAATTACAGCGTAAGTGGACGGAGAAGCACATTGAGATATAAACATAAAATTCTGAATGTTTCTCACAAAGCTTTCATTTTTCTTTCATGTATAAAATTCCTTTAAATCAAACAATATACAAATATAGTTACATGATTATAATGTGTTATTAAATGTTTAGTATAAAAAATTATATATCTCAAGCAGTAATGGCAAATTTTACGAAAAATGCATATGTAAGAAAACATGTTGTACAAAATATATCGTATCGTTCAAAGTAAAATTTTTAGCAATTATTTGATATAATTTGTATCCCCATTTTTCCAGTGCCAAAAACACGGAAAATTCACAAAATTCAGAGTGTGATAACAATGTGTACAGTGAATTAATTAAATTCTGTCAATTTTTTGTTAGATGTAGGATAGCTAATTTTTCCATATATTTTGTATGAAACTAGGGGTATAAAATTAAATTTTTAAATGTATTTATGCTCCTTTTAAAATAAATACTATATCTTAATTCTATAGTCCATCTGTTTAAAGGGGGGGGGGGGGAGGTTGTAAAAAAAAAAAGTCTCTACCATTCAATGATTTAATGGATAATTATGAAAATTTATTTTTCTAAATCAAACAATATAAAAAGAAAACTTTTAATTTCGTCGAAATTTGACGAATGTTTTAATATGATAAGCACAGATAATTATTTTATAAACAGAACAACTCTGAGATAAATAAAAACACTGCAACACACAGGAACTGCATTCGATACAAAAAGAGTTTTAATATGTGTAATACAGACGAAAACTGACTCCATCTAAAATTTTAATTGCAGTTTAGAAACAGTCTTATGTCATACATACGTAAAGTAAAGCTTAGTATTCTGCTTAAATCTACACCGCTTCCGAAGCGGAATTAATTAGTTGAATATACTGATGAAAATCTATAGGCTTTCCTTGAGTCCACCTACGATATCTGGGAAATATCTTAAATTTCACCTAAGTCGTTTAAATTACCTGCCGAATTTGCAATTTTATACGGTATTAGTTTACTAAAGACTGAGGCATTTATTGTCAAGCTAAGCCATTATTAAAAATCGGTGGTTTAATTTTAAATGTATCGTGCACAAAATTAAGAAAATATAAATTTTCTAAAAATATTTTATATATAATGCTGTATTTATCTTTAATAGTAATAACAAGAGATCGGATCATATGTAATTCTAATCCCGTATATGGAATTGCATATATTTTCCAATTTTTAAAAATCAGATTTTTAAAATGATTTTTCTTTCAATTCAAACATATAAATATATAATATCCCCTAAAAAGTCTTTAAATGCACATTTTTATATTTACAGCTTTATCACCGTAATTTTTACTTTCTTCTATCTTTACAAGAAGAACGTAATGGATTCATGAAAATTTTCGAATTCCGGTTTTCAACGGATTTACACGTTTAGTGGTCAGGGAACCCGAAAAACATGTTTTTACAAAATGTCTCTTTGTGAGTCTGCTTGTCTCTCTGTCCGTCTGTCTGTGTGTGTGTGACACAAATTTCTTGGCCGCTTCATCTCAAGAGCTAACAAACGGAATTTAACAAATATTTAGATTCAGTTAGACCCTGATATGAGCTGGAGCTGATTATTTTTTGGCGCAAATCGCCTAACAGGTGGCGCTGCTATACTGCAGTTTCCGCGATTTCCGAAATAGCTATACTTCAAGAACTAATGCACGGATTTCTACAAGACTTCAGATTACGTTAGAACTTGATATAATTTGGTGCTGATTACTTTTTAGTGTAAATCTCCCACCAGGAGGCTCTGCTATGCGGCATTATTCATGATTATCGCAATAGCTCTATCTCAAGAACTAATGAATGGAATTTAGAAAAACTTTAGATTCAGTTAGTGCCTGATATAAAATGATGCTGTTTACTTTTTGGTGTAAATCGTCCAGCAGATGATGCTGCTATGCTGCATTTTTCACGATTACCGAAACAGCTATATCTCAAGAACTAATGCACGGATATTTATACAACCTCATATTTAGTTAGTCCCTGATATATATTAGTGCTGTTTAGCTTTTAGTGTAAATCGCCCGACAGGTGGCGCTTCTAGGCTGCATTTATGACGATTTCCGCAATGACTGCATCTCAAGGGCTAACACATGAATTTTCATTAAACTACAGATTCTGTTAGTACCTGATATAAATTGGTCTTGATTAGTTTTTAGAGTAAATGACCAACAGGTGGTGCTGAAATGTAGATTTTTTACTATTTTCGAATAGTTCTACCTCAAAAACTAATGCACGAATTTTCATCAAACTTCAGACTCAGTTGCAACTTGACATAAATTGTTGCTGATTAGATTTTGGTGTAAATCACCTAACCGGTGACACTGATATGCTACATTTTTCAGGAAATATTAACATGTATGAGATAGAAGAAAGTTTTGGAATTACCACATCCGACTAGTTTGGTATAAATTCCTTATACTATAACACATCAATATATTTAGAGTATAATTATAAATAAATTCCATAAAGCTATTATAGATAGCCGTCAAATTCTTATTCCAATTTTTGGTGGCAGAAAACGCTGAAATTTCATGAAATTAAAAGTAACATGAAATGTTTTGGCCATAATAACTTCTTACAGCTAACAGAAAGTTTTTTTCTAAATATATGATTGATAATTTCATTCATATTTAAAAGTTGTAGTGGATCAGTCTATGTATATATTCCACAAAACAGTCTCTAAGACATTGTTTTCACACAGTTTGTAAATGGTTTCCAAGCTTTATCTCGATTTCACCAGTGTGCTGAATATATTCGGTTATTTTATGATCAGATTTGCATTATATGCTGCAATACGAGCAATAGACGAATAGGCCATTTTTGCTACGCAAAACAAAAAATAAAGCGCATTTTCAAAAAAGCTCTTTTGTCTCAAATTACGTCACATCTATTTGTTCAACATTTTGTATTTTACGTCTTAGCTGGAGACAATTTTATAATATACTCCAAATTCATCATCGAGCTAGTGGACTGTAATACGCGATTCAGCTAGAGACCAAATCCACGAAAGAGTGAAAATCTGATTGAAAAATTTAGGACAGTTTTATAATATACTCCAAGTTCAGTAGCGAACTAGCGGACTGTACTACGAGAAACAGCTAAAAACAATTCAACGGAAATTATAAAAAAATTAAGTTTTTTGTTTTGTTTTGTTTTTGTTTTTGTATCTCTCTATTCTAAAAAAAAAGTAACTACCGCTGTCACCGCCGCCGCCGCCGGTTTTGAATTTTTTGTGACCGGAGGTCTTTCTTCGTTAATATTAAGAAAAATAATGCATACAAAAATACGAAAATCGGTAGTATTATACAGAAATGTTTGATAAACACGCTGATGCAGACAGTTTTCAGATCGAAGAATTATTTTAAGAGATATTTAATGCTAAAGTTGGACAAAATCGTTCCACTAAAAAAGTTTTATAGGAGCAAAAACTGTTCATAGGAAATTAATCATTTTTAGATCATTTTATGCGATAGAATTTGCCGGAGTGCAGATTGCATTAATTTTTTTATTTTGACTAATTTTTTGAGGTTTTATTTCTATTTTAAATTCAGATTTTCAGCATTTCTAGAGATATTTTTAACAGATTTTAGAAAGTGATATTAATTTAAACTGTTGCCAACTGTATAAACAGCGGAAGCAATAATGTTTGCTTCAAAAAAAAAAATATTTATACGTGTAAATAAATAACAAATTTATTTACACGTGACTATTATAAACAGAAAAAAAACATTTGGAATTAGAATTAAATAATTATGTACAAAAAGCAGGAACTTATTAAAAATTATGTCATAAAAACTATAATTGCACGTGAATTTTAAGAGAGAAAGGAATTTGTAAAGCAAAAATTTATTAACATGCATTAGAAGTCTTAAATAGGAGAAATTACGTCATATTTACGTCACATTACAGTTATTACATAAAATGACCACAAAATAATATTGCAAAACGGTTTAAATTTAGAAATTGCGCTAGACATTTATTTGATATTTTAAGAGGATACTTTTCAATTATTTTTTGTTAGAAAAGCGCAAATAATATTTAATTTCTAACACAAGTATTTTCACGTGAATATTAAAAAAAGAAATAGTTTGGTGAAAATTACGTCAGATTGAAAACGACTAATTTAAAATGTCTCATTTAAAAGAACTTTCTTTTCACTTTGTTAAAAAATACCAGGAGACAAAGACTCTGTTTACTTAATTCCTTTTAAATTAGCTTATTTTGAAATGTTGTTACACGTGTCTACGTCATCAAGTTATTTTTATTTCGACGTTTTATTTGTATTTTTATTAATGTTGTACTAATTTATTTGTTTTTTCGTTATTTAAAATAAAAATATCTCTATCTCTCTATTCTAAAAAAAAGTAACTACCGCTGTCACCGCCGCCGCCGCCGCCGCCGCCGCCGCCGCCGGTTTTGAATTTTTTGTGACCGGTGGTCTTTCTTCGTTAATATTAAGAAAAATAATACATACAAAAATATGAAAATCGGTAGTATTATACAAAAATGTTTGATAAACACGCTGATGCAGACAGTTTTCAGATCGCAGAATTATTTTAAGAGATATTTAATACTAAAGTTGGACAAAATCGTTCCACTAAAAAAGTTTTATAGGAGCAAAAACTGTTCATAGGAATTTAATTATTTTTAGATCATTTTATGCGTTAGAATTTGCCGGAGTGCAGATTGCATTAATTTTTTTTATTTTGACTAATTTTCTGAGGTTTTATTTCTATTTTAAATTCAGATTTTCAGCATTTCTAGAGATATTTTTAACAGATTTTAGAAAGTGATATTAATTTAAACTGTTGCCAACTGTATAAACAGCGAAAGCAATAATGTTTGCTTCAAAAAAAAAAAAAAAAAATATTTATACGTGTAAATAAATTAAAAATTTATTTACACGTGACTATTATAAACAGAAAAAAACATTTGGAATTACAATTAAATAATTATGTACAAAAAGCATGAACTTATTAAAAATTATGTCATAAAAACTATAATTACACGTGAATTTTAAGAGAGAAAGGAATTTGTAAAGCAATAAATTTATTAACATGCGTTAGAAATCTTAAATAGGAGAAATTATGTCATATTTACGTCACATTGCAGTTATTACATAAAATGAACACAAAATAATATTGCAAAACGGTTTAAATTTAGAAATTGCGCTAGACATTTATTTGATATTTTAAGAAGATACTTTTCAACTATTTTTGTTAGGAAAGCGCAAATAATATTTAATTTCTAACACAAGTATTTTCACGTGAATATTAAAAAGAGAAAGAATAGTTTGGTCAAAATTACGTCAGATTAAAAACGATTAATTTAAAATGTCTCATTTAAAAGAACTTTCTTTTCACTTTGTTAAAAAATACCAGGAGACAAGGACTCTGTTTACTTAATTCCTTTTATATTAGCTTATTTTGAAATGTTGTTTTATTTGTATTTTTATTAATGTTGTACTAATTTATTTGTTTTTTCGTTATTTAAAATAAAAATTATGCCAATTTGTATAATTTGGCGAATTATATAATTTGGCGAATTTGGTCGATGGGATAATCAAGTAGTACCGCAACGGATTTGGCGTTAAAATTTCCCAATCAAAGAGAAATGAATAGAAATCCTTTTATAGAGAGATCGCCACTGTTTTTTAAATTATAATTCAATCTTTCGAAATCTTTTTAAAGCCGATCAAATTAGCGTGCATTTAGAGTCTACGATGTCTGGACGGGGGTTGGCGAGCGTAGCTCGTAGGGGGCCGAGCCCCCTAGTTCTAAAAAAAAGTAACTACCGCTGTCACCGCCGCCGCCGCCGGTTTTGAATTTTTTGTGACCGGAGGTCTTTCTTCGTTAATATTAAGAAAAATAATGCATACAAAAATATGAAAATCGGTAGTATTATACAGAAATGTTTGATAAATACGCTGATGCAGACAGTTTTCAGATCGAAGAATTATTTTAAGAGATATTTAATGCTAAAGTTACACAAAATCGTTCCACTAAAAAAGTTTTATAGGAGAAAAAACTGTTCATAGGAAATTAATCATTTTTAGATCACTAGGGGGCTCGGCCCCCTACGAGCTACGCTCGCCAACCCCCCGTTCAGACACTGCAGTCTCTAAAAGCACGCTAATTTGATCGGCTTTAATTGAATTTTTTTGGAAGATTGAATTATAATTAAAAAAACAAAGGCGATCGCCCTATAAACGGGTTTCTATTCATTTCTCTTTGATTGGGGAATTTTACGGAAAAATCAGCTGCCGTTAAAAGATACAATGGCATTTCAAAATCATCTAATATAAAATGAATTAAGTAAACAGAGTCTTTGTCTCCCGGTATTTTTTAACAAAGCGAAAAGAAAGTCCTTTTAAATAAAACATTTTAAATATATCGTTTTTAATCTGACGTAATTTTCACCAAACTTTTCTTTCCCTTTTTAATATTCACGTGAAAATGCTTTTATTAGAAATGAAATATTATTTGCGCTGTCAAAAAAAAAAAAAAAAAAAAAAAAAAAAAAAAAAAAAATAGTTGAAAAGTTCATCTCAAAATATCAAGTAAATGTCTCGCGCTATTTTTAAATTTAAACTACTATTTTGCAATATTATTTTTTGTTCATTTTACGTAATAAGTGTAATGTGACGTAAATGTGATGTAATTTCTCCTATTTAAGACTTCTAACGCATGTAATGAATTTATTACTTTACAATATCCTTTCTCTGTTAAAATTCACGTGTAATTATAGATGAAGTAATTTTCAATAAGTTCCTGCTTTTTATACGTAATTATTTAATTCTAATTTGAAAGTTTTTCTTTTCTGTTTATAATAGTCACGCGTAAATAAATTTTTAATTTGAAGCAAACATTATTGTTTCCGTTGTTTATACAGTTTGGCAACGGGTTAAATTAGTACAATTTTCTGAAATAAGTAAAAAAATATCTCTCGAAATGCTGAAAATTTGAATTTAAAATAGAAATGAAACCTCGAAAAATGAGTCAAATTAAAAAAATAAATTATTTCTGCACACCGGGAAATTATAACGTATAAAATGATCTAAAAAGTATTAAATTCCGATGTATAGTTTTTGCTCCTATAAAACTTTTTTAATGGAACGATTTTGTCCAACTTTAGCATTAAATATCTCTTAAAATAATTCTTCGATTTGAAAACTGTCTACATCAGCGTGTTTATCAAACATTTCTGTATAATACTACCAATTTTCATATTTTTGTATGCATTATTTTTCTTAATATTAACGAAGAAAGACCTCCGGTCACAAAAAATTCAAAACCGGCGGCGGCGGCGGCGGCGGCGGTGACAGCGGGAGTTACTTTTTTTTAGAATAGAGAGATTTTATGCGTTAGAATTTGCCGGAGTGCAGATTGCACTAATTTTTTTATTTTGACTAATTTTTTGAGGTTTTATTTCTATTTTAAATTTAGATTTTCAGCATTTCTAGAGATATTTTTAACAGATTTTAGAAAGTGATATTAATTCAAACTGTTGCCAAATGTATAAACAGCGGAAACAATAATGTTTGCTTCAAAAAAAAAAAAAAAAAAAAATATTTATACGTGTAAATAAATTAAAAATTTATTTACACGTGACTATTATAAACAGAAAAAAACATCTGGAATTAGAATTAAATAATCTCTCTATTCTAAAAAAAAGTAACTACCGCTGTCACCGCCGCCGCCGGTTTTGATTTTTTTGTGACCGGAGGTCTTTCTTCGTTAATATTAAAAAAACTGTTGCATACAAAAATATGAAAATCGGTAGTATTATAGAAAAATGTTTGATAAACACGCTGATGCAGACAGTTTTCAAATCGAAGAATTATTTTAAGAGATATTTAATGCCAAAGTTGGACAAAATCGTTCCACTAAAATAGTTTTATAGGAGCAAAAACTGTACATAGGAATTTAATCATTTTTAGATCATTTTATGCGTTAGAATTTGCCGGAGTGCAGATTGCATTAATTTTTTTATTTTGGCTCATTTTTTCAGGTTTTATTTCTATTTTAAATTCAAATTTTCAGCATTTCTAGAGATATTTTTTACAGATTTCAGAAAATTGCACTAATTTAAACTGTTGCCAACTGTATAAAAAGTGCAAGCAATAATGTTTGCTTCAAATTGAAAATTTATTTACACGTAACTATTATAAGCAGGAAAAAAACTTTTAAATTAGAATTAAATAATTACATATAAAAAGCAGGAACTTATTAAAAATTATGTCATAAAAAGTATACGCGTGAATTTTAAAAGAGAAAGAATATTGTAAAATAATAAATTCATTAACATGCGTTAGAAGTCTTAGGAGAAATTACGTCATATTTACGTCACATTATAGCTATTACATAAAATGAACACAAAATAAAATTGCAAAAATGTTTAAATTTAGAAATTGCGCTAGACATTTATTTAACATTTTGAGAGGATATTTTGAACTATTTTTGTTAGGAAAGCGCAAATAATGTTTAATTGCTAACAAAAGTACTTTCACGTGATTATTTAAAAGAGAAAGAATAGCTTGGTAAAAATTACGTCAGATTAAAAACGATTAATTTAAAATGTCTCATTTAAAAGAACTTTCTTTTCACTTTGTTAAAAAATAACAGGAGACAAAGACTCTGTTTACTTAATTCCTTTTATATTAGCTTATTTTGAAATGTTGTTACACGTGTCTACGTCATCAAGTTATTTTTATTTCGTCGTTTTATTTGTATTTTTATTAATGTTGTACGAATTTATTTGTTCTTTCGTTATTTAAAATAAAAATTATGTCAATTTATATAATTTGGCGAGTGGTTTGGCGATTTATATAATTTGGCGAAATTGGTCGACGAGATAATCAAGTAGTACCGCAGCGGATTTGGCGTTAAAATTCCCCAATCAAAGAGAAATGAATAGAAATTCGTTTATAGGGAGATCGCCACTGTTTTTTAAATTATAATTCACTCTTTCGAAATCTTTTTAAAGACGATCAAATTAGCGTGCATTTAGAGCCTGCGGTGTCTGGACGGGGGTTGGCGAGCGTAGCTCGTAGGGGGCCGAGCCCCCTAGTTATGTACAAAAAGCAGGAACTTATTAAAAATTATGTCATAAAAACTATAATTACACGTGAATTTTAAGATAGAAAGGAATTTGTAAAGCAATAAATTTATTAACATGCGTTAGAAGTCTTAAATAGGAGAAATTATGTCATATTTACGTCACATTGCAGTTATCTCTCTATTCTAGAAAAAAGTAACTACCGCTGTCACCGCCGCCGCCGCCGCCGCCGCCGCCGGTTTTGAATTTTTTGTGACCGGAGGTCTTTCTTCGTTAATATTAAGAAAAATATTGCATACAAAAATATGAAAATCGGTAGTGTTATACAGAAATGTTTGATAAACACGCTGATGCGGACAGTTTTCAAAACGAAGAATTATTTTAAGAGATATTTAATGCTAAAGTTGGACAAAATCGTTCCACTAAAAAAGTTTTATAGTAGCAAAAACTATACATCGGAATTTAATAATTTTTAGTTCATTTTATACGTTATAATTTCACGGTGTGCAGAATTGATTTATTTTTTTAATTTGACTCATTTTTCGAGGTTTTATATCTATTTTAAATTCAAATTTTCAGCATTTCGAGAGATATTTTTTACAGATTTTAGAAAGTGATATTAATTTAAACTGTTGCCAACTGTATAAACAGCGGAAACAATAATGTTTGCTTAAAATATATATATATATATATTTACACGTGTAGTAAATAAAAAAAATTATTTACACGTGACTATTATAAACAGAAACAAGTTGGAAATTGCTCGTCAAACGTGGCAAATGAGGTGCGTTCGTACTATAACTAGTTTTATAATTATTTTTTGCACACCATATTGTACTGAATGTATAATTTTTTGAACTTCATAAAGCGCATAGTCTGATACATCATTAAAATGCACTTCCAATATTTTTTTCCCATTCCCCGTAATGTAACGGATCACTTTTGACTGTCCCTGTAATTAAACTATACATCCGATTTTCCTAAAATTTGAAATAGCTCAACAAAATTTTGCAACAATTATATCTTTAAAATTTCAGACCATTCGGGAGGCTGTAATATCATTAAAATGCACTTGCAATAATTTTTCCCATTGGCCGTAATGTAAAGAAAAACTTTTGACTGTCCCTGTAATTAAACTATGCATCCGATTTTCCTAAAATTTGAAAGGGCTCGACAAAATTTTGCAACAGTTATATCTTTAAAATTTCAGATCATTCGGAAGGCTCTAATATCATTAAAATCCACTTGCAATAATTTTTCCCATTGGCCGTAATGTAAAGAAAAACTTTCGACTGTCCCTGTAATTAAACTATACATCCGATTTTTCTAAAATTTGAAAGGGCTCGACAAAATTTTGCAACAGTTATATCTTTAAAATTTCAGATCATTCGGAAGGCTCTCATACCATTAAAATGCACTTGCAATAATTTTTCCCATTGGCCGTAATGTAAGGAAAAACTTTTGACTGTCCCTGTAATTAAACTATACATCCGATTTTCATAAAATTTGAAATGGCTCGACAAAATTTTGCAACAATCATATATTTGAAATTTCAGACCATTCGGTTGGGTAGTTTTGGCTCTGTTACATGCGGACAGACGGACGGACAGACGGACAGACGGACGGACTGAACGACGACTATAGGTGCTACGTATTTATATAATTACGAACGCACCTAAAAAACATTTGGAATTAGAATTAAATAATTATGTACAAAAAGCAGGAACTTATTAAAAATTACGTCATAAAAACTATAATTACACGTGAATTTTAAGAGAGAAAGGAATTTGTAAAATAATAAATTTATTAACATGCGTTAGAAGTCTTAAATAGGAGAAATTACGTCATATTTACGTCACATTACAGTTATTACATAAAATGAACACAAAATAATATTGCAAAACGGTTTAAATTTACAAATTGCGCTAGACATTTATTTGATATTTTGAGAGGATACTTTTCAACTATTTTTCTTAGGAAAGCGCAAATAATATTTTATTTCTAACACAAGTATTTTCATGTGAATATTAAAAAGAGAAAGAATAGTTTAGTCAAAATTACGTCAGATTAAAAACGATTAATTTAAAATGTCTTATTTAAAAGAATTTTCTTTTCGCTTTGTTAAAAAATACCGGGAGGCAAAGATTCTGTTTACTTAATTCCTTTTATATTAGCTTATTTTGAAATGTTGTTACACGTGTCTACGTCATCAAGTTATTTTTATTTCGACGTTTTATTTGTATTTTTATTAATGTTGTACTAATTTATTTGTTCGTTCGTTATTTAAAATAAAAATTATGTCAATTTGTATAATTTGGCAAGTGGTTTGGCGATTTATATAATTTGGCGAAATTAGTCGACGGGATAATCAAGTAGTACCGCAGCGGATTTGGCGTTAAAATTTCCCCAATCAAAGAGAAATGAATAGAAATCCGTTTATATGGAGATTGCCACTGTTTCTTAAATTATAATTCAATCTTTCGAAATCTTTTTAAAGCCGATCACATTAGCGTGCATTTAGAGTCTGCGGTGTCTGGACGGGGGTTGGCGAGCGTAGCTCGTAGGGGGCCGAGCCCCCTAGTTACATAAAATGAACACAAAATAATATTGCAAAACGGTTTAAATTTAGAAATTGCGCTAGACATTTATTTGATATTTTAAGAGGATACTTTTCAATTATTTTTGTTAGAAAAGCGCAAATAATATTTAATTTCTAACACAAGTATTTTCACGTGAATATTAAAAAGAGAAAGAATAGTTTGGTCAAAATTACGTCAGATTAAAAACGATTAATTTAAAATGTCTCATTTAAAAGAACTTTCTTTTCACTTTGTTAAAAAATACCAGGAGACAAAGACTCTGTTTACTTAATTCCTTTTATATTAGCTTATTTTGAAATGTTGTTTTACTTGTATTTTTATTAATGTTGTACTAATTTATTTGTTTTTTCGTTCTTTAAAATAAAAATTATGCCAATTTGTATAATTTGGCGAATTATATAATTTGGCGAAATTGGTCGATGGGATAATCAAGTAGTACCGCAACGGATTTGGCGTTAAAATTTCCCAATCAAAGAGAAATGAATAGAAATCCTTTTATAGAGAGATCGCCACTGTTTTTTAAATTACTAGGGTGCTCTGCCCCCTACGAGCTACGCTCGTCAACCCCCGTTCAGACACCGCAGACTCTAACAGCACTCTAATTTGATCGCCTTTAAAAAGATTTCGGAAGATTGAATTATAATTTTAATCTGACAATTATAATCTGACGTAATTTTCACCAAAATTTTCTTTCTCTTTTTAATATTCACGTCAAAATACTTTTGTTAGAAATGAAATATTATGATCATCTTAAAATGTCAAGTAAATGTCTCGCGCAATTTTTAAATTAAAACTGTTTTGCGATATTATTTTTTGTTCATTTTACGTAACAAGTGTAATATGACGTAAATTCTCCTATTTAGGACTTCTAACGCATGTTAATGAATTTATTATTTTACAATATTCTTTCTCATTTAAAATTCACGTGTAACTATAGTTTTTATGACGTGATTTTCAATGAGTTGCTGCTTTTTATATTTTTTGTTTATAATAGTCACGTGTAAAATAAACTTTTAATTTGAAGCAAACATTACTGTTTCCGCTGTTTATACAGCTGGCAACAGTTTAAATTAATACAATTTTCTAAAATTTGTAAAAAATATCTCTCGAAATGCTGAAAATTTGAATTTAAAATAGAAATAAAACCTCGAAAAATTATTCAAATTAAAAAACTAACTGCAATCTGCACACCGGGAAATTCTGACGCATAAAATGATCTGAAAATGATTAAATTCCTATGTACAGTTTTTGCTCCTATAAAACTTTTTTAATGGAACGATTTTGTCCAACTTTGGCATTAAATATCTCTTAAAATAATTCTTCGATTTGAAAACTGTCTACATCAGCGTGTTTATCAAACATTTTTCTATAATACTACCGATTTTCACATTTTTGTATGCAACAGTTTTTTTAATATTAACGAAGAAAGACCTCCTGTCACAAAAAATTCAAAACCGGCGGCGGCGGTGACAGCGGTAGTTACTTTTTTTTAGAATAGAGAGATAATTCAATCTTTCGAAATCTTTTTAAAGCCGACCAAATTAGCGTGCATTTAGAGTCTACGGTGTCTGGACGGGGGTTGGCAAGCGTAGTTCGTAGGGAGCCGAGCCCCCTAGTTCTAAAAAAAAGTAACCACAGCTGTCACCGCCGCCGCCGCCGCCGCCGCCGCCGGTTTTGAATTTTTTGTGACCGGAGGTCTTTCTTCGTTAATATTAAGACAAATAATGCATACAAAAATATGAAAATCGGTAGTATTATACAGAAATGTTTGATAAACACGCTGATGTAGACAGTTTTCAGATCGAAGAATTATTTTAAGAGATATTTAATGCTAAAGTTGGACAAAATCGTTCCACTAAAAAAGTTTTATAGGAGCAAAAACTGTTCATAGGAAATTAATCATTTTTAGATCATTTTATGCGTTAGAATTTACCGGAGTGCAGATTGCATTAATTTTTTTATTTTGACTAATTTTTTGAGGTTTTATTTCTATTTTAAATTTAGATTTTCAGCATTTCTAGAGATATTTTTAACAGATTTTAGAAAGTGATATTAATTTAAACTGTTGCCAACTGTATAAACAGCGGAAGCAATAATGTTTGCTTCAAAAAAAAAAAATATATATATATATATTTATACGTGTGAATAAATTAAAAATTTATTTACACGTGACTATTATAAACAGAAAAAAACATTTGGAATTAGAATTAAATAATTATGTACAAAAAGCAGGAACTTATTAAAAATTATGTCATAAAAACTATAATTACACGTGAATTTTAAGAGAGAAAGGAATTTGTAAAGCAATAAATTTATTGACATGCGTTAGAAGTCTTAAATAGGAGAAATTACGTCATATTTACGTCACATTACAGTTATTACATAAAATGAACACAAAATAATATTGCAAAACGGTTTAAATTTAGAAATTGCGCTAGACATTTATTTGATATTTTAAGAGGATACTTTTCAATTATTTTTGTTAGAAAAGCGCAAATAATATTTAATTTCTAACACAAGTATTTTCACGTAAATATTAAAAAAAGAAATAGTTTGGTCAAAATTACGTCAGATTGAAAACGATTAATTTAAAATGTCTCATTTAAAAGAACTTTCTTTTCACTTTGTTAAAAAATACCAGGAGTCAAAGACTCTGTTTACTTAATTCCTTTTAAATTAGCTTATTTTGAAATGTTGTTACACGTGTCTACGTCATCAGGTTATTTTTATTTCGACGTTTTATTTGTATTTTTATTAATGTTGTACTAATTTATTTGTTTTTTCGTTATTTAAAATAAAAATATCTCTATCTCTCTATTCTAAAAAAAAGTAACTACCGCCGCCGCCGGTTTTGAATTTTTTGTGACCGGTGGTCTTTCTTCGTTAATATTAAGAAAAATAATACATACAAAAATATGAAAATCGGTAGTATTATACAGAAATGTTTGATAAACACGCTGATGCAGACAGTTTTCAGATCGCAGAATTATTTTAAGAGATATTTAATACTAAAGTTGGACAAAATCGTTCCACTAAAAAAGTTTTATAGGAGCAAAAACTGTTCATAGGAATTTAATTATTTTTAGATCATTTTATGCGTTAGAATTTGCCGGAGTGCAGATTGCATTAATTTTTTTATTTTGACTAATTTTTTGAGGTTTTATTTCTATTTTAAATTCAGATTTTCAGCATTTCTAGAAATATTTTTAACAGATTTTAGAAAGTGATATTAATTTAAACTGTTGCCAACTGTATAAAGAGCGAAAGCAATAATGTTTGCTTCAAAAAAAAAAAAAAAAAAAAAAAAAAATATATTTATACGTGTAAATAAATTAAAAATTTATTTACACGTGACTCTTATAACCAGAAAAAAACATTTGGAATTAGAACTAAATAATCTCTCTATTCTAAAAAAAAGTAACTACCGCTGTCACCGCCGCCGCCGCCGCCGCCGCCGCCACCGCCGCCGCCGGTTTTGAATTTTTTGTGACCGGAGGTCTTTCTTCGTTAATATTAAGAAAAATAATGCATACAAAAATATGAAAATCGGTGGTTTTATACAGAAATGTTTGATAAACATGCTGATGCAGACAGTTTTCAAATCGACGAATTATTTTAAGAGATATTTAATGCTAAAGTTGGACAAAGTCGTTCCACTAAAAAAGTTTTATAGCAGCAAAAACTATACATGGCAGTGTAATCATTTTTAGATTATTTTATGCGTTAGAATTTGCCGGAGTGCAGATTGCATTAATTTTTTTATTTTGACTCATTTTTTCAGGTTTTATTTCTATTTTAAATTCAAATTTTCAGCATTTCTAGAGATATTTTTTACAGATTTCAGAAAATTGTACTAATTTAAACTGTTGCCAACTGTATAAAAAGCGCAAGCAATAATATTTGCTTCAAATTAAAAATTTATTTACACGTGACTATTATAAACAGGAAAAAAACTTTCAAATTAAAATTAAATAATTACGTATAAAAAGCAGGAATTTATTAAAAATTATGTCATAAAAAGTACACACGTGAATTTTAAAAGAGAAAGGATATTGTAAAATAATAAGTTCATTAACATGCGTTAGAAGTCGTAGGAGAAATTACGTCATATTTACGTCACATTATAATTATTACATAAAATGAACACAAAATAATATTGCAAAAAGTTTAAATTTAGAAATTGCGCTAGACATTTATTTAATATTTTGAGGGGATTTTTTCAACTATTTTTGTTAGGAAAGCGCAAATAATATTTCCTTTCTAACAAAAGTATCTTCACGTGAATATTTAAAAGAGAAAAAAATAGCTTGGTAAAAATTTCGTTAGATTAAAAACAATTAATTTAAAATGTCTCATTTAAAAGAACTTTCTTTTCGCTTTGTTAAAAAATACCAGGAGACAAAGACTCTGTTTACTTAATTCCTTTTATATTAGCTTATTTTGAAATGTTGTTACACGTATCTACGTCATCAAGTTATTTTTATTCGAAGTTTTATTTGTATTTTTATTAATGTTGTACGAATTTATTTGATCTATTGTTATTTAAAATAAAAAATTATGTCAATTTGTATAATTTGGCGAGTGGTTTGGCGATTTATATAATTTGGCGAAATTGGTCGACGAGATAATCAAGCAGTACCGCAGCGGATTTGGCGTTAAAATTCCCCAATCAAAGATAAATGAATAGAAATTCGTTTATAGTGAGATCGCCACTGCTTTTTACATTATAATTCAATCTTTCGAAATCTTTTTAAAGCCGATCAAATTAGCGTGCATTTAGAGTCTGCGGTGTCTGGGCGGGGGTTGGCGAGCGTAGCTCGTAGGGGGCCGAGACCCCTAGTTATGTACAAAAAGCATGAACTTATTAAAAATTATGTCATAAAAACTATAATTACACGTGAATTTTAAGAGAGAAAGGAATTTGTAATGCAATAAATTTATTAACATGCGTTAGAAGTCTTAAATAGGAGAAATTATGTCATATTTACGTCACATTGCAGTTATTACATAAAATGAACACAAAATAATATTGCAAAACGGTTTAAATTTAGAAATTGCGCTAGACTTTTATTTGATATTTTAAGAAGATACTTTTCAACTATTTTTGTTAGGAAAGCGCAAATAATATTTAATTTCTAACACAAGTATTTTCACGTGAATATTAAAAAGAGAAAGAATAGTTTGGTCAAAATTACGTCAGATTAAAAACGATTAATTTAAAATGTCTCATTTAAAAGAACTTCCTTTTCACTTTGTTAAAAAATACCAGGAGACAAAGACTCTGTTTACTTAATTCCTTTTATATTAGTTTATTTTGAAATGTTGTTTTATTTGTATTTTTATTAATGTTGTTCTAATTTATTTGTTTTTTCGTTATTTAAAATAAAAATTATGCCAATTTGTATAATTTGGCGAATTATATAATTTGGCGAAATTGGTCGATGGGATAATCAAGTAGTACCGCAACGGATTTGGCGTTAAAATTTCCCAATCAAAGAGAAATGAATAGAAATCCTTTTATAGAGAGATCGCCACTGTTTTTTAAATTATAATTCAATCTTTCGAAATCTTTTTAAAGCCGATAAAATTAGCGTGCATTTAGAGTCTACGGTGTCTGGACGGGGGTTGGCGAGCGTAGCTCGTAGGGGGCCGAGCCCCCTAGTTCTAAAAAAAAGTAACTACCACTGTCACCGCCGCCGCCGCCGCCGCCGCCGCCGCCGCCGCCGGTTTTGAATTTTTTGTGACCGGAGGTCTTTCTTCGTTAATATTAAGAAAAATAATGCATACAAAAATATGAAAATTGGTAGTATTATACAGAAATGTTTGATAAACACGCTGATGCAGACAGTTTTCAGATCGAAGAATTATTTTAAGAGATATTTAATGTTAAAGTTGGACAAAATCGTTCCACTAAAAAAGTTTTATAGGAGAAAAAACTGTTCATAGGAAATTAATCATTTTTAGATCATTTTATGCGTTAGAATTTGCCGGAGTGCAGATTGCATTAATTTTTTTATTTTGACTAATTTTATGAGGTTTTATTTCTATTTTAAATTTAGATTTTCAGCATTTCTAGAGATATTTTTAACAGATTTTAGAAAGTGATATTAATTCAAACTGTTGCCAACTGTATAAACAGCGGAAGCAATAATGTTTGCTTCAAAAAAAAAAATATTTATACGTGTAAATAAATTAAAAATTTATTTACACGTGACTATTATAAACAGAAAAAAACATTTGGAATTACAATTAAATAATTATGTACAAAAAGCAGGAACTTATTAAAAATTATGTCATAAAAACTATAATTACACGTGAATTTTAAGAGAGAAAGGAATTTGTAAAGCAATAAATTTATTAACATGCTTTAGAATTCTTAAATAGGAGAAATTATGTCATATTTACGTCACATTGCAGTTATTACATAAAATGAACACAAAATAATATTGCAAAACGGTTTAAATTTAGAAATTGCGCTAGACATTTATTTGATATTTTAAGAAGATACTTTTCAACTATTTTTGTTAGGAAAGCGCAAATAATATTTAATTTCTAACACAAGTATTTTCACGTGAATATTAAAAAGAGAAAGAATAGTTTGGTCAAAATTACGTCAGATTAAAAACGATTAATTTAAAATGTCTCATTTAAAAGAACTTTCTTTTCACTTTGTTAAAAAATACCAGGAGACAAAGACTCTGTTTACTTAATTCCTTTTATATTAGCTTATTTTGAAATGTTGTTACACGTGTCTACGTCATCAAGTTATTTTTATTTCGACGTTTTATTTGTATTTTTATTAATGTTGTACTAATTTATTTGTTTTTTCGTTATTTAAAATAAAAATTATGTCAATTTGTATAATTTGGCGAGTGGTTTGGCGATTTACATAATTTGGCGAAATGGGCCGACGGGATAATCAAGTAGTACCGCAACGGATTTGGCGTTAAAATTCCCCAATCAAAGAGAAATGAATAGAAATACGTTTATAGAGAGATCGCCACTGTTTTTTAAATTATAATTCAATCTTTCGAAATCTTTTTAAAGCCGATCAAATTAGCGTGCATTTAGAGTCTACGGTGTCTGGGCGGGGGTTGGCGAGCGTAGCTCGTAGGGGGCCGAGCCCCCTAGTATATGAAAAAAAAAAAAAACTGATTGATAATTTCCTGATCTTTTTCAGATTTGTCTGATATATGTATTTTTTTTTATTTTATTATTATTTTTTTTTTTTAAGCAAAGATGCCATAGACCTCCACCAAATTTATTGCTATAATTATTTTATCTTTATACAGTTCGGACGACGAATCACACAATCGACGAATCACACAGGTTCACGTATCTCAAGAATTAATTACTCCACGTACAGGTTTTCATTCACGAAACTTTTGCCGGTCTCAGGTGAATCTTCCGCTGAAGGGTCGGGCCGGGCTGGGTCATGACCGAGCCTTACTTTTTTCTGAAGGATCGAACCTAACTTCTTTTTTCCTTACAGACCCGGTACTGGCTTCATTCTTCCTAGGTCCATAAGAAAATTATTGTGCCGGTATGGCCTTTGACCCGGCTCAAACATTTTATCAAAAAATGTATATGTCGTAGACTAATTGAGAAATCCGGCTCTTTGCAAACAGCCTAGGCTCTTTGCAAAGAGCCGGGCTAATTGGTGAATCCATCTCCCTTTTTTCGATTAGCCTGATATTTTTCAGGCTTATTGCAAAGAGCCTAGAAAGCGTTAGGCTAATTGAAAAATGACCACTTATTATCCGATCAGGGTGATATTTTTAGCTCACAGGCTATCAAAGCCTGAGAGCTTATGTGCCGCCGATTCTGTATGTACGTGTGTACGTACGTACGTACGTATGTACGTAACGCGATAACTCTTGATAGAAATATCCGATTTGCTTCAAATTATTTTTCTAGGTTCATTCTGATAAGGTGCTTCCCTGATTATTTTTTGGGGTTCATTGGTTAAGGATAAAGGGGGAAAAGGGGGGCTAGTCCCCCCCCTTAATTTATATAAATGGGTTTTTCATGCAGAAATATTCGATTTGCTCAAAATTTGGTATACCGGTTTATTGTGTTAAGGAGCTTCCCTGATTAGATTTGAAAGCTCATTATTTAAGTATAAAGGGGGGCTACCCCCCTTAATTCAGATAAATCGGTTTTTCATGATGAATTATTCGATTTGCTCCAAATTTGGTATACCGGTTTATTAAGTTAAGGAGCTGCCTTGATTAGATTTGGAGGTTCATTAGTTACATATAAAGGTGGGAAAGGGGGGGCTATCCCTCCGTAATTTAGATAAATGGGTTTTTCATGCAGAAATATGCGATTTGCTATAAATTTTGTATACCGGTTAATTATGTTAAGCAGCTTCCCTGATTACATTTGGAAGATCATTATTATGTATAAAGGGGGGGAAAGGGGGGCAATCGCCTCTCCCCTTAATTTAGATAAATGCGTTTTTGATGTAGAATTATTCGATTAGCTCAAATTTGGTATACTGATTTATTATGTTAAGGAGATGGCTTGATTAGATTTGGAGGCTCATTAGTTAAGTATAAAGGGAGGAAAGGAGGGGGCTAGCCCCCCCCTTTATTTTGGTAAATTTGTTTTTAATGCAAAATTATTCGATTTGCTCCAAATTTGGTATACCGCTTTATTATGTTAAGGAGCTTCCCTGATTAGATTTGGAGGTTCATTAGTTAAGTATAAAGGGAGGAAAGGGGGGCTAGACCCCCCCTTAATTTAGATAAATGGGTTTTTCATGCAGAGTTATTCGATTTGCTCCAAATTTCGTATACCGGTTTATTATGTTAATTTGCTTCCCTGATTAGATTTGGAGGTTCTTTGGTTAAGTAGAAACGGAGGCAACGGGGACTAATACCTTCATTTATTTTTCGAGGGGCATTATTCTTTGAAATAAGAGTACAATATACAATTAGTGTGAATAGCCTGTAAGCTCAATGCCATCAATTTAACTGGGCAATTTTCTTTTTATTAGGTTTATTAACGCATAACCCTACCCAAACCCGAAAAATAAATTACAACAGACCGTACCCCGATCCGAGCAAGACAAAATAATTTCAGTCTACATGCCACCCGACCCGAACCTGAGAGTTCCATTTGAAAAAACCCGAAATCCAGAATAATATCTGATAACCGACAAAAATTTTCCAATGATCCATAACTGGATCCGAACAAGACAAATTAGTTTCCGTGGACACGCAACGCTACTATAACCTAAAAATTCCATTCGAAGTCAACCTGAAACCCGTCCCGAACGAAATCTTAACCGACAAAAATATTCCAAAGAACTATAACCCGATGCAAGCCAGACAAAATAATGTCCATCCACCGGCAACCCGATCCGAAACTGAAAGTTCTAATTGAACACAATCCGAAACCTGGTTGTGGTCGGTTTTCGGATTGACTTCAAATGGAACCTTCAAGTTCGGATCCGGTTGAAAAAAAATTAAACTAAATTAGATAATTCTGCATGAAAACCCATTTTTCTAAATTAAGGGGAAGGGCAATTGCCCCCCTTTCCCCCTTTTATACTTAACCAATGAACCTACAAATCAAATGAAGGAAGCCATATCGTAATAAACTGGTATATCAAATTTGAAGCAAATCGAATAATTCTGTATGAAAAACCCATTTATCTAAATGAAGGGACCCAACCCCTGTCCCTCATTTATACTTAACCAATAAATCTCCAAATCTAATCAAGGCAGCTCCTTAACATAATAAACCGGTATACGAAATTTGTAGCAGATCGAATAACTCTGCAAGAAAAACTCATCTATCTAAATAAAGGGGGGAGTCTAGCCCCCTTTCCTCCCTTTATACTTAACTAATGAACTTCCAAATCTAATCATGGAAGCTCCTTAACATAATAAACCGATATGCCAAATTTGGAGCAAATCGAATAATTTTGCATTAAAAACCCATTTACCTAAATTACGGGGGGATAGCCCCCCTTTCCTCCCTTTATATGTAACTAATGAACCTCCAAATCTAATCAATGCAGCTCCTTAACTTAATAAACCGGTATACCAAATTTGGAGAAAATCGAATAATTCATCATGAAAAACCGATTTATCTAAATTAAGGGGGTAGCCCCCCTTTATACTTAAATATTGAGCTTCCAAATCTAATCAGGGAAGCTAATTGACACAATAAACCGGTATACCAAATTTGGAGCAAGTTGAATATTTCTGCATGAAAAACCGTACATACGTACGTACGTACGTACACACGTACATACAGAATCGGCGAGCACATAAGCTCTCAGGCTTTGATAGCCTGTGAGCTAAAATTATCACCCTGATCGGATAATAAGTGGTCATTTTTCAATTAGCCTAACGCTTTCTAGTCTCTTTGCAATAAGCCTAAAAAATATCAGGCTAATTGGAAAAAGGGAGATGGATTCTCCAATTAGAGTGGCTCTTTGCAAAGAGCCGGATTTCTCAATTAGCCTACGACATATATATTTTTAAATCGCCGTTATTCTATAATTAAAATTTAAAATTTATTATTTTTAAAGAACAGTAGATTTCTAGGCAATAAAATTAAAATGCAGTAAAACTGTTGAAAAAGAACCTATCTATGACGGAATACTGCCTTTAAGGGATAGGTGTCCTGATCTATGCAAAACGAATATAATATTACGAGAGAAAAGAATATTATACATTTAAACATGCTAATGAGAGAACTTGTCTACGAGACATTTTTTTTCCTATCCCATTACGTCTTAGAAAGTTTTACTGTATAGCATTTTTCAGATTTTGAAATAAGGACTAACGATATCAATGATAATTGAAAGATTTACATTCAAAGATAGATTTATTAAACTAGAAAACAGGAATTCTGCTTTTTCAGAATTTAGTGTCGCCCCCGATGACAAAAATATATATGTATATAAATATTGATACAGTAGAGTCCCCATTAACCGAGTCAATCAAACTTATACTTTGGAATGGATCATTTTCTTCTGACGGACTGATGGCTTCCATTATTATGAAACAATCATTATAAATGAGGAGTTAGGTGAAGATGAAAGAGCAGTCGTAAAAAGTTAAAACTCCGATTTTCTGGTCAGAATGGAAAAACAAAATGGCCACTTTTTTTTTTTTTTTTTTTTTTTTTTTTTTTGAAAAAAAAAAAAAAAAAAAAAAAAAAAAAAAAAAAAACATGTTCAATTTGTTTTCCCTTTTCTGACCAGAAAATCAGAGTTCTAACTTTTTACGGCTGCTCTTTCATCTTCACCAAACACTTTATTTATAATGTCTGTTTCATAATAATGGAAGCCATCAATCCATCAGAAGGAAATAACTTGGTGAAAGCGGAAACTCCGATAATTGGGACTCTACTGTAGTTCAGATTTGAGACTTATAACACGCGATTATATTTTACATAATGTGACGTCATCCACATTCGCTGAAGAATTCATCATTTGCTATCCAGTGTTAAATAACATCTACAGTAAAGTACGCTTAGGACGTCACTATCGTTGAATGATACACAAATTAAAAAAAAGAGATTTCGTCATTCAAAAAACTCGACAAAAATATCGGCTATCTAAAGATTCACAGGCCTTCATTTGTTTGTATTGTTAATATAGATATTTAAAATTAAATTTATTTTCTAATAGCTCCATGTTTTATCAGAAATCCTTCAGTTATATTTTTTTCAAAACAGCACGTATTTTAATTAATTTTTTTTCTTCATTTTTTATGGGAAAATGGCAACAAAAAGTTTTAAATTGCTATTTTTCTTTTACTTTCTACAGAAATGGAGTTCTTCCGGTGCCGATATTAAGCAAATGGCTCTAAAAACTACAAAAAATTAATACCTAAAAAAACAAATGGAGGTGCAGATTTCAAACAAATTGTATTAAAAAGTTTTATTTTCCGAATACGACGGTATAAAAATTGAAAATGTGCGATTCTTAAAAGATTAAAAAATTATTCTAGAGTATTTAATTGTACTGCTTTGTTTTACGGCTGGCTTCTGTAAGTTAACGTAATTTTTTGGAGACTACACAAAATAAGCTGGGAGAATGAAATAGCCTTACCAGGGGCTAAAAAATAAGTATTGCAGTCTAGGGGGCTTCTTTAAAAATGATAGATTGTAAACATGAAAAACAAAAAGGCATCAGAATTCCTCGTACGAAAATATTTTTAACCATATCGACGTAAAAATCCATATTTTGCAGAATTACAGTAGTGACGGATCAGGACAGGACAGAGATTTTATCTTTTTTCTGAGCCGGGCCAATATTTTTTTTTTTTTTTTTTTTTTTTTTTTTTGTGTGTGTGTGTGTGTGTGTGTGTGTATGAACTGGGCCGGGATTGGGCCTAACTTTTAACTTTTATACTGGGCTGAACTATGGATCGGGCATGGCCCGAGCCCAGGGTGTGCAGACCCCTAGTTGCATGTATATTAGACCCATTTAAAATTCCAGAGAGAGATTTCGATAATGAACCACAAAAATAAAACTCCAATAGAGAAATTCCTGCGTAAGACGACTGCTCGTTTGAACAGCCTGTAAGATGAAAAAGCCGCAAAAACTCAACAGCTGCTCAGCGTGTTGAGGGAAACGCCTGATTTTCAAATCGTATTTTGTTCTTTCAAATTTATTAATGGTACATTAATGTAAATTAATAGTGGACTTTGCAACAACGCTACTGTTATCTAAAATGTTTCATGTATAAATTTTTTATAATTTTTTTTTTTTTTTTTTTTTTTTAAATAAGCCATCATTTTTTAAGAAATGCATAATAATTTTGGTATTTTCGCACATAAATATAATACACTTTTATACATGCTTTATTTGAAACAATTTAGTACAAACTTTTTAACAGCTAATAAGAGCACTAAAACTTTAAAATGAATATCAATATTATTTGTACAAAATAATAGTATTTTATTTATTGGAAAATATCTGTTAAGTTAGAATTTTTTTTTTCTAAAATGTCTTTAAGGAATGTCTCGAACATTTCTATTCCCGTTAATTATACTATCAGATATACCATATTTAACGATGTAAGAGGCTCTTTTGTAAAAGAATTAATGAAAATTTAACACTTTTTTTTTTGGAAAATATGTACAAATAAAAGAATAATTATGCCTAAATATTTTTTAATAATTTAAATGAAATATTTATTTAAGTGTAAAATATCTACTTAATTTTCATTGTGTTTGTTTTTGCGGATGTTTTAGAACTTCAGATACATATAAAAATCTAATTCGTTTAATTAATCTTAAAACGTATTAATTTTCTAACATTAAAATGATTATTCTCATATAGGTTATACTGCATATGTAAATCGTTGTACAGTAAAATTCGGATATAACGCTCACCGCTTAAAACGTTTTCCTGCCTTTTACGCTCATTTGTCCCGATCCCTTGAACCATACCATTAAGAACAATGTAAAAATTAATTGTTTTTAACGCTCCCCGCTTTTAACGCTTTCCCGCTTTTAACGCGCTTTTTATTGGCCTTTGAACAAAGAAATCCCGGATATTACGCATTGGTGCTTTGGTTTGCATCCGAAGTTTTCATTTTCTCGCCCGTACACTAGAGGTCTGCACGGGCCCGGGCTTGGCCCGAGGCCCTACCCGGCCCGGCCCGCGGGCCGGGCCGGGCCGGCGGAATGAAGGCGAATTTTCAAACGGGTCGGGCCGGCCGGCAGAATTAGGACAATTTTTTCAACGGGCCGGGCCGGGCCGGCAAAAGAATTAATCGGGCCTATCGGCCCGATATAAGAATTTCAGCGGAGCATATAAAATACGAGCCATTTTCAATGAATATGATTTTCTCGAGAAGTATAAATGTGCGTCACGAGCGGATGCGAGTTTAACAAAATCAATACAGAAATGTAACATGTCCATCGTAGAGATCGGCATCGTACAGTTTCAAGATGTCTGTCCGAGTTTAACTTTTTTTTCAGCAGACTCGTGCCGGGACGGAACTGGTCTTAATAGATCTCAGGATGTGTAGAACAGTCATTGTGTTTTGTAGTATTAATAGTGATAATGAACTTCTCTTAACAGTATCTTTGGAAATATACCTTAAGGTGGTTCTCATATTCACTGCTCAACAATGTGAAGCTTTCAGATACATTTTCTGACAAAATTTTTAACTATAAAGGCATAAAATTGACAGGCCTGCCTATTGAAGGCATTTGGAAACGAATAGCTTTTTCCATATTTGATAAATTACTTACAGAGATAACAGAGATTCCTGTCACGTGACTGTACGTTTTTCTCCTTTCCTGTGCCATCGCTTCCGGAAATTCGATTCAAAACGCTAACTTTGTATTGTATGACAGTATTTTCAGAAAGATATATTGCTTTTATCTATGAAAAAAAAACGACATTTACATAGCTTCTGAATAAGAATACCTGCCAATCTTACGCGTTTCCGAAAAGAAAAGAATTCATAAATGTGTCGAAATGTAGCTCCTTTGGATTTGAGAAAAGCCTTAAAAATGAGAGAAATATCTTCCCAAATCTACTTTTTATTATACAGCTTCAAAAGTTATCATGTTTTTAATTTAATCTGGTGAACTACCTTAATCTTTTAATGAATCCTTATTTCCATTTTGAAATGTCTGTAGACGCGATGACTAAAACACTGTAAGTAATCGTTAATGTTTACTATTGTGTGTTTTCTGTTTTGCGAACATCATAGTAATGTAAAATATACTGCAAAATGTTCCCATAAATATGTATGTAGTATTCATTAAAAGAATCGTAATTGTATGTTGAGAAAAAACGGATTTTTTTTTGTAGAAATTGTGTCGGGCCGGGCCGGGCCTGTTTTCACTGATTTTTGTACGGGCCGAGCCGGGCCGAGAAGTGTAAAAATGCAGACGGGCCGGGCCGGTCTCGGGCCGAACTTCCAATTTTTACACCGGGCCGGGCCGGGCCAAGATAGCTTTCGTTCGGGCCGGGCCGGGCCCGGTCCTGGAAATTCCGGCCCGTGCAGACCTCTACCGTACACAGAGAGAGAGAGAGAGAGAGAAAGAGGGGACACATGGAATTG
Source organism: Maratus speciosus (assembly GCA_963932465.1). Taxonomy (NCBI): domain Eukaryota; kingdom Metazoa; phylum Arthropoda; class Arachnida; order Araneae; family Salticidae; genus Maratus; species Maratus speciosus. The sequence goes on from OZ010792.1 coordinate 52,047,178, forward strand.
GCAGCCAGCCAATGCCCAAAGACTATGTAAAAAAAAAAAAGAAAAATATCAGCCAGCTCTGTGGTTTTTTTTCTCAGTGGATCAGAGAATAAAAGAATTTATGCCGTCCATCTCAGTAGCACCTGTCTGTCTCTTACTTCACACAAACTGTTTGAGCTTTTTTCATTTACACATAAGTAAGCAGTATCGCTGGCGACTCCAATTAGGTGCAACAAGGAAGCTACGAGTATGAAAAGAACACTGACTAATTCAAAAAAATTAGAAATTCTAAAAAATTATGACAAAAAATCCCCTATTGTGAGCCAAAAAGATTTTGCGTTATCTATGAATATCGCTCCGTTGTCTCTTCGGACACTTCTTCAAAACAGAAAAGATATTGAAAAAAAATGCTGCTATTGGTGGCTCAAAGAAAAAGAGAGTGAAAACAGGAAAATATGAAGATTTAGAAAAAGTTATGTACGAGTGGTTTCTTGAATCAAGACACTGTAACATACCTGTAAGCGGATCCATAGTTAAAGAAAAAGCGGCAGAAGTAGCTCAAAAGCTAAGAATCGAAGATTTTACTCCATCTAATGGGTGGTTAGATCGATTTTGAACCCGCCACGGAATTGTGTACAAGAAGATTTGCGGAGAATTCGCTCCTCTGAACACAGAAAATGCAGAATTTTGGTAAAAGAACGATCTTCCAAGGCTTATCAAAAACTATGCCAATTGTGATATTTATAACGCCGACGAATTTGGCTTACTTTTTAAAGCGATTCATGATAAATCCTTAACGTTTAAAGATGAGCAGTGCCATGGAGGGAAGCTCAGTAAAGAACGTGTTACTGTACTTGTTTGTTCCAACGCCGATGGGAGCGACAACGCAAGACTCTAGTGACTGAAAATTCGGCCAAATCTGGCTATTTAAAGAACATCAAACGACTGCCCTGTGACTATGCACATTAACGTAAGTCTTGGATGACGGGTTCCGAGTTCATTAAATATGTTTCTGATTTTGATGTCGAGATGCGGAAGCAAAATAGGCATGTCATACTATTGGTAGAAAATTGCGCAGCGCATCCCCAAGAAATACCAGATATTACAAACGTCTCTCTGGAATTTTTACCTGCAAACACCACAAGCGTACTTCAACCGATGGATCATTGGATCATAAAGGATTTAAAACAACATTATTGCAAACGTATACTGAAACGATTTCTACATGAAATGGAAAATAAAAGTAGTCGATCTTCTGTAACTCTCCTCGACGCCATGAACTATTTTAGCGCTGCATAGGATGCAATCAAACCTAAAATAATTCAAAATTGCTTTAAAAAGGCAAGCTCCATAACAGACGCCAACTATAATACTGATGCAGCTGAAGAGGGGTCGGAACCTATAGACAACGAGTACTGGCAAGCTGTTTGCGAGCATCTTGCAGAAAACGCACACAGCCTTCAGAACTATCTTAACAGTGATAAAGACGTTATCACAAGCAACGTTAGGAGCATTGACGACATTATAGGGGACACTGTACAGGATGCCGCAGAAGAAGAGGACCCTGATGAAGTTGTTGATGGCGATGTTCAAGAGCGCATCCCAACGATAGCTGAAGTAATGGAAGCTTTTAGCACTATCCGCCTATACATTGCTTCAGTAGATACCGCCGCTTCACTTGAAGATATATTAAGACATATAAACAAAGCAGAAAACGCTCTTTTGTGTGGTCGTTCGTTCACCCGTCAGACGAAACTCAATGAGTTTTTCTCTAAAACAGAATAAACAGTAAGTGAAAGTTTATAGTTCTCATAGTGGTGCTCAAGAATACAAATGTTACATTTTTTTTTAAACAAAATATTATTATTAGTTTCTTTCATAATTTTATTTTATGTTTAATATAACAATAAAGGTTCCTATTAGAAATGTTAAATATATTTTGTAGCTTTTAATGTTAACAATTCTTCTACTTATTCTGATTTGAAATAATAATACAATTTGTAAACACTATGTAAATTTGTGATATTTAAAATGAAGGAAACGTTTTGTACCTATGCTGGGGAGTTTCTATTTTAAATAACACGCGAAAATGATTCCCCGCATTATTTAAAGCAGATAATCTAATATTCGATTAATCAATTTTAATTTTAATCAAGCAGATAATCAATTTTAAAATGTCGAAAACTTTCTCCTGCATTTAACGCTTTCCCGCTTTTAACGCTCTTCTAGCCCTGTCCCCCGGAAGAGCGTTATATCCGGGTTTTACTGTATTTCATTTTGTAAGTTGTCTTTTAAAAAAAATACTATACTAATTACGATATATATATATATATATATATATATATATATATACAGGATGTTTCATAAAAGATGGGCAAAGAGGTAACTAAAGAGGCACTTTTAGAGGTGATAACATCATCAAACCATCAATACCATCAAACCAAAAAGAAAAAGAAGCAAAGGTGCTAGAGGGAGCCAAATGAGATATTCAGTGTTGCCAGTGGGCTACTTTTTTAAATTCAAATTTATTTATTTGCACCACAGTTTTAAATGTAAAATACCTCTTGTTTTAGCCTTAATTAATACGTCATTAAATAAAGCGATTTTTTCAATTTCAAGGAAGTGGTACTAACTATAAAACAGGAATTCTGCTTTTTCGGAATTTAGTGTCGCCCCGATGAAGAAAAATACGTATGTATACATAAACAGTACAAAAAATATTTCAATTTTAAGACTTACAATACACGCTTTTATTTTATGAAAAGTGACGTCATTCGCATCCGCTTAAGAAATCCACATTTACGATCCACTCTTAAACATCTACAGTAAAGTATGCATAGGACGTCACGAAATAATACTCAAATGCAGCAAAAAGATGCCGTTATTAATGAAACTCGACTAAAAAATCCGGCTGTCTAATGAATCATAGGCCTTCATTTGTTTGTAACATTAATAGAGATACTTAAAATTAAATATATTGTATAATATCTCCATGTTTTAACAGAAATCATTCGTTTATATTTTTTCAAAATAGCATATATTTTAATTACATTTTCCTTAAGTTTTTTTGAGAACATGGCAACAAAAAGATATAATTGCTATTTTTCAACTATTTTCCCTTTACTTTCTACGGAAAGGGAGTACTTCAGTTGCCAAAATTAAATAAATGGTGCTAAAAACTACATAAAATTAATGTGTCAAAAATAAATGGCGATGCAGTTTCAAACAAATTGCATTTAAAAGTACTGTTTTTCCCCAATACGACGGTATAAAAATTGAAAATGCGCGATGCTTAGAAGTTGCTATAGAGTATTTAATCGTACAATGAAACAGCTGCTTTGTTTTACGGCTGGTTTCTGTAAGGTAGCGTTGTATTTTGGAGACGACACAAAATAAGCTGGGAAAAGGAATAGCATACCTACCCGGAGCTAATAAAGAAATTTAAATTTAAAAATAGTAGCCCATTTGCAACACTGGATATGTTGTTATGCGAGGCAAACAAGCAAAGAACAAAAAAATTACAAAAGAAAGGTGGAAAACCCCTCTCCGTACAATCGTTGAGTCTCTAAGCCATTTCCATTTGCAGTTCCGTAGATAAAATGCATATCAGTCTTTTCCCTATTAGTGAAGGGCGACATCTTTCGTAAGGTTCCTACTGAGTTTGAATTTTGCACGCTCGGATAGGCACATTTTATGTATTAATCGAGGCGAAATTTTGCATACGCGTTCTTCTTTATTACCATATCACATTTGCGTGCTATTAGTGTTATTCTTCTTCCGATAGCTACCATTGGGAATGGACCTTTAACGTTTGCATGGACCAAGTCAGTGTTGTAAGTGGACTACTTCTTTTTCACGTATTTTGATTGCCATAAATATTTTAAAATTGATAATCCACATTGTTTTAACCTTATTTAATCTGTCATTAAGTAAGGCGTATTTCGCTACTTCAAAATAAAATAAAATAAAATAAAATAAAAAAAAAGAGTGGAAATTTATAAATCTGAATTTTAAAAAAAGTATCTCACTGGCAACACTGGACCAATTTTCCAAATGCGCCAGCACCTTTTCGTTTTATTTTCTAACATGCATTTTTTGATGAAAGTTGTTTGTTTGGATGTGTACTATCACCTCTTAAAGTTTTGCACATCTTTTATGAAACAGCCTGTATGATTATATATCATAAAAACTTGAGACATATTAAACGGGTTGCGTAAAAAAAAAAAATAAAAAAATAAAAAAATAATAATAATAATAAACAAAAAAAAACACATAACTGTTATGTAAGAACTTAGTAAAAGTACAGAAGTAACACAATCCTTCCCATATTAGGCTGATTTTAAAGTTGTAAAAGTGTGCCTTATGTAGTGGAAAGCACTGTTTGTATTAAATTTTCAAGAGTTGTGTGAGCGCACAGTATCACTTGTGTATTTAACAACATTCCTCATATAAAGCCTTTAAAAAAAATTCGATGAGGAAATTAAAGCAGAAAATTATGTATTTATGATTACAGTTCGTACATTTTTAAATATACAGGTACGCACGCAGTTTTCATTAATCCTATTACGTCTAGAAGACTGAAAAATAGATAAAAATGTTCATGCCAGGAGATTATGGATACGTTTTAAATATTTAATATTATGTTTTGAGTATTTTGAAATCCCGAGGTACACATAGAATATTGAAAAATCTTCTTTCTCATGGACGATTCAAATAATAAACATTTATAAGAATATCTTATGAGAATAAAATCTGCTTCACCCCTTAAGTTTTATAACGTGCATCTTGAATAAAATCAAAATATTTGATATAGTAGTCTACAAAAAAATGCAAAGGCTGATTTTGTCAGAAATGTAAACAGATGATGAAACAAAAAAGTGCTTGCATAATTTAAAATTTGAAAAAACGATTCAAAAACTCTAAAGTTATTGTAAAAGTAATTTCGAAAAAGAATGTATTATTTTAAAGAAAATTTACGGACATTTATTATATTGATATAATTATGTAGAGTTAGGTTGTTAGTAGGTTTTAAAAGCATCAAAATAAGTCATGAAAAGTAAACAATTCTTTATCTTTTGTCCAGAAAAATGTATCGAATTTCAAAGAAAAATATTCTTATCTTACCGTTAAAATTCACTGTTTTTTTTTTAAATATTAATAATATTTCGATTACTGTGAAAAGATAAAATAACCGTACATAATCTAATAAGAGATATTTTCATACGAAACGCAATTTTATATGCTTGTAATTAGGTCTACCCGAAAGTTCTGTCCGATAACATTATTCCATAAATACTTCAGATAATAAATTCAGATTTCTTCATTGGCACTACTTTTTTGACATGGTAAAATTTCCATTGTTTTCATCTTAATGTGAAATGTGGAAACAATAAGCATTTTAAAATTTCAAAAAAAGTGTTGCCAATGAAGAAATATGAATTAAAAAAAAAGTAGATTTGAAAAAACTTTCCGGCAGACCTAAGATTTTGTCCTTGTATATCCACATTTGAATGCACAAAGAAACAGAGCGAAAGTGAAGACGAAAATCAGACATGGATATAAAAAAAAGAAATACTAAGCACAAATTTCTCTAAAACTTAAAGCTATAAAAATAAAATCTCAGTTTTGTTGGTTTTAGTAGCACATATCAGTTGAGCTGCAAATTTTGTGATTAAAGTTAATCTGATCATTTGATTAATCTTCTGCAATCAGACCCATAGCCAAATGGCGTATTTGGCACCATGCCAAAAGTCGTGGGTAAAATCTTAAGCGGTATTCACATCCATAGTAAAGGATAATATAGACACGGTGGCATGGCTTAAAATTAAGCGGAAATAACGCAGTTTATAAAAAGAAGAAATCAAATACGCTATTTATTTTGCTGTGTCACTAAACTGCAAATTGTAGCAATTCATAAGACACTAGTTACTTGATTCTAGCTTATTTGACATTACTGTAGAAAATATTCACTGTTGAGATAGATTTTAAAAATTTTCACGCTTAAAAAATATTTAAAAGGCATAAAAAATCACTAAATTGAACTTCAGTTTTCGAACAAATTTTATTTGGAAGTACATTTTCCTCACTATTCGATTATGTAAAAATGGAAATTATGCAACCTTTAGAAGTGATGCCAAATGAATAAAGGCAAAAGCTATAGCACCGTTGCTACCGTCGTTATACATGCCAAAAAAAGTGTCCAAAAGAGAGCTATTATTTTTGGAGACTTCAGAAAATGCCAGAGTTAAAGAAATAGGTTGGTTGTGTTTATGACGACCAATTATCAACACGAGGGATATAGGTCCTAAGGAGCGGGAGGAGTGCCCTCCGCGGGGGTCTTTCTAAGGGAACCTAACCCGTATTTACAGATGGAAATCCACGGTTTGAAGAAAACCACGAAAACTTCGAACAATTAGGCCGAGCGGACGCGATTGGGCTCGAACGCAGCACCTCCCGTCTACCAGCTTCAAGAGCAGAACCTCTCGTCCACTTTAAAGAAATAGGACTGTGCTGCTAATAATAATAGTAAAGACATTGTAAAGCTGTATTACTTCAAGAATTCTGTACCCTAGTATAATGATTTTTAATGCATAATTATAAAAACAAATTCGCAGAAAAAAATAGGAAGAAATGAAATGTAATTATATTAAAATGTGACTAATAACACTAAAATAAATACTTTGTATTAGTTTATGATTTGTAAATTTGATTCAAAATTGCTTCATATTTATAAATACGGTCTCTTTCGTTGGGAAATTTCGTAAATCGCTTCGTGGTTTTTTAAATAAAAGTTGCTTCACAACGAATGTGTGCAGTGATCGTGATCAATACTCATATATAAAAGTTCCAGTCATTCCAAATTTCCTGTTTATCACAGAATTTGTTTTAAGTGCAATGTGGAAAAAATGAGAGACATGTACGAAAATATACTATATTTCTATAACAGCAATAACATTTAAAAAAAAAAAATGAGTTTGTTAACGATGAATGCAGAAACATTAAATTTATATACATATTATACACATATTTATATACATATTTATATACATATATACAAAATATTAAAAATGAGGATGATTAAAAAGGACTGACATTATTGCAACCAATAAGAATTGTGTAACAAATAATAACCATAAAAAAATATTTGAATAAAATACGTACGAAATATTTGTATACTGTTTGCGTATTTTATAATCCCTTTATTTGATTCCTGTGGAATACACAGACAAACTGTAATCCATTCCCGTAAAATTTTTAGCATGTCTAAGAGTGATGTCCTGCATCAACAGCACGATGTGACATGGGTGATGCCTAATGCATGACCAAATTACTTCTGACTGAAATATTTAAATCTAAAGCTAAAATTGACTGTATAACTGCGCTTTTGAAATGATACAAAATATATGAATTTTCGGTAAACTTGTTTGACAGATGCAGTCACATAGAATAGTTAGAATTGTAGGCAAATAAGACTTACCGTTTGTAATAAGCTCAATCATTATATTGTAATCTTTATTGCCACAAAAAATTATACAAATATTTATGCTAATTGAATTAGGGAAAATATACATTTGTCATACTGGTATGAAACGAAAATATATAGTTACAAAATCATGAAATTGTTTTTGTTTTTTATATTTGCATATAATTAAAAGTAAATAAAATTTAACTCCACAATAGAGACTTTTATGAAATAGATATATTTAAATTTTACCGCAAAACATTATTTATATTTTCCAATTATAGATAATTTGGTTAAAATATTTTACCTTTTTTACGTGTCGTGTAATGTCATAAATACAAGCATGTTTCTTTATTTTTTCTGAGTCAGGGCTTAGTAGCATTTTACATATCTAATTCTTAAACAATTTTAAAAGTTCACATATTGTAAATGCGTCACCCTGCATTAAAGGAAAATTACGCTCGATACTGTAAAAGTACTAATTCCATTTGTAATTAAAACTACTTATATACCGGTTTCTTATATAAAATACCACTGACCGGCTATCAAAATATGAGATAAAAGCACATAAGAACAGAATTGTGATATGACAATTTTTATCCAATATGACAAATAGGTTACGTTTTCAATATGGAATTTAGTACTTTCATATTGAGATGTACTATATGCATCGTCTGCACGATCGGTATGAGATAGGGAGGACTGCTTGAGTTTTCACAAACTCCTTCCTGTCTTAGCGCCGTTCGCAGATAATCACTGTTTATAACTAGCATCGTTTAGCCATTGTTTTGCGAGGTTCACTCTTTATGTGCGTTCTTTAATATATTTTCAATTAACTTTTATTATATTTAGGTGGATAATATCTTTAATCTTGCATAATTCTATGACGTGTACTCTACAATGAGAGGAAACGTTGTAGTTAATGAAGACTATAGCAGTTGAAGACTGAATCTGCCCCGACAACGCACGCGTTAAGAAGATTAATCTTTGTGTAAAGGCGGTTACGTTTAAGTGAACTACTTGAAAGTATGCATTAAGTGACAACTGTGATTGGTAGATTGGAGAAATCACTATTTGACTGGATGCAGGCTTTGGGTGAAACACTCTTTGATTGAAAGTCAAGTTTTAAAATTAGTTTATAATTGGAGAAAAAAAAAATTGGTTGAAAATACCGTTTATTTGTGTGTAATTTAACACAGAGTTCATAAAACTAACAATAAGTCATTTTTCATTTTTTTGTGAGAAAAAACGGTTTGAATGTTTTCTCCTCATATGTCCTGGTATGGTTCTTAGCCTAACACCAGAACCTCAGTGTTTAATTCCCAGGTAAACTTTGTACGCATTTTATCGACCCCAAGGCATGAGGGGTTGATAGAATCTTGTCTAGCTTGGAGTCGAACTCGCAACCGGTAGTGCAGCAGATAGGTGTGCTAACCACTTCTCTACTGGGCTTCCGAAATTGATGCTAAGTGGCACTATTTAAGGAAACTTTCATCACATAAGTGATAAATTTGCTTTCTGTAGTTTTTATTTAACATTTTTCTTTTACACTAGTAACTTGGTATTAAATTCGATATATGAAGCGCAATATATTTTATTTCAATTCTGTACTTTTTCCTCTGTCGTACTTTTTATCACTCTGTCTTGCAACAATACGTGTAGACTGCGACACTCATACGAGCGTGATCGAGGGTCTCGTGTCTTAGACGATCTCTTCTTTGTCCTTTCAATATATACTTTAATAGTATTTTGCCCTTTATTGTATAATATATATTTATCGGAGCTCAGGGCTTGATCGATACTGAAAAACATGTAAACAGGACTGTCGCATCGAGTCCATATAAAAACAGAAGTATTCAGTGTAACTCTTTTAAACCTTCTGATATTTTTAAGGTATGTTTGTAGTCTTGTAAAATTACAAAATGAAGTACCTCAACGTAAGAAAACAAAAAATATAGCAAGATTTATACAACACAATTTCCGAAAAAAAAAATTAGGTGTCATATCACCGCCCGTAAGATATCTTAACATTGAATTAACATAAGAACCTAATTTTTACTTTAAACTGATAAGGAAACTTTATAAAAATAATTAAGGATATAACTATCGCTCAAAGGAAACCTTATTAAAAAAAGCTCTGAAATTCAAAAATTTAAAAAAATCCTAAAAAATGCAATTTTCTTCATTAAAAATACTCAAGATATTAAACTATCTAAAGTATATTAATTCATTCTATAGATAAAGATGCCATATGCATGCAAAAAAAGGGTATTCCATCAAATAGATTTTTTTTTTAATCTTACGGATAGTCGTCAAAAATCAAGTTTTGAGAAAACGCAACTTAAAGTTGCAATTAAATGAAGGTGTTGTTACATAAATGCTTATAAGTCCGTTAAAAACGCAAATATTTTCATGCGTTTTTTTCACTGCAATCTAAATTAATTGAATAATCAATATGGATACTAAAAAAAAAAAATCGATTTTTTGAAAGTTTTTAAGCCCTGAACCCCCTTCGACATCGTGACGGGCCTGACGCATACAAGGCGTTCCAAAATTCGACCGAGATATTAAGAGGGGTGACAAAAGACATCAAGTGAGGAAAAATTACCATAGAACTAGAGTCGCAAACCGCGTATTTAATCAAAAATGCAGTCTGTTCTACCCTAACTAAATTTGGGCTGACAGTAATAACTTACAGAAAACTGAAGATAGTATAATAAAACTTTTGAATGACATGCCCACTTTTGTTATAAATGAGAGAACAACCCCCCAAAAAATGATAGAAGTTTCCATTATACGCTCCAGCAGTATGCACTTGACGCTCCATATTTTGGACTGTGATTATCAGTTCATAAGGTATCATAGATTGCGTGAGCACACCTGTTTTTCCGGGTTTTTTCGCAGTGTTATAACATTTCACACAAAACAAGGTACATATCTTTGCGTTTTCATTACAATGTTTTTATTTTTCTCAAAATTATTGCCGTCAACCCGGTCAGGACGAACGAAGTTCAGTCAGGATGAAACACCCTGTATTTGTGACTAAATAAGTTGTTTGCGACCTCATGTTACTTGGCAATTTTTCCTCCTCTTGCTGCCTTCTATCACCCCTCTTAATTTATCAGTAGAATTTTGGATAACCTTGTATATGACACATAGGGAGCCTAGCCATTTATTTTTTTTTATTGTAAATTTTGTATTTAACCAGAGCATTCAGCGATTCAATTAGATAAAAATTTCTGTTTTCAAAAACTGGTGATGTTGAAAACATTAAAAATTAAACAAAGGATTAACCACGGAGCGAAGTGGCTATTCCTTTTAAAAATGCAACATTTAGAGTAAAAATTCGTCACCTTTAAACAATATAAAACAATATAAAACAAGTTGGAAATTGCTCGTCAAACGTGGCAAATGAGGTGCGTTCGTACTATAACTAGTTTTATAATTATTTTTTGCACCCCCATATTGTACTGAATGTATAATTTTTTGCACCTCATAAAGTGCATAGTCTGTAACATCATAAACATGCACTTCCAATAATTTTTTCCCCATTCCCCGTAATGTAACGGAACACTTTTGACTGTCCTGTAATTAAACTATACATCCGATTTTCCTATAATTTGAAATGGCTCGACAAAATTTTGCAACAATTATATCTTTAAAATTTCAGACCATTCGGAAGGCTGTAACATCATTAAAATGCACTTGTAATAATTTTTCCCATTGGCCGTAATGTAAAGAAAAACTTTTGACTGTCCCTGTAATTAAACTATACATCCGATTTTCATAAAATTTGAAATGGCTCGACAAAATTTTGCAGCAATCATATATTAAAAATTTCAGACCATTCGGTTGGGTAGTTTTTGCTCTGTTATATGCGGACAGACAGACGGACGGACAGACGGACGGACAGACGGACGGACAGACGGACGGACAGACGGACTGACGGACGGACAGACGGACGGACTGAACGACGACTATAGGTGCTACGTATTTATATAATTATGAACGCACCTAAAAAGACTATGTTATTGCAAAAATTATCATTGGCAATACATTTTTCAATTGTCAACAATAATTCTTAGAAATCTAAAATGGGAAAATTTAACTACTGAGTTTTAAACGAAATAATAAGATTAAATTCATACATTGATACAAAAATAAGTTAACAATTAAAATCCTTCCTAAACTTTTGATAAAATCTTTAAAAAATAAACTTGGATTTTTCAGAATTTATAATTTGTGTTAGATACACCGAATACCTGTTATTAATTTAAATATATATATTTAAAACGATAATACAGAGTTTCTACTATAAACATTTAATTAGTATTCAAATTACAAGATGCACCGTGTATCTAGCTAAGAATTATATTGTAACAAATAAGTTTGGATACCTGAAAAGTTAGGATGAAAAATTAAGTAAACTTGTTTTTGTCAGAATAATCGAATATAAGTTTTAAAATATTCTTATTTCTTTAGGACTTACAATTCTGTGTTAAACACACCAAATGTTCTTAATAATTTTAAGAAACATAAGGAATGAAAATTAATGTCATAATGTAGAGAACGAATGTTTTTTTTTTTCAAATGGATTAAATCATATTCAAGGCTGGAGTAGCACGGTTGAAGTTTATTCCAACAGAGCGAAAAATGTCCAGACCAGCATTGGAACCTGAATACTTCGCTCTGTTGGAATAAACTTCAACTGTGCTGCTCCAGCCTTGAATATTATTTAATCTAGTTGAAAAAATAATCGTTTTCTTTATTATGACCTAATTACATGGTATACAGGATTTTCCGTGTTAAAGCCCACATTCGTCATGTAAATAACTACAGTTATAGCTCGGATGAATGAAACTAGCGATGAAAGCAGCCATGTCCAACAAATAAGAGTGAATTATGTCAAACAAGCATCCTCTGGATAGCTTAACAGGTAAAGCATTGGCACGGTACGCCAAGTATCCTGGTTAGATTCCTGGTCTGGACATTTTTCGCTCTGTTGGAATAAACTTCAACTGTGCTACTCCAGCCTCGATTATGAAAATTAATGGTCTATTAAACTTATATGGTATTAAATGTAATTATTTTTCAAAATACAAGATGCGAAATGTAGATACTGTAGGTCAAAAATTAACAATTATTTCCTCACAAATAAATTTTAATATAAATAAAACTACCACAGGTAGTAAAGCAAAAAAATGATAATATTATATCATATATTAAATTTTCTAGTGGCAGTAAAATAATATTATTTTAAACGTGCTTACAGCGAATATTGTCACCAACTGTTAATTATTTAAATAATTTACTACATAACATCAGAGGAAACACTATATCAATCATTTGCTTATACATAAATATGTTTTATTCTGTAAAAATACTTCTTTCTGATTCCATTTTATTAAAACTTGATAGTCTGCCTACATTTCTATAAAACACATTTAGTTTGACTATTTGGCGTAGGGAAATACTTATTGCTAAACATTATTAATGATAGCAAATAGGAAGCCTGCAACAGTCAGACTACAACGACTAGTGGATTGTTCACGTGAAATGTATTATCTTTAATAAATTAAAAAGTTTCCCTTTATATATAATTTTATCTTTAATATTAAGAATACTTTTTCAGCAAAACTGTCTTGCTGCGGACGCTTTGAAAAAAGAAGTAAAACTCAATAACTCAAGAATTTCACATAAAAGAGACTTTACGGAGTTCACCACGTGTGCTATTAAGGAACATTATAATTGGAAAAAATTACGTTCATGTATGCGGGAGCTTGATATTTTTTCTTAATTTGCTCTCAAAATATATCACTGTACTATTTAAAGGTTCAGGTCAACTTAATATTAGTAAGAACTTGATTTTACTTATTAAACATTTAAATGTTATAAAAAAGACTTTTTCCAAAAAAAGAAATCACCTCTTGAATTATAAGTGATTATTGTTTCAGGAGGTTGTTTTAGTTTCTGCGCAGTCATATAGGAAAAAATGCAATTTTAAGCAACATTTAACGAAAAACCTTCTGCTTTTAACGAAAAGCTGAAAAATAGTTCGATTACATAAATTCATAATAACAAAAGCTACCAATTTTGTTTGTTCCCAAACAAAAAGGTATTAAGAAATTTTTCAAAGAAGCGTAAGTTTGGATTTCAGAACAGACTTAAAACTTTGAAATATGCATATAGAATATCACTGGAATAGCACTGGAGCGCTATTCAAAGGGCTCAGATTCGATTCCCGGCTTGGAAATGTTTCACTCTGTTGGTTTACGCTTAGTTAGCAAAGTGATAATTCACGTCTTTAATATTCAATAATTTCAATTGTAGTTTCACTGCTGAAAAGTAGTTGAAAAATTACTTACAAATTGTATATTCACCGATGCTGGGTTCATTTGCATCTCATGTTACGCCTCAAGATTGTGTGCTCATGAAAACGTTCCATCTAATAGCTGCAGTAGCAATCTTACCGACTTTTGTGACTGAGAGATGCCAAGCTGGGCATCGTCCTCGTGGCTTAATGGAAGAGCACTGGAGCGCTATTCCAGTGGCCCGCACTGTAAAAAAAAAAAAAAAAAAAAAAAAAAAAAAAAAAAAAAAAAAAAAAAAAAAATGGTAACGTTCCATGTAAAATCCAGGAACGTTTCGCCTTTTCTCAGGTTTTCAGAATAATTTAGCTCTTTCCTGTGAAATTCTGGTTTTCTTATCTGAAACGTTCCTGAACCCTGAACAAAAGTTGGAAACAGCAAAACTCTGCGGCCGCCATTTATTATTTTTTTGCTATAATCCGTTGCTCGCGCGCGAGTGTCGAAAACGAATTCCTTAAATGAATGTAAAAAAATCAATATGGAATGCAAATAAATCAATAGACGACATAATCCTTTACGTCTCTATTGTCAAGACAATTCAGATTAAAATACAATACCTCTGTGACATCGCTAAGAGATTATCTCTCGTACTTGTCTGTGGAACGTTTAACGAGCAGACCGTGTAAAAAAATACACCTATTATTTGGATCTCCATTAACCAGGGGACCATCAAATATGATTCTCACCGATTTTGATTAATTTAAAGTATGTTTTAGAGTTCTTATCTCTAATTATTCTTGTGAAAGTATTTCTTCACATGGGAATTTAGATTTTGAGAAATTAGATGCCGAGGTTTAGCATACGTTTCAAATACCCACTAGTTTGCAGCTCTCAACGTGTCTTTCGTTGTGTGGATGCAGAAAGCTCGCACGCCACCCGTACGGCCCGAGTTCGATGCTACGTCTTGACTTTTTTTTTTTCTTTTTTAATTAATTTTATATTTTAACACTTTATTACAATTTGATTTAAATTTGATATATATTTGACACTTTGAATTGCTGCAAATTTGAATTTTTTTTTTTCGGAAAAAATATACAATTACGTTTAGGTTTTTTCTTTTTTTCTTTTTTTTTTTTCATGAAAATTTATATGTATTTTATCTAACTGCAAACTAACATAATTACTGACGAAAATCCAAAATATTTTATGTCTAGATTTTTTTTCTAATTATTATTTACATTTATATATTTTTAGATTTTAAGCAAAGTTCAGAAACAATATATCATATATATATTTACTTTATTGAATTTTAACTGAAAATTTATTTTTTCGTGTAAATTATAAACAATAATTTTGATGTCAATTTCAAAATATTTTTTCATTCTAACAATATATAATGATAATAAAGCGAAAATTGTCAACTGGAAATGTAAAAATCGTCTGCGAATCCCGCATGCTGTGAAATGTCAGTAATGTTTTGCTGTCAACAGAAATATTCCTGGAATTTCGCAGGAAACTTACTGGCATTTCTGTAGAAAGTTTTTAACATATACAGTAAAGTTCCAGTCATTTTCAAGAAATGTTTCTTGGAAATAATGGGCAACTCAGCTGCCCATTTTTTCCCAGGAACGTTGCGGAATTTTTTTTACAGTGCGTGTTCGATTCCTGGCTTGGACATTTTTCACTCTGTTGGTTTACGCTTAGTTAGCAAAGAGATAATTCACGTCTTTATTATTCAATAATTTCAAGCGTATTTTCACTGCTGAAAAGTAGTTGAAAAATTATTTAAAAATTTCATATATGCATAAAAAGTTGAACAAAGTTTGGGATGAAAGTGTTAATTCAAAACATCATCATCGTCATATCATTAATTATTTAATATTACACTAAAATGCGTGTAAACCAAATTAATGTAATCACTAATCTGTAGGAAATTTCGGATCCTTGATGGGAAATGTTGTCAATTTAACATTTTCCCTATTGAAAAAATATGTTTCTATAACTCTATAGTATGTTTCCAATACCTAATTCTCCACACAAACGGTAATCTTTGTTGTATTTATTGACCATATGACAGTTGAACAATTGAACTGTTTAAGCATTCCTTTGAATTTCTAGCTGACGTCAAATTTATGTCCTGTCTAGGCGCAGCTCTCTTTCCAAATCTTAGAAATCCATAAGACAGAAGAATTCTATTAATATTCTAAAATCCTTACAAGTGAATGAAATTGTACGGGGTAAGTTGGCTCTGCATCTGGTGTGTGCTGGTTGGTTGAAATACAACAATCACAGTGAAAAGTGGTTGTAATGCAAGATTTTGGGCACATGGGCCATCCCTAAACGGGGACACTCGATTTTTTATTTGTGAGAACTGTGACTCTGATGATGATATCGAGTAGGATAGAAGTTACTCAGTGTTACTGTTTTATTCATTATTTTTATATCTGTAATAATTTAGAATTTACATTGTAAGGCAATAACGCCTTCGTTTAAACTTACTGGTTATAATGAAATTGATTTCTATTAACTGCGTGCCTTTTATGAATTTCTTTTAAATTTTCATAAAGCGTGTGCCAACATACCCCATAGGTATAAGCAACTTGCCCCGTGACGGGGTAGGTTGGCGCATAATTTTCCTTTTACTTTAGGCTTCTCCTAAACATAAACTACAAGATCTACAAATCCAAAACTCCGGGTATTTATAGCCAAATGTCTGTTCTTTGAAAGTGCAGTTAAAGTTTGTTAAAATACTTAAACAAAAAATTTATAAAAATCAATAACTAAAAACTGCGCCTACTAGCCCCGGTCTCCCCTAATCCTATTTTTCTATTTAAATTTTAATTTTAAATGTCCTTTATTAAATTTCTTTACATTGGTGGCAATCGAGTTACTTCCATTGTAAAAGAGAGAAAGAAAACATTGACAATTAGGATATCATTACGGATGCCGTTTTCGCATTACTATTAAAAGTAACTTTAAAAAAAATATTGAACAGAAAATAACGTCACGATGAAAATAAACCAATTTTTAGTATTTATTTTCATAAAACTGAGTATTTTATTACGAATGCGTCAAAAGAGGAATGCATTTTTGTATTTTGTCGTCATTCAGATTCGAAACTCAAGTCAAGTGTGTGAATGTTCAGATGCAAAATTGCAACTGGCAAACGTGACATCAAGTTTGAATTATATTTATTAATGAACTATGGCACCTTAAAATATTTTAAAAATAGCGAATATGAATATGAAAAGTGTGCTTGTAAATTTTGCGATGTTTGAAAACGACGTTATTTTTAGATTATGTTGGAAATAAAATATGATTGTGTGATAGCAGCGCACTTTTCATTGATTTTTCATTACGTAATATCAAAGATCAAAACCTCAATTAATTTCTTAATAATTTCTTATCTAAAAACCCTGTTACTGATTATGTATAGGAATATAATTTATTTTTTTAATAATTTAAAAAGCTGAAATTAAACTTTAGTTAAAAATAATATTTGTTTTAAGAGAGGTCAACCAATACAAGAATATAAATTGTATTTTTTTTTTTTTTTTTTATAAATTCAATCAATCAGTTATTTTAAATATGTTCATTCGTCAAATTCGACGGGTTTCGACTCGTATTTAGGTGCGTTCGTAATTATATAAATACGTAGCACCCATAGTCGTCGTTCAGTCCGTCTCTCCCTTCCGTCCGTGCAGATAGAATAGCGCAAAGACTACCCAACCTAATCATTTGAAATTTAAAATATATAATTATTGCATAATTTTGTCGGGTCATTTCATATTTTATGAAAATCGGATGTATAGTTTAATTACAGGAACAGTCAAAAGTGTACCATTACATTACTGCCAATGGGGGAAAAAAATTCCAATGCATTTTAATGATGTTACAGCTTTTCAAAAAGAATGAAATTGATATGCACTCATGACGCGCACTAAAATATACATTCAGTACAATATGCGGTGCAAAAAATATTTATAAAACTAGTTATAGTACGAACTAGAATAGTATTTGCCACGTTTGACGTGCAATTCCCAACTTGTTTATTTAGAAATCTACTTCCCCAAGGAGGAAACAATTATGATGATTATACCTTAATAATGAAAAACGTCTAGATTCTTTAAAATATGTGATGGTAGGTTACATCTTGAAACTTTACTGCGTGATTCAATGTGGAAATATCCCTTTCTGCTTGCATAATGAGCGAAATGGTAATCTGAAATAGTTGCACGTGGTTTGATATGGATAAACGTTTATTATTCTCACCAGCTAATATATTTTTGAATACTTGACAAACTGTACTTTAAGACAGTTTATTGAATGATTCCCAGAAGATACAAAGCCAGTTACAGCTTTAAGAAAGTGCCATATTATATAAAATTTTCTTTAATATTTTTTCTGGTATGTTTCCAAAAGTTTTTGTTAATCAGCGTAATTGAATTTAAAATAAACGTTTAAATGCATTTTACATATTATAAATGACCTATAGCGAAACTTGAACTACACATATTTAAAAAGAACGTTATGCGAATATAAATGGTACGTTTTTACTTCCATTAATTATAACTAAAACCTTTATTCGTTTTTTCGACTTACATTACATCTCACATATTTGAATAATATATATATGTCACGTACTTTGCATTATTTTGTTGAGAATTGTTTATTATTTTATAATAAAATATCTTGAAAATCGAAGCAAACACGTTGACAGATTTGTTCAATTGACTGTGGTATTCATACGTCTTCTCAGACTGATAAATGCGGAAAATTTTTTAGTGCTCTGCAATTTGTAGAGCACAATGTATTTATTATTATAATTTTTTTTAAGGAAAACTATTTTTATTTGTATAGTTAGTTGAATTTGCCAATTTCTGTAACATTATTATTTTATATCTGACATACTTATGCACGCTCCCTGGCGTACGATAAACCTCCTCACGCCCTTTGTCACACATGCAAAAGTTTAGTTTTTTATAATTATAATTACTTAAAAAGAACATAAATTTGATAATAACTTATTCACTACAAAATCCCTTAACAACAGAAGTAAAAAAATTATGGTTTGGCTCCCCTTATAATGTTTATTCTGATGTACAGTTAGAGATGAAGGGTGAAGTAATTTTTCGGCAGTCAGTGCTGTTGGATTATTTGAACCAATTATAAATATTTGATATAAATAATATGAGATATATTTAATACATTAAGTTTTAATAATTTGTAGAAATGTAAGAAATAAATTTACTGTTAGTTTTATATTTTATAAAACAAAAAATAATTTCACTCATACATTACCATTAACGCTCAGCGGCAACAAACGTACAATGTATATATATATGTGTGTGCGTGTGTGCGTATATATATTTTTTTAATGAATTTTTATTGTTTTGTTTTTTTCTTTCTTTCAACCATTTGTAAAAATGGTTATTGTCCTCGTCAGGGTAGGAAATCAAAAGCATATCTGGAGCTTTATATTGGTTGAATCCGCATTTTATTCGTTTTCTGATTGGTCTATACAGTAATCTGTATTTTCCTTTACTTTCAACAGAGATGGATACTTCTGTTGCCACTGTGACAAAAAAGTAATAAAAACTACAAAAAAAATGAATAACTCAGAAACAAATTGAGATACAGCTTTTAAACAAATTGCATTTAAAAGTACGCCTTTTTCTCTATACGACGGTGTAAAAAGTAATATTGTGGGATGTTTAGAAGTTTAAGAATGAAATTTCATTTAAAATGGGTTGTCAGATTTTTTGGAAATCTGAGGATGGAAAAGAATTTTCCCGAACAGTGAATGGAATGTTTGGGTA
Source organism: Maratus speciosus (assembly GCA_963932465.1). Lineage (NCBI taxonomy): Eukaryota > Metazoa > Arthropoda > Arachnida > Araneae > Salticidae > Maratus > Maratus speciosus. The sequence continues at coordinate 52,066,746 of OZ010792.1, forward strand.
ATACGGAAGTTTCAGATGGATAATACATAAGTTTCAGGAAATCTTACGAGTCGCAGACAATTTTTGTCCCTTGCAATTTTTACGTGTAATAACACTATTAATGTTTAATTCATGGCGTACGTAATGTAGGATCAACTCCGTGCGAATTTTTATGTCTTAAAGTTTAGTCATTGAAAAAATCATTTTCCATTTTTTTTTTTTTTTTAAGTTCCCAGTATGCTATTTCTTTCTCCCAGCTAATTTTGTATCGTGTCCAAAAAATAACGTTACGTTGTCTAAGCCAGGCATAAAACAAAGCAGATGTATCATTGTACGATTAAATACTCAATAGCAATTTTTTAAACTTCTAAACATCGCACATTTTAAATTTGTATACCGTCGTATTGGGGGGAAAAAAGTACTTTTAAATGCAATTTGATTGAAAACTGTGTCTCCATTTATTTTTGAAATATTAATTTTCTTGTAGTTTTAAGGGCCATTTGCTTGATATTGGCAACGGAAGTACTTCATTTCTGCAGAAAGTAAAGGGAAAACAGGTTTAAAATAGTAATTATATATTTTTGTTGCCATTTTCTAGAAAATGAAATTAAAATATGTGCTATTTTGAAAAAAACATAAACGAATGATTTCTGTTAAAACATGGAGACATTATAAACTATATTTAATTTTAAGTAACTGTATTAAAGTTACAAACAAATGAAGGCCTATGAATCATTAGATAGTCGGTTTTTTTGTCGAGTTTCTTTAATGTCGGCATCTTTTTTGGTGCATTTGTGTATTATTTTGCGATAGTGATTTCCTATGCATGCTTTACTGTAGATATTGAGTGGTTTGTAAATGTGGAATTCTTAAGCAGATGCGAATAACGCCATTTTACATAAAATAAAAGCATGTGCTTTTAGTCTTAAAATTGAAATATGTTTTGTACTATTTATATATACATATATTTTCTTTTCATCGGGGCAACACTATATTCTGAAAAAACAGAATTCCCGTTTTCTAGCTGTTATTGTTGTTGTTTTTTAGCTCACAGGCTATCAAAGCCTGAGAGCTAATGTGCCCGCCCGTTCTGTATGTATGTACGTACGTACGTACGTATGTATGTATGTATGTATGTATGTATGTATGTATGTACGTAACGCGATAACTCTTGATAGAAACATCCGATTTGCTTCAAAATTTTTTTATAGGTTCATTGTGATAAGGCGCTTCCCTGATTAGTTTTGGGAGTTCATTGGTTAAGGATAAAGGGGGAAAAACGGGGTTAGTCCAACCCCTTAATTCAGATAAATGGGTTTTTCATGCAGAATCATTCGATTTGCTCCGAATTTGGTATAACGGTTTATTATGTTAAGGAACTTCCCTGATTAGTTTTGGGGGTTCACTGGTTAAGGATAAAGGGGGAAAAGGGGGGTTAGTCCACCCCCTTAATTCAGATAAATGGGTTTTTCATGAAGAATCATTCGATTTGCTCCGAATTTGGTATACCGGTTTATTATGTTAAGGAACTTCCCTGATTAGTTTTGGGGGTTCATTGGTTAAGGATAAAGGGGGAAAAGGGGGTTAGTCCACCCCCTTAATTCAGATAAATGGGTTTTTCATGAAGAATCATTCGATTTGCTCCGAATTTGGTATACCGGTTTATTATGTTAAGGAACTTCCCTGATTAGTTTTGGGGGGTCCATTGGTTAAGGATAAAGGGGGGAAAACGGGGTTAGTCCACCCCCTTAATTCAGATAAACGGGTTTTTCATGAAGAATCATTCGATTTGCTCCGAATTTGGTATACTGGTTTATTATGTTAAAGAACTTCCCTGATTAGATTTGGGGGTTCATTGGTTAAGGATAAAGGGGGAAAAACGGCGTTAGTCCAACCTTTTAAATCAGATAAATGGGTTTTTCATGCAGAATCATTCGATTTGCTCCGAATGTGGTATACCGGTTTATTATGTTAAGGAACTTCCCTGATTAGTTTTGGGGGTTCATTGGTTAAGGATAAAGGGGGAAAAACGGGGTTAGTCCACCCCCATAATTCAGATAAATGGGTTTTTCATGAAGAATCATTCGATTTGCTCCGAATTTGGTATACCGGTTTATTATGTTAAAGAACTTCCCTGATTAGTTTTGGGGGTTCATTGGTTAAGGATAAAGGGGGAAAAACGGGGTTAGTCCAACCCCTTAATTCAGATAAATGGGTTTTTCATGAAGAATCATTCGATTTGCTCCGAATTTGGTATACCGGTTTATTATGTTAAGGAACTTTCCTGATTAGTTTTGGGGGTCCATTGGTTAAGGATAAAGGGGGAAAAATGGCTTTAGTCCACCCCCTTAATTCAGATAAATGGGTTTTTCATGAAGAATCATTCGATTTGCTCCGAATTTGGTATACCGGTTTATTATGTTAAAGAACTTCCCTTATTAGTTTTGGGGGTTCATTGGTTAAGGATAAAGGGGGGAAAACGGGGTTAGTCCACCCCCTTAATTCAGATAAATGGGTTTTTCATGCAGAATCATTCGATTTGCTCCGAATTTGGTATACCGGTTTATTATGTTAAGGAACTTCCCTGATTAGTTTTGGGAGTTCATTGGTTAAGGATAAAGGGGGAATAGGGGGGTTAGTCCACCCCCTTAATTCAGATAAATGGGTTTTTCATGCAGAATCATTCGATTTGCTCCGAATTTGGTATACCGGTTTATTATGTTAAGGAACTTCCCTGATTAGTTTTGGGGTTTCATTGGTTAAGGATAAAGGGGGAAAAGGGGGTTAGTCCACCCCCTTAATTCAGATAAATGGGTTTTTCATGAAGAATCATTCGATTTGCTCCGAATTTGGTATACCGGTTTATTATGTTAAAGAACTTCCCTGATTAGTTTTGGGGGTTCATTAGTTAAGGATAATGGGGGGAAAACCGGGTTAGTCCACCCCCTTAATTCAGATAAATGGGTTTTTCATGCAGAATCATTCGATTTGCTCCGAATTTGGTATACCGCTTTATTATGTTAAAGAACTTCCCTTATTAGTTTTGGGGGTTCATTGGTTAAGGATAAAGGGGGGAAACGGGGTTAGTCCACCCCCTTAATTCAGATAAATGGGTTTTTCATGCAGAATCATTCGATTTGCTCCGAATTTGGTATACCGGTTTATTATGTTAAGGAACTTCCCTGATTAGTTTTGGGAGTTCATTGGTTAAGGATAAAGGGGGGTTAGTCCACCCCTTAATTCAGATAAATGGGTTTTTCATGCAGAATCATTCGATTTGCTCCGAATTTGGTATACCGGTTTATTATGTTAAGGAACTTCCCTGATTAGTTTTGGGGGTTCATTGGTTAAGGATAAAGGGGGAAAAGGGGGGTTAGTCCACCCCCTTAATTCAGATAAATGGGTTTTTCATGCAGAATCATTCGATTTGCTCCGAATTTGGTATACCGCTTTATTATGTTAAGGAACTTCCCTGATTAGTTTTGGGGGTTCATTGGTTAAGGATAAAGGGGGAAAGGATGGTTAGTCCACCCCTTTTAATTCAGATAAATGGGTTTTTCATGCAGAATCATTCGATTTGCTCCGAATTTGGTATACCGGTTTATTATGTTAAGGAACTTCCCTGATTAGTTTTGGGGGTTCATTGGTTAAGGATAAAGGGGGAAAAGGATGGTTAGTCCACCCCTTTTAATTCAGATAAATGGGTTTTTCATGCAGAATCATTCGATTTGCTCGGAATTTGGTATACCGGTTTATTATGTTAAGGAACTTCCCTGATTAGTTTTGGGGGTTCACTGGTTAAGGATAAAGAGGGAAAAGGGAGGTTAGCCCGCCCCTCTTAATTTAGATAAATGCGTTTTTCATGCAGAATGATTCGATTTGCTCCGAAGTTGGTATACCAGTTTATTGTGTTAAGGAACTTCCCTGATTAGTTTTGGGGTTCATTGGTTAAGGATAAAGGGGGAAGGGGGCTAGTCCACCCCCCTTAATTTATATAAACGGGTTTTTCATGCAGAATTATTCGCTTTGCTCCAAATTTGGTATACCGGTTTATTATGTTAAGGAGCTTCCCTGATTCGTTTTGGGGATTCATTGGTTAAGGATAAGTGGGGCTAGTCCACCCCCTTAATTTAGATAAATGGGGTTTTTTTGCAGGAATATTCGATTTGCTCCAAATTTGGTATACCGGTTTATTATGATAAAGAGCTTCCCTGATTAGATTTGGAGGTTCACTGGTTAAGTATGAAGGGGGAAACGGGGGCTAATTCCCCTTCACTTATTTTTTTGAAGGGCATTATTCTTTAAAATAAGAGTATAATATACAGTTAGTGTGAATAGCCTGTGAGCTCAATGCCATCAGTTTAGCTGGGCACTTTTCTTTTTTCTTTTTGTTTGTTTTTGGCTTTTAAATTTCTATTAATATAAAATGAATAAATCGTAATAATAATAACGAGTTGGAACCCGTCGAAATTCGACGAAGTAAAATGTTAGAAAAGAACTGTGCGATCGAATTTATAATAAACCTACAAAAATAATTACAATAAAAAATTCATTTAACATTGGTTTGTCTCACTCTTAAAACAAATAATATTTTTAACCTAAAATTACCAAAATGTTATTTCCACAAACTTCAACTGCTTAAATTATTGAAAAATTAAACTCTATTGGAATACGTAAATCAAGATGAGTAATTATGATAAATTTATCGATTGAGACTTTTATGTTTGTTTTTATGGGATGAAATATCAGTAAAAAAGATTTCGCTTTGTCACATCATAAAATTTTTCCCCATGAAATCTAAATTGTACGTTATTTTCACATTCCCGTAATTTACATACGCACCACTCAAATTCACAATTTGAAAGTATTTTAACGCGCAGTAGATTATTAATGAATGTATTTCTAAACTTAAAGTCACGTTTGTCCGATACAACTTTTCATGTGAACATTCGCACGAACTTAAGTTCTAATCTCAATACCCGCGAAAAAAAATAAAATAAAATAAAATAAAAAGGTCAGAAATTTGCCTTTAGTTGTCATAGTATTGGTCAAATATTTAGTTTTATCAAAATAAATGATGGTTTTGTTTTAAATATGACATAATTTTTACTCACTGAATCATTTTGCCTAGCGTCTCAAACTCAGTATCAGCGTAATGTAAAAATATTGAAATGTAACTGATTTATGAAGACGAATGTGTGTGTGTGTGTTTTTTTTTTTTAATGTCTGACATCATTTTTTGTTTTAAAAAATTATAAAAAAGTTACTTTTATTTGTATTGTGAAAATGGCATCAATAAGAATATAATCAATAAAAATAATAAACCATGACTATTTTCCCTTTACTTTCAATATAAATGGAGTACTTCAGTTGCCACAATTACAAAATTTGTATTAAAAACTAGAAAAAAATTAATATCTCAAAAATAAATTGAAATACAGCTTTCAAACAAATTGCATTTAAAAGAGCATTTTTTTCCTTATACGACGGTGTTAAAATTTAAAATGTGCGATGTTTAGAAGTTAAAAAATTTGCCGTAGATATAATTGCAAAACCGAAATTTTAATTCAAATTTCGAAGCTTTGCCATTCGCAAAATGACGTATGTGTTACGCACAGATATGTTTGTCCTTTATAATATAGATAATAAGTCATTTTTTTCTTACCATAAAAAATCGTCCCTGAAGATGTTAAGTACAGCATCCATCCCTATCAGAACATAAACGGTTAAGCAATGCTTTCGAGGAGGATTCCATTGTACTCTTAGATCTATTGATGGCATAATAACGATGCCACATAGCGGAAAAATAAAATCAGTGGTATGGATTGTTATCTCGCTTGGAGATCGGTAGGTGGTAGTGGAGTATCATGCCGAATGTGTTGACCACTACCATAAGGATAGAAAATGTGAGGATGTACGTAAGAAGTCCTTAGATCAATTAAGGATCCGACGTGCTTCTTCGAAGGGAAATATAACTATACTTTCCTTTACACAAAAAATTAACTAACTTTATTCAAATAAACATTCAGAAACTTCCTCATATATACTTTTATCACAAATAAAAATAATATGAAATACAACAATTCTTCGATAATATAGCTGTACATTAGAGTGGGTCGAAAAAACCGAAATTTTTATAATCGAAATGTAATAGCGCGCAAAAGTTGCCTTTTGTAATACAGAATAAATTTCTAAAATATTACATCGATCGGTTAATATCTTTTACCGCCACAAGGGGGCCAAAGTTTCAAAAAATCGCAAAAAACATGTTTTTTTTATCATTTTTTTTTAATTATCCAAACATAACAATACAATTTTTAATAGAACACAATAGTTACATGAAGATATGAAAAATGTCCCGGTAAATGTTCATTATGATGAAATCATATCTTTATTTGCCGCAAAAAGACCATATTTTTTGTAAAAATTTCAAAATTTTCAATTTTTCATTTTTTTTCCTAAATTTTTATAATTTCTATAATATGTCTAGAAATAAATAATTTTACTTTATATCTATTAATATATCATAATTTTTTATAACTATTTGTAATAGACTTGAAAATAAAGTTAATCATTCATTTTTCTTGACGATCGCTTCATCTACTGATGTTTTACTTCATAACAGCCAATTCATGCCACAAAAATTATATAAAATGAGCAAAATGTTTTAGTATTTTATTAATTAAAATATAGAGATGTTTAACCGAAACGGGTTAAATAAACTTAAAATGAAGAAGAATTTAATGTAAATGAATTTTATAATATAACTTGCTTTCAGATGAAGCCATTATTTCTCGAGAGGCCAAAACTGATCAGATGTGATCCTCCCTCTGTTCTAGTAAACAAACTTTATCAGTGCTTCAATGAATAATTTCACGCATCTTTCTAGTGATTGAGTGGGACAAGGAAAGTTATAATAGCTGGTATCTTTAATCGAACATTTTAAACTCACCAGCGTTTTTACTCGATAAAGAAACCATAACAGGTGGTTCCGTTAGTTTTCAGTTTTGTCAGTAGACTAAAGCCATACAAATTTAAGCTTCAGTGTTGAAGTCTGCTATGATAAAGTGACGGATGGCACTATTCTAGTCCACAGAACTTCGTGCTTTTGCAATTTTCTTCGTGGCTGGGGCCCTGATGTTCTCCTCTTCATATGCTATCATCCCAAAGAGGCTATTTGTATGATTTACGAAATAGTCATTTCGTGAAAATACAGGAACTATAATCTTTCGTAGATTATCTGTCAAATAGTGCACAGATTCTGGAAAACATGCATGATTCATTTTAATTGTGAACCAACTGATGCAGTACATTTTCAGGATGTACTCAAAGAGTATGACAAGTTAAGAAGAGGGTTTCTTTGTTCAAACGTAGAGTCTCAAAATTCGAATAGCAGTAATGATCCACCTTGCGTGAAATATTTGTCCAGGGACTCAGCAAAAAAGGTCAATTGTATACACGCGTGTTGAAAGAGCGTGCAATATTTCAGACATATACTTCTGGTCAGTTGACAAATCATCTTTATCAACAGCTAGGTGATCAGATTAAATTGGCTTAAATTTTGCAATTGGTAATAATTCGCAAATCGCAAGAGATCAACCATCTGGGCCACAATATGATAGAGAATCTGTTTTTTGTCATTAAGATGTTTGAAAAGATGTCTCAGTGGAAGCTCATTGAAGTGAGGTCAAGGAAGCCAATAAAGTGGTTTTTTAAAAGTTGTTCTCAACTAATCCTACTATAACACCACCTTTGCATCCTGTTTTGAAGACAGTTCCGCGAAATTCAACTGCAATTATTATTCCAGTCGGGATTTCATTTTTCTTCAAAAAATCTATAACGTCATTGCATATAGAAGTCGCCTTGCCAGACGATGGGGTCAAATAACGAAAATAATTCAGACCTGGTTCTAGTGACTTCGCAAAGATGAAACTTTGCCAACTCTTTAACCTGGCAGATATTTCTATCTTTAGGGCCATCAAAGTATAGAGTAAAAGGAGTACATTACAAAAAAAAAACGAACAAAGTGAAACGTGGCCCTCTAGCAGCGAGAAATTAATTTTACGTGCAGACAGCTGCAGGTGTTTCTATCATTGAGCAATTTTTTTTAAATAGAATTACAGTGATCATGGTTAACAATGTGCATGAAATTAACAACATAAAATGCCTTTCCCAGCCTATTAGAAATGTAAAAAATCTGAAAACATTACAAAAGTTATGAAAATTGAAAAAAGGAAAAACTTTAATTTTTAACATTTTTTAGAAATGTTGGCCCTGTTGTGGCGGTAAAAGCAACGATGTCACAAAAATGAAATGTTAATGTTACATTACTAATATCTTGGCGTGGCTATTGCGTTCTATTAGAAATTGAATAAGTATGTTTGGATAATTAAAAAAAAAAATTGCTAAAAGTATGTTTTTTGCGATTTTTTCGAAATTTGGACCCCTTGCGGCGGTAAAAGATATTAACCAATCGGTGTAATATTTTACGTATTTTATATTTTTTACAAAAGGCAACTTTTCCGCGCTATTACGTTTCGATTATAAATATTTCGGTTTTTTCGACCCACCCTACACTGTACATAGCAGCTAGATTTTCTTATCAAATATTCAGTTTTAAATTCTTCATTTAAAATTTTGTTCCTGATCTCCATTAACGAGTGTTTTAGATCTTTTCTTCTCTTACAAGGAAGGTCTCCATATGTGCATACTCAGAATAACTTGCAGAAGTCACAGAATGTTCTTCTTATGTGCGTATATATCTTTTAAATTAATTACCTGCGGAACCTCGATATACCGTCCATAAAAAAAAATAATAAAAAAAATTCTTTTTTTTTCTCGATTTATCACCTGCTGGCGATGGAATAAAAACAAATACGCTTTAATGTCAAACTCTCTTTAAATGAAAACGTTTTCATGTTGAACTTGTTGAGGTAAGTTTAACTTAAGTAAATACAGTTTTATAACTACGGATTTTTCATATACGTTCATATACGTATCTATAATGAAATTTAACGATAGTTTAAAGACGATTTAGAACAAACTTTAATAGACTAAAATTGCTTCAAACTCAAAATTTAAGCACTGTCAATATGACTTCGCTGTTTGTGTCGGAGACAGCATGTAAATAAGTATTGTTTCCATGTGAACAACGATATATTTAATATCAAATGCATAAAGAGACCTTCCATAATCGAATTGTTACTATTAAAGTACACTTAAAACTTATCGAGATTGTAAAACCGTGTAAAATAAAATAACTTCAATATAACGCAACTTGTATACATTACATAAAGTTATGGAATAAATAACACACTGTTTCATGGTTTAAGTTTAATTTCACTAATACCGCATATTCGAATGTTCATTTAACAAGCAATTTCAAAATTCATTAAAATTGCTTACATTTGACGAGGTAAAATTTTGCTCGCCAAAAGCCTTGGAGCCTTCGTCTTTTCGCACAAAATATTCGAAAGTATTTTATTTTTTTACATTGTTTGTACTGGAATTCCGCACCTAAATTTGACTTATCTCTTATTACATACATAAGTAGTTTTATTATCATTTTTTCCAAATATTTTGATTATGCGCCTTAAGGAGAACATCCCTGTTAAATCTAAAAGGGTTCATTACAAAATAAATGCTTTTAAGTTTTTTCTTTATGTTTATGTTTCAAATTTTAAATTCTTACAAAAACTGTTTCATAACCCAAAAAAATTTTTTTTATTGTTTCTAAACCTTTTAGGAGGCTCATTTTGTAGCAATGTTTTAAAATTCAAAATAACTTGTTTCTTTAATGTCAGTTTTTTACCGATTTTAAAATCAAAATATATCTTTCATAAATTTAAAATAATTCATGTATGAGCCGGCTAACCTTATTTTCATGTCCCCATGAGAATGTTTCTGAATTTAAATAAAATTACTTGGTTTTTGTGTTATAATTGTGTTTCAAAATCGGAAAAACTAGATATGTTTATGCTTCTTAAAAACGTCTCCATAACAAAAAAAGTTAATTGTGTCACATAATTTGAAAATTCTGTATTCTTAAGCAAACAACAACAAAAAAATCCTCATGAACAAAAGATTAATATAAAAGCCATTATCTCTGTAAAAAGTATTTTTTGTCGCACGTCAAAATCTTAATTGAAAGTGTTAAAAGAAGTTTAATTGCAACATTGTAAAAATTCTTAAAATAATACAGGGAGACTAGGTAAATATTTTCTTTAAGCTTGAATGAATTAATTTAAATAAGATTATATTTGGTTGTTGCTCGATATTGGCTTAGACTCTTTTTCTTTTCGTTCATAATATCTTATAAATCAATTCTTTTCTAAGTGAGATTTTCTTTTCGTTAATTTAGAAAAAAATACTTAAATATCACGTATATGTATGTATTTTGTGAAAAAAAAAATGTTTTAGTTTATTGTTTTCATTTCAGAAATCTGGAACTATTCATATACAAACAAACAAAAATTTACCAGACTACTACAAATAAAATTTTGCTTTAATGAATACTTTAAAAAGGAAACTTTTCCTAAAGTATTTTTTAATTGAAGGTATATTCTCTTTGAACATAATTATTCAGTTAATATCTATACAACACACTTTATTTAAAATCACATGAATATACAGTTGAACTGAGCTAAAACGAACTAATTAGGCTTGTTACTTTTTATTTTAATACAACTGTGGAATAATTGAAGTTCCGATACATATAGAAACTTATAATATGATGGTATCTATAAATTTGTAGACAACAGAAATAAATTAATACTCCTTTTCAAAATTCCAAGATAACTCTGATCCTCTAGAAATAGTTGAGGCATAAAGCAGAGATCCCAATCCAAGCTCCTGGGACCATGAAGGCCATGCACTCCCTAACCAAAAAGCTTAAGGGCCGCCCTTCACGAAGACTCCAGTTTTGACTGGGCATTGGCCAGCGCACGTCACACAGCCTTTCTCCCAAACGAAAAGACATTTAGTCGAAAACGACAGAACTCATCATACAGCACTAAATAGAGCCAAGCGGTGCCCCCCTCGGTTCACCCCAGCGACCCACAGGAAACGAACAGCTACTAAGGAGTTGGGCCCATGAACCGATACCGAGGATCCCCGAGTGGTTGGGGTTGCTTTACGGAGACCTTCCAAAATCAACTACTATAATTAGTAAAGCCATATACGGTCGGCAAACGGTAGAAAGTGAAGGCGCCTCTAGCGGACACCGGAAAGTTGAGACAATTCCTTACTGACAGCTCAAGAACCGCCTCCTTTAGAATTTTTTGTCCGTGTCCCCATCCAGAAGTGTTCGATTTACGAACCACCTAACAGGCACCTGCTACGCGCAACCCATAGAGGACTTCCCATTAGATGTCACTGGCGGACCCACAGGAGTCATGGAAAGCCCCCCTTTGGCACAGACACAGTAGCGGATGGGTACAGCTTAAGAGGCTACTTCAGTCAAACGAAAAGACCCGTTCGCCAATGTTAATCCTATGGAAGAAATTTATAAAGATATCTCGGTCGCATTTCAATATTTTTTAATGATTTCTTCTGCATTGAATAGTTGAGATCGATCTGTACAAAGGCCGCTGTTTACTTTTTCGATTTTGTTTACAGGTATTTCTTATGCGGACACTTTCATTTCCGGAACCGGTTTTGAAAGTAAAAGCCTTCTCATAAAAAATATCGGCAATCAAAATCGAAAAAGTAAAAAACGGCCTGCATACAGATCGATCTCAGCTATTCAATGCAAAAGAAATCATTTAAAAATATTGAAATGCGACCGAGATATCTTTATAAAGTTCTTCCATAGGATTAGCATTAGCGAATGCATCTTTTCATTTCACTGAAGTATCCTCTTAATGCAACAATGTTAAAGAAGCGCCTAATAGAAGAAGGGAGAAGGAAAATTCGTAGGGATTTCCCTAAACCTTGTTTGAAGCAAAGGAAAAAAATAAGCTTTTGCATTACTACTGGCGCCACCTATCCAAAATATTTGAAAATAATAATAAAAAATAAATCTTTAGATCACAATCTTTCCAGCATTGTAGGAAGAAGTGAATAAATAAGTAAAGAAATCTCTAAAACTTTCAGTGTTAAAATTTAAAAGCAGTTCATCTTTTATGTCATAATAATGTTATTTAATATTTAACTCATTTCATATAAATGAATTGACAAGGATGTGTATCGTTTTAACAGCTTTAAGGCTATAGCACATTAGTCACCAAGGGATATAATAAAATTATTATTTCTTATCTTAAGCCAAATCTTTTAACTTCGCTGTAAGTCAAAGCTTTATAAAACAATAAATATGATTTAACTAACATATATTTCTATAATTAAAATATACATAATTTTAAACTTGTTCCTTAAGTATAATTATGTATAATATACATAATTATACTTAAGGACTTATGTAACATATTATTATATATAGCACATCAATGTGGCCTCTTTTAAAAAAGATTTAAAAGCTGTAACAATTTGTTTTCTCTATATTCTTAATTTAAAATGTTTCTTTGTTTTATAATAAAAAAGTAAATCTCAATTTAGAGAACACAGTTTTTTTAATTATTATTACATTGAACTAAACATATTTTAATTTTATGATTGTTTCAGTTCATATTTTATAGATAATGTATAATGAGAGCATCTCATAATCTTTTTAACATTAGAATATTATTATAATGCATCAAGTATTAAGATCTTAATTTATAATAATAACAGTAATAGTAATAAAAGTAGGAGAAAAATAAAAATTGTAAACACACAAAATATAAAACACATGGATATGTACCAAGTACAAATGAAAATCAACACCAATAAAACAACGTGCCGAAGCCGGTTAGGGATTTTTTGATTTTGCCCCCATAGCTTTATGCAGTCAAAGTTTCAACATTGTTGCATTAAGCTGCCCCTATCCGCTATTCACAGACACTGCCCATTACCCCCTACAAAAGACTACTACCTCTTTTGTAGGGGGTAATGCAATGCCCCGCTTGGGTGAAGAGTCTGATCTCCCGCCCAACCTGCGGAACCTTTCGCATCTCATCTACAATGCGTATCGAAACGATTGAAACGCGATTTAAAATGTACAGTCGTGGAAAAAAAAAAAAAGTAAACACCCCCTACTAACTCCTCAACAAATTACCGTAGAAGAAAGTTACTGGTACCGAACGATTGGAAATAAAGTCTACTTTTAAAGGATATAGATAAAATTTGCTTATGGGGCCATCTACATATTAAAACGAACCGTAACTTTGTTTTTTAGAATAGCAGTACACAATTTTGACAGAATAAATGAACTCTACACCCTTCAATTAGCCTAAAAACAAATTTTTATGCAATTCGTACCATAAGTTTCTGAGAAATTAATTATTTTAAAACGAGCGTATTTTAAGGGCTGTATCCAAATTGGAGTTCGGAACTCGATTGTTAATCGAGAAAGCACTCATCTTGATCAAGGCACCTTAAGAAGTCAATGAAGTCTACTAGATTACACGACAGCAAAAGAAATTTCGAAATATCTCAGTCACTCTTATTATAGACGGCCCCTTAAACCTTCATTTTGCCGTTTTTTAAGCATAATTTGAAAACTACTTGGAAGAAAAATGTGAAATTTTGGATTTCCATAAAGCAGGCCATAATAAATCTAATTCCATCAAAAAAATTGTAGGTTGCAATTCATAATTTTTTCGAGCATTAATTTCATAAAGTTATAAAAATTGCAATTTCAGCGTATTTATGTTTGGGTATATTAGTCTTATTGCTACACAAAAAAATAGCACATTAGGAGCATAATTTCTGGAGATATAAATAAAAATATGAAAATGAATTTAACATTAGAAGCACTAAATTTTGAATGTTTATAATTCAAAAACTTATCATTCAAATTACTTGAAATTCGGCCTCTAGGCATAGTTTGAACCGAAGATTTGAAATATCTGGTTAAAATTGGTTATTGTCATTGAAAAAAAGGAAGTTTGGATTCGTTTTCATATGTAGATGGCCTCCTAAGCAAATTTTATATACATCATTAAAAAGTAGACTTTATTTCCAATCGTTGGGTACCAGTAACTTTCTTCTACGATAATTTGTTCAGGAGTTAGTAGGGGGTGTTTACTTTTTTTTTTCCACGACTGTACCTGTTGCAATTTTTTACGCAGCGTAAATTGCAAAACTGTTTAGAATAATGTAGAAAATAAAGTTATATTAATGAATTATCTCACCCAATGTTTTCTAAAAAGGTAACATTTAAAAAAATTATGCCACCCCTCTACATAAAATATGTTAATTAGATTTTTTTTTTATTATTATTTTGCAACAATACCATATTAAAAACTGCATACCCATATATTTAAAATTGAATGAGTTATTATTGCGAATGGGGCCTATATGTCAAGCGAGAAATTTATACAGCGATAGATTAAAATAAAATAAAATAAATAAATGAAATGCAGATTTTAATAGATCGACAGTTGAGATTATAGAAAAGTTGATTGATGTTTGCAAGAATATAATTGTTAAGATGTTCAAAACATTTTCAAGAGCGTAACTAGGAGATCTCATATAAGCCTTGGAGATGAGTGAAAACAATTTAAAAAATTCTATGCAAATTTATATTTACACTATTTTGTTGAACTAAATTGGGTTCACGTATGTAAAGATGGACTTTTGTATTCAGTATTTCACTGACTTCCTAATATGATATAATCATAAAAATTATGTAGACAAGTGTTTTTCCGAGGGCAATACATTTTTATAGTTTTATAAACTAATTAAAAAATAATAAGTTAACCTGAAACGTTTTACCGTTAGGCGACGTAAGGTGATGAATCGCCAAATATACTGCATGGCTACAACTGTATATGAGTTACAACTGGGAAAATCCATGCTTTGTTTGGATTTACGAAGCATTATTTAATAAGATAAATATTTGAAAGTAACAATATTTTTTGTATTATTTTTGCATCTTTAGTAAGCAAAAACGTTATTTTATGTTTTAGTGCAATTTAATTTTAGAAATGTAAATTCAACCAAATAACTAAGAATTTCTTTGGAATTTTTTATTTGTGATATAAGACTGGTATAAATAAAAATATTTTCGAAGCAAAATTTTGCAACATATTTTTTTTAAATTTCAACTATAAGCTCTTTTAAAGATGTTTTTACATTTTCCAATAGTCTCTGGTGTTTTCTCAAATGGTGTGAAACGGGTATATTTCCAGTTTTTGTAATTCACATCAAATAATCTTTTGTAGTAAACTTAGAATAATATATCCGGAGAGAACTTAAAGAAAGTTACTTCTTCAAAATCCTATTTTCTGGAAAAACATTTGAAATCTGCTCTCGTTGATACTACGACTTATTAACTGTAAAACTTTTCATTCTAATTTCTTCTTTTTTTATGCATGTTAGCATATGAGAATTTTTGATATTGTAGAATCTCTCGTAAGGAAATTTTCTATTGAATGCTGAACCTTAAAGGGTTTTCACTCTCGACAACGCTAAGTACGCTGAGTCAACAAATGTTTCTTTATCCGCAATATTTGCAATTGCTTTATCTAATGTTAAACCTTGGGATTTATGAATTGTAACTGCAAAAGCTAACTTCACAGAAAATTGTTTTCTTGAGCAATTTATATTTCCATTTTTCCAGAATTTAGTTATTGGTGGAATCGGAACGCAGCCATTCTCATAAGTTGAATGACTGTAGTTTTCAAATTTATCGATGATTATTCGCGGCATCTGGTCTGGTGGCCCGTGATTTTCTTCATAAATAATATCTGCAACATAGTCTAAAGCCCCGGTTACTAAACTTTTTCCGGTCCGCAAATTAGAACGTAACATTACTTTATACTCAATTGATAAACTAAGAAATGGTTCAAGTCAGTTTGTCATTTCAAAATCGACCAACTTTGCTTTAGAGCAATTTTAAAAGAACTAATATGTTCCATAAATTGTTTTTAAACGGCAAACACATTAAAAATAACATTAATAGTAATTACTTTTTAACCCTTTAGTGCGCAGCTTTGCATATATGTAAACAGTAGTGTTTTGAATTTGATAGATTTTTTTATTTGTAAATATCTAATTTTCACCAGAAAATTAGAATAGCAATATTTGCTTTAATTAATAACATACATTCTTTTTTAAATAAAGCAAAATTATCCATCTAAACTTTCTGGTGTAAAGGTTCTCTGAACTACGTAATTTTTAGAAAGTATTCTATCATGGAAATTAAAGGGTTAAAGGTTAAGTTATATAAAATGAAGAATTATAAAAAAATATAGTATTTGGAGACATACTTATTAATATATTTACTAATTTTCATTATTTTAGCGTAAACAGCCGCACGACAGTAGTTTTTAATTGAATTGCAGATGTGCGACAGAAAAAAAGAGTATATGAAAAATGTATCTCTGATTTTTTTCATTATTTTTCCTGTGTAATAAACCTTTTTGAGAGAATCATATATATTTTGTTCGAAACAAAATAAAAATTGCGCACTTAAGGATTGATAGTAAATATGTTTCATTTGGTTCAATTTTCAACCTTCGAATTCGAATAGCACTTTCTATAACGAATTTAACAATTAATTTTATTTGCTTGCAGTTCTTTTGTTGCCACTTTACAAAAAAAATCATAATATAATTCTTTTAAAATGCTTAAATACCGTCTGCTTAAATGATTTCACATAATAAGAATAAATTGTGTATTTGAATTCTTAACACTGAAAAATACTTTTATAACTGAATGTAAATAATTGAATTTTCGCAAATTTTAATTCATCAAAATATGCTGTAATTTTCATAAAAAAGGTATTTTAAAAACTTCATAAAAGTAATCGTGAAACTATTATATGATTAAAAGGAATGAGCCCCGAAATATGCGGAATTTCTAACAAATCTTAATAAAGTATTCTATTAAAGTGCATATTATCCTCTCAAATATCATACATGTTTAATATAAAGAAGTTGAATGTTCTTTTACGGTTTGAAGTACAAATTCTGCAGTTATTTTCAATATTTATAATATTTCGTCTTCACAAAATGCAGATATATATATAGGTTCCTTTTCTTATTCAAATATATATTTTTTTAATGAGAAACTTTGATGCGACGATAATATTTCACGTACTTCATCATTCATGACTTTATTTATTTTTATTGACTCAGTGATTTTAATTTAGTGCAAGAAATACGCATACCTCATTTTTGTTTACAAAAATAAATGGAAAAATATATTCAACAAAATAATAAAAAAAGGTTTTTTTGTAAATCATTCAATAAGAAAATAAGATTGTCAGAATCGGTCATATTTTATTTCTATCAAGTCCAAAAATATTTCTTTCCTTAACTGAATTTTAAAAAGCAGTTTTTGAGATATTTTGGCGGAATAATGAAAATATATTTTAATTGATCATGATTCTACCTAAAATTACTAACTCCATGATTTATTTTTTCTTCTGAAAATATACGTGTTTCATTTTTTTATTTGAAAAAATGCGTCCTTAATTGAAAAACATGTAAAATAAATTAATTAAAATAATAATTTTTTTAAGGTTGTTTCTCTCTATTCTAAAAAAAAGTAACTACCGCTGTCACCGCCGCCGCCGCCGCCGCCGCCGCCGGTTTTGATTTTTTTGTGACCGGAGGCCTTTCTTCGTTAATATTAACAAAAATAATGCATACAAAAATATGAAAATCTGTGGTTTTATACAAAAATGTTTGATAAACACGCTGATGCAGACAGTTTTCAAATCGAAGAATTATTTTAAGAGTTATTTAATGCTAAAGTTGGACAAAATCGATGAACTAAAAAAGTTTTATAGCAGCAAAAACTATACATGACAGTGTAATCATTTTTAGATCATTTTATGCGTTAGAATTTGCCGAAGTGCAGATTGCATTAATTTTTTTATTTTGACTCATTTTTTCAGGTTTTATTTCTATTTTAAATTCAAATTTTCAACATTTCTAGAGATATTTTTTACAGATTTCAGAAAATTGTACTAATTTAAACTGTTGCCAACTGTATAAAAAGCGCAAGCAATAATGTTTGCTTCAAATTAAAAATTTATTTACACGTGACTACTATAAACAGGAAAAAAAAAACTTTCAAATTAGAATTAAATAATTACGTATAAAAAGCAAGAACTTATTAAAAATTACGTCATAAAAAGTATACACGTGAATTTTAAAAGAGAAAGGATATTGTAAAATAATAAATTCATTAACATGCGTTAGAAGTCTTAGGAGAATTTACGTCATATTTATGTCACATTATAGTTATTACATAAAATGAACACAAAATAATATTGCAAAAAAGTTTAAATTTAGAAATTGCGCTAGACATTTATTTGATATTTTGAGAATTAATTTAAAATGTCTCATTTAAAAGAACTTTCTTTTCGCTTTGTTAAATACCAGGAGACAAAGACTCTCTTTACTTAATTCCTTTTATATTAGCTTATTTTGAAATGTTGTTACACGTGTATACGTCATCAAGTTATTTTTATTTCGACGTTTTATTTGTGTTTTTATTAATGTTGTACGAATTTATTTGTTCTTTCGTTATTTAAAATAAAAATTATATCAATTTGTATAATTTGGCGAGTGGTTTGGCGATTTCTATAAGTTGGCGAAATTGGTGGACAGGATAATCAAGTAGTACCGCAGCGGATTTGGCGTTAAAATTCCCCAATCAAAGAGAAATGAATAGAAATTCGTTTATAGGGAGATCGCCACTGTTTTTTAAATTATAATTTAATCTTTCGAAATCTTTTTAAAGCCGATCAAATTAGCGTGCATTTAGAGTCTGCGGTGTCTGGACGGGGGTTGGCGAGCGTAGCTCGTAGGGGGCCGAGCCCCCTAGTCGTCAAAAAAATAATATTGCGCAAATCTAGGGATCATAATTTATTTTTATGTTTCATTTCAAGTCAAAATGCTAAATAGGTTTTTTATAAAGTGTACGACAAAATGCAATTTGCGTAGCCTAGTAGAGGATTAGCTTCGCTCATCCTAACAATGGTATGAATTTTCTGCTAAACCACTATTGCTAAAATAGCTGGCTTTGATACTGTAATAAGGCAATATTTTAAAAACATACGACAAATAGAAAGTGAATAATAAATGAAAACTAAGAAAATATAGTATAACGTCAAAAATCCGGCATTCAGAAATACGGCATCTCCTAAAATCCGGCATCAAAGTCAATTTTTATCCCTCCCCATTTTTTTTTCCTTACGGGAGAAAGAAAAATAGCAATTGTTTACAGATTAAAAACTTAGTGCGAAAAATAAATAATAGACGAAGAGGAAGATTGTTTTCTTCATATGTCAGTTCTTCAATACGTTCCTTGAGCAACAGAAAGTACAAGAAAACTCGGAGCTAGGATTATATGGTCGCAATAGAACCGCCGATAATGCTGGTAACAACTCAGGGGAAGCATCGAGGAATCGGCAGAAGAAAATGTATCACTGGGTAAATGCATAAATTTGACAGAAAAGTTCATAACCCGTTTAGAGAAACAAGACCGAATTTCTAAAATAGGTAATCATTACTTGTATAAAATACAAGAGAAAATTGTTAAAGAACGGCCAAAAAAGGGAAGAAAATAACATTAACGATTACACGAGAGGGAATTGACTTTAGTATTTATTAGGGGGGTTTTTTAATTATTATTTCTAACACAGAAAAATCAATTAAATTAAGTTTTTTTTTTTCTTTTTTTTTTTTTTTCTTTTTCTTTTTTTTTTTTTTTTTTTTTTTGGTCACATAATTATCACTTGGTTATGAATAAAATTAGGAATATCGGAAGTACTTTTGATTTTCCTTCAGAAATCCGGACTTTAAAAAAATCCTCATTTCCTAATTATATTAATAATTTGATTATATATCCCTAACCCCAATTTGAATTGCCAACTAATCTCAACATAGCGAAAAATAAAAATGCATTTCAACTTTTATCCGACATCATGTAGTCTTCCCGCACTGTATTCGGATGCTGCAAAATCAACTCGACATAAGAGTGCATTATGTAAAATAGCATTCAGAAACATCTCCATGTAACATCATTTTCATAATTAACATTGCTTGAATATCCAGATTCGCATAACTATGCCTAGCAAATCTAAAAAAATTCTTAATATGAAAGCATTATTAAACAATCATATTATTTTTTTAAATAACTTTTGTATGTTAACAATGTTTGTTTTCACTATAAAAAGACAAATACGCATCCGAAAAGAATTATTATTAAGTATTTATTTTATTAGCATAATTGTTAATAACATTATTTAATTAGGATTTCATTCATCTGACGAAACCCTATTCGTCTCGCTCCTCTGTCGGTCTGTCTGTCCGTCACAGAGCCCATTCTCAAAAACTATACATGTTGGAGACTTGAAATTTTGCATACTTATAGATGAACACCACACATCATACGACAAATCATAAAATTTTGAAAAAACCCTTTGGGCTCCCACATGTGCATTTTAAACAATTCTTTCTAGGTGAACCTCTACTTAGGTTGGAGGTGTGAAATTTTGCATACTTATAGCTGAACACCTCACATCAAATGACAAAGCATACAATTTTGAAAAAGTCGTAAATTTAACCCTTTGGGCTCCCACATGGGTATTTTAAACAATTCTTTCTAAGTGACACCCTATTTAGGTTGGAGGCGTGAAATTTTGTATACTTATAGCTGAACACCATCATGCAACAAATCATAAAATTTTGAAAAAGTCGTACATTTAACCCTTTAGGCTCCTACATGCGTATTTTAAGCAATTCTTTCTAACTGAGCCCCTTATTAAATTGGAGATTTGAAATTTTGCATACTTACAGCAGAACACCTGAGGCCAGGCGACAAATCATAAAATCTTGAAAAAGTCTTACGTTTAACCCTTTGAGCTACCATATATGTATTTTAAGCACTTCTTTCTAAGAGAGCCCCTAATTAAGTCGGAGACATGAATTTTTGCATACGTATAGCTGAATACCCCAGACCATACGACAAATCATAAAATTTTCAAAAAGTCTTATATTATTTACTCCTCCGTGCTCTAACTTGTATATTTTAATCAATTTCTCTAACCTCCGCCCTTTTCACCCGTGGAGCACTTTTCCAATTTTTGCCGATACTCCTTTGAACATTCTTTCATATTATACCATAGCCTTACATATTTTAGTTCCACTTTTTACCGCCAGGGGCGTCTACTTATCTCGGGTGCTATGGGCCCAATCCCTTCGACTAATATATATGCGGATAGTATGTAAAACGGAGTTTCGTTCGGATAGAGGTTTGTTTAGAATAGAGTGCCCCCCTGGTTGAGAAATGTGCAACTAACAGATTTTTCAAAAGGATAAAGTGTTTTGAAAGGAATATTAAACGAAACCCTCTGTGCGATCTGTGATCACACTTAAAATCTTGTTTTCTAATAACGTCTGAAGGCTAACAATGTTTCTTTCTAATTATAAGAATAAAAATACGGATCCGAAAAGACTTTTTTTAGTTTTTAGCATAATTTTTGTCACTCTTTCATACTTACCAAGACTGAATTTGTTACTTTTTTGTTCTAAAAATTATATCAATTTAGATTATCCGGATATGTGGTTTTTTAAGGTTTCGACTAGCCGGTTTCTACTGAATATTCATTTAAATTCACGAATTTTATAAGTAATCGTTCGGAGAATAGTCCAATTTGCTGTTACTTTATAGTAGGTCAATGAAGAATTCTCTCTTAACTTTATTTCCTTTTAATGTAGAATGTTTCATGTAATCTATAATGGTTTATTTTATTTATTTATTTATTTATTTTTTGTGTGTAAAAATATTATAGTCAACATTTTTAGAAAGTACAAAGTTTGAACTATTGCGGAAATCGTGAAAAAAATCTGCAGAGCAGCGCAACTTGTTGGACGATTGAATCCAGAAACTAATCAGAACCAATTTATAGCAAGGATTGTCTAAATCTGAAGATTGATGAACATTCATGCATTAGTTATTGAGATACAGATATTGCAGAAATCTTGATAAATGCAGCCTAATACCGACACTTTATGGGCGATTTACACCAAAAACTGAACAGCAATAATTTATATCACGGAATAACTGAATCTGAAATTTCATAAAATTCAGGCAGTACTTCTTGAGATAGAGCTATTGCAATAATTATGAATAATGCCGCATAGCAGCGCCAGCTGTTAGTCGGCTCACACCAAAAAGTAATCCGCACCAAATTTTATCAAATACTAACGAAATATAAAGTTTTATAAAAATCCGTCCATTAGTTCTTGAGATATAGCTATTTGTGAAATCGCAAAAAAATGCAGCATAGCAACGTCACCTGATGGGCGATTTACAACAAAAAGTAATAATCGCCAGATTATATCAGGAAGTAACCCAATCTAAAGTTTTGTGAAATTCCGTTAATTATTTCTTGAGGTAGAGCGCCCACAAAATTTCTTCCACATACATACATACAGACAGACAGTGTCACAGACTCACTGATTGACATTTTGTAAAAACATGTTTTTCGGGTTTTAGGACCCCTAAAACGTGTAAATAATACGAAAACTGGAATTCTAAAATTTTCACGAATCCAATACTTTCTTCTTGTAAATTCAAGAAAGTAAAAAATAGTTCATTTAAAAACGCATACCACAATTTAAAATGCACTTCTAGTAACTATTGTCCGTAGGCTTCAATAGTTCAATGATAGCTCACTGTCTTCTATAGCAAAATTCTTTTGTGTGTCCCTGTAAATAAACGATAAATTCCATACATATGATATTTTATAGTAGGAAACTTGTAGTACACCTCAGTGATGTATGTCAATTTCAATATGCTTCAAATACTGTAATATTATTAAATTACGAGGCAAAAGCTTTTCCCCTATAGCCCTTAATGTAACGGAATTCTTTTGTGTGTCCCTGTAAATGAATCCAAAATACTACACACTTAATTTTCAATACTGAAGATGTCATAGTGGAGTGCAATATATATCCATTTCCTGACATATATAAGACCATATATAGTGACTATATATACGAGAATTAGAGAACGGGCAGACAGACGGATAGACAAACCGAGTTCATAAACACTTTTCAACTATGTTGGAAAATATTAAAACCGCTCAAAATTTATTTGTTCTCATACATAGAAAAAAAAAAAAAAAAAAAAAAAAAAAAAAAAAAAAGAAAAAACGAAATGTGAAATTTCTTTCTTTGAAAGTCTATTAAAGAAAGCAAATTTTTTTCGCACATGAACTTTTTTTTCGTTTTCTTAAGACTATCCACAAACATTTATTGAAATTGATCTGAATATTTATTTGATCTGAAAAGAACGGATGACCTTACAAAAATTGTCGTTTAACCTTCTAGCTGTCTGAGCGAAGCGAAGGCTAGAACACAACGGAATATTACTTTCAGGTCACATACAGCTACAATGGGTATTAATGCCATGGCTTACTAAAAGAATGCCTAATAAAAAACTTTCGTCAAACATAACCCAAAAAATATTTGTCGTATTTCGTTTCTGATTACACCAGAAAATACCTATGAGGTAACCTACTGAATGCACCTATTATCAAAAATAAGTTCCAAACCGTTTAAGAATTAAATTTAAAAAACTGATAAAAAACACAATTTATCTACATACGTCACGGAAATTTGTGTACGTCATTTTCACTGGCTGGATATTTTCGTAGAAAATCGGTTTACAGCACATGGAGCAAAGAAAATATGCACGCACCAATATTACAGTATAATAAAACCCATTTAAACAGGAAAACACATATGGAATTTTTTTTTCTATTTAAAAGAAAAAAAACAAAATATCTTAGTATTTGGTATTTTACGATAATCTCTGTAACATAATGTTTCAATCACAAATTGCGTCTTTTATATTTCGCGTGTGCAAATTAGAAACAGTTCTTTGAAGATAAAATAAACTTTTTCATTATGGCATAATTTCTTCTTCCTCTTTTTTTTAAATGAAACTAAATGGAACCCGCCAATTCTTGATGCAAACAACTTGATAGTAACGTATTTAAAAAACAGTTTTACTCGGTTATCCCGCCGTCAAAAAATCTATAGCCAAACTATAAGATTAAACGCCAATAATTTTTGGTCGTAAGTGTCACATTCACCTGACTTTAAGCAAGTTACACGTGTTAAAGTCATCAAGTGATTTTTAATTCGACGTTTTATTTGTATTTTTATTAATGTTATACTAATTTATTTGTTCTTTCGTTATTTAAGATGAAAAATTATGTCAATTTGTATAATTTGGCGAGCGGTTTGGCGATTTATATAATTTGGCGAGATTGGTCGACGGGATAACTTAGTAGTACCCAAAAACTTCATGACAACTTCAAAATGTCAGAAATGTTTAGAGAATAACTCTTTGGAAAAAATCAAATAAGCAGGAATTGTTCTAAATAGGATCATAAAATCTGAATTTGCTAAAGTTATGATCAGTTCGGTAGATGGAAAAGCACACATGCTTCGAAGTCAGACAGCGACAATTATGCATGACCTTTTTTTAGCATAGTGTTGGTAAATGAAATATATATATATATTACTCTATCGTACGTGGCACAGAAATCACGATTATTTGTTAATTGTTTAATGGCAACGCCCAAATGCCTTGATGAAACGCACCTCATTGATATTGAACAGCATTTAATGCATCTCCATACCTATAAGGGGGTTACGATATAGAGACTCTGTTCTGTCGCCAAATGCCGCCAAGTTTGTCGCCAACTTGGCGATATCTATAATATTTCGCCAGATTTCCATAGACTTCTATTGTAAACCAATGGGGTGTATTGCTTACAGAAAATCAACCAATTGAGATATTTAATGAAACAATAACTAATATTAGCTTAACCCTTTAAATCCCAAACCGGTCGAGACCTCCCGAGATGATAAATTTAAATTATTCACATAAAAAAAAACAAACAAAAAAAAAAACTAATTTACTATTTAGATTTTCGTGTATGAATTCCGGAATTTCTGGAACGCATTCTATCCTTATCATGAAAGAGTTAAGGGGTCTTGTACCTTTTAAACGCGTCGAAAATTAACGAAAAACTTCAAAGTTTGAATTAGTCTATCTTTGAAGCCTTTTTATGTATAAACATGAAATTTTGGATATTGATTAAACAGATTGTGCTTTGTAATATGCTACCATTGGAAATTTATTAACCCTTTACAGAATCTGTGTATTGTTGAAATCAAAATAGCTCTTTTTTTTACCCCATAAGTCATTCCGCGCATGATATCTTGAGAAAGTATGTATGGATTGTCATGAAATTCGGTAAAGATACTAAACATATATGTGTGTTTAAAATGATCTACTCTTAGGCTAAAATTATTTCATTAACTATATAAAAAAAAATATTTTCGTTAAAAAAAAAAAAAAAAAAAATTGTATTTTTAATGAATAAAAATATTCATAACTAAAAATATTACCATTGTAAATACTTAAAAGTAAATCATTTTAAACACACATATTTGCTTAGTATATTTACTAAATTTCATGACAATCCATACATACTTTCTCAAGATATCATGCGGGCAATGACTTATGGGGTAAAAAAAAAGAGCTATTTTGATTTCAACAATACACAAATTCTGTAAAGGGTTAATAAATTTCTGTTAGTAGTATATTACAAAGCATAATCTGTTTAATCAATATCCAAAATTTCACGTTTATACATAAAAACGTTTTGAAGATAGACTAATTCAAACTTTGAAGTTTTTCGTTAATTTTCGATGCGTTTAAATGGTACAAGACCCCTTAAGGGATTATATTAATTATATTTAAGGAAGCCCAAGTAAATTAAATTATGAATAAAAGTAACATGAGACAATACTTAGCATGCTTTCCCAAACATAAATTTTAAGGGGAGACCAAACTGATCACCAAGGGCGGTTAGTTGTGATTTAAAATTCTTTGAATTGAAGAAAATGCAGCTATGCATCAAATAAATCAAATAATTGCCAAATGATATAAACGACTATGAAAATAAAATTGAAGAAGTATTAAACTGGTTTATGTATGTATTTTAATAAATATATGTGATAACGCGTATTAAATAAACTATTTATATTTTATATAATAAAAGTTAAACGGCTCCTTTATCTACGTGTATGCTAACATTATAAAGTAGTAACGTTTGTATGTTTGTGGAATGTAATGTCTGAAACTACCAAGCTGATTTAATAAATAATGGTTTGAAAATGCTGGTGGCCGTCTCTGCTCCAACAAAGACTGTATTTTATGAAGGTACAGAAACCTCCATGGGTGCATGAGCAGAAGGGTTCTGAAATTGTGAATTTTGAAATACTGTTTGGACTAAAAATTTGAAATTTTGTGCGGTGGTTACTTTTAAGATGTAAATACTCGTTAGGGACGCATTCTACAACGTTCGAAATTTTAAAGTTAGAGATAAACGTAAAACGTTCTAGAAAGAAGACATTTTGAAATTTCATATGGCTATTATTTTTAAGTCGTAAATGCCGGTCAGTTAAAAAAAATAATAATAATAATTAAAAGCGTGCACCATAAAAAAAATCTAATCTGCAATTTCTGTGATACTGTTGGGTCTAGAAACTTAAAATTGGGCATGGTAGTAACTTATGTTCGTTACAGTCGCCCTCAGTTAAAATCAGGGGAGTCATTCAACTGATTTTACCCTCAGGACGACTGTATAATGCAGTTGAAAGCACTTGGGATCTTTGACGGTTTTTATGCTGTAGAAACCTTTTCATGTATATTTTAGCACTTTTTAAGTAAAATTTTTATCAGCATTGTAATATCGTATATTTATATGTTAATCAAGGTAAATATGACGTCCAGTAATTACAGTTTGAACTATATTTTATAACGTATTACTGGCCAGCATGCACTCATCATTTAAATCCTATCGAGAATATCTGTAACACATGCAAACGACGCATTTCATGCCTGTGCTGATGTGTTCGGGACTTTGATATATCACTTTTTAAGAGACAATGCCCTAAAATCTTATCGACAACCTCATCGCATACATGAAAACAGATATTCAAGAGTATTAACTATTCGAGTGGGCCACACACCATATAAAAGTCCTTCATTCTCTTCAAACATCATTTTTTTGTCAGTTAGAGGTTGTCAAATTGGCGAGGAACGTCTGTTTATGTTTTAGACATCAATTTAAGAAATAAAAATTCCGATATAAGATATTTTAGTGTTTTTTTTTTCTTTATTATTTTTAATCTATTGCGCACTTCCAATTTTATACCCATGCACGGCTGCCTTGTAAGATTGCTTTGCCATTTTTTAAAACCAGTGTATAATATATATATATAGTGTATACAGTGTATGTTATATTATTACAGCCTTTTGTAATTTTTCCATTCAATTTGCTCTTTTTCATCATCTGAATTTGTGGCAGGTCTGATTGATATGAGAATTTTATTTTTCCCGCTCGCATTAGTGATTCGAAGGCGGCGCACTGTGTACATTGGAAAGAGATAGCTTAATGCGCATGCCTCAGTTTATTCAGGAATTCGAGTGAGCCAGTCGTTGCCTTCTTCCACCGAGTGAGGTGCTGTAATACATGTGCGTCGGATTTTGATTTCTATCAAGATGACTGAAAGGGTTGAAAAAAGGTACTGCATCAAATTTTGTCAAAGCTTGGTGATCCTGAAAGAGAAACAAATCTTAAGATTCATCAATTCTCCAGCTCATTCATCACACCTGATTCAGACTTTCTTGGCAAAATGTGGAATTCCAGTGTTCGCCAAATTCCATACTCTTCAGACATGACTCCTTGCTACTTCTGGTTGCTTCCGAAATAGAAGGTGCAATTAAAAGGATCCCGTTTTGAGATTGGAGATGAGATATGTAGAATGCGACGGCGGGGTCCAAACCAAAAAAAAAAAAAAAAAAAAAAATGTCTGCCAGAAGTATTTTCTGCAGTGGAAAACACGTTGGGCTAAATGTGTGGAGGCGTAAGGGGCCTACCTTGACATGAATAAGGGTACCAATCGTGTCAGGTAACGTATGCATTTTCTTCGTTCAAAAGTTGAATATTTTTCAGACAGGCCACATATTGTGAATTAAAGATAGCATCTCATTTTCTATTCTTGTCCCGAGTTATTATTAAATCTATGTTCTCACTAACATCGCTCAGGCTAATCCCTTTGAGGGAAGTCCTAGTAATTAATTAGATTATAAGTGGTATTAGATACATTTCGAAAGAAGTAATTACGTGAGCGGGTAGAAATAAAATTATAATGTAAAGGCTTGTACTGTATTCAGCATTACAAGTTTAATCTACTCTATTAATCTGAATTTAAAGATAAAAGCCTTATACATTCCACAGGGAGTTCTGATTTGCGAAATGTACTCTTTTCATGAGCTAGATCGAAATTTATTTCCAACTTCTCAGAAACGTAGCATGTCATTTGGCAGAATATTAATGGGGTACATCGTTCATATATAATATATTTTGTATAAGAATAAATGTTTATACGCAGTTTATGAGAAGGCAAAATTTTGCTTACACTTAAGTACTTAACAATAAAAGCTAATTGGATACACTATACGAAGTTGCTCGTTATACCAAAAACACAATTTTCGGTGTAATGCACTTTAAATTAAAAAATACATTGGGTTTCACTCTAACCAATGTTTCACTATCATTCATTGCTTCTGACATGTGTAATTAGGTAATTATTGATCTCAAATGCATTTCAAAGTGCAAATACTTCTGAGATGTGTAATTAGGGAATTATTGATAACAAATGCATTTCAAAGTGCAAAAACTTTAATTTTTACATGCTTTCTTGTAACTTACAATTGTGTTTGTATGTGGCAGTCAAACCTTGTGACTCATTTTTCCCCACTTCCTGTTCACTGAGGTTTTAAATTTGGAATGTATGTGTATTCCTGAAGGCAATGTATTAATTGAACTTTGATTTTTTTAAAATTCGATCTTTAAGGTGGGCAACGGGTAAGGGGTAATTGTTGACTTCCTATGGAGAAATGAGTATCAGCTTTAAAATTGAGCAACTGTTGAAAACTACTAATGGCAGGGTTACCGCAAGAGTGCCAAATTTGAAAAGGTCCGACCAAATTTGGCGACAAAAATAAGTTTTCATATATGAAGCCAATTTCGCGATAGCTCTCTAATTTGGCGAAATTCCCATTTAAACCCATTAATATTTCATAACCGGCTGACCGCAATTTAATTTAATGAAAGCATGCCTTTAAAAAAATTACATTTATTTAATTAGAATTAGGCAATCATTAAAAAGTAAATTCCACAAACTGAATTTTAAATGCCGAAAATTTTTATCAAGATTTCGGAATTACCAAAATGTTGTACTTCATTAATTAGATCAAGTTTTATCGTCTATTTGCCGTAAATGCTGCCTATAATTTACCAGAATATTAAAAGAGCACAAGGTATATGAGTTTTATTGGAAACAATGTATACTATATGCCTACTTTAAGATAAATTGAAATTTTGCTCACACGCATACATATATAAATAAAACATGATATTTCTTAATATATAACACATTTTAAATACAATTCAATAAAAAAAGTTATAAGTTATTTTTTAGTATTTTTATATATTTATTTCCATGCATTTATTAAATTTATATATTTGTCCTGAAAAGTAAAACCATATCGCGATACGATTTTTACCTTCTAGTTACTAGTTGCCTAAATAGTGATGTCAGATACGTTTCAAAATAAATAAATAAATAAACATAAGTAAATTAGTAAGTAATACATTGCAACGGTTTTTACTCTATGAATTAGCATAACATCATCAATGAATTCTATATCTTTGAACTTAATCATGAAATTTAAAAATTCCATGGATAGTTAGTTATCTTTTTGCCGAAATGTTGTACATTATTCATAAATTAGATCGGAACGTATCCTCTTTCGTAAAATTTTCGTGAAAACTATTTCGTAGTTTATCATGTAACGGTAACACAATAGCAATGGGGAATAAGGTACATAAGTAAACTATATTTAAATAAGTTTTAAATGAAAAACGCAAATATTTGCTTTAACACACACACCTTACATATAATACATGATATTCTATAAAATGTAACATATTTAAAAAGGATTTAAAAAAAAAGAAATTTTAGGGTTTTTTTTTTAATATTAGTATGGTTTTATATTTAAAATACTGGCACAGTTATTAAAATTAGGTTTTTGCCCTGAAAAGTAGTAATTTTTACTAGTAATTAATTAGGTACTTACTAATACAACAAACGTTTTCCTACAGATGAATAATAATAATACACAAATAAAACTGTAGTACAAACTCTTTCACTTCGATAATTAGTGCTACATAATCAATCAACTATGTTTCCTAGAACTAGATAATAACAGCTGAAACATTCCATTCATACTTATCTTGCATTTCCAGAAAATGCAGTATATCATTTGGCACAATATTAACGAGAAATAATGTTATTTTAATGTTACATAATAAATAATCTATGCTTATGTGTATAATTTATTGTAAGGCAACATTTTGAAAACATGGACTAATATAACGATATACAAAGATTGTTGATTATCGTTAAGAATCAGTTAATTTATAAACCGAAAATATTAGATATATTGTACAATTGTAAATGTTGTTTTCCGTTTTATGAAAATTAAATTATGTCGAATGACTTTTTTTTAATTTTCGAAATTTAAAATATTATAATATCCTGGGTGCTATAAGTTATACTTAGAAAAAATATTCACATCAGACTGGAAAGAGTAACATTAAAGAAAACCTTTCTTCTGCGACCGAAACGTATCGAATTGTCGCAGTTTGAATTTTATGCATTTTGGACTTTTCTGACAAAATTCCTTTTTAGTGCTAGAAAATGTATGAAATCTAAAATCTCTCTATTCTAAAAAAAAGTAACTACCGCTGTCACCGCCGCCGCCGCCGCCGGTTTTGAATTTTTTGTGACCGGAGGTCTTTCTTCGTTAATATTGAGAAAAATAATGCATACAAAAATATGAAAATCAGTGGTTTTATACAGAAATGTTTGATAAACACGCTGATGCAGACAGTTTTCAAATCGAAGAATTATTTTAAGAGATATTTAATGCTAAAGTTGGACAAAATCGTTCCACTAAAAAAGTTTTATAGCAGCACAAACTATACATGGCAGTGTAATCATTTTTAGATCATTTTATGCGTTAGAATTTGCCGGAGTGCAGATTGCATTAATTTTTTTATTTTGACTCATTTTTTCAGGTTTTATTTCTATTTTAAATTCAAATTTTCTGCATTTCTAGAGATATTTTTTACAGATTTCAGAAAATTGTACTAATTTAAACTGTTGCCAACTGTATAAAAAGCGCAAGCAATAATGTTTGCTTCAAATTAAAAATTTATTTACACGTGACTATTATAAACAGGAAAAAAACTTTCAAATTAGAATTAAATAATTATGTATAAAAAGCAGGAACTTATTAAAAATTACGTCATAAAAAGTACACATGTGAATTTTAAAAGAGAAAGGATATTGTAAAATAATAAATTCATTAACATGCGTTAGAAGTCTTAGGAGAAATTATGTCATATTTACGTCACATTATAGTTATTACATAAAATGAACACAAAATAATATTGCAAAAAAGTTTAAATTTAGAAATTGCGCTAGACATTTATTTAATATTTTGAGAGGATATTTTCAACTATTTTTGTTAGGAAACCGCAAATAATATTCCATTGCTAACAAAAGTACTTTCACGCGATTATTTAAAAGAGAAAGAATAGCTTGGTAAAAATTACGTCAGATTAAAAACGATTAATTTAAAATATCTCATTTAAAAGAACTTTCTTTTCGCTTTGTTAAAAAATACCAGGAGACAAAGACTCTGTTTACTTAATTCCTTTTATATTAGCTCATTTTGAAATGTTGTTACACGTGTCTACGTCATCAAGTTATTTTTATTTCGACGTTTTATTTGTATTTTTATTAATGTTGTACGAATTTATTTGTTCTTTCGTTATTTAAAATAAAAATTATGTCAATTTGTATAATTTGGCGAATGGTTTGGCGATTTATATAATTTGGCGAAATGGGTCGTCGGGATAATCAAGTAGTACCGCAGCGGATTTGGCGTTAAAATTCCCCAATCAAAGAGAAATGAATTGAAATTCGTTTATAGGGAGATCGCCACTGTTTTTTAAATTATAATTCAATCTTTCGAAATCTTTTTAAAGCCTATCAAATTAGCGTGCATTTAGAGCCTGCGGTGTCTGGACGGGGGTTGGCGAGCGTAGCTCGTAGGGGGCCGAGCCCCCTAGTATTATAAAATAAACGGTCAAGTGCGAGTATTACTCGCGTACTGAGGGTTCCGTAGAATCAATATATGGATTTGTAATTGCATTATTAAAAAAACCGTTGCTGAAATAATACTAAGACTTTGTAAAAAACTATACAACGTAAGGTTGGGTATAACTGTAGGGAAGATGGGGGCACATGTGAACAGGGGGCAGATGTGAACATTGCAATTTTTCAATAGTTATTATAAGTTTTTTTATTTGAAAAAATTACTAAAGATGACAGCACCTGTAGACATGGTAAAAATGTTTTGAAGCTTTTTGACATTTTGTTTGTCCTCTGTAGCCAAAACACTGTTTTTACATCTCAAAAGTAAAATCTTAGTTCCAAGTTGATAAGTGTATAACTTTATTTATTTATTCATTTATTTGAATTTGAGTGTTTTAACATATACTATGAATACTAATAAATATTTTTGATGAAGTTCTTTTTCTTCTAAAATTGAGAAATGTTAATGATTTATCAATTTAACAGAAGCAGCAATGTGGGGCACTTGTGAACAGACAAGTTGGGGCAGATATGAACAGTACACAAGGACCCCAATAATCATTCTGTGATTCTGTTCCTTTCAGTTAGCTTAATGATAAATAATGTCAGTTCCATTATTTATAATTTTCCTGAAATAGAAGATATTTTCCTCACACAAAGTTGATTTTACATTGAAACTTCAGCAAATACATAAAGAGCAACAAGATTGTTTACATTCAATGGTAATTTAAATAAATTTCAAGTTTTCTAATATGCAATAAGTGTTATATATTATTTTACTAAACAGTTTACAACAATATTTTTTATGCAGTGTTAATACAAAAGTATTACCTTGAACAACTTTGCAAATTTTTCTATTACATTTGTTCTAAACTTGCAATGATGCTTACTTCCATATCTAAAACAGTTATGCATATGATGTTTTGAATGGAGATAGATATGAGTAATATTTTAAGAAAGTAAAATTTTTAAACTGATAACTACCGTAAAATCCCTATTGTAACCTCTCCCTCTTTCAAAAGCAAAAGAAGTTAGGGGAGGGGGGGGGGAGTTATAGTCGAGATTTTCTTTAAATCATTAAAAAACCCTTCTTTATCTATAATTTAGAAGTAAATATGGTAAATACAGCAGTGGGAAATATTCTTATTTCGGAAGATTTAAGATAAATAGCATGTAAACGCCCCCTCTCTAAAATTTTCCCCAAACAATAACCCCTAAGCAAAATTTAAAAGTTTTAATTTCTTTTTTAAAATTGCTTCTTTATTTATTTTTTTTTTCAGCAATACTTAATGAATCATCTAAGCCTCCACCCTCAAAATCTACTTATTTTCATTTTATAATCTTTTGTTTAAACATATCACCCAGAAATTAGAGAAATATATACATATATATATATATATTTCTTTATGGTGAATTTCACAGGTAATTAACTAATGATTACGATGACAAATGAATAGCAGAATAAAAAGCATGTCAAAGGATATTTTTTCTTTGTGTTCATATGTGCCCCACGTGTGTTCACAACTACCTCGCTGATGGGGCACATGTGAACAATTTTTCGAATTTATAAAACTATTAAAAAATGTAAGAAGAACTATACAGGTGATATTAAAAAAATTACCATGTATAAAAGAAAGTTCTATTTCCTATACTGAGTAGGTTTTGTTTACAGAAATTAATCCATTCACGAGAAAAAGCTATATTTATGCGAACTGTTCACATGTGCCCCCATCTCCCCTATATAGCAGAAAAGTGTCAATGGATTAAATTACGTCAATTGACTTTTTTTAATTTTCGAAGTTTAAAATCTTATAATGTCCTGGGTGCTATAAGTGCTCCCAACTTTACACACTTACTATGAAAGTTCAAAGAGGTATGAAACTTAAACAATATCAAATATAGCTATTCTGTATAACTCATTTTTTAATATTATCCTAATCTGTTTATGATGAACTAATTCGGTACTAACAATAAAAACAGTTCATATTTAACTTTTATTTAGCATTTCATAAAACTAAATTCAGCATAGTAATAACCTTTCTACGGTGTAGCTAAAACAAAACTTTTGTTCAAAGTTTAAATTTGCATTATGCTAAACGCGCTTCGAAAGAAGGTTGCAAAGTTGCAACGCCGCCTTAGTCCTTGGATCGTTTTTTTCCAGATAGGTTTTTAATTAACATTTAAAGTCATTCAAGGCGAATTGAGAGATCCACTTAATGCATACTAGTCGCGAATGCAATAGTATTTATGTGATTCATTCTAATTAAGTGGACTCTCAGGACTCTTAAAGCTTCAAAGTTTTAGAAATTTTAATTTTTTTAGATGTTAAACTTCTATTTTTTGAGAATTTTAAGATAAATGTTTCTTTTTAATTACCATTGGAAAAGAAGCTATGGCAAATAAAATCATAAGACGAAATGCAATTTTTCAACTTGATTCAACATAAAATATATAATGTTAAGTTTAAAAAGTCCACAGTTTTACTTAAAAGTAAAGAAAAGAATGAAGAAATGAAGAATAAGAAGTAATGAAAAAGATGTTATAAGTTTAAAATATTCATTTAATTTAAAACTTCTTTGTACTTTCAAGCTTTCCAAGCTCATCGTCAGAGAATATTTTAATCACTAATTGTTGTTTATTTATACAACTTCTACAACATCACATTGTAACATATTTTTCATTACTTTAGTCGTCTTTTAAGTAAATCTGTGGACTTTTTAATGTTCACATTATATATTTTATCTGAAGCTACGGATTTTACAATTATACCCACTCAATAGCTCAAGCGGCGTTTCCGAAACTTTTAAGTCATTTTTCTCCAAATAACGTTTTTGGGCATAACGCAGGATGCCTCAAAAACTGCTGAATACTTTTTATTAAATTTTCAAAACATATATTTCATGTTAGACGGTTTAAACTGAACCAAAAATTTCCTTTTTATCTTTCAAAAAAGAAATATATATATATATATATATATATATATATGTATATATATATATATATATATATATATATATATATATATATATATATATATATATTAGGTGATTATACTGTTGAAATTTTCAAAATTTTGCATTAGATAAATACAACTTTGCATTAAAAATGTACACTTTAAATAAAAATTTAATTAAGTTCAGGGTAATTATTATACTCTGAAAAGTATAAGTAGACAGCAAAATTTTTATTCTAGTTGCAATATTTATTTTGTAATCCTGCGCGAAAACTGGTATGCCAATTTTCTGTTCGACAAATGTCTAACAGATTCGAGCCCCCTATAAATACTAATTCTGCAACTTGCAATTTTTTAAATAGATGAAATGAAAGAACATACTGATATCTTTCATCTCAATAAAGATTGTGTTTTAAAATCATATTTTAAGACATTAAATGCTGAAAATATGCCCTTTTTTCATTTTTTTTTCAAATTTTAAGAGACCCTTTAAATTAGTCTGTATTTGATAATTTGACGTTTATTCCTTTTATACTGCTACTGGACACATATACATTACACATATATATCATTAAAAGTTGCTAACTAGGCCTAGAGTACGCCGACCTTGTAATTATGTATGCCCAAACTGTCCGTATCATTTAGGATTAATATCTCGTCTAATTACTAACGAATTTTTTCGAAAATCATTATGAACAATGCTTTTATACTTCTGCTATGAAAAAGCGATGTTCAACACTTTTGCTGAATGCCCGTAAATCGAAATTTGTGAGTGACAGAAAAATGCGATTTTCTCAAAAACTATGCGACCTAGGGTAATCGCTATAATTTTCCTTCAATGTCTAAATTAAATTCTACTACCTCTAATTTTTTCATATATTTTAGATGGGGGGGGGGGTATTTTTGCGCTACATTTTCGAGGACATATTTGAAAATATAATGCCTGAAATTAAAAGGAATGTATTTTTGAGTTCAGTGTTACGAAAGCTTCCACACGATATACAAAGAAAAGAGGTTTTTTTTTTTCAAGTTTTAATTAGCCCCTCTATACTTTTACTAAATATATTTATGAATCTTTAATAATCTGAAAATATGTAGGTCAATAGTATTCATTACGTCAGGCAATTTGGACTTTCCGTGTTCCATAGTTTACGATTTAAATGCCTGTGACAGACAGACACAGGAGTGATCTTATAATGGTTAAGTGTTTACTTTTTAAGTGCGGAACCCTAAAAATGTACATTTTGATAGTACAGAATGGATTTTTTTTTTGTTTTACTTGATTCGTAGTAAAGACTACACATTAATTTAACATTATGCGTGCCGCACTTTTAACGTTCATAACTTCAACTTAATTGACCCAATGACTTCTGGTTTGGAATATAAAGGTAAATTTTACTAAAAAGCTAAATTTGATATAATAATTAGGTATTCGTATTAAAAGAATTTTCGAACGAATTAATATATTGATAAATATCCATAAGCTTTGCTTGCGTCCACCTGCATCTGCTGAGAAATATTTTAAATTTTAACTAATTGGATTAAATTACGATGAGAGTTTCTAAATTTATACGATACTAAGCATTGAGACATCTATTTACGCTTAGCTGTTATTAACACTCAGTAGTTTAATTAAAAAAAATAAATTTTGCACACAATTAAGGGTTATTCCACGGTAACTTATGTTACATTTGGAACAATTTACTACTTCAGTAATTTTAGTAATGTAATACCAAAAACAGAATTCAAAATGTAAAGTTAACATGATTTGTTAATAAAGCTTATTCAGAACTCAATTCAGATGAAAATTACCTAATTTTAGAGTTATTTCTAGAAATCTGGCAGTTATGTTTATTATGGTAAATGACATTACTGAAAAAGAAACGAAAGTTGCCACGAAAAATATAATTTTCATTTATATTTTTCCGGTAATTTTCATCCAAATTGAGATTTGGATAGTTTTAATCAAAAAATCAATTCAACTTTACATTTGAATATTTTTTGTGTTATATTACAAAAATTACTGCAGTAAATTGCTCTAAAGTAACGTAAGTTACCATGGAATGACCCTTAAGCAAATGGAAACTTTCTAAAGATATTTTATATATAATGACAAACATGCTTAGTCGAGACCGGGGGAATGGCGCTACTCGGGGTTATGCCGCAACCCCGCCTAATTTAAAAACTAACGGCAGTTTGAGACAGTTAATTCGCCTGCACTATAGCGGCCAACAATATAAACAGTGCCTAGAGTGAGAGTGATTGAGTTGTACGTCGTTCGTTTGTTCTAGTGAAAAATGTAGTTTTCATCTAGTTGCTACTTATTTTGGAGCTTCAAATGAGTAGAGCTAACTACCTTTTATTGTGACATTATGTACTTAAGATAATATTACCGGTAATCTACATACATTCACCGACATTTTGATGTAATTTGTTGAACAAGTTCGGTTCTTCTTTTAGCTTTGCTGGGGGATTTCCGTTATATTGTCCTCTCGGGGTAATGCCGCCACCATGGCAAAGAGCGACTTTTTCAATTTGAGTTAAATTGTAAGCTTAGCACATTAATAAATCTAGTTTAAGGAACATTATAATTATTCATTATTTTGCTAAATTATTGCTTTCTAAATCTTTTCAGTAGGTTAAGTGTCTCCTAGTATCCATTTTATGTATTTACTAGGTCATTAAAGAGTGACGTCATTACCCCGATACAGTGGCGAATTACCCCAGTGTCCTGGGTAATCCCGCCACTGTACAGAGGTTGAAAGATTTTTTTTTTTATGTGTGCTTACTTTACAGTTATGATTACGGTTAAATTTCTACATATATTAAAGATAATGATTCAGCTTTGGAATTTTTACTATTAAAAAATAAAAATTTTCTCGAGGTGAAAAAATTTAAATTTCCTTAAGGTGTCACCATTCCCCTGGTCTCCCGTAATATAACTAATAACGGGGCAGCAGATGGTATTTTATTGCAAACTTACATGTAAAATTGCATATTTTAAGGATATTTCTTCAATTCATACATATAAAAATCTAAATTAATGTAAAACACAGCTTAAATGCACAATTTGAACCCTTTGGATCTTTACATTAATTTTATTTTATAAACTAGCAGACCCGCCCGGCGTTGCCCGGGGTTTGTAAATAATAACCTTAAACAAAACTTAAGTTTGCATGATTTTATATCTTTGGAAGTTCTTTTAAATGAACCTAATTTCGGAGGCCCTATTTCCTTCCGCAGCATCTAGTGTGTTCCAATCAAACTTCTTTTCTAAGGAACCTAACCTGTAATCTAGTTACCCGCTATGACGGCAGCATTTACCGGAAATGCCTGCACGTGCTGGAGACAATCGAAAACCAAGTTGAGTGAGACAAACCTCATAGGAATCAAGCCCATAGAATAATAATAAAAAAGAATGCACCATTAATGTTAGAAAATGTTGGTAACTAAAGTCCAAGATAAAATTTCATAATACAGAATGTAGCTGAATTGTAATCTAAGTTGAAGGAAGCAAATCCTGTTGAAATTCGGCTCTTAAACCCGAGGAAATATTGTGCCCCTAAGCGGTGGAAGATTCCCCTCCCCTTGTAAATTTCATGACTTACAGTTAGCATTAACACATATTTAATAAATGGATGAAATCTCTTATCTAAATATACCTTTAAAGTAACGCGATTTTTAATTTACGGCTGTAGCGAATAGACGTAAGTTGATGCAGAAAAAGGAGACTAATGTTCGAAAAAGATGGTAGCTGAGGTATAAAGAAAGACCGGGCCCTGGGGGCCAGAGTGTTATCTAGAAAGTAGTTGGGTATACGAAAATTTAGTAGTGGTTTTAAAGTAGCTTGAAGACGCTAAAACTAAGTTAAAGAAAATTGCAATAGAATAGAATAGTTTTTAAAGAAGCTGCAACAAAGGCCCCAAGAAGACGATTAATATTCAAAATTGGTGGTAGCTGAAGTCTTCAAATTTGTTTTTTGTTGTTGTTGTTCATATAGTAGCTGGAGAACCTAAGAAGTTGTTAGAAAAAAAAGTTCGTGAATCGGACCATTTTTAAAGGAGCTATAACAGGGGGTCCAAAATGGTCCAACTAATAGTTGAGAGTAGGACCCTAAAATGAAAACATGTTTAAATGTTGTAGTAATTAGCGTTTTAGATTTTCAATTAGTCAAAATTAATCATAGGATATGAAATAATCATTAGAATAATATTTTAAAGAAATGCGCAAAAATGGTGTAAATGCTTATAAAGGGGCCCTAGAGCCCCAATAAAAATATGAGGGTGTTTGTCTAGGGAGAAGAGTCCAAGACTCAATTTTAAAATTATGCAATCAGAAGGTGAGAAAATTAGGGGGTGAAAAATTCATGACACACCTGTAGGGCCCCGGATCGGGCCCTACAGGACCGTAAGGTGCCTCAGGATTTTGACTGGAATATATTAACAGGAGAATGACTAAATGCAAAAATGGTAAAAATGAAGATCGGATTAAGAGGGGCAATTTATTAATAATTTATGATGCAAAAGCTTCAAGGAGCCTTGTACCGGGCACCAAGGGGGAAGGGACTTAAGTGGTATGTAGTTTGGTATAAAGACACTTTTTAGTAGTTTATTAAGTAATTAGAGGACGCTAGAATGATGGTAAAGAAATTTGCAAGGAATTCGGATCGTTTTTAAAGAATCAAGGGCCCCAAGAAGGCGATTAATATTCAAAATTGATGGTAGTTGAATTCTGAAAATTTTTTTTCGTTCATGTAGCAGCTGGAGTACTTAAGATGTTAGGAAAAAAAGCAAGTAAATCTGACTATTTTTAAGGGAATTATAATAGGGGGCTCCAAAGGGGCCAACTGATAGTTCAGAACAGTGCTCTAACTCGAAAACATGTTTAAATGTTTTAGTACTTAGCGTTTTAGATCTTCAATTAGTCAAAATTAAGCATAGGGTATGAATTAATCATTAGATTAATATTTATTAAAAATGCGCAATAATGGTGTAAATGCTTAAAAAAGGGCCCTAGATATAGGGGCCTAGCACTACGATACTGGTGAAGTAATATTAAAAAACTCCGTGATAGAGCTTCAAAACAAAAGCAATCGAAACTGCGGCAAACAAAACATTTTTTAAACCCTTGTGATATATCTGAAAGGTACTTAATTTCAAAATTAAAATTCATGTAATTTATTCTTGTTTCTATTTTGCTATTGCTTTACTTTTATGAAGCACTTGTTACCATAACAAAAAAAAATTGCATATATTTCTCCATAATCTTAAAATTGAAGCATTCTCGATTATCCGAAAATTTCTATTTTCCGAAAGATGATCGGTCCCAATTACTTCGGACAATTGAGGCTCTACTGTATGTGCAGATATTTTTAGTTAAAATATTATACATCTATTACATTTTATTTTTATAATATTTTCCATGTTGATTTTAACACCGTAAAATATGATTTGCACCTCAGTCTTGACAAAAATTCACTCTTAAATTACTCAAAAAAAAAAAAAAAAAAAAAAAAAAAAAAAAGAGGAAAGAAACACATTAAGAAATTATCCTAAGCGCAAACGTATATTTTCGCGCAATACTTATTTTTTCATTTGCTTAATATCACTTTGAATATTAAAAGGCATTCAAATGTAAAACTTTCACTGCGAAATACCTCATTTTCTGGTATTTAAATAAGTATTTTATTATTATAATAGAAATACATATGCTTCTGTATTATAAATATAAAAATTTATCTTTATCAAAAATATCTTATTTATTATGAAAAATATAAAGCAACCAAAAAAAAAAAAAAAAAACCTTATAAAACAATTTGGGGCGCGAAGGATTCGAACCCATAGCCCCTAGTCTCGAATTCAAAGCGCTATCCATTCAGCCATCTAGCTCGCCTCTCATTTGCAACAAATTATCTTTATAATTAATACCGTAATTAATCAAATCGTGATTTGTTCGTGAACGCGCTGAATGTTTATTCCGTCAACGATAAAGACCCACTCCATGTTCCTGTCTCCTGATGAGCTCGCGCGCGCGTGCAACTTGAACACATCCATTGCTATCCCGGTTTATTTAATTTCTTCTGAGAAAACTTATACAACCAACCAACCGAAAGCAAGCGGATTAAAAAAAGCAGCGAAAAAAGCGTATTTTTGATGAAAGTGAGTTGCGTTTGTAAATTAATTACTCAGCTATTAATTAGAATATTAAAATTCTGAAAGTCAGGTGCATTAGGAGAGGCCTTGGACTCTCTTCAGAAAAATTTTGAACCTCGTACGAGCCATAGATTTTGCTAGCCATCGCCGATACACACACATACACACACACAGAGCGATCTGTTCTATTATTATTATAGATTGCTTAACCATTTTGTGCAGTAATATACCTAACACTATAATATAAATGAAATCCATCAAGATATCGTAGGTAAGCGCTAATAAGATTCCATTTTTAGATTAGAAAACACTGAAATTTCATAAAACTTAAATTAGTATTCCTCGATAAGTTTTGGCAGTAAATTTATATTGTTTTACTTGTTAGAGAAAAGAGAAGATGTTTCTAAATGCAAATTATATAACACAGATTGCGTACAAAAATCATTATTTTGACGTATAAGGCGTAAAATATGAAGAACAACATTTATAACTTCTAAAGCTAACGGTCTCAGATTTATTTGTATATAGGGGAGATGGGGGAACATGTGAACATCGCAATTTTTCGATAGTTATTATAAGTTTTTTTATTTAAAAAAATTACTAAAGATGATAGAACCTGTAGACATATGGTAAAACATTTTTGAAGCTCTATGACATTTTGTTTGTCCTCTGTAGCCAAAACACTGTTTTTAGATCTCAAAAGTAAAATCTTTGTTCCAAGTTGATAAGGGAATAACTTTATTTATTTATCTCATTTATTTGAATTTGAGTGTTTTAACATATACTATGAATACTAATAAACATTTTTGATACAGTTCTTTTTCTTCTAAAATTGAAAAACGTTAATGATTTATCAATTTAACAAAAGTAGCAATGTGGGTACTTGTGAACAGACTAGTTAGGGCAGAAATGAACAGTTCATAAGTGCCCCAATAATCATTCTGTTATTCTGTTTCTTTCAGTTAACTTACTGAGAAATAATGTAAGTTCCATTATCTAATATGTTCTTGAAATAGAAGATATTTCCCTCACACAAAATTTATTTTGTATGGAAACTTCTACAAACACATCTTTCAGCAAATACATAAAGAGCAACAAGCTCGTTTACGTTCAATTGTACTTTAAATCAATTTAATGTTTTCTAAAATGCAATAAGTGTTATATATTATTTTACTAAACGGTTTACAACAAAATTTTTTATGCATTGTTAATACAAAAGTATTACCTTGAACAACTTTGCAAAATTTTCTGTTACATTTGTTCTAACCTTGCAATGATACCTTACTTCCATCTCTAAAACAGTTATGTATATGATGTTTTGAATGGAGCTATCCATTCAAAATACCATAACCATAAATACCAGTAATATTTTAAGAAAGTAAAATTGTTAAACTGATAACTACTGTAAAATCCCGATTGTACCTCCCCCCTTTTTCAAAAGCAAAAGAAGTTGAAAGGGGGCCGGCTATAGTCGAGATTTTTTTAATTATTAAAAAACCCTTCTTTATCTATAATTTACAAGTAAATAAGGTAAATACAGGAGTCAGAATCTTTCGTATTTCGGCAGATTTCGGATAAATAGTATGTAAATGCCCCTCCTTAAATTTCCTCCAAACAAAAACCCTTAAGCAAAATTTAAAAGTTTTAATTTCTTTTTTTAAATTGCTTCTTTATTTTTTTATTTTATTGCAACAATATTTAATGAACCGTCTAAGCCTCTCCCCTCCAAATCTACTTATTTTCATTTTATAATCTTTTGCTTAAACATATCACCCAGAAGCTAGAGAAATCTCTATATATATTTTTTCTTTATGGTGAATTTAAAAGGTAATATAACTAATGATTACGATGACAAATGAATAACAGAATAAAAATCATGTTAAATATATTTTTTCCTTGTGTTCACATGTGCCCCACGTGTGTTCACAACTACCCCGCTGATGGGGCACATGTGAACAATTTTTTGAGTTTATAAAACTATTAAAAAATGTAAGAAAAACTATACAGGTGATTTTTTAAAAATTACCATGTGTAAAAGAAAGTTTTGTTTACTATATCAACTAGTTTTTGTTTATAGAAATTAATCCAGTTATGAGAAAAAGGTATATTTATACGAACTATTCACATGTGCCCCCATCTCCCCTATATAAGTCAATTGTCTGTGTGTAATGACAGACGTATCTCCATGAACATCTACTGCCCCCCACACTCGGTTGTAGTGGTCAGATAGCCCTTGGTGTCCTGCTGTTAGTAAGACAGTTTGGTCGCGGTGGGTGTAATTGGGGGTTACAGGGACACTCAAAATAATTCCATTATATTACGGCCTATGGGGAAAAATTGTTTGAGATAGTTTTTAATCTTTATCTTCATATACAAAATTCCCCACCAGAACTACTGAACCTAGAAGCAGAAATCTGTAGGGTAAAGAGCACTAAGGACGGATTTTTGAAAATTTCCTTATTAAAGGGGTTAAAAGGGTGGAGGGGTCGAAAATTTTAGAGCATGTGGTCATATCTTAGCAGCCGTTTTAGTTAGGAGCATGAAATTCCAGAAAATAAATATAATAAAAAAATTAAACAGATCTTTTAGGGATCTTAGAAATCCCCCCCCCTCCCCTTAAGGAGGTCAAAGGGGAAGGGGTCGAAGCATTTTAAACATTTGACAATATCTGAGCAACCGTTTCAGCTAGAAACGTGAAATTCCAGAAAATAAATCTACTAAAAA
This sequence comes from Maratus speciosus, assembly GCA_963932465.1. Taxonomy (NCBI): domain Eukaryota; kingdom Metazoa; phylum Arthropoda; class Arachnida; order Araneae; family Salticidae; genus Maratus; species Maratus speciosus. Next base: position 52,110,929 of record OZ010792.1, read on the forward strand.
AATAACTAAGCATGTATTTCAGCGATTTTTGAACCCCCCCACAAGGGGGTTAAAAGAGGGGGGGTGGTGGAAAATTTTAGATCATTTGCCATTTGCCAAATCTCACCAGCCGTTTGAGGTGTGAGCATGAAATTCCAGAAAATAAATCGAGTAAAAAAAAATAATTGAACATGTGTTTCAGCGTTTTTAGAAATTCATCATTAAGGGGATTAAAAGGGATTATTGAAACAAGTAGAAGCTTTGGCCATATCTCAGCAGCCATTTTAGGTAATAGCGTGAAATTCCAGAATATAAATCTACTAAAAAATAATTGAAAACATGTTTCAGCGATTCAGCACCCTAAGGCGTTTAAAAGAGGGGAGGGTCGAAAATTTTAGAACATTTGACATATCTCAGCAGGAAATTTTAGATAGAAGCGTAAAATTCAAGATAACAAAACATACTAAAAAAAATAAGTAAACACATTCATCTTTGATAGATCTGGGAGCACGGCAGTGCGTCCGCCAAGTTCGCACAAGCCGTAAGCTACCTTTTCTTGAACCATTTCGGCATACTTTTCACCCCCTCATAACGTCGTTTTAGGGAGAGATATAGAATTTTTTCTTTTATACACATGCTCGTATGGTCAAACTGAACTAAGATTCCACGATTTCATGTTTCTATATTTAGTAGTTTTCGAATATTAAATTCCGAAAAAGCGCTTTTTTGTCACTGACTCACTTCGCATCATCAAATAACTAAGGTACTTCTAAAAGTCGTATTATCATGAAATTTCACAAGTAAGTCGGGTTTGTAGCACAATTAACCAGAAAAATCTGAAAACACAGAATTTCCGCCTCTAAACCCTTCAAACATGGGGTGTTCATTTGGCCGTAAACAGTTCCTTGTGCCAATGTTGGTCGCCAAAACTCGATTACAGAGTTTTGAAGGGGGTCACGTGATTTCAATCAGAATAACATTTTATATATATGCTTTTCCAAAGATGTTTGTTAAATAGAAAAAATTAATATACCTAAAAATTTTAATCAGTATAGGTTATGATATATTCACAATATTAAAACAATAGCACATTTAACAAAATATAATCGCAGTTCGGTACTTTTCTGATATAGTAGCCTTGGCGAAATAGAAAAAATTAACTTGACGAGAAAAGAAATTTAGTAATAACGCATTTTCTGGCAACCTATTTACTGTTTCATATCCACAAGCAATTTTTTCCATATGTATACAATTTATTTGATGAAAGGAACCCGTTTATTTATTTTTATATACAGACAGAAATAATTTGTACATAAAAAACTATATTTTATACATGTATAAATAAAATGTTTATATGTATACATACATATATGGACAACATAACAGTTCATCAGGTTGGTTTTCATAGTTGTTTATATCATTTGGCAACATATCTCAGTTTCTGAAGTCCGAATTGCGCCAAGATTTAAAAAAAAAATGCCAAGGACCCTATAGTGGAAAAATATCCTAATTCCATATGAATGTTTAAAAATCTCATTTTAATTAAATGAAATGTGTAACTAATAAACTGTTTTTAACGATGTGCGACAGATGCGGCGTCCGAAGTCCGCTGCTAATGTTATTATATTGTATTATTAGCCTACTTACTGTTAATTTATTGTTAATTTTAAATCTTTAAAAGAAAGATTATAGTTATAGATAAGATATGTTAGTCGCCAAAACCCGATTACAGAAAATTATCCTGAGTTATAAAGGTGTTACATGATTTCAAGCTGAATGAATTTTTATATGCTTTTACAAAAATCTCAATAAGGCAAATCTTTCAATTTATGTCCATCTTTCTATCTTTTACTTCTTAAAAGAATTTTTATTAAAGACCGGGAGGCGTCTGCACAGATCACCACCGCATCGAGTTGACAGCTGAAATTTTAGGATTAGTTAAATATTGATTAGCGTATTGAAATGTAACTGGTCTGCCAAGTCATATCTTTGTGGAAACCACCTACAGACCCGATTTTACGGGTTAATTGGTGGATTTTCCACAGTGTTTTCCTGCACCCATTCCTCCATGTTTCCAAACTTTTGGATGCAGGGAAATACAATAGTAAACCTATCAGTTAACCACTAAAATTAGGTCTTCAAGTGGTTTCTACCAAGATATGACTTAACAGACCTGTTGCATTTAAATATGCTAATCTAGTTTTAACTAATTCTGAAATTTCAGCTGTAAACTCGATGAGGTTATGGCGTGTACAGACGCCTCCCGGTCTATTATAAATGTCGGAATTCTAATCTCAATAGCACTCTGGTCAATCTGGCAATTATCCCTACTATTTATGGAACACTATTCCTTTAAGTGCGTTTTAATGATGTTAATGAACTTATGCATATGCATCATACATATTATACATATGCATATAATACATAATACATTTGCATCATACATATTATAGGTATGTGTATAATACATAATACATATGCATCATTATGACGTCAGAATAAACAAAACATTTTTTGTCGCCAGATTTGAGAATTGACATGATATATTACAAAATTTTGCGAAACTTCACTAAATGTCGCCAAGCTTGGCGAATATTTGACGCTAGTGGATATTTTTAAATGAGTTAATTTTTAATGCGAGCCATCTATTTTTATTTTTCCGCATATCATCTGAGATCTGAATAGTTATATGATATAACGTACTAATATTTCGAAAGTGCTAATAGTTTCGTCACTGCCCAAAGCCTCTGCTATTGTTATTATATTGTACTGTTATTATACTTACTCTGACTATATTGTTAATCTTTACACCGCTAAAACTTCTGTATTATGTAAAGAAAATTTACGGAAACTATTAAAGCATTGAAACTGCCAGTTCCTCTTATGATTATTATAATTCTATAATATGTAACATGTTAATCGATATGTACGTTAGAATGAATCTTCTATAATCCGGTTCCTCGCATTTTAGTTTTCAGATTTCAAATAAAATTAGCTAAAATCTTAAAACCATGGCACATTGACTAATTGTTCAACACGATCAGATGAGAAGAATGATAGATTTTCAAATGGATCATGGCAGTGAGCCGGTAGACCTTCTATTCTTCCATAATCGAGTCTATTGAAAAGGTTAACGTGAAAAAAAAGATATTACCATCAATATGGTTTAATACAAATGCAGATATTGTCAAAGGATTTCATAAGAACCATTTCACTTGTACCCAGTCGTATCAGTTAAAATACAACAATTGGCAGTGACCCCAATTAGAAAAGATTACTTAATAGGATTAAAAATTTCCGCATTAGAGAACGAATCGTAACTGCTAAGGAAACATGCATAAGTAAGTTAAGCGATATTTGTCACCAAAGATGAAATACATAACAACACAAAATATATGATGTGCTTCCATGATTGTAAAGAGTTCTTGATTTCTCTATCAAAAGCTTCCGACTTGGCAAAAGAATGGGCAAGTAAATTAAATTATGAATAACAGACACATGATGCAATGTTTAACATGGAATTAATACGGTCAATACTGCTTGCTAGAGGCGGCTAGTACTTTAATATAAAGAGAAATAAAGTATAAATTTGTATAGCTCAATAAAATAAATTTAGTTATTTTTATGTTAACCGGGCGTAAGTGGCAAATCGCCAAATAATGTTCCCAACTCCATTGTTCATATTGCATTCATTTCATTTAAAGATATATACTTTTCAGTCATCTCATTTAAAATAGATGCATTTCCCTCATTTTATTTAATAGAATATTTAACATAGAAATAAATAAATAAATAAATAAGAAATAATAACGTAAACCAAAATATTTTATTTGAAAATCAAAGCATTGTTTCTAATTTAGACATGTGAAAAATGAAAACTGCTATTGGCGAAAAAACAAAAGTCTAATGAGGAGATTTGCTCCCGGCTAGCATAAAAGTAAAGAAATTTAAGTTTTTTCATATTAATATAGTTTAGAATAACAAATTTGGAAAAACATACAAAAAGTAGTGATATCCCAACAAAAAGTTTTCGGTAAAAAAAAAAGCGCCAAGTTCTCCTTAATGTTTCGGCCAGAAAAAGTAGTGATATCTGAAGTTCGCACAAGTTAAAAGCCAAACATCCCAAATCTTTCATTGAAAATGGCTTCCTGCGACTTGGCCGTTAATGCCTTCGAGAGAGTTTTTCAAATTTTAAAATATGTACCAATGAGCTGCATGCCAACTACATTTTTTGATTATTTTAGGCATTTTGTGGCACAGAGTACAGAAATAAAATACACATTTGAAAAAAGCATTTAAACAACTTCAGTCTATTTAAATGCTTAGAAATTAAAAATAACAAAATACTTGTATTCAGGAGCCCTAATTGCTAAAACATAATTAGTATCAGTTTTTATCAGTTTATAAATCAAATACCTCTTAATGTATGCAAACAAAGTGTATTAAATGTTCAAACGAAATAAATCTCTTTCGTCAATACACAAGATTTCTATATTATACAATAAAATATAATGTAACATATTGTAAGATTTGAAGTAAGTAAATTTTATTTTATTTCTTGGGTTTTACATGAATGACTTTAGCTTTAGACCGTACAAAATGGCAATTAAAGCACAAGTGGACTAAATGATCTGTAATCAAAACTAATGTTTGTTGAAACTGAATGGTAGTTATCAGAAATCTTTTACTTATAATGTCTTTATGTGAATTTGCCTATGTGTAATTTCTCAGTCATTAATTTTGAAATGCTGTAGAAGGCATTAACGGCCAAGTCGCAGGAAGCCATTTTCAATGAAAGATTTGGGATGTTTGGCTTTTAACTTGTGCCCTTGTGCGAACTTCAGATATCACTACTTTTTCTGGACTACTTTTTCTATTTTGTTTGATTCAAGGTTCTTTTAGAGAAACCGACCAGCGAAGTGTGCTAGTTATTTCTAGAACCCTTCCGAAAGGTCCCTATTGTTTTAAAAAATGGCCAGTAGATGGCAGCAGTAAACAAAAATACTGGTTCTAGATTGAAATTACAGATTTTCTTTTTGTGTCTGAAAAAAATAAAAATTAAGAAATACTGCTGCGTAAAAAAAAATGAAATAAGCTATTAAATTTCCCAAAAAAGGAAATTTTCTTTTAATTAAATCCACCTGAAAATGATGTGTAATAATAATAAAAACAAAAGTGCCCAGTTAAACTACATTGAGCTCACAGGCTATTCACACTAATTGTATATTATACTCTTATTTCAAAGAATAATGCCCCTTTAAAAAATAAATGAGGGGAATTAGCCTCCGTTTCCCACTTTATACTTAGCCAATGGACGTCCAAATCTAATCAGGGAAGTTCCTTAACAAAATAAACTGTTATACCAAATTTGAAACATATCAGATAATTCTGCCTGAAAAAACAAAATTAAGGGGTCTGACCTCCTCTCCCCCCCCCCCCCCCCCTGTATACTTAACTACTGAACCTCCAAATCAAATCAGGAAAGCTCCTTATCAGAATGAACATAGAAAAAAAAATAAAGTAAATTGGATAATTCTGCATGAAAATCCATTTTTCTAAATTAAGGGGAAGAGACTTGCCTCCCTTTCCCCCTTTTATACTTAAACAATGAATCTCCAAATCTAATGAAGGAAGCGCCATATCGGAATAAAAAGGTACATCAAATTTGAAGCAAATCGAATAATTCTGCATGAAAAACCCATTTATCTAAATTAAGGGGGAACTAGCCACCGCCCCCTATTTATGCCTAACCAATAAACCTCCAAATTTAATCAAGGAAGTTCCTTAACATAATAAACCGGTATACCAAATTTGGAGCAAATCGAATAATCCTGCATGAAAACCCATTCATCTAAATGAAGGGGGGGGGGGGACTAGCACCCTTCCGCCCTTTATACTTAACCAATGAACCTCCAAAAGTAATCAGGGAAGTGTATTATCAGCTTGAACCTAGAAATAAATTTAAAGCAAATCGGATGTTGCTATCATGAGTTTTAGCGTTACGTGCATACATACGTACGCGCATACATACATATATACAGAACCGGCGCACTGTGGGGTATTTGAAGAATCTGGCTGGCCAAAAGTCGATTTCATAAAGTACAACGCAGGATCGAACGGATGGATATAAGTTGAAACTGAATCATTGGGGAATCACGTGATGCGATTTATATCTCGTTTAAGTGAACGATGACCTCCTGCTATCAGTTGAAACTGGAGTGTTGCGTTAAGTGCATGAGTGTCAAAACGTTCTTTATTGTGACTTTCTATTTTTGAATGTGAATAACTTTAGTTTTGGAAGTATTTAAAATCTAATCGTTATGGATAGTGACGAGGCAAGTATGTATCATTATTTTTTTTTAACATTGAATTGAGAAAGAAATAGTTTTAGCATTTACAAAATTAATTTAAAATAATGCATATTTTTCTATTATTTTTTCCCTTATTTCCCAATTCACGAAGGGTTTAGTTATATTTCCAAACATTTCCAAGCAAAGTTACTTGTTGTACCAATAAATATACACCCTTCTATTTGTGTTTTCGTTTAAAGTAGCTCCACCTTCGTCCCCTTTTTAAAATGAAGGCGATATAAATATGCTCTTCCAAAATTCTGAGTAAGCATACGACATTACTATATATTTATTTTTAACTGATATTTACAATATAAATTTTAATATGAAAAAAATTGTTATGATTCATTAGAAAGTGACCACATTTGTTTATTTTTCAGTCATTCTGATTGAAATTAAATTTATATAGAAAAAATTGCTTTAAAGTAATGTATTCATTCCCTTTTATCTCTTGTTAAGCTCTTTTCAGATAATTGAAATAATTTATTGCTCGTTATTAACATTTGTTTATCTAAAAAATAAGTCGAGGCAATTTTCCATATGTTTTTGTTAAAAGTTAGCGAAAGATTGTAAGATTTTTTTTTAGGGATAAAATGATGTTATCTATCTAAATTGCATATAATTATTATGCATTCTTTTTTGTTCATATTTTGTATTTATTTTTACTTAAGGCCTTCGAATGTCAGAGTAATGACTCGAAAAGAATTTTTAAACATTATGCAACAGCAGAATTTGCCAAACATTAATCATAGATTAAATTTCCTTGAAAATTACCTTCTTAATAGCGATAATTTTGATGATGATGAAATTAAAAACCTCAAGCACAATTTCTCCCAATTTAAATCTCAATTCAAGAGCAAATGGATCGAAGCCCATTCTATGTTAGATAAATTTGTGAAAAATAATAAAGAATGGCTTGAAGGTACAGTAGAAATTTCAAGAAAAATAAATCGACCAGGAAGGCCAGCAAAAGCTTTCACTGAATCAATTGACAGGTCAAAGCGGAGAAAGTCTGAAAGTATGAGGAGCTCGACTGATGTGGAAGTACTTATACATACTTTACACAGAAGATTCTTTACTGACCCATCTCTAGCAGTGAAAATTACCGGCATTGATGAAAATTTAATATATCGATTTAAAGTTATTCTTGAAACCATATCCAGTGGCCACAAAATTCACCTTGATAAATTTAAGAATATACAGAAAAAACAGCAGAGCTCTACGACCAGTTATATAAAAGGTATCCAGTGTCACCCACAATGCAAAAAATATTAATCCATGGACGCATTGTGATAGAGAAAGCTTTACTACCAGTAGGCCAATTGTCTGAAAAAGCAGCCGAAGTACGGAACAAACATTTTCGATTATTTCGCCAAAATCTATCGCGTAAATTTTCAAGAATTTCTTGTAACCGTGATGTTCTCAACATATTGCCTTTGAGTTCAGATCCAATTTTAACTGGAATGAGACCCACGATAAGAAAACAAATCAAAATTGTTCCGTAAAGAAACTCTAGAAATGATACTACCTATGGAATTTTCTGAAGCTCGTGATCCAGAGGATTCTGATTATGAAGAAACAGATTACGATTCTGAATTATCATCTGATTAAAAGATCCCACCTTGGTGATTTACAAACTATTTGTTCTTATCATTAATAATCTGTTTTTATTATTTATTCAATTATTCAATATATTATTCCATCTTTCTTTTATCGTGATTATCATTTACTTTATAATACTATTTATCATGATTATTATTTATTTTATAATACTATTTATGATGATTATCATTTATTTTATAATACTATTTATGATGATTATCATTTATTTTATAATACTATATATCACAATTATCATTCATTTTATGATACTGTTTATCATAATTATCATTTATTTTATAATATTGCTTATCATAAATATCATTTATTTTATAATACTAATTTTGATCAATAAAAATCAGTACGAAGTTGCAAAACATCCATGATTTTCAAGTTCTTAAACAATATTTATTTCAAAAAGTGCATTTATGTACTGCTTTAAACGTTTAAATTAGTTTAAAAGAAAAAAAAATAATTTTGGCCGCCCAGATTTTTAAAATACCCCACTGTGCGGCGGGCACATTAGCTCTCAGGCTTTGATAGCTCAAACTAAATAGGTGGCTGTGCAATCCATGAAGGATCAGGGCATACAGTGTCCAACACTATTTACTTAACCCTTTGATAGTGTTTGATAGCCCGTGAGCTAAAAATCAAAATTTTGAAGTTCCGCTGAGAGCTTCAAAAACACGATGTACAGCGTGGGTGACATGTGGGTTTCATCGATGCCATCAGTGCTCCGGTTTATTACTCGAATTTAAGATTATGTTTTGAAATCGAAAAAGAACGAATTCGCTTAATTAAAATAATATAAGGGTTTTTCAATTTTTTTGGGGGGGTGGGGGGTGGGAGGGATGGTCAGGGGGGTATTCAGCTCTATGCACAATAATAATAAAAAGCAATTTAGAAAATTACAATGACCATTTGGAAAATGATTTTTTCAAAGACGAAAATTTAAGACAAAAAATCGCACGGAGTTGATCATACATTACGTACGCCATGAATTAAATATTAATAGTGTCATTACACGTAAAAATTCCAAGCGAGAAAAATCGCCTGCGACTCGTACGTATTATCAAAGCATTTCATTGGCTGTTCGAGAAAAGGCTTTTCCATCGTCAGATTTCCAAGAAATCTGATAACCAATTTTAAATGAAATTTCATTCTTAAACTTCTAAACATCCCACAATCTTACTTTTTACACCGTTGTATACAGAAAAAAATTTACTTTTAAATGCAATTTGTTTAAAAGCTGTATCTCAATTTGTTTCTGAGTTATTAATTTTCTTTTGTAGTTTTCATTACTTTTTTGTCATAGTGGCAACAGAAGTTTCCATCTCTGTTGAAAGTAAAGGGAAAATACAGATTACTGTATAGACCAATCAGAAAACGAATAAAATGCGGATTCAACCAATAAAAGCCTTCAGATAAGCTTTTGATTTCCTACCCTGACGAGAGCAATAACCATTTTCCCAAATGGTTAATAATAATAACAAAAAGATCTCTAACTTAAAACGTTTCTGAGTACGAACCTGTGACAGACAGATGGACGGACGGACAGAGAAGCGAGACTATAAGGGTTTCGTGCGACGAACCAAACACTAAAAAAAATTTTTACTTAAATTTCTGTATGGAAAATATTGCTAAAAATTTTTTCTTCTGCTCCCATTGAAAATATCATCAGATATACCGTATTTAGTGGTGCTTAAGATGTTCCTTTGCAAAAGACTTACAAACACCAGAAATAGGAAACGCATTAGATAACAAATAAAAATTAAATTTAAAAAATCAAAAAACCCGACTGCGTAAAAAGCGAACTAATCAATTAATTTTCATCAATGTGAAACTATTTTTTATATTACTTGCCTATTTTTTTTATTTACTTGTAATGATGACTTTTAAGTTGTGTTTAATTGGTAGGTCCTATCAAAAAACAATGTTTTGATGAGCTTATAGATGTCTATGAGGGTTAGAGTTGCAGTAACGCTAGAGATCCTACCTACACAACTTCCAGGTTTTGTAATATTTAACGGAGCTTCTGACTATAAATAGGCAATGAAACATCGTCTTCCTTTTGAAAAACCTATCCTATGATATGCCACTTAATATGGTACATAAAAAAAATTTTCGGCTCTGCCGCCCTTTTGAATTTATAAAAACTAAACCTAGCCTATAACCATCGGACGGTTAAGACGAATCGATAGAGACCTCATTCATTAAAATCCATCCAGCCGTTGGGATGTTTCGAGGGTATAAAGAAATCCACATACACTGATACGCGTTAAACACATAACCCTTCTTGGTCGTCGGAGAAAAAGAACGAATAAAAAAATATGTGTATCTTTATTGTGTAGACGCACGCAATTTGAAGACGTATTTAGACGTGTAGAAGTGCTTCCTATATGAGAAAATACATTATAAGATATATATTTGTTTTAGTGTTTTTCAGATGAAAGTTGTACATAAAAATCAGGATATTAAAGAAGAGTATTAAATATTTAAGATTAGTGTACGAATATTTGAAAATTTATTTCACTAATCCTATTTAATCTCTACAATTCGAAAAATAGACAAAAATGTTCTTGCTGCAAGATTAATGATAATATTTAAATATTTAATAGTAGAATATAAATAATTTAAAATCCCTATGTACACACACAGATTTCAAAAATCCTACTTTCCTTGGACAACTCACAAAGTAAATATTTATAATAAAAGTGTATAAGAGTCTACTTCACTACCAAAATTTTATAATGTGCACAGAGAGGAAAATCAAAATATCTGTTATAGTAGTCTACAAAATTATGTAAAGATGTATTTTGCCAGAAATTTAAACAGATGGTTTAAACAAAACGGTACTTCTATTATTTATAATTATGAAAATGATAGCAAAGGTATTAAATTTATTTTAAAGAGAATTTCGAAAAAGATTCGTAGGAGTATGTTTTAGTTCAAAGTAAAAAGATAGACATTTGTTATTAAAAAAATAAAATTTTGGTAAAATGTGCCATAGCACTTATGTCCTCATAGCAATTACAGTTCGGTACATGCATATTCACAAGTGTTAGAGCATGGACGAACAGGTAGGCAGAAAGGTACATGGACAGATAATTAGAAGTCATAAACGAATTTGAATTAGGTTAAAAATTGTTAAAAAGTTTAATCATGTGAGACAGCATATATTTAAACTGATGAAACAAAATTAAAAAATTGCATGAAGGCAAAGAGTTTGAAACACATGATAAAACTAAAAAAATATCGATTTAATCGATGATGGATTCTCTTTAGTTTTGTGTTTGACAAAGAGTCGGTGGCTCACGGAAAAATATTCCCTCTTGTGCTGCGTTTGTAGCCTTGCCAACATACGATAGAAAGAAGGACCAGGCTGGGTATCATTCCAAGTGGTTGAGTTGACAGAACGTCGCATCGGCGCGCTAGAAGGCGAATTTTCATCTGGCGATCTTTCTCGGAAAATGATCTTTTTAGATCATCGGTAAATGTACCAATGACCCGGGTTCGAGTCACGGCTTGGACACCTTTTCACTCTATTAGCTATGCGCCTTTTAAATAATTAAAAAAAAATGAAACAGTATCGAAATATTCTTAAGAAATTTCATATTTGTTTATACAATGGGATATCTAAATAAATAATTGAAGAAAACACAGCATAGTAAATGTTGATTTCAGCAATTGCTGTTTCTTTCTGTTAACGCGCAAGAATATTCTCACAGTTCTGTATATGATCTACACACCTCAAAATGCATTAAAAATAGTTATATTTTTAAAAATGCATATCACAGTTAAAAACTCACACCCAGTAGTTATGTCTTATAGTCAATCCTATAACAGCATCCTTTAGAGTGCCTACGTAAAATAACAATCAATTTTACATACTCAATAATCTACAGAAAAAAATGCTGTAGCGCACCTCAGCCATGTATAATAATTTAATTAAAATAGCGTAACATCATTTAAATACACTACAAACGAATTTCACTCAATAGACCATAATGTAATAAAACACTGTTAACGAACGATACTTGCTACATAATATTTTCAATATAGAACTAATCTTGAATATTAAAGCAGTGAATTATCACTTTGCTATTCATGAAGACCTTTCCATCTAGTACCTGCGGTTGCAGCCTTACCGACTTATATGTGTGAGAGATGCCAAGCTGGGCATCGTCCTCGTGGCTTAGTGGTAGACCACTGGAGCGCTATTCCAGGGGCCCGGGTTCGATTCCCGGCTTGGACATTTTCCACTATGTCGCTTTACGTCTTGTTAGCAAAGTGATAATTCACTGCTTTAATATTCAATAATTTCAAGCGTAGTTTCACTGCTGAAAAGCAGTTGAAAAATTAATTAAAATTGTATATTCATCGATGCTGCGTTTATTTGCGTCTCATGTTTCGCCGCAAGATTGTGTGCTCATGAAGACCTTTCCATCTAGTACCTGCGGTTGCAGCCTTACCGACTTATATGTGTGAGAGATGCCAAGCTGGGCATCGTCTTCGTGGCTTAGTGGTAGACCACTGGAGCGCTAATCCAGGGGCCCGGGTTCGATTCCCGGCTTGGACATTTTCCACTATGTCGGTTTACGTCTTGTTAGCAAAGTGATAATTCACTGCTTTAATATTCAATAATTTCAAGCGTAGTTTCACTGCTGAAAAGCAGTTGACAAATTAATTAAAATTGTATATTCATCGATGCTGGGTTTATTTGCGTCTCATGTTTCGCCGCAAGATTGTGTGCTCATGAAGACCTTTCCATCTAGTACCTGCGGTTGCAGCCTTACCGACTTATATGTGTGAGAGATGCCAAGCTGGGCATCGTCCTCGTGGCTTAGTGGTAGACCACTGGAGCGCTATTCCAGGGGCCCGGGTTCGATTCCCGGCTTGGACATTTTCCACTATGTCGGTTTACGTCTTGTTAGCAAAGTGATAATTCACTGCTTTAATATTCAATAATTTCAAGCGTAGTTTCACTGCTGAAAAGCAGTTGAAAAATTAATTAAAATTGTATATTCATCGATGCTGGGTTTATTTGCGTCTCATGTTTCGCCGCAAGATTGTGTGCTCATGAAGACCTTTCCATCTAGTACCTGCGGTTGCAGCCTTACCGACTTATATGTGTGAGAGATGCCAAGCAGGGCATCGTCTTCGTGGCTTAGTGGTAGACCACTGGAGCGCTATTCCAGGGGCCCGGCTTGGACATATTCCACTATGTCGGTTTACGTCTTGTTAGCAAAGTGATAATTCACTGCTTTAATATTCAATAATTTCAAGCGTAGTTTCACTGCTGAAAAGCAGTTGAAAAATTAATTAAAATTGTATATTCATCGATGCTGTGTTTATTTGCGTCTCATGTTTCGCCGCAAGATTGTGTGCTCATGAAGACCTTTCCATCTAGTACCTGCGGTTGCAGCCTTACCGACTTATATGTGTGAGAGATGCCAAGCTGGGCATCGTCCTCGTGGCTCAGTGGTAGACCACTGGAGCGCTATTCCAGGGGCCCGGGTTCGATTCCCGGCTTGGACATTTTCCACTATGTCGGTTTACGTCTTGTTAGCAAAGTGATAATTCACTGCTTTAATATTCAATAATTTCAAGCGTAGTTTCACTGCTGAAAAGCAGTTGAAAAATTAATTAAAATTGTATATTCATCGATGCTGGGTTTATTTGCGTCTCATGTTTCGCCGCAAGATTGTGTGCTCATGAAGACCTTTCCATCTAGTACCTGCGGTTGCAGCCTTACCGACTTATATGTGTGAGAGATGCCAAGCTGGGCATCGTCCTCGTGGCTTAGTGGTAGACCACTGGAGCGCTATTCCAGGGGCCCGGGTTCGATTCCCGGCTTGGACATTTTCCACTATGTCGGTTTACGTTTTGTTAGCAAAGTGATAATTCACTGCTTTAATATTCAATAATTTCAAGCGTAGTTTCACTGCTGAAAAGCAGTTGAAAAATTAATTAAAATTGTATATTCATCGATGCTGGGTTTATTTGCGTCTCATGTTTCGCCGCAAGATTGTGTGCTCATGAAGACCTTTCCATCTAGTACCTGCGGTTGCAGCCTTACCGACTTATATGTGTGAGAGATGCCAAGCAGGGCATCGTCCTCGTGGCTTAGTGGTAGACCACTGGAGCGCTATTCCAGGGGCCCGGCTTGGACATATTCCACTATGTCGGTTTACGTCTTGTTAGCAAAGTGATAATTCACTGCTTTAATATTCAATAATTTCAAGCGTAGTTTCACTGCTGAAAAGCAGTTGAAAAATTAATTAAAATTGTATATTCATCGATGCTGTGTTTATTTGCGTCTCATGTTTCGCCGCAAGATTGTGTGCTCATGAAGACCTTTCCATCTAGTACCTGCGGTTGCAGCCTTACCGACTTATATGTGTGAGAGATGCCAAGCTGGGCATCGTCCTCGTGGCTTAGTGGTAGTCCACAGGAGCGCTATTCCAGGGGCCCGGGTTCGATTCCCGGCTTGGACATTTTCCACTATGTCGGTTTACGTCTTGTTAGCAAAGTGATAATTCACTGCTTTAATATTCAATAATTTCAAGCGTACTTTCACTGCTGAAAAGCAGTTGAAAAATTAATTAAAATTGTATATTCATCGATGCTGGGTTTATTTGCGTCTCATGTTTCGCCGCAAGATTGTGTGCTCATGAAGACCTTTCCATCTAGTACCTGCGGTTGCAGCCTTACCGACTTATATGTGTGAGAAATGCCAAGCTGGGCATCGTCCTCGTGGCTTAGTGGTAGACCACTGGAGCGCTATCCCAGGGGCCCGGGTTCGATTCCCGGCTTGGACATTTTCCACTATGTCGGTTTACGTCTTGTTAGCAAAGTGATAATTCACTGCTTTAATATTCAATAATTTCAAGCGTAGTTTCACTGCTGAAAAGCAGTTGAAAAATTAATTAAAATTGTATATTCATCGATGCTGCGTTTATTTGCGTCTGATGTTTCGCCGCAAGATTGTGTGCTCATGAAGACCTTTCCATCTAGTACCTGCGGTTGCAGCCTTACCGAATTATATGTGTGAGAGATGCCAAGCTGGGCATCGTCCTCGTGGCTTAGTGGTAGACCACTGGAGCGCTATTCCAGGGGCCCGGGTTCGATTCCCGGCTTGGACATTTTCCATTATGTCGGTTTACGTCTTGTTAGCAAAGTGATAATTCACTGCTTTAATATTCAATAATTTCAAGCGTAGTTTCACTGCTGAAAAGCAGTTGAAAAATTAATTAAAATTGTATATTCATCGATGCTGGGTTTATTTGCGTCTCATGTTTCGCCGCAAGATTGTGTGCTCATGAAGACCTTTCCATCTAGTAGCTGAGGTTGCAGCCTTACCGACTTATATGTGTGAGAGATGCCAAGCTGGGCGTCGTCCTCGTGGCTTAGTGGTAGACCACTGGAGCGCTATTCCACGGGCCCGGGTTCGATTCCCGGCTTGGACATTTTCCACTATGTCGGTTTACGTCTTGTTAGCAAAGTGATAATTCACTGCTTTAATATTCAATAATTTCAAGCGTAGTTTCACTGCTGAAAAGCAGTTGAAAAATTAATTAAAATTGTATATTCATCGATGCTGGGTTTATTTGCGTCTCATGTTTCGCCGCAAGATTGTGTGCTCATGAAAACCTTTCCATCTAGTACCTGCGGTTGCAGCCTTACCGACTTATATGTGTGAGAGATGCCAAGCTGGGCATCGTCCTCGTGGCTTAGTGGTAGACCACTGGAGCGCTATTCCAGGGGCCCTGGTTCGATTCCCGGCTTGGACATTTTCCACTATGTCGGTTTACATCTTGTTAGCAAAGTGATAATTCACTGCTTTAATATTCAATAATTCCAAGCGTAAATTCACTGCTGAAAAGCAGTTGAAAAATTAATTAAAATTGTATATTCATCGATGCTGGGTTTATTTGCGTCTCATGTTTCGCCGCAAGATTGTGTGCTCATGAAGACCTTTCCATCTAGTACCTGCGGTTGCAGCCTTACCGACTTATGTGTGTGAGAGATGCCAAGCTGGGCATCGTCCTCGTGTCTTAGTGGTAGACCACTGGAGCGCTATTCCAGGGGCCCGGGTTCGATTCCCGGCTTGGACATTTTCCACTATGTCGGTTTACGTCTTGTTAGCAAAGTGATAATTCACTGCTTTAATATTCAATAATTTCAAGCGTAGTTTCACTGCTGAAAAGCAGTTGAAAAATTAATTAAAATTGTATATTCATCGATGCTGGGTTTATTTGCGTCTCATGTTTCGCCGCAAGATTGTGTGCTCATGAAGACCTTTCCATCTAGTACCTGCGGTTGCAGCCTTACCGACTTATATGTGTGAGAGATGCCAAGCTGTGCATCGTCCTCGTGGCTTAGTGGTAGACCACTGGAGCGCTATTTCAGGGGCCCGGGTTCGATTCCCGGCTTGGACATTTTCCACTATGTCGGTTTACGTCTTGTTAGCAAAGTGATAATTCACTGCTTTAATATTCAATAATTTCAAGCGTAGTTTCACTGCTGAAAAGCAGTTGAAAAATTAATTAAAATTGTATATTCATCGATGCTGCGTTTATTTGCGTCTCATGTTTCGCCGCAAGATTGTGTGCTCATGAAGACCTTTCCATCTAGTACCTGCGGTTGCAGCCTTACCGACTTATATGTGTGGGAGATGCCAAGCTGGGCATCGTCCTCGTGGCTTAGTGGTAGACCACTGGAGCGCTATTGCAGGGGCCCGGGTTCGATTCCCGGCTTGGACATTTTCCACTATGTCGGTTTACGTCTTGTTAGCAAAGTGATAATTCACTGCTTTAATATTCAATAATTTCAAGCGTAGTTTCACTGCTGAAAAGCAGTTGAAAAATTAATTAAAATTGTATATTCATCGATGCTGGGTTTATTTGCGTCTCATGTTTCGCCGCAAGATTGTGTGCTCATGAAGACCTTTCCATCTAGTACCTGCGGTTGCAGCCTTACCGACTTATATGTGTGAGAGATGCCAAGCTGGGCATCGTCCTCGTGGCTTAGTGGTAGACCACTGGAGCGCTATTCCAGGGGCCCGGGTTCGATTCCCGGCTTGGACATTTTCCACTATGTCGGTTTACGTCTTGTTAGCAAAGTGATAATTCACTGCTTTAATATTCAATAATTCCAAGCGTAGTTTCACTGCTGAAAAGCAGTTGAAAAATTAATTAAAATTGTATATTCATCGATGTTGGGTTTATTTGCGTCTCATGTTTCGCCGCAAGATGGTGTGCTCATGAAGACCTTTCCATCTAGTACCTGCGGTTGCAGCCTTACCGACTTATGTGTGTGAGAGATGCCAAGCTGGGCATCGTCCTCGTGTCTTAGTGGTAGACCACTGGAGCGCTATTCCAGGGGTCCGGGTTCGATTCCCGGCTTGGACATTTTCCACTATGTCGGTTTACGTCTTGTTAGCAAAGTGATAATTCACTGCTTTAATATTCAATAATTTCAAGCGTAGTTTCACTGCTGAAAAGCAGTTGAAAATTAATTAAAATTGTATATTCATCGATCCTGGGTTTATTTGCGTCTCATGTTTCGCCGCAAGATTGTGTGCTCATGAAGACCTTTCCATCTAGTACCTGCGGTTGCAGCCTTACCGACTTATATGTGTGAGAGATGCCAAGCTGGGCATCGTCCTCGTGGCTTAGTGGTAGACCACTGGAGCGCTATTCCAGGGGCCCGGGTTCGATTCCCGGCTTGGACATTTTCCACTATGTCGGTTTACGTCTTGTTAGCAAAGTGATAATTCACTGCTTTAATATTCAATAATTTCAAGCGTAGTTTCACTGCTGAAAAGCAGTTGAAAAATTAATTAAAATTGTATATTCATCGATGCTGCGTTTATTTGCGTCTGATGTTTCGCCGCAAGATTGTGTGCTCATGAAGACCTTTCCATCTAGTACCTGCGGTTGCAGCCTTACCGAATTATATGTGTGAGAGATGCCAAGCTGGGCATCGTCCTCGTGGCTTAGTGGTAGACCACTGGAGCGCTATTCCAGGGGCCCGGGTTCGATTCCCGGCTTGGACATTTTCCATTATGTCGGTTTACGTCTTGTTAGCAAAGTGATAATTCACTGCTTTAATATTCAATAATTTCAAGCGTAGTTTCACTGCTGAAAAGCAGTTGAAAAATTAATTAAAATTGTATATTCATCGATGCTGGGTTTATTTGCGTCTCATGTTTCGCCGCAAGATTGTGTGCTCATGAAGACCTTTCCATCTAGTAGCTGAGGTTGCAGCCTTACCGACTTATATGTGTGAGAGATGCCAAGCTGGGCGTCGTCCTCGTGGCTTAGTGGTAGACCACTGGAGCGCTATTCCACGGGCCCGGGTTCGATTCCCGGCTTGGACATTTTCCACTATGTCGGTTTACGTCTTGTTAGCAAAGTGATAATTCACTGCTTTAATATTCAATAATTTCAAGCGTAGTTTCACTGCTGAAAAGCAGTTGAAAAATTAATTAAAATTGTATATTCATCGATGCTGGGTTTATTTGCGTCTCATGTTTCGCCGCAAGATTGTGTGCTCATGAAAACCTTTCCATCTAGTACCTGCGGTTGCAGCCTTACCGACTTATATGTGTGAGAGATGCCAAGCTGGGCATCGTCCTCGTGGCTTAGTGGTAGACCACTGGAGCGCTATTCCAGGGGCCCTGGTTCGATTCCCGGCTTGGACATTTTCCACTATGTCGGTTTACGTCTTGTTAGCAAAGTGATAATTCACTGCTTTAATATTCAATAATTCCAAGCGTAAATTCACTGCTGAAAAGCAGTTGAAAAATTAATTAAAATTGTATATTCATCGATGCTGGGTTTATTTGCGTCTCATGTTTCGCCGCAAGATTGTGTGCTCATGAAGACCTTTCCATCTAGTACCTGCGGTTGCAGCCTTACCGACTTATGTGTGTGAGAGATGCCAAGCTGGGCATCGTCCTCGTGTCTTAGTGGTAGACCACTGGAGCGCTATTCCAGGGGCCCGGGTTCGATTCCCGGCTTGGACATTTTCCACTATGTCGGTTTACGTCTTGTTAGCAAAGTGATAATTCACTGCTTTAATATTCAATAATTTCAAGCGTAGTTTCACTGCTGAAAAGCAGTTGAAAAATTAATTAAAATTGTATATTCATCGATGCTGGGTTTATTTGCGTCTCATGTTTCGCCGCAAGATTGTGTGCTCATGAAGACCTTTCCATCTAGTACCTGCGGTTGCAGCCTTACCGACTTATATGTGTGAGAGATGCCAAGCTGTGCATCGTCCTCGTGGCTTAGTGGTAGACCACTGGAGCGCTATTTCAGGGGCCCGGGTTCGATTCCCGGCTTGGACATTTTCCACTATGTCGGTTTACGTCTTGTTAGCAAAGTGATAATTCACTGCTTTAATATTCAATAATTTCAAGCGTAGTTTCACTGCTGAAAAGCAGTTGAAAAATTAATTAAAATTGTATATTCATCGATGCTGCGTTTATTTGCGTCTCATGTTTCGCCGCAAGATTGTGTGCTCATGAAGACCTTTCCATCTAGTACCTGCGGTTGCAGCCTTACCGACTTATATGTGTGGGAGATGCCAAGCTGGGCATCGTCCTCGTGGCTTAGTGGTAGACCACTGGAGCGCTATTGCAGGGGCCCGGGTTCGATTCCCGGCTTGGACATTTTCCACTATGTCGGTTTACGTCTTGTTAGCAAAGTGATAATTCACTGCTTTAATATTCAATAATTTCAAGCGTAGTTTCACTGCTGAAAAGCAGTTGAAAAATTAATTAAAATTGTATATTCATCGATGCTGGGTTTATTTGCGTCTCATGTTTCGCCGCAAGATTGTGTGCTCATGAAGACCTTTCCATCTAGTACCTGCGGTTGCAGCCTTACCGACTTATATGTGTGAGAGATGCCAAGCTGGGCATCGTCCTCGTGGCTTAGTGGTAGACCACTGGAGCGCTATTCCAGGGGCCCGGGTTCGATTCCCGGCTTGGACATTTTCCACTATGTCGGTTTACGTCTTGTTAGCAAAGTGATAATTCACTGCTTTAATATTCAATAATTCCAAGCGTAGTTTCACTGCTGAAAAGCAGTTGAAAAATTAATTAAAATTGTATATTCATCGATGCTGGGTTTATTTGCGTCTCATGTTTCGCCGCAAGATTGTGTGCTCATGAAGACCTTTCCATCTAGTACCTGCGGTTGCAGCCTTACCGACTTATATGTGTGAGAGATGCCAAGCTGGGCATCGTCCTCGTGGCTTAGTGGTAGACCACTGGAGCGCTATTCCAGGGGCCCGGGTTCGATTCCCGGCTTGGACATTTTCCACTATGTCGGTTTACGTCTTGTTAGCAAAGTGATAATTCACTGCTTTAATATTCAATAATTTCAAGCGTAGTTTCACTGCTGAAAAGCAGTTGAAAAATTAATTAAAATTGTATATTCATCGATGCTGGGTTTATTTGCGTCTCATGTTTCGCCGCAAGATTGTGTGCTCATGAAGACCTTTCCATCTAGTACCTGCGGTTGCAGCCTTACCGACTTATATGTGTGAGAGATGCCAAGCTGGGCATCGTCCTCGTGTCTTAGTGGTAGACCACTGGAGCGCTATTCCAGGGGCCCGGGTTCGATTCCCGGCTTGGACATTTTCCACTATGTCGGTTTACGTCTTGTTAGCAAAGTGATAATTCACTGCTTTAATATTCAATAATTTCAAGCGTAGTTTCACTGCTGAAAAGCTATTGAAAAATTAATTAAAATTGTATATTCATCGATTCTGGGTTTATTTGCGTCTCATGTTTCGCCGCAAGATTGTGTGCTCATGAAGACCTTTCCATCTAGTACCTGCGGTTGCAGCCTTACCGACTTATATGTGTGAGAGATGCCAAGCTGGGCATCGTCCTCGTGGCTTAGTGGTAGACCACTGGAGCGCTATTCCAGGGGCCCGGGTTCGATTCCCGGCTTGGACATTTTCCACTATGTCGGTTTACGTCTTGTTAGCAAAGTGATAATTCACTGCTTTAATATTCAATAATTTCAAGCGTAGTTTCACTGCTGAAAAGCAGTTGAAAAATTAATTAAAATTGTATATTCATCGATGCTGCGTTTATTTGCGTCTCATGTTTCGCCGCAAGATTGTGTGCTCATGAAGACCTTTCCATCTAGTACCTGCGGTTGCAGCCTTACCGACTTATATGTGTGAGAGATGCCAAGCTGGGCATCGTCCTCGTGGCTTAGTGGTAGACCACTGGAGTGCTATTCCAGGGGCCCGGGTTCGATTCCCGGCTTGGACATTTTCCACTATGTCGGTTTACGTCTTGTTAGCAAAGTGATAATTCACTGCTTTAATATTCAATAATTTCAAGCGTAGTTTCACTGCTGAAAAGCAGTTGAAAAATTAATTAAAATTGTATATTCATCGATGCTGCGTTTATTTGCGTCTCATGTTTCGCCGCAAGATTGTTTGCTCATGAAGACCTTTCCATCTAGTAGCTGAGGTTGCAGCCTTACCGACTTATATGTGTGAGAGATGCCAAGCTGGGCATCGTCCTCGTGGCTTAGTGGTAGAGCACTGGAGCGCTATTCCAGGGGCCCGGGTTTGATTCCCGGCTTAGACATTTTTCCCTATGTCGGTTTACGTCTTGTTAGCAAAGTGATAATTCACTGCTTCAATATTCAATAATTTCAAGCGTAGTTTCACTGTTAAAAAGTAGTTGAAAAATTAATTAAAATAGAGGTAATCTTTCCATACACCACAGTTATTCCTATCAGTTTAATTATTCTTTAAACAGTGTAACATTATCAAAATACATTGGAAATCAGGTTTCCATATTGGTTCAATTGTAAGAGAATTATTTTGAGTGTCCCTATAAACTAACTATAATAGCTAGTTACTCTATTAAATTTCTTTTTCATTTACTATAGCGATGCATATCAATGTATTTTTGTTTGAAATATTGTAACATCATTAAGATGCACTGTAATTTTTTTTTAACGTTGACAATAATGTAACATAATAATCCGGAGTTTACCGTTACGCACTTCATTTTCAACACCGAACATAGCATGGTAAACCTCAATAACATATATCGGCAACTTAGTAACCCGATTACATTAATAAGAGTTAGAGCATGGACGATGCTTCAGACAGACGGATAGATAAACCGAATACTTTTAAAGTGTTGTTTTTTTAATAACTGCGCGAAACTTTAAAAAAATTTGCTTCATTTTTATATTTGTCGCTAAACAAATAATATAAAAAAATGTTTATAACTTTTAGAGGTGCCAATTTTTTTCTGTTATGAATAGAGTTATTTTTTAACATAAAACCTCGCCTTATCTATTCTGCAGTTAAAAAATATGAAATCAGCTATTCGGGAATACCATTATTCAAAATTCGGAATCTTTGACATTAATGAATTTATATTATAGGTATTACTGATCATTGCGTTAATTAACAAATATTCTATATTATTTTTTTTAGTTTAATACAGCAATTGCTTTAATTATGAAATATATATTATTTTATAGTTTGGAGCAGCAAACCGTAAAAATTTCAAAATAATTTAAACTAGAGAGTTTAATATCTTTAAAAAACTTGGAAATGTATTGTTCATTTTAGTTGCAATTAAAATATCCGCAGATTAATTTGATGAATGCATTTTAATTTCTGTAGTATAATGACTCAAAGAAGAACGTTAGAAATGGAAAAGAATTATTTTCGTATGCAAGTTTGTTCTTGCAATTAATGTTCCATTTTCGTGTGTCATATACGCTGTTATTTTTTTTTAAAAAATTTAATCACTATTTTTTTTTAAATCACAGAATAGTGCTATAGACATAAAAACATAAATGCATGTTTCATTAAATTATAGCTTTGTCAAAACAGATCTCTGTACAGAGCAGAAATAAAATAAACTTTTGAAATGATGATGCTACAAATTCTTGTATGATTAAACATTCAAAATGAAAATGAAAATTATGCACAATTTGAATAAAGCAAACGTGAATTTATTTCTATATACCACATATTTTTATTTTCGTTGAAATATTTTATCTTGATTTTTTTTAATTTTTACATATTTGAGATTTTAACTTATTAAAGTTATTTTTGATAGAAATAATTTGAAAAATATGCGAATATGCATAAAAAATATTTTTTGCTGTCTTCAATTTTTGCACAATATTCTCAAGAATTAAACGTAATTCAAGCAGAAAAAGTAATATTTTTTTATTCTTATGGAAATTTAAAATACCATAATGAAAGCAGTTCCTAGAAATTCTACAACCAATTAAGTTCATAATTATGATCAACAATTTTAAGAAATTTCAATATTTGGTTTTAATAATATTTCAAAAATAATCAAATTATTTGACAAATGTAACATGAATGTAGGTTGTATAATGTTCCAAAGACGAGATACACATAAAATGCAAAGTATTTTTTCATAATCCCATTATCATTACTAACATATTTTATTTTAAATGTAGCTAACAAGTATCGGTAAATATAGCCATTGCCATAAGCATTTTATTAATACTCTGATTTTCGAAAACTGTGTTTTTCTTTTCAATGAAATTCACAAAATGCGCTATAGAATGACGTCGGAAATTATTTATTTAGAATTGTTTTAGAGACTTCTAAAACAATAACGATAGAAAAAAATATATAAAAATCAGTAATTCTACACGTATTTTCATACACAATTAAGATAATTTTAAAACAGATATAGCAAAGACGAAAACATAATTCTTAATTAATGTTTAAAAAATGAAATTTAAAATATGTTTCTAAAAAGGATCACTATTGCATTGCCTTTATCTATAACATCACTAATAAAAACAAAAAAGATCGCAATTCTACTGAAATCAGATAATTTCGAAAAAGCAGATATCACTTTTAGGTAGCTTTCTTTACAAGAAAGCTACCTATTGCAGCCGTTCGGAGGAAAGCGATTTCAAAAAAATTTTGGTATATTTTCATCGATCATGACCCCCAGACCCCGAAACCACCCTCCGTTCAAAATTGATATATATATATATATATCTGACCTATATCACACTGTAACTCCCGTAATTATGAACCGATTTCGATGTAATTCGGTGTGTACATAGGACATACCAATGTCTCGACCGAGTTCGTTGGCCAGCTTCATCCGCCGTTTTGTTTCAAAATGGCGGCCATTTAAAATTTTTAAAAAAATTTAAAACTTGAAATGTGGTACCAAAAAATTAAAAATGGAAAAATATTTTTTTCTAATGTATTTGACCTTTATACAAAGATTCCGGAGCAGTTTTTGTTTCGTCTATATCTTAAAAAATGGCTGAGTTATAGCATTTTGAATTTCTATCGTGGCTGACATTTTGAAACGTCCTGAATTTTGTCACGCGATAAAAGGCGTATTTATGAACCGATTTGGATGTAATTCGGTGTGTACATAGTACATACCAATCTCTCGACCGAGTTCGTTGGCCAGCTTCATCCGCCAGTTTGTTTCAAAATGGCGGCCATTTAAATTTTTTTTTAATTTAAAATTTGAAATGTGGTACCAAAAAATTGAAAATTGAAAAATATTTTTTCCTTATGTATTTGACCTTTATACAAAGATTTCGGAGCAGTTTTTGTTTCGTCTATATCTTAAAAAATGGCTGAGTTATAGCATTTTGAATTTCTAGCGTGGCTGACATTTTGAAACGTCCTGAATTTTGTCACGCGATAAAAGGCGTATTTATGAACCGATTTGGATGTAACTTCGTTTATACATTGTACATACCAATGTCTCGACCGGGTTCGTTGGCCAGCTTCACCCGCCATCTTGTTTAAAAATGGCTGCCATTTAAATTTTTAAGAAAAATTTTAATTTGAAATGTGGTACCAAAAATTGAAAATTGAAAAAATATCTTTTTCTTATGTGTTTGACCTTGATAAAAAGATTCGGGAGCAGTTTTTGTTTCGTCTATATCTTAAGAAATGGCTGAGTTATAGCATTTTGAATTTCTAGCGTGGCTGACATTTTGAAACGTCCTGATTTTTCTCACGTAATAACAGGCGTATTTATGAACCGACTTGGATGTACCTTGGTGTGTACATAGTACATACAAATATCTCGACCGAGTTCGTTGCCCAGCTCCATCCGCCATCTTGTTTCAAAATGGCGGCCATTTAAAAAAATTAAAAAATAAAAAAATTTAAATGAGATACCAAAAAATTGGAAAATGAAAAAGATTTTTTTGTATGTGTTTGACCTTAATACAAAGATTCCGGAACAGTTTTTCTTTCGTCTATATCTAAAAAAAAAATGGCTGAGTAATAGCATTTTGAATTTCTCTTGTGGCTGACATTTTAAAACGACCTCATTTTTGTCACGCAATAACAGGCGTATTTATGAACCTATTTGGATGTAACTTGGTCTGTACATAGTACATACCAATGTCTCGACCGAGTTCGTTGGCCAGCTTCATTCGCCATCTTTTTTCAAAAGGGTTGCCATTTAAAAAAAATTAAATTTAAAATTCAAAATGAGGTATTAAAAAATTGGAAAATGAAAAAGATTTTTTTTATGTGTTTGTCCTTGATACAAAGATTCCGGAGCAGTTTTTGTTTCTGAAAATTTGTTCTTTTGTTGATATCTTAAAAAATGGTTGATTTATAGCACTTTGAATTTCTAGCATGGCTAACATTTTGAAACGATCTTGTATTTGTCACGCGATAACACACGTATTCGCCTATTTCGATGTAAGAAGGCATGTGGATAGTATACATCAACACCTCGACCAAGTTCGCTGGCCAGATTCATCAGCCATCTTGTTTCAAAATGGCGGCCATTAAATTAAAAAATATATATATATTTAAAGTGAGGTGCAAAAAAATTAGAAATTGAAAAAGGTTTCTTTCTTAAGTATTTGATCTTGATATAAGGATTCTGGAACATTTTTTGTTTGTCTTTACCTTAAAAAATGGCTCAGATATAGCAGTTTCAATTTCTATTGTGGGTGACATTTTGGAAAATCTGATTTTTTGCATGCGACAGCACTCCTATATATTAACCGATTCCGATGTGAGTGAGCATGTGCACAGCAATTACTAAGGTCTCGACCAAGTTCACTGCTTAGCCTCATCCACCATGTTGTCTTAAAATGACAGGCATTTTAAGAAATTGCCGAATTTGGCAGCCAAATATAAGTTACTTTAAAGAAAAGCAGCTTGGATAAAGCTGACTAATTTCGCGAAATTCTCATTCATTATATTGATAAAAATTAGTATTGAATCTCCTATATTCGGTTTCCACTAAATTGAGCTTCGTGTGTTTGCATGATATAAGTTGGCTTTTTTTAAATAAGGATTATGAAAGCTACCTCTTCCTCCCGGCACTGGCCGGAAGGACTTTTTTTTATCATTTACTTTTACTTAATATCTATATATATATTTCTCTTTTGAATATTATTTCCTTAAGTATCGCCATATGTATTTCTAAAATTAGAATTCTTCTTCGGCCAAAATTTTAGATTCAGAAAAATGCGTAGGATTGTGGGAATTCTGCTCACATAGAAATAGTTATATTGTTTTCACTGTTATCTTTCAGAGTTACTTTTCACATTTACCTTTCCAGTTACCCTTCCCTGTTACATTTCATTGTCACATTTCATTGTTACATCCAATTTCTAAACATATTTAAATGTATAGATAGAAGTTTTGGGTTATTTATGACATCGTTTATTCAGGAAAGACGTTTAATCAGTACAAAATTTTTAGAACAAAACAGAAGAATATCAAGAATATCATTAAATTTACTTTTGATAATGGAAGCAGTCAGATTATCAGGTAAAAGACTATAGGTATATTGTAAATGTATATAAATTAGCAGGAAATCAGTAAATAGTAGCTAACTTACTTTAAAACTTTTTAGATATATGTCTGATAATAAGAATTAGAATAAAGTGTTTTTTTTTATGTGTGCGTATGACGAAAAAAAAGTTATTTCAAGAAATAAGTTTATTCCGTAATAACCAGTACATACTGTTATCTGAATTATAACTCATTATGACATTTTAATAAAAGTGCCTTGATAAATAAAATTAGCTATCAGCAAAACGGGTGTATGCAGAGACAAGTCGATCATCCGACATCCTCCAACAAACATTTTTTTTAAAGATACAATAGCTTTCCTCTTAACCGTTCTAAAAGGACCGAGGGTTCGCCGGTTAAAAGAAAAACCCGTTAAACTAGAGAAGTAAAAATGTTTAAATAATTAATTGCATATTTAATTAATTAAATACGTAGGATGCATTTAGTTTTATAATTTGTATAGTTTTAAAAAAAGTAGATATTTTCAATATTTTGAGAAATGAATACTAGTTGTAATTAACTGAATTTAAATAAAAATTATCCTTAATAACAAATAATGAACAATATTTAATACAAATTACATTGTTGAAAATCTTGTCACATACCTTTATAAGAAGTTGAAATTATTCTACATTGTGTAAATTTGAGTTAAATAACCATAAAGAAATGAGAAGCGAAATTTTCCATCCTGAATTTTGACTAATGTTGGGGAAAAAAGTCGGCCGGCTAAAGCGGAGTTCCTGTTAAGAGGGCGCCGGTTAAGAGGAAGGCTATTGTATTTCAAAATTGATTTTATTTGAAAAGACACAAAATAATCATATCATCCTAAATTTTACAAATGTTTCAGCCATTTTTCTAATATAAACGTAACGCAATATTCACTTTTACGTTACCCAAACTTCTGAATATTTCAAGTTCTGTTGTTATTTCCCTTTTTATCTCATATTGTGCACGCATCTAGAATTAAAAAAAAACAAAAAAAACCTTAGGATAATATTAAGAAACATTCTTCATTATTAAAAGTTTTTATTCAATTAAAAACTTAAATATGAATTTCACTGTTTCTTCCACTATTACCTATTAGTTTTTAATTACTATCAGAGTATACATCTAAAAACACTAAAAAAAAATGCCAACAAATCTAATATAAAATCTTAAGATAAATTTGTGTGATAAAAATAACAAATACTCGGGCTATCTATCTATCTACATCGGTATCTATATATGTATGTGTATCTATAAAAAAATAACTTATTTTATAAAAATAAGATTAATCCTAAGCTGACATCTGAATCATAACAAGGCAAGCCCTCAACAACTCAGGTATGTTATGACCACACCTTAGGATAATATTAAGAAGCATTCTTCATCATTAAATGTTTTTATTCATGTAAAAACATAAATAGGAATTTCATTGGGCTATTCCACTTTTAACTGTAATTTCTAATTTGTATATAAATATACACATTTCCAAATGCAACACATACACATCCTAAAACACCTCAAATAAATATAAAAAAATCTAATATAAATTCAGAAAATAAATTTATAACTAAAATTAAGGTTTTCTATATATTAAACAAAAAAAAATTTATTTTATGAAAATTAGATTATTCATAAGATGACATCTGAATCATACCAAGTTATGACAACTTGTTAAAATGACTTTGGTAAATCTGATTAGTTATCAACCAACATTGTTGGAAAATACGTACCCTTATCAACAGACACCCTTCAGTAAACCTTTTTATGATATTCAGAATAATTTCATTTGAAAGGACGCATAATAAGTACATCATCAGAAAATTTCAAAAGGCTTCTATAACTGTTCTAATACAAAATTAATGCAATATTTATTTTTATTTTTTTTCAGTCAAAACTAATTTTCTTTATCTGAAATGGAATGGCATATTTTCAAAAAGTTTGAAATAGACTAAAATTTTCCTTTTCATCTATGGATTAAAATGTTATTTGAATTTTCTTTACTGAAGAAATGATTTTAATTTGATTTTAGGTAAAAACTTGTGCAACAAATGACTGATGTTTTAATGCATGAACTGCTAATTTAATGAAAGAAAGTGACATGTTTGACCTATACAACTGACATTTTAGATGCTCGTTAGTACTAGTAAATATACAGGATGTCCACTCTCAACGGTTTCCGATGGCTTATTAGTAAACTTTTAGTCATAAACATGTACAGTTCCAAAGACAAAATGCTTTAAATGAATAAAAAGTTTCTTAAAAATTTGCGATATTTAATTTTTTATAAGGTTTTTCGGTTCTGTAAATTATATTTAGTAAAAATATCCTATTACACTAACAAGTACAAAAAAAAAAAAAAATCCGATTAATCTAACACTAAATTTGACCGACTTGTTAAACTTTTAATTTCATAACTTATGCCAATTTTCTTCATCTGAACACAGAGAAATTTGGCCTTGCTTCTAGGGATCGTACACTAAGTGCTTAAAGTATTAGAAGGATTTATTTCGCGTGTAAATTTCTAAATTGTACTCGAAGGGAGTCACTTCGAGTAGATTTTAATATAACTTTAATTTTTATGAATTAAGTTTTAGATTAGATAATCTAATAGAATTTTAAAATAAGTAACATTTTGTAAAGAATTTCTATTGTTGACTTTCATCAACTTTATTTGACTAATATTCTGTTTTAATTTTTTAACGTATTTTTTAGTATAAAATGTATATTTTTCTGTAATACGTCAGAATGAAAACTGGTTTCAAATTTATACTGTAGTGCTAATTTAATTCGCAACTTTTTTTTAAATATCTGGCTGTTATTTATTTTTCTAGTAAATTTGTGAATGACCCCAATTTCGCAGCAAGAAAGATGATTCAACTTTAAACTGCTATTACTGGGTAAAGTTAATAGTAGAAGAATGGGATTTTTTTTTTTTTTTGGTCTTATTTCTTAGTGTAATAGGATATTTTTTCTAAATATAACATATAGGACCGGGGACCGTATAAAAATTTAAATGTCGTATTTTTTAAGAAATGTGTTTATTGAAACAAATCGCTTTTAAAATATTTCATTACCTTATTTAAAACTTTTTTGTAATTGGAACTATATGGCTATGCCTAGCGTTTTAGTAATTAATTATTGGACATCGTTGTGTGTGGGCACCTTGTTTAAATCTTGTAATGAAGTACACAAAGAAAGTAGCCTATTGTTGGTCCACTTGACTTATTGCCGCCATTTTTATTAGATTTTGGGATGATGATAATAGGGAGAGTTTCAGTAAAATGTTACAGCTAAAAACAATAAAATGCAGTTGAATAAATTATATGTAGAATTTATATTCTGTTGTATATCTTTATAAATACAAGCTATTTTCTGTACACAACCCAGTCGTGTTAACCCTTAAATGCCTGGTGTTGCTTTTCGGCAACATACCCAATTTAGGCTCTAAAATATTATTAGAATAATATTCAAGCTATAATGCCTAATGCTGCCAATAGAATACATTCTGAAAATGTTATTAAATCGATTTTCAACATGTAGATGGCAACACTTGTGCTGTTTAAGAATAAAGATAATTTATTTTTTCAATTGTTGCTACTTGTTCTTTTTGTTTGGTTTGGGAGCTTGCGAAATACCCTATTTTGACCTGCAGTGAGCAAGTGAAATTTATTTCTTATTATAGTTCCTAAAAATCTTGTGTGTTTAATATTATGGAATTTTATCAAGGCAAATTATTTTTTCAATTAAACACCAGTATTGCCGATTAGTAACAAACTGTTTTTTAACCGTAAACTATACTTAAAATAAAATATGATTTTTTAAAGTATTTTTCCCATGATTTATTTAAAAAATGAAAGCCGAAAAGCATTATTACAATAATTTTTAAAAAATCTGGCATTTAAGGGTTAAGCTTCAATTATGCATGTAAACATATAATGCTGCACAAATTACTCTGGCACAACCAACTTATGCGCAATACATATAATTTTTTTAATTATATATTTCTTATGAACATTGAAATAAATATGAGGGACTATATAATCAATAATATGTCTTGTAATAAATACTAAGTACAATAATGGCTTTATTATAAAGGCTCATTTTTATAACATAGGTATGAAAAGAATTTTTCTACAAAATCAATTTTATCAGTCTTTTTTTAAATAAACTTGATCCAAAGTTCTTGCCCTGATTTTACATTACATTTTAGTAACGCAATTTAGTTTTCTGCTACATATCTTACTGACATATTCTTACTTTATATTTTTGACCGTTACTTTAACATTAAATACAGTAATTAACAAATATTTAAATAAATGCTTCAGAATGTAAATGTTTTTAAAAAGGTGTTTAACATTATAAGTAATGTTTATGACATGAATTTCCCGTTAAATATCATATCAAAACATATTTTTATTTGCTATGATTACCTACCATGTTTGCATTGAACTTTGTCTCAATATTTTTATAGGGTTCCTAGAACTGATTGTACAATCATTGAACGTAGAAAAGGAAAGTTAATAATAAGATCGTTCTGATTTCCCTAACCGCTGGAAGACGTTAAAAATTGTTAACCTGCTACCCATAATACAAAATGGGGATTTTCAGTACCACCTAATACAATGAAAAAAATACTAAGTACAATTGAAGCATTCTCAAGTATTCATCGATTTAGAGAATATTTATTTCCCATGTTATTAAATTTAGGGTTAAATTATTTATTTTAAGCATTTTTATGATGTAGAATTTTATTATCTTGTATAACACTAAATCATTTTTTTATAGTTACTATGATTGCAAGCACTATTCACATAGAAACTTTTGTAAAAAAGTTTCTAGAGTTTCTAGAACTAAAACTTTTAGTAGAATAATTGGAACGTAAAAAATGTTACTCATAATAAGCTTTTTCTGATTGCCCTAAACACTGGAAGTTATTAAATATAGATAATTTGCGATACAAAAAGGATCTTTTCAGGCACTACGTAGTACAATAAAAAATGTAAAGGTACTTTGTACAATTTAAATAATGAAAAGTATTTATCCCAATTAAAAATTGCCCCTATCACATGCTATTACGTATATGATTACATTATTTAAATTAATTTTCTTTAATAATATTTTTATGACTAATAATAATGATGTATAATAAAATAAATTAATTTTTGTGTTTTTAAATTTTTATGATCACTTTTCTAAAATTAAATAATAATGCAGTTTCAATTATTGTAGTTATTTTATGTAATTTTATACATTCCTTCTTCTGTTAAATATAATCGTTTCTACTTAAGTAATATTAAATGTTCTAAACAAGTTGAATAAAGAAGTTTTTTAAGCTTATCTTAGACTTATGCAATTTTTTTATATATTATAAATCAGTAAAAAAATATTTTCACAAACATTTAAACTATGATGCTATTTATGTCATAAAATTACATGTATTTTAAATTAGTCATTAATATGTTACGTCAGAGTTAAACGTATGCTTCTAACGAAAAGAGAATTAAAAAATTAAATTAAAAAAAAATGTATAACAATTTTCATTTTTCAGTTTGTCAAATGTTCCTTTTATATATGAACGACAACCTAAGGACTTTCTTTAATTACTTGATGTCATTATTTACGACATTTAGTTTTAAGTACCAATATATTTATTTGCCCTTTTTTAGGTGCGTTCGTAATTATATAAATACGTAGCACCTATAGTCGTCGTTCAGTCCGTCCGTCTGTCCGTCCGTCTGTCCGTCCGTCTGTCCGCATGTAACAGAGCAAAAACTACCCAACCGAATGGTCTGAAATTTCAAATATATGATTGTTGCAAAATTTTGTCGAGCCATTTCAAATTTTATGAAAATCGGATGTATAGTTTAATTACAGGGACAGTCAAAAGTTTTTCTTTACATTACGGCCAATGGGAAAAATTATTGCAAGTGCATTTTAATGATATTACAGCCTTCCGAATGATCTGAAATTTTAAAGATATAACTGTTGCAAAATTTTGTCGAGCCCTTTCAAATTTTAGGAAAATCGGATGTATAGTTTAATTACAGGGACAGTCAAAAGTTTTTCCTTACATTACGGCCAATGGGAAAAATTATTGCAAGTGCATTTTAATGATATTAGAGCCTTCCGAATGATCTGAAATTTTAAAGATATAACTGTTGCAAAATTTTGTCGAGCCCTTTCAAATTTTAGGAAAATCGGATGTATAGTTTAATTACAGGGACAGTCAAAATGTTTTCTTTACATTACGGCCAATGGGAAAAATTATTGCACGTGCATTTTAATGATATTACAGCCTTCCGAATGATCTGAAATTTTAAAGATATAACTGTTGCAAAATTTTGTCGAGCCCTTTCAAATTTTAGGAAAATCGTATGTATAGTTTAATTACAGGGACAGTCAAAAGTTTTTCTTTACATTACGGCCAATGGGAAAAATTATTGCAAGTGGATTTTAATGATATTAGAGCCGTCCGAATGATCTGAAATTTTAAAGATATAACTGTTGCAAAATTTTGTCGAGCCCTTTCAAATTTTAGGAAAATCGGATGCATAGTTTAATTACAGGGACAGTCAAAAGTTTTTCTTTACATTACGGCCAATGGGAAAAATTATTGCAAGTGCATTTTAATGATATTACAGCCTTCCGAATGGTCTGAAATTTTAAAGATATAATTGTTGCAAAATTTTGTTGAGCTATTTCAAATTTTAGGAAAATCGGATGTATAGTTTAATTACAGGGACAGTCAAAAGTGTTCCGTTACATTACGGGGAATGGGAAAAAAATATTGGAAGTGCATTTTAATGATGTATCAGACTATGCGCTTTATGAAGTGCAAAAAATTATACATTCAGTACAATATGGGGTGCAAAAAATAATTATAAAACTAGTTATAGTACGAACGCACCTCATTTGCCACGTTTGACGAGCAATTTCCAACTTGTTTTTTTTAATTTAGCGATAATTTTTCTCATTTCTGCGGAAAATTGCAGTTCGAAGATAATTTCGAAATTAAAGGAAAAAGTTTTTAAAGCTTCTCTAAAAATTATGAGATCTTTTAAATATATTAGAAATCCGTCAATAAATAATTTCACAAGCGTTTAATCTAATATGCTAATTATCTCATAAATTTCCATGCTGTTTAAATTATTCATTAGCATTTTGAAGATATAAAATAATAACTGATATAAGCCAAAATATCTTCATGTTGAGTAAATTTTCAATATTTTGAAATGTCGGTTTTTCAGAATGTAGTAATTAGTCAAAAACAATATTATTTATATTGTACTGGACGCTACTACATTACTTATAAATATTTGTATTATTATGTAAAATTATCCTTGTATTGATGGTATTGTATTGCTATTTAATACTATTAATCAGTGTTCCCTAATTTTTTTACAATTAAGGGTGCATTTTAATTTTATATTCATCATCTTTGTAACACTTTCACCTTGCACGTGCACATACCTTTATTTATTCATATGTGTTATACGGTATCCCAGGAGATGCAAAAAAAAAAGTTTAAAAATTCCAAGTCTCACCTTTTAAAAATGTTCTTTCTATCATAATATGATATTACAAAAAAATTCAAGTCATTTCACAAAGGTTTAGGGGTCCACCAAGCTAATAGAAAATAGGAAATCTATAGAAAATTTTAATTTATAATTAATATGCAGGATTGCAGAATTCTACCACACATCTCTTACAATTTTTTTTTTAATCCTAAAATTTGATTAAGAACACTTTATCATGTTTAACAATTATTTCATTTTATGTTATATTTTTATTAATTTTTTTTTTATAAAAACTTATAAAATTACTATCCGAGGGCTATATTTCATTTTTCTGATTATTACCCTTCTAATGCTCTTCAATCTTTATTAATCTAATGGATTTTATTAAATCTATATCATGAACTACAATGTTTCTAATATTAATAACAGATGGCAGCTCCAGCAGGTGTTAAAGGAAAGTTTCATTGATTATTTATCAGTCTTCGGTTTTGGATATCGAAGAAGCCAATAAATCTTCTGAAGAAACCTTTGAGGAAGAAATTGCAGTAAAAATACATTTAGATGATAATACAAAGCCAAAAGGAAATAAATCTAAATTCTGCAGTTGCAGATCCATTATTACTCAAAGAGTTGCTTGTGTTTTAGATTGAACTAAGACCAGCATAAAAGATCCACAATGATAATAGCATTTGTAATAAACAAAGGTTGCTCTTCCTCTACCATTGACGTCTGACTTACTTGTAAAAATCCATAGTGCTTTAAAAAAAAATACTGTTCATCGGGAACAGCAAAATTTTCGCCAAGAAACCGTTCAACAATTAAAAACACAGTTTGAAACATCAAAGTCAGTTGTTCATTGAGGAGGAAAACTGTTAGCCAATTCGTCATCAAAAAGCATTGGAAATATTGACCATTTAGCGGTACTAGTTTTTTCTTTGCAAGATAAACGTAGTAAGCTTCTTAGAGTTTCCAAGTTATTGTCTTGAACTGGCAAAGAAGCAACTGATACTGTTTTCGAGCTCTTAAAATCGTGGAAATGTGAATCTCAAGTAATTGGCATGTGTTTCGATACAACCCATACAAATAGTGGAAGATTCAAAGGTGCATGTACAATTCTTCAGTAAAAAATAAGCATAAACCTTTTGTGGATAGCATGTCGGCATCACATGTTTGAAGCTCTACTTTCTGATGCATTTAGGGTATGTTTTGGACAATCTGCTGGGCCTGAAATCTTTTTATTTAAGAGATTCCGAGAAAACTGGTCAAAGCTCCACCACATGAACCGTAAAAGCAATCAGTACCCATCATAACAGCATCAGACAGTTTAAAAACTTTTACTTCTGATGAGGTAAAATCTGCTACAAAACTACTTTTGGACAATTGCAAAGAAATTTTAAATCTTGCATCATTAATGATTGGATTAGACATTCAGTTTAGAATTCAAAAACCAAGTGCTCTTCACCGAGCTCACTGGATGACAACTTATTCCTTGAAAATGAAGTTATTGTTTAATGGGAATGAAAGCACAGTGGTATTAACTGCTCAAGAGTTTCAAGGTATACAACAATTTAAACTGTTTGTTGTGTGTGTATATTTGCAGTCTTGGTTTACTTGCCGATCTGCTGTTGATGCTCCTCCTAATGATGTTTCACTGACTCAAAAGTTGAAAGAATATGATGTCAAACACATAAGCAGTATTGGATTAAAAACGATGTTACGTCATTCATGGTATGCGAGTGGAGAACTGCAACATTTAGCTTACTTTCAGATTTCCTTTCTGGTAAGCAAAAACCAAAAATAGTTTTGAAAACGAAAAACAAAGGAGTTCTAATTCAGATCTGTTAGAAATACTTTCTCTCAAATTGGATGATTTATGTCTTTCTAATAGTTTCTTTCAAACGGCTAAAATTAAAGATTGTTTCCTCAGTGTAGCAGTCAAAGATTGGCCTAAAACGCCATCCTATGAAAAAGCTGTAATATTGCTGAAAACTTGTCTTCTGTAAATGATGTTGCTGAACAAGCTGTTGTATTCATACACGACTTTAGTTGTTCAACAAAGAATGAAGAGCAAGAACAGTTTTTGTCACAAGTCGTAGAGATAGGGATGCACAGAAAGAAATTTTGTAAAGAGCAATCGCCAAAATCGTTTTGAAATGTAGTTCATAAAAAATGTGTAAATAAGTATGTGATAAATTTAAAACATTCTTCTTCAATGGTTTTATTTACCAATTGTAAGATAATTATTTACCTAAGTTCATTTTTTGTGCATAATTATACAGAAGATAGAATTGTCTGCAAAATCACATTTTTCTTGATTTCAGTAATATATTATATCTCTTCCTACCAGGGCAAAAACATTATTTATACAAAATTTGTTTGAAACAATATTTAAAAAGTTTTCATAAATGAAAAAAAAATGTCATTTGGACATTAATGGTTTTTAATGTAGCTAATAAAGAAATGCCGCATTGCACATTATTTTGCCCATTTTTATGTAAGTTCAATGACCTTGGGGGACATCTAAATATTTTTTTTTTAAATTCTGTAACAATTCAAGGTGTTTTATATTCACAGGAAGAAATTTTTAGTGGGTGAGAGTTCACAATTTTGAAAGTTGATTTTTTGGGACACCCTAATGTGTAAGCTACAGATACATGCTACAAGGGCATACACATGAACGAAATCGTACATATAAATACTCTATGGATATTGATGTACATTTTAAACATATATATTTATGAAAAGCATTTGATAATCCTTAAAACAAAACGAAGGAAACCAATGCCAAAAAATGCTGATTTTCATATTTCATGAATCGCTTTCAGAATTTTGTTTACAAAAGTTTATTCAAGTCATTCTTGGCCGAAATATGCTTGTAATTCATGATCAAAAATAAATAAATAAATAAAAAACATGCTGAAATTTTAAATATGTTCTATTCTATATTCGAAAATCTAAATTGTATTTGCCAGTAAGAAGTTTTTTTGCTAGATGTACTGGTGGTCGTACATGTGATATCTCATTCACTGATCTCAAGTTTTTCCTGGAATGAATCTGTGTTTTAAATTAATCAAATTGCTGCCAGCGCCGCGCACAGGCACAGCTAGATTTCGACGTTAAATATTAATTTCACCAACAAAAACTAAATCAAGTTTAGAAATGAACAACAATTTTATATGGCCGCTTTTGACGAGCTTTTAATTTCATTTTTCTGTATGACCTGGTTCTATCAGATTCATGTTAATACGATAATTATTTCTTTAACCCTAATTTAATTTAATTTTTTTCCCTGTAAGAGTTGGTTCTGTCAAAAACTTGTCAATAAACAACTTGTAGATAATATTAAGATTTATAGTAAATTTAAGCGAATTCGATGTCGTATGAATTGACGAAGTTATGAATTTTTTGCTTTCCCACTCCTGTTTTTATTGTTTTTTATTTTATTTTGCTGTAAGAGTAAATTTAAGTAAATTTGATACCTTGTGAATGGACGAAGTTGTGAATTTTTTTCTTCTTAAAACCCTATTTCATTAACCCCTATAGCCCATTTTTAATGATTCAAAAATCTGTTTACATAATTTTTTGCCCTTTTCCTAGAAGTAATAATAACTTTAAAGTGATTTGCTATGTATTATAGTTATGAAGTTATGGGTTTTTTTTCTGTCTTCACAAAAATCCTCCCTATTTACATTCCCTTTTTGTCCAATTTTGCCCATTTACGAACTGGACCGAGATTTTCTGCCCCGTGATTTTATGTATCTGTTTGGAAGAGATTTGTGAAGCATTATGGAAGTTATCGTGTCCATAAAAAAAGTCATATAATATAAAGTTGTGGGCTGGGTTGGTTTTGGGTTCTAGGGGTCATGATTGGCGTAGATTTCCACAATTTTTTTTTAAAAATTCCAACATAGGAGATAATTGAATAGGTAGTCCTTCTTACGAAATCTACGTAAAGTATAACCTGATACTATGTCACATATCATCAATATATAAATCAGAGCTGTCAACTTCTGACTGCGAATTATTGAAAACACAATCCTCGTATTCGCTCTCTGAACCCTTCATATAAGCCATTTTGATATGCAATACTAACTAACGAAAGCCATCACTACATAAAAAAAAAAAAAATATATCTTAAAATAGGACTACAGTTGAGGTATTTTTCAGCATTCAGAAATAGAAAATATACAGAAACAAATCACGAAAATAGCACTAAATAACTTTTAACGAAACAATATTTTCCTTCGTCGCATGGTATGCGTCTCCTAAAAATGCCGGTTTTATGACAAGTGACACCGACAAAGAAGGGTTGAATAAAAACGGGGTACATATAAAACAATCGTTATTTTTCCATGAAAATATTACTATGTAAGAATCGAAAATATCTGTTATTGGTGCAATTAAAGAGATCAGTGTGCAAGCAAGAATTGCCTAAATAAGAAAAACTGCAGTTGTTATTTTTAACACATAGCGATTATACATTATTTAAGTATGACGTGTTGTAAGAAAAGCTCTTTCTCTTAAAGTTTTCAGAAAACTTTCGCAAAACACCGAAGATTGAAAAAAGACATTAAATTATACTATAGTATTGAATATAATTGTTTCTCCATAACTATTTATATAATTCTTCAGTTATGCAATGCTGATTCTAATGTTCCATACTTTCAGTGAACCCAAATTTGTCTAAGAACTACATAAATACAATAAATATGATTTCATTATTAATTAAAAATTCTAAAATGATGTATACTCGTCTAATGCATAGTAGTTTTGTGGAACAAAAATGAAATTTTCCAGAGTTCATTTAACTAGATTTTATGCATAAATGCAACTGTAATAAATAATTCTAACAAATACAGTACCATAAAAACACATGTTGAACCATTCAATATTTGTATAATTTTAAAAATATATATTTGAGCAAGCTTTCCAATATATCGGATCTCCAACATAAAAAAATAATCTTAAAGAAGTACAGTAATTGTTTTAAAACACAATATTTTTCTGAAACTTTAAATAATTATAAATTAATGTTGTGTAATACGTTCATTTTTGCATTCCTATCGCAATATCATACACGTTTGAACAAAATTGAAAATGTTGTCAAAACAACTACTAATAGAATAATATTACGTAGAAATTAGAAACATAAATACGCTCTTACAGTACAAGTTTTTTTTCCCTCTAGAAACATGTGAAATAAGACAGAGAATACTAAAAGAAAGGTTTTTTTTTACCAAAAACGGAATGTACGCATAAACTATGTATATATATATATATGTGTGTGTGTGTAAAGATGTCGGGTTACTGGAAAACAAATTCGACGATCTAATAGCGATGTTAGTGAAGAAGTTGAATGTAGCATGGAGTTGGCGCATAGATGTACAAACATGTAGTAAGTGAAACTAGATCAACAGCTTCATCTATTTAATTGAAAAGCTTAACCTTTGTGTACCATCATCATTTCTTATTAAAGATGGCTGGCTGTCAAGTGGCTAATGACCAAAAAATAATGGATATAAAGATTGGGATTTCTCCCGGAGACGAGTAACGAAAGCAACTTTGTTCACAGGATTTTATTCAATAAAATCGGGCAGGAGTTCTCACAACTCACGATGCAGTGTTATGAATGACTTCGATGTAGAAATATCGACAACCAATAGTAATCATTTGATTAAATAAAAAGTGTAAAATCTTAGACACACAGCCAGGGGACAAGCACTTTTGTCAGACACACAGCCAGGGGGGGGGGGGGGGCAGTTTATATTTAAAAAACTCAGCAAAATCTCTTAGAGAATGGTGAGTAACTACTTTTTACTTCCTAAGCGTAAGAATACAATTTTGACGTAGTACGCGTTCTAAACCAATTAAGATGTAAAGATATCACGCCATGGAAAGAGAACTGACAGAGCGAGTGGAGGGATAATAAAGCAAAAAGGAACCCCAGAATTAAGCGCGGGAAGGTATATCTCGACTGGAAAAAAATAAAAATGGCTACCAAAGGACATTCTAAAAC
Organism: Maratus speciosus; assembly: GCA_963932465.1. NCBI lineage: Eukaryota > Metazoa > Arthropoda > Arachnida > Araneae > Salticidae > Maratus > Maratus speciosus. Next base: position 52,151,227 of record OZ010792.1, read on the forward strand.
GCGAAAGTTCAAAAATGGAACATTTAATTTAAGAATACTAAAAGCGTAATAATTAAGTGATCTAGACAAATGAGGCATTAAATTAAAGGGAATTTAACAAAATTAATGATAGAGAGTATTTTAGAATAAGGATTTAGTGAATATAGACTAGTAATTCAGAATAGTACAAAGAAATCGCGGAGATAGATATAATATTGAAATATATATATATATAGAGAGAGAGAAAGAGAGAGAGCCAAAGGTGATCGATCACTTGCGATTTTAGACATTTTATTAAATATCTAGAAAAATACATGAGGAATTAACCTGAAACCGCAGGTGTGTAAGCAGCATAGTATAGGTCCGCGAAGATTTTTTTCTTGAAACTCCATAGGGGACCGCCAACAAATTGAGAAAGAACGAATATATTTTGGATAGCCCTATAAAAACTAATGTAACAAAAGCGTTCAAACACGAGATTATTAATAAGTGGCTTATTGTAATATACTGTGTTCATTTTTATGAGGATAGCATGTATACTCGTAGAGAAATTGAGGTTTTTATAAAAACAGCCCCAAATATCGCCAAGTTTTTTGCTTATAATTTGCAGAGTTCTTAATATAAAAAAAGTTCTTTTTTCCAAAAATATGACAAACAATATTGTACATAATACTTTGCAATTAGAATTAAAAAATAATAAAAATTGAATGAACAATGAGCAGGTTTACTAAAAATTGTTTCACTGCGCATGCGCGAATGAAATCAAAATATAATGTGCATAATGTATTGGCTACGTATTTAGAGCAACTATTGTGAAAGTTTCGAAATCGTAGCTTGAAAATTCTGAAAATAATCGTCGATAGAATAAGCTTGAAATCTTTTGTTCCCCAAAACAAGCAAAAACATCAAGGGTTGTATCAAATCTGTTGATTAGTGCTAAAATAGCGTACACAATATTGCACGTACTACTATATTTGGATACAACCGCTATAAAATAATACAGTAACTCTAGGGCGGTCTGCAGTCATATATTTAAAGTGTTGTCATTTCTGTTTATCTATTAATCGACTTATTTTTATCTAATTGCACATTAATATTTAAAATATTTGTAAGTTATCATGGGTCGTCAAAAAAGCAAAAAGATTTCTGATAGAATAAAAGGAAAATCAAACGAGAAGCAGATTAGAAAAGGCAGGATAAAATTAAAGAAAATCCAGAATTGTATGAAGAATGTAAGAGGGAAAAAAAAACGCAAAAGTTATTGCAAGATGATGAAGGAAAAATTTAAGCTATTTCTCAATTGAGTGAACAACAAAATCATGCCAAAAGACAGAATTGGGTACAAATGGCAAGTTCGTATAAATTCTACAACTCCTGAAACATATGATAATCCAGAAAGTATAAACAATCCTATTGCGAATGCTAAAGTTGTGATAGGGAGAGCCTGTACTAGTGGGGTAAAAAGTGGTCGAAAATTGTTAACAGAAACAAAACAAAGGCATACAGAAAAATAAATTGCTTGAAAAAGAGCTTAAAAATGAAAGTTATGAAAAGTTGAAATATAAAAGAGAAAAAGATAAATATAAGAAAAGATATCAATACAACACAAGTAAAAGAAAAAAATTAAAACGTCCAAAAGAGAGGGTACAAAAATTATTGAAAGTCGAGAGTGTTTCTCCTAAAGTCAGAAAATATCTTGAATTAGGTTCAGCATTGACCACTCAGATTGAGAAAAATTTTGAGAAAAAAAAATGAGAAGTCTCAAAAGTCAAAGCCTTTGGACTAAAATAAAGAAAAAATGGAAAAAATAATAAAGAAGTACCGCAGTATGAAGAAGACTCCAGTTAGGTCCTGTTAGCTGTATTTAGCAAATGCGTACTCTGTAGATGATTAATTAGCAGTTAAATTTATGCGAAATGTTCGGGATCAAAGAACAAATTTCTTTTCAGTAAAGAGACAGGAGCAATCATTATATATGAAGATTTGACTTGTATGGTTGAACAGCCGAAAGTGAACAATCGGTTACAATATATCATTGATTTAATCCATCAAAACTGCAACATTATTTAATAAAAAATTAAGATTGAGTTTTGTTCTTTTTTGTTAACGTGTTACTCAAGTGTATGTGTTCTTTACCTGTATTGTAATCTAGTTTTTGTTTTGATGTGATATATGAGTATCTGTATTTAATTGAAATAACATATTATAGCTCTTAAATAATAAAACAACCTAATATCGCAACCATAAATGTTTGTCAATCTAGTAAATGTACAATAAAACTTATATTCATCATTACTTTTAAAGGTTGTCACCTCCATGTTTATATGAAAAATAAAATTCAATTTTAAATTTAAAATAAAAAATTAAACCTTGTTCTCTAGTCATGATTTTTTTACCTTTAATATACTAAGAAGATGTTGGAAACACAACTTAAACACAAAAATTTGAATTTGTTATTTATTACAAATTACCAAAGTGATATTTCCACTTAATTTCAGAACTACCCATATATATATATATATATACTTAAAGCAAATGAGTTTTACATGTTAAATTTGGTTTTCTTTGTTTTAAAAATTTCTCCTTTTAAGGATAATTTCCATTCCAGGATACTTAGCCATTCATTTTAAATTATCTTAGGATAATGCAATGTTACTGTTTTTAAAGAGAACGTGAGACAGTCTTAAAAATAGAAAGAACAAAATCTTTGTTTAAAATCTGCGACAATGTCTCTTAGAAACGGATTGATATTTGGTTTCTTAAAAGAAAAAAAAAATCAAACATTCTCATTAATTATGCAGAGGGTTAGACAACAGGAAAAGATATATTTTTAGTCCGTTCGTCTCATGAATCTTTTTGCAGAAGTTTAATGTATTTTTGAAACTTTAAAGTATAAATCATATATATTAAAAGAAAAGGCTATTTTTGTCAGTTCAGTGCATCAAAAATGAATATCTGCGCATGCGTCCAAAATCTCTTCCGGGCTGTCCGATCTCTTTCACTGAAGTGAACGATTCACCGTAGACAGAGAAACATGATCACATCATCGCAACTTTTACTCCGTGTATCATCGTCATCAGGGTAAACAGCGCATGTGCGGACACTGTGGTCCAATGGGAGTTCAGTGTGTGCACAAGACTTCCTGCCTAGATACAGATTTATTCTTAGGATCTTAGGCAATGAATAATTTATTCTCCCATGCTGTAGTCGTTAATATAGTAGCACGCACGTTGCTATCTCTAATATTATTTACTGTAAGGTGCTGCTTTGAAATAGTAAGTTTATTTGTTATTATTTATTTTATTTTGCTGTGTCCATTTCGATCTCTATTATTTTGCTCTGCTGTTTAATTTTCATAGCGTGTCCTAGGCTTATTTAGTTTAGTTATGGATCTAGCATCCTACAATCTTCGCGAAATTGAGCCGGACGGAAATTGCTTATTTAGGGCGCTGTCTGTGTTCCTGTATGATACAGAAGATCATCACCCGCGCGTACGCCACGCCATTGTAAAACATGTAGTCGGTAATTGGGATGTTTATCATCCGTTTATTGTTGGTGATCTTTCTTACGGTGTTCCTATTACTCAGGTAAACGATTACATGAATATTATGTCAAGAAACAGTACGCATGGTGGACACTTAGAATTAAATGCCGCAACCGCAATTTTTAATATTTTTGTCACAATTATCAATGCACAAAACAATAACGTCACAAATTTGTGTGTAAATGCTCGAGGCAAAATAGAAGTTAATTTATTGTATGATGGAAATGGACATGATGGTCACTATACGGTATTGCTCAAAAAGGGCAAAGAACAAATTCGGCAGGAAAAAAATTCATCTCCCTCCAAAAAACGAAAACTGCAAGAGAGAAATAAAAAGTATTATGCAGAGCAAAAAAAGGTTGAATCATCTCCTTCCAAAAAACAGAAACGGAAGGAGCAAAATAAAAAGTATTATGCTAATAGAAAAAAGGTAGAGTCAGTTTTAAAGCCATATAAAATTCAGTATAGGTGTGCCGTTTCCGACAACATTTCAAATTTATCTCCGTCCAACTTAGGTAATTTAGACAACACATGTGCTTATTGTAATGCGTTGTATTTTTCATCAGAAAAGAATTCAAATGCCTTATTTAATTTGTGTTGTTCTAACAAAAAGTTCAAACTGCCCGAATTTCAAATTATTGATGACATAAGAGATCTATTCACTGGAAATAATGACATGTGGAAAAACTTTAGGCAAAATATTAGGCAATATAATAATGCTTTATCCTTCGTGTCATTCGGTGCCAATATAAAGTTACCTCCTGGTTACGGTCCTTATTGTTTCAGAATTCTAGGTTCAGTACACCACAAAATTTCCCCTTTGTATCCAGATAATTCGACCCATGCTTCTTATGGTCAATTGTACATTTTAGACTTTTCTGAAGCAAACGAAATTAGGTTAGAAAAGGCTGAGAATAGTTCTATTAGAGAGGACATTCTTAATATAATAAATCTTAATTTAATTAAATGTAATCCATACGTTAAGTGCTATAAAACGATGCATCAAAAAATATCTGAGGAACACGAGCTAGCTTTAAAACAAAACAGAGTGCCAGTTGATTTTGTTATGCGCTTTTATCATGAACCGCTATCAGATCCTCGCCGTTACAACGAACCAACATGCTCAGAGGTTGCAGCGGTTTTTGAATCTAATGATGGTGCTCCACCATCTCATAGGTACATAAATGTTTATTCTAAAGATGGTGGACTGAAAACTCTAGATTTTGATAGTATGCATTGTGATCCGATGTCATATGTACTGATTTGGCCTTGCGGTGAACCAGGTTGGCATATTTCAATGTCAGCGGGGGGGGGAGAGAGGAAAACTAATGTTCGTGAAAATATTTCCATGAGAGAATATATTTCTTATAGACTTATGGTTCGAGGATGTCCTCCTAAGGGAAATTTCAATCCGTTAATTAATGCTGGGAAATTAACTCAGCAATTGATAGTTGATTATTCCTGTCGCATCGAAGGTGACAGATTAAAATTTATCCGTAGTCAACAGGCAAAATTGAGAGTAGACACATACGCTGGCCTTGCAGATGCTCTGTTTGCACGTGCTGATAAAGAAAACTTACGGGCGGGGCGGATTGTTATTTTACCTTCTTCTTTTACTGGTAGTCCTCGAAACATGATTCAAAACTATCAGGATGCCATGGCAATGGTAAGAAAATTTGGCAAGCCAGACCTTTTCTTAACGTTTACATGTAACCCTTTATGGCCAGAAATAACTAACAGCATACATCCTTTTGAAACTGCTAATAACAGACCAGATGTTACAGTTCGTGTTTTTCATTCAAAAATTAAAGAACTTTTACATTTGATAAAAGAAAGAAAAATATTTGGCGAAGTACAAACATACTTATATACGGTTGAATTTCAAAAGAGAGGTTTGCCCCATGTGCATTTATTATTATCTCTTCAAGATAATTGTAAATTTAGAGAAATAGCAGACATAGATAAAGTTATTTCTGCAGAAATTCCCAACCCTAATGATACAGTCTTACATAACTTAGTTAAATGCCACATGGTACACGGTCCTTGCGGTAGTCTTAATCCAAACTCAATTTGCATGACTGATGGTAAATGTAAGAAAGAATTTCCAAAAGAATTTGTTCAGGAAACTAAGGAAAATGTTAATGGTTATCCCCTTTATAAAAGGAGAAATAATAACAGGACTATTTCTAAACATATTAAAGGTAAAAATATTGAGGTTGACAACCGTTACATAGTTCGTTACAATCCCTTTCTCTTACTTTATTTTCAAGCCCATATTAATGTCGAAATTTGCGCGAGTGTTCACAGTATAAAATATATACATAAATATGTTTACAAAGGTCATGACTGCGCCAATGTGCAGGTAACTGCTGAAGGTGGTGTGCTTCATCATGATGAAGTTACTGCTTTCCTAAACACTCGATATGTCAGTCCATGTGAAGATGCATACAGAATTTTTTCTCATCCAATGCATGAACAATCTCACACAATCATTCGCTTGCCTGTGCATTTGCCAGAAGAGCAACAGATATATTTTCAGGATGATAAAGCCGCGGAAGCTTTACTTAGATCAGAATTAAGAAGCACATAACTTATTGCATGGTTTAATTTAAATAAGGATCCAGAAACAAAAAGCCCTTTTATTTATTCAGAAACACCTCTTCATTATACTTGGGATAAAACTAAGTGTATTTGGAAAAAACGCTCTAACTTTCGTAGAGTAATTGGCAGAATGTATAATGTTTCTCCCTCTGAATCCGAGCGTTATCATCTTAGGTTACTGTTGCTTCATGTAGTTGGGGCTACAAGTCATGAAGATATAAGAACAGTTCATGATGTTGTTTTTTCTTCTTTCAAAGAAGCAGCTATGCAAAGTGGATTACTTCAGGATGATACTGAGTGGCTGCGTTGTTTGCATGAAGTATCAGTTCTTCAAATGCCATTTCAATTAAGGCAGTTATTTTCTTTCATTTCCATTTTTCAACAACCATCAAACGCTACTCAATTATGGGAAACTTTTAAAGATTATCTTAGTGAAGATTATTTGCAGCTTCATGAGCCGAATAAAGCTTATCATTTTAGTCTCAGGGATATTAATGAAACACTTAAATTACATGGTTTTTCTCTTTCAACTTTCAACTTGCCAGTTATTAATGATTTCTTAATAACTGATCACAACATCAATTTCTCTAAAAATCCAAATCTTGACTATAATTTAATGATTCAGCAAGCTAATGATGAACAACTTTTAATCATTAACGAAATCAGTAAAGTAATCCAAGCGAATAATACAAATAAAAGCAATGCATATTTCATAGATGGTCCAGGTGGTACTGGGAAGACATTTGTATACCAGTGTCTTATACAAAAATGCTTCGATTTAGGTATAGAAATTATCTCTGTTGCATGGACTAGCATTGCTGCTATGCTCTTACCAAATGGTCGCACAGTACATAGTAAGTTTAAGTTACCTTTGATTCTGCATGAAACTTCAGTATCGTCTTTAAAAATTAATAGCAAAGCTGCTTCTGATATTAAGTCAGCAAGACTGATAGTTTGGGATGAAGCACCTATGGCAAATGTTTATGCATTAATGACTGTTAATAGACTTCTGCAAGATATAATGACCAATAATATTATTTTTGGTGGGAAGATAATCGTTCTTGGAGGGGATTTTAGACAGGTATTGCCAGTAGTTCCACATGCCTCACGACAAACAATAACTCAAAATTGCATCAAATTTTCACCTCTTTGGCCATATTTCAAGGTTTTTCGGTTATTTAAAAACATGCAAGCTAGGTCAGACGAATTGGAGTTTTCAAAGTTTTTGCTTAAAATTGGTGATGGAAGTTATCCATCAGTCAATGATGAACCATCATATGGTTCTTCTGTTATTGATTTACCTTTAGAAATTATTGCAAAAGAAGATATCGAATCTGAAATTTTTGGCAAACATTTTGCTTCACCAGATCATGTTGTTAATTTTTCTAAATTTGCTATTCTTGCCCCCAAAAATGAGCATTGTAATGAAATAAATTCTAAAGTTCTACATCTTATACCTGGCACACAGAGAACATACGCTAGCGTAAATAATCTCATAACTGATTATGAAAGCCAAATTCTTCAATTTCCTGCAGAATTTCTAAACAGTTTAGAGTTAAGTGGTTTGCCTCCACATAATCTCACATTAAAAGTCGGTGCAATTGTAATGCTGTTAAGAAACCTAAATGCTACCCAGGGTCTTTTAAATGGGACAAGACTAATTGTGAGGAATATGTATGACAATTGTTTAGATTTAGAAATTATCACTGGCGAAAGAAAAGGGCAAAGAGCTTTGATTAATAGAATCGACCTATCACCATCAGACACATCACTCCCTTTCTCTTTTAAAAGACGCCAATTTCCCATACGTCTGGCTTTTTGTATGACTATCAACAAAGCACAGGGACAAACTTTAGATTGTGTTGGTATTTATTTACCCCAGCCTGTTTTTAGCCATGGTCAGTTATATGTAGCTATGTCTCGGGTGCGTTCATTTGAGAACTTAAAGGTTCAAATACTACCAAAAGGCAATAGAACACTGAATGTAGTATATAAAGAGGTCCTATAATAAACAACTAAAGGGAACCTGGCATTCATGCATGTAGAATGTTTTGCTTGATGTATGTCTGTCGGAATTTTCAGTTTGTAGAAATAAGTAAACAAATTTTAGGGTTACTGAGTAATGCAATAATAAATTTTAGTATGCATCAGTGCAGTTTGTCTGGGCTTATATTGTACAATAATAAATATGCTGGATAATGAAAAACCTATATGATTCATCGGTTCATGTCGATAAAATGGAAAAATGCTCTAAATGTACAAATAAGGTGACAAGGTACCAAGTTTTTAATGTTATTTATAAGGGGATAATCTTAGTATTTGCATTCATGTGTCCAGTGCGTTTAGCCTTGCGCATGTCTGCCTATGCTTTAATTATAGAAATGTTCAACAAATTTGGGGCTTATATTGTACAATAATAAATATGCTGGATAATGAAAAACCTATATGATTCATTGGTTCATGTCAATAAAATGGAAAAATGCTCTAAATGTACAAATAAGGTGACTAGGTACCAAGTTTTTAATGTTATTTATAAGGGGATAATCTTAGTATTTGCATTCATGCGTCCAGTGCGTTTAGCCTTATGTGTGTCTGCCTATGCTTTAATTATAGAAATGTGCAACAAATTTGGGAGCCTATGTTGTGCAATAATAAATTTTTGTTTGTTCTATGCATGTAGTGCAGTTTGCCTGATCCATTTCACTTACTTTCATTTAAAGAAGGGTTAAAAATAAAATTGCGTAGTATATAAGAAAATTATTTTAGTACATGCATTAGTGTACTGGCCTGATGCATGTTTGTGTATACTCAATTCAAAGGTTCAAATAGGTCGAAGGGTTTTAAGAGATTCAATGTTGTCTACAATAAGGTAATTTTAGTAATCCATTTTCATTCATGCATGTCTTGCTTTTTTGCATGGTCTGTTTGTAAATATGTGTGACAAAAATTTTAATGTTCCCAACAAATCTTTTTTAATAACATCGAAATGGGCACAAATATCTGAGTATATATGTATTGTGTATGTGTTTTTTTTTTAGTGTTTTTTTTCTTTTTCATTTTTTTTTCCAATTTTTTTGCTGATTTAGGAAATATGCCTCATGGTACATAGATACCAAGGATTTATGTGTTTTGAATATCACCATTTCAGTTCAATAACATTTTCTTTATATATTCAAACATTTAAATGTAAAATTAAGGCAAATATTAATTTTCTGAAATATAATGGTATTCAAATTTTGGATTTCTTGGCATCTCATGGGGGAAACCGCCTTTTTCAGCATTTTTCCTTTTTTTGTTGTTTTTCTTTTCAGTAGGCATGCTTGAATATTAGTGTTTTTTTTTTATAAAATCTAATCTTTTAGAAAATAAAAAGTAGGGATGGAAATGTTTGAGAAACCCCCTTAAGTTCGGTACTTTTAAGTTAGCACAGCACATAATTTTACATAATTTCCTACATTTTAGAGTCTTCTGCATACAGTAATGTATTTTTGTTGTTTTCATGGGCGTGCAGTGCTCATACATGCATTAGCAACTGTAACATTTACATATTTAGTGCAGTTTATAGATTGATGCATGAATTTTCATACATCCAGCTTATTGTTTGTTTGGTTTTTTTTTTTTTTTTTTTTTTTTTTTTTTTTTTGGGGGGGGGGGGGGGGGTCGGTCGTGCACTAATGGGAAAGTCATTTTTGACTGGTGTGCTAACGAAAAAATACCCAAAATTTTAGTAATATCAATTTGTGACGATGGTTAAGTTAACTTTATGCAACTCGGTATTACTTTAAACGTTCTTATATTTCCTATATTCTTTGTGGAATACATCATAATTACAAAAAGTAATCAAGCAAGAAAAACTTTCGTAAAAACTATGACACTCACACTACAATTTTTATAATATTTTTTTATATTTTTTGGTAGCATATTCCTGTTTTCCAATTTTTCCAGGAAAAAAGTTTTTTTTACCCAAAATTTTAAACCTGTTTTCAAATAATTTGTGATAATGTTGTCATTTAAATCTATGCACAAACATCAATAGTAAAAAATAAATTTTAAAACCGTTCGTAGCAGGAAATTTTTTGAAAAACCGTCAACTTTACACGAGCATGCCTGCTGAAAAATTAAAAGGGTATAGCGAGTACGGGCACTCGACCTCTTGGGTGTACATGGAACTGAGTGCAACAGTGACAGTCATTTTTATTTTCTGATTTCATCGTGTAAAATATGAATTTTGTCAAATATCGTGTAAAATATGCAAATTTCGTCGAAAGATTATGGAATAAAACACAAATTTCGTCACAGGATTGAAAAAAAAAAAAACGTGATTTCATCAAATGATCGCAGAGTAAACGTGAATTTCATTCAAAGGACTGCAGAAAAAGTGCGATTTTTGTCAAATGGTCGCAGAAAAACACTGATTTTGTCAAAGGATCGCAGAATAAATGCAAATTTCCTCAAAATGTTGCGGAATTATTCATGTTATGCACCTTCAGTGTCCCACTCCCCACTAGCTTTCCCCCCGCAGGAGGGCCTTTTTCTAAATTTTGCCGTCACACCTCATGTGACATATCGTTGCAAAGGCCTGTGAGGGGGCACTTTCCTAAATCGATATATCGGAATATCATGATATACAGATGCCGATTTATCATGATATTTAATTCTAGACATCGCCCAGCCTTTGCGGTAAGTAAACTTTTTTTCTTTAGTGCTATCAAATTGTTTGCCGTCAAGTTTTGACGGGTTCCATCTAGTATTCTTTGAAAACTAAAAGATTATACTGTAAATTTTAAAGAAACACATACTTTTTATACAGAATTCTTATAAGATGATTAAAATTTCAATTTTCATGTTTTAATCTTTTTTTCCCTTGGATGCTTCCTATAAATCTATCCCTAATCCGCAAGAAATTCATACATTTTATACAGAATTCTTAAAAGATTCTTAGAAGCATCAAATTTCATGTTTTATTATTTTTTGCTTCCTAGCATGAATCTTTTAAATCTATCGTTTACTTTTATGTATTGGAATTCTGTACGGGAACTGAATAATTTCAGGCATAAATCTTTCAATCGCGTCTATTTGAAAAATTTCTTCACCAATTAAAAATACCAAATTTAATCTAATAATAAAAAATGCGATTAAGAAAGTTTTATTAATTTCATTTATTTTCCTTAAGAAATTATTTTTAAATCATATTATGTATGAATATGTTTTTTTTTTTTTGTAACAAATAAAAATGTGCCCTTTTTTTCACCTACATTTCCTATACTAAATTGTGAAAAGTCTATAAAATATGTTAAAAGTTACTTTTAGAAGCAGATTTTACCGAGCGACCTGTTAAATACTCTATACTCTATATTAACACGCATGTTTCCCTTACCTAGTTGCTGACTTGCACAGATCAAACGTACAAGCATTCTACTTCGATGAGCGATAATTCAATCACTGAAGATGGAAAATAAGCAAAAATTAAACTTTTTCCTATATGTACTGATTAAATAACTTAACTAGGACTTTCCTCAGAGGGATTAGTCTGAGCAATGTTTGTGAAAACATAGATTTAATAATAATTCGTGACAAGAATAGAAAATGAGATTTTATCGTTAATTGACAATACGTAACCTATCTGAAAAATATTCAACCTTTGACCAAAAAAATACATAAGTTACCTGACAGGACTGGTACCCTTATTCTTTTCGAGGTAGACCCCTTGTGCCTCCATACAAACAAATCGGCATTGACTGCAGTGTATGTTATGACACGAGATTCGGAATATCTCATCTGCATAACCTTTGAGCTGTGAAAATGTCATTTCGAGTAATTTACAAATCCGTACATATTTTTCCAACAAATCATGCAAGCTAAAATACGTCATTTTAACCCGATTAAAAAAGTTACCCTAATAAGTTACTATATTAAAAAATTGTCTAATGACAATTGAGAAAATGATCTTATGATTAAATCTCTAGATTAGTGAAGCTGTAAAAGAAAATTGCATATCAAATTTAAACAGACACTTTTCGACACTTTTGACCAGAGAAGTAACATTTTGACAAGTACTTTCTTGCAAACTATTTGTTGTTTCATACCGACATTTATCCAATGTTAACACAACTTATTCAATGCTAGATAACTAGATACCCGTTTTGTTACATTCAAGTTGCATGATTTTTTGGGGGGGTGGGGGGATGTAGTTTTATTAAATATTTAATGTTTTATACTTAACAATGCAAATGAATGGTAATTTAGAACTCTTTCCGTTAATTTCATCTTTCTAAATTTTGTATTTTTTGAAGCCATTCTTAGAGATCATTTACACCTTAAAAGTATCCCGTCCAAAAATTTCAACCCGATAAAAAAGTTTTTCGTTCCTGCATCATTTTACATAGCGAAACTTTTAGAAATTGTTCTATTGCGTGTATTTACGTCTTAAAAGCAATATTCATGAAAATTTTCATCTTTATATTCCTAATAATCCAATGTACTTTGATATTTATATCATCTTTAGAACTTTGCCCACTTTATTTAGTTTACTTAATTTCGATTCTTTTTAATTCGTTCTAATGCGTGCATTGTAGTTTGAATTATTTCTATAACGAGCATTTAGAACTTGTAAGTTACTGCTATGCCAAATTTTAAGTTTCTAGACCCAATAGTATCACAGAAATTGCAGATTAGATCTTTTTCATGGTGCACCCAATTATTTATTTTGTTTTAACTGACCGGCATTAACAATTTAAAAGTAATAGCCATATAAAATTTCAAAATTTCTTTTTTTAACAATTCCAAATAAATCGTGATTTAGAAACTTTCTAGAACGTTTTACCTTTATTTTTAACTTTAACATTTTGAACATGGTAGAAAACGTTCATAACGAGTATTTACATCTTAAAAGTAACCACCGCACTTTCGTAATGCATTCATTTCATTTGAAATACATAAATTAAATACATTTAAAAAACATGGCTTTGACTCATTTCTTTTAAAACACAAATAAGTAAAAATAATAATAAGAGATAATAAGTCAACATGAAAGAATTGTTTATAAATTACTCATGCGAAAAAAAAAAAAAAAAAAAAAAGCTCTTTTATAAATATTAACCCGGCTAAAAATAAACTACCGTGATTGTTTCAAATGTTATAGAAATGTTCCGTTATCTAGTTTGCAACCAATGAAAAAAAGCGTCGCTTAAGGCCAAGTCAATTTCATTGCAGTAACATTTTTTGCAAATATTTACATTTGAATTTCAACTTTTGTTTATATATCTGTTACTTGTATAATTAATTAGTACCTTCATGATCGAGCTTTATTCGAAACATATGTAAAATACGCCTTCTGTGGTTGTTTTCTTAAAGCCAATTTTATATCACTATTATAACTCTCACACATTTATAACAATGTTGTTGTTAGTATTATTCTTGTTTGACGGCAACTTTGCCTGTGTATCTGAATGCGGATTATTGAGCATTTTTCTTGTACGAAGAGTGACTATAACATATCCCTTTCATTTTGCATTCCATGAACCCATTGCTGCACACATGTCATATACGCGATATTGCTAAAATTGGGAAATCTAACAATGCGATCTGTTTTAAACTTTGAGATAGTTCATAACACATAATCTATTATCTATTCTATTATATATATATAAAATCTATTATCTATTCTATTATCTATTATATATATAAAATCCAAACGGAAATTTCGTTCCGAACGCCTAGATTTCGAGTTCTACTGCATGGATTTTTACGGAACCTATACCGTTAGATAGGTATTGTTTCAGGGAAGGTTTTAAGCTATAAAACATTATTCTACCTAGATTAGTTTTAGATTTATGACGGAAAATTCTGTTATTTTGGGCGATAAGGTTACCATTTTATTTCTTGGCGAAATTCATCGTTGATAAAAAAAAAAAAATTGAAACGGCTATTAAACCTCGAAAAATAAAAGAAAAACTGTTACTAATTTTATTTAAATGAAAAAAAAGAAAAAAAGAAGAAAATCCGTTTTAATGAGTGATATTATTGAAAAACGGAAACATTTAATCAAAACCTGAAAGAAATATTTGTAATGCTTAAAAATTAATTTAAAAAGAAATATTACACTTGATACGCAATATTTGGCTCTTTATCGCTTGCGTTAGATATGGAAACGAATCTGAAAATTTGATTAGATGAAATTTTAACGACATTTTCTCTCTGTTCTTTTCTTTTCTTTTTTTATATATCTAACTGTCCCATCATGTGACTTATAGAAGAAACAAGCAGATGTAATTGTGAGTCACATGTGTAATTACTATTTGTTTCTTTACAGTTCTTTATTTTTCTTTTGTCGCCAAACAATGTGATTTTAAGCCAAAAATGCATAAGCGTGACATTAGCTTGAGGATGTTCTCACAAATGGTGTTTTTTTAGGAGAAAGAGATCATTTTTTGAGTACATTTTCATATTCAATTGTAACTTATATAGATATCAGTTAATATTTTAAAAATGGAATCGAATACTTAAATTTCAGTGTGAATTTCTGCCACACATACATATTGTAAAATAATTTCATACTTTTTAAAATGTTTTTCGCCGTAATTCCGAAAGCATGTGATATTTATAAACTCGAACTCAGATCAACGAATATTACCCATTTTATTTAAGCAAATATTATCTATTTTCTCAAGTCATATCGCCAATTTCATTTATAGGAAAATTCACAGATTCGAAATCTAGGAAATAAAGATAATTTTTAAGGAAATTTATGTTTTAATACGTTATTACTATGGAAAAATTAAACATTTTGAAAAAAAAAAAAATTACAAATCTTTTGTAATTCGTCATTTCTTCTTCGTCTTTCTTCGTACTTTCTCCTCTGTTATGTAATATTTCAAATGATATTGGACTAATTTTCGATCATCGATTCACCGCAAAATCGCATATCTAATATAGTATATAAAATAAAGTCTGGATTAGGGGAGTAATTAACGCACAGCGCAAACTACTGAACCTAAAATCTTGAAAATCGTGGTAAAAATACTTCTTATGACATAAACTTCTGCTAAGAAAGTATTTTCTAAAGTGTCACCCCTAATGGTTTTTGCACGGGGAGGGGAAAAAAATCGAATATCAAAATTATGCGTCAAATGATAGCATATTTTAATGTAGTTTTGTATGCTGAATCGAATGCTACCAAATAAATTTTTATAAGTCCAACAGTTCATGACACATTTCATATTTTTCTAATTTGGCGGTGTCTTTGGCATCTAAACCTCAAAATATCTATCATTACATCCGTTACTCTAGCAACGGAAAAAATTCAAATCAACCATTTCGGCTAAAAAATAAAAACGCTCTATGAGTTTGAAATAAAAATGCAAGCATCTTAATTTTTTAAAAAAATAGTGATTTTATGTAAAATAAAAGGGAAAAAATTACTGAGAATTTAGCGTTATAAAACAAAAATGGAAAAGGTGCTACTTAGATATTCCGTCGACCAAAAATCTATCGTCAAACTATAAGATTAAACGCCAAAAATGGTTGATCGTAAATATCAAATTCACTTGAATTTAAACAAACTACACGTGTTTACGTCATCAAGTGATTTTAATTTCGACGTTTTATTTGTATTTTTATTAATGTTATACTAATTTATTTGTTATTTCGTTATTTAAAATAAAGATTATGTCAATTTATATAATTTGGCGAATGGTTTGGCGATTTATATAATTTGGCGAAATGGGTCGACGGGATAACAAGTAGCACCAATGAAAATATTTAAGTATGAAAGCAATGTTTGTAACGACTTAAAAATTATTTTCATATATATAAACTCAGTTTATGGCGTCAGATGCCGTCATCCGAAGAATCTACAAGAGTCTTTTTCTATTTTTTCCGGTCATAGGTTCCTCAATGAAAGAAATTGGAATTGGAATAATATTGTGCGATTTATAAATTGCTCCTCGATAAGAAGAAAAAATGGGTACATTTATAACAACCGTGCGCACATCTCGCTGATAGCATTTTTAAAATTCCCAGTAGCAGTAGTTACATTTTGCGTATGTAAATTAAAAATATTTTTGTGCATTTAATTATGGCATTATTTCCTGTTATTGTTTATCTTTTCAGTTTTTTAAATGAAATTAGTATAAGGCATGCATTTTAAATTAAATGAGTGAAAGGTTTGTGTTTTAAATGAAAATAATAAAATAAGAATATGCTATGAAAACAATCTTTATTGATTTATTTCCTGCGCCCGGCTGACATAAAAGTATCACAAAAGCCACATATTCACTTTTCTTTGAGTAGTTGCTCATGAGAATTCAAGTTAACCTTCCGTAATCGGATACTTCACATATTGGTGTATTAGCTTTAATGTTGAAAGCATCGTTTTTGTTTGAAGCGAAAACTTTACTACGAATTCTATTACACAAAATCGCATCATCATCATCTACTATATATTTACAACGGAAATTTGTATTTCATTCCGATTGTTTATAATACTTTCGTAGGATATACCACAATTAGTTAGGTAATAATTTTGGAAAGGTTTTAGTGTATACATATTGTTCAAGGGTACTTAGTTATAGAGCAACAGTAAAAGTTAAAAAATTAAGTGAACCTGATTATGAAAGTTTAGCCTTTTTAAAAAAAATCTACAGAACATATTTTGTTACGAGTGGCCCTGTTGCATGACTTTTAGGAATGGTGTCAGCATATACGATTTCATTATATGTTGATTAGTTACAGAGGTATTAATTCCTGTTGTCATAACGGTCTCATTACCCGACCATAAGTGCGCTGTTTATAATCAACTAAAACAATTACTTCATAATTGCTAAATTTTGTCCAACGCTTAAGATAACATTATATCGCAATGGCGTTCGCATCGTTTTCAGTAATGTGCAAGGTCAAGCTGAAGATCCACATTGTTTAAAATACAAGTTCAAATTAACCATTTAGTTTAATCCAAGGTTCATTTGGAAATATTGACCAGCGCAGCGGGCATAGCCTGCTAGTTTATTAATAATTTTTTATTCATTTTTATTTTATTTTCTAAAATTACATAATTTTTTTTTGTTCTATAGATATTAATTAAACTTTTTTTTACTTATTGTTATTTCCTTTTTAAAAATATATGTGTAACTAGTATTCGAAAACGTGGTTTTCGCAAAATTGGCGTTAGAAAAGAATCGCACTAACATGGTACGTGTACATGACATCTGTGCCACAATGGCAATATTGATACTTTTATGTTAGCCGAACGCAGATGATAATGACTAAAAAATTTTCACACACCATATTCATATTGCATTCATTTCATTTAAAAGGTGATCATTTCATTTAAAACGTGGCAGCAACATAAAATATAACCTATGTCGGAGCATCGACTGTCACCATCAAGTTCCAACCATTTCTTTTGAAATCTATTTGATATTTAGTCAGATTCTGTTGAAATCACAATTTAGAAAGTTTTTTGAACGCTTTTCGCGCATTTTCAACCCTTTTAATTTTCCAATTGTTTCGAAACTGCGCTTAAAGAACATTTATTTGTAATAAATATGTACTATGCCTAATTTCAAGTTGGTAGACCATACCGATCACAAAAATCGCAATTTAGAACGTTTTTTTGTTCTGAAACTCCCAAGTAGTAGTGTCACCGACAAGAAAAAGCGCCCATGTTAGACTGTCATCATCAATTTCCTACCATTACTTTTGAAATCAGTTTTATTCTTCCTCAGATTGTTCACAAATCGGCATTTAGAACGTTTTTAGAATGCTTTTCGCGCATTTTCACCCCTTTAAAATTTCAAATTAAAAAAAATGTTCTTAGAGATCATTTATATCTAATAAGTATATACCATGCCAAATTTCATGATCCTAGGTCCTTCCATAGCATGAGAATTACATTTTTAGAACGTTTTTTGCTCTTGCAACCCCTTTGGGGCAGTGGAAACAAACATAAAATATAGCCGATCTTGAAGAAAGAGCTGTCACCATCATTTTTACACCATTATGTTTGAAATCGGTTTAGTACTTCCTGAGATTGCATAGAAATCGAAATTTAGAATGTTTTTAGAACGCTTTTCGCGCATTTTTCACCCCTTTTAGATTTCGATTTTTTAAGGAAATTTTCTTAGAGAAAATTTATATCTAATAAGTAACTACCATGCCAAATTTCATGATTCTAGGCTCTATCATAACACAAAAACTGCAACTTAGAACGTTATTTGCTCCTGCAAGCCACATGTGGTAGTGACACAGACATAAAATAGACTCTATATTCGAACAAGATAAAGTAAAAAAACTAAAACCCAACTACGACAAAAAACTACGCTGAAAAAGTATAAAAGTACCCCATGAATACAGGTAAAGTCACAAGCAAATGCTAGTAATATATAGATATATTCAAAATGTACAAGTAAAGCGCTTTTGAATGATACCAAACACGGCATATTTATCTTAACTTTATTTTTTGACGTATGACGCTTCCAGTATTTGGTAGTAGTGACGCACATATCCGTCGATGGCAGCAAATGGGTAATGGACCGATTAGTGGATGAGGTCGTTAGTGTAATGTGTAAATGTGTAATGTAGATTGAAGGTTTCATGTATTAAGATGACCTAGGAAGATTTCTTAATCTATCTAATTCTGCTAACGATTGACTGTCATGTGGATTTTTAAGCAACTTATTATGATCCAAGGCACTTATAAACAAACCCTCTATGGTTTTGAAGTGAAGCGCTTTAAAATGATACCAAACACGGCATATCTAGCTTAACTTTATTTTTTTACTCTGTATATTTTGTCCGCTAGAAGGCGCCACATTGAATTTGGTGAAAATCTATATAGCCTATAACCAGCGGACAATTAAGACGCTTCTAATGATATGTCATTTGTCGAATTCTGATTAGTGGTTTAGAAGTTACGAGGGAACAGATGAACATACATACATACATACATACATACATACATACATACATACATACATAGCCTGTCAAAATCATAACCCTCCTTTGGCTTTGCCGTAGTCGGGTAAAAAGAGCTCTAACCATCAATTTCAACCATTACTTTTCAAATCGATCTGATACTTCCTAAAATTGCGTAGGAGCCGCCACTTAGAACGATTTTTAGAACGCTTTTCACACATTTTCACCCCTTTTAAATTTCGATTTTTTTAGGAAATGTCCTTAGAGAAAATTGATATCTTATAAGTAACTACCATTCCAAATTTTATGATTCTAGGCCCTTCCGTAACACAAAAACCGCAATTTAGAACGTTTTTTGCTCCTGCAAGCCCCAAGTAGTAGTTACACAAATTTTAAATAGAGTCCATGTCAGAACAAGTTTACAACCACTAGGTCAGCCGTAAATCAATTTACAACCATTACTTTCGCAATCGATTTGATACTTCCTAAAATTGCGTAGAAATCGCCATGTAGAACACTCTTCGCGCATATCACCCCTTTTAAATTCTTAGAAATTTTTTATATTTAATAAGTAACTAATATTCTAAATTTCATAATTCTAGGCCCTTCAGTAATACAAAAATCTCATTTTTAGATTTTTTTGCCTTTGCACCCCCTTTGGGGTAGTAACACCTACATAAAATTTAACCTATTTTTGAGCAAGGGTAGTCACCATCATTTTGACACCAATATTTTTTTAATCGGTTTGGTATTTCCTGAGACTGTGTAGAAACCACCATTTAGAATGTTTTTAGAACGCTTTTCGCACATTTTCACCCCTTTTAAATTTCAAATTGTTTAAGAACTGTTCTTAGAAATCCTTTATATCTAATAAGTAACTAATATTCCAAATTTCATATTTCTAGGCCCTTTATTAACAAAGAAATCGCATTTTTAGAAAGTTTTTGTCTCCTACACTCCCTTTGGAGTAGTGGCATCGACTTAAGATATAGTCTATGTTCGAACGTGGACTAACACAGTCATTTTGATACCATTTCTTTTGAAATCGGTTTGGTAGTTCCAGAGATTACCTCCTACAAACAAACATACAAACTTTACTTCTTTATAATATTAGTATAGACTAAAATATTTTGGCTTTTTTTTAAATAGAAAAAAAATCCATATTTATTTTCCTGTTTAAATAGGTTTTATTATACTTTAACATTAGTGCGTGCATATTGTCTTTGCTCCATGTGCTGTATTCCAATTTTCTACGAAAACATCCAGCCAGTGAAAATGACGTTCATTGTCAGTCCAGCCAAGTATGCGTTGCTTCGCTTTCCTCCTCTAGCATCAGCACCATTGAAATCCGTTAAAGAATTATTGATAATTTTCAAAAATTTCCAAAGGTGAATAAATTTCCTCTCTTATAAATGATTGTTTTTTATTTATTTGTAGATTATATTTTTAATTTTGATATATAATAATTCAAAAAAATAATTGTTCGTATTTATTATAGGGCATGATTTTTACTGAAATACTTTCAGAATAATTCCTTACAGTTATGAAAATCACACACACACACACACGCTTTTTTGTTTTTAATTTCTTTTTGCAGTAAGAGTTGTTCCTATCAAAAGCTGATAATACAAAAGTTGTAGATAATATTAAGAGGATTTATGATATATTTAAGTGAATTTGATATCTTGTGAATTGACGAAGTTATGAATTTTTTCCTTCTGAAAACAATATTTTTTGCACTCCTTGAAGCCATTTTTAATTGTATGAAAAATCTGTCATGCAAAATCTTTTGGCCCTTTTCGGAGAAGTTTTAAAAACTTTAAACTGATTGGATATGTTATGGTGTCCATAGAAAAGTAATATATATATATATATATGTGTATATATAAATATATATATATATATATATATATATATAGAGAGAGAGAGAGAGATAGATAGATAGATAGATAGATAGATAGATAGATAGATACATAGATGGATGGATAGATAGATAGATAAAGTTTTGAACTGGGAGTGGTTTTGAGCTCTACGGGTCATGATCGGTGTAGATCTTCAAAAGTTTTTCAAAAATTCCAACATATGGGAGATTGCAATAGGTGGTATTTCTTACTCTTCCTAAAAGTTCGGCCTCCTAGTGTTACATACTACTGCTAAAAGTAAGAAATCTAACAATCAAAATCTACCCGACTCTAATATTTCTCATTTATTAATAAAATGCCCTTGATGTCATCCAATGTAATTATGTCAGGCACGTTGCTATATCCTAACTCACTAGATTATCTAAATTTCATTATACCAATAATAAATCATTACTGTAATCAATAATATATATATTTCATGATAAACAATCTCGGGGTTTTTATACTTGATTAGGAATTAAAGTTTTATATAAGCGAACATTATCATTATTTCAAAGAAGCTGGCATTACCCAAAACATAATGAAGCAATATTACATTTTACTCACAGAAATTTGAAAGGAATGATGCGTTAGAAGTACATAATAAACAAAGAAAAATAATTATTGCACTTAACAGATGTACAGAGGCCTTGATACAATTTATTTATCATCTGGTATTTATAATAAGTCACCTAATTAAAGATGAATGATTTCTTAAATTACTACACTCTAAAATTTACGGTGTTTTAACACATAACATTCCTTTATTAAAATTTATTACTGTTCCGTAATGTATTAAAGAAATTTTTTATGAAAAAATTAAATCAATTTTTAAAGCAATATTTGGTCGAAGGTAATAATTTGAATAACTCACAGTTTTAATATTAAAAATTTTTATTTTAATTTAGGAGGATATATTTTGTTTTCGTTCACAAGAAATAAAAATTAAGATTTGGTAAAATTTTGATCATTTCTTAAACATCTACACTATAAGAACATTAAAAAGTGACGTGGGCCAACTCACCCCGCAATCGGGGCAGGTTGTCCCAAGCGACTTGGTGTCATTTTGAGCTTCTGAACTAATACTCATAGTTAATATTTTCAAGTTTTACTATTGTTACTTCTTCCTGAAAGTATACTGATAGTGGTAACATAAAAAGAAATTTAAAATGTTGAAATGTAACTTTTTAAAAATTATTAGAAGAAAAAGGTGGCCAACTAGCCCTGGTCTACCCTATATAAGAAATGAATATAAGTATTCGCAGTATTACCGTGTGCCATTTTTTAGCACTTTAGAAAGAAATAATTAAATGAATATTTTTTTTTTCTCTGTATAAAATCGATATTGAAGACATTTAATTTTTGAGAAAAATGATTTATAACATCATAAATAAATATTATAATTTCCATTGTCCGTTAACCTGATTTCAGATATATATATATATTTATTTAATAAAGGAACTTAGATTTACTGTTAAGTTTATAATATCTAATTTCCAATATAAGATTCGATAAAATTAATTTAAAAAATTTCAAATAGAAACCTGAAATTTCAAATATTTTAATTCACTTATTAAGTAATTTTAACAAATTTTCGGTTCATCTATTTATATAAAATCCAAGTCTCTGTGTGTCCCTCACGATTCCGGTAGGACCGCCTCATTGAAATGAGCAATTGTTGAAAAAAAAAAACTAATGCAGGGTTACCACAGTAGCGCCAAATGTTAGCCAACTTGGTGATAGCTGGCTAATTTGGCGAAATTCCCATTTAAAACCATTAATCTTTCATAAAGGAGGTCACCGAAATTTAATTTAAACTCTGCTCTTTTAAGATATTCTTCAAAATCTATGAGTGAGAATTTAAAGTACATCTTTACATCTTTCTCCCGATGCTACTAATAAAATAACCGCCAATAGACGACGCTGTATTGTGTGAGCTCCTAACTGCGCGATTTTAATGTGCTTTAGGTACTTTTCCAGTATAGATGTCTTGGCGAAAAAGGAAATTTGGCAACATATTTTCCAGGAACCTATCCACTGTTTCATTTTATATACACACGCATTTTTTTTCGATATTTATACGATTTATTTAATATAAAAAAGACGTTTCTCTAATTTTATAAATAAAACAGATGTGATTTGTACATAAAAACATCTATTTATATAAAATCCAAGTCTCTGTGTGTCCCTCACGATTCCGGTAGGACCGCCTCATTGAAATGAGCAATTGTTGAAAAAAAAAACTAATGCAGGGTTACCACAGTAGTGCCAAATGTTAGCCAACTTGGTGATAGCTGGCTAATTTGGCGAAATTCCCATTTAAAACCATTAATCTTTCATAAAGGAGGTCACCGAAATTTAATTTAAACTCCGCTCTTTTAAGATATTCTTCAAAATCTATGAGTGAGAATTTAAAGTACATCTTTACATCTTTCTCCCGATGCTACTAATAAAATAACCGCCAATAGACGACGCTGTACTGTGTGAGCTCTTAACTGCGCGATTTTAATGTGCTTTAGGTACTTTTCCAGTATAGATGCCTTGGCGAAAAAAGAAATTTGGCAACATATTTTCCGGGAACCTATCCACTGTTTCCTTTTATATACACACGCACTTTTTTCGATATTTATACGATTTATTTAATATGAAAAAGACGTTTCTCTAATTTTATAAATAAAACAGATGTGATTTGTACATAAAAACATCAATAATATACATATAAAATAAACAAAAACGCTCATCAAGTTTGTTTTCATATATTCATGTTTCATAGCTGTTTATATGATTTGACAACAAATCTCGATATTTTTCCGTTATACGGACACCATGCCAAAATGTATGCTAATGCGCCAATTATTTCAAAATGCTAAAAGATATTTGTAATTTTATGCCAGCAGTTTAATATGAGTTTTATTTTATTGCTTTATTTTATAACAGTTATTTGTTCACTTATTTTAAGTATATAATTGTGATTTAATGAAATAGTTCGTAAAAGTCTGAAATTTTCAAATGTTATATTTTTTAAATGCTCACTTTAGTATCGAAATGTTTTTTCTGTACTTTTCGGTTAGCCGGGCGCCAGTGCTATATATATACATATTTATATACATACAAATATGTAAATATAAATATATATGTATATACACATATAGATATATGTAAATATATATGTATATATACATACATTTATATATACATATATATGTATATATAACACTGGCGCCCGGCTAACCGAAAAGTACCGTTTTTTTCTTTTATTTTTCAAATGCTTCAATTCACGTGATTTTCATTTTTCGCCATCTATTACGCTTGGCGACAAAGGTATCCATAGAACGGAAAAGAAACCAAATCTTACTTTCTCATGCCCAAATTACACCAAGCTTTAAAAAAAAAAAAAAAACGCCACATCTCCTACAGTGGAAAAGTACCAAACTGTCTATTATTTTACGCTATCTGTGTTATAGTTTGTACTATATGTAAGGGGTGTGGAGCGAAGGGTTTAAAATTAAATATTAAAGTTTCGGCACAGATGTCATATACGCCCCATATTGGCGCGATTTTTCTCTGACGCCAATGTCATATACACAACGGGTACTGGCGGCAAAGTGTCGTTATTTTGCTTGATATGGTAACCCGGATATTGTTGTTTATGCTGTTGATGTTTTCGCCAAATTGGCGTATATGACAACTGTACCAAAGTTTCTATAAAGCAGTATAAGACTAAAAAATTAAAAATAAAGCAAATGCAAAATAAGACTAAAGAAGAAAGAAAAATCATGCGTTAAGCATAGAATATGAAACACTTTCCAACACATCCTGAATGTTTTAACAAAACTTCGTTATTTGAGGAAATAAGATAACTAAGTAAACATTTTAGAAGACGCATAAAAATTTTTAAATATTGATTTCAGCAGGTACCGTCCATAGCCAATACTATCGTTATTACATGCCACTATTTAGCCAAAATTTAATTTAAACAACTCTTAAAACTACTGAAATCCCATTTCCAGATATTATCATCCATAGACGGTTATGTATCCAATTCTTTGCGTGACCCTGTATATCATTTTATCTATATTCTACAAACATTTCTTAGTAAACTAAATGCAGTTCAGCGTAAAAACGCATAACTCCTTTAAAAACCAACTTTAAGCAATTTACTCTCATACTCAGTAACCCTTACGAATTCTTTTGTGTAGCCCTGCATATGAACTGTAACATTTATACACACAGTATAGTATGCATAAATGTAGTGAAACATAAAAGCGCATATCATAATTAAAAATGCATTTCTAGAAATCATTGCTTATGTACAATACTTCGGAGAAAAGTTGCTTGGCGAGAAAGAAGTTTGCCAACGTATTTTCTGACAACCTATTTACTGCTTCATACTCACAAGCAATTTTTTTCATATGTATGCAATTTATTTAGGTAGTTGTTAGCTATCCCGTCGACCAGTTTCGCCAAGTTATATAAATCGCCAAACCACTCGCCAAATTATACAAATTGACATAATTTTTATTTTAAACAACGAAAGATCAATTAAATTAGCAAAACATTAATAAAAATACAAATATAACGTCGAATTAAAAATCACTTGCTGACGTAAGAAACACATGATCATGTTTAATGTCAACCATTATTGGCATTTAATCTTACAATTTGGCGACAGTAATTTGGTCGACGGGATAACTAACAAGTACCTTTATTTAATGTAAAAAGAGCTATTTACCCATTTTTTATAATAAACAGAAGTAATTTTGGCACAGATGTCATATTCGCCCCATATTGGCGTGATTTTTTTCCGACGCCAATTTGGCGAAAACATCAACAGCATAAACAACAACATCCGGGTTACCATATCAAGCAAAATAACGACACTTTGGCGAAAGTTAAGTACCCGGTGAGTATATGACATTGGCGTCAGAAAAAAAAAATCGTGCCAATATGGGGCGAATATGACATCTGTGCCGTAATTTTGGCACAGATGTCATATACGCATCGGGGATGGCGTGATTTTTCTCTGACGCAAATTTGGAAGAAATCTCGCTTTCGAATACCAGTTACTTATATATTTTAAAATTATTTGCTATCATTTTGAAAAGGAAATAACTATAAATAAATAAAAGTTTGAAAAATAGCTATAGAACAAAACAGTTTATATAATTAAAAACAGAAAATCAAAGTAAATAAACAATTTATTAATAAATAAAAAACAATAGCCGGGTTACCATAGCAGGCAAAATAACACCATTTTGGAGCCAGTTAGTTATCCCGGTTCATATCTGAAATCTGTGCCGTAATTTGTATATAAAAAAATTTTTATATATATTTAGAAACGATTTTTTATGTATATAAGTGCATATATAAACAAAAATAAAAGTTCATTAGATTTGTTTTCATAGCTGTTTATATATTTTGGCAACATATCTCACTTTCTGATGCCCGAATTGCGCGAAGCTTTTTTAAAAATGCGCTATAATGGAAAAGTACCTAAATAATTAACAGAAATAACCAATTATACAAACTAAAACTTTTTCTTTCGAGATCAAAGCATTGTTTTTAATTTCAATTAAAAATGCATATATCCTTGGATCCATATTCTCATTCCATAAACCTAAACAAACACAAGTGATTCATTCATCGTGAAACTTAAAAATTTTTTAAATCATTGAGGTAATCATTCATAAAGTAAGTTCTCCAACAATCAATGGACAATATTCTAATGACATCATAGTAGGTAAGATGGTGGCAGTATCGTTTGTTTATGGTTTGAAATCACAAAGGTTTAATTTTGCAATGTCTCTTAGTTACATTATTTTATTGTCATATTTATGAGCTCAGAACAAAAGCATATTTTTTCATTATTTAGTTATTAAAGACGGAAAAAATTATAAATGCGTGATCTGAAAAATTTAAATAATTTTCCTTCTAAATAGTAAAAAATAACATCGGGAAGTAACAGCGGGTTTAAGTTAAATAAGTTTAACTGTTTAATTCTGTTGTAATATTCAAAATAACTGTATTTATTAGATTCAGTAAACAACATCAGGGCCCGATTAAACTTTGAAGTTAGAGGAATTACAATGTCATTTCAGGACCTTTCTTTTGGAGAAGCTTTTCTAAATTTCATATATACATGGAAACTCTTCAGTGTTAGAAATATTATTCTTAGGACTCACATAACATGAGAACAGCCCGCAATTTTACACAAGTTTTTGAAAACTACTTTATATCAGAAATTTTGCTAAAAACTGGTTACATTTTTGTTATAGCGGCCGACACTATTAGGATTATGACAAGTTGCAGCCAATTTCGCCAGCGTCGTAACCAAGATCGTGAAGCACACACATATAATACCATATAATACCATTTCATGAAATCGTATACGATAATTTAATAGTTTTTACCTTACTTCAAGTGTGAAATTTATTTATTTTTAAGGATTAACAATCTAAATTGTCCAATATATGAATTTAAAAAAATGTAAACAAAGATTGAATAGACATGACCGCAAAAAGCCTCAAATCTGCATAACACTTGGAACCAAACTGTGCAGATTAGTGGTCTTCTACTGTACACAGTTTTTCATAAATGTGTTTCGTTCTTTAAATGTGTTATTTTCATCTGTCACTGCGGAACAAGCGAGAAAACTCATATTCTTGCACATGAGTTGTATATATCTTTATATCTAAATTTCCGTCATTTTTGACGTGCTACCTTTCTAGTATATATATAATCGGTGTTTGTTATAGATTTCAATGTGCTGAAAAAGAATATGCTTGAAAATTTCTATCACCCACCAGTTTTAAGGATTTTTTTTAATACGTTTTGAATTATATAGGCTATTGCATAGCAGTTATAATTATATTGTATTCTTCTTTTATATACGTTTTATCCGCGCATACATTTTTACTTTCTTCTATCTTTACAAGAAGAAAGTATTGGATTCGTGAAAATTTTCGACTCCCGGTTTTTGACGGATTTACACGTTTTAGAATGCCCAGAACACGATTTGATGGTTTTTAGAAAATGTCTGTCTGTGAGTCTGTCTGTCACTCCGTCACTCTGTCACTCTGTCACTCTGTCACTCTGTCTGTGAGTCTGTATGTGACAAAAATATTGTGGGCGCTCTATCTCAAGAACTAATGCACAGAATTTCACAAAACTTATTATTTACTTATACCTTGATATAAACTAGACCTGATTAGTTTTTGGTGAAAATCGCCCAACAGGTGGCGCTGCTATGCGGCATTTTTCACGATTTCTGCAATAGCTATATCTCAAGAACTACTACACGGATTTTCATAAAACTTCAGATTCAGTTAGTCCAGTATATAGTTTGGTGCTGATTACTTTTTTGTGAAAATCGCCCAACAGGTGGCGCTGCTATGCGGCATTTTTCACGATTTCTGCAATAGCTATATCTCAAGAACTACTGCACGGATTTTCATAAAACTTCAGATTCAGTTAGTCCAGGATATAGTTTTGTGCTGATTACTTTTTTGTGAAAATCGCCCAACAGGTGGCGCTGCTATGCTGCATTATTCATGATTATCGCAATAGCTCTAACTCAAGAAAAAATGCACGAATTTTCATCAAACTTCAGATTTCGTTAGTCCTTGATATAAATTAGTGCTGTTTAATTTTTGGTGTAAATCGCCCAACAGGTGGCGCTGTTGTGCTGCATTTTCACGATTTTCGCAAGAGCTGTATCTCAAGAACTATTGCACGGATTTTCATCAAACTTCAGATTTAGTTATTCCTTGACATGAATTAACGTGTAAACTAGTACTGTTTAATTTTTGGTGTAAATCGCTCAACAGGTGGCGCTGCTATGCTGTATTTTTTGCGATTTCCGCAATAGCTTTATCTCAAGAACTAACGCTTAGAATTTCAACAAACTTCAGATTCAGGTATACCTTGATATCATTTAGTGCTGTTTATTTTTAGTGTAAATCGCTCAACAGGTGGCGCTGCTATGCTACATTTTTCAGAATTCCCGCTGTAGCTCTATCTCAAGAACTGATGCACGAATTTTCATCAAACTTCAAATTCAGATATACTTTGATATGAATTCGTGCTAAATTCATGTAATTTCTTGTACTATTTAAATGATTTAATTGACGTGATTTATATAGAAGAAAGTTTTGTGATGGCCACAACATACTAGTTTTACTTTACTCATTACAGTGATAGTACATACGGCAAGAGAGTAGAAACAGATTTTACTCTGATATTATGTATGCGACTTTGAACAGATAACGTTAGCTGCCTTGTAGCATTTGGCTTTAAGTCAAGCCCGCAGCATTTGAAACATGTCTTTCGGCGCGGGTGTTCTGCTATTTCTTTCCTACTTAAGTCTTTTAAGTCTTTTTACTGAAATTTTGTTTATAATTATCCTATTTCACTCTAAAAATATGTGAGAATTATCTAGAGCTTGTTTTAATGAAGCTGATTCTTTTTGCTGTGTGTGTGGGGAGCTAACTTTGAAAAAGCAGCGATGCTCTTATAACCAGCTAATAAAGACTGCCTGTCACATGCACTTTGAATGTAAAAATAGGTGAACAAGATAAGAAATTGGTAGGCACCTCTTTCTTGTTGTACACAATGTACTAAAAACCTCAGAATGTCGATGATAGTACAAGAAATAGTATTCCATTCGCTATAACCATGATATGGCGCGTGCCAAAAGATGATACAAATGACTCCTACTTTAGTATTAGAAAAATTAAAGGATTTTCTGCAAAAAGTAAACATAAAATTTGGAACCCAAACTTTCATTCAGCAATCCTACCAGTATTTCATAATGATGAATTACCAATACTGAAACCTCTAGACAATTTTACTTATGACGATACACCAGTAAAAATGGAAATTCATGAAGTTGAAACTTCCTCTTCACCTGATATAATCTATTCTCCTGACGTAAATGAAGAACAACATCTAATTACACAAGAAGAATTGAATGATCTTATGAGAGATTTAAATTTCTCAAAAACTAACCTTAGAATTACTTGGATACAAAATTCAAGGTCGGAATTTCCTCCAAAGGACTACTAGGTGATTTATGCCATTGTAATTGTATATGGCGATTGTTCATCGATTGGTCAAAAACCAGCTTGAAGGTTGTGCTACTCCATACTGGAAATTCCCTTCCGTCTGTTTCAATAGCATATCATTGCATAGTGAAATAATCTTATGAAGATACTGCATCAGCATCAGGCAATTGATTACACACATCATAATTCGAACATATTTTAAAGTAATTTCCTTTCTTTTTGGTGTGCAACTAAGTTAAACAAAATACTGCTGTTTCCTATGCGTGTGGGACAGTAGAGCAAATGAGAGCATGAACATTGTATAAAAAAGAAGTGGCCAAAGCGGAAATAGTATATTGCAGGTGAAAAAAATATCCAAAACATTCCTCAAATCGATAAAATGAAATTTATTCTCCAACCTTTGCATAAAAATTTGTGACTGATGAAGAATTTCGTTAATGCGTTGAATGAAGAAGAGCGTGGATATCAATACCTGCAAGAATAATTTCCATCCCTAAGCTACACAAAAGTTAAGGCGGGTATTTTTGTTGGCCCTCAAATTAGCACCTTATGAAGGAAAAAAAAATTCGAAGATACATTAATTTATTTAGAAAAAGCAGCATGGACTTATTTTTAAAATATTGTGATACATTTCTTAGGAAATAATCGAAGTTCTAACTATAAAAAATTAATTAAAGACGTGTTTAAAAGTTACAAAAAATTCAGAAATTTAATATAATTTCAATTTCAATTTTTAGCGCTGCATTTATATTTTTTCCCTGAAAGTATGGGAACTGTGAGCGACGAGCACGGAGAGTGCTTCCACCATGATATTTCTGCAATGGAAACCAGATATCAAGGCGGGTGGACCTCTAATATGCTCGGAGATTACTAATCGAACTATTAGAGAAGCTAGTGATTCTGTCTATAAGAGAGCATCCACAGTAAGACATTTACAGCTACACTGTAAAAAAAACGACATTTTTACAGTACAAAGTACTGCTCATCTCGCGCACAAACTCGATCACAGTGAATGTGCTGTATCTTTCTTTGGTTTTCTGACAATATTAACATGGAAAATACAGTAGTTGCGTAAAATTAACAGCACAATGTGCTGGCAATTTGGACGCCAGCAGTTTGTGCTGTCCTGTTTTTGCGTCCAAATTGCCATCGCACTGTGCTGTTAATTTTACGCAACTACTGTATTTTCCATGTTAATATAGTCAGGAAACCTAAGAAAATACAGCACATTCACTGTGATTGAGGGCAAATCTACAGTTTTTTTTTTTTTTTTACAGCGTACATAAAGTATGCTCAATTCACCTTGATTTAAATAATTAAATTCATATAAACAGTACAAATATCTGTAGAAGAATTACTTTCAGGTGCATATATATGATTTACAAGTTATTAAAATACATCAAAGTATCTTAAAATACATTAGGATAAAACCTAGAACATATTCAACCTTCACAAATCCGTCGTCAATGGGAATTAAATGTTATTATTAACCATTTGGAAAAATGGTTATTGTTCTCTGTCAGGGTAGGAAATCAAAAGCATATCTGAAGGTTTTTATTGGTTTAATCCGCATTTTATTCGTTTTGTAATTGGTCTATACAGTAATCTGTATTTCCCTTTACTTTCAACAACGATGGATACCTTCTGTTGCCACTATGACAAAAAAGTAATAAAAACTACAAAAAAAATTAATAACTCAGAAACAAATTGAGATACAGATTTCAAACTAATTGCATTTAAAAGTACATTTTTTTTTTCTATCCGATGGTGTAAAAAGTAATATTGTCGGATGTTTAGAAGTTTAAGAATGAAATTTCATTTAAAATGTGTCATCAGATTTCTTGGAAATCTGACGATGGAAAAGTCTTTTCCCGAACAGCCAATGAAATGCTTGGATAATACGTACGAGTCGCAGGCAATTTTTGCACTTGCAATTTTTACGTGTCATAACACTATTAATGTTTAATTCATGGCGTGCGTAATGTATGATCAACTCCGTGCGATTTTTTATGTCTTAAATTTTAGTCTTCGAAAAAATCATTTTCCAAATGGTCGTTGTAATTTGTTAAATTGCTTTTTTCTTTTTTCTTTTTTTTTTTTATTTGCGCTTATTTGAGATTTATCTAGACAAAATTTATTTCAATTTAAAAGTTGTACATCAGATGAGATATCAGTTAAATTTATTCAAATTTTCAACAAAATGAGCTTTCGTTTATTATGCAGCAAATTTCTCCATGGTTATCGTACGATAGTGCATAGTTACAAGCTATATCTTTATTGGCGATTATTTCAATTGAATCTCTTATAATATCTTCCTGGTAATTATTTGTGCGGAATATAATTTTCGATTTATTAAAATCTATTTTTATAAGATGAATTTGAGCTAATCTTGGTAATGCAGTATGGGGTCTATTTAATCTGATATCTGCTTTATACTCTTTAATTCTATCACGAAATTTTCTCATCGTAATACGAACATAAATAAAATATTTATTATCTTTTTAGAAAGGTATAATGTGTACTCCGGATCTATTGATTGCTTGGACGGGATCAAACTTATTATTTAAGAGATCTTTTATCCCCCAAAGTTAAAAGATCTGTTAAATAATAAGTTTGTTAAATAATAACCTTTTTCTGAAGCTTTATAAACAATGTGTATTTGTATTGTTCTAAATATTAGTTTTAAGCATTATAAGTGAGTATTTAACTGTTTATTATTACTAAAATAACAAATACAAAATTTATAAGGTATACTATACATTGAAAACATACTACAAAATTGAGATCTTCAAGATATTGATTTAAAAAAAAATCTGTGCGTGGTGGAATATTTTTAATCTAATTTTTTTAACACCGCCTAAAACATAAAAGGGACCACCTATAATAAGGAACAGAAACCTTGTTAAGCAGGGTTATCTTTTCAATAACTAAAAAAAAACTTCATATATAGTGAAATATCTTTCAATTTAATTATCAAACAAAAGTATTTTTTTTAAGTTTTTTATTTGCTGTATTTGAAAAATTATACATAATGAAAAATGCTTTTCTCTCCTGGTTGTACAATTAAACTGTAATAGATAATTTAATTATCTTTTTGAAATAGTTTTATGTTTGACTAAAGTGGAATAGGCAGATAAAGAAAAAAAACTTATTTTTCATTTGTGATTATTCAACTCCTTTTCGGTTAATATAACTAATAACGAAAACTTTTGAGTTTTTAAAGAAAAATAAATTATTAATTAGCGTTATTATTTAATTCTTTATTAAGCATTTAAAGTATTTTTCAATTAAATGCATGAGTGCACTGTAAAATTAATAATATTTTAAGTACACAAAGCATAGACGTGTTACAGTTTTCTAGTACATTAGAGAGAAATAATTATTTTTTTCTAAGTACTTAATTTAAAATACATTTTATATAATATTTTTTATTCTCATTTAAGACTTTCATTTTTTTGTAACTTTGAAGTTATGTATCTTTCTGCCAGACAAAAAATATATTTTTTTTCTTAATGAAAGTTAATAGAATTCTAACATTTCGTCATATACTGAGGTTTTTTTCATATTTAAACGAGGGGATGTAAAATATTTATTTAAATTTTATTGCATCATTATTTAACTCACATAACTAAGAGTAATTTATCTTTGTTTCTATCAGCGGATTTGTTATTAGATATTTAAACAAATGTACACAGCGATGTGCAGTGATTGCAGTTATTCCAAGAGTTAATTTTCTGCCAAAAATTGTACGTTTGTTTACTACTACATGGGATGTGTTTAGAATGTTGTTAACCCACGAGGACGCGCGCCTGGCTTGATGCGCCCAGAGTGCGTACGGTTTTTACAATTGTCACCACTATCTTTATAAAAATAATCTTAAACTTCTTTTATCGCAAACCTTTATTTGTATTTATTGGTGACTAAGTAAAAGCCATTCATAACCTGGGTTTGCGTGCGTTCTCCCGGGTTAATAAAGTAGAGAGTGATATGTGTCAAATGTAGTAAGAAAGTAAAGACAATTACTATTACTTAAAAAAAATGTTTATGCGCATATACATCTTTTTTTAAGTGTATACATTTTTTTAAGTGTATACATGGGGACTATGTGGCTGAATGGTCAAAGCACCAGTCTGCTAATCGCTTGCGAGCGTAAGAGTTTTTGGGTTCGAGTCCCGCTGGTTCCATTGCACACACACTTTGTGTGGAACTCACAAGGTGTATTTCTCTTGTGTTGTAATACTTCCTTGTGCTATCTTGTCTCCGACTTATAAGCGAGCTCTCATGTCAAGCACACAAGTCGTATGTTTGTTATTCAATAAATAAATAAGTGTATACATTTGTTTACAATTTTTACTTCGGATTGTTTACATTTTGCTTTAGGTTTTTATTTCTTTCTCGAAATCAATTTAACGTAATCCAATTAGAGAATGAAAGGATTTTTTTTTTGTTTTTAATTGGTTAAAGCAAAGGACTGGTAGCGACTTGGGAAAGCATTATTGCATTGGTGCTGAACCAAAACTAAAAATATAATTTCGATCACTTCAAAATAACCACTCAGTTGTACGATTTCACAAATCATTATAGTTGCATTTGTGTAGATTAATAATTATCATAATTTAAATGTTTTTCAAGTTAATATTCGTTTCGATTTCTTTGCAACCTAATATAGAATTGAAAATAAAAATACACAACTCTTCTCCATAAATAAAATAATCTTTAAAGCATAAAAAAATAAATGATAAAATGATTTGGAAACATATTTATTCTTATTTCTGTTTATTTCTCTTTCTGTGAGTTTTGCATTTCATCTCCTTGCTTGGAGCAATGTTTGCAGTTCTGTTTGCTGCATTTTTGTATTTTTTATCCTTTTGCAAAGGTTCATTAAGCAAAATCTTTGCTATTTCCGGCGTCAAAAGAAATCTGTTTAGAGTCTTAAAAACACTCTCTTGATTTTTGCAGATGGAAGCATAAGACACGCAGTGATTTGGAAGATCATTATTTCTTCAATGGACCGTTCACGATAAATGCCAGTGTTTTTACGTTGTAGTGGTTGTTCACTAAAGTTTAGAAAAAACTTCTTTGTTTTAGTCTTTACCTTTTTTACAGGAGATGAACTTTGATATTTGGATAGACTTTGATATTTGTTTTTCATTACGGTTGACACTTTTTTAAACTAACATGAACTACCTAAATATTAGTTTGGTATACAATTACTTTACTTAAAACAGAATATTCCACTTACTACTTTGATATAAGCGCGATATTTCCACAGAAAATCGCGTATAAATACATATAAAACTTTCTTATTGTAATTTTTTTTAATTTTTACAAACACAGTGAAGCATGTCCATAATTTACTTAATTAATTGTCTAGACACATGCAACGGTAAATAAAAACAAACGACGTGATAAAGGGCTTGAAAAAATATTTGGCGGTACTTTATATAGGGGAGATTAGCCTAATTTATACCACTTCGCTTATTTTCAGGTGTAACTCACTTAATTTTTGGAATATCTGAAAAATATCACTACACGGGGTCAATCAATTCATCCAGTAACTAAATGAAACTTTAGATCATTTTCTTTTTGGAAATCTTAAATTTTATTTTAATTTGAAAAATTTGTCAAAAGTGGTCCAAATTCAGCAACTGGTCGCCTAAGTTGGACCACCAGTCTCCTAAATTGGACCAAATAAAATCAGGTTGTTTTAATGACTAGGGAATATAACTAATTTTATTAAAAGCAAAGTTTGCGGTTACTGAAACAATCAAACAAAATAACAGCTATGAAATATAATGAAATCAAATATCTGAAAATAAGTGTAATTGTTTTAAATCAAAATGTATTCAAAATATAAATCGAAGTTATCAGTAATTAAGAATAGAAATTATGAAACTAATTGCCAGTTACTTGAATATCATTTAAGGAGTGATGCAAAGCTTACTCATGAATTTCGTTTATTGATTTTTTTTCCAGCGCACACAACTTGGAACCGTATTTGGCAATATGAACACTGAATCATTTCTGCTGTTTTATTTTCTTATAAATCAAGCAAAACCAATCATCAATATTTAGATTTTTCTTTTTAGATTCTGAATTATTAGACTTTTTTTTCTTGCAACAGAAGTTTTCTTTACATTATGATTGTAGTTCTCCCCTTTCATCATTTCCTTGATAATTGCATTACGCCTATATTTTAAAACTTGATGTTCCATTTGCTTTTATGCTGTGATAAGCATCCTTTTAGTCAATTTTTTGTGTTTTTTCATTTCAAGGTTTACTTTATATGGCGAAGATGTTAACACAACTATTTTTTTTTTTTTTTTGCTCCCTCTGTACTTTTTTAAAACTAAATTTAGCAAAGGATATAATATTTCTAATGATTTTTTGGCTTTTGGGGAGTATTTGTAGCTACAGCCTTATTGCAAGTCAATTTCTTCACAACTTACTCTCTCATTTTTCTTTCCTATATCTTTAACAGCTTTTGCTGTCACCTGTTTTCTTTTTTTCTTATGTTTTTTTTTTTTCCAGACAGTTTGTCCGTGTCTTTTTCAACATTTTTAACATTATATTATAAAAGTGTTTAAAAAAATATTCTCTATTGAAAAATACGCTACTATTAGTTATACGCAAACATTATATATTCAACAGTATTGAATTCACCCCCCCCCCCTCCTCCCGGAAGGTTTGAGGTTTTATGAGTTTTAATGGAAAAAAAGTGTAATTCCAACCTCCAGAACTGTAAAAAGTCTGCCCTTCCTAGGGGAATCGCAAATATCCTCCAGGAAGAAAATGTTTGAATCCAACTCTGTAAACCAAATACGCCGTAGGAATAAAGTATTCAAAGAAAATAAATACAAATACATACAAGATAAAAGAAATTCCAAACAAAATTTATTGCATAAACATGTAAAAATATTTTTTTTTGTTTATGTAGGCCTAAACTGTATAAAAAAATTAATCCAGATATAATCCCCCCCCCCCAAAAAAAAAAACAAAAAAATTGCATGGAGATAGTAATCCATTATAAAATATTAAAAAAATTAAAAAATAGTGTACAAAGTGTACCGTCCTCGAAATTTATTACTTAATTTTCAAAATTTATCATCGCATATCTGGTCCAATTTAAGCAACTTAAAATGGTCCAATTATGTCAACTGCGCCATTTTTTAAAACGGATAAATTCAAAACTAAGAACAAAAACGAAATCAAATAAAGCCGCGTGAGAAATATGCGCAATTAACAGATGAATTTATATATGTATATGAAAACATAACAAATTACCTTAGTTTTAAAGTATTCACTTACATTTAGTAGGAAAAACAAATAGATCAAAACAGCTAACTTTAGGTTTTATAAAATTGCCTGAAAACAACATGTGGTAGGCGGTTGCTTCTTCTAATCGTGAGTGACGTCATTCTGATGAACAGGATTTCAGCGGTAGATGGCGTCTCTTCCTGTAATTAACGGCAGAATGGAAACTGTCCAATTAAACCGGCGGTCCAAATTAGGCTACTCTCCCCTACGTGTTTGCATTTGGCCCGTTTATTTTGTATATATTTGATTGGCTTGAAAATTTCATGAGCAAGTTTGTACACTTCATCAATTTAAATTGCATATAACAAAACCTTTGTATTACGAGTAAGTTAAATCTGTAAACTATCGTTGTAGTTGCTTAGTTGCCTCATAAAAAAAAAAAAAAAAAAAAAAAAAACCTCTAAAAAACGATAATAACTGCAGTGCTTCTCAATCATTGACTTGTTGCATTCGAATATAGAGTAAAAATCGACCTTATAAACAGGGGTGCCCACAAACAAAACAATTTGAAGAAAAATGTATTTGTTTTCAGCTTAATAATTGAAAAGGATTTTTATTCGAATTGTCTTTCGATTAAAAGTCCACTGTTTCTTAAAAGATTTGTGTGTTACGCATAGTTTGTACTGTACGTATGTACCTTCACCGTGGAATCTTTTATAGTACTTCATTCTAGAAATTACTTCCGAAGCTATAAAAAATATTCAAATTTACTTTATGCTCTATCGATAATATTATCGACTACTAAGTTATATAATAATTCGCACGATGTATTGAATACAAAATATCACACTACTATCTGTATTCGTTGATATTGATATCACCCATGTCAAAGGAAAACTTACGTGAAATAATGCATTAATTGCAAGTTTAACCTCTGAAAATTTGAAGTTAATAATCCAACGTTATGATTTAGTTAAAAAAATATGAACATGAATGTGAAATTGTTTTGATGTTTTGAATAATAATATTTCTCAGTTTTCTTATTTTCATGAAGATATTTAATTTGAGATAAAATAAGCTTCTATTGTTACTTTTTTCATTCATTCATAATTATTTAATATTTCAATAGGCTTGTTCAGACTTTCATTTGAAAAAACAATTTTGTCTTTTAAGAAAAATGAAACTGGCACTTTTAACCCTCTCGCTGAGTAAGTAATTCTTCGCGATGAGCGTCTTTTACAGAATTTTTAATCCTTCATCACCGGTTCTTTAAAGCAGAAATTTTTGACTATCGTAATCGGGGAAATGTCCTGATTAAATCAGATAAAGTTTTCGCTGAAAAATAACTGGTGGAAATAAACAAATACTATTAATTACACGGAAAAATGCATGCCCGAGCATATCTCGGGTTGCGCAGCGAGAGGGTTAATGACTTAGAAAAGGGGTATTGCGTTACATTTCAAAATGAATAAAGCGATATGGAATTTTATAAATTAGAAATAGTAGAGAATATGTACCCTTATAACGTTTTATTTAGTGGTAAAGTTCTACACACACAAAGAAATATACAACAATCTTTGCTAAATATATAAATATTTCAAATAGATATTTCACCGCTAATAAATGTACGATGAATTTTAATTTAATATCTTTTTATAATCACTTTTAAATCACTTTTTTTAAATATTAGTTAATAAGTGGTTTATTAAAATCTTCAGTATACATAATGAAAAATTATATATCGTTTTATTAGTAATTACATTATTATTCAATAGTAAAGTTAGATGACTAATTTAAAAGTAAAGACACATTGTTAAAATAGTAAAAGTTAAAAAAAAAATATCTAATTCCACATTGTATGCATGTCTCCAAACGACAAATTTCATTACTTCTAAATTTATATTGGAATTTATTTCTACGCTTTAAATTTGTTTAAAGACAAAAATTTAAGATTGTTTTTAAATAATCATAGAAAGTGAGAGAAATGCCATCAATATAAATAAATATTCATGCATATATATTTTTTTAGGATTCAGAATAAAGTTACAATTTGAGAATTAAAGTAATAGAAAGTCAAATTTGATCTTCTTTCAAGGAAAGAAAAGCATATAAAATAGTCAGAACTAAATTTTATAGGAAATTTAGAAATAAACAAATAATCGCTAAATATTGAAGTGTAATAGTTGAATAGAATACATTTTCCTATTTTTGTTTCGCAAAAGAAACAAAATGATCTCTTAGATTGTAAAAGTATTAAGTGTACATTAATATGTGTGTTTTTATTAACATTATTTATTTAACGTTAAAATGCAAGCATTGTGTATTATTAAATTAACTGCAAACTATTTTGATGCAGTTAATTTATAACCTGTTTCTTTAAGAATGACAATACGAAATACGCACATCACAACTAATACTATTCATGAAATAAAAACTCCCAGCATTTCTCGTTTTACCATTAATGAACTTTTTGTAAGATACATACCATAAAACATTAACACTTATGGAAAGTGACTCGTATTATTACTATGAACATACCTTTAAAATACCCTGATTTTAACTACGTGCTCTATTTAATAGTCTAAACCTAAGAAAATCATGACATTATTCCCGATTATTATTTGTATATTCGTAAATTCTGGCCAATATTTTAAAATGAAATTTTAAACACAAAATATGCATATCACCACTAATACTATTCATGGAACGTACTCCTAACATTTTCCGATTACCGAAAACGAACATTTATATAATGTGCATACGGTAAAACATTAAAACAGATTTAAATTATTCAAATTATTATTCTAAACGTACTTTTGAAACACCGCGTTTTACACGACCTGTGCTATACAGTACTATGATTTTATTTAGGTTATAACATTATTCCTGATTATCTTCTGTTTAGAAATATACATTATTCAATGTCTGAAAAAGAGATTTTCTCAATTTCACATAA
Source organism: Maratus speciosus (assembly GCA_963932465.1). Classification (NCBI taxonomy): domain Eukaryota; kingdom Metazoa; phylum Arthropoda; class Arachnida; order Araneae; family Salticidae; genus Maratus; species Maratus speciosus. The sequence goes on from OZ010792.1 coordinate 52,191,439, forward strand.
AACTAATTTTACACAGCGAAAAAAACTGTTAATTTAACTTAAAACTGTTAATAAAAAAATTGTTATTTATTTAATATCCGTACAATGATATTATAAGTTATTTACTTAAAGAAGAAATTGTTTAAAACTCCTACAAATAAGTAATACAATTCTAACAATTATGTTGTTACATTTCCATTAGTCTGAGAAAATTTCTTTAGGGTAAGCCATTATTTATTTAAAATACTTCAAGGAGTTAAAGTTTGAAAGAAAGAAGTTCCACACTTTTAAGAATTCAGGAAATTATGTGGTTCTTCATGTAATAGTTTTGAAAACTTTTAACGATGTTATCTTTCAAATATTATAAGTTTTGACTTGAACTCTTCCAAGAATTCAGGGAAAATTTATTTAATAATGGATTATTCGTGCTTGCTATAGCTGGAAAGTTGTGAATTATAGTTTTTGTTTGGCTTCTAATTTCGATCCATAAAAATAAAATTATTTTTAACTCCTTGGTTTCCAAAATTCTGTATAGCAGGTATAGTAGTTAAACTAGGATCGAAGGGATAAGGAACTATCTTATAAGACTTTAATAGGTGTAGCATATTTTGAGATACAATATAACTTCTACAACGTAACGTCCAAATATCAAACACTTACATTTAGAAAACTGTTTTTCAAACTTCTACGCAAGCATTATCTTTTTATATTTTTACCTCCGAATAATGAAAACTTTACAATAGGGGTTAAATTCTGCGCTCTCCTTTTGTCCGTTATTTACGAGACTTTACTGTACTTGTAAACAACAGATATATTTATATTGAAAGGCAGAAAACCAACGTTTAAAAATGCACAAATAATACACAAAAAGCAGCAAACAGCTGCTTTGAATCCACAAGAGATATTCTTCTTCAGTGCAACAGACAGCAATTCATAGCGTGCTAGAAAAACCAAGACTGGGCATAACGGCAGAGATGCGGCGGTTTATATACCCAATAAGGGTAGAGAACGCACCAAAAACAACCAATCAGAGGAAAGCAGTATAAAACAACTGAGTGGGCAAGTAGTAACATCTACCGGAGAACGAAAGAAAAAAGAAACCAAAAAATCTTGATAACAATACTTTCTTCTATTGCAGATCGAAGAAAGTAAAAAAGGGAAATTAATGCTTTCGAAATGCTTTTAAAATGAGGAGTACGAGATAATTCTTTTTTCATGTTCTGGTAAGCTCCCCAAAAATATAGAAAAGTCGAACCTTTGTTGAAAAGACCAACAATGTTCAGCAAATAGAAGAACGTTTAATCTTCTGATTTTTAACATAGCCTTCATGCTCTTTCAAACGAAACCTAAGAGCACGTTTAGTCTGACCAATACAAGAAAAACATCACTGACATGAGATTTGATAAATACCTCAGTTATCTATACGATCAATGGGGTGCTTGAGATTTAAAAAAAGATATTTTATTAACAGGAGAAAAAGTAACATTGAAATCAAACCTTCTTAAAATTTAAGCAACTTGCTGTGTGATTATAAGAAAAAATGTCAAAATAACTGAAATACTGGAATTAAAATGTTTTTCAGCAAGTTCCTAAGATTTGAAGAAGGTTTGATTTCAATGTTATTTTTTCTTCTGTCAATAAAATCTCATTTTCTAATCTCGAACACTTCATTAATCGTCTAAATAACGCAGGTATTTACCCAGTCTCTTGCCAGTGAGGCCAATTTAATGGTCCGGCTAAACGCGCTCTTAGATTTCGTTTAAAAGAGCATGAAGGTTGTTTAAAAAAACAAGAGTTAAAACTTTCTACTATTGCTCAATATTGTTGGTCTTTTCAACACAGGTTCAACTTTTCCTTAGCCGCCATTATCCAAAAATACTCTTCTAACCTTGATCTTGATTTTCGCGTAGCTTACCACATCATTAAAATTCCCTCTCCTTAGCCAATGACAATCAGTTGTCTAGGACTCTTGATTTACCAAGTATTTGGAAAGCATTAATTTTGCTTACCTTTTTTGGTTCCTTTTTCTTTTGTTCTCCAGTACATGTCTCCACTTGTCCACTCAGTTGTTTCATGCTGCTTTCCTCTCATTGGTTGTTTTTTACACGTTCTGTACCCGTATCGTGTAATAAGCTTTGCTGTTTGTTGTACTGAAGAAGAATCTCACTTGTGGATACGAAACAGCTGTATGCTGCTTTTTGTGTATTATTTGTGCATTTTTAAATGTTGGTTTCCTACCTTTTAATATTCTTGCACAAAAGCTTTATTGACTATTTCTACATACCTTTATATTTCATGGTTATTTAATTTTAATCTATTTATTTAAATGGCATAAGATAATTTACATATAACGTGCTTATAAATTCCACAATTGAAACTTTAGAGTAACTAGTTAGTGCCCGTCAAGATTTGACGGTAAATAACTTGAATGTTTCTTTAGAAAAATTCTTGAATTTTTAATTGTTTGCTTTTAAATTAATTTAAATTATTGAATGACGAATTACGTGACGAATTTCTATATTGCATAAGTGATTCTTATTTCTTTAAGGCGATAGATGGCGCTGCCAGTCTAACCTATTCAATGAAGTGAAAGAATTTTAAGTTTATAATTTACAACTAATCATGTTTGCTTTTTATCAGAAATTTACCTAAAAACACCGGGTAGAGAATTTATTTTTACTTATTACGACCTCATTTTTTTTTAATAACAATATCTATTTTCATTGATTTATTTATTTATTAAAACTACACAGGCATTAAAAACTGCCATGAATTTTATTTTTATCTGTCTCTTTCTCTAAAAACCTAAATTTGAAACTTGATGCAGCTAACGATTTAAAATATATATTCTTTATTATTTGAATTTTATTTTACATTTTTATGCATTTTTTTAATATTAAACCTGGATATGAAGGTAATTTCTTTTATAGCTCTTATACGAATATTTTTATCTTTCCATTTTATTTTTTTACTCAAATGAATGACAAACTTTCCTTTTTGACCCACATTCATATATATTCTTGATAATGGTCAGAAAATATAACGAAAATTGTAGATCAGCTCAATTTATTTAATTGATCATTACATGCAAAATATTTTAGCTTAAATATTTTAAATATAAAGTCATTATTTTTTTTTCAAAATATTATTGAGTGTTAAATTTTATTTAATTATAAAACATTCAAAGAATAATAATAATAAAATAAAAATCCTATAACTTCTCTTCCTAATGAAATATGTCATTATTGAAATGAATTACTGACAAAAATATTACACATTTTGCCATTTTTGGGTTCGAACCTGTGGCCTGAACAAAACTTCAGAGCTATAAAGTGCGGAGTTAACCCGATACTAGTTACTCCGCGATACCACTTACTTAGAGAATTAACCGCTAACGGGAAGTCCTTTAACTTCCTTCTAAACTGAAGAAGTTCGAAAAACAGTTGACTCATACGAATGTCTCGAATTTGAGTTCTGATCTCACAGAAATAGTTTTGCGTTTTAATATTTATAACTTATTTTTTCAAAGAAGTGGGTACAACTTAATATAGCAGTTTCCTTCGTTTCTAACTATTGGCAATTCATCAGACGAATCACAGTCCCTAACTTTTATTCTCAAATCACTGTGTTTGTCTTCTGTGTGTAATATGACCAAAACAATTAGACACCCCCGAAATAAACTGTATCTAGCTCTTAATATAGACACAATATAAATTTTAATTTTTAATAATGCTGAAAGAGCCAAATAATATTAACTTTGCGAAAGAATGAAAAGCTTGTTTAGAATAATATCCGAATAACAGACAAACTTAAAACAAATTCGACCTGTGATGTGATAGTTCAACTGAGCGAGCATCTTTATGCATGTGCGGCGCGTCACTCCAAAGTCCGACTTGTACTTATATACTGCGCATGGGCAACTGTAGAATTTTAATTTAAAATTACGGTTAATTAATAAAACATTTGAACATACAAATGATCGATAACAAATCTGTGGCCAAATATCTTTCATTTAAAAAAAAATGGTGTAATTTCATGCAGTAGTTTCTTCTCACGGACTGTCGAAAGAAAATGCTTAGCGTTTTAAATATAAATATTTTGGGTGCGGAATTTCTAAACGCAAGTCTAAAAACAATCGCCAAATTAAAATTACCGATCACTGCAATTCTAAACAAGTCAAAAAAATTTCAAACACTATCTCGTATATAGTTAGGACCTTTATTCTCCCATTTGTTATTTAACTATTTGCAGTTTATCTATCATTGCCAGATATTGGATTTCAATAGAATCTTAAATAATATATATATATATTAATAAATTCGAGTTTAATCCATAATATGTTAAAGGTTGTAAAACTCTACTTAAAATCATGGAAGCAATTATGACAAAAGCATTACAGTGTATGACTGCATCATAGTGAAAAAAATATATACATGCATACTCTAGTGTGGAAAGTTAAATGGATATAGCATTAAATTTAAATTAGTATTTCGTTGTAAAATAAGAAACACTTTTATTCTAAAGAGATAGAATCTGATTTTTTAGGTAATTATAGCATAGATTAAACGGTGAGAAATAATCTTCTAAAAATTAGAAAAAGGAAGTATGCGTAAAAATCTACGATTTTCAATTTTTGTGAGAAAAAATAAAATAGAGGCCCGCAAACGATTGAATTTTTATGTATGTAGTCTTCTTGTTGCAAGTCCAAAGTTTTCCGTCGCTAGTGGAGACATAATTTCCCAGCTGCTGCGGTACAGCGTCCCTTATCTTTATGGAAAAAGAGTTTTGGAACAAAATTGAACGATGACAAAATTATGAATAATATATCTTTTGGGAAATTGACGATATATCATTGGGATATTATATATATATATATATATATATATATATATATATATATATCCCAGTTTCCTTTTTCATTAGTAACAAACTGCTCAGAAAAGTAGTTTTTTTTTTTTTACAAATCTGTACTTTATTCCCTATAGATTACGATTTATTCGTAAGTTATACTTTTTTTAAGAAGTCGCATGATACTTGCATTATATACATATTTATAATACATATGGTATACATATGTTCTTTTCAATTCTTTGTTAGTCTTAGCAGAATGTCTGAGAAAAACTTTTATACATACGAGTACAATAAAACATGAAAAATATTTATGGATAATCTGTTATATAAGCTATCATAACATATTGCTATTTATTCCTTAATACGCTTCGTTGTTAGATATTAAGTTTATAGAATTATATTGGCGTATTGTTTTAATAAGTGTTTTGATAGGAAACTCTTTTGTGTGTTATGGAGTTGTACAAATAAAGTTTTCATAATTACGATAAAATAAAATATATAGAGAGAAGCTCTATATCTTAATTTTTTTCAGGTTTCTCTAGCAACTACTCTATTTTCTTTCCTTCCCACCTTCCTATTTGCGGTTTTTGGTTTCTCCCTCTATATCAGCGGTTGTCTTTCAGGCTGCAGCAGTCCTCCTGATGACGACTAGTAATATTTTAGTTGAAAGAGCTCGGGTTTTTAACATCTTCTGACACCAATGTTTTTAACATCTGGGTTGTTTTAAATGTATTTAAACTTTGCACCTATTTAGTAAAGAAATGTATTGTGAATTAAGTATTCATATTGCTCATTTCCGATAAAATAATTTTAAAGAAACAAAAACAAAATCTTCTGGAACATTTATATGAATTTTTTTTTTCCTCGTTAAACTATATATTTCGTTACATCGTTATTCTGCTTTAGAAACTGTAAATTTAAATTTATGCTTTTTTCTTCTTTTTATGCATATATTTCAAATGGAAAGTGTTTATTCAGTGCCTCTTTTCCAAACAAATATAATATTTTGCATCTAATAAATGTATTTCATTCACAATAATTAATGAGATTTTAAAAAAGGATACAATTTAATATTTATTTTATTAAAAATTTGAAAATGTAGATATTTTACTAGGAATAAAATAGAAATAAAATGTTAAAACTATTTTTTTCAATTAAATACTAAATTGCCATTTAAAAAAGAATGTTTTTATTTGATTTTAAATTATTATATCTAAAACTGTAAAAATAAATTAATCCATGTAAGTACATCTTACATTTCTCAAACATATTTCTTAATTTGAAATTCAGTTTTAATTAATTTATTTCATTAAATGTATTAATATCTTTTAATTTGATTATTCGTTTGCAATAATCTTACTGAAGCAATTTACTTTCTATGAGAACATAGCTTAATATGTCTATAAAAACAAAATACCTCTGTAATGAATGTGAGTTTTCTAAAAAAAGAAAGAAATATTAATCAACTTAAAATATGTATTATTTATTTTGATTTCGATTTTTGTAATTTTTATCATACTTTTTATTTTTTCCTCCGTTAGTTAAATCAATAATCATTCTAAGATATTTTCCTTAGTTTATATTATTCCGTTTTACGTTTCATTACTCATTAAAACAGGCGAAAGATTCGGTATTACAAAAGTTTCTTTTAATGAAATATAATTAAATCGTTTACACTTCAGTTAATTCATTCATAAGTCCTCAGAGATTAAAAATTAATCATCGGAAGTTCAAAATGTTTAGACGAAAATCCTATAATGAATAATTTCATAATTAAAATAAATTCCTGACGTGTTTTATTTTTGAAAATCAAATGCAGATATAGAATGAATATTTTCTAAATCATCAAATAGTATTTAAAAAAAAAGTTGAATATGTAGTTATAATTTAAAAATGTTTACTTTATATAAAAAAAAAATATTGATAGTTTACTAATAGACAAATCTGTTTTTTATAATACTCGTATTATAAATATATTTTAATTGATTGATTGATATACTATGCTATCATATAATAAACGAACTACAGTGCTCAAATCAGATATTTTACTCCAGGAGGATTTTTTGTTCCCGGATGGGGTTCCGGGAACCCCATTCCACTCCTAGAAAATAATTTAGAATAAAATAATATTTATTACAGATCGAGCATTTCAGTGCTTTTGTGCAAAATGTCAAACACGAGCTGAATTCATCACTGTCCAAGTATAAGTTGTCATTTGTGTCGTAATCCCGTCATTGTATAAGGAAAATATTTGAAAATTTACATGATTTGGTTTCATAAATCCCAATTTATAGAACATTTTTTCAGGCAAAAATTTAAAGAGTTCATAGGACCAAGCTTCATTACAATAGATATTTCTCAATCTGCAATTAATTCCACAGATTTCTTCCATTTTTAGGATTTTTTTATACGTAAACTGTTTAAATAACATGTTGTATAATTTTATTTTTCAAATGTAACAACAGCACTTTTAAAAGGTTTTACAAAATTAGGTTTAAAATAAATATATATATATTTTTTATTATATAGTTATACCAATGTAAAAGATGGATTTTTTTTCTACATTCGAATTTCAAATTATGTTTGTAAAATATCTTTTGTTTTAATCGCTTGTATTAATACAATACGTCTAAATGACTGTAGTTTATAGCCAAGCCATGTCGCAAAATCTACTTGCTTAATGAATGTCGTGTAAACTTCTTGACATATGGTATAGTGAATTTTTAAATTGAAACATATTTCTAAAATGTTTAATGAAATTATGTTTAAAAGAAATTATTTCTGCTATGATAAAGTTATAAAACTGTAATATAGTGTTTTTCTCTTTTAGATTTCGAATTATATTTGTAATATATATACATATATTATTTTATTCGTTGTATTAATTTAAGTTTATTAATATAATTACTGTTGTTTAAAATTATGTCTGAAATTTACAATATGTAAAAGAATTTGTTTAAAATATGGTATAATAAATATTCAAACAGAACGTGACTACTACGTAAAATTTGTAAAATTATGAAAGATTAATGTATTTCGTATTGCGACTTGTGATTGAAGAATAATTTTCGTAGCTTGTATTAATATATTACTTAGAAGGGGCTTTTGTTTAAAGCTATGCGTGAAAATTGAAATGTGATTTCATTATATTATATTTAGTCATACTAAAAAGTACTAATCAAATAATATTTATCGTTATTATTTATGATTGATTAATTTTATTGTATTCAAATAAAAGCAATTATAAATGTATCTTAACACAGTTAAAAGCTAGTCGAATGGGGCAATCCCAAAACTTTTTTCTATCTCATAAATGTTACTAATTCGAAATTAACTATAACAGTGCAAAAGTTAAATGGCAATCTATGCCTATCGTGAGGATTGTAAAGGTATGAAATTCCGTGCATTAGTTCTTGAGATATGGCTATCGCTAAAACCTTGTAAATCCTTCAAAATGCATCATAACAACGTCACTTGTTCGGTGATTAACACTAAAATCTAATCAGCTACAGCATTTGTCAACGTCTAGCTGAAATCTAAGTCAGATGAAAATTCGTTCTTTAGTTCTTGAGATGTAGCTATTGCGGAAAAATGCAGCATAGCAGCTCAATCTGTTGGGTGATTTACACCAAAACATAAACAGTACCAATTCGCATCAAGATTTAGCTGAATCTGAAGTTTGAGGAAAATCCGTGCATTTATTCTTGAGATAGAACTATTGCGGAAATTGTGAAATATGCAGCATAGCAACGCCACCTGTTGGGAGATTCACACCAAAATGCAAAAATCACCAATTCATGTCAAGGATTAACCTAATCTGAGGTTTAATAGAAATCCGTGCATTGTTTTTTGAGATAGAGCTATTGCGAGAATCGTGGAAAATGCAACATAGCAGCGCCACCTGTTCGGAGATTTAGACCAAAACGTAAATATTATCAATTCATATCAACCATTAACTGAATCTGAAATTTGATGAAAATCCGTGCATTAATTATTGAGATAGAGCTATTGCGGAAACCGTGAAAAATGCAGCATAGCAGCGCCACCTGTTGGGCGATTCACCCCAAAATGCAAAAGCATCTATTCATGTCAAGGATTAACCTAATCCGAAGTTTGATAGAAATCCGTGCAGTACTTATTGCGATAGAGCTATTATGGTAATTGTGTAAACTGCAGCATAGCTCCGCCACCTGTTGAGCGATTTACACCAAAAACTAATCAGCATTAATTTATATCAAGGACTAACTGAATATAATTTTTTTATCACAGTCCGAGCATTAGTTCTTAAGATAGAGCGCCCAAAAAATTTGTGTCACATACCAGCAGACAGACACACATAGTCACAGACTCACAGACCGACATTCCGTAAAAACATATTTTTGGAATCTCTGAACCCTAAAACGTGAAAATTCGTCGAATTCGAACATTTTCATGAATCCAATACCTTGTTCTTGTAAAGATAGAAGAAAGTAAAAATTATGTAAAACAAGTTGTAGCATAATATTATGATCTAGAATTAATAAAATAATAAGAATGAGCAAAATTCAACAAATATTCAAACTTATGGAAATTTTCAACGCCATAGAATGTGTTTTGCTTTCAAAACTATAATTTAAGTTATCTGGTTTTGAATTAATTTCTTCAGATCATGCATGAAAGTTAAACTAAAATATTAAATACATAAGACTCGTGTTTTCTTCCACCCCCCACCAAAATAAAATAAAATGATTTTTAAGAAATATATATTATAAAATCGCTTAATTATGTAAAGGAATTATATAATGAAACTCGCGAAGTTTCACAGAACAGTAGGTTTGACCTGTTGTGTTTATTTAATTTAAATGTATTTTTTACTGATAAACGGAAGATGTATGCATATTGTAAGCATTTTTATACTTGTTACGGATGTTTTTCCGCCAATTCGTGTCAAACAATTTAAGGTGAAATTCCGCAGTCTCTCCAAAAAAGCAAGTTTTCTATTTGACAATCCTAAGCTCTCATTTTATTTCTAAATAAAGTTAAAGAACACACTTTTGAATTTCATTGTATTTTGATCTAGTAGATGAGATATTTAATTAAAACTTGGCATAGCTATTGCAATGGGTTTACGGTTTTTCTTTTTTTTCTTCTTTTTTTTTTGTAAATGGTTGTTTTGTGGTGATTGATCTAATGCATTTGGGGATGATTGGCCAGGTTTAAATCTCATATTTACCATCCAAGATAATTTAGTACATTTTTATAATTGGAATTTATTTAACAACACTAATAATAATGAACTTTTTTCAGTAAACAAAAGCTTTTCTTTTTCCGTATAATACAATATTTTATTTCAAATTGAATGAAAAAACTAGACAAATATGCCAACCCCAAAACTTTCTTCTATATCATACATGTTAACACTGAAAAATTAAATGACAATCTATCCCATCATGAGGATTCTAAAGATATGAAATTCCGTGCATTAGTTCTTGAGATAGGACTATCGCAAAAATCGTGTAAATTATGCAAAATGCGGCATATCAGCGCACCGGTTAGGTGATACACATCAAAATCTAATCATCTACTATCTATGTTAACTTCTAATTCGTGCATTAGTTCTTAGTTCGTGCATTAATTCTGAAAAATGTAGCATAGCAGCGCCACCTGTCGAGCGATTTACACCAAAATGTATAAAATGTCAGTTCATGTCAAGGACTAACTTAATCTGAAGTTTGATGAAAATCCGTTCATTAGTTTTTGAGATAGAGCTATTGCGGAAATCGTAAAAAAATCCACATAGCAGTGCCACCTGTTGAGCGATTTACACCAAACACTAATTAGGACAAATTTATACTAGGGACGAACTCATTCTGAAACTTGATGAAAATTCATGCATTAGTTCTTCAGATACATCTGAATCATGAAAAATGAAGGCCGGCAACGCCGCCTTTTGGGTGATTTGCACAAAAATCTAAACAACACTTATTTATATCAGGAACTAACTGAATCTGAAGTTTCATGAAAATTAGTGCATTAGTTCTTGAGATAAAGCTATTGCGATACTCATGAATGAAGCAGCATAGCAGCACTCCTGTCGGGCGATTTTCACCAAAAAGTAATCAGCATCGACTAATATCAAGGACTAACTGAATCTGAATTTTTATGCAATTTCTTGCATTAGTTCTTGAGATATAGCTATTAGAGAAATCATGAAAAATGCAGCACAGCAGCGCCACCTGTTTGACGATTTACACCAAAAAGCATTCAAAACCAGTTTATATCAAGGTCGAACTGAATCTAAAGTTTTGTGAAATTCCGAGCATTAGTTCTTCAGATAGAGCGTCCACAAATCTTTTGTCACATATAGACTCACAGAGTGACATACATAGTGACAGACTGACAGACAGACATTTTCTAAATCATGTTCAGGTTCTTCTACTAAAACATATAAATCCATCGAAAACGGAAGTCGAAATTTTTCACGAATCCATTACTTTCTTCTTGTAAAGATAGAAGAAAGTAATAACGAGAGAAAAAACCTATTTATAAGTGATTTGAAGGATAAATTAATATAAAAAAAAATTAAATTTAGAAAAGAAATAGTCAGAATGCAGTTAAATTCTAAATTTTGAAATATATATTTTATGCCTTATGTACATATATCACATCTTGTGCTATAGATATGCCGTTAAACTCTTCTGGAAGCCTATGTTGGCTACCACACCAAATTATCAGTAGCGATTTAAAAAAATTATCATTAAAAATTTGATTTCCCTTATTATGAAAATATTCATTCCTTTTTAACATTGTGAATGTGAAATGCTACGATATAAAGAATCATTTTTACCCATATCGAAATAAAATAAGCATGCTTCTTAAAAAATCCATTAAGTAAATCAAAGTAATTGAATAATTTATCAATACAAGTTTCTCCTATATCAATAAATATTTAAAGAGACAATATTTTTTTGATTTAGTGGGTGAAATCTCCTTTACAGTGGACTAGACCTCCGTGAAGTGGGGAGGTTTCGCACAGTTAACACATTTATGAAAAAAAAAAAAACCCTTAATATTACCAATTTGAAATTTTAATGCTGTAAAAGCAGAATATGTAATAAGATGTGTATATATTGCAAGTTGAGATGAAAGGAAAGAAGTTAAATACGAATTAAGAAACTTTTAGTAAACATCATATTTCTATCGTATTTGTAATGAATCTTCTATAATATTACGTTTAAAGCACAATTTTACTTAGATTTAAAGAAACAGATGAATTATAGAAAAATGAAAAGTTTCAGAATTCTATCTTCAATAGATTTTATACAAAGTGTACCTAAAGGGGAAAAGTTTTAGGAAAGCTGCAGGCATTTACATACACAAATATTTTAATTTATAAAAGACTTAACTAAATAAATAATTAAAACTAAATATTTAATTTTTTTTAAAGATTTATTTTTGTATTACAGATAAAAATAGCCAGTTATTTTATGAAAAATATTCATAAATTACAGTTATAGATTGACATTAAAATTTTATTCACTATTGAATCTTATAAAAATGTCTTTGAAAAATCAAATGAAGTTTTTTTTTTCTTTTTTTAAGAAAAGTTTTGCAGGATTTGGGATTTTTTTTGTTTCACTTCGCAATCGAAAGATGGCTTTTACTAGGCCTGGGCCTTAAATCGATTTAACTCTTAAATCGATTTAAAGCTTACATCGGAAATCCGATTTACCATTGGTCTTAAATCGATTTAAGCTAAAATCGGAAATCGCGATTTAGCTAATGTCAAATCGTGATTTAGCCAATGTCTTAAATCGCGATTTAGCCATTGTGTTAAATCGCCATTTAGCCATTGGCTTTAAATCGATTTAAAACAAAATACTGATTCAGAACTAACATCGGAAAACCGATTTATCTACTTTGATGTATCTACCACTTACATGCCAAGCTGGTGTTAAATAGATTTAGGAGGATCCGATTTAAGCAAACATCGCAAGCCTCAATGCTTTCCGATTTAAGACAAACAAGGCAAGCTGGTGTTAAATCAATTTAGGACGATCCGATTTAAGCAAACATCGCAAGCCTCCATGCTTTCTGATTTAAGAAAAAGACGATTTAATGAAAACAAGGCAAGCTGGTGTTAAATCGATTTAGCAGGATCCAATTTAAGAAAAAGGCGATTTAAGAAAATGATGATTTAAGTAAGAATTGATATTTATATATCTATTTTGTAAACAAGATTCAGAGTTTACGAGATTGGAATGTGTATTTTTCAGAAATTAAGAACTTATATAGTGGAAAGTTGAAAGGAAAAAGTAATGTTTAAATCTTAAAATCCAAATTCATCGAATTTCAATTTATATGCTAATGCAATCTTTTGATGATAAATTAAGTTTTCACATATTTGAGTAATATTGCAATATGTATTTTTTATTTTCCAATATTCTGTAATTAAAATGTTTTAAAGTAGAATCCTGCATTGTTTCAAAAGATTGTTTTCCTGAAATTCATTCAGCATTTATATGATTAATAATAATAATAAAGTTTTATATTTAAAATCGAAACTCATCGACATGCAGTTTATACTTTTATGCATTCTTATGATGAAAAATTCATTTTTTACATGTTTTAGTAATATTTTAACATTTATTTTTTATTTTCTATTATTTTGTAATTAATGAAATTATTTTAAAGGTATAGTCATGCATTGTTTTGTGTATCACTATTTGGCCGTGATCCACATTAAATATTTTTCTTTTACTAATAATATTTTTTTCCTGAAATTGATTGAGTATTTATGGCTGGAAAAAAAAGAATAAAGTTTCATATTTAAAATCCAAATTCATCGAATTTCAGTTTTTATTTTTATGCATTCTTTTAATGATACATTCATTTTTTACATGTTTGGGTAATATTTTAATACATATTCTTTATTTTCTATTATTCTGTAATTAATTAAAATATTTTAAAATAGTCATGTATCAGATTTGACATCCGATTTCAATGCCAGTCACATGGATTGAGTATCTTGCTGAAATTGATTCACTATTTATATCCAAATTCATCCATTTTTTGTTTATATTTTTATGCATTATTTTCATCAAAAATTAATTTTCATATGTTTAGGTATTATGGGAATATTTTAGTTTTAATTTATTATTATTTTGTAATTAATTAAAAATACTTTAATAAAGTTCTGTAATGAGTCAAGTAACTTTATTTTTACAGCAGAATGAGGGAGGGCTGGAGGAGGCATTCATTAGATTTTTCTGCAGATCTGCGATTTTTTGCTTTTTTGACATTTTGTTATCATTAAAAAGAGATATATTTTAAGATTATATTTTATTACTAATCTTAAAGATGGCAACAACCACGAAAAAAATCAGCAATTTCAGTGATGTGCTCCAAGGGTCACACTTTCAATCCTTCTACATCCGCTATATAAATGTCAGCATTTATGTTAAACAAATCTTATTTTAATCTAAAAGTTAAAAAGATATAAAATTGCACCTTATTTCTCATATCTCACCCCCCCCCCACTTTTTTTTTACTACTTTTCTCATCACGGTAAATGAATAGTTAAATTCATCATTGAAGTCTTTTAATATGCTTCTGTTTTACCTCAGTAACTTTTTAAATCTGTGTTTGCCAAAAAAAAAAAAAAAAGTATGTAGGCTGTTAGCAATGAAGTGCAATTGAGTGGACTAGGGGAAGCCCCCCCCCCCTCTTAAGGAATTTAGATTGTAGCATGCATAACAAGTCAGACAAAAAAAAAATCATTTTCTTATATTACTTCTTATAGAATGAGTTTATAAAATGTATTACAATAGGTCACTAATTTTTAAAATGGAAAAAAAAAACTAGTGTTTTGGGACATTCAAAGCTTTTTTATGTGTAAAATATACCTCTTTTCAAAATTATTTGACAAATTAAAAGCTAAGTATACTAAATAATACAGGAGGGGGGGGGGGGGCACATAAAGATCGTATTTTGTTATTAAAACTTAAAAAATAGGCTTCCATATTCTAAAATGTAAAATCGGTGTTAAATCGCGATGTAGCACTAAATCGCGATGTTGGATGGATGATAAATCGATTTAAGAAATTTCTACATCGCCCAGTCCTAGCTTTTACTGTTATTCACGATTACTGAAACCTATTTAAATATATATATAATACATTCATAATTTTTTTTGGTAATTTGTAATGGTTTATAATGGTTAAGGTTAGTTGAAGCAAATTGGCCATGATTTTACAATGTGATTATGGAACTTCTGAAAATTTAGCTTCAAAAAGCTAATGTTCATTTGAGTTAAAGTCTGAACTTCTGTAAATGTGTTCAGTTAGATTCCCTCTGTCAGACAGAAATGCTCATCATTTACATTTTAATACTTTAAAATATAAAAATATGCCTATTTCCTCTTTCTCTCTTCATGGGTCCAGTTGTCCCATAAAAATGGGGTAACTGGACTAGGTGTCTCTATGTTCCACACGCGTTTATTGCTTTTCATATTGGATATCAGGTCTTGTTTGAAAAAGTGTAAAAAAAATTTAAACCAGGCAGATCATGTAAATTATGCATCAACTAAAGAGCATTGTAAGGGAAACCTTTTCTGTCAATGTGTCTAAAAAGAGCAATTAAGGGCAATATATTGGATTTATTTATACCAAAAACATAACAATTAAGTAAGTACGTATGTATTTTAGTATAAGTAATAAGTATAAGAGTCACATGAGTATTTTAAGGAAAAAAATAGCAAGGTAAATCTATGATGAAACGGCTATGTAAGTACTTAAGTATTTTATTTGTATCCAGGGGTCGTATTTTATTGGGAAAATTTTATTGTTCCTACCAGAACTCTTAATGAGTTACCTTCACGATCATTTTATTTAACATATTCTAAAGAAACATGCGATGAAGATATTATTTTAAAAATAGTTGTAGGAATAATAAAAGTCTCCCCATAGAATGCGATCCCTCTATATCGTACAATTTCAAGGTTTGGCAATCTCGCTTTCAGGGGCAAGGTACTTGCATTCGTAAAATGTTGAAATAATTTAGTGACACTAGTATTTCTAACAGAATCTATTTGTAAATAAGCGAAAGTATATTTTCGCGTACTTAATAAAGGTGAAATTTTCATTATAAAATTCCGGTGCCAATGTGGCAATTAGGGATTAAAATTATATGACGCCCTAACGACATCACCGCCTCAAAAGGGGTCAAGAAATTTAGTTTGATACCACTCAATATGCTATTTTTTAAGTTCATTAAGTAATTTTAATAAGGTATTCTATCATTTTCTTTATTGTGAGCAAAAAACAATGGAGAAACTTACTTCCCGTAGTAAGAGAAACTAAAAAAAATATTTATAATTATTGGGGTAACTGGATCCAGCATGGTCCAGTTAGTCCGTATACATGTCCAAGTTACCCCATTCTTGAAATATTTATGGGGTAACTGTGACGCCGGGCTTACATTTTAAACATGAAGTAAATATGAATAGATACCTAATAATATTAATGTAGTTATATGCCTAATCTTAAAAAAAAAAAAAAAAAAAAAAAAAAAAAACGATTGTTTAATAAAAGTAATTACAGTAATTTAATAAAAACCCGAAGAGGTTGAATCATATTGACGTTGTTTAAAAAAAAAAGAAACGCAAAGTTTTCACAACCTATTGCAGCAAAGTGAAAGTTATGATTGAGTTAACACACATTGTTTTATGAAGTAGAGATTAAGGTGCATTGTTTGCAAAAGCTATAACTTAAAAAACATCAATAGTTTTTTTATAAAATAGCCTATGGCCCAGTTACCTCTTGGGTCCAGTTACCCCAACTAACCTTATATATATATATCATTAAATGAAAGCTAACTTGCCAAACATTTTTTTTCAAAATACATTTGACACATAAAATTATATTAGGATTCTGTTTATTTTTATAAATAAAAAAATTAACTATTTTATGAAAATAAGATCATTCGTAAAAGAGAAATAATTTTTCATTTGAAATTTAACTCGATATGACTTCTTATAAAAATGACTTTTTAAAATTAATAATAACATTGTTCGGAGGACGAAATTTTAGTCATGAGACAAATTTCAGAACAGTTTTATGACATTGAACAATGGATTTCGTTTGAAAGCACGCATAATAAAAATACCATCGGAAGTTTAATAAAAGTTCATGGAAATTTTCTTGTACAAAAGTAATGCAAATTTCTTTTTAAGTTAATCAAAACTTCATCATATTTCTGATCAGAATGGAGAATGTCATGTTTGCAGAAAATCTGAAACTAAAGTTTACTTCTCCCGCATATGATTGAAAAGTAAAGAAATAAAATTTATATAAGTCATTGAAGCAGTTCATTCATATTATTGAAAAAGTTAATGGAAAAAATATTATTTTATTATAAAGTGTATTTTAAGTATTGACAACTACAATATATATTTATTCCGATATTGTCAGAAAGGTGATACATCGCACATGATTTTTATCAAAGTAAAAAGGGAAACTTTAACACTTTGATTACGGGGTTGGGATATGTTTCATCTCGGAGACTATTACTTTATTCTGTTCGCTCTACTTATAGATATTTATTTCTTTCCACTTAAACCCACAATAATTCAAAGAGGAAAAAAAAATGTAAAAAAAAAATCAATTTTTGTGGATGTGTTAGAAGTAGTTGAATATTCAAAATATGAGGACCGGCAACTATGTTCAAATTCGTATACCTGAGGCCATAAAATACATAACCCTTTCCGGCGCGGGGCAATTCTGTTTATAAACTGATGAAATAATGGACTGACACCAGAAATTATAACTAAATTTATTAGAAAATATGAACTTGCTTACTTTGAGGTAGAATATAAGAGGAGAATTTTAATTAAATATTCTTGATGCCGTTTAGTCCAGGCAATAAGGGATTTTAACTGGAAAAATTAATGGTAGTTCTGGAAATCGGTTTACTTTATGTTTTTTTGGGTCGCTGAATCCTAATTTGTAACTTTCCACCAAAATTTCCCCCGGCAACTGCCCCAAAATTTGGTAAAATGGCCCCCAAAAAACGTTTGTATTAAAAACGTTTGTATTTTTTGTTGTTTTTCGGAAAAAGTATCTAGAAATTCAGAAATTAGACAAAATATGCAACAAATAAGATACATGACATTATGACGTGGGATGAATGGGGAGGGGGTATCTGCCTCGGAAAATGCGCCGCGGTGCTGCGTGGACTAAGTTCGCAATTCCACTTAACTACTCACATCGTTTACATGCGCTATCCCGTCTCCCCTCCAAACTTTCCCTATAAGGTTTACTTTAAGCTTTTCGGATGGCTGAATCCGAATTTTTAACTTCACCACAAAAATTCTCCCCCCCAAATCCCCAATATAGTTGTTTTTAATTTAATTTTTTTATTGTTTTAGGGGAAAAGTATGTAGAAATTCAGAAAGTAGACAAAATTTGCAACAAATAGGATATATGACATTATCACACAGGATAAATGGGGAGAGTGGGGGGAGGGGCTGCCTCGGAACATTCCCCGCGCGCTGTTCTCAAAAAACAAATTATTTTCAAAAAGTCAATTTTGGGGCGGGTTTGCCGGTTAAATTTGTTTGGGACGTTACAAATTCGGATTCAGCGACCCAAAAAACATATAGTGAGTCGAAATACAGAACTAGCATTAATTTTGCCAGGTAAAATCCCCTATTGCCTGGACTGGCATAACTTAGTGCACGTAGTGCCCGCAGTGCATGTTCAGAGGCAGCCCTCCTCCTCGTTCATTTAAAAACATTTTTTTTTTGGGGGGGGGGTGCGGGTGGTGTATTTTGGAGGGAAGATAAAAATTCGGATTCAGCTACCCAAAAAACTTAAATTAAACCTTATAGGAAAAGTTTGGAGGGTAGACGGGAGGGCGAATGTAAACGATGTGAGTGGTTAAGTGGAATTGCACAACTTAGTCCACGCAGAACCGCGGCGCATGTTCCGAGGCAGATCCCGCCTCCCCATTCATCCTACGTCATAATGTCATACATCTTATTTTTTGTTAATTTTGTCTACTTTCTGATTTTCTAGATACTTTTCCCCTAAAACAATAAAAAAATTGATTTTTTTAATAAAAAAAGAGTGGGGAGGGGTGTTGCCGGGGGAAATTTTGGTGGGAAGTTAAAAATTTGGATTCAGTGACACAAAAAACATATAGCAAGCCTTTTCCAGAGCTACCATGAATTTTGCTCGGTAGAGCCCCTACGGTCTCTATTGCCTGGACTAGTTTGTCAGTTTTGGAATTAAAATTAGGTGTAATTTTTTTTTAGGACACCGCCCTTAAAAGGGTTAAAAGTGTATCTTGCCGGCAGCAGTTATGGTATTTCCCCCCCCTTTTCATCCCCCTCAAGCGCTATATTGAATAGCACAGCGGGCTCAGAAAATAGGCCACGCCCGAAAAAGGTGTGAGTGCGCAAAATATGAGAATCGTATTTTTCCAACTGATATACGCTTAGAAGAACCCAAATATTAATATTCTGGATGGTGACTGTCCATTTTACTGTTTTTTTTTATAAAACCCCTTCCCCCCTAAGGTATTGGGTGCATGCTGTGGAGTCTTAATATTTATTTTAAACAACAGTTATTATAATGGAATTAGTAATTATGGGTTATTATATTAAACAACAAAAAAGGTAAAGTTTAAATTATTTTATTATTCTTAAAAAGTAAATCTGCAGATCATGGGTCTTAACGTCAGTTTTGGATGCATTTTTTTTAAATTAGAAAGAGAGAAAAACATATAAAATTCTTTGAAGCTTCCAGAAATTAGAAGCATCAAATTAAACATGATTTTATGTGATGGTATTCCAATAAATTGCTTATTATTTTAATATTTTTCAAGGATACATTTCTTCAGGGGGATCTGAAACCCCATATTCTTATCAATTTTATCTTCGAAATTTTCTATTTGTGTTGTATCATGATTATTGTATACCAACTAACTGAGAAGCAAAAATAATAGTTTGCCAAATAATTTTATAATTTTGACAAGTTACAACAATTAAAAAATATAATATAGTTCTTATTCGTAAAAAGTTAGATTTCCCAATTACATCTGTAATGTTTGCCAAGTCTACCTGAAATAGAAAGTGTATTATAGTTTTTATTAAAGTTTTAATCAAATTTTCAAAATGTAACAGCATTTTCGAACGTTTGGAGGGAAGGCTCCTCCTCCCCCCTAGGATGGCCCTCCATTTTCGTATCCGATTCGAAAACTGAAATCAAACTCTTTTCACAATGAAGAACCTAGCAGTCTGAAACTTTTTGTTGGATCATAGAACTTTCCGCAAATATATATCTGGCTATCTTATTCTTGCGCATAGTGAGAGCACCAAATTACATTAACTTTCAATATTTATGAAAAATCTGATTGCTACTGAATGGCTTGAAATGTTTTTTTTTTTGTTGTTGTTTTTTTGGTAGATTGAAATTTTCAAAATGCCTCTCCACCGAGTATCCTACACTTCTTTAGTTCTATTTGATATACAAGTGCCATAACATTTACTACAGAAATTTTGAATAGTGCAATGAGAAAAGTTCAAAATTCATTCCACAACGGTGATTACCCACTATGCCTATTTTAAAGCGATTTTAGTATGCTATTACTATCGAGTAGATGAGGTTATATAACTCGATAATATCTTAAATCTAAATATAATAGTATGACCACCATAACTGTTTGTAAAAATTGTAAAAAAAAAAAAATTGATTTTTAAATTATGCTAAATTATAGTAAAATCAGTTATGCCGATCAGAAGCTGATGCTTCATGCACAATATAATTTAATAGACTGTCTCTTTTCTAATTTTGAATATCTCCTAACCTTGATCTCGTGATCGTGGATTTTCATAACTCATGCTTTCAAATCACGGATAATAAAAATACGAGAGAGCCAGTTAGTTTGCTGATCACGCACGTTATAAAGAAAATAAACTATTAAAAATTGACTTAATAAAATAGTCCAATCTTGAACGGTAGATTCACCTTTGTTTATTATATAAAAACATAAAACATTTAAAATGCTTCATTTAAACACATTACTACATATGTGTGATAGAATATATACAAATGTTTTTAAAAATTAAAAACACTAGATGTTAAAATGATAAAAAAGCTACTCCAAGCGCTTTCGGCTAACCTTAAGCCTTTGTCAAGGAGAAGAGAATTGACTGAGAAAACATTCGCTCTCACTGCTACACATTGACCGAAAGCACTCTTCAAAGATGCCCGCAGGTGGTCGTATCCATTAAACTGAAGGATGGGGAAGGTAGAGAAAGCTTAATCCTCCAACAGACCGAACTCTCCTGTAATATGGAATAAATTAAACCAGATACGCGGAATTTGGTATGATATTACGTCATTACAACAATTTTCTGCTAGCGTTAAAGTTTCCAAAGACTCTAAAATAGCACAACTATTAAAATCGGAAGCCTGCATAATGACTCTCGCTCTATTGAAAAGGATGTCAATATCTTTAGTTTGAAACAGCCTTGAGAGGGCGGTAGCCGGTCTATTTTTATTAATATCCTGCATATGCTCTTTAACTCTTGTTTAGAATTTTCTTGTGGTCATACCAATGTAATTTAATATTTTATTTGTTTCTTTACTGCTCTATGGGATGATATAAACTCCTGACTTATTTTCCATACTAATAGGATGAACTCTTTTTTGCCCAAGATTAATTAATTTGGTGTTATCTCTAGCCATTAGCGTTATGCTACATTTCCTTAGGATGTATTTTAATTTTCCATATAAACGAGGAATGTATCAACTGCCATAAATTTAATTTCTTTTTTACTAATACACTCTATTTTGGCTGGTTCTGCGTGCTTAAAATTATAAATCAATTTTTCAATAAATTTAGTGGAAACAACATTACTATTAGCAATTGATTAAATTTTATCCAGATCCTCTTGCAGGTGGGTATCAAAGCACAATTCCAATGCACGTCTAATATAAAAACGGTAAGCTGAAGCTTTATAATAAAATGTAGAGTGGCTATCATAAGGAATTGTATTGTTTGAACGATATAATTTTCTGTAAACAGTCCTATCAATATCAATGAGTTAGTTCATTCCTAGTGCGGGAAACATCCAGTAACGGTAAAGTTCTATTTATTTTTAATTCCAAAGTGGATTTTATCTTATTGTCACTGTTGTTGGCATGTTCAAGTAAATTCATAAGCGCAGGAAGGCCATGATCCCTTATAATTAAGATATCGTCGACAATTCTGACCAATAAACTTGGTTTAAAAGTGGAATTTGAAATAATCTTAGTCTCCAAAGGTCTAAGTTTTAACTTGGTGAACAACATTCTCTTCTCCTTGACAAAGGTTTAAGGTTAGCCGAAAGCGCTTGGAGTAGCTTTTTTATCATTTTAGCATCTAGTGTTTTTAATTTTTAAAAACATTTGTATATATTATATCACACCTCTGTAGTAATGTGTTTAAATAAAGCATTTTAAATGTTTTCATCTTTTTATAAAATAAATTATGTTTAAATTCAAATCCTACAAATCGGTCATCCTGACATGGCGTCTCGACATCAGTATCTTCGCTTACTATTTTTTTATGCTCAAACAGCTAAACTCTTGGGACTTTTACGTGATTTTTCTTTCACCTAAATTTTTGATGACATGTTCAATACGCATACACATATACTTAACCAAGTCTTTCCTGGACCTTCATGATCTTCTACTTTCTCTACTTCATACCGATAATGATTCTTGGCTGCAGTTACCTCATATGGCCAGAAATATTTTTCTTTAAGTTTGATAGTATTGCCAAATTGTGTCCTCTTTATGGTGACGATATCTCCTATTTTGTATTTTCGTGGCTGTTTTCTTTTCTTATCACACTGCACCTTGTTTTCTTCTTGTATTTTGAGTATATTTTTCTTTGCTTATTCCTGCATGGCTTCGCGTTCTTCCATCATACATTCGGAAAATTCTTCTTCCAAAATTTTCTTGATTTTTTGCATGTCACTGTCCTTCATTTTAACTCCTGTCATTTATTCAAAGGGACTACACTTGGTGTTTCGTGCTACTGTGCTATTGATAATTCTTTGTAATTTTGTTACATACGTATACAGCTTGGATTCGTCATCACTAGATAATTATGACAAAACGGATATTATCACTCTGTGTATTCTTTCCAACTGTCCACAAATTTTGCACAGTTTCTGTTTTCGCTTCGGATGGTTTTATTGTCCCATTTTCGATTATATAACTCAATAACTCTATTTTCTTTTTAAGAAATTGACATTTTTTGAAGTTAATTTCTAAACCATACGCTGATGTTTTTTCTAATACTCGTTTCAGCTTCTTTATCTGATCTTCTCCATCATCTGAGGGAATCACAAAATCATCCATATATACAATTATAGTGCCTTCTCGCAGTAAATCTTGGAATACTGTGCTTACATCTCTTCGAAATTGATTATTAATATGGCACAATCCGAACGGAAAACGTAAAAATTCGTATTCCCCTTCGTGAGTTACAAAAGCTGTATATTTACGACTGCCTTCTTCAATTTCGACGTGGAAAAACCGTTTTTGAGAACTAATGTTGTAAATACTTTTGCCTTCTGTAATTTATCAATTACATCCTCAATAAACGGTAGTGGGAAGCGATATTTTAATATTTTTCGATTTATTTTCCGATAATCTATACATAACCGGGGTGACCCATCTTTTTTCTTAGTTAGGATTACTGGAACCGCAAAGTCTGAGTAATTTCGTCTAATAATCCCATCTTCCAACCACTGTTGCATTTGCTTACTGACGATTTTCTGCTCAACTACAGGTAACCTCCTTGGCCGTTCACAGATAGGTTTTTCACCCGCCAATAATATTTTTATCTTTGAGCCAGTATCTTTTGTTTTAATCGGTTTGTATGATTCTATTAATTCTCGTATTATTTCTGTGTTAGTTAAATTTGTAATATAATTCAAGTCCACCTCGGCATTTATGCAGTTGATATTAACAATATCTTCCAAACCTCGATTATCATTGTATATATTTGATATGGATACTTCATCTGTTTTGGAAGGGACGTTTAATGTATCCTACTCACACTGTATTACCGTTTATTATTTTAACAACATCTTTCAATATTTTTAACGTCAAGCCTTCGACTGCTTATCTACCTATTATTAAATCCTAGCAAGTTTCTTCTACCACGTAAAATTTATCCTGTATCCATCTACATAAATTTTATGCACGAAATAATTCGTTGGCTTAATTTCTTTTCCACATATGCCCGATATAGATATATTGCCGCTGGTTAACTTTGGAGCGTTTGTTGCAGTATGATATCTTGAGTTGGCGATTGAAATATCACTCGCTTCATCGATTATTGTGTTAGTTTTTATTCCTTAAATATTCAGATTCTTCCTTTCTTACCATTTAACGTGGCCATATTAACTACTTTTCTTTGCGTGTTTCGGCTACAATCTTGGTATTCCGTTTCTCGTCAATTTTGAGTGCGTTGCGGGTTATAATTTGAACAGCCTTGCTGTGTTTTACTCCCAATGGTACATTTCCCACTAACGTGACCAGGCCTGCTACAACGAACACATATTATATGCCCCTCGTGTCTGCCTTGATTCACTTTGTGTCTAATGTAAACTTGGCGCGTTTGCGAACTGGCGTAGACGGCCACTCTCGATCGTTTATCCTCGAAACTCCCGCTTCTATTCCTTACTGATTGTTTATTGCAAATCCTTCGAGCCGTTTCGTAAATATCTATTTTGTTAAGTAAGTCATCTATCTGTTTTAATACTAACAATTCCTCTGCAAAATGTGTCTTTGTTTCCGCAGGTAAATTATGCCTAATTTGATTAACTGCAATTAATTCCGATAATTCCTCAAAGTTATCTATTTAAGGACCATCAATCTATTGATTGAAGTATACCTTCATCTCATAAGCGAAATTTCACCAATTAGCGGTTGGCTCTTATTTGAATGAGAAACATTTCAGCCTAAACTCTTCTGGTGATAGTTTGTAGCGTTTCAAATTAATACATTTATCTAATCTTAATCATGCATTTCGGTTTCACTCTCCTTAGTTATTATATTAATCAAATCTAACGGCATTAGGTTAATTAAATAGTTGACGCACTCTTTTTTATCAATGCCCGTTTGCGACATTTGCCCGTCATACATAGCCATAAACTAATATCATTCGTGCTATCATATTTTGCTTTCGTACTATCATATCATACTAAGCAATTCATATTGCTTACCTGGATTTGTCCTTAGCTTCTTCTTTTCTAGCCTTCTCTTCAAGCTTAGTTTTTGCTTTTCTAGTCTTCTATCGAGCTCAGTTTTTTCTTTTCTAGCTTTCTCTTCAAGCTCAGCTTTTTCTAGCCCTTTTCTAGCTGTCATAATTACTTCTAAGTGGTTTTTTGTAAAATCTTCGTCATAATCCTCTCAGCTTTTAATTAGCTTTATTAGAACAGGGATTGTCGGTTTTTCTGATGGTTCAATACCGCAATCCTCGCAAAGACTTATTACGTCAATTCTCCTAACCTTGTTTAGGGTTCCCATATCTACCTTTCAATATTGTACTTGAATAATTACAATCACAGTTTTTACGCTTGCCTTGCAAATTCACAATCCAACCTTTGAAACAACTGATTTACAGCAGTTTCGTTTTGATTCATATTTGACTACTCATTCTGCTGTTAGTTTCATAAGATTCCGATTATTTATTCCACTACTATTTGCTTAAGATCCCGGCACCGAGCCCCCGAATTTGTAGGAAGGTTATATGTAAAATGTTAATTTATTGATGACTTGAATAACTAGACGTTGGAATAACAACACATACACTTTAATAAATTTCTACAAAGATAATTTTACACCACTTCGTTGATAGCTTCTTCAAATACCTTACATTTCTCACCTAAAACCTACAATACACTTTCTTTCGAACAATCAGATTATGCCTAATAGTGCCTTCATTGGCATTTCATAATACGAAGCTTTATGAACAATATAATTTAGTAGACTGACTCTTTTCGAATTTGAATATTTCCAAACCTTGATCTCGTGATAGTGAATTTTCATAACTCATGCTTTAATGGATAATAAATATAATGGATAAAAAATAATGGATAATAAAAATACCAGAGCGTCGGTTAATTTGCTGATCGTGCACGTTATAAAGAAAGTAAAGTGCACTCATTGCCATAAAAATTTGCGCACCAAGAAAAAGACGTCCAAATGAAACGAAATTTTACACGCGTAAGTACTACTGTGATATAAGTAAGTGAGTAGAAAACTAAAGAAAAAGGATCATTTATTGCAGAAAAAAGTACAAATGAACGGAAATTTTAGTACTATGTTGTATCCCTCTAGCGCGAATGCACGATGCGATACGAGCGAGCATTGAGGCATACAAGTTCCGTATGATGTCCTGAGACATCTTGTTCCCAAGTTGTTGTAAACGTGTTTCGAGTTCAATCAAACTCGTAGGATGTCCAAATTACCGTCCCAAATGATCCCAGATATGCTCGATTGGTTACAAATCTGGGGATCGAGCAGGCCAGGGAAGGGTGGTAATGTGGCGGAGGCAGGCTTGTGACATCCTTGCTGTGTGTGGCCGAGCATTGTCTTGCTGCAAAATGGCTCATGGGAGCCCTGCTACAAGTGGCAACACATGTGGCTGAAGAATGTCCTGGACGTACCGCTGGGCTGTCATTGTGCGACGGATCAATATTAGGGTTGACCGTGTATCGTAAGCAATGGTACCCCATACAAACACACCAGCTGTGGGAGCGGTGTGTCGCTATAAAGCGAAGGCAAGATTGGGGCGTTCACCACGGGGCCTCCATACACGAACACGATTGTCATCGCTGCTCAAATTGAATCTAGACTCGTCGCTGAAGACGACCTGGTTCCATTCCGTTGCAGTACAATCCCGTCGTGCGCGACACCACTCCAAACGGAGGCGTCGGTGGGTGGGTGTCATTGTCAGCACACGTAATGGGCGCCGCGATACCAGACGTCCTTCAGTCACGCGCCTTGCGATCATTCGGGAAGACACAGGGGTCCGTAGTGAAGGTGCTGCCTGTGTCTGGATAGCGGCCAATGAGGCAGTTGGCTCTACACGTGCATTTCGTATGATGTGACGGTCTTCTCGACGACTGGTCTGTCAAGGGCTTCCCGAGCCTGGTCGCCGTGTAAATGACGTCTTTTCAGTCCACTGGTCCCAACACCTCCTCACAGTAAAATCAGAACGGCCTACTCGACGAGCTACTCGCCGAGCTGACCACCCAGCTTCCATCATCCCGATGATTCTTCCCCTCTCGAACTCTGACAGTTGCTCATATTGTCTTCGATGGTGGCGTAACAGCATGTCTACCTCAGCGTTTCCTTTGCAAAAGAAAAGGTACACTCAGACAAGCTCTGCTTACCAGTTTTATACTCTGCCACACATACATATTGTAAAATAATTTCATATTTTTTAAAATGTTTTTCGCCGTAATTACGGAAGCATATGATTTTTATAGACTCTAACTCAGATCAACGAATATCATCTTTTTTTTCTAGAAAATATTATTGTTTATTCCATATTTCTTTGGTCATAACTCCAATTTCACGTATAGGAAAATTCACAATTTCAAAATTTAGGAACTGAAAATTATTCTTAACCCCTTCAGGAGCAAGCAAAAATGGGTCTAAATATTGAATTCTCACCGGAATAATCGAAGAATTTTATTTTTAAATAAGAAAAAAGCAATTTTTCAACGATTTTTCCTCCGAAGTTAAAAATATAAAATTTAGTAAACATTTTCTGGTGAGAATCTTGTTTAAATTAGGTGGGATATATTTTATCCCACCGCCCTTCAAAGGGTTAAGGAAATTTATGCAATCATGTGTTATTACTAAAAAGAAATTCGACATTTTTAAAACAAATTGCTTGCTGAAAAACAAAAATTTCAAATCTTTTTTAATTCGTTATTTCTTCATATTTTTCCCTGTGTTAGGTATTATTTTAAAAGATATTGAACTAATCTTAGATATTTAGAAGAACATAAATTAAAGTCTGAATTCTAATTTTATATTATTATTATTATTATTAATTGTTATTGTTATTATTATTATTGTTTATTTTATAATCTTCGATAATCCAGTCACCGTGAAATGGCATATTTACTATATTATTGGAACTTCTGATGGCACAGGTGTCATACACGCGACATGGTATCTAATAGGCTCCAAAATGGCATTATTTTGCCTGACATGGTAACCCGACTATTGTTGCTTATTTTTTAATAAATTGTTTGTTAGGAAGCTTTCATTACAAAAAGCTACCTATTGCAGCCGTTCGGAGGAAAGCGATTTCAAAAAATTTTGATATATTTTTATCGATCATGACCCCCAGACCCCGAAACCACCCTCCGTTTAAAATTGTTATATATATATATATATATATATATATATATATATATATATATATATATTAGGGTGGTCACAAGAAATCAATTTTCGAATTTTTTGGGGGGGACCCCCAAAAAGTTGCCAATTGACTAGAAAATGAGATTGGCTAAGTTTCAGCTCATTTGGATAATATTAACCCGTGCCTCATTGAGGTTTAAGTTTGAAAAAAACGTGATTTTTCGCAAAAAAATGCTGTTTTTCCTTCATGAAATGAATACAATTAAACCTAGGAACATAATGCAGGTCTCATTTTATATAAAAAAAAGGTTTGCTTTGAAGAACCACACACCATTTTTTTCTAAAAATGTATAGATTTAAAAATATGCTCATTTTTCAGGACCAGACTTCACCTGAATCCTAAAAATTGACTTTTTATGAAAACGCTAAAAAAAAATTTGTTACTTTGCATTTCATCTGCTTTCCACCTTTTGTTTTTCTTTTTTTTCGTTTTGTGAAGTCCAATAAAGTTGTGAAGTCCAATAAAGAAGTCCAATAATAATAATTGATTAAAAAAAAATTCCAAAAAAAAGGGAAAAAATCGAATTTTAAACTGAAAGAATTTTTTAAAAAAAGGGAGGGCAAAGGAAGTATAGAAATGAGAGCAAATAATGCTCAATTGCATTTTATTATTAAAGTTGTGTTACAAGAAAGGAGGCATAATAAAGAAAATAAATTATTTTCCCCTATTAAGTATTTATCTCAGAGTGCCATTTAAATTTGTTTTTGAATATCTTTAAATAATAGTAACAGAAAATAAAGAACGTTAACCCTTTCCGGCACAGAAAAATTCTGTTCGTAAAAGGATGAAATGATGGTCTACCCCGGAATTTATAAACGACATTTTTAGAAATTAAAATCACATTACTTTAACCTTTCATTGTAAAAGCAAAATTTTATTAAAATATTCTTGGTGCCGTTTGTAAGTTTGGAATTAAAATTAGGTGGTCCCGGCGTGGGACACTGCGCCGGAAAGGATTGAAGTGGTAATGGTTTAGATACGGTGGCTTATGTTGACTTTTTTTACCAAAGTATTATCTAAAAATGAAAATGGAACTTGATCCGAGTTAAGATACCAAAGGCGGTTTGTCATTTTAGCAAGTGCTTTGTCTGTAACCTCTTTATCAAATTTTCTGTAGTGAACAAGTGATTTTATTATTTGCAGGTCTTGAATTCGGGGCTAAAGTGACAGTGGAAGTATTGAAGCACGCTTTTGCATAAATATTGATTAAAAATAAGAAAAGATCTCTGATACCTTCTTTTTCTAAATTTGTTATTGAAAGATGATCCCTGAAACAATATATTTTAAGAGAATGAATGGCCTGTGCCTCCATCCATCTGACATGATTAAAAGTACCAGGTGCTTTGAAAAAAAGTCTTTTGCAGGAAGGAGTTCTATAAAAATTAAACAAAGTTGGATAAACTCTTTATAATCATCCCTGAGCTGTTAATTTTTAAGAGTTCCTGTAAGAAAATTTGAAATTTCTTTTGAATTAACTATTTATACCTGTATTTCATCTTCAGTAACATTTGTATACTTACTCTGGTTTAATTTAGACCACCCAATCAGAATTGTTTTTTTTTAAATATCTGGCTGAGGGGCAGTGATTATGCCCATTTTACAATCAAGAACAGCCTTCTAAATTATGCTGGCGGCATGGTAAATAGAGAAGACTTTTCCTTTAACAATTGCTATAGAAGAATGCAGGTTAACTCTGAGGCGACCTGTGTTTACTGCAGTTGTATAAAAAAATATTGCATGGATTTTACCAACTTCCTCCCACTCTTCAACTGCTGAAAATACAGCTTTCGCCTGAATTGTTCCGATACTATTTTCAAGTTGAGGAACTCGTAGTAACTGTTCTTCATCCCCACAACTAATTAAAACTTTTATCCACTCTACATTTTCTTTATTCAAAAAATGGTGAAGCAGTTTTCCACCCCAGTGAACAACAGTTCTCTCTAAATGGGAATTTTAAAATCTGTTTTTGATAAGCTCAGTTTTTTGTTTACGAAACAGTTATTTGCAGAGTCGATGTCTGTGGTTAGCTAGTGGATGTATTCGAAGTCTAGCAGCTTCTCTGGCGTTCAGTTCATTTTGAGAATATTATAAAATAAAATACATAAAACTTGACAATTACTTAGCTGCTTACTGTCGATGATTTGATGAGACATGTGGCCAATTTATAAAATCTTACATTCCTGCCATCATATCAAGAGGGGGAAGGGGTTTTACGGAATGTTTCGTCATTTCTAAAAATAGATAACCATAACAGATAACAAAAACAGCCTTGTAATAAAAAGAAAAATTCAGAGGTTCAACTGCAACACAAATCGAGAAGCTTCTTTCTTACTAGACACAGAACTAGATAACTAATAATCAATTATAATTCGTGAAATATTTTTAAAGTTACAAAAATTGTTCACTTATTTTTGCCTATTAGTAAAAATGTAACAAAAAAATTATCAAAAGTAATAAAATTTTTAATTTGTCATTTATTACCCATGTTTCAAAAATGCAGAGTTTGAGGGTATGGTTCACTAGATGTCCTGAAAAATACTAAATGTTCATTAAATATAAGTTTTCATTAGAGATAAATTTCAAGGCAACAACAGTTTCTATGAAATAAAACAAGAATCAGGTTTCTAAGACAAATAGTTTTCACGTAAGGAAAGAAAAACGACAATTTTTTGCCAAAAATTGCAAATTTTCAAGAATTCAACCTCGATGAGGCACGGGTTAATATTATTTATTTTAGCTGAAACTTTGCCAATCTCATTTTCTAACTAATTGTCAACTTTTAGGAGGGTCCCCCCGAAGAAAACGCTAAAAAAGTTTTCCCCATGTTGCTTGTGACCCTAATATATATATATATATATATATATATATATATATATACATATATATATATATATATATATATATATATATATATATATATATATATATATATAGTATATATGTATTTATCTGACCTATGTCACACTGTAACTCTCGTAATTATGAACCGATTTCGATGTAATTCGGTGTGTTCATAGTATATACCAATGTCTCGACCGAGTTCGTTGGCCAGCTTCATGGGCCGTTTTTATTCAAAATGGCGGCCATTTAAGGTTTTTAAAAAATTTTTAAATTTGAAATGTGGTACCAAAAAATTAAAAATGGAAAAAAAATTCTTATGTATTTGACCTTTATACAAAGATTCCGGAGCAGTTTTTGTTTCGTCTATATCTTAAAAAATGGCTGAGTTATAGCATTTTGAATTTCTAAAGTAGATGACATTTTAAAACGTCCTGAATTTTGTCACGCAATAAAAGGCGTATTTATGAACCGATTTCGATGTAATTCGGTTTGTACATAGTACATAACAATGTCTCGACCGAGTTCGTTGCCCAGCTTCATCCGCCATTTAGTTTGAGAATGGCGACCATTTAAAAAAATTTTAAAAAATTTAAAATTTGAAATGTGGTACCAAAAAATTGAAAATGGAAACATATTTTTTTCTTATGTATTTGAACTTTATACAAAGATTTCGGAGCAGTTTTAGTTTCGTCTATATCTTAAAAAATGGCTGAGTTGCAGCATTTTGAATTTCTAACGTGGCTGACATTTTGAAACGTCCTGAATTTTGTCACTCGATAAGAAGCGTATTTATGAACCGATTTGGATGTAACGTCGTTTATACATAGTGCATACCAATGTCTCGACCGGGTTCGTTGGCCAGCTTCATCCGCCATCTTGTTTAAAAATGGCGGCCATTTAAATTTTTAAGAAAAATTTAAATTTGAAATGTGGTGCAAAAAAATTGAAAATTGAAAAAATATTTTCTTCTTATATGTTTGACCTTGATAAAAAGATTCGGGAGCAGTTTTTGTTTCGTCTATATCTTAAGAAATGGCTGAGTTATAGCATTTTGAATTTCTAGCGTGGCTGACATTTTGAAACGTCCTGATTTTTGTCACGTAATAACAGGCGTATTTATGAACCGAATTGGATGTACCTTTTTGTGTACATAGTACGTACAAATATCTCGACCGAGTTCGTTGGCCAGCTTCATCTGCCATCTTGTTTCAAAATGGCGGCCATTTAAAAATTTTTAAAAATTAAAAAATTAAAATGAGATACCAAAAAATTGGAAAATGAAAAAGATTTTTTTCATATGTGTTTGACCTTAATACAAAGATTCCGGAACAGTTTTTGTTTAGTCTATATCTAAAAAAATGTCTGAGTAATAGCATTTTGAATTTCTATTGTGGCTGACATTTTAAAACGACCGGATTTTTGTCATGCGATAACAGGCGTATTTATGAACCGATTTGGATGTAACTTGGTCTGTACATTGTACATACCAATGTCTCGACCGAGATCGTTGGTCAGCTTCATTCGCCATCTTGTTTCAAAAGGGTTGCCATTAAAAAAAATGAAAAAAAAATTAAATTTAAAATGAGGTATTAAAAAATTGGAAAATGAAAAAGATTTTTTTATGTGTTTGGCCTTGATACAAAGATTCCGGAGCAGTTTTTGTTTCTGAAAATTTGTTCTTTTGTTTATATCTTAAAAAATGGTTGAATTATAGCACTTTGAATTTCTAGCATGGCTAACATTTTGAAACGATCTTGTATTTGTCACGCGATAACACACGTATTCGCCTATTTCGATGTAAGAAGGCATGTGAATAGTATACATCAATACCTCCACCAAGTTCGCTGGCCAGATTCATCAGCCATCTTGTTTCAAAATGGCGGCCATTAAATTAAAAAATATATATATATTTAAAGTGAGGTGCAAAAAAATTAGAAATTGAAAAAGGTTTCTTTCTTAAGTATTTGACCTTGATATAAGGATTCAGGAGCTTTTTTTGTTTGTCTTTACTTTAAAAAATGGCTAGGATATAGCAGTTTCAATTTCTATTGTGGATGACATTTTGAAAAATCTGATTTTTTGCATGCGACAGTACTCGTATATATCAACCGATTCCGATGTGAGTGAGCTTGTCAAGCTTGTGTCAGCTTGGATAAAGCTGACTAATTTCGCGAAATTCTCATTCATTATATTGATAAAAATTAGTAATGAATCTCCTATATTCGGTTTCCACTAAATTGAGCTTCGTGTGTTTGAATGATTTAAGTTGGCTTTTTTAAAATAAGGAATATGAAAGCTACCTCTTCCTCCCGGCACTGGCCGGAAGGACTTTTTACTTTTCTTTTCTTTTTCAATTATATAAATTATTTTGTTCTATAGTTATTAACTAAACATTCTTTTATTTATTGTTATTTACTTTTAAAATAATAAAAAATAATTTAAATATATATATATGTAACTGGTATTCGAAAACGATGTTTTCACCAAATTAACGTGAAAAAAATTCACACCAAACCCGGTACGCATATGATATCTGTGTTTAACGGTTATTTACGTTATTGTGATTAATTAGAATCAGGTAACATACTGAAGAGTATTTGGTATATTTTTATTACATGGACTTTGGCGAGATAGAGAAAATGGCCTTGGCGAGTGAAGTTAATTTTATGTATATTTACTGGCAACGTATTTACATTTCACATACACATAAGCAATTTTTTTTGGTACTACTGAGTTATCCCGTTCATCAAAAATCTATCGCCGAACTTTAAGATTAAATGCCAATAATAGTTGATCGTAAATGCCACATTCCCTTGACTTTAAGTAAGTTACCCGTGTTTACGTCATGAAGTGATTTTTATTTCGACGTTTTATTTTTATTTTTATTAATGTTATACTAATTTATATATTTTTTCGTTATTTAAAATAAAAATTATGTCAATTTGCATAACTTGGCGAGTGGTTTGGCGAGTTATATAATTTTGTGAAATTGGTCGACAGGATAACTAAGTAGTACCTTTTTTTCAATATTTATGATATATTTTTAATGTAAAGAAGAGCTATTTATCAACTTTTAAATACGAACATAAATAATTTGTGGTGCTACTTTGTTATCCCGCCGACCAAAAAAATATTACCAAACTATAAAATTAAATGCCAACAATGGGTGATCGTAAATGTCAAATATACTTGACATTAGAGCTGGACGATATCAGAAATTTACTATCGCAATATATCAACGCGTTAATATTGATATTGGTGATATATTGCGATAACTACCTTAAAATAAGTGGGAGTTGAAAAAAATCTTTATTTCGAAAGATAATTGGTAGGTAGGAGCAATTTAGGTACAACAGTTTTAGAAAACAATGAATCAGTTGTTTTATACTCATCTTCTCACATAGTATACTTTAAATAAATAAATAAATGTATTTATTTATGTATACAAAATAGAAGTTTTTTTTTTTTTTTTTTTTTTTTTTTTTAAAGAACCAATGTTCGATATCCAGTTGCATTTATACCATAGGATTTTTCTTAAAAATTGTAGGTTATCTATTTTTCCTATTTTATGCATTATTCATTAATAACATTTTAACTAAGTTATTTTTCTCGTGTATAACTGAGAATATATATAAATAAAATAAATTTCTTAAATTTTGGATATTGTTGGTTTTAATATGTTTAAAATAAGTGAAACGCAAAAATTGAAATTGATTTATTGCCACATGTCATGCTAATATATTTGTTATTAAATAGGTTTCAGTGGATGACAGATGCAGCAGAAATGTTGTTTCTCAATATTTCTCTATTGTGTCAATGCTTAGTTCAAAAATGAAAAATAAAAAATAAATGTCACTGTATTTATAACTTCCTATCTGTTTTCTAATTGAATACAACATTGAAATCTTTTTTGGAACATAAGTATGTTCAAATGACATCTGAAAATAGTTTTATACTAATTGATTTTTTTTTCATTGAGTAATATTCATTTAAAGCTGAAATCCTGAAGCAGATTACGTTAAATGTACTCGAAAAGCATTCACTCTATCGCTAATACGGTAGAAAAAAGCAAGATCATACGAATAATTCATTGGGCGCATCAATGGAAACTTCTGGACGTTAATAGGTAAGAAACCCAACTCAAAAGCAACCAATGAACAAGCGGAAAGGCTTTGCCAAGGTTGCGAAAAGCGAAAAGGCGAACCTAAGGCGAAGCGTAGTATTTATTCAACAAGAAGTGTATCATTCGTGTACTCTGATTGGTTTTTCTTGAGCCGAGCTTTCTAGCTGCTAAGGTACAGTAATGTTCTGACTCCACACATATTTTAGCTCATGATATATCAAAAGCTTGATATGTTGAAATAGGTCTAAACCAATAGTAGCGACGGAATTAAACACAGAGTATAAAGCTTTATTCAGTAACGAACGTTCAATGAAGTTTTCTGTGAATAACAGGAAATGTAGATAACGTATTCGGATATGTTGGGATATGAAGAAACAGAGATAATCACTGGCGGGGGATATTCTGGTTTGAATAGAATAGGCAGTGAATAAATGGGCTCGTGAAAGTAAGGACTGGAGAAGGTATTGCGATAATAGGTGCGGAATATTTTGCGTTTTTTTCATGGTTTGACGCCGCGCTGCGGAAAGAAAAATGTTCTTGGGATATTGGTATATATATATATATACAGTGGACTCTCTCTATCTGAACACTCTCTAATGTGAACACCCCGGTATTATGAACACATTCCGACGGTCCCGGCGAAACTCCATAGACTTAACATAAGATGAACTCTCTGTATTCTGAACACTCTCTAATGTGAACACCCCACTATTATGAACACTACTTTTGATCCCCATTCAACTCTACCTCTCTGTAAACTGAACGTGTGTTTTCAATCAGAACTCGGGGAATTCCTCCATCATGGAAATTCCCAGAAACTCTTGCAGAAGAATGAAAAATTTCAATAAACTCGATTTAAAAATAAACAGACAAAATCATTGCTAGATTTTAAGCATCTACTCTATGCTGCAATTTGTTTGAATAATTGAGATATAGTCTTCGGTTAACAAAACATATAACAACAACAACAACAACAAAATAAAGAAATTGAAAGAATATTTTTCAAACTGATACGTCTTTATGCGTGCTACATCTAAACTAACTAAAACATTCTTATATTTTTAATAAACAAAAATGTCCAGATATAAAGCTGTTGCCATTTCACAAAAAGTAAATCATGTTAATCAGATAAATGAAATTAACAAAACAATAAATTTTTATGCAAAGGAATACAAGAAAAAATAATGTAAAACCATGTCATGTGAGCCCCCTCTCCCGCGCTGACATAAAATAGAAAGATTATGCAACAGAAAGACCCCGCCCCTAGTGACAAATAAGAATCAACAGGTATTAGAGGGAGTAGCTAAAAAAGGATTATGGTTTCTTTTCCGCACACCTGGTTGGGCAGGATTATCGCTTCTGTTTCTTTCTTCATTTTGCTCGACAATGGTAAATTTTTGTTTGCCGTTTTTCTGCAGTTGCAGGGAAAGAAGCATTGCACTTACGCAACTATGTTAGAAAGAAGTAGAAAACGAACAAATGGGAAGAGTTGAAGCTTCAGGGGAAATACAAAGTTTTTCAAAAATTAAAATCAAACACAAGTCAAATGAAAATTGCCTGTTAGTTTGGAACTTCAGTAGGCCAAGTCAACGCCATGAGCAAGAAAGAAAAAGGAATTGTAATCGTTTTTGAATGAATCAAATGAACTTTCCTCAAACTGCAGAATTTTCGTGAAGAAAAGGGTAAACAAGAATATAAACAATCGCGTGGCAAGTTTCTTTGCCGAATGAGAACAAAGAATCTTCTTGTACTAGACCCCCTGTTAAATCAGGTTGCTCCGAATTTTACAGGAAAGGAGAAAATCACGGAATTCAAGGCATAAGAAGGATGGTTGACTTGCTTCAAAAGTCGGCATAACATCGAATTCAAAATAATCACTGGTGAAGCTGCAGACGTAAATATCAACACTGTGAAGGAATGAAAAGGATTCAGGATATAACGAAGGATTTAGACGCCACTGATATTTTAAATGCTGACAAAACCGGCCTGAGTTTTTAGAGTACTTGCAAATAAAATCCTAACACAAACAAGCGAGAAAGGCATGTGCGGAAAAATGTCAAAAGAAAGACTTGCCGTCATACTCTGTGCCAGTTTTACTTGTGAGAAGTTCAAACCACTTCTGATCGGAAAAAGTGAGAAACTAAGATGTTTCTAAAATGTGAAAATCGCATAATTGCCTGTGCACTATGAATCAAATAAAAAAGCCATGATGACATTCACAATTTTCTCACAATTGTTGAAAGACACTAACGAGATGATGAAGAGAGAAATAAGAAAAATTTTTCATTTTGTGGATAATGCCAGATCACACACAAACATGCAGCTGAGCAACGTGAGCTTGAAGTTCCTGACCACCGAACTGTACTTCTATAATCCAACCATTGGATAAAGAAGTAATCAGGATCGTTAAATCTCACTACCGAATCCATTTTCTGAAGGCAACCAAACTAACGAAGAAAGTCAACGTCATGGATGATTCCACTGGATATCAACAGCTTGGAATGAAGTAACCTCTTACGCCTTCCAAAGGATTCCAATGTGAGAATGAGCAATTAAGAATAGAGGAATAAGAAGCAACAGTTGTGAGAGACTTGGGATCAACTCTCCAAATGGTCCATACGGAAATCGATCCTGAGTGTACCTCGAAGCCAACAGAAGCCTTCCAGTTTGCGACAAGGAGGAAGAAGATAGTAAAGAAGAACTAAAACTAAAAGAGACCGATAAAACAAGACGTACGATTACCTTCAAGCAATATGGCTAAGGGATTCAAGACCTGTTGAACTATGCAGCTGAACGTCACCTGGAAGTCTTTCCACTTTTTAAACAACTGGCTAACATGTACTCTGCACAAGCACACACTATGCAAAAACAAACTAAAATTACTTACTTTCTTAAAAAATGTACTGATTTTGTTTTTAAGTAATGTACTGTATATATGTATGTTTTGTAAAACTTTTTTAATAAAAAAAAAGACATGGTAGATTACAGGTTCGACTGAATTTAGTTTGACATTGCACTACTCGTCAAATCTACGTTCAGCACGTTCATCTCGGTAACTGGCATGACTATCTATCCTATACAGACTATAAACTCAATCATAGTAGTAGTAGTAATGGATTTTCCAGTCTCCCTCTAGAATGAACACCCCCATAATCTGAACATTTTTGTTGGGACCCATGAGTGTTCAGAATAGAGAGAGTCCACTGTATATATATTGGTAGAGTCCAAGGGCGGATCCAGCCCTCCATTTATGGGGGGGGGGGTTATAGTGCTCCTTTTATAGGGGGAGGGGGTGGGCATATCATTTAATAACTTTTCGAAAGCCACTTTCATTCGTAAATACACAAAAAATTACAAAAAAAAAATCGTAAAAATATAAAATTTACACATTTTATTAGATACCAAGAAATTGAAGAATTTCCCATTTTCTTATAAAAACAAAGAACCATTCAGAAATTGAGCATTTTAAGCCAATTTGTAGGACTCGACAGTAACAAAAACGCCGTAATGAGGGAGCAATTAATTGGCTGCCGTGATCTGAAATTCGGTTTAAAACCCCACATTTTACGTAGATTTCCCGAAAGATTCTTTTCCTTTATCGAGAAATGGAAAACGCTAATTAATCACATTTGTTCTGAATAAGTTCCCTTGCAAATGTCTTGCATCTGAAATTGAAAATGACTTCCTGGATGTGTCAGAAATCACATGCTTTCGATTGAAGTAGAGCTTCGAAGAATCAGAAAGATTGTCATTGTTGAGCAAGAGGTAAATTTGAAAGAATTTAATATATATTTCATTTTTAAAATGTGCTTTAGAAATTGTCTTCATCCAGAGGGGGGATGATTCCCATGACCTCCCCATTGGATACGACATTGGTAGAGTCAGAACTTAGATATCGATATTGGGGTATATCTTCAAAGGCGGAGCTTGGATATTGTTATTGCGATAATTTAAAAATATCAATATTTGTCGATATATTGATAAATAATCCAGCCCTACTTGACATTAAACACATTACACGTATTTGTTACGTCATCAAGAGGTTTTTAATTGGACGATTTTTTTTTTTTTAATGTTTTACTAATTTATTTTTTCTTTCATTATTTAAAGTAAAATTTATGTCATTTGCATAATTCGGCTAATAGTTTCGCGATATGTATAATTTGGCGAAATTGGTCGACCGGATAATCAAGTAGTACCTATTTTGTATATAATAGTGATCATAATAATAATAATAATAATAATAATAATATAAATATATAAATAAAATGTTTTATACATATATACATATGTATGTCTTACAAGAGAAACTGTCTAAAGTAATTGTATAAATGGATATACTTGTGAGTTGCATTCTATTTGTTTATTACCTTGGTCGCCAAACAATGCGATTTTAGGCCAAAGAGGCAGAAGAGTGACATGATCCTGAGCAACGCTCACAATAATAGTGTTTTTTTTAAGTTTATGAACACATTTGGAAACAGAATTTTATATTTAAAAGTAAATTATATAAAAAGCAGTTACCATTATGAGTGTTGAGTAAAATATTTAAATTTTAGGGTAAATGTGTGCGCCCCCCCCCCCCACCCTCTCACACACATGATTAAATCATTTAATTTTAGACATTTAAAATATTTTTCAACATTCTTTACTGTAAAAACACACCGGTTTGTTGGCCTATTGTCCTGTTGGTTTGTTATCCTATGTTTTTGATTCTATTTAATCTGCTGGAATAGACAGATGGAAAAAACTAGCAGGTCTGCCAGAAGAGGACATTAATGAAAAAATGTAATGTAACATGTAATGAGATTAAATTTAAGCTACCAGAACCACATGAGAGTCCGGGAGTTTAAAAACAAACAAACAAAAATGAACGGTCCGAATTTTCTTAAAGTTCAATAATAAATCTGTACAATCATTGGAATGCTCTCTAATTTAATAGTGTGATGACTAGGGAAAATTTAATTCCTGTTGTCATAACTGTCTCATTTCCGTATCAAACTCTACTTTAAAAGATCAACTAAAAGACTTGTTTCTTAATTGCCCAAATTGTGTCCAAGGCATAAGATAGTATAATATCACAATGGAATCAGCATCGTTTTTAGTAATACGGAAGGACATTCCAGGTGATGGTCTTTACTGCTTTAAAATAGAAGGTTATATTAACATTATATAGAAGGTTATATTCCGTCATATTCACAATTTCATTTGATTCAAGTTTCGTTTGAAAAAATAGACCAGCGCAACGGGCATAGCCTGCTAGTTTATAATATAAGTTACTACTCATTAGGGTGGAGCGTAGAATAAAAAATTTTGAATTCAAAATCGGCCCGGTGTGCGAAAGTTGCGTATTGTATTGCGTATTATGTAAAAAAAAAATCCGCCCCTGGAAGTGATATCTTCATGCGCCCCAAGAAGCGCGAAATTCCTGAATTTTAGCTAAATTACGCTAATTTTCTTGAATTTTAATAGCTATTAAAAAAAATTAATTTGCTATTGGCCCAGTATGGATACAATGCTGTTAAGCCCGCTTACCATATGTAAAAAGTTTCAAATCCCTTGAACATCATCCTCATGCGTCCCAAGGGGCGCAAAATTCCCGAATTTTAGCTAAATTACGCTAATTTTCCTGAATTTTAATAGCGATTTAAAAAAATATTTGTTATTGGTCTATTGTGGATACAATGCTATTATGTCCCCTTACCATATGTAAAATGCAAATCCCTCGAACATCATCTTCATGCGCCCTAGCAGGGTTAAAACATTCTGAAATTTGAAAAAAATTGACTTAATACAGGTTTACTTGAAGCTATTATTAAATAATAAAAATCAATATATACATAAATGTTTGACATTTTTATTAATTTCGACCACAATATGATATAATATATTTTCCTTTTCCACGTTTACATTTAACTCCTCAGTTTTAATAAGCAAACGATAATTATAATAGGTAAGAGTAATACGAGTTTTTAAATACTTTCAGTTTGTACATTGCAATCGCATTTTGTATCAAAAATCTTCATTCTAGGACATGATTCAATTTGATTCCCAATTTATCATTCCCTTCTTTCATATCTAGATACAGATTCAAAGGGCTATGTTACTAATTTAACATTTCTCTCAGTTGCTTGTGTGTGACATGGCAATTTCAACAGGTTTAAAAGAATTTCAGTGCCCGCACCTAGAGCATAATTCTTGAACCTTTCAATTTTTTCTGACCCCAATCTCCTGGTAATTGGAGTTTCCATTTGCTTTATCACATCTCTCTCTAATCTTTGATTCCCATCAATTAAATTGACATAGTCTGCTGCTGCAAAATCTATTTTTGGAACCCTAAACTTCATTTTATTCCTGTTATGTAGCGGTCTTCTCTGCTAGCTCTCATTGTTTTCTACTTTTATGTGTCTAAATACGAGTTCCCTACTGTGCTTCCTATCAT
The DNA here is from genome assembly GCA_963932465.1 of Maratus speciosus. Lineage (NCBI taxonomy): Eukaryota > Metazoa > Arthropoda > Arachnida > Araneae > Salticidae > Maratus > Maratus speciosus. The sequence continues at coordinate 52,233,162 of OZ010792.1, forward strand.
CTGCTAACATAACAAGAAGTTTTCCTCGTGAGCGAAATAGTTGTTTCTCTGGATCAGAACATCAATAATATCCCCCAAATCCGACTCCAGATACATGTAATTAATATAAACAGAATGTAAACAGAACTTCAATATAAACAGAAACGGGCGCTTGTAACAGTGATACGTGTTCTTCTTTTCTTAGGATGATCAGAATAATTTCCTATTTTTTTATGAAACAACGTATTGTCCTCACTGTCATAAAAAAAAAAAAAATTGCAGTTAATCAAAAATTCCACTGTGATGATGATGTATCCTGCCTTAACCTCTCACGTCCCCGTCTTACTTTATTTCAGAAGTATCAGCATCAGCATCGTGGATGATGTCAAAGCCAGCAGAAAAGTCATCTACAAAACAGGAATTTCAGGCAGCTTACGGTTCCAAATATAAATTCTGAAGCAAAAGACTGTGTCAATTCAATTGATGGGAATCAAAAATTAGAGAGGGATGTGAAAGAACGAATGGAGTCTGCAATAACCCGCAGATTGGGGACATAAGAAATTGAAAGTTTCAAGTATGGTGCACTAGGTGCAGGGATTATACCCCTTTCAAGCCTGTTGAAATTGCCAAGTCACACACAAGAACCTCAGAGAACTGTTAGATTTGTAACAGAGGCCTCCGCAGCAGTATGTGGATCACGTTCCAGGAGAGAGACTTTTCATACAAAAAAACGCGATTACAATGTTCAAACTCAAAGTGTTTAAAAACTCATATTACTCTTACCTATTATAATTATTTGATGCTTATTAAAACTGAGGAGTTAAATGGAAATATGGAAAAGAAACATATATAGCCGAAATTAATAAAAATTTGTGTAAATCTTGATTTTTATTATGTAACAGTATCTTCAAGCAAACCTAAAATGAGTCCAATTTTGTCAAATTGCATAATGTTTTAACTCTGTTGGGGCGCATAAAGATGATGATGTAGAGATTTGAAAGTTTTTACATATAGTAAGGGGACATAACAGCATTGTATCCACAATGGGCCAATAACAAATTCATTTTTTAATAGCTATTAAAATTCAGGAAATTGAGCGTAATTTAGCTAAAATTCGGGAATTTCGCGCCCCTTGGGGCTGATGAAGATGATGTTCAAGGGATTTGAAACTTTTTACGTATGGTAAGGGGACATAATAGCACTGTATCCCCAATGGGCCAATAACATTTTTTTTAATAACTATTAAAATTCAGGAAAATTAGCGTAATTTATCTAAAATTCGAGGATTTCGCGCCCCTTGGGGCGCATGAAAATATCAATTGAGGGGCGGACTTTTTTTTACATAATAAGCAATACAATACGCAACTTTCGCACACAGGGCCGATTTTGAATTCAAAAATTTTTATTCTACGCTCCACCCTACTACTCATTTTCTCTACAGCAGTGATGCTGGTTGACTTCAATAACAAGACTTTTTGACTTTCCAAGATTTAAATGACGGACTTGGTTAGATATAATACAAAAAAAAAATTATATACAAATGAAGAAAATATAGGCAGTTCAACTTCATTTCTGCCGCTTATCTAAGGAGGAGTAGAAACCAACCGGACAATTAATTTTTTACATTATTTATAACAAATAAATTGATGAACTTGTTACATTCTAACAAGGGGATTATGTTGTGCAAGTTATAATTATGGCGTGACAAGAACTGCTGAGTTTGTTCCGTTTCATACTAAGAAATTATCTTCCATCCAGCTCCATTTCATGCTGACCAGGAATGTTGCTATGCACTTGCATGTTTATCGCAGCCTCTGAGACTCCTAGTGAACCCATTCCATCACACGATATGACATATAACTCTATGATAAATTTTAAAGGAACAAAAGCAGAGGTGAATGTTTTTGGCATACCCTGTATATCATAAATATTAATAAAATGTTTAAAATTTATTAAGTAGTCTATTTTTCCACATTTGATGATATAATTTCCTTATCAGTGTCTTCCTAGAATTAATCATTATACAATAATCAATATCCCACTCAAACTTTCACATATTAATTGTCTATTTGTAAGAAAAAAAATTTTTTTATTTTATTTAATTCTAGTAAAATATGTATTTTTTTCTTTTGTTATGCAATTTATCAAAGAAAAAAATATAAAATAAGCGAAATTGGTCTTTTAAATACGTTATTACATTCCCACTATTTTCTAAAGTATTTTCCCTAAGAAAAGCTTTTGTTACTTAAATTTATTGAGGTAGTTAAAGTTTTAAAGAGAGAAGTAGAATTTTTTAAGAGTTGGCGACATTTTGTAGATCTTCATTTACTAGTTTTCAAAAAGTTTTAACGATGTGGGCATACACATTTTATATTTTAAAGTTAAATAACATTTCCAAGATTTCACTTGAGGTTTCTTCGAAACAGAAATTACTGTACTGTGATATATTTACAAATTTGTGAACATCAGGAAATTTTTGTAATGGCTTTTATTTAGCTCTGTTATTGTAAAATATTTTTTTTAAATATAAGTCGCTTATAATATTATAATTCTTATAAATTACTTGTGAAGGTTGCTTTAAATTTTGTTACTAAAGTAATAAAATATGATTATAATATCAGTTGTGATTTTCTTTTATATTTTTAATCAAATCATTCATCGAAATTTTAAGTAATAAATTTTATTGAATTATTTCCATGCAAAACTTATGTTTCATAATACAAATTTAAATAATTAAAATTCAATTCATAATGTAAATTGCCCTTCAATTTTTGATTTAAACATTTTAAAATAAAATAGAATGGGGAAAAATATTGAAATATGATGACACTAGAAAGTTTTGAATGCTATAAAAATTGTTTTCCTTCAAAAATTATTTTTCGTAAATAAAAACTACTTCTGAGGTTGAGTAAGAATTTTTTTGAAACACTCTTCACGTTGCTTACTTTCAACACGTATACTTTAAAATCAATGCGTGATTACATGGAATGTGGTAGTAAGTATACGTGATTAAAACCATACATTTGCTTGTTCAATAATCATTACAATTTTTATAAAAAATCATGGAAACTACCTCTCATATTTTTGAAATATGCTTCTCGATAGAAAAAACTTATATACATTGTGTAGTACATATGGCATTTAACAAAAAAAATCCTTTAAGTGAATGAGGATAAAACCTACAAATAGAATCAATCCACAGAAATTTCATTACCATAAAATGGTATTGATTCATCATTGTCCATTTTTCAAACTGTTTATAAATTTAAATATTAATTTGTTCGCAGTATTATTTTTTATGGACATATTTGAAAGTAAATTTGCTATTTTCAGAAGACAAAGTATTTAAGTTTTAGATTTCTTTTAAAACGTTATTCCATTCTATCATTTATTAAACTTCTTACATTCAAAATCATTAATGATTTTTTTTATATACATATTTCCATTATACATTTTCCCTTTCAGAAATTCGAAACTAAACTAAATTTAGAAATATATATTTTTTTTCATATACAAAATTGAAATTTAATAAATACAGGACTTGCAAAATATCCTATATATACTTTGAAATTTCGGATAAAATTCAGTAACTGACGTACAAGAGTGAAATTGTTTCGAGTGATTGAGACAGTTTAAGCTATCATAGAATTAAATTTAAATCCCATCATTCTTTTAAGCTCCATGCGCTCAATCTCATCCATGTAAACTTGATCAGTTGTCCGTTTATGGCCAGTGTTTCTCTCAAACACCATCCACTTAAATTTCAAGGTTGAAAAAATAAAAACGCACTTACAGACCCTTTATTTTGTATCATCTACTACAATGTCTCAATACGTGTGCTTTTTTTTTTGGAGGGGGGGGGTGGGGGGGGGGGGTTGGGGATTTATGAATTATTTTATTTCCGTAAATATATATGGGGCATTATAATAATCTTTTGACTTTTGGGAAAAATAACTATCGAAACTAAACATGCTAAAATAACATTTTAATCTGATAATCGAATGCCTTAATGATTCAAAATAAAGAAAAAATAGAAAGCAGCGAATTTTTTTTTATTTAACTGATGTTTATGTTAAATTTATGTTATGGAAAATTAAACTTTGCGAATTTAATTTTCCTTACCATTTTACCAGTAAAACTTTTTATTTTCTTCGAAATTTTTACTTATAATGAATTTGAATAGTACCCACAGGACATTCAAATAAGAAATAATAACAATGTAGTATTTTTAGTACAGAATTTTGGTATAGCATTGTCTTAAAGGGGTATTAAAGAATGGACGGTAAGGTAAAAAAAAAAAGGACGGTATAGGAAAAAAGGGACAAAATGGGAAAAAAAGGACGGTAAGGATGGAACGGTAAGGAAAATTACAACCTAATTTAGGCAAATCATGTTAAGATTAAGTGGTAGCCACAATGTCATTGATTTTTAGAAAAAGTTGTTATCATTGAATTCATTTTTTTTAAATTTACATCGAAAAGTGCAGGAATAAACCTTGGGGACGGTAAAACTTCCAATAAAGCCACGATCTTGAAATTGATATTTAAATGCTGATTTAAATTCTGCAGTAAATTTCCTGTCAAATAATTTTAGACATTCTTTCTCTAGCGTACTTCTGCATGAGAAAAAACTTGAAAAAAATTATGTGGCTGCATCTGAAGTGATTTTCTGTGTAAGTTTAGCAAGAGGGATGGTAAGGATGGAAAACCCAGGGACTGAGTTCAAAAAATAATGTCAACCGTAATAATGTGTGCAGGTTAATTTTTTGCTGCATATTTATTTAAAACAGCTTTTCCAGTTTCAGAAAATTTACATCAAATTACTTTTATTGAAACAATTTTATCCAGACAGCTCCAAACTTAAAAATCCGCATCAGGGACACGGGACGGTATAGGAGTTTTCCTGGTATTTGGGCCCCCAAAAGTCCAAAACTTATTTATCTCGTTAATATTGTTATGCAATCATGCAATTGGATGTTCGCTAGTATATGGAATTTAAAAAAAACACAAAAAAGTGTATTAAAATAAAAATTATTAGTCAGGGACGTGAAAGTCAAAAGATTGTGAGAAGGTCCCATATATATTTTTTTAATAACGAGAAGCAATTCAAATTAAATTACAGTCTCGTAAAAGTGCTATTTTTCTGCTGATTTTTAGGTAGCTTTCATTACAAAAAGCTACCTATTGCAGCCGTTCGGAAGAAAGCGATTTCAAAAAATTTTGGTATATTTTCATCGATCATGACCCCCAGACCCCGAAACCACTCTCCGTTCAAAAGTTGATATATATATATATATATATCTGACATTTGTCACACTGTAACTCTCGTATTTATGAACCGATTTGGATGTAATTCAGTGTGTACATAGTACATACCAATGTCTCGACCGAGTTCGTTGGCCAGCTTCATCCGCCATTTTGTTTCAAAATGGCGGCCATTTAAAATTTAAAAAAAAAATAAAATTTGAAATGTGGTACCAAAAAATTGAAAGTGGAAAAATATTTTTTTCTTATGTATTTGACCTTTATACAAAGATTCCAGAGCAGTTTTTGTTTCGTCTATATCTTAAAAAATGGTTGAGCTATAGCATTTTGAATTTCTAGCATGGATGACATTTTGAAACGTCTTGAAATTTGTCACGCGATAAAAGGCGTATTTATGAACCGATTTGGATGTAACTTCGTTTATACATAGTACATACCAATGTCTCGACAGAGTTCGTTGGCCAGCTTCATCCGCCATCTTGTTTAAAAATGGCGGCCATTTAAAATTTTTAAGAAAAATTTTAATTTGAAATGTGGTACCAAAAAATTGAAAATTGAAAAAATATTTCTTTCTTGTGTGTTTGACCTTGATAAAAAGATTCGGGAACAGTTTTTGTTTCGTCTATATCTTAAAAAATGGCTGAGTTATAGCATTTTGAATTTCTAGCGTAACTGAAATTTTGAAACGTCCTAATTTTTGTCACGTGATAACGAGCGTATTTATGAACCGATTTGGATGTACCTTGGTGTGTACATAGTATATACAAATATCTCGACGGTGTTTGTTGTCCAGCTTCATCCGCCATCTTGTTTCAAAATGGCGGCCATTTAAAAATTAAAAATTTAAAATGAGATGCCAAAAAATTAAAAAATTAAAAAAAAATTTTTCGTATGTGTTTGACCTTAATACAAAGATTCCGGAACAGTTTTTGTTTCGTCTATATCTAAAAAAATGGCTGAGTTATAGCATTTTGAATATCTATTGTGGCTCACATGATAAAACGACCTAATTTTTGTCACGCGTTATCAGGCGTACTTATGAACCGATTTGGATTAACTTTTTCTGTACATAGAACATACCAATGTCTCGACCGAGTTCGTTGGCCAGCTTCTTTCGCCATCTTGTTTCAAAAGGGTTGCCATTTAAAAAAAATTAAATTTAAAATTTAAAATGAGGTATTAAAAAATTGGAAAATGAAAAAGATTTTTTTTATGTGTTTGGCCTTGATACAAAGATTCCGGAGCAGTTTATGTTTCTGAAAATTTATTCTTTTGTTTATATCTTAAAAAATGGTTGAATTGTAGCACTTTGAATGGCATTTAGCATGGCTAACATTTTGAAACGATCTTGTATTTGTCGCGCGATAACACATGTATTCGCCTATTTCAATGTAAGAAGGCATGTGGATAGTATACATCAATATCTCGACCACGTTCGCTGGCCAGATTCATCAGCCATCTTGTTTCAAAATGGCGGCCATTAAATTAAAAAAAAATATATATATATTTAAAGTGAGGTGCAAAAAAATTAGAAATTGAAAAAGGATTCTTTCCTAAGTATTTGACCTTGATATAAGGATTCGGGAGCATTTTTTGTTTGTCTTTATCTTAAAAAATGGCTCAGATATAGCAATTTCAATATCTAATGTGGGTGACATTTTGAAAAATCTGATTTTTTGCCTGCGAAAGCACTCGTATATATCAATCGATTCCGATGTGAGTGAGCATGTGCACTGCAATTACTAAGGTCCCGACCATGTTCACTGGTTAGCCTCATCCACCATGTTGTCTTAAAATGGCAGGCACTTTAAGAAATCGCCGAATTTGGCAGCCAAATATAAGTTACTTTAAATAAAAGCAGCTTGGATAAAGCTGACTAATTTCGCGAAATTCTTATTCATAATGATTTAGTATTTATAAAAATTAGTATTGAATCTCTTATACTCGGCTTCCACTAAAATGAGCTTCGTGTGTTTGAATAATATAAGTTGGCTTTTTTAAAATAAGGAATATGAAAGATACCTCTTCCTCCCGGCACTGGCCGGAAGGACTTTTAAAATGTGTCACCATCTTTGGCGTATGTATACACAGGATGCATAGGAAAGTGTTTTATTGCTTTCTTCTAAAATAACTCTTGAACATATATCTCACCCAACCAGATGATGAAGTGTTGTTTGAAGTGTACCTTAAATCCTTGGTTGTTTTACGTGCGCAAAGTTCATCCAATGTTACTAAGGCATCCTAAATTCTTTATCTCTCACTGCCCTAAATATGAAGTACAATTGTTAAAGGTCCTAAGTACATTGTTATGGATACTTCTAATTTGAATGATAGACAAAAATTTGTTTAGACACACAATGTATGTGTTGGTTATTAGTGTTTATTGAAGAAAATATGGAATCTTTCCGAAATGACAACAAGGTGCTGCATTTTGAGGTTGAAAACTGACGGAGATATTGAGATCTGGAGATGTACTACTAATAAAATAAATGGCTTTGTACCATTGTTATTTCTTTAAGTACAATTGTTCTTAAAGTTTTAATATACAAATAAAATTATTTTGTAAAGAAAAAAAATAATTCTTAAAGATTAATTTACAAATCCTATGTACAATTGTTATGAACAATTCTAATTTGAATGATAGGCAGAGATTTGTTTAGACACAAAATTTCTGTGTTCGCTATTAGTGTTTATTGAAGAAAATATGTAATATTTTCGAAATGATAACAAGCTGCTGAATTGTGAGGTTAAAAACGGACGGAAATATTCAAATCTCGAGATGTACTACTAATATAAGAAATGGTTTAGTACAATTGTTATGTCTTTAAGTACAAATTTTCTTAAAGTAAATTATTTTTTAAAGAAGAAAATTAATTCTTAAAGATTAATTTACAAATCCTAAGTACAATTGTTATGGACACATCTAATTTGAATGATATGCAAAGATTTGTTTAGACACATAATTTCTGTGTTAATTATTAGTGTTTATTGAAAAAAATATGGAATCTCTTCGAAATGACAACAAGGTGCTGCATTTTGAGGTTGAAAACGGATGGAGATATTGAGATCTCGAGATGTACTACTAATAAAAGAAAGGGCTTAGTACAATTGTTATTTCTTTAAGTACAAGTGTTCTTAAAGTTTTAATTTACAAATAAAATTATTTTGTAAAGAAAAAAAATTCTTAAAGATTAATTTAAAAATACTATCTACAATTGTTATGGATACTTCTAATTTGAATGATAGGCAGAGATTTGTTTAGACACAAAATTTCTGTGTTCGCTATTAGTGTTTATTGAAGAAAATATGTAATCTTTTCGAAATGACAACAAGGTGCTGCATTTTGAGGTTGAAAACGGACGGAGATATTGAGATCTGGAGATGTACTACTAATAAAATAAATGGCTTTGTACCATTGTTATTTCTTTAAGTAAAATTGTTCTTAAAGTTTTAATACACAAATAAAATTATTTTGTAAAGAAAAAAATAATTCTTAAAGATTAATTTACAAATCCAATGTACAATTGTTATGAACACTTCTAATTTGAATGGTAGACAGAGATTTGTTTAGACACAAAATTTCTGTGTTCGCTATTAGTGTTTATTGAAGAAAATATGTAATATTTTCGAAGTGATAACAAGGTGCTGAATTGTGAGGTTAAAAACGGACGGAAATATTCAAATCTCGAGATGTACTACTAATATAAGAAATGGTTTAGTACAATTGTTATGTCTTTAAGTACAAATTTTCTTAAAGTAAATTATTTTTTAAAGAAGAAAAGTAATTCTTAAAGATTAATTTACAAATCCTAAGTACAATTGTTATGGACACATCTAATTTGAATGATATGCAAAGATTTGTTTAGACACATAATTTCTGTGTTAATTATTAGTGTTTATTGAAAAAAATATGGAATCCCTTCGAAATGACAACAAGGTGCTGCATTTTGAGGTTGAAAACGGATGGAGATATTGAGATCTCGAGATGTACTACTAATAAAAGAAAGGGCTTAGTACAATTGTTATTTCTTTAAGTACAATTGTTCTTAAAGTTTTAATTTACAAATAAAATTATTTTGTAAAGAAAAAAAATAATTCTTAAAGATTAATTTAAAAATACTATGTACAATTGATATGGATACTTCTAATTTGAATGATAGGCAGAGATTTGTTTAGACACATAATTTCTGTGTTAATTATTAGTGTTTATTGAAGAAAATATGGAATCCCTTCGAAATGACAAGAAGGTGCTGCATTTTGAGGTTGAAAACGGATGGAGATATTGAGATCTCGAGATGTACTACTAATAAAAGAAAGGGCTTAGTACAATTGTTATTTCTTTAAGTACAAGTGTTCTTAAAGTTTTAATTTACAAATAAAATTATTTTGTAAAGAAAAAAAATAATTCTTAAAGATTAATTTAAAAATACTATGTACAATTGTTATGGATACTTCTAATTTGAATGATAGGCAGAGATCTGTTTAGACACAAAATTTCTGTGTTCGCTATTAGTGTTTATTGAAGAAAATATGTAATCTTTTCGAAATGACAACAAGGTGCAGCATTTTGAGGTTGAAAACGGGCGGAAATATTGAGATCTCGAGATGTACTACTAATAAAAGAAATGGCTTAGTACAATTGTTATGTCTTTAAGTACAATTTTTCTTAAAGTAAATTATTTTTTAAAGAAGAAAATCAATTCTTAAAGATTAATTTACAAATCCAAAGTACAATTGTTATGGGCATGTCTAATTTGAATGATAGGCAGAGATTTGTTTAGACACATAAGTTCTGTGTTGAATTAGTGTTTATTGAAGAAAATATGTAATTTTTTCAAAATTCTTTTCAAAATGACAACAAGGGTTCATTTTGAAATTCATTTCATTTTGACGTTGAAAACGGACGGAGATATCGAAATCTCGAGATGTGTTACTAATAAAAGAAACGGCTTAGTACAACTGATATTTCTTTAACCCATTAAGCGCCGCTATATTAAGCACGTTAAATAAATAAAGTTTATTTATATATTTTATATATATAAGATGCCCCTATGATAAAGCAGTTGAAATTTTTTTAATAACTGTAACCGTTTAGAATGTATAACATGTTCCCGTAGCGGGAACGTTGGCGACTAATGGGGGTTGAACCTTCCTCTGAACTGCAAAGAAACGTGCGTTATTTTCTCCTGCCATAATTCAATTGCGATTAGAAAATTTAATAAAACTTCATTTTTAGGCATGATGCAAACAAATAAACAAACATATAAACAATTACTAAAAATATATGGATTAAAAATTTAATATTAACATTCATAAATCACTTTCATTCAAATTTTTTAACGAATATTCAAAATATTTGAAATATAACGTCACTCTTTCTTTTTTATTATTTCCCTATACATTGTCTATGCAACTTGAAAGGAATAACTCAGATATAACATTATGTTGTAATAAACACTACACGCACATATGTATAAATTTGTTTTACACCTAGATTTCTGGTATATACTTATATTAGAATATAGTTGTTTTCATCGACACGTAACTGATATATATAACTCTATATATTCCTAAATGATGTTTTGAATTTTCTTTATTACCTGTTTCAAATAAAGTAGTTGTTTTACAAATGAAAATTGAGACATCTCTTATTTCAATATAATAAATGCTTTTCACGTTACTATTACCAAACATCGATTTCCAAATTAATTAAAAATATATATATATTATCTTTTTAATAAGAGGCCTGCATATATTTAAAAATCGATCTACCAACAGTATCACCATTAGTACAATTAATATAACATGAAACAATTTAGAATTTTCGTAATCCTTCTTTTTCTTTTTTTATATTGTATATGAATCTAAATATGGATTTAAGTTTCAAAAGTAGCTGCCAACTACTACTGTATTATATCTTAATTTATGGTCAAATTTACTGTTACAAGAAATTACCAAAATTCTTTTTTAATGTTTTAGTAATAACTTACTTCCATGCAAAACTCAATCTTTTATTTTTGCATCTTGCATTTTAATTGTAATTTAAATATTCTTTTTTCTGCGGATGAACATCAAAAAGGTAAATTTTAAGGGGTTTTTTGTTCACAATGGTTCTGTTTTTCGTATAATATTACGAATCCACATTCAAGCGAACTGACATACACAGCTTTTCATTGTTGGTTGGTCGGTTGATTTGTGACGGCCGATTATCTACACTAGGGATATAGGCCCGAGGGGGAGTGCCCTTCGTGGGGGTCTTTCTAAGAGAACCTAACCCATATTAACACATGGAAATCCATGGATCGAAAAAAACCACGAAAACTCCGAACGATTAGGCCGACGGGCGCGATTGGGATTGAACCCAGCACTTCCCGTCTACCAGTTTCGAGAGCAGAACCTCTCAGCCACTGGTGGGGCACTGCTTTTCATGAAAAATCAATATAAAATGTTCCTCTCTTTATAAAGCGCGCTTGCAGACAAAGGGATGGGAATGTAACCACAAGCCGCCAACGCTCCCGTTGTGGGAACATACGAAAGAAACCTTTCTAATATTGCTTTAAATTAATATATTTACTTCGTATTAGGAATTTATTATTAGATAATCTGTTGGCTTTAAATATTCACTGCACTTGTAAAAACTAAGGAATTTACTTTTTTCTTTTTACTAATTTTACTTGAGGAACTCTAAAAACCAAAAATTCTCTTTTTTTAAAAATCTGCAAAAAATAGTAAATATATATATATCATTCTGAAAAAATATGTATACTACGCGCCATACTATTAACTTTTCGGCACAAAATGTATTTTTTAAATAATTCAAAAATATGTTGAGGGGGAAAATAACAAATTGTTGTTCCCGCAACGGGAGCGTTGGCATTTAATGGGAAGTACAATTGTTCTTAAAGTTTTAATTTACAAATAAAATTATTTTGTAAAGAAAAAAATAATTCTTAACGATTTATTTACAAATCCTATGTACAATTGTTATGGACACTTCTAATTTGAATGATAGGCAGAGATTTGTTTAGACACAAAATTTCTGTGTTCGCTATTAGTGTTTATTGAAGAAAATATGTAATCTTTTCGAAATGACAACAAGGTGCAGCATTTTGAGGTTGAAAACGGACGGAGATATTGAGATCTGGAGATGTACTACTAATAAAATAAATGGCTTTGTACCATTGTTATTTCTTTAAGTACAATTGTTCTTAAAGTTTTAATATACAAATAAAATTATTTTGTAAAGAAAAAAAATAATTCTTAAAGATTAATTTACAAATCCTATGTACAATTGTTATGAACACTTCTAATTTGAATGATAGGCAGAGATTTGTTTAGACACAAAATTTCTGTGTTCGCTATTAGTGTTTATTGAAGAAAATATGTAATATTTTCGAAGTGATAACAAGGTGCTGAATTGTGAGGTTAAAAACGGACGGAAATATTCAAATCTCGAGATGTACTACTAATATAAGAAATGGTTTAGTACAATTGTTATGTCTTTAAGTACAAATTTTCTTAAAGTAAATTATTTTTTAAAGAAGAAAATTAATTCTTAAAGATTAATTTACAAATCCTAAGTACAATTGTTATGGACACATCTAATTTTAATGATATGCAAAGATTTGTTTAGACACATAATTTCCGTGTTAATTATTAGTGTTTATTGAAAAAAATATGGAATCCCTTCGAAATGACAACAAGGTGCTGCATTGTGAGGTTGAAAACGGATGGAGATATTGAGATCTCGAGATGTACTACTAATAAAAGAAAGGGCTTAGTACAATTGTTATTTCTTTAAGTACAATTGTTCTTAAAGTTTTAATTTACAAATAAAATTATTTTGTAAAGAAAAAAAATAATTCTTAAAGATTAATTTAAAAATACTATGTACAATTGTTATGGATACTTCTAATTTGAATGATAGGCAGAGATTTGTTCAGACACAAAATTTCTGTGTTCGCTATTAGTGTTTATTGAAGAAAATATGTAATCTTTTCGAAATGACAACAAGGTGCAGCATTTTGAGGTTGAAAACGGGCGGAAATATTGAGATCTCGAGATGTACTACTAATAAAAGAAATGGCTTAGTACAATTGTTATGTCTTTAAGTACAATTTTTCTTAAAGTAAATTATTTTTTAAAGAAGAAAATCAATTCTTAAAGATTAATTTACAAATACAAAGTACAATTGTTATGGACATGTCTAATTTGAATGATAGGCAGAGATTTGTTTAGACACATAAGTTCTGTGTTGAATTAGTGTTTATTGAAGAAAATATGTAATCTTTTCAAAATTCTTTTCAAAATGACAACAAGGGTTCATTTTGAAATTCATTTCATTTTGAGGTTGAAAACGGACGGAGATATCGAAATCTCGAGATGTGTTACTAATAAAAGAAACGGCTTAGTACAACTGATATTTCTTTAAGTACAATTGTTCTTAAAGTTTTAATTTACAAATAAAATTATTTTGTAAAGAAAAAAAATAATTCTTAACGATTTATTTACAAATCCTATGTACAAATGTTATGGACACTTCTAATTTGAATGATAGGCAGAGATTTGTTTAGACACAAAATTTCTGTGTTCGCTATTAGTGTTTATTGAAGAAAATATGTAATCTTTTCGAAATGACAACAAGGTGCAGCATTTTGAGGTTGAAAACGGACGGAGATATTGAGATCTGGAGATGTACTACTAATAAAATAAATGGCTTTGTACCATTGTTATTTCTTTAAGTACAATTGTTCTTAAAGTTTTAATATACAAATAAAATTATTTTGTAAAGAAAAAAAATAATTCTTAAAGATTAATTTACAAATCCTATGTACAATTGTTATGAACACTTCTAATTTGAATGATAGGCAGAGATTTGTTTAGACACAAAATTTCTGTGTTCGCTATTAGTGTTTATTGAAGAAAATATGTAATATTTTCGAAGTGATAACAAGGTGCTGAATTGTGAGGTTAAAAACGGACGGAAATATTCAAATCTCGAGATGTACTACTAATATAAGAAATGGTTTAGTACAATTGTTATGTCTTTAAGTACAAATTTTCTTAAAGTAAATTATTTTTTAAAGAAGAAAATTAATTCTTAAAGATTAATTTACAAATCCTAAGTACAATTGTTATGGACACATCTAATTTTAATGATATGCAAAGATTTGTTTAGACACATAATTTCCGTGTTAATTATTAGTGTTTATTGAAAAAAATATGGAATCCCTTCGAAATGACAACAAGGTGCTGCATTGTGAGGTTGAAAACGGATGGAGATATTGAGATCTCGAGATGTACTACTAATAAAAGAAAGGGCTTAGTACAATTGTTATTTCTTTAAGTACAATTGTTCTTAAAGTTTTAATTTACAAATAAAATTATTTTGTAAAGAAAAAAAATAATTCTTAAAGATTAATTTAAAAATACTATGTACAATTGTTATGGATACTTCTAATTTGAATGATAGGCAGAGATTTGTTTAGACACAAAATTTCTGTGTTCGCTATTAGTGTTTATTGAAGAAAATATGTAATCTTTTCGAAATGACAACAAGGTGCAGCATTTTGAGGTTGAAAACGGGCGGAAATATTGAGATCTCGAGATGTACTACTAATAAAAGAAATGGCTTAGTACAATTGTTATGTCTTTAAGTACAATTTTTCTTAAAGTAAATTATTTTTTAAAGAAGAAAATCAATTCTTAAAGATTAATTTACAAATACAAAGTACAATTGTTATGGACATGTCTAATTTGAATGATAGGCAGAGATTTGTTTAGACACATAAGTTCTGTGTTGAATTAGTGTTTATTGAAGAAAATATGTAATCTTTTCAAAATTCTTTTCAAAATGACAACAAGGGTTCATTTTGAAATTCATTTCATTTTGAGGTTGAAAACGGACGGAGATATCGAAATCTCGAGATGTGTTACTAATAAAAGAAACGGCTTAGTACAACTGATATTTCTTTAAGTACAATTGTTCTTAAAGTTTTAATTTACAAATAAAATTATTTTGTAAAGAAAAAAAATAATTCTTAACGATTTATTTACAAATCCTATGTACAAATGTTATGGACACTTCTAATTTGATTGATAGGCAGAGATTTGTTTAGACACACAATTTATGCGTTGTTATTAGTGTTTATTGAAGAAAATATGGAATCCCTCCAAAATGAGTACAAGGTGCTGCATTTTCAGGTTGAAAATGGACGCAGATATCGAGATCTCGTGATGTACTACTAATAAAAGAAATGGCTTAGTACAATTGTTATTTCTTTAAGTACAATTGTTCGTAAAGTTTTAATTTACAAATAATATTACTTTTTTAAAGAAGAAAATTAATTCTTTTGGATGGTAGACGGAGATTTCTTTAGAACATAATTTCTGTTAGTTGTTGCTGTTTATTGACGAAAATTTGGAATCCTTTAGAAATGACTACAAAATGCTGCGATTTGACGTTGAAAATGGGCGGAGATATCGAGGTCTCGAGTTGTACTGCTAAAAAAAAATAATAATAACAAGTCACTTCATCTATACAGAAGTGGAGGTTGGGTCTTTTGATAATAGACAGGTAGTTACTATACAAATTTGTGTGCTATACTTCCGTCATTGAAGGTGCTTTTTCTTCATATCTAACTTTGGTCTTCTCTGGTATAGAGAGAACGATCTATAATTTTGTTTGCGATGTGGGAGGTCTGTTCACTTACTTTTCAGTGAATATTTTATGTTAAAATTAATGGTTAAATTGATAATAATTAATCCGTTTAATTGTCCCAATTATCTTGATGGGTCACAAACAATTCTTTTAACTGTGAATAATTTTAATTTCTTTATTGGAGTCTTATATTATTTTCCAGTGAATAAAATATATTAGTTTGATATAGCATTGCTAATCATATACAGTAAACAATAAACACACACAAATACAAAATCCTAATGAATACAAATCCTAAATGAATAAACAGTGTATATACCCTCCGTACCATGTCAAACTATCCAATATTAAACTTTCATATAGGATAGGTTGACATGATACAGACGATGTATGAAAAGAATAGATTTATTGGAATATGCGAAAAAATTAATTAATTTATACCAAATTAAGTGTATTTATTTATTTTTTTTATAATTTTCTTTTCAAAATTAATATTTTCCTTTTATTTTTTGATAATTAAAATTACTAAGTAAGCTTATGTGATTTTAGTCGCATCAATTGACTAACTATTCATATTTCTGGGCTTATAAAAGTTATTTTAACGTGTTAGACGTCATTTCATATACAATTGTTGATCTACTTTTTTTTTCTATTTATCTTAATTATATAGATATGACTAATAACTTATAACTTTCACCATTCTTTTCGACGCTACAGCGACACTTTATGATAGTGTATATTTGGTTTACTACAGTTAGATATTCGTTCGATAATTCTACCATTATCCGTTCAAGAAATATTTCATTATAAACGGACATTCCTATACACCCAATATATAGGAACGACTAAGTTGCCAAATATATATATATATATATTAGTAAGTTTTTATTCTGTCTTCAAGCATGTCTAAAACTCATTTCTTGATAATAATTTGGTTTTCCATTAATTAATTTTTAATACACTATAATTAGACACGTAATTACAGTCATTAATCTGATTATCTGTTTTTTTTTTTTGTTTCAAATCTTATGTCAGTAGATAAAAATTTTCTTTCATATAATTTAATATTTTTCTAAAAATGTAAAAATATCGGTTAATATCCAAAATGGTTTTTCTAATAGACATCATAAAAATAAAAAGCGAAAAATACTTCCGACAAATCTAGCTGCTTTATCTGTTTAAGAAATATTTCATAATAAATGGATATTCCTATGCATATTTACGTACGATAAAATTGGTTAAAAGATATATAAATATTAGTAAGTTCTTTTCCAACTTCAAGAATGTATAAAATTCATTTTTTATAAAGATTTCATCTGCAAGACTGTATAAAATTCATTTTTTTTATAAAGATTTCATCTGCAAGACTGTATAAAATTCATTTTTTTTATAAAGATTTCATCTGTCTATATTTTATTTTATTTTATCAGGAAACAAATGTCATTAGATAAGTAATCATAGTCATTTATCTGATTATCAGTATTCTAAAATGCATATCAGTAATTAAAAAGTTCCATTTATATCATTTAATATTTTTTATAAGAGCAAAATTATCGTTTAATATTCAAATTGGTTTTCTTAATAGACGTGATAAAAATCTAAAACTTAATATTTTGATTTAATTTCAAAGGTTTCTAAAAATTACATTTTTATCAAATGAAATTTATTTTCATTATGCTTAAATATTTTCTCATCTTGTTTAATCATTTATGTGTGTAAAACGCTCATTTTTTTTTTCAGTTCATATTTTTAATTTATATACTAAATACTTAAATATAGAAACATGTAAAATATCCAATATTATCTGCATTTCATTAACAAAAATACTATTGCATCTTTTACATCTTAGTTATTTATTCCATAAATCATAAAAGGATTATGTGCTGTACAAAAAAGTTAGTTGGGAATTTGTTAATTAAAAAAACTTTATTCATTATTTTTTGAAAAAATGAACTTAGTTATATTATACATGCTGAGTATTTGCATATTTAAAAAAGTGTTTATCAACTTTTAAAAGGTATACATTTTATTTGACTTTTAAATAGTTAATCTTTATAATTTAAAAAGTTTCAGATTATCTGAAGTGATGAAATTATCGCGTACTCTTCACTCAATGTGGTCATGTAACGTAACAAGGAGTATAAAAATAAACAAATAAGAAAATTGCAATTATTTAATGTGGTATTGATAATTTTAATATGTATTGAATTAGATCTAAAAAAGTTAGAATACAACTTTTAGTATTTAAAATAAGAGAATAAAAAAAATATATGTAAAAACAATTAGTGAAAATTAAGATATTTTTCGTAATTTAATCCCTATTCATAAAGTTAAAAATAATAATAATATGTAGTTATCACCACAACATTATAAATAATTAAGAAATATTTCAATCTTACGTTACTGTTTTTCGCTGCAATTTTAATTGAAGATGTTATGTAAACTAATATAAAAGGAATTCTCTCCGATATCGTTATATTTTTTTTAAAGCAAAATGAATTACACGTTGCAGAAAATGAAGAATTATATTGCATATGTAGGGTGTCTCTTATTTTTCAACTTTCTAAAAGTTTATCCCCCACTCCCATACTTTGTTCTAATTAACAACAAAACAATGCGAAGCAAATTTTTAACTCAGTTGTACAACTACAAGGCATCACCCATCGACCCTTAAATTTTGAAATTTTTGTCCTAAAATTCATGTTTTAGTAAATGTTTTATCTCTTAAATAATTTTCTCTTTTAAAAAATATCTAGACTTGTTCTTAGTATTAGAAGGATAATTTACTATATATATAATGGGGAAAGCAATTTGCAAAATTGGTGGCATAGCGCAGGTGCAGAAAAACACCTATTTTTCGCTGTCATCCGAGATTGTAAGTAAAATTTATTTTATTCGTAATAACGGCTAGACACTTGTTCATTTTTTGTGGCATTATGATATAAATGTTTAAGCGGGTCTTAGTATCCCTGACAATGTAGCTAAACCATGTTTATAACATCTCCGTTTTTATAATGTTACGTGCTTTGTATACATTAAAACCTCCCTAAAGCGGCCACGTACCGTTCCAATAAAAATGGGTAGCTCTGAGAGGTGGTCTCCTAATGGAGGTCATGTTTAAATCTAGATTTTAATTGTTGAAAAAAGTAACAATGTTACTAAAATTTATTTTTCACATTAGGAAGAAATATGAAAATGATGTAAGTATCAAAACAAAAGTTAATTGCATAAGTTAATTACTGCAGAGTTTAAAAAATGAATACAAGGACGTTTGCTTTGATTTTACTGATTTATTGCTTTGATTTTTCGGTTTTATCTTTTACAACTTTTATTTCCAAGTCCTTTCGAAATTCAGTAAATAAATTCAATTTTTTGGACGGAAACAAATAATGACGATTTCCATTATTTCTATCGCTTTGAGAGTTTCTTGACAGAATAGGGCAGGGGGGTTTATAGACCGTCATTCTTATTTTGTCATCGGAGTTAAATTTAGTAATAACCTAGGCATAAAGGGATTTAAACACTTAAAAGTTACCGGAATAAAAAAAGGTTCTAAACTTAGTTTAGGAGTTGGATGAATAATGCGCTCTCCGAACTTATTTTTCTATTAAAACCTTCAAGCGACCAGGAAAAAACGGAATTTGTGTCATTTTCTTCAAAGAATTGGGTCGCTCACAGTGTTGATTTCAGGGGGTGGCCCGGGGGGACATCCCCCCCGGAGCAATGAGATGTCCCCTCCGGAAGATTTGAGATTTTGTGTTTTTAATGGTCAAAAAATATACCCCCCCCCCATCCCGGAACCACAGAGATCCCTCCCTGAGAAAAGTGTTTGAATTCAACACTGGTCGCTCATAGAGGGAGTTCAGCTGGGAAGGTCTCTGAATGGGAATAAATTTCGTTCCATGAAGAAATGGTCGTTCTTGGAGGTGATCGCTGAATGGAGGTTGTCGCAGAGGAGGCTTTCACTGTACTTATTTTGTTGTCAAATATGGTGCCTTTGAATACTCGCAGTACCTATGAAAAAATTTAAAAAAAATGATTCATTTCAACTTTTTTTTTTTCTTTTTTCTATTTTAGGTTTTAGAATAAGTTTGTCATGTCAAAATTTGTAAACTGAAACTAGTCGGATGGCCCAATCCCGAAACTTTCTTCTATCGCATAAAGGTTAATACTTCAAAATTCGCTATCGCAGTGCCGAAATTAAATGGCAATCTGTGCTCATCATGAGGATTATCAAAAGATGAAATTCTGTGCATTAGTTCTTGAGATATGAATATCGCTGAAATCGTGTAAATCCAGAAAAATGCAGAATAGCAGTACCACTTATTGGGCGATTTACACCAAAAACTAATCATCATCAACTTATGTCAAAGCAAGGGCGGATCTGGAGAGTCCTCAAGGGGGGGGCGATTTTAGAAATTTGGAAACTCCAATCTGATGCGCGGGTCGGGGCTAATTTTTTCACTGCGGATCATGTTACTTACTGCTTTTTGCCGTGGGTCGGGTTTGGGTCCGGTTGACTTCTATTTTTTGCTGCTGGTTGGATTAACTTATACTTTTTTTCTGTGGGTCGCATTTGGGTCTGGTTGATTTCTATTTTTTGCTGTGGGTCGGGTAAACTTCTACTTTTTTGCTATGGGCCGGGTTAACTTCTACTTTTTTATGCGGGTCGGGTTTGGGCCCGGTTGACTTCTACTTTTCTGCTACAGGTCGGGTTGAAGCTTCGGATTGGGTTTTCACTACTGCGACTTGCGAGAAGGATCGGGTTGACCCGTTTTTTTAAAAGAAAGTCTAAGTATTTTTGAAGATAAAAGCTATATGCAGTAAAATCTCCATAACAAACATGTCCAAATAATTATTTAGGAATACTTTTTAATCCCCAGAATTATGTGAAAAATACTAATTTGGTATAAGACTGCTTGCCTCTTCATATCTAAGATCAGTTGTAATTCAGTAAAGAATGCTCTGAAACTTATTAAAAAACATACCGGGCGTTCTAAAACAGATTTTAAAATTTAGTACTTTTTGAATGGTGACAGCTATATAAAAAAATCTTGCAGAAGTGTTATGTAAGATGTCAGAAGATTTTTTACTGCGATTCCTGATTTTACTGTATAATAGCAACGATAGATGGCGCCGTAAACGATGGTCGTAAAGTCTACCTCCTCCGAGAGCCGATTTAGCGCCTATTGCTTCCAGCACCATCTATCGTTGCTATTTTAAACTAAAATCAAGAATCGCAGTTTAAAAAAAATTATCAGGTGTAGAGTAAAAAAAATAAAAAAATCTGAAATTCAAAGAAAATTTTCTGAAAGGTTACAGCAGGGATTTCCTTCTGGCACTAATTATTTTTGCTGCAGGTCGGGTGAGCTATTTTGAATTCGGATCGATTTCAGGCTAAGTAGAGATTCTTGTAAGCTGGGTTTGGGTTAACCTGTTTTTTTTTTTTTCAAAAAATAGTTCAGTATAATATTTGAAGCTAAAAATCATATCTATAACAATAAACGTATGTGTGTGTGGCTGTTTTTTAAAGAGACCACTGCATTTTTTCCACGACACTTTGAGCAAATTCGCACTTCTTCGACCCTTTTATGAAATTTGCGTTTCTTCCGCAACCCTTTGACGAAATTAGCGTAATTTTTCAGATCTTTGATAAAATTTGCGTTTTTTTCCGTGACCCTTCCACCAAATTCGCATTTTTTCAGCGATCCTTTGACTAAATTCGCATTTTTAAAGCGATTCTTTGACTAAATTCGTTTTTTTCCACGATTCTATGAAGGAATTCTTGTTTCCTCCACGATCCTTTGACGAAATTTGCGTTTTTATTCGCGGCTATTTGACAAAATTTGCGTTTTCTCCGCGATCCTTTAACGAAATTCGAGTTCTTTTCCGCTGCCTTTTGAAGAAATTTGCATTTCTGTCACTTGAAGAATTTCGCATGTTTTCCGTGGCTCCCTGACCAAATTCGCGCTTTTTCTGTGATCATTCGACGAAATTGAAGTTATTGTCTGCGAATGATTGAAGAAATAGATTTTTTATGGAGACCATTTATCAAAATTGAGATTATTTGTATGTCCGAATTTCCGATAGGTGAATTTTCAAAATTTTTGGAACCGAATGCCTTAACACTGGTGCTGCGTATTATTATTATTATTATTATTATTATTATTATTATTATTATTATTTATCAAAATAGGTTAAAAAATTGCGCATATCTTTTATTACACATTTCAAATCTGCACACATTTTAGAGTAAAATATGTTCAAAATCTTTGTGGAACAGGGTTTTTTTTTTTTTTTTTTTTTAAATAGAATTAGATCATAAAAAAAGATTTGCTGGGTTGCGCAAATTTTGCCAGTTTTGCGTTGGCCGTGGAAATCGCGGGTTGCACTGCGAGAGTGTTAAATTTTCGGAACATAATCACCCCTGTTCCTGACATCTTATATAAACCTCCTGCAAGTATTTTTTTTTAATATCTGTCACCATTTGCAATTTATTGAATTTTAAAATCAGTCAGTTCATTTTAGGACACCCGGTATACTCAGTAGCTATGGGATGATGGCTGAAAAAAACATTAAAAAAATAAGCTGGCTTCGATATGTCAATTAGAGGTTTACCTGGGCTGAAGTTATCAGGCCCAAGCCCAGGTCGAACCCACATTTAAAAAAAACTATTGGCCCCGCCCAGTATAGAGCTAAAAAATCAACTCCAGCCCTGCCTGCATTTTGCAATTAAAATTATTCATAAAGCACACTTGTTTATGCTCATATTTTATTTTCAGATTATGTTCGAAATTCATGAATAGGGTCAGGTGGGGGAAGGGGGTGGTAAAATCAAGCTTTTTTTTAGAAAAGGCTTTAAAATCAAACTATTAAATTTATTTTAATGAAACTTTTGATGCATTTTCTATACATTGGATTCATATCGATGAAACATGAAGCATAACCACTCAATTTTATTCGATTGTTTTCTGACAGTGATACATTTAAAAGAGAATGTTTTGATACCACCACTTTACCCCATGGTGGGGGAAAATGGGGGTAGTTCCAAAATTAGTGTATATTTAAATAAAAATGTGTAAATATTGTTTTTTAAATAAAAATACGCTGAAATAAATGTATCTTAATTATTTTTAAAGGTACAAATGCACAAAAAAAAATATTTTTCAGATATTATTTAATTAAAGCAATAATGTCCATGGCTATCAAAATTAGGTTAACTTAGTATGTAGCATATATTGCTGAACTCTATATAATCTTCACCACCAAATAGCAAAAAAAGGCTAATAGTTCCCCAATTGTGACTTATTCAAATGCTTTATGTGATATAATGTATTAATTTTTATCACTTGGGCGATTATTTTAGCTGATTGACTTTTTGACGGTATGCAATGAGCATAAATAAGATAGTTTGTAAACATTAAATTTGTTTCCAGTTTCTAAAACTAAAATAAGAATAGTTGCCATAATCTCAATATATGTCTCTAAAAAAGAATTAACAAAATATCTTAATTTAAAAGAGAAAATAGGTTTTTTTCAATATACCCCCACTTTACCCCATGGGGCCACTTCCCCCCACCTGACCCTATGTAAAAAATAACTTTTAATTTAATTGTATTTTCATATTAAGATTAAAATTTATAAATAAAGCTTTTTTTTTTTAGATTAATACTTTTATTACAGCCCATTTTTAAAAGTAATCACATCTACAGTCTAAAATTGAATCATCATACAACATTGAGCTAAGCCTAACTATACCACCACTTTCCCCCACCTCAGAAAAAAAATTATAAAAAATTGAAATAATAAAATAATTCTTACCTTGATGCATGAATCTGTTTTTAAGAAGTTCATCTACTGAAATGTATCAAGTATACTAATTTTTTCAAGTGAGAAAGGATCAAGAACAAAGTTTATCGATACCATGTGTTAAGAAAAAACTGCACATATATGTAAACAAGAAGATAAACAACAGTAAACTTGTTGCCAGATTTACAAATCCTAATAGAAATATTTGTCACAAACTCCAATTATGTATTAATTGAAAAAAAGTAAAAATATGTACATTTATTGTGAAAAAAGTGCATTTTTTTGAGATTACCACCACTTTCCCCCACCTGACCCTACAGAAAAACAACATTAATGACTATAAAAATGACTATTTAGGCAATTATGTACGTAAACGCTACGTTAAAAATTTGACTTAGACAATTACATTCAAATAAAAATCCAGTAAGATAATCAGTTTAGAATGAAAGAAACGGTTGATAAAAGAAAATTATATTTTTAAGGTATCCGAACACCTTTAAAACGTAATTTTCGATCAAAATATCTATTTTTTATTTTTACAATAATATTAAAATTAGATCTTTTATCTATCGAAATCTGCTTGAATTTTGTCTGTATCTAAAATAGAACTCAAGTAACAGCCGTTTAAAGCTACGGATGTTACAGCTTTTGAATTGTGTTCAAAAGTTATTTTTAGCTTTTTCTCAAAATGAAGTTTTTCAAATTTTTACTATACGCAAAACATCCTAAAACAAAAAATTATGCATGAAATATCACGAAATTTTCTGTACTTCTTTTACAAATGTCTTTTGAGGGAATAGACTACACTCATGATAATATATTAAATAGTTTTACATTTACACTAGTATAAATGACAAATTTGAGATAAATTTTGTGAATTTTTCATTACATTAGTGCTTTAACTGCCATATCATCTGAGATAGAGATGCGATTATAATGTGTGTAGTCTAAGTCCTAGAGAAAGTTATTCTGTTTATTATGCAATTTACAAAATGTCAATACATTGTTTTATTTTTGAGTTATCACGTTTTGCGGAAATGTCAATTTCTGACATAATTTTGACTGTTTTTCACTTAAAAAATTTTATTTCTGGGTAGTTGCTAAAATTTTTATATTTTTTTTCAAAGTTTTAAAGTAAATAAAGGGTAACAAAAGAAAATTTTAAAAATTTCAAAAAATCACTTCCGAAGGTATGCGGATACCTTAAAGCTCTACAAAGAAAAAAAGTAAAATTTAGAAAATGCATCTCTCTAACCTATCAAATCACATTACATTTCTAAAGATTTCGCTAAACAAATGTACAACACAAATGTAATTTTTACGAATGACAAATAAGTAAAATGTCAGTCAAACTTGGGCTCGGGAGGAAGAATTTAGAGGAGTGCACGGGTCGTGGTCGGGCCAATAATGCTTATCATACGGGATGACACGGACCGAATGTTTAGCTTTTATTCCGGGCCAAGCCCCGACCTGGAAATTTTGGCCATTGCAGACCTTTAGGAAAAATGAAGTCCAGGCCAGGCTCGATCAGGAGGAAAAAGAAGTCTGGCCCGACCCGCATCTGCAGTAAAAATTAAGATCAGGGCATGGCCCGACTCTAAAAGAGAAAAGACCTGACCCAGCCTGAGTCTCGTGGATTTAAACTGGCGCGATCCGGGTCAGGTCGGACCAACTTGGGCTCGGGAGGAAGAATTTAGAGGAGTGCACGGGTCGTGATCGGGTCAATAATGCTTATCATACTGGCTGACACAGACCGAATGTTTAGCTTTTATTCCGGGCCGAGCCACGACCTGGAAATTTTGGCTATTGCAGACCTTTAGGAAAAATAAAGTCCAGGCCAGGCTCGATCTGGAGGAAAAAGAAGTCTGCCCGACCCGAATCTGCAGAAAAAATTAAGATCAGGGCACAACCCAACTCTAAAAGAGAAAAGAACTGACCCAGCCCGAATCTCGTGGATTTAAACTGGCGCAACCCGACCCGGGTCGCGCCGCGCCGGACGCGAGCTCCGCCCCAAGTCATTTCCCGTGAGGATGCATAATGTCGTTTTACAAACCCTTTATTAGCCCAAGGGGGGGCGATCGCCCCTTCGCCCCGCCCCCCTCCCTTAGATCCGCCATTGTGTCAAAGTCTAACTGAATATGAAGTTCGATCCATGCATTAGTTTTGAGATAGAGCTCTTGCGGAAGCGATGGCAAATACAGCATAGTAGCACCACCTGATAAGTGATTTGTACCAAAACATAATCAACAGCAATACTAATCAAGGTTTACTTGAATCTGAAGTTTGATGAAAATTCGTGCATTAGTTTTTGAAAGAGAGCTATTGAAAAAGGTCGAGCAAAATGCAGCACAACAGCGCCACTCAGTTTACACCAACAGGTAATCAGCATCATTTCATAGGACTAACTGAATCTGAAGTTTGATGAAAATGTGTGTATTTGTTCTTGAGATATAGCTATTCCGGAAATCGTGTAAATCTTGTAAAATGCAGCATAGCAGTGCCATCTGTTAGGCGATTTACACAAAAACATAAACAGCAGCAATTAATATCAAGGACTAACTGAATTTGAAGATTTATGAAAATCCGTGCATTAGTTCTTGAGATAGAGCGATTGCGGAAATCGTGAAAAATGCAGCATAGCAGCGCTACATGTTGGGCAATTTACACCAAAAACTAATCAGACCCAATTTGTATCAGGGACTACCTGAATATAAATTTTTAATAAATTCCGTGCATTAGTTCTTGAGATAAGAGTGGTCACAAAATTTCTGTCACATACATACAGACAGACAGAGTCACAGACTCAGACAGACATTTTGTAAAAACATGTTTCAGGGGATCTGTGATCCCTAAAACATGTAAATCGGTGGAAAACCGGAAGTCAAAAATTTTCATGAATGCAATGCTTTCTTCTTGTAAAGATAGAATAAATTAACAATTTACCTTTATGTTTTTATTTTTATTTCTATAAATATGTAAAGTCAATAAAAAAAGAAGCATTGGCAGTGTATAAATAATAGTTTACGTTAAGTCATGCAAACTGAAAATCAAAGATGAAAATTTGTAACATCGCCTACAGAATCTGGTAATGTTACTTTCAGAAATATTTATTATTCTAAAAGAAAAAATGTAAAAGATTCTTCGAAAAAAATACCTATCACAGGAAAGTAACCTTTTGAAACTTTTAAAGAATTTTGAAAACACATTATGCTCCCAATTATTCACTTTATGGAAGCTTAGTGGTAGCTATAAACAACTTAAATTAGAATTTATTTTAGGATATTAAAAGGATAGGATACTTAATACTTTATTTAAGTGGAACCTGGATCCATAGACTGTTTACGTTTGAACTCAATTAAATATATTATTTTTTAAGTTATATTTTTTAGCGTTAGTGCACATACAGACTATTAATTAGTCAGTGAAAGTGACATTGACGGAATTAAATCTGGCATCACTTGATAGAATAGCGACACAGTTTTAAAATCTACTCTGTATCAGTGTACAAATGGCAAACAATGTAAATATAAATTACTTAAAATATCAAATGTACAGTGGCGGTCAAAAGTTTCCGGCCAGCATAAAATTTTTGGTTAATTTGTAAGTATACCCATATGAAGAGGAATCTCAAAGTGATACTTATACACTTTATTGACATAACAGTTAAGAGCTTATTTATGGAATAAAAATTAAATATTAATAAATTTAATTGACAAAATTAATTACAAAAGAAAATGCATGTTCTCAAAAGTTTCCGGCCACCTTGGCAAGTTTGGAAAAAAAGATTGTGTTGTAAAGGAAAATAACGGTGATCAACAACATTTACAATTAGTATTTTGTATTCATACATTTAGCAATAAGTACTGCGGCGCAGCAACGTGGCATCGATTCATGAACAGTTGTAGATCATCAATGTTAAATTTTGTCCACGGTTCTTGCAATTTTTATGAAAATGCTGCTAAATTGGAATATTTATAATTCCACACACGTTTTCAAGTTAGTTTCAACGATTTTCTATTGTATTCAGATCGGATGATTGGGCTGTCCATTTCAAATGCGACGTTTTTTTTTTGTGCGAAAGCCACTGCTTGACGAGCTTGCATGTATGATTTTGGTCGTTATCATGATGAAACAAATAGTTGCGACCACATTTTTTCCTATAATAAGGCAGCAAACGATCTTGCAAGATATCCTTATGCATTGCACTATTCATCTTGCTGCGGATTTCAAATAACAGACAGGCGCATTTTCCAGAAAATGCTCCCCACAGCATAACGTGTCCACCGCCGTGCTTCATTGTATAAATAATATATATCGAACCTTATCTTTTTTTTTAGGTCAACGGTTGTAATGTTTTTTATCACTCACAAAAAGATTGAACGTCGATTCATCTGAAAATAGTACTTTTTTCCAGTTTTCACTTGTCCAGTCTTTGTATTCCTTGGCAAACGTCAGTCGGACCCTCTGAATTTTCTTATTTATGAAAGGATTTTTAACACCGACTGTTCCATAAAGTTCTACGTTACATACGCGTCTTGACACTGTAGACAGACTTGTTTCAGCAATAACCATAACACCATAATTGGCGTGGAATTACAGCGGCATTTTTACGCAGGTCATCAACTGCTTTTCTTCTAATAATTCTGTCCACAAGAATAGTCATTCTCCGTGGTCTCCCGGACCGTGGCAAGTTCCGAAGGCAATGGCAATCTTTATATATTTTTAAAATATCATTTACAGCGAATTTTCCAATCGACAACTTTGCCACAATCTCACGAAAGGATTGTCCCTTTAGCAACCAACAAATCACACATTTATGAACAACAAATTGTTAAACTTTTCATTTTTGAATCTCAAATACATTATTCACCTTGATTAATTAACAAACATGGCCAAAAAACCACTTTAGCGATAGCAAAAACTAATGAATGACGAATGGCCGGAAACTTTTGCACGCGCGAATGTTGAATTCCTCCCCTTTGCATCAAGTATCTTAAGTAACCAATCAAAATGATCACGTGGTCAGAGGTAATTTGCTTCTTCCTAACTTTTGGAGCAATTGAACTTCTTCTTTGCTAAAACGTTCTATCAAACAAATCAAAAAAACTAACTGGCCGGAAACTTTTGACCGCCACTGTATGTGAAATGAATACTGCTAGTTTCGTGTATTTTCTAGGTTAATTTGGGTATTTATTTAATTGGTACTCTATTTAATAATAGTCAACTAGTATTTAATATATCGTTAATTTTTGCCTCTCTCTATTACTCGATGACATTATGGCCTAACTTTAGACCTTTTTCTCAATAATATTTATGCTGTAAAAAAATGAAAAATGTTTTCAAAACTAACGAAAATAGGAACATGTCCTTAACGAAAAGCAACTTCATAAATTGTCAAATGCAGCATATATCTATTAAAAACATAAATTTTATATAAAGAAAACTGCAATGCATGCAAAGTAATTTAAACTAATTTGTAAATTACATTTATATGTCCGTTTAATATTTCCTTATTTAAAAACTAGATGGTACTCGTCAAGATTTGACGGTAAATAACTTGAATGTTTCATTAAAAAAATTCTTGACTTTTTAATGAGTAGCTTTTAAAATAATTATTGAAATTGTGATACATTTGTATATTTCATAAGTAATTTCTATTTCTTTAAAGCCATAGAGGGTACTGTCAGCCAAACCTATTCAATGAAGCAAAAAATTTGAACTTTATGATTTACAACCATTTATACTTCTTTTTACCAGAAATTTAACGAAAAATAGTGGGTAGAGCATTTATTTTTATTTACTATGGACACATTTTTTCGAAAAAATAACAATATTTATTTTTATTTATTTATTATGATTTGTTAACTACATGACCATTAAAAGCTGCCATGAATTTTATTTTTATCAGTCCCATTCTCTAAAAGCCCAAATTTGAAACTTCATGCAGTGAACGATTTTAAATATTTAATTTTTATTACTTGAATTTTATTTTAAACTTTTATACATTTTTTTATATATTAAATAATGGATATCAAGGAAATTTTTTTTATAGTTCTTATATGAGTATTTCTCTTTTTTTCGTTTTCTTCTTTTAAGGAATAGACACACACACACATTCTTGATAATGGTCAGAAAATATAACAAAAATTGTAAATCAGCTCAATTTATTTAATTGATAATTGCATTAAAAATATTTTAGCTTAAATATTTTAAATATAAAATTATTATTATTATTTTAAATATTGTTCAGCGTTACATTTTATTTAATTATAAAGCATTCAAATAATAATAATAATAAATAAATAAAAGTCATATAACTTCTCCTCGTAATAAAACATGTCATTATTGAAATAAAATATCGCGAAAAATATTACAGAGATCATTTTGCCGGGCGTTGGGTGTGAACCTGCTATCTACTGCAAAATAGCAGAGCTTTAAACTACTGTTTTAGACCGCTCAGCCACCAGAAACTCATTGAAACTCCTCTAAATTGAAGAGGGTTGACGCATGTGCAAATGTCCAACATGGGTTTACTTAAAATTTTACCTTTGCGTTTTAATATATACTAGCTGTTTAACCCGTTCTACGGACGGGTGTTCATGAATTTAATTCTATAACCAAAATTAAAAATAAAAATCTGTACAACCAAATTAAAGTTTAGGAATATAAAAATGTGTTATGTCCATTCAAAATCAGTAATTACACAACCAATATGAAATATTTATGTACACAAAAAATCAGGTATGTATTAAAAAATAAATAAAAGTAAGTGTTTGCACAACCAAATTAAAGTTGGGTATATAAAAATCAGTTATAAAGTCAACATTTACACAACCAAACAAACATTTGTAAGAAAAAATTAAACTTACATCGTGACTGCAAAAAAATGGAAAAATGATTTTAAAATGAAAAATATTTGCACTGTTTTCCACGTCACCAATGAGGTAAAATGCGGTAAACTCGTTTTTTTAGTGAGTATTTACTCTACCAAATTAAAGTTTAGGAAATCAGTTATAAAGTCAATATTTACACAACCAAACAAAAATTTGTAAGAAAGAATGAAATGTACATCGTCATTGAAAAAAAAAAACTGAAAAAATCGAAAAAACTTCTTTTAAAATAAAAAATCTTTGCATTGTTTTCCACGTCATCCATGAGGTAATGTGCAGTAGATTCGTTTTTATTTGTTTGTTTGTTTTTTACAATACAGTTTTTACAAAATAGTTGCGACTTAAGTCAAAACTTCACGGAAGACATTGTTTTGTGTAAATACCTTATCAGAATATGAAAAAAGTTTTCCAAAATCTTCTGAGAGTTCTGACTTAAACTGTTCTCATAATTGAATCGGTAAATTTCGATTGCCAAAGACACATATGAACGAAAACAGTTTTCTCAGTTTGGGTGGAATTTCTAAACCATATGCTGCAGTTAAACAATGTTGCCATTCATCATCATCTTCTAATAAATTTATAGCACGGCATTCACCCTTGAATGTTTCATGGACAGTATTCTCATACGTCCTTAACTCCTCGAAAGACATGGCACCGGGAACATGACAAAGCAGCATACGAAGATTGAATCGCTCAATATCCTTTGGACTTACAGAATACATCCTGATACTATGAAGTCACCTAATGTAACACGCCTTTGCCATACATTGCCTTCCCATACAAAGTGCTTTGGAATTTGGGTATAGAGATAGATGTTTGCTGAAGGATCAGAACTGTTAAGTAGAAACCAAGCAGTGAGCATGGAGTCTTTATTTCTTGCCCTTTCAAAAGCTTCACGTTTCTCCGCTTCCCTAAAATACACAGATTGCATGTCTTGTAGATGCACCGACAATCTAATAATAACATGGGACTTGTCCTGCATGGGCTTTTCAAGAAGTCGCCACATTGCCTCTGGTGCCGAAACATATCGTTCATTTAACACGTTCACGCCGGCGCGGTGGGTCACACTCGACTGTCTCAGAGTTGTCAAGTCTCAGGCTTTTTACACACCACTGTTATCTTAGAGAAAATGTTGTTCCTTTAAATCGCCCAATTGTTTTAATTAAATAAACAATATTTTCTGTATTAAAATACTAGTAGCCACAAAGCCGGTGACTTTGTAGTTCTGAGACAGTCGAGTGTGACCCACCGCGCCGGCTTGAACGTGTTCAGCGTGGCGTACGTAATAAGTATATCTCGAAAAATATTTTCCTCCCACTATGCATTTTTTTAATGAAATTTATTTATTATGTTGCTATGGCAGCAGACGTTATAAAATGATATCTTTGGAATAAGGGAATAAATAGAATAAAGAGTTTTGTTGATGTTCGTGATAAAAAGTTTTCTTTATTTTTAAAATAAGGTAATAATTAAGCGCAATTAAAGAATCTCTAATTATTTGCATGCGAGGTAAAAGAATTATCGTAATACCCACTACCTCTTCTTACTATTGCAGTGTGGCCTACGTAATATCTATATCTCACATTGCAGTAAACATTTAGAACTTGTTTGAACTCGCACGATTACGGATTGAACATAAAAAAAGACAAAAATTCGTCAAAAATATAAAATAAAATAGAAAATAATCTATTTAAAATTTTCGATTTTTTTGCCCCAATCGTTCATGGGCCTCCTACCAGGCCTCCTACCCGTGTGCAATATTTCGTAGTCCTGCTCCCTTTGGTTTCCGAGTTTTTGTGGTTACAAACATACGCCACAGACTTTAATAGTATAGATGATAATTTTATAGTTTTTGAAAGTTTTAAAAACTAAAGAAGAATACATGTTACACAATGTAGATTAAATAAGGTAGTTGTTCGACTTATAATACGGCATCGGAATGCTAGCTTAACATGGCCGAAAAAAATGGCTGATTTTAACGAACGATTATCAAGACCTGGATAAGTTCACTCCGGAAGCGTCATACACTTAGCGCTATTATATATATAATTATATTTTTCCGTTCATGGATGAAATATTATACTCTAATTAGGCTAGTATGAATATATGCAATTCTTCCGTAAAATGAAGATATTGTTTTATCTACATTGAAAACGTTAAAAGTCTTTTTCAATAAGAAGCTGAACAAATTTCCTGAAAAAAAGGACACCCCTTTTCAGTTTTCTCAAAAGAAAACGAACATCACTTCGATATGCAAAAATGAAAATAAAACAAGTGGGTAAGAGTGATCACAGTTCGCACAGAGGGTTTCGTTTAATATTACTTTCAAAACACTTTATCCTTTTGCAAAATCTATTAGTTCCATAATATGATTAAGTGGTCACAGACTTTTCCAGCGATATATCACATGATAGCAGTCGGGAAAATTCAGAAAAGTGACGATAAGGTTTTATAAAGAAATCTACTGCCCCTTCCCCTCCCCCATACCCAAAATGTCACGCTCCATGCTTTTTTTAACTTTTTAGTATGTGTTATAAACTGTCTTAAATTTGCAAACAGATCTCCTTGTTAGATTTCCTATTTTAAATGAAATCGCGTTACGTTAGTTCCACATTCCACCACCAGGGAGCGCACTCTATTCATAGCAAAAATGTATCTGAACGAAACTCCGTTAAACAACCTATCAGTAGATATGTTACCCGCGGTGGTGGAGGTCTTAAGCAAGAATTTAAGATATTTGCTGAAATTAATATTCGGAAATAGTGGTAACTAAACTTTTGATAATTTTATATTTAATAAGTAGCATATTTATCAGGACTCCCTCAAAAGCTGCACCTAAAACGGTAGGAAACGCTAAGGCTTTAAAAAGAAATCTGTCGACCCTATCCATCCGAAATTTCACGCGCCACTCGTATATAAACTTTTTCTAATGTGTTATAAACTATCTTAAAGTTTCAAACAGATTGCCTTGTTAGACTTCCTACTTTAAATGCAATCGCGGTTAGTTAATTCCAGATTCCGCCACCAGGGAGCGCACTGTATTCTTAACTGAAGTTTATTTGAACGACACTCTGTTAAACAACCTATCAGTAGATATGTTACTCGAGGGAGGTGACGGTTTTAAGAAGAAATTAAGATGTTTGCTGAAATTACTATTCGGAAATAGTGGTAACTTCACTTTTGACCGTTTTATGTGTAATAAGTAGCATATATATCTCAGGACTCCCTCAAAAAATGGAACCTAAAACGGTATGAAAGGTTTTTATGTGTTTAAAAAAAATCCAGCGCCCTTCCCTTCCCCCTTTCCCCTCCTATACGAAATTGCACGCGCCATTCTTTTATAAGCTTTTTATTATGTATTATAAACTATCTTAAATTTTCAAACAGATCCCTTGTTAGATTTTCTTCTTTAAATGGAATCGCGGTCTGTTATTTCCTCATTCCACCACCAGGGAACTCACTCTATTCTTAACAAAAGCGTAACTGAACGAAACTCCTTCACGCAACGAATCCATAGATACGTGGGTCGGGAGGGTGGCGATCTTAACCAATAATTTAAGATATTTGCTGAAATTACTATTCGAAAATTATGTTATAAACACTTATAAAATTTTTGATATTGAATAAATAATACTTATCTCAGAGAGCCGTCAAAAAACTCCGCGCAAATTGTTAGATTTCCTACTTTAAATGAAATCGCGGTTAAAAAAGCATGTGCCTTCATTTTACCATACGCATTTGATAGAAATAAAACCAATTAATTAAATAATATTCAATATCTCAGATTGTAATTAAGATAGAAATTTGAAATGTGCATCTATGAAATCAGCGAAAATTTTTCATTTCGGGATGTTTAAAAATGTAATATTTAAAAAGATTAAATTTCCCATTAAAATATCCTACTATGAACAATCATGTGAACCGGTGCCATTTGTCTGGAGAGAAAAACTTATCCAAGCCGTCGGAAATCAAATCTATTAACACCTACTTTTGTAATCGAAGAAAATTAATTTTTTATCGATAGAATTTTAGAGAATTTTTTTTGTTATACACATCGCACAGAAATGATCTGTATACCTACTGAAAGTAGATTTTTTTCTGCGTCTGTATCTGCAATTTAAAAATTTCTAACCAGAAAACTTTCTGAGATACAATTCGATTTTAAAA
Organism: Maratus speciosus; assembly: GCA_963932465.1. Classification (NCBI taxonomy): domain Eukaryota; kingdom Metazoa; phylum Arthropoda; class Arachnida; order Araneae; family Salticidae; genus Maratus; species Maratus speciosus. The sequence continues at coordinate 52,267,931 of OZ010792.1, forward strand.
TGTTCACTAGGGTGGATCGAAAAAAATATTTTTTTTTTTTTTTTTTCGGAACGCTTTAGTGCGGAAAAGTTGCCTATTGTAATAAGAAGAAAAACGGCATCAACATTTTAAAAATCGGTTAACATCTTCCATTCGCTCATCGTACTTAAAGTTGATGAAAAATTGCAAAAATCGCGACTTTTCTCTAATTTTTTTATGTTAATTAAAAATTTAAAAATAAACACTCTTTAAATTTTCATGCTAGTTTCATGGTTTACATAACCTAAATAAATTAAATTCTAATCAATAATCTAATTTTTCCGTTCGCGCAACATCTTAGAAAAAAAACATAAATTTAGCAATTTTTCGCAATTTTCACCGTGCAACTCTTCACTCGTTCTGCTAGAACAAAACAACCCAGAACTCACCACGTGGATGAGGCATAACCGATTCAGTTTTCAGCGTTGTTCGTATATATCCATCGCTAGCTTTATATCCAAATACTTTATTCGAGGTCTCTGTCACAAGTTTTACGCACATCTTAATAGTTTCGGTGTGACAGAGAAACATTTGTATTTCTCTGATGTGAATAGTGTCAGAAGTGATGAACGATTTAACATCATATTCACTTAGGTCCCGCGATATTGGGGAAGTATGCACCGCACAAGAATTTCAATTAATAATTTCTATGTAATCAAAAGCTTGAAAGTTTCCATTCAGTGCTATTATATTTCTAACAGCCTTCTTATTTGGGACGGTTTGTCTTGCTTTTACAATCCTTCTGTAACCAATATCCCGAATATGTTTTCTTTAATCGACAATCATTGCCAGCAGAATATTCTCTGGATACGCAAAAACGCATTTCGTTCCATTGCTCCGTTGATCGACAACTTCTAGTGATTCGTGGGATAAATAGCGTGATGCTTGAATTGCTTGAAATACATGTTTTCGTCCGTCAGTAAAATATTGGCTTATTTTATGGCAAATTACACAAGCATGTATGATTTTAAGATGAAGCCAACTATTTCTTTTAAATTTTCGGATGAATCTAATACAATATAAGAACTCGGTTGGCCGCAGTTAGTCATCTGTAATCGAACAAAGTACCAGGGTGCCAATTCGCCAAGTCTTCTGGACAATGTCCCAAGGCGATTGCATTCAAAATGTCCCAAAATTACTGTTGTTCTTCGCTCAAAAAAAAAGTCCTGTCTATATCAGGAATCGAACAATCTGTGGGTTCACAATCGACCACAGGATCTTTTTCACAAGTGATCTGCTACCCGATTGGCTCAATAAAAGATTTAGGTCCATCAGTTTGACCGTTAATATGTTGGAAAATTTGGCGATAAGAAAATTCATTAAAATGCCGGATGCATATGCTCCCCTATTTCATGATTTTCTAGTCAGTGGAAAGCACCGTTATACCATCCTGTGTTTCTTACAGTACCATCACACCCTACTGCTGCTAGTTTTTCTAGTGATATTGATAGTTCAAACAAACAAGAAATAATGCTTTGACTTATATCGTTTGATGAGTTCGAGGAAGGAAATACATGTCAAATATAAGTTGATCCAGGTTCCTGGGTAAGAGAATAGTGTTCTTATTTCACATTCCTGTGAAATTGCTTGGCATTAGATTTTTCGAGGAACAAAGTATGTCATTTTTGTCCGTCAAAAAAGACCCGAACTTTCTTCAGGCGATGTGAATCGGGTTTTCAAATCTGTCCTAAAATTACTCTTGTCTCTTTTTATTTTACACTTATCAACCACATCAGAAGAATCTGTGTCGGTTATCCACATGACGCTATGACAGCTTTTGGCCGATCAGAATCTCCGAACCGATCGCTGTTTAGCGCTGTTCCGTTAATTTTAATTCTCATCTGACCTTTGGGCTTTTAATCGATGTACTCGGATTGTATTTATCTTCCTTATACTCCGAGTCTTCAAAAGAAGTGTGTTTGAGTTCATCAATTTCATATTACACTGCCATTTTAGGAAATTTAAAACTATTTGAGGAGCCACTCAGTGCTTGCTGAAGATCACAAGCTTTCCTCTCGCCCTTCACATTTAACTTTTTTGTAACTGTTTAGCAAATACATCCAATTTTCCCCCAAATTGTAATTCCTTTGAATAATCATGAACCTCAACTGAAAGACACGAATTTTCTTTTTTATATATATAAGCATTTAAGTAGAATTACACATTGACATGCATGTGGTCTTTTTAATATAATATAAATACCACACCCAACAGTTCGACGGTTGGTTGTGTAGAATGTGGGTGGAACTCAACGTATAACCACTACCACATGGCGAGTCTGTGTCGTTTTGTTTTAGAAAAACAAACTAAGAGTTAGTTCCACGGTGAAAATTGCGAAAAATTGGTAAATTTATGTTTTTTCTAAGTTCTTGAGCGAACAAAAAAAAATTGGATTATTGATCGGAATTTAATTTATTTATGTTATGTATACCATGAAACAGGCATAAAAAGCTAAAGCGTGCTTATTTCTAAAGTCTTAATTACCTTTAAAAAATTAGAAAAAAGGCGCGATTTTTGTAATTTTTAATAAACTTTAAGTACGATGCGCAAATGGAAGATATTAACAGAATTTAAAGAAATTTATGCCGTTTTTCTTCTTATTACCATAGGCAACGTTTTCGCACTAAAGCGTTCCGAAATTAAAAAAAAAAAAAATCTTTTTTTCGACCCACCCTAATGTCCACTTCACTTTTTAAATTAAAGTGCGCAGTGGTAAATCTGCAATTTCGCATCTCGAAGCCCTGCGGTGTGGGAACCCGGAGGAGAAATGAGAAAGTCTGTTTGTACCTGTGTTCATTTTACGCCGTTTCTACATTAATGAGACGTAAAATTGGGAGTTTTTAATTAATAACGTCCGTTAATTACTACTTTTGAAAATTTTATGATTTGCCGTTTAATCTCAGGTGTCCAGCTGTAAGTATGCAAAATTTCAGGTCTTCAACATATATAGTTTCTGAGAACGGGCTGTGTGACGGACATACAGACAGACAGACAGATCAGCGAGACGAATAGGGTTTCGTCAGATGAGACGTAAAATTGGGAGTTTTTAATCAATAACGTCCGTTAATTACGACTTTTGAAAATTGTATGATTTGCCGTTTGATCTCAGGTGTCCAGCTGTAAGTATGCAAAATTTCAAGTCTTCAACATACCGGGTGTCCCAAAAAGGACTGACTTATTTTAAAATTCAATAACTTGCAAACGGTGACAGATATTTAAAAAATTCTTGCAGGAGGTTTATGCATAAGGTCAAAAGTTTTATTACAGTGATTTTCGATTTTAGTTCGAATTACAAACAATAGATGGCGCTGTAATCAATAGTCGCTAAATACAGGCTGGATTTCTAGTCCTTTCTCTTGTTCCATGCTGAAAAAGGAGATGGAAATGTATTATCCGGGCCACGAAGTACCAAAAATCGAGCCTGAATTCAGCGTCTATTGATCGCAGCGCCATTTATTGTTTGTAATTCGAACTAAAATTGAAAATCACTGTAAAAAAAACTTTTGACCTTATGCATAACCCTCCTGCAAGAATTTTTTAAATATCTGTCACCGTTTGCAAGTTATTGAATTTTAAAATAAGTCAGTCCTTTTTGGGACACCCGGTATATAGTTTCAGAGAACGGGCTGTGTGAGGGACATACAGACAAACAGACAGATCAACGAGACGAATAGGGTTTCGTCAGATGAACGAAACCCTAATAAAATAATAGGAAAATACATTCTTTGCTTCTTTGTAATATCTTAAACCTTAATATAAATGTACCATAAATTTAAAATGGTAGAGAAATAAGTTTTTTTTTTCAAAAAGGATAATAGATAAACATTATAAAGAACTAAACATATGCCAAACATTTTTTATTGTATTTTTTAAGATTCTTAGATATACTGGATTTTCTTCTTTAAAATACGTTTATTCTTACTTATTTCATATTAATATTTGACTTACATTTCGATTTTAAATTTAATATTGATGGGGACATAAAAAAAGACGAATCTTAAGACGATTTTATGACTGTTGACGTTTAAAAAACGATTAATTGTTTAAAACATTCAAAAAAAAAAAAAAAAAAAATAGAAAATGCATTATTCACTTATTTTATTTATATGCTCGAGTTGTGAATAATTTTTTATATTACTTTTAACATTTTAAATTATCTACATGCTAATTTCTTCATACTTTAAATATAGATTAATACTTAAAAAGCACAGAATATACATGAAATATACATTATATGTATTTTTATATTTTATTTGTACACTTATACTCGTAAGTAACGTACGAGTCTATGTACGTTGCAGAGTACGTAAGAGTTTGTGAGCCGTACCCCACTCTGCCCCATTTTCGACGTGCGAATATTGCTCGCGCACAGTAAGTCCCGTACAATATATTAATTAGTAACTGTACTATTACAAAAAAAAGTTGCTAAAAGAATAATTAAACTTTGTAAAAATATATACAACATAGGATTAAGTATAGCTCTATAAACTTGAAAATTATAAATGGATAAAACATGAACGTTCAAAGAGATATGAAGCCTAAATAGTATCAAATAGCATTGCTGTTATGTATAAATCTTTTTTTAACCTTACCTAATCTGTTTATAAATGAACTTAATTCGGTGCTGATAATAAGAGTAATGCATATTTAAACCTCATTTGGCATTTCATAAACCCAAATTCCCCGCATTAATAATATTTTCTTTTTGCAGCGTACCTAAAAGAAAACTCTTGTACAAAGTTCAAAACTGTCATTGTGCTAAACGCGCTTCGAAAAGAGATAATAAAGTTTTATCGCCGCCTTTGACCGTGCCGTGTTTTTTTTTTTTTTTCGATAGGATTTTAATTAACATTTAAATATACTGGTGGCTTATTGATAGAGCCATTCAATGCAATCAAGTCGTGAATCGTATAGCAGTTATGTGATTAATCATATTTAAATTATTCTGTTTTTAATAGTTTTACGTTTATTGCTTTTATACTACGACTGGGCATTCCATTACACAAACATATAATTAAAAGTTTTTATCTACACTGTTAAAAATTTTGCAGCATTCTGGCAGGTCATTCGACCGTTTTTTGAAAAAATAAGTATAGGTTTCATAACCATAATTTAACTGTATTCTGACCATAAAATGGCCAATAATATGGTCAGAATAGTGTTAAATTACGGTTGTATAACCGTTTTCGGAAAAAACGGTCAAATGACCTGCCAGAATGCTGCAAATTTTTAACAGTGTAGGCTTTAAAAGCCGATGGAGCTTAGAGTACGCCACCCCTGCCTTTACCTTTGTTGAAACCGCCTGTGTCTTTAAGGGTTCTTATCTCTGCTAATTATCGAATTTTTTTTTTCTAACACCATTATCAACAATCCTTTTATACTTCTGTGACGATAGGTACACTGCTAAAAATTTGCAGCATTCTGGCAGGTCATTTGACCGTTTTTTTCCGAAAACGGTTGCACAACCGTAATTTTAACACTATTATGACCATATTATCGGCCATTTTATGGTCAGAATATAGTTAAATTATAGTTATGAAACCGTTTCTTCAAAAAATGGTCGAATGATCTGCCAGAATGCTGCAAAATTTTTAACAGTGTACCTCCAGCGCTCCTCAACGCCTTTGCTGAACGTCCACAAATCGAAATTTGTATGTAACGGAAAAATGCTACAGTGGAATTTCCCTTTAAGGAAGTTCCAATAAACGAAGTTTTCTGTTTAACGAAATTTCTGCTGAACCTTGACTTTGAATAACATAAACATGTAAATTAATCCCCATATTACGAAGAGTAAATTCTACATAACGAAGCTTATTCCACTTTCGTACGTGTACAACATTCAAATGGAGAGCTTGCTGTTGCGACGAATGTATGAATTTATTTCAGGAAAATTGTATGAAAATTAAATCATTCATTTATTTAATCATTTGCATTCAAAAGAAGAAATGCTACAAATCTTCGATATAATAAGAAGGGAATTCCAGTATCACGAAAATGTTAATGAACTGTTCGGATACTTAAAAAAATGTGAAAATTATAATTTTTTAGTATAAAACCTGTACAATGTTATATTACAGACTTTTTTAAAGTTAAGTATTTGGAATACTAAGAAAAAAGAGAAAAGGTACGCTATGCTTCAGTTTTTGTTTACCTCTCTTTATTATGCCTTTTCTTTGACATTATTCAAATAAAGTTTTTCTTATATGTCTGTTAATTGCCTAAAAATGTTACTAACTAAAACTAAACCTGTGGCTGTACGATCCATGAAGCATCAGGGCCTACAGTGCCCAAATCTGTTTACTTGACCCTGGGCCCCGAGGTGCTATACAGCATGTGTCCCGGCCAGGTGGTCAACCCAACGCGAAACCCTCGGTTTTTATTTCCCAAGCAAGCGTGGTACTTATTTTATCAATCCCGAAATGATGAAAGGTTGAGTGAACCTTGCCCTGCCGGCAGCAGAACTCTCGACCTCTAGCGTGGCAGACAGGCATGAAAAATGTTACTGCCCGAATGAAAATACATTTTTTTAATATTTTCATTTTTATTAGAGTTTTTCATCTTACGCATGTGTATTTTATTAAACAAATTTCATCTATTTGAGTTAATTTCTATTTAACGAATTTTCTTCATAACGAAGTGTTTAAGCGTAACATTGAGACTTCATTAAATGGAACAATAACTTTTTTTTTCTCAAAAACTATTTGACCTAGAGTAATCGCTATAGTTTTCCTGCAAAGTTTAAATTAAATTCCACTACCCCTAATTTTTTCATGCATTTGTTTCAGTAGATTAAGAAACAGAGGAGGGGTTACATGTTTTTGCAGCACATTTTCGACGATATCTCTGAAAATACAATACCTGAAGTTAAAAGAAATGTATTTTTGAGTTTGGCGTCACGAAAGCTTTTACACGATATCCCACACTATATACAAAGAATTTTTTTTTAAAGATAAGTGACTTAATTAGCCCGTCTACATTTTTCATGAAAATGTTTGTGAATAGTTAATAATCTATAAATATGTGGGTCAATATATATATATATATATATATATAGCATGTATTACTTCAGCCAATTTGAACTTTCCATGATCCACAGTTTCAGAGTAAATGGCTTTGACAGACGGACAGACAGTCACAGGAGTAATCTTATAATGGTTACGTTTTTACTTTTTAAATACCGAACTTTAAAAAGTTATTATTTCGATGTCCTATAAATTTTATAGTTTGTTTACTTGTTTTTATGGTGGTATGTTTTAAACTTTTGGAAAACTCTTTAACTTGGAAAAAACTTTCCATGATCCACAGTTTCAGAGTAAATGGCTTTGACAGACGGACAGACAGTCACAGGAGTAATCTTATAATGGTTACGTTTTTACTTTTTAAATACCGAACTTTAAAAAGTTATTATTTCAATGTCCTATAAATTTTATAGTTTGTTTACTTGTTTTTATGGTGGTATGTTTTAAACTTTTGGAAAACTCTTTAGTTTGAGTTTCTGTAAATTAATGTATTTTTTAAATAATGTAGTATAAGTAGTATAATGTTAATCTTCATACATTTGGCATGGGGTACAATTTGTTATGAATTTTGCCTCCGCGAGAGAATGGAAAGAAATTGAGAATTGTAGAAACAATTAATACAGGGAGGTTCCATACGCATCCCAGAAATAAATTCATAAGATGAAATGCAATATTCTACCTTAATCCAATCATAAACTACATAATATGAACTGTAAAAAATTCACCATTTACTTAAAAGGTGAAAAATAATTACATAGATGTTACAAGTTTAAAAACATGCATTTTATTAAAATTTCGAAGTACTTCCGTTCTGCAATCCCACAGCCATCGTCAGGGCATATTTTCATTATAACTTAAAAAACACAGTAGTTTTCCTATACATTGATTTAATCCGAAGCAAAAACTTAAACAACGAGTAATTTCCCTATCCACAGGATAATCTGAAGCATCCACTACTTCTACTACTTTCTACTTATCTATTTGACGAAGTGACGTATGTGAACAAAGTGACGTATTAAAATGAATGGAACGGCAATTAAAAACTTTTCTGTATACAAGTTTAATCCGAAGCACTACTACTTCTACTTCCTGCTAGAGTAAGAATTATAAACTGTCCGATTTCAAACAAAGTACGTATTTGAATGATTGGAACGGCACTTAATAGTAATATTTCCTGACGATGGCTGAGGGATTACAGACCGAAAGTACTCGGAAATTAAAATAATTTTTTTTATTTTTATAACTTGCAACATATACATTATTATTATTTGTCATATTTCAAGTAAGCGGTGAACTTTTTAAAGTTCATATTATATAGAACATGCTAGAAGCTTTAATATAATATAAGATATACTATACTATAATATAATATACTATAATATATATAATATAATATAATATAATATAATATAATATAATATAATATAATATAAATAATAACAAGAAAGAAAAAACATGTGTTAAGAATAGATTATGAAACACTTTCCAACACTTCCTGATTCCTTTAACAAAATTTCCTTATTTAGGAAATAAGGTAAATAAGGTAACTACGTATACATTTAGGAAAACGCACAAAACTTTTAAAAAATAGATTTCAGTAGTTAGCGTCCATAGCCAAATGTGTATTCCAATTCTTTTGAAAAACCCTTTATTTGATCTGTAGGTTGAAATATATAATATAATGGGAAAATTTAATTTAGCAAGAAAACGCATAGCAGACTGAAATTTCTCTTTAAGCAATTTATACTAATAGATGGAAACATACGTGAATACGTTTGTACAGCCTTTTAGTTTACCTAGTACCTTTATTACACCCCATTATTTAGCTAAAATTTAATTTAACCTAAAACACACTTAAAACTACTGAAATCACATTTCCAGAAATTATCAACCATAGACTGTTATGCATCCAATTCTTTGCGTGACCCTCTATATCATTTTATCTATATACTACAAACATTTTTAGTAAACTAAATGCAGTTCAGCGTAAAAATGCGTAGCTAATTTACAAAACATCTTTAAGCAATTTACGCACATACTCAGCTTCCCTTACGAATTCTTTTGTATAGCCCTGTATATGCACTATAGCATTCATACACACTGTATTGTATGCATAAATAAAGGGATTGAAAATGCATTTCCAGGAATCATCGCTTATGTACACTACTTGGGACACAATATAATATCTGAAATATTTTGCGTGTATGCCATGCACATCGTATTATACATGAAATAAAATATAGTAAATTCCATCGATTTATATCAATTTCATTATAATGAAATAATTTAACATAATTAAAATACGCAGCAAACTGTCCTCTTCCCGTATCATTATGTAAGGGAATTCTTTTTGTGTGGCCTGCAAATGAATAATAAGCATTCTTTGCCCCTCATATTCCTCAGAATGCTTATTTGAGTGCACCTCATAAATGCATATCAATTTTATTATGATTAAAAGCGTGTAACATCATTAAAAAGTATTTGAAACGATTTTATCCCATTGACCGTAATGTAACGGAATACTTTTGACTGCACCAGTAAATGAACTAAACATGCTACAAACTCCAGTTGAAATAGGGATCGCGCTGTAGTGAACCTTAATAACATTGAAAATTTCAGGGCAATCCGAGTATATTTACGAGAGTTGGAGCGCGGATAGAAGGACAGACAGACAGATAAACCGAAATCATTAATACTTTTAAACTTTGTAGGAAAGTGTTAAAAAAAAGACTATTTAAGATTTTTTTGTCTCTCAGTTTCAATAGAAATCAATCAAAATATGCGGTTGAAAAAGGAAATCAAGTTAATAACCCAAAAAGAACTGAATTAAAATATAAAATTTCATACACATAAGCCTAAAACTTACAAGCACAATCAGTATACCGTCTCTGAAAAGTTACACACACTGACAGAAAAACTCGCCTGTATATCGTAAATTATTCCTCATTGATATTACTCATTAACATATAATTTCCGTACTCCTAGAAATCATACACGTGAAATCTTCCCGAAAATTTAAAAAAACAGTGAGAAATCCCGATCATTCCGAGCACGTATGCGTGTTGGCTCTATAAATACTAAAATTCGAATTTGTTTTAAAAACGAAATATATCAAAAATTCTATAAATTAAGATTTCTAATGTATTTTTTTTTAACTAAAAAAACAAACAAACAAACTAAACCAACAACAAAGAAAAGAAACATTTTCGAATTTACAAATAAAAAACGATTATTTTTCTCATTCATTTAAAAGCATTCACAACTTATTTTTTAAAGTTATAAATCAATATTCGCATTTACAATGCATTATAAATAAACACTAATAAAATAGAAGTTTTCTTAAAAAAAAAAAAAAATGAAAAAATGGATTTTACTCAACCTCCCGCCCCCCTCTAAAAAAATCGCATAAAAATATAATATTCATATTTTATATATAGCAGTCTACATAAAAATATTTATAATTAATATTTTAATTCTATTTTACTACTAAACTATTAAAACCCCAGCCACAATCTCACTAACCCTTTCAGGGCGTTCAGAGGCGAAGCACTTCCATTGCTAAAATGTTGAAATGAATGAGTGACATCGGAATTTACGAACAATTTTTTTATATCACTGGCAGTGGCTTTGTCCTAGAACTAAAATTAGTTGATTCTAGATCAGTTTCTGGCGCTGATTCCGAATATGCTTTCGATATATCTCTAGGTGGTCCAGGTTTTGAGAAATTTGCATATTTAAATTTATGCAAAATTAAGCTTTTTTCTGCTATTTTATGCAAATTTTAGATACAATATATGTCACATCTAATCTCGTTTTCTCTATAATGATTACTTGACTATTTGCTTCAGATAAATGTCACGATTTGCATATTCATAACATTTATTTTCCAGTTATAAAGCCTAATTTGCATATTTTTCAATTGTGTAATGTTTACATCACTATCAACTTTTAAATAGTTGCCACAGAATTGACGTAATGTTTTTCTAGACTAGATTTTTATGCTGATTTCAAATCTGCAGCCTGTTTTCTTATGCCATGTCTAGTTTTTGAGTAAGATGAATTTCTACTTTTGCACGGCATTAACACAGGTTTGATATAAGATGCTTTTTTCAGGGGGGTGTAATTCATTGAGAAGAAGGTGAACAGTGTCAGATTCATATCAGAGACATAAACAAAAAATTATATAATCGAAAAAAAAATAAGTAGTAGAATCTATCCTAACTAGTTGAAGTTTACCCTACAATGTATCATAAAAAACTATTTCTGGCTTTTTTTGACCAAAAACTAAAATTTCACTTTTTTCAAAAACTAGACGTGATAGAAGTAAACAGATACAAAATTTGAAATCAGCTGAAAAAACTGGTTAAGAAACATATTAGCGTACTCGTTCGGCCGAAATATTTGAACGTCAAGAAACATTATTAGAAAAACATGAAAAATATGCAAATTAGGTACAATATTTCACAGTCACATGTCAGTATAATCTCAGAAACAACGTTTTTGTGAAGTAAATTAGGTAGTAATCATAACATAAAACAAGAAACACCGTCTGATACTTCTTTATACCTTAAATTTGCAAATAATTGTATAAAATGTACTAAATTTGCATAAATTGAAATATACAAATATCTCTCAAACTTGACGTGCTGGTGTAAATCTAAAACTAGATTCGGAATCAGCACAAAAGACCGCATAAAAAACAACTAATTTTTGTTTTATGAAAGAGCAAAATTTAAATTTGTTGACCAGTGTATCAGAAACAACCATATCACAATATATATTCCAAACGGAAAAGTTAAAACATATATCAAAATATTTATTTGCTCAAAAGATGTTACTAACGATACATTTAAAGTAAATTAAAAACCTATATTGACATGTTTCAACTCTTTTACTGAGTCGTCATCAGAATGACATTCTGATAGCGAATGGAAATGACGACTCAGTAAAAGTGTTGAAACATGTCAATATAGATTTTTAATTTATTTTTAATGTGTTTTTAGTAACGTCTTTTAAGCAAATAAATATTTTAATATATATTCCGTTTGGAATATATATTGGGGTATGGTTATTAATGGACTTAATTAAGGCTTATTACTTGCTTACATTTGTAGAAACAACTATATTTCAGATACTTAATAAAAGGAAAATTTTATACAATTAGAATTAAGTGGTTTCATAAACGCACCACCTCCCTTGAAAATGTTAAAGACATATTCGTTCAGCAATTAAGGGAAAGGTGGATGTTAAAAAAAAATTTCTTTTAATTTTCATAAAAGAAATTTGAAATTTTGTGCAAATATACATTTCACCATAAGTCCAAAGAGCACCTTAAAACAAATTTCTAATCTTATTAGAATTAAAACGAAATTTTAAAATGCTCCTTGCGTCTTAATTATTTAGATTTTTAATCGATTTTGGATTTTAATGACGTAAAACTGCATTACAAACAAATCTATGTATCGATATTTTAATCCCTTGAATAGCCAATTTTTAAGAGATATTTTTCAGAATTTCATATCTATTTTTATCAAAATTCTGCCTTATAGTAAGTTAAAAACCAAATTTAATTGTCTTAATGAAGTCGAAATTTAAAATGCATAAACGGTTTATTTTTCAGTAATATCAGGATTCTTCGTTATGAGTTTCATGAATTTTGATCAAAAATTAAGCAGCAAGGAGCATTTCAAAAAGTAAAAGAAGGGTGAAACATCAGTATTGAGAAAAACACATTTAAAATTTATTAAAAGAAAAAAATTGTTTTTGAACAAAATTAAAGCACCAAATAAAATAAAACAGACTTAAGCATAGTTAAAAATGTGCTCATCGGTGTTGAAATGAAACGGTGTTGTTTATATTATTCCTCGTAAAGATTGCAATATTGTTTATATTGGTGAAACTGGCAGATCATTGGAAATTCGCCTAAAAGAACATACTGGTGCTTTAAAAAAGGGTAAATTGAATTAAAAAATGGTCCAGCATTCACTTCAAACGAATCACATTCCGCTCATTGCAAAACGCCAGTATTTTGAAATCGGGTTGCAACAACTACCATGGTAGATTGCTCCTTGAGGCTTGGTTCACTGAATCGCGATCGCAGACTTTGAATGATGCTCGTTCTGTCCCTAGTGAATATTGTTTGTTTTTAAAATAACTAACTTTAACTGTTCTTGATTTGTTCTGTCGTTTCAAATGCAATGGTTATTTTTGTACTGATGACGCCTTGCGTGTCGCTTGGCGAAACGTTTACATATTATATTTTTAATTGTTTTTAAGTGTATTCTTTATAAATTTTATTTTTTAACTGTGCTCAAGTCTGTCTTCATTTATTTTATTTGGTGTTTTAATGATTTTTAAATTCAAACGTTAAATGTATATGCACTGTAAAATTAAAGCACTTGTAACTTTGTGTAAAATAATCGCATCTTCATGCGGTTTTCCACAAATGACGTAGTACAAATTGGAGAATAATAATACACACAAAATGAAATGTCAATTTTTGCTCAAATAAAGGTCCGTGGTCCTCTTAACTTCAAAATTCAAAACTTTTTAAAGAAATTAATCAATCCATACCCACCTGAGGCAAATATACTTACTTCAAACTGTTTCACAACTGTACAACTCAAGCTTATTGGTTAGAACACTGGTCTAGTAACACTAAGGCAGCTGGTTGAACTCCAAGGTCAGCAACTTTTATTTTATTCTCATTTTCTTCAATTAGTCTATTAACGGATAAATCCTGGTAGCACTGCGGCCAGTAAAATTTTCGTGAGTTGAAGAAAGTATTTATCAGAGTGCAGTTAAACGGTTTAAAAATAAATGCTTATTAGTCTCAATTTTTCTGATATTCTATTACTTTAATATTTTAATTTCCTTATTCATTTAATCATAAGTAAGATATATCATAATTGACTTCATTGTTCCTAGTTTATACTTAATTAACTGTAATAAATTACAAAATTATCCAACTGAAGTATTAAAAATAAATCTTAATACATTAAAGGGTTATTCACATAATATTTTATATAGACAGATATTTTAATCAGAAGAAAAGGGCACTGATTCCTTTGTCAAGGAATTAAGGTAAATTATTTTCTTTGATTATTAGCCGCCGCTAGATTAATTCTGAGAGACAAAATATAAACAAATTACATCCTCTGTCCTTTGAAGCGTTATAGATTTCAAAAGTATATTATTAAAATGAAGTTCATAATAATGTTTTATAAAAATAATAATAATAAATATATCTTGTTAGTAAACTATATCTTTCATAATAAATATTACCTTGACGAATAAAACACTAATCTCTGTTTATGATTAAGCTACTTATTTACACACTGTTAAATATTCTGTGAATAACGCTTTATTGAATTTGGTTATTTGTTGTGCATCTGGATGCGATATTATTATTTTCGATATTTGATTATATTATATAGGCACATTAAGCAGAAAATACACACGCAAATAATATTAAAACAGAAAATGACGACTTGGTAGGTTTCATTTATGACTAAATAAGTACCGAAATCAGAAAATTAAAAACTTAGTACATTAGAGTGGTTGAAATTAATAAATAATTTTCAACTGTTTAGCTACGTAATATTTTATACATAATAAGGTACCTGTACCCAATATGGACACCCTAAGGAAAATTGATTTTTTTCACTCCCGTGTACACGTCATGGGACTCAAAAAATATATGAACACTATCCCTGGACTTTTGACTATCATTATTAAAATTAGCGATATTGTAATTACTCTGGTTTAATTTTAATGATAAAAACAAAAAAATGTTTACAAGTGTCCGTATAAGGAACCACCTGTCCTTATTATGGACATGCATGTCCATATTAGGGACAGGTGGTTTCTTATTGACCTACTAAACAGGGTGTATGTAAGAGCCACTCTTACAAGGGATTTTAGAGGAGAGGGGATAAAATAAATATATCTTAAAGTATTGCGGGGGAGGGGGCGAGGTAAATATCTTCAGAACATGCACTTTAGAAGGGGGCGTTCATTTTCGGTTGCGGCTATTCGAAGACCCATGCAAAGAACTTCAGTTACTACAAAATATTATGAAATAATATAGTTGGTTTTGCATGGCTTTATTGCTTCTGTCTGCAGAATTTGCATCTGTTATTACTAAGTCCTCACAGGATGGGAAAATAAAAACTTCTTCATCATGGGCGGTAAGTCCCACACAGCCCTCATGGACGTATCTGCCGCATGTGATGCATAGCCGCATCTCTGCACCAGCACCAATACTGCATTAGAAGCATTAGCTGCTCTCCTTTGTTTAGAAAGTCATACCGCTGGTACCTGCGATTTTGCCAACAGATACCCTACTGAGTGGAGGCTTCTTTTGATTTTTCTGCAAAAGTTTTTTGGAGGATTTTTTTCTTGGATGTTTGGGTAATACAGCAAGTGAATCTGAAGATTCACTTGCTGTATTTCCAATGTGGACATAATGTGTCCATATTGGGAATCGGGTACAGTTTTACGAAATCTTGTAATAAATAAACAAAGAAAACATTTTTAAGCAGTATATGCAATAGCAATCGAAAATGTGTTTTATCAGCTTTCTAAAGCACTCCACTTTTCAATATTTAAAGTAATTTTACCATATCTAATAAAAATTTAAACTTACCTGCAATTACGATCAGCACACCACGAAACAAAAAGTTTCCTTCCAAATGGCGAACAGCGTGAATTTTTTGCTCTTTCCAGGCTTAATTATCTTTTCAACTGATTTTCTTCACGGACATGTAGCGCCATCTCTTGATGAAAATTGTTACTTTTAAAGATATTATGGGTGTCCATATTGAGAGCACTGTCCATATTGGGTACAAGTACCTTATACCAATTTATTCCTCATTCGTAGGCATATGTGTGTGCAATTTTATGATAAAATGCACCTTGTATGTGTTCGGTCTCTTACATGTAAGCATGCAAGCAATTATGTAAATAAAGTGTTTATCAATCATGGAGATATTGTATTAGATATGGAGCATTCGGCATGGTGATTAAAATCACTGAATAATAAAAAGTATTTACTATTTTTAATCGCTCTGGTGCATAAAAATTTTTAACAAATAATTCAGTTTTATTCTAATCTTTTTACGCCCATGTGATACACACAAAGTCATTAGTATCCTTAATGAAATGAAATTTTTAATTGATTTAATTAAATGATTTAATTAAAATGAAATTAAATCGACACCGTATAAAAAGCAATAACCACATTCATTAAACTTATTTGCACATAATAATAAACAGTGTGTAAACATATGTCCTAAATAGAGACATCGGTCGCTGTCTAGTTTGTAAAGGTGTTAAGAAAGCATAACTTCTTTCAATTTTTTCCGTAGCTAGATTAATTTAGAGATACAAAATATAATCAAGTTACCGCCTCCGTCTTTTAAAGTGACTGAAGATAGAAAATGATATTACCAGAATGGAGTTAATAATAAATAATTTTTGCTATTTATTTTAAAAAAAATCTCTGAATAATTCAGAAATCTAATGCAGCATTTTCGTATTACATATATATATATATATATTTACGAGAACAATGTAAACATATATGAGAAAAAGACGTTTGAGAGTACATGTGCAACATTGAAGATAAAACAAATACTTCTTAATTGTTTAAAACAAAAATATTAAAATAAATAATACGTAAACATTATTGTTAGATTTTATTTACACAAAATGTCCTTATCCAATATAATTAAGAAACGTTAATAATGAAATAGCATACAACTGAAATATAAACGTAAATATCCATATTCGTAATATTATATTATAGCGAGACACACATAATATTTATCAGTGTGCAAACAAATATTCTAATCAGACGCAAATGGCGCAGTTTTCTTTTTCAAAGTGTTACTGAAAAATACCTTTTATTATTTGCTGCATCTATAATTATTTTGTTTAAAAAAAAATAGAAATAAGTGGCAGCCGCTGGCTTTTTAAATGATTGAAGCTTCAACACGAAATTATAAAAAAGAAATTTATAATAAATATTTTTATTTTATTTACACTGAAACTTTTTGTTCCACTGTTTAAAAAAAAAGGCTCCTAAAATATATTATAAAAACGTACAGAAATAGGGAGTAACCTCTTACAAGTTATCCACGGTACCGAGAAGCGTTTTTTTTTTAATTATTATTTAGAAAAATTAGAAACCAATATATTTTCGAGAATTAATGAAATATTTATAAAAATGGAGTTATTTTTCGGCCACTGAGTTTTGAAAACTGTTCAGAGTAGTTTTTATAATGTGCCCATCAGTGAGTTTTCTGAAACTGGATTATAAATTTGTAGGATGCTATCATTTCTCAATTAAACATTTTCAACTGACTAACAAAATTTGTACATGGTAAAGGAAAAATAAAGTTATTTTTAATGTTTTGGTGAATGCTTTTAACTTATCATCTTTGTCTGCAAAATCTTTTTGCAGAAAAATCAACATGTATACTTAAAAATTAATAGTATTCAGAAAACTTACATTCAATGAGAGAAAAATTGATTAACACACAATACTAACTTCTCAAAAATGTTTCCAAAAATCGATGGCAGCGACAAAAAAAAGCATTTTTGTAAATTCTTCTATAAATTTCGAATCATATCGAATTTTGTGATTTTTAATGATACAGCAAGTTTTCTAGAATCGTGATTAACGTGGAATGTGTCATTGTATATTTTCGTTTCTGGTTACAATATATTTTCCTAATTTTATCTCTTTCTTTTACAATGTATAAAAAATGCTATTTAAAGTTGTAAGATATCATCTTTCTAATTCTTTAATTCATTTTTAAACAGAAGAAGCAGACAAAAATTAGAAGACAAAAAATCGGACATACGTTTCACTTTGCATATGTAATAAATATATTTAAGAATTTTTATACTAAAATCGATACTAAAAGTTCTTAAAATAAAATAATAAAAATAAATAAAAATAAAATATAAGAAGGAATAGAACAAAAACTGCGTTCAAACATTTTGTATCTGCAAAAGTTTGGTTTCGATTGAAAAATAATTCAATATTATGCACACTAATTATTCTTAAAGCGTTTTCCAGTGATGTTTTTTTTTCTCCGGTGATTGAAAGTGATAATCAAAATTATCGCTGCATTAACACTAAATTTTAAAAACCTCTTAATAAAACATTTTCAAAACATTTCAAACAATTTTTCACATTTTTCGTGAAATAAAATAATAAATACATTACTTTTGAAAAATTAAAATAAAACAGCAGCGGAAAATGCAATAGAGTTACTCTAATAAGAAGACAACTTGTAAAGGAAGCAAAAAAGGCGATACTTTTCTTTGATATTTAAAATGAAAGTTATTTTCCTCATTATGATCAAAGACTATGTACATGTCTTTTCTTTAATACAAAAAAATAACTTTTAGTAAGTGTTTTTAGGTGCGTTCGTAATTACATAAATACGTAGCACCTATAGTCGTCGTTCAGTCCGTCCGTCTGTCCGTCCGTCTGTCCGTCTGTCCGTCCGTCTGTCCGCATGTAACAGAGCAAAAACTACCCAACCGAATGGTCTGAAATTTCAAATATATGATTGTTGCAAACTTTTGTCGAGCCATTTCAAATTTTATGAAAATCGGATGTATAGTTTAATTACAGGGACAGTCAAAAGTTTTTCTTTACATTACGGCCAATGGGAAAAATTATTGCAAGTGGATTTTAATGATATTAGAGCCTTCCGAATGATCTGAAATTTTAAAGATATAACTGCTGCAAAATTTTGTCGAGCCCTTTCAAATTTTAGGAAAATCGGATGTATAGTTTAATTACAGGGACAGTCAAAAGTTTTTCTTTACATTACGGCCAATGTTAAAAATTATTGCAAGTGCATTTTAATGATATTAGAGCCTGCCGAATGATCTGAAATTTTAAAGATATAACTGTTGCAAAATTTTGTCGAGCCCTTTCTAATTTTAGGAAAATCGGATGTATAGTTTAATTACAGGGACAGTCAAAAGTTTTTCTTTACATTACGACCAATGGGAAAAATTATTGCAAGTGCATTTTAATGATATTAGAGCCTTCCGAATGATCTGAAATTTTAAAGATTGCAAAATTTGGACGAGCCCTTTCAAATTTTAGGAAAATCGGATGTATAGTTTAATTACAGGGACAGTCAAAAGTTTTTCTTTACATTACGGACAATGGGAAAAATTATTGCAAGTGGATTTTAATGATATTAGAGCCTTCCGAATGATCTGAAATTTTAAAGATATAATTGTTGCAAAATTTTGTCGAGCCCTTTCAAATTTTAGAAAAATCGGATGTATAGTTTAATTACAGGGACAGTCAAAAGTTTTTCTTTACATGACGGCCAATGGGAAAAATTATTGCAAGTGGATTTTAATGATATTAGAGCCTTCCGAATGATCTGAAATTTTAAAGATATAACTGTTGTAAAATGTTGTTGAGCTATTTCAAATTTTAGGAAAATCGGATGTATAGTTTAATTACAGGGACAGTCAAAAGTGTTCCGTTACATTACGGGGAATGGGAAAAAATGTTGGAAGTGCATTTTAATGATGTATCAGACTATGCGCTTTATGAAGTGCAAAAAATTATACATTCAGTACAATATGGGGTGCAAAAAATAATTATAAAACTAGTTATAGTACGAACGCACCTCATTTGCCACGTTTGACGAGCAATTTCCAACTTGTTTTTTATTATTATGCATTACACGAGATTTTAAATTAGTTTTAAGTTTATTAAAACAAAAATAATGTTACATATAATGAACACCACATATCATATCAATGTTTTTTTTTTTTTCTATAATATCAAAAAGCATACAGGGTATCCTTTTTTTGTTGGCCAATAGTTAATTCTCAAACCATTAGTTTTAAAAGTATACTTCCAATTATGAAAAAAGTGTTTCAAATACTGTTCTTCTACTTATACAAATAAGTATGCGTCATTTTTTTTAATGTACGTAATTTATATACTTACATGGAACATGGGTCCTATCAGGTATAGTAAAAAACTTTCTCCATATTGCTATAAGTTTCATGCTTTTACGACAGAAATTTGCAGATTGTTTGTTGTTTTGTGTCATTAGAAATCCATTTATCTCTTTTTAGTTCCAGAAAGAGACGAAAACTGAAATTACAAAAACTCTTGTATATGAGTATATTTTATTACGTACGTATTTCAATATTGTACATTTCTAAAATACATATTTCTACAATACAGGGTGAATATAATTAAAATTTCAATTTCAAAAGGCTGTAAAAAAAGAACCACTGTTTAGAATGACCTAATATTCCATGTGTATATTTATGCGTGTTATTTCATACGTGAAGCAATGGGAATTTGTTTTGCGAAAGAAAAAAACGTACAAAAGTTGACCGATAGATGACGATTCACTCGGTCAAAATATGTTAATAAAAAGACGTGACATGCGCACTGTACATTACACTTTTGTTAAACAGATGGGGAATATACAGTTCCTCTTATTCCGCGTTTGAGAAGGTAGTCATGCCTCTATCATTAAGGATCGGGCTCTGCTCGTAAAGAATTTTTTAGAAGAACAGTAACTGTGCGGCAATTGAATTGAAGAAATTCGAAACATTAAATGGTTTAAGAAGTAGATCAGGCTCGATGACTGCATTCGGTCTGAAGAAGTTGATTGATAATTTCGAAGAGACGGGTTTATTTGACTGGTTCATTTTCGTTTTTGCTATATCCACGGTTTTTGGTCTAGGACAAATAAAAATCGAATTTTTTCCTATCGGCTGTGGCACCGCCTTGTTGTGGTAGATATGCTTTGAATAAAGAATGCTAAAACAGTATGTGACGTCTATTAATTAGCATATTTTGTTGAGCCATCTGTCGTGAAATTTTACATTTTCTTTTTCTTTCGCAAAACAATTTCCCATTTCTTCACGTATGCTCACATGAAATATGATATCATTCTGACCAGTGGTTCTTTTTTACAGCCTTTTGAAAGTGAAACTAAAATTATTATTACTCTGAATATTTTCTTATACAAGTATCGTTTTTACTGGTTTACTCATAGAGCACGGAACTTTTTTTCTAAACGCAACTTATAAGACAAAGGAGCTGTATACGAATTTAAATTTGGTATTTTTTTCTCTATTAAATAATAACTACTATTTAAGTATAAAGATTTTCATATGATGCAAAACGACATTTGCAAATTTTCGCAGTTAGAATTATACTTCTAACTATAAAAAGACGTATCCGATTAGTTTTGATAATGCATGTATATGTTTTTTCAACACGAAATATCGGTTCTTCAGACGCTAGGATTCCTCAAGTGAACATTTTAATATTCAACGGACAAACAATTAGCCAATTTAACAGCACTGTCTTTAATATAGAAATTAATATTATTTTGTTAATTTAAATAACACTGGTCAGAACCTAAATTCTCTCTGTAAGAATAATGTTTGATTCTTATAGATTTCACTCTACTAAATAAAAATATGATAACTTAATTACTGTATTACTTTCCCTTTTTTGGTAGGAGCTTTAAAAAAAAAAAAAAAAAAAAAAGAAAAAAAAAATTAAGGTATTTTCTACATTACTAAAACAAAACCGGAAATTTTGTAAATTATAAAATTTATATAATAATATTTAATTTTTCTGCAAATAAATGTATAAATATGATTACCCGAATAAGTTACAGCGGCATAAGGAATGGAAATATATTAATGGACCGCAAATAGTAAATTCGGACACAAAAGAAGGGGGGGGGGCATAAAAAGAAAAATGTGCTTATACAAGTATCAACAAATTAAATTACCATGCTATATTTTCTCCATTTGATATCTAAGACAGTTAAAACACTTATTTCATTATTACAATTTTATTATAATTAACACAGCTGTAAATTTTTATTTGAAAAATGAAAACTTTATATTTCGTGTTGAGAAAAATATATAGTACACTGAAAAAGTTATTCAAAAACTTTATTTTATGGAATTTATTTTGTTTCAGAATTGCTCTTTAAATCTTGGAAATACAGTAAACATCCTCCAATCAGGCACTTTCGGGACTTGAAGCATATCAGATTACGAAATTTTCCGGATTACAGGATGAATGTCGGGAAAAACATGCAGAAATTAGAATTAAACAAAAAATGACAGTAAAGCCTGTTTTTATTCTTTAAAGAGTTTAAATGTATTTAAAAAAATACTCAATAATGTAAAGCAGGACATATGTACATGACTATAAATTGAAAACGTGCATTGTAGGCACATTAGTCCCATTGTAGACCTATAAATTAGGCCTACTTATAGAAGCCATCTCAGACAAATCTCGAATATCAGTTTGTTTATAAATTTCTCTCTTCTTTTCTAGAAAGTCATTTCATATGATGTACCGTTCCACAAATTCCGAATTGTTGACTGAACACCTGCGTTCAGAAAACTTAATAAATGTATTTAAGGCATCAGCGTCTTGATTCCAACTGGTATTGTTTAACCCGTCCACATCATCTTCATAAGAGACAACGTCTTTCGGGGATGTTGGGTTGATAACACTCTGAATGATGGCGTCAACTGCCTAATTTTCCTTTGACGGCTCATCAAAATCTGCTTCAACCCACTGTTCTATTTCTTCTCGATTCAGTTGTGTTTCCGAAAGTCGTGCCAGATTATCCAGAATGCCGAACCTTAGGAAGCCGGATTAGAGGATGAGTACTTTATATTGTTTTTTGAGTTTTCTGAAATTAAATGAGCAATTTTTAAAACCGTGGATATTAGGAAGAATATAAATTTTGCTACATCAAGAAAAATTTCTATATTTTTATAGTATCTAAATTTGCATTATATAATAATCAGAAATGCTTAGGATGTAAACATTTATGAAATTTACCAAAAATATCATATGTATATATATATATATATATAACATTTTGAAGTTGTACAGATCTTTTTGGGGCACCCTGTACCTCAAACTATCGTTTCAAACACTTTTCCGGATTAGTAAACTTTAAATATGAAATTTCTTTTTTTATCCAGAGAAAATAGATAAAATAAAATTGAGAACACAGAATGACCGTTATTTAAAAAATTAATATGTAACTACCAGAAAAACATTTTGAAAATGCTAAATATATTTACAATTTAACTTCGAAATTTATTTTGAAAGGTGCACTTTTCTGATTCTTATTGAAATAGCTGTTACCTATAAAATATCATTATATATAGTATTTTGTAGTTGAAAACATGCTATTCACGTCCTTCTCTAAATTATAAATTTGAACTGGAATTTCGTACCCGCTTTCAATTTTGTTATGATACGATGTAGGTAAGTTAAAAAGGAAAAAAAAAAAAAAAAAAAACCTTGCAACTGCTGATTATTTACTGCGCATGAAACATTTGTTTTTGAAACTGGACGAGGACATTAATGAAATGAAGGAAAGTCATACTTTTACATAGTTTGTGCAGCTTAAGTTCGGTTATAACACTTAAAGTGCCATAAAGCGTCCACATAAAGGGTTAGTGTAGCAAACCGGTTACAGGTGAAATGCGCATTAAAATGCGAACTCGTCTATTATTATTCGCATTTTTGCAGTATTTAATTTTTCAATAAGTTGAACATTATCCGCAGCTATTGCATGTAACACATTTGTTCCAAAAAATTGGCGTTGGGATTCTTTTAACATTAAATGTACAAATATTTCATCAGTTATCTAATGCGTAATGACGTATTCTACAGTCATCATATGAAATTGGATTGTACCCTATTCGTAAACTTTTCTCTTAGATATCTAAGATATCTAGTTTTTCTGCTCTAGATTTATTCCAGCAGAAAAATGATTGTTCTATACACCTAGCATTTTTGACATAATGGTAGTATTTGCTAAATATCTTTGTTGAATTTTATTATGCTTGAGAATAAAGTTTTAATAAATAAAGTTCGATACCATGATTGGGTAGAGTTTGATAAAAGATTCGATTAGGAAGATCGACATTTCCGTGGAAAGTAACATTCTACCTTTCAGCAAATCACAATGGGAAAGTTCCGAAACTTATTTCCATTAAAATAGCGAATAAAGCCTTTGAGCAATAATATTAAAAAGCAGAAAACGAATGTTTAAAAATGTACAAACAACCTTACAGAGAGAGGCTTTTATACCCAGGGTAGTGGATGCGCCAAAAACAACCAATGAGAAAGAAGCAGAGGACACGACTGAGTGGGCAAGTAGCGACATCTACCGGTGAACGAGAGAAAGGAAAAAAAAGGGGGGGATTAAATTAATGCTTTCCAAATACTTTTAAAATCAAGAGTATTAGATAAGTCATTGACTAAAGAGTGAGAATTTTTAATGATGTGGTAAGCTTCCTAAAAATCAAGATCAAGGTTAGAAGAACAATTTTGGATAATGATGGCTGAGGAAAAATTGAACCTATACTGAAAAGACCAACATACATAGGTCTGGACATTTTTCGCTCTGTTGGAATAAACTTCAACTGTGCTACTCCAGTTTTGAATAAGACCAACAATATTGAGCAATAGTAGAACGTTTAAGCTTCTGATTTTTAACATAGCATCCATGCTCTTTAAAACAAAATCTAAGAGTACGTTTAGTCTAGCCAATATAAGAAAGACCACACTGGCAAGAGATTTGGTAAATGCCCCAGTTGTCTAGGCGATCAACGGGGTGTTTGAGATGTGGGTCATTCCATGCAAAATGAGCAAATCAGCTGTGGCACACATGTTACAGTAAAAGTTATCAAGATTAACTTTTTTTGACTAACAAATGCCATCTCTGATAACTCTAGACCTTCTAGTTTGCTCCGCCGTCACTTACGTTATTCTAAGTTAACTATTGATATTTTTAAAAATTCTTTGATAATGTGTCGTTTTGCTTACTCAACATTTTGATTTCCCCATAGGTTAACAGAGGAGTGACCTTTTTTCAAAAAAATCAAATAAAATACTTAAAATTGAATTATCGTTTAGTGTAGGGGTTTTTCGGAAAGATAAGGTTCTCTATTTTGCTCCGCCTTCATCCTCGTATTTTTAAATTGACTAGAAGTATTTTTAATTAGCTCTTAAACTTTTGTATTTTCTGAAATCTCAAGATTGATTGATTGATTTTGCAAATACCGGGATTTATATCCCATATCTGAAAGGAGTTTTAATCGATGGAATGGAGCTTACCCAACTTAATTATTTTAACGAATAAGAGTATATTCACGAATACTAAGGCGCGCCACACACCAGGGAGACATGCAACAAAAAAGCGTGAGGCATGCGACAATTTCACCCTGCTAACAAAGAAAAAAACGGTTTGAACAGCAGAATTTGCCTCATGTCTCACAATTATTGTCGCATGTCTCTCTGGTGTGTGGCGCGCCTAAGTGTCACATATAAAGTATTAAAAATTTTCAGAGATTCAATTAGTATAGAAGATTCGTAGTGGCGGTTACCACTCATTAAGACAGTTTTACAGTAAAACTGAGCATTTATAGTCTATATTTACGGAGTCTCAATCTAAATACCTTCCCACCCTCAGAATCTTAGCCCTTTGAAGGTCTGCGGGTTTCAGAGCAACACGTCATTTATTTAATAATTATTCTGGTTTATCATTAAATTTTTAAAATTGATTTTTTACCCTTAAATAATGACTTTAGAGGCTCGTCTTCCCTATTCGGACTAATTTGGGCACGCCACATCGAATGGCATACATTGTTTTTCTCTAGCTTTGTCGGTGGGGGGAGTTGGGGGGGCTTATTCTTTAATTTTATTTTTAGCCACTTGTAATAAATTGTTGGAAAGATCTTGGTCTAAGCTTCTCGTAACAGTTAACAATTTTAAGTTTAATTCACTTTTGTGCCAATAGGGGGCGCCATAAGCCTTCATTTCTCCATCTCTTGCATGATTAGAGTTCATTAGAGCTTTGTCTTTCATTTAGTACTTATTTCATCAAGTTATCTGCAGTATTCAATTTTTTAAGAGCAATTGATTAAGCATCACTTTTCCACTTTGGCAAATTTTTTTCCCATAGACTTAACATGGTGGCGTCACCTCTTTTGCTAAGTCTGTATAGATGCCATATCTATATATTTTTGACAAACAAATAGCATGGCACTAATTTGAAATCTCTTCTTTCTTCCGATACCACTTTTGTATAGTTTTGAGCAACCTGAGTATTTTAAATAAATTTTTCAAAAAATGCTGTTTTGACACCTGTCACGTTGGCGTTTCCTATACAAATACATGGGAAACGGCGTTTTGTTTACCTTTTTATCATAGCTTAAAAGGTATCAAGATTAACTTTTTTTAACTAACAAATGCCATCTCTGATAACTTTAGACCTTCTAGTTTGCTCCGCCACCACTTACGCTATTCTAAGTTAATTATATTAATATTTTAAAAAAGTTCTTCGAAAATGTGTCGTTTTGTTAACTCAATATTTTGTTTTCCCCATAGGTTAACATTAGGAATGACCTTCATTCAAAAAATCAAATAAAATACTTAAAATTAAGATATCGTCTAGTGTAGTGGTTTTTCAGAAAGATAGGGCTCTATATTTTGCTCCGCCTCCATCCTCGTATATTTAAATTGACAAGAAGTATTTTTAATTAGCTCTTAAACTTTTGTAATTTCTGAAATCTAGAGATTGATTGGTGCATTTAGCGG
The DNA here is from genome assembly GCA_963932465.1 of Maratus speciosus. Classification (NCBI taxonomy): domain Eukaryota; kingdom Metazoa; phylum Arthropoda; class Arachnida; order Araneae; family Salticidae; genus Maratus; species Maratus speciosus. The sequence continues at coordinate 52,294,637 of OZ010792.1, forward strand.
AATTAACATCCCATATCTGAAAGGAGTTAATAGCGATGGAGTGGTATCTACCTGACTTAATTATTTTATCGAATTTGGGAATGTTCACGAATAATAAGTGTTACGTAGCAATAATTATATTAATTCAGAGATTAAGTCAGCATAGAGGATATACACAGTGGCGATTGCCACTCATTTCGACAGTTTTACAGTAAAACTGAGCATTTACTATCGGTGTTTACTGAAATTTCGTTTTAGTACTCTCCCACATACAGCATGTTTACCCTCTGAAGGATTGTGGGCTCCAGTGCAGTCGTACATTTAATTCAAATTTATTTTGCTTTTTTATTAAAATTTTAAAATTGATATTTCACCCTTAAATATTGTGTTTAGAGGCTCGTCTTCCCTATTCTGACTAATTTGGGCACGCCGCATCGATTGGCATACATTGTTTTTCTCTAGCTATGTCAGGAGGGGGGAGTTAGGGGGAAGGGGGCATATTCTTTAAATTTAATTTTATAGGTACTTGTAATACCTTGTTGGAAAGGTCTTGGTCTAAGCTTCTCGTAACAGTTAACATTTTTAAGTTTAACTCACTTTTGCGCCGATAGGGTGCTCCATAAGCCTTCAATTATCCCCTTATTACTCTTCCACCACATGTGCAGGGATTAATGGTTTTATTTTCATATATTAGCCTTCTAGGATCCCTTGTTTTGCCTTCCCACTCTTAATTTCCTTCCCCTTTGTAGGCCTGCAGGTATTAGCGCAGCTTCAGATTTATTAGACTTATTCTTTTTATTTATTTATTTATTTATTTACTATTATTATTATTATTATTATTAATTGATTTTTCACCCCATTTATTGAGATTAGAGGCTCATCTTCCCTATTCGGACTATTTGGGCACGCCGCTCGATTGGCGTATATAGCCTTTCTCTAGCTTAGCAGGGGGGAGATAGGAGGGAAGGGGGCTAATTCTTTAATTGTGATCCAAATTGGCACTTGTAGTACCTTGACGGAAAGGTCTTGGTCTAAGCTTCTCGTATCCGCATTCTATTCTATGATTACCTCACTTTTATGCCAATAGAGGGCACTTTCTGCTTAATTTTCCCCTCTCTTGTTCCCCCATCACTTGCAATACCTTGCAAGAAAGTACTAGTACTAAGCTTCCCGTTTCTTGAGTCATTCCTAAGCTAACTTTATTTTAGTGACAATACAGGGCGCCATAAGCCTTAAATTTCCCATTTTTATACTTTCTTACTGCCCCAATGGGAATTACAGCTTACTCAATCGCAGCAAGGAACACAGACTTCAGTGGTGAGTCGAGTCCTAATTTTACTATAATTTCCCGAATGTATTATAGCTTTAGAATAGATTATTACTTCTTTATATAGGCTATTACCACTTTCAAAATTCTTCTCACTGGCTCAGAAACCCACTCATCAGGTCCTCCCAATGTCATTAACTTACTGCAGTGATTGTTTAAAGACTAATGTCAGTCAAAGTATTATAATATCATTTTACATGAAAGCATAGTTGCAATTGATTTGATCCATATGGTTTATTGTAAATTTTATTGTAAATATTATGTAAATATCTTTAAGTGTACACATTTAAGTGTACATATTATTAAAGCATTAACAGTGCTTCCAAGCTCGGGAAGCCAAGCCCACAATATATACTGCCCCCTTAACTTTAAGTGTATCCCCTGTAACTTATTATGTATTCCAAACTTCTGTACTCACTCTCCACATTAAAATAAGTCTCACTCCTTCCTCTTCCATAATATCCCTCCACTCTAAGAAATAGCAATAAGTTTTAATTTTTTTTCCTCTCAAGAGTTTTATAGTTCAGTTTCGGCAATCATCTTTTTTCTTAGTCATTCCGATGATCTAGATCACTGGTTTTAGCTATTCCCTTTACTATTTTTCTTTTCCTTCAACTAGATCGGAATGTGCTCTAACAATGCCTGGCATCTACTATTAGATAGTATTATCTCCCAATTTCTAAAAGCTAGTAAACAATTGTTATTTAAATAATCATTTCGAAGAAAAGAAGAATAGGCACAGACGCTGAGAGAAAGTATCTGTGGGCACTATTTCTGTACTCAGCTTGACCTTATACAGTTAAAAATGAGTATGTCCTCAGAAAATGAAAATGAATTAAATATGTCTAATATTCAATCACTAACCCCAAAACCCCTCAGAAATCGCAAAGGCAAATTATCAAGATTTTACCCCCCCCCCCTCCTCAGTGGAGGATCTAACAAAAAGTATAAAAACACCTTCACAGTCAGTCATTAAAAGGAGATCGAGAAAACCGCCTACACCTATACAAGACAACAAATTACAAATTTTGACACAGCAATGGAAAAAATCATGAGGAGGAAAAAATTGAGGAGAAGATAGAAATGATGGACAAATTACTACGAAAACATGATGGAAAATACGAGATAGAGGCAGCAAAATATCGAGAAAACATCCTCCAAGAGTTAAAAGAAAACAACATTAAGTATGAAAAAGTAAAAACAAATTTAGAAAATGAAATAATCGAAGCAAATGAAGCCCTAGAAAAGGAGAAAAATTTGACACTTAAACTACAACAATTAATAATGGAGAAAGAAAAAGAAGTAAATCACTTGAGGGAATATAGTGAAACCTTGAAAGGAAAAATGGAAGAAAAAATAAACAAAATAAAAGGAGAGCTCCATCAGCAAATAACAGAAAATCAAGATACCATAAGAATGAAGGACCAGGAAGTGCAAATGCTAAAAGAAAAAGCACAAAACTATATTAAATCCGGAATAGAAGAAAACTTTGGAATATTGCAAACCGTAGAAACAATACTGCAAGTAAAGAATATAACTACGGAAAAATCAAACATTAAATTTATACAAGATGAAATAAAAAAAAGCTCTTGTATACGCTAGAAATGCAAACAAAACAAAAAAAAAAATAGAAGAAAAAGAAAACCAAATTAAACAGCAGCAAGTATATATAGAAACGACTCTCTACTCCCTGGCGAGAGAGGAAGAACTAAAGCATGAAATACAAACAAACTTTCAACATCAGGAATTAAAAATCCAACAGATATTAACGTTGATAGGAAATCAGAAAATTGATGAAATCTCAAATCAACAAACACCATCAATAATCTCCCAGGCTGATGCTGACGCTACCAACTCAACCTCCTACTCAAAAATAGCACAAAAATCAATTCCCCAACATCATCAAGCCCATCAACAAATTTCAAGGAAAATGCCACAAATGTCTAAATCGGCAATATTATTAACGAGGATGAAAGAAACAAAAATGTCAATGAGCATATTAAGGGGGATTGTGGATAGAGAACTAAAAGGAGAAGCAAAACTACCGAAGCTCTTCTGTACAATCACAAGAGATAAAAACTCCTTTATAATAAAAGCAACAACCTCAAAAGAGGTAGATGACACACTAAATATCTTGCAGAAAAACGAAAAATTACAGAGCTTGTTGGAAATGGAATTCTTAGGGGAAAAAGGGAAAAAGATAATCATACTTGGTATTCCACAATATGTACAACATGAAGAAATACAAGATATACTGAAATCAGAATTAAACCACGACATAAAAGATAATACTCAAAAGGTAATTTCACGACCAAAAAACAAATTCTATCAATTAATGATAAAACTAGAAGAACAACAAGCATTTCAGTTACTAACACAAGGTAGAATCTTTATCGGCTTAGCATCTTGTAGAATCTTGTAGCATCTTGTCTCACTACACTCCTATCATAAGATGTAGTAACTGCCAGCTTTTGGACACACAATAGAAAGATGCCGAAGAAAACAGACATGCGAATATTGCATGCATAACCACAAATCAGATTACTGTCCTAAAAAGCATACCCCAGAACAGCACCAGTGCGTAAATTGTTTCAACACAGTGGACAATTTTGGTAACTTTGGTAACTTTGGTAACTTTGGTAATTTTGGTAACTTTGAGTACAGGCATAGTGCGTCGTCGAGCCAATGTCATGTATTTCAAAACCTTTATTATAATAAAAACCAACGTCTAAACCTTTCACAGGCGCAATATTCAACATAGAGAACATTTCTGATATCTCCAAACCCTCTTCTTCAGCATCATCATCAAATATCAACAATAACACCAAACAGCCAATTTCCATAAATACTTTAACAATAGCCCAGATTAATCTGCAAAACAGCAAAACGGTGACAGCAGATTGCATACGTTATGCAATAAAGGAAAAAATAGATATATCCTGCCTCCAAGACTACTATATCTCAGATAATCGCCCATTAGGACTACCACTTTCAACACCGTATTACTTCTCAGTAGCAAAAAATTGCTGCATTATAATACTAAACCCTTCAATTAGCCATCTTCAAATTAAGAAAAACAACCATTCAGTCTTCATCAACATTCAATTAATAAATAATTTACTAACAATAGGATTACAATATTCACCCCCGTCAACAGATTTACAAAATGATCTTAATGATTGGCTAGAAATAAAAGGCTCCAGCAGTTTATTCTTATTGGCTGGAGACCTAAACGCACAAAGTGCTTTGTGGGGTTACAAAAAAGATGATGACAAAGGGCAAAAATTAATATCGCATATGGCAACGAAAAGACTCTTGTTACTAAACGATCCCCATAGTTTACCAACGTATGAATTAATTAATAAAAAGGACAATACAACTTTAAGAAAAGGCTGGCCCGATGTTACACTATCATCAGTGTCACTGTTCCCTTTACTGGACAACTGGATGGTACACCAAGATATGGACTTTGGAGATCATAGACTGATCACATAGAGCTTTAACCTTTTCAGCACCGCGAAGTGATGTATCCGTTCACTAAGCTGCAGCTTTCACTTCAACAGTAGCATTATTTAAATTAACACAATTCTACAGATAAATCCCAGTTTTGAAAAATTAAGTTATGGCTAATACTTTTAAGACTTTCATGCCTATACGTAATAAAAATTGTTATATCATGTTGGAAAAAGCATCTTTTCTTACCAATTTTAATAAATTAAAGAGAAAAAAACATTACAATTTTGCCCTTTTGATCGGCGGTCAGGGGGTTAATATTGAAATCCCTCAGTTACCAAACAGAAGATATCGAACAAAACAAACATCATTTTAAAAAATCAACGATAAAATTAAAAAAGAATTAAACCAGCTAAATTTCAACTTCAAAAATACAAAAACCACTGAGGAATTTGAAACAAAATATCAAGAATTTTATCAACTACTTAAAAGAACATGTGATTAAACACTCAAGAAAAGTAAAAGTACTCACCAACCGAAGATAACATGGTGGAACGATGAGCTACGCACAAAACGTAATTTAGTTAGGGCACTAAGAAGAAAAACAAAGCTCCCGACAGCTACAGTACAAGATATAATTAAATTTATATCACAAAGAGCCATGTATAAAAAAGCAATTTTGAACGCGAAAAAACAGGCATGGACAAGATTTTGTACACAATCCAAAAACCCTTATGGAAAAATAAAAAAAGTAGCTTTTAAAAATTGTCATAATCGAGAACTGTATTCATTAGAAGAACAAGAGGAAGAAACGGAAACAGCAGAAAAAATATACGAAACTCTAACCACAGAAATATTTGGCCAATCAGAAATGCCAGCGAACTCAATATTTAACCAGCAGAAGGCAGAGGCAATTGAAAATTTTACTTTAAAAGAACTTAAAAATGTCGTCTACTCATTCAACAGGAACAAAGCCCCGGAGCCCGATGAAATTGATCATAACATAATACGACAATTATTCAAGCATCATAAGTTTCTCTTACTAGAAATGTACAATATACTGCTATATTTGAATTACTTCCCCGAAACATGGAAGATTGGAGAATTTGTTTATTTCATAAAGCCCTCTAAAAAACCAGACATCGCATCTTCATATCGGCCAATCTCCTTACTGCCAATCTTCGGTAAAATATATGAAAAACTATTATTAAAAATGATAAACTTTAACTTATACAGCCAAAAAGAACTACAAAAATCACAACATGGCTTCCAAGAAGGTCGTTCGACGGAGTCAGCGATAGCCCAACTTTTCTCATTTATAAATCTGCTCAAAGAGAATAATAATTATATTTCCTTAATATCCCTAGATTTCAAGAATGCATTTGACCGACTACCCTGGCCAGAGACCTTAGAAGAATTAAAATTCCTAAAACTAAAACAAGCATTAATAAACATAGCAGCATCATTTCTTTCAACAAGAGGAGCAATGCCGAATTGGCTGTCAAAAAAGATCCACTGGTTTAGAAGAGGTTGCCCACAGGGGTCCTGTTTTGGACCTTTTCTTTGGAGAATAATCCTGAATAAATTACTGAGAATATTAAAGATACGTGGCTTTAAGATAATAGCATATGCCGATGATCTTCTTCTAATTATTTTTGGCCAAACAAGAAGACAGTTGGAGCAGATGGAAAGAGAGATACTACAAATAATAAGTGATTGGGCGAAACAAACGGATATGAAGTTCTCATATGGCAAATGTGTAGTGTTAAATCTTTGAAGACCACGTTTCCTGAAGAGAGGACCAATATATAAATTGGATGGGCACTCCCTTAAATCTGAAAATACAATAGACTACTGGGCTTTACATTGGATAAAACACTGTCTTTTCTTCCGCACCTGAATAAAAAACGTATAGAAATTAATCAAATATCACAAAATCTTCTAAAATTCGCCGCTGCATATGGAGGCCTTTCGAAGCAAATTTTAAAAATCTAGTACTTACAAATATTAGAAAAAATAGCCCATGCCGTTTCATGTTGGTTTCCACACCTACCAGTCTCAGACGGCTACAGGCTACTATCGGCAATTCAGACACAATGCCTTTTGCTTCTGTCGAGAGCTTATAGAAAATCATCAACGGCAGCTTTGAATGTATTGTGCGGCATTCAACCATTGGCGATCCAATTAGAGACATTAGCAATTTCAGGACAGGTCCTACGTTTGGGAATTCCAATAGAGGACAACTTTCCAGTCTTCTATCAACCGAAAATATACCTCATCCATACCTTCCCCACATCAAGATTATCTTTTACTACAAGAAGGAGTTCCATCCACTTCAACAATAAATATATACACTGACGGCTCAAAATCAGATGCTGGCACAGCGTATGCTTTCTGTGTTTATAAAGAAGGAAAATGCATCCATACTCATCAAATAAAGTTACAAATATCAAATTCAATTTTTCAAGCTGAACAATTCACCATATTAGATGCAATATTATGGGCAGACTCATCAGGGGACGGGAACTTCGTCATTTACACAGATAGCCAGTCAAGTCTTGCATTATTGGAGAACGTTTTTAGTACAGATTTTATCACATCAAAAATTATAATAGCTTTACAGAAAACATCTAAATCACTTAAATTTCAATGGGTACGGGGACACACAGGTGTTAAAGGAAATTAACATGCAGATCAACTAGCCAAAGATGCTATAACAAATATTAAGGTACGAGAAATATTTCATCCATACCCAGCTTCACACCTTAAAAAGAAATTGAAAAAAGAAGCCATAGACAAATGGCAGCCACTGGCAGATTTACATACAAATTATGTCCAAAAGTATCAACAGACTACATGTTAGTACATAGAAACCTTTATATCTTCTCAACTAATCATGGACCCTTCCCGTCCTACCTATTCAAAATAAATAAAGCTCCGTCGCCGCTGTGTATCTGTGGTGAAATTGGTAACTCCATTCACTGTGTGCTCAGCTGTCCATTAACATCAACCCTCCATATCCGTAAATCAGCCACAATAGAACATCACCATTGGTTCAAATTTGTGCTGAAATCACCAATGCTATATACTAAAATAATAGAATGTGTGCTGTTACTAGAAAACAATCAACTAATTTTTCAAAACCCAAAAATGCCAGTAGATGAACAAGATTAGCACTAATGAACAGAAATATGAACTTCAGGTTAAACAGTGCCTAACTATATCGAGAATATAAAATTTAGAAAACTCTTGTACATAGAACAGCCATACTCTCAGGTTATCCATACCCTAAAAGTTATCTCACAACAAAACACTTGAACTCATTATAATAACTATTATACTAATGCACCTGAGAATATGTAGAGCTTAAGAACATGTTATTCATCTGCTGCTATTCGTAATTAATCAATCATATTCGTGTTGAAAATAATACACATTTTCGTCTGTAAAGCGCTCAGCTCATCAGTTCTATTATTACTTTTATTATTATATTTATAATTACTATCATTATTATTTGTACTATTACCTTTAATTCTTATTGTTAAAACTATTGTTAAATAATATTGTATTTTTTTTTTAATAAACTTGCAACGCGGGATCTGGAAGCCTATGCCAATGGTGGGTTAACCCGCGTTGTAGAAAATGTAAAAATGTAGATCATATCTATTTATGAGTAAATGCAAAATAATAGCTTTCAGGATTGTTTATTTAAGTACTAAAATATACATTAAATGTGAATGCAAAATCGAGGTATTGTCTATATGCTTAAAATTTCAATTCTGATTATTAGCCTTAGGAATTGAAGGACTACATTAAAAATTATTTATAATTAGGAATGAATAATAAGTAACACATTGGCGTAAGTTAGTAATTGCATTTTTATTTTGTAATGAGAAAAATAATTATTTTTCAAAAATTTTGAAGTAAAAATGCAATATTTCTACTGCTTATTTAAGCATGAAGGACAGCTTTGACAATTTTACTTTCTGTTGCCGTTATAGCTAAATGTATATATTTTAAATATCAAAAGTTTCATTCTTGCTTTTTATTCCTCAATGAGGAAAAAAATAAACAGTAAAAAATATTGAGGGTAAAATGCAATATTTCTATCACTTCTTTTTAAGTAAAAGAAAGCTTTATTAAACTTTTAAATTATTTCATATTATAGATAAAAGTGTATATTTTAAGTATAGAAACTTTAATTTTTGCTTTCAATTTATTTTTGGCTATTAATATATTTATTTTAAATTACAGTAAAATATATATATATATTTATATATTACTCTCAACAAGAAAAATTATATATATATCCTCTAAATCCATAGATGGCAGCACTGCATTTTTCCCCCTTTAAAATCGTGCAATATTGTAAAAAAACGCGCGCTTATTTAAAGAGTAAAGCTCTTGGAATGCAACAAATATTACTTTTTTAACCAAATTTGGTGACGTTAGGAATCAAAAGGCAATCTTGAATTTTTTTTTAGCATATCATGGACTTATTGATCATTATGTCTATGCAATTCTGACCTTTCCTTCAATATTTTTTTGCCTATCAATAAGAGGAAAAATTGCATTTTTGTCACTTTTTTTTTAAGTTTCAATTTTTTTTTTTAAGGTGAAGGAAATACATGGCAACTTAAAAACTTTAGCAATTCGATCTTAATATGTAACACTACATCAGATATCAATTTCACAGATGTTTTTGAATTCCTTTAATTTTTATAACGTTTTTAATTTTCTCAAAATTGACAAATTTTCAATTTTTACAACAGATTTAAGATTAATCATGTCGCTACCAAATTATTATTATTAAATAAATATGAAGATAATTTTCCAGAGATTACAATATTATAAAAAGATTTAATTTATGCTAAATAGTTTTCAAGATACGGAACTTCAAACTTGCAACTTTGAACGATTGTACACATGCCATTCTATGTTACAAGTTTCTTAAATGTCCAGAACTTCCTTTTTTTTTTTGTCGAAATATTTTGCAGTGCTCTATTTGAATATGAATTGAATCTGTGTATCAAATTTTATTAAAATCGGTTACTATGCAGCCACGACATTTTTTTTTTTTAAATTTTTGCTCATTTTGTGTGGAATGACCCACTTGAAAAAGTGATTTTGTTAACAGGAGGAAAAATAACATCAAACTCAAACATTCTTAAGATTTTAGAAACTTGCTGACTGATTTTAGGAAAAAATGGTAACACAACTAAAGAATCAGAGTTGGAATTAGAATGTTTTTCAGAATGGACAGGTTTCGTCAATTTCTTATAAATAGAATCTATAATTTTAGAGGAACAACCACGAATAACAGCAATAGCTTTGAGGTAATTAAGTTCAGCACTAAGTAACTGAAAAGTGGAACAATTAAGTGTAGCTCGAAAAAAAAAGTATTGAAAGCAGCGAATTATTAGCAGATTTATTTCCATATTTCGATAACAAATAAGTGTAGCTCGGAAAAAAAAAGTATTGAAAGCAGCAAATTATTAGTAGCATTTATTTCTATATTTCGATAACAAATAAATTTTGCTTGAAAAAAAGTATCGGAAGCAGCGAATTATTAGCAGTACTTATTACCATATTTCGATTTAATGAAAAACATAGATATTAACAATGTATATTGTTTTTAAAAATTAAAAAAATATTATAAAATTATCTGATAAATTACCTCTATCCTAACTTGAAGATCTTTATCAATTTAAGATTAGGTAATTTAAAACGCGGAATTAGTTTTATATTATTAGATATTAGCTCACAATTTTATATAATTTTTAAATTTCTAAATAGTGTTTAGAAATGGCATATGCAAAATATTATAAAATAAATTACTAATTATAATTTGTTAGTTATCTATATTAATTACAGTATGACATATTGAATAAAAAAGTCATAATGTATAATTAAAAAATATTAATTAGATATTTGTCACTCAATAAAACTTCTTAAAAATTTTCAATGGCTATATATTCTAAAATACTTCAAATCTGACATTCATATAACTATTTGTTATGTGCAATAAATTAAAATTCCTATTACTTAAATTGGAGAAATTTGAAGCTAATAAACTGCCAGAGAATTTTCTATCGAAGGAGATTTCGGAGTTAATGTTTATTACCCCATGATTAAACCTTCAGGATGTCAAAAGATTTAAACAGCAAATAAAAATCTGGGAAACAAATTCGGAAGATGAGATTTTAATTAAAAATTTGTGGAGTATGGTCTCCAAAACTATCTAATTAAGATACTTGGATTATAATAATAATGTTATATATTATAAATTTTAATGAGGTCGTTAATAGTGGTATGTTTTTGATTTACAGAGCAGTTGAATAAAAAAATAAAAAAAAAATTCTGAGTAAAATCATTTAAAAATAACATTTAGAAATTTCCTAACTATAACGAGATAGCAATTACCTTATGAGTAATCTTATATTAATGTAAATCAAGCCATTTTTATTAAGAAGTTGTATATTATTTTTCGTAAAACAGTATTTATTTAGTTATTATTCTGCTTCGAAGCGTACAATTTTTTCACCCTTTCGATTCGGCATATACTTATTAGTATATATGTGTTCCACCGACTTTTTAGGCAACTTCCATGGCTCTCATTTTTAGAGGATTAATATAGAAGAATAAAATTTAAACGATTTTTCAAAATTCAAAATTAACAAAACGTTTTCGGACCTTAAATCTAATTCGTAAAACAGATTTATCCATCATAAACAGCTTTGACATTAATTGAGGTTCAAAAAACAGTAAATGAGTTCTTTAAATCGTAAACAATAAAACTTTTATCATTATGACAACTCTGAGGCACATAAAATAAAATTAGAATTAAAATAAAAATTAAACGATTATCCAAAGCTATAAATAACAATTAACATTTCCAGTTATTAGACAGTTATTAGATTTAGTGCATGTAATCAAATTAATGTTTTGAATGTTAATGTTTAATCAATGTTTGAAGAGAAATTTAAAATAATTAAGTATTTGATTATTACATTATGTCACAAATCTTAATTAGCTTTTCTCTAGCATGCCTTTTTTATTAAATCATAAATATCAATTAACATCAAATTTATAATTGACTATTGGTGATGCAAATCGGTTTGAGTCAAGGATGTTGCCGCCACAAAACCACACCTGCTTAAGGATACTGAGCCAGTTAAATTAAAGAGCCCACCTATTTTAATTAGTTACCCTTCTGCTGGGAAAAAGCAAAAGTTATAAAATTGGAGTATAAAACAACGCTCTACATAAAAGAGACACAGATTTTTTTCGTAGTATTTGAGGTGTTCTACCAACATCAAAAAATGTAAATACGCCAAATGTTCATACCCAAAATTATGAAAGTATGGAGGACTGGGAGCAGCAAAACACAATGTTAAACATACCAGTCAACCATTAAAATCGGGTTTCTAGGTGTTTTCACCTATATATGATTTAACAGACCAGTTACATTTTAATATGCGAATCGAGTTTTAACTAATCCTGGAATATTGACCGTCAACAGAATGAGGTGATAATTTGTGCAACCACCTCTCGGTCTCATAGATATTAATGTCTAATATTTACTGAACTCATGAATACGGATTTGAATACTTCTATTACTTGAACTAAAATTTAAATTTCCAATATCAACAATAATTTTTGTCAAAATATTATTAAATTACGTAAAAACATATGCACGAATACCAAATTTCAAATCAGTTTGAGAAAAAAAAAAATTTAATTTCAATTTTTTAAATTATTGACCTCCCAATTTAATTTACTTCTACATATTTTTATTTTGTAAAATAATCTTGTCACACTCATTTTTTTCTGTAAATGTACTTCTTCTTCAAAAAACAGCTTGTTAATTATTTCCAATAATTTTGTAATATGAATTATGAGTTATAAAAATAATTTTGGAAAAAAAATTTCAGTCTCTAAATATTTTTACTGCACTTTGAAAGATACATATTTTTCAAACACGCCTAAACATTTTTAGCATTTACCCCCGGGTACAGGTATAGTTATCATTTAAAAGCATTCGTATAGCAGCTGTACCTTTTTTTTTTTTTTTTTTTTGGTTACCTGCCCCTTATTATGTATGTGTACTTCTACTCGCATAAACCGGTTTCAAATTCATTTTTTTCCTTTTTAAATATTATATTTATGCTAGCTGTCAATGTTGTATTAAACTTTACTTAATTTGTCCATTTTTTTTTACCACTTAGCGATTTTGCGCCACAAAGCGATATCAACAGCTAATGTCAGTTGTCAGTCTAAACGTGAAATGTAGCCTCCTGATTTTAAACTACCTATCGAACGATATTAGAAAAACTGTTAGGAAAATTAACATTGGGCACCCAATATATAAATTATTATTCCAATACAATCATTTAATACATTCATTTTTTTTTTAATTCCGACTTTATCTCAGCGATTGAATTTTCATTGACATTTTAAACAATTGCTTTAAATGAGATAATAATGTTTATCTTTAACCCTTTATGTCCCGAGGTTACTTTAAAGTACCATTAAAATAATTTCTTATAAAATTCACTTAATACAGCGATTAGTAGAATTTAGAATCAGTTATAGACACTTCACTTTATCTTGTTCTAAAAACATTACTAGTTGCACAAAACAAAAATATTTTTTAAAGGATGATTTTGTTTTCATTTTCATCTTTTCAACTTTTGACGTTGAAATATAGTAGGGGGAAAAGTTTCACTACGGAAATATTTCAATTTTCTATTGTAAGAGAATTAAATTTAAAATTTTCCAAATTCTATAAAATATTTAAAAAAAAAAGATTTTAAATAAAAGATTTGAGCAAAGTTATAAATTCTGCACAAAATCCCTAGAATATGAAATTTAAATTAATTTTCCCTAGTTGGCAAAATCCTTCTGAAATTTATAAAATGATTTCGTAAATCTTCTCACATAGTTTCAAAAATTCAAGAAAATTGCTTTTGAAGATGAAATTGTCAAGAATTCATAATTTGAGGTATAAAGGGTTAAATAATAATGGTTTATTTTGAATTTGAATACATATATTTTACTATTTAGTTAAAGAATTTATTTTGAATAATTATCTCACAAGAATAAAAACAAAATCAATCCGAATGTCACGCAGTTGTAATTTAATCATTGTGTGCGTTTTGTAGTGGGGTACTCCGTGGATACTCGTATATCCAAATAAATGCTAGATATACATATTTTGGGACTGGGTTTTTTTGAGAGAAAAAGATCTTAACGAAGAATGATTCTCGACAATAATATGTTACAGAGAACGTTTATTTGAGTTAAAACATATCGAAAACAATTCTACTGAAGTCGCTTTGTGTTTATAATACCTGTATATTTTGTCATCTGTACATTTCTTCTAAAGCTGTTGCTTGTTCGGAAAATTCAATTAAAAAAATAACATTTTCATAAGAAAAAATATGGTAAAGTATAAGTAAAAAAAAAAAGAATATATCTAATATACTCATTAATTACAACTTTGGTATAATAAGATTTTAAATAGCTAAATTGTCTTTGTTGGCGGAAAATATACAGTTGATCAAAATTATTCACGTGATAAGAAAATCTTACATTCAAAATGTTTGAATCGTAAATCCGAAAAGATAAGCTAAATTTTAGTATGCAGTTGCAGTACGTCTTTTTGTTTTATAGCACAATACTGGAAGAACGTTTTACGACATTTTAGCTGTATTTTGAAGAATAAAAAGTCAATAAAAAATAATATATGCATTTTTTAAAGATTTTACAGCCTGAATGTTTGTATTTTTTTATGAAAGATAGTAAAAATTCAAAGATAAAAATATATCTTAAATATCGGTTTTCAAATTCTTTAGAAGATGTGTTTCGTGACGTTTTTTCAACTGGCATCCATTTGTCTTTTCCGTGGTGTAATGAACTCTATTTATTAATAACTAAATAAATAAAACGTTAGAATAATTCAAATAGTGAATAATTACATGAAGTATACCTAAAAGATGAAATGAATTATCAGAGACACATTTCAAATTTTTCTTTTTATTATTAATCTGATGGTCAACATGACTTTTCTATTTATAATTGTTTATAACATTCTACACAATTTCTAAATACGTTTTCTGAAAGCCAAATGTAAAAGTATTTTACTTTAAAACTGATTTTTTTTCCAACAACATAAAAAGTCGCATAAATTTTTTATTGATAAGGTAAATTAGGATTAGATGCACCATCAGGTTTGTTACCAAGTCACCGTATTTCAGCAATTGGACATGTGACGGAGCTAGTAGCGTTCTTCAACGCTCAGTCGTTATAAAAAAGAGTAATAGATGACATTACAGGGATTTATTTTTTTTATGAAAATTATATATTTATCAAAAAAGCTAAGCTTGGCTTTTGTTGTATGTTCTCATAGGATCTCAGACATAGTAGGAGATTAAATTTAAGGGGTCAGGTAACCTTGCACCAATAAAGTACATGGAAAAGTGACCTCTGTAAGAATTGCAGTCATTCTTTAACTAATTAACTTATAATTAGAAAATTGAAAACACATGTTAGAAACGATTTATTTTATCAATCAAAGCTGTTAGAAAAGGTATACACATATATAGTTTTTTTTTTAAATTTATTTTTAAAGATAATTCAATTTTTACGAAAGAATTATTCTTGCATGCATTGCGCGCATGATTTTTCCCATTTCAATGGCTGAAACAAGCCAAGATTTTTTCAATTAGTACAGATATAAAGTGTTTTCAAAATGACCTACAATGAAAAAAATAAAACTTGTAGATCTCGATAATTTTTTTTTTTTTTTTTTTTTTTTTTTTTTTTTTTTTTTAAGAGTAATTCGAAATAGCGAGATTTTTTTTTATGCAAAAGTAGCCGTGAATTCTAAACTTCTTACTTGAGAAACATAATAATAGGTCATTTTGTGCTTCTGTATGTTTAATACATCCACCAAAAATTTCGTAAAATTCTAGGCAACCGTTTTTCAGAAATCGTGCGCGCTATGATCAAAATCGCTGTTTTGAGAAAATTGGCTTTAAAGATTGAAAAACCCGTAATTATATAGCAAAAGCTCAACAAAGTGTTTTAGACATAACTTCTCTTCTAATGCGAATTTTTGTATGGGGTTTGATTTTAAATGTTCCCAAAGAATCCAATTTAATTATAAGCTATTTTAAAAAAAAAAAAAATCGATTTTTGGACTCTTCAAAGGTTACCTGACCCCTTAATGTATTTATTAGAGATTTTGCATGAAATATTTAGTGAATGTTGTTGAAACAGGTATCGAATAATGTGTTAGTTTATAAGTTGCAGCCATATTTCTTCCTATTCCGAAAGTTACTGCCTGGATCATCTACTGCGATAAAGTGGGACAGAAAACCTTGAAGTGCCCGATTGATTACCAAATTCATTGATTACGTTTTTAGATAAAAATTCCATTTTATCTCATATTAATATTGCAGTATTATTTTTTAGGAAGTTCAACATAAGATTTGGAGTAGACACGTTAAATGTGCATTACAAAAATCATTACTTTAAAAAAATAACGGCGCTCAAGGTGGGCAACTATTCCTGGGTTACAGTAATGTACTAAAAAGAGTTAAAATGAAGAAGATATGGGAAATAGCAATATCGCTTTAGATTGGGTTGCTACAAATATCGATGTTTTAAAATATTTTAAAAGCATTTACTGAAAACATTTCAATTATTTCATATCAGAATACTACATCAAAGTGTGTATCCATATTTTTTCATAATAAATATAAGTAAAAGGATTCATTTAACCATTTTAATTTTTCTTTAAGGGGGTCCGGGACACAAAAATCTTCAAATTTTCAATTTTTTTTATTGGATTAAAAATTTCTCTGCCGTTCTCTGCTTAAAATGATGTTGAAACCATGTTTCTATCTTAATTAGAACAGGAAATATTAATTTTTTCGTTTTGGTTTGTTTTCAAAATCTGTCTTTCAAGCTATGGTTGTCAAGGAAACGAGTTCTTGTGAAATTGCGTTTTTCTTCATGATAGGTTTTTTCACCATTTCTCATATTTAAATTCTTATAACTCGAGAACCATTAAAGATACAGGGTTGAAACTCGGAACATATCTTTTTCAATTATTTTACTTTACTTTTGAGCCAGCATATTTGAAAAAAATATATACTTTTCAAAATATGATTTTTTTTTTTTTAGTTGCACCACTTTTTTGTAATTTTTTCGTTAAATATTTTTTAAATTAATATTTTTTTAAATGCTGGCAATAAATTAAAAAATATATATTTCTGTTTATTTAAATGAAAAAAAAATGAAATTCTATAAATAATATTTCGAGTTATAACGATTTTAAACTACCCCACTTTTTTAACAAAATTTTAAATAAAATTTTTTTTTAAAATTATGAGAAGTTTTATCATGCGATTTTGTTTACAAATGAAATGGTTAACCATCACAAAAAATTTCAAAATTTTAACTCAATAAATAAAATTTATTTGAAAATGTGTCCCGGACCCCCTTAAATAGAAAAATGTAAAGCTTGCATAAGAGTTTATGGACTTAGCGAATCCCTAATTCCGCAATTAGTCCAGGCAATAGGGAATTTTACATAGCAAAATTAATGGAAGTTCGGGAAATCGGCTTACTTTATGTTTTTGGGGTCGCTGAATCTGAATTTGTAACTTCCCATGAAAATTTCCCCCGGCAACCCGCCCAAATTTTGGTAAAATGCACCCCAAAAAAAGTTTTTATTAAAAAAATCAATTTTTTTATTGTTTTAAGGGAAAGGTATCTAGAAATTCAGAAAGTAGACAAAATTTGCAACAAATTAGATATATGGCATTATGACTTAGGATGAAGGGGAAGGGGGAATCTGCCTTGGAACATGCGCCGCGATGCTGCGTGGACTAACTTGCACAATTCCACTTAACCAATCACACGTTTACATTCGCCCTCCCATCTCCCCTCCGAACTTTCTCTATAAGGTTTACTTTAAGTTTTTTGGGTCGCTGAACCCGAATTTTTAACTTACCCCAAAATTCACCCCGCCCCGAACCCCCCCCCCCTCCCCCAATAGTTGTTATTCACTTAAATTTCTTATTGTTTTAGAGAAAAAGCATTACGAAATTCAGAAACTAGACAAAGTTTTTAACAAATAGGATATATGACATTATGACGTAGGATAAACGGGGAGACAGGGAGCTGCCTCGGAACATGCACTGCGGCGCTACGTGCTCTAAGTTATGAAGACCAGACAATAGGGGATTTTACCTGGAAAAATTAATACTAGTTCTGTATTTCGACTTACTTTATGTTTTTTGGGTCACTGAATCCGAATTTGTAACTTCCCTCCAAAATTTCACCCGGCAACTCCCCAAAAAATTGATTTTTTGCGTGCTTTTCTCAAAAAACAATTTTTTTCAAAAAATCAATTTTTTGGGGAGTTGCCGGGTGAAATTTTGGTGGGAAGTTACAAATTCGGATTCAGTGACCCCAAAAACATAAAGTAAGTCGAAATACAGAACTAGTATTAGTTTTTCCAGGTAAAATCCCTTATTGTCTGGTCTTCATAACTTAGTGCACGTAGCGCCGCAGTGCATGTTCAGAGGCAGCCCTCCCCCTCCCCGTTCATCTTACGTCATAATGTCATATATCTTATTTGTTGCAAATTTTGTCTAGTTTCTGAATCTCGTAATGCTTTTTCCCTAAAACAATAAGAAATTTAAGTTAAAAACAACTATTTGAAGGGGGTTTCGGGGGGGGGGGATTTTGGGGAGAAGTTAAAAATTCGGATTCAGCTACCCAAAAAACTTAAAGTAAACCTTATAGAGAAAGTTCGGGGTGGATATGGGAGGGCGAATGTAAACGTGTGAGTGGTTAAGTGGAATTGTCCAACTTAGTTCACGCAGCACCGCGCAAATTTTCCGAGGCAGATACCCCTTCCCCTTCATCCTAAGTCATAATGTCATATATCTAATTTGTTGTAAATTCTGTCTACTTACTGAATTTCTAGATACTTTTTCCCTAAAAGAAAAAACAAATTGATTTTTTTAATAAAAAAAAAATTTTTGGGGGGGGAGTGGGGACATTTTACCAAAATTTGGGGGGGGGGGTTGCCGGGAGAAATTTTGGTGGGAAGTTAAAAATTTCGGATTCAGCGACCCAAAAAACATATAATAAGCCTTTTTTCCAGAACTACCATAATTTTTTTTAGGTAGAGCCCCTATACGGTCTCTATTGCCTGGACTAAATTTCCAGGATATGCCCAGCCTTTGGTGATGCGTGAAGATATATTGAAGAATATCCGAATCCTTCATTCGACATATAATATACGGAGAGAAAATGATATTTAAAAACGTTTTTTGAAAACTATTCTTTTAAAACACACATCTTGTTGAAAATGATCTACTATCTTCATAAACAAACCAACGCCATACATTTAATACATATGCAATGTTAATCAAGTTCATGAATGAAATAAAAATTTATGATGTTCGAATGTTCCATTAAATATATAATAAAATACGAAAATATCTACGTGAGTAACACTGACATCATAATTATGATGGATAGCCTATGGCCAATAAATGTTGACTTTATCGATTTTTTTAACTTCTAAACATTGTATTATTTGGAATGTCCCATCATAAAACAGAAATAAAAATGTACTTTTCATCACAATTCCTTCTATATATATGAAAAAATAACGATTTGGAAATGGACCAATGAAAATCTGCGTAGATGTTCACGCTACACCGGCATCCGAGCTTTTTGTGACCGGGGGTCTTTCTTCGATAATATTAAAGAAATCTGTTTCATAAAAAATATGAAAATTGGTGATATTATAGAGAAATGTTTGACAAACACGCTGATGTAGACAGTTTTAAAATGAGAAAAAATATTTTAAGACATATTTAATGTTAAAGATTGTCAAAATCGTTCCAATAAAAAAGTTTATAGGAGCAAAAACTATGCATAGGAATTAAAACATTTTTAGATCATTTTATACATTAGAAGTTCCCGATGTGCATACTGCATTTATTTTTTTAATTTGACTCATTTTTTGAAGATTTATTTCCATTTTAAATTCAAATTTACAGCACTTCGAGAGATATTTTTCACATATTTCATAAAATTTTATTTTAAACTGTTGCAAATTGTAAAAACAGAGCAGAGAATAATATTTCCTTCAGATTAAAAATTTATTTACACGTGGCTGCTATAAATAGAAAAACTTTCAAATTAGAATTAATTAAGTGATTACGTGTTAAAAATCAGGAAAATATTGAATATTACGTCAGAACAATTATAGTTATAAGTGAATTTTAAAAGAGAAAGAAAATTTTTATATAATAAATTCATTATTATGCTTTAAAAGTCGCAAATGGAGGAAATTGCGTTATATTAAGGCCAAATAATTAACAGTAGGCAAAACAGATTAAATTTAAAAATATATTTGTGCGAGATATTTATTTCATATTTTGAGATAATCTTTTCAATCATTATCCCAAATTCTAAGACAGCGTTCCCTTTCTAACAACAAAAGAATTTTCATGTGAATATTAAAAAGAGAAAGAAAACTTTGGTGAAATTAGGTCAAATTTAAAACGAAACATTTCTAATTTTTAACTATTTTTTTTTTTTTATGAAAGACGAAAACTGTCATTGTATCTCTTAGCAGCGGCTGATTTGAACTTAAAATCTCAAATCAAAGGGAAAAACCCGTTTCAAGGGAGATCGCCACTTTTTTTTTTTTTTTACATTATATTTCAATCTATTTAAAGCCGATGAAATTAGCGCACTTTTAAAAAATCGGGTGACTGAACGGGGGTTGGCAAATGTAGCTCGTAGGGGGCAGAGCCCCCCTAGTTGTTTAGAAAAATGTTTCTGAATTTACTTATTTTTGTGGATTTAAAAATAATTTTCAATTAGAAATATAATTATACATATCATATTTACCGCGTGCAGACCGATTACTGAAGATTAACTCTTTTCCTCTTAAAAGAATGTATATACAACAATAAACATTTTTTAAATCTAATATTTCATACTGAAATTAAAACTTTATAAATGTATTTAAAAGAAAATGATATCACAAATTTAACAATTATGTACTTAATTACAGAAACAAAATCAAGATAAAAAGAATATATAAATATATAAATTGTAGAACAATTATAGCGTTTTCAATTAAAAATTTTCTTATGTTCTATACTTCTTGCAAAATGTTCTGTTACCCAAGAAGCTTAGGTTAGATCCACTGGTTCATTTTCACCTCTTTTAAATTTCAAATTTTTAAGGAATTCTTCTCAGAGAGTATTTAAATCTCAAAAGTAATTACCATGCCAAATTTCAAGTTGCTAGCCCCTTCAGTATCCCAAAAATCACAATTTAGAACGTTTTTTAAAATGAAATCGAAAGGTGGTAGTGACGCCGACATGAAATAGATCCTATATTGTAGCAAGGGCGGTCATAATCAATTTCCAACCATTATTTTTGAAATCGGTTGCGTACTTTCTGAGACTGCATAGAAATCGCAATTTAGAACGTTTTTTAGAAAATTGTTCGTCTATTTTCACCCCTTTTGAATTTTGAATTATTTAGGAAATGTTGTGAGAGATCATTTATATCTTATAACTAACTACCATGCCTAGTTTCAAGTTGCCAATCTCGGCAGTATTACAAAAAACGCAATTTAGATCGTTTTTTGTTCCTTCACCCCTTTTGTTGTAGTGGCACCGGCATGAAATATAGCCTATAGTAGAACGAGGACGGTCACCATCGTTTTCAGACAATTATTTTTGAAATCGGTTTGGTACTTCCTGAGATTGTGTAAAAATCGCCATATAGAACGTTTTTTAGAACGCTTTTTGCGCCTTTTCACCCGTTTTAAATTTCGAATTTTTAAGAAATCTTCTTAAAGATCATTTATATCTTATACGTAACTACCATTCCAAATTCCGCCCTGCCTAATTTCAGGATTCTAGGCGCTTCAGTAACACAAAAATGGCCATTTAGAAGGCGTTTTGCTTCTGCAACCCCTAGGTGGTAGTGACACCGACATGAAATAGAGCCTATGTTGGAGCAAGGGCTGTCATCATCAATTTCCAATCATTAATTTTGAAATAGGTTGGGTACTTCCTGAGATTGCGTAGAAATCACCATTTAGAACGTTTTTAGAACTCTTTTCGAGCATTTTCATCCCTTTTAAATTTGATTTTTTTAAGAATTGTTCTTAGAGATAATTTATATCTTATAAGTAACTACCACTCCAAATTCCATGTATCTGGACACTTCAGTAACATAAAAATCGTAATTTGGAACGTTTTTTGCTCCTGTACCCCCTTTAGGGGTGGTGGCACTGACATGAAATGTAGCCTATATTGGAGCAAGGGTTGTCACCATTATTAGGTAGCTTTCTTTACAAAAAGCTACCTATTGCAGCCGTTCGGAGGAAAGCGATTTCAAAAAATTTTGGTATATTTTCATCGATCATGACCCCCAGACCCCGAAACCACCCTCCGTTCAAAATTGATATATATATATATATATATATATCAATATATATATATATATATATATATATATATATATATATATATATATCTGACATATGTCACACTGTAACTCTCGTATTTTTGAACCGATTTGGATGTAATTCGGTGTGTACATAGTACATACCAATGTCTCGACCGAGTTCGTTGGCCAGCTTCGTCCGCCATTTTGTTTCAAAATGGCGGCCATTTAAAATTTAAAAAAAAAATTAAAATTTGAAATGTGGTACCAAAAAATTGAAAATGGACAAATATTTTTTTCTTATGTATTTGACCTTTATACAAAGACTCCTTAGCAGTTTTTGTTTCGTCTATATCTTAAAAAATGGCTGAGTTATAGCATTTTGAATTTCTAGCGAAGCAGACATTTTGAAACGTCCTGAATTTTGTCACGCGATAAAAGGAGTATTTATGAACCGATTTGGATGTAACTTCGTTTATACATAGTACAGACCAATGTCTCAACCGAGTTCGTTGGCCAGCTTCATCCGCCATCATGTTTAAAAATGGCGGCCATTTAAAATTTTAAGAAAAAATTAAATTTGAAATGTGGTACCAAAATTTGAAAATTGAAAAAATATTTTTTCTTATGTGTTTGACCTTGATAAAAAGATTCGGGAGCAGTTTTTGTTTCGTCTATATCTTGAAGAATGGCTGAGTTATAGCATTTTGAATTTCTAGCGTGGCTGACATTTTGAAACGTCCTGATTTTTGCCACGTGATAACAGACGTATTTATGAACCGATTTAGATGTACCTTGGTGTGTACATAGTACATACAAATAACTCAACCGAGTTCGTTGGCCAGCTACATCCGCTATCTTGTTTCAAAATGGCGGCCATTTAAAAAAATTTAAAAAAAATTAAATTTAAAATGAGATACCAAAAAATTGGAAAATGAAAAATATTTTTTTCGTATGTGTTTGACCGTAATACAAAGATTCCGGAACAGGTTTTGTTTCGTCTATATCTAAAAAAATGGCTGAGTTATGGCATTTTGAATTTCTATTGTGGCTGACATTTTAAAACGACCTGATTTTTGTCACGCGATAACAGGCGTATTTATGAACCGATTTGAATGTAACTTGGTCTGTACATAGTATATACCAATGTCTCGACCGAGTTCGTTGGCCAGGTTCATTCGCCATCTTGTTTCAAAAGGTTGCCATTTTTAAAAAAAATGTAATTTAAAATTTAAAATGAGGCATTAAAAAATTGGAAAATGAAAAAGATTTTTTTATGTGTTTGGCCTTGATACAAAGATTATGGAGCAATTTTTGTTTCTGAAAATTTGTTCTTTTGTTTATATCTTAAAAAGTGGTTGAATTATAGCACTTTGAATTTCTAGCATAGCTAACATTTTGAAACGATCTTGTATTTGTCACGCGATACCACATGTATTCGCCTATTTCGATGGAAGAAGGCATGTGGATAGTATACATCAATATCTCGACCAAGTTCGCTGGCCAGCTTCATCAGCCATCTTGTTTCAAAATGGCGGCCATTAAATAAAAAAAAAATTATATTTAAAGTGAGGTGCAAAAAAATTAGAAATTGTAAAAGGTTTCTTTCTTAAGTATTTGACCTGGATGTAGGGATTCAGGAGCATTTTTTGTTTGTCTTTATCTTAAAAAATTTCTCAGATACGGCAGTTTCAATTTCTAACGTGGGTGACATTTTGAAAAATCTGATTTTTTGCCTGCAACAGCACTCGTATATATCAACCGATTCCGATGTTAGTGAGCATGTGCACAGAAATTACTAAGGTTTCAACCAAGTTCACTGGTTAGCCTCATCCACCATGTTGTCTTAAAATGGCAGGCACTTTAAGAAATCGCCCAATTTGGCAGCCAAATAAATAAGTTACTTTAAATAAAAGCAGCTTGGATAAAGCTGACTAATTTCGCGAAATTCTCATTCATAATGATTTAGTATTGATAAAAATTAGTATTGAATCTCCTACATTCGGTTTCCACTTAATTGAGCTTCGTGTGTTTGAATAATATAAGTTGGCTTTTTTAAAATAAGGAATATGAAAGCTACCTCTTCCTCCCGGCACTGGCCGGAAGGACTTTTTTTAGGTAGCTTTCTTTACAAAAAAGCTACCAATTGCAGCCGTTCGGAAGAAAGCGATTTCAAAAAATTTTGGTATATTTTCATCGATCATGACCCCCAGACCCCGAAACCACCCTCCGTTCAAAATTGATATATATATATATATATATATATGTATAAATATATATATATGACCTATGTCACACTGTAACTCCCGTAATTATGAACCGATTTCGATGTAATTCGGTGTGTACATAGTACGTACCAATGTCTCGACCGAGTTCGTTGGCCAGCTTCATCCGCCGTTTTGTTTCAAAATGGCGGCCGTTTAAATTTTTTAAAAAAATTTAAAACTTGAAATGTAGTACCAAAAAATTAAAAATGGAAAAATATTTTTTTCTTATGTATTTGACCTTTATACAAAGATTCCGGAGCAGTTTTTGTTTCGTCTATATCTTAAAAAATGGCTGAGTTATAGCATTTTGAATTTCTAGCGTGGCTAACATTTTGAAACGTCCTGAATTTTGTCACGCGATAAAAGGCGTATTTATGAACCGATTTGGATGTAATTCGGTGTGTACATAGTACATACCAATCTCTCGACCGAGTTCGTTGGCCAGCTTCATCCGCCATTTTGTTTCAAAATGGCGGCCATTTAAATTTTTTTTTAATTTTAAAATTTGGAATGTGGTACCAAAAAATTGAAAATGGAAAAATATTTTTTTCTTATGTATTTCACCTTTATACAAAGATTTCGGAGCAGTTTTTGTTTCGTCTATATCTTAAAAAATGGCTGAGTTATAGCATTTTGAATTTCTAGCGTGGCTGATATTTGAAACGTCCTGAATGTTGTCACGCGATAAAAGGCGTATTTATGAACCGATTTGGATGTAACTTCGTTTATACATAGTACATACGAATGTCTCGACCGGGTTCGTTGGCCAGCTTCACCCGCCATCTTGTTTAAAAATGGCGGCCATTTAAATTTTTAAGAAAAATTTAAATTTAAAATGTGGTACCAAAAATTGAAAATTGAAAAAATATTTTCTTCTTATGTGTTTGACCTTGATAAAAAGATTCGGGAGCAGTTTTTGTTTCGTCTATATCTTAATAAATGGCTGAGTTATAGCATTTTGAATTTCTAGCGTGGCTGACATTTTGAAACGTCCTGATTTTTCTCACGTAATAACAGGCGTATTTATGAACCGACTTGGATGTACCTTGGTGTGTACATAGTACATACAAATATCTCGACCGAGTTCGTTAGCCAGCTTCATCCGCCATCTTGTTTCAAAATGGCGGCTATTTAAAAAAATTAAAAAATAAAAAAATTTAAATGAGATACCAAAAAATTGGAAAATGAAAAAGATTTTTTTTGTATGTGTTTGACCTTAATACAAAGATTCCGGAACAGTTTTTCTTTCGTCTATATCTATAAAAAAATGGCTGAGTAATAGCATTTTGAATTTCTCTTGTGGCTGACATTTTAAAACGACCTGATTTTTGTCACGCGATAACAGGCGTATTTATGAACCTATTTGGATGTAACTTGGTCTGTACATAGTACATACCAATGTCTCGACCGAGTTCGTTGGCCAGCTTCATTCGCCATCTTGTTTCAAAAGGGTTGCCATTTAAAAAAAATTAAATTTATAATTCAAAATGAGGTATTAAAATATTGGAAAATGAAAAAGATTTTTTTTTATGTGTTTAGCCTTGATACAAAGATTCCGGAGCAGTTTTTGTTTCTGAAAATTTGTTCTTTTGTTGATATCTTAAAAAATGGTTGATTTATAGCATTTTGAATTTCTAGCATGGATGACATTTTGAAACGATCTAATATTTGTCACGTGATAACACGCTTATTTATTAACCTATTTCGATGTAAGAAGGCATGTGGATAGTATACATCAACACCTCGACCAAGTTCGCTGGCCAGATTCATCAGCCATCTTGTTTCAAAATGGCGGCCATTAAATTAAAAAATATATATATATTTAAAGTGAGGTGCAAAAAAATTAGAAATTGAAAAAGGTTTCTTTCTTAAGTATTTGATCTTGATATAAGGATTCAGGAGCATTTTCTGTTTGTCTTTACCTTAAAAAATGGCTCAGATATAGCAGTTTCAATTTCTATTGTGGGTGACATTTTGAAAAATCTGATTTTTTGCATGCGACAGCACTCCTATATATTAACCGATTCCGATGTGAGTGAGCATGTGCACAGCAATTACTAAGGTCTCGACCAAGTTCACTGCTTAGCCTCATCCACCATGTTGTCTTTAAATGACAGGCACTTTAAGAAATTGCCGAATTTGGCAGCCAAATATAAGTTACTTTAAAGAAAAGCAGCTTGGATAAAGCTGACTAATTTCGCGAAATTCTCATTCATTATATTGATAAAAATTAGTATTGAATCTCCTATATTCGGTTTCCACTAAATTGAGCTTCGTGTGTTTGCATGATATAAGTTGACTATTTTTAAATAAGGATTATGAAAGCGACCTCTTCCTCCCGGCACTGGCCGGAAGGACTTTTTTAAATCGGTTTGGTACTACTTGAGATTGCTTAAAAATTGCCATTTAGATTGCTTTTTAGAACGCTTTTTGCGCCTTTTCACCCCTTTTAAATTTCGAATTTTTTAAGAAATGTTCTTACAGATCATTTATAGATAATATGTAACTACCATGCCCAATTCCATGTATCTGGACACTTCAGTACCACAAAAATCGCAATTTCGAACGTTTTTTGCTCTTGCACCCCTTTTAGGAGTAGTTGTACCGACATAAAATGTAGTCTATGTTGTAGCAAGTGTTGTCACCATCATTGTGACATCATTATTTTTGAAATCAGTGTAGTACTTCCTGAAATGTCGCAAAAATCGCCATTTAAAACATTTTTAAAAAGGCTTTTCGCTTAATTTCACTCCTTTTTAATTTTCATTTTTTTAAGAAATGTCCTTAGTGTCCATTAGTATCTTATAAGCAACTACCATTCTAAATTCCATGTTTCTAGACCCTTCAGTAACACAAAAATCGCATTTTTAGAACGTTTTTTGCTCCTGCATCTCCTTTTGGACAGTGGCATGGACATAATATATAGCCTATGCTCTAAGTTGGACTAACACCATCATTTTGATACCATTACTTTTGGAATCGGTTCGGTAGTTCCAGAGCTTACATCCTACAAATAAACAATTTTTACCTCTTTATAATATTAGTATAGAATATATTAAAAAAAAATCATGAATCGTAATAATCAGGGCTTGGCAATTGCGATCGCCACATGCAACCAATATTTTTTACTCGACAACCAATATTTTTAATCTGGCGGTTTTTGTAGTGTTAACGAAAGAAAAAAGTGTAAACGGCATTTTCCATATCATAAACAGAAAACGACATCATCTGCTGCTCTAGCCAGCTAGCATGTCATGTCATGTGATTAGAATGTGGGGAGAGGATGAGTCTTTCTTCCGGGTTGATATAACAAAAAAAGTATTGATTTAAAACAACAATCTAATGATTGATTTAATAGAACAATCTAAGGATTGATTTAATACAACAATCTAAGGATTGATATAATGCAACAATCTAAGAATTGATTTAATACAACAATCTAAGGATTGATTTAATACAACAATGAAATCGCTAGGTATAAGTACCTCCCCCCCTCCAAAAAAATGACCTTCTGATTTTCAGTGGATTTTTTTTCCATTTCCTACGGATGATAATTCAAACACTAAACACGTATAATTATAGAATATTCTTCATTAAATAAAGTTATTATTCTAATATTTAAAATTCTCTCTCAATCCCCTCCCCACCCCGTGTCGCGACTACTAAATTTCCCTGACAAACTGTAAACGGAACCCTCTTTCAAAAAACATTGGTAAACAACCCGTAAGAACGACCCACCCTCTCCCCACATTATAATCACATGACGTGACTTTGCTAGATGGCTAGAGCAGCAAGGAATGTCTTTTTCTATGCATGATATGGAAAATGCAGTTTACACTTTGTTCTTCCGTTAACACTACAAAAACCGCCAGATTAAAAAATTCTGGTCATCGAGTAAAAAATATTGGTTGGAAGTGGCAACCACATTTGACAAGCCTTAATTATTACGATTCATGATTTTTTTTAAAATATATATAAACTAAAAAGTTTCAAAATTACAACTGCATTCCAACAAAAAGTGCTATTAGAAGTACGGTCTTAATTTATATAAAGATAAAAATTTCAATAAACATTTGTGTGTGGCCTTCAATAATTTATGTACTACTAAGTTTTAGACTCTTGCCAAGTTTAATTTGATCACATTTCATCACATTAGATATCATTGATATCTTTATTATTAAAAAATATATGCATATTAGCATTTGCGTGTAGAAAGAGTTGCCAAACCGTAAAAGTCCTAGAATTCTTTTAACACATTTTTACGATTTAAATAGTAGATGTAATAAAAAATATTTACTAGTTTTATTTTATCAAACTTCAAGATGAAGCCGCATGCAGTTCAATATCTTAATATCAATCTGTCAAACAAAATTTTTAATTAACTAGCATTTATTTTATTTTTTTTTAATTTTAATGCAACGATATAATACCCCTCTTAAAAAGAGTTAAACAAGGTAAATTCTAATATTTGTTTTTAAGTAGTTATTTTGAACAACAATATACTGTTAACCATTTTCACGATTATTATCCAACATTCATAAAAACCTACTGTTGAACTTCCTTAAAAGATCTAAAATTTATTAGAATGTAATAAAAAGTTATGAAATTTTTAGCAACAAGAAATTCCAAATCTCTTCACCTAGTTTTCAAATACGATGCATAAAATATTCTTTTAATGAGTTCTTCTTAAATTCTTCTTAATAATCTTCTTAAATTCATGCCCAGTTCTTAACGTTGTACTCCACTATGGAATAATTTTCTGTTTCCATGGCAACAACGCACTCCATTGAAACCATATCGAATCAGTTCAGAATCGGGACCTAAGTGCTAGATTGTACTGGCGAATGAGACCCACTCCATAGCGTTAATCTCCTTCCTTCGTATCAACGTGGAGTGACGTCAGTTTAGTCCTCGACTGAGCGTCAATAGCTGTCAGCGCCATCTGTTGTTTGAAATTTGAACTAAAATTAAGAATCACAGTAAAAAAACTCCTGACATCATACATAACCCTCCTGCAAGAATTTTTTTTTTAAATATCTGTCACCGTTTGCAAGTTATTGAATTTTAAAATCAATCAGTCATTTTTGGGACACCCGGTATATATTATATATATATATATATATATATGTGTGTGTGTGTGTGTGTATATATATATATATATATACAGAAATTATAGACAGTAATTTTTCATTTACTTAAAACCGAATTGGCATGAATTAAGTATTTGGTGTTGTTTATGACGTCCGATTATCTGCAGTTCCGGCTATACGGGCTAGGCTGCCCTCCTATGGGTTTTTTTTCCCAGGGGATCTGAACCCGCATTATACAATGTTTGAAGAAAACTACGGAAAACTCCAAACGATAAACTGACGGGCGTGATTGAGTTGGAACTCAGCACCTCCAACCTACCATCTTCGACATCAGAGTCTCTCGGCCGCCGGTAGTGCCCGAACATGAATTAGAATAAGAAGTTTATTTAAAACGTAGACATCATGAAATACTTTCAGTTTTCAATAACGATATGCAATGTGTTATAACTTGGTATGAGTTATTTATGTAAAACTTTAAGGAAGCAAAAAATAATTTTTATTCTCTTTCTTATAATAAAAAAATTTTTTAAATGATTAATTGAGCATTTTCGAATGAAAAATTGTGTTAGCTGAATAGTTCAGGCTTACTATATGTTTTTTGGGTCGCTGAATCCAAATTTTTAACTTCCCACCAAAATTTCCCCCCGGCAATCCCCTAAATTTTGGTAAAATGCCCCCCAAAAATGTTTTTATTTAAAAAAAAAATCAATTTTTTTATTGTTTTAGGGGAAAAGTATCAAGAAATTCAGAAAGTAGACAAAATTTTCAACAAATTAGACATATGACATTATGACTTAGGATGAAGGGGAAGGGGAGATCTGCCTCGAAACATGAACGGGGAGGGGGAGGGCTGCCTCTGAACATGCACTGCGGCGCTACGTGCACTAAGTTATGAAGTCCAGGCAATAGGGGATTTTACCTGGAAAATTTAATACTAGTTCTGGATTTCGACTCACTTTATGTTTTTTGGGTCGCTGAATCCGAATTTGTAACTTACCACCAAAATTTCACCCGGCAACTCCCCAAAAAATTGATTTTTTGAAAAAAAATTGCCCCCCTTCCCCTTCATCCTAAGTCATAATATCATATATCTAATTTGTTGCAAAATTTGTCTACTTTCTGAATTTCTAGATAATTTTCCCCTAAAACAATAAAAAATTGATTTTTTTAAAATAAAAACCTTTTTTGGGGGGCTTTTTTCCAAAATTTAGGGTGGTTGCCGGGGAAAATTTTGATGGGAAGTTACAAATTCGGATTCAGCGACCCAAAAAACATAAAGTAACCGATTTTCAGAACTACCATTAATTTTGCTAGGTAAAATTCCCTATTGCCTGGACTAGAAGTGCTTTAAAAACTTTAAACATATTTCTTTTTTAAATTTACGGAAGTTCTCCGCTACTGACATATTACACGACTGGTTTTTAAATATTGCGGAAGGTTATTTTAAGAATATATTTTATAATAATTAAAAATATGAACATAAATATTTTTGAAGACAATATTAAGAATTTTAAAATAATTATTTATTTTTATTTTAATTTAATTATTTTTTTTATATATTAAAATAATTTTACCAATTTGCACAGAAGCCAAATATTATAATTTCTATTATAAATATATATTTTTTAATAAAATGCTTATAGTATAACATATTTACTGTTTTAGAGATATAGGCGGGAAAAAATATATTTTATTCGGTATATTTCCTAATTGAATAACTTCAAAATGAATGAAATTAATTATAAATTATATACGATAATGTTCCTAAAATGAGCACCTATAAAATAACCTTTTTCGAAAGATTAAAAATTGATCCGAATAAAGATGAGAAATAAATGGGATTCCATGTTTGTATTGCCTAATTTAAATGCATGAAGCTGAATTATACTTTTGCTGCGTTAAAATTAGCTTCGATTTATTCAGTATTATTTAAGTAGATAACTATTTAACATTAATATATACACTGAAAAATACATTCATAAAATCATAATTAAAAAAACAAGAAATTATTTAATTTTATTAAACATTTTCACGTACGTGAAAAAATCTTCATTACACTTCAAATTGTTAACATTAATAGAAATGAATTTTATTAATATAAAGTAGATACTGACCAAATGGTATATTCTTATCACAATTTGCTGTTTTCACCCTATTTTGGTTGTATAGCACTCGGGCTAAATGCACTGTTAATAGTATAAAGTTATACAAAATTAAATATTTAATGTATTTAAATAATTGTTCATTAAATGAATATAATTAAACATAAAGTTTTATAAGCATTAATAATGTGTCATAAAAAAAATCTTATACGTTTGTTCAAACGTACTGATGTATGAGGGGTCACAACCATAGTAGACCAAGTCCATTTTGAAAAAATATGAGATAGCGGATTTAGAAGGCGCATAAAATCGGTTATATCCACTCCCAAATTAAGTCAAGCCTATTAACAGATGACACATATGAGAAAATATCTGAAAACAGACTTTGTTCTCAGTAGGAGTTGATAAAATGGATTTTTTGTACCTTCAAACTTAAAATCTCATTTTTTTCGAAAATGGACTTGGTCTACTATGGTTATGAGATGCTCATATAATAATACATGCTACGTATGAATACTTGACTTTCCAAACTCGCCTTATTCAGAAAAGAGAATTTTTATTTGGTTAGGTTGTTTCTACCATTAAAAATAATTCAGCGTTCCTCACCGACATCTTTTTTAAAAATATAAATTGGTGTTAGAATTCATGTATGGAAAGCAATGTCTTGTTTACTGTAGAAAGTTATACAATATTAAATATTTAATAGATTTAATTAATAGTTTATTAAATGTAATATAATTAAATATAAATTATATTAAACAATAATAATGTGTCGGAAATCTAAAAAAAAAAAAAAAAAAAAAAAAAAAGAAGAAGTTAATCTTATGATTTGGATCAAACGTAGTGATATCGAATATATTTTAAATATGAGGACGTTAAAGCTCACCTTATCAAGGAATGAGAAATTTGGTAGACTAAAATTTCTTCCCAAATTCCTAGTATATAGGTCGAGTTTTTAAAGTACATCAAGATTTTTCGATGCCAGAAATATACGACAAATCTAGCTTTGTTGAGTATTGTAATTTTATTGCGGTGGGGGTTTAATAACAGAATAAATGAATAGAAATAACACGGTTTTTTGTTTGTTTGTTAAAGAGAGTTTTGATATTTGCATTGTCATATATTAATATATTTAATATATTTAATAAAGATTTTAAATATTATTTAGAAAGTTCATGAAGCAAAAATAACTTTTTAACTGTTCCAGGGGCAAAGCAAGGAACAGATGTTATATATTACCACGGCCGCCATCTTGGATTTTTTCTTGGCGTGAAAACCAAGCCAAGTAAATGTCGCCAAGCAGATTTATGCGCATGTTAGGCTTAACGGCGTTGTCAGAACACGTCACTCGTCGGGGTTGACTTATCGATAAGCGCCCACAAAACATCGCCGATAAATCCAAGATGGCGGCCGAGGGAATATATAAAATCTTAGCGCAAAGCAATTCCACTGATGTTGAAAATAATTAAATGTTGAAAATAATGAATGACAACGGAATTTGCGAACAAATTTATTTGCAAATAAAAAAAAGTCCTTCCGGCCAGTGCCGGGAGGAAGAGGTAGCTTTCATAATCCTTATTTTAAAAAAGCCAACTTATATCATGCTAACACACGAAGCTCAATTTAGTGGAAACGAATATAGGAGATTCAATACTATTTTTTATCAATATAATGAATGAGAATTTCGCGAAATTAGTCAGCTTTATCCAAGCTGCTTTTCTTTAAAGTAACTTATATTTGGCTGCCAAATTCGGCAATTTCTTAAAGTGCCTGTCATTTTAAGACAACATGGTGGATGAGGCTAAGCAGTGAACTTGGTCGAGACCTTAGTAATTGCTGTGCACATGCTCACTCACATCGGAATCGGTTAATATATAGGAGTGCTGTCGCATGCAAAAAATCAGATTTTTCAAAATGTCACCCACAATAGAAATTGAAACTGCTATATCTGAGCCATTTTTTAAGGTAAAGACAAACAAAAAATGCTCCTGAATCCTTATATCAAGATCAAATACTTAAGAAAGAAACCTTTTTCAATTTCTAATTTTTTTGCACCTCACTTTAAATATATATATATTTTTTAATTTAATGGCCGCCATTTTGAAACAAGATGGCTGATGAATCTGGCCAGCGAACTTGGTCGAGGCGTTGATGTATACTATCCACATGCCTTCTTACATCGAAATAGGCGAATACGTGTGTTATCGCGTGACAAATACAAGATCGTTTCAAAATATTAGCCATGCTAGAAATTCAAAGTGCTATAAATCAACCATTTTTTAAGATATCAACAAAAGAACAAATTTTCAGAAACAAAAACTGCTCCGGATTCTTTGTATCAAGGCCAAACACATAAAAAAAAATCTTTTTCATTTTCCAATTTTTTAATACCTCATTTTGAATTTTAAATTTAATTTTTTTAAATGGCAACCCTTTTGAAACAAGATGGCGAATGAAGCTGGCCAACGAACTCGGTCGAGACATTGGTATGTACTATGTACAGACCAAGTTACATCCAAATAGGTTCATAAATACGCCTGTTATCGCGTGACAAAAATCAGGTCGTTTTAAAATGTCAGCCACAAGAGAAATTCAAAATGCTATTACTCAGCCATTTTTTTTTTTAGATATAGACGAAAGAAAAACTGTTCCGGAATCTTTGTATTAAGGTCAAACACATACAAAAAAATCTTTTTTCATTTTCCAATTTTTTGGTATCTCATTTAATTTTTTTTATTTTTTAATTTTTTTAAATGGCCGCCATTTTGAAACAAGATGGCGGATGAAGCTGGCCAACGAACTCGGTCGAGATATTTGTATGTACTATGTACACACCAAGGTACATCCAAGTCGGTTCATAAATACGCCTGTTATTACGTGAGAAAAATCAGGACGTTTCAAAATGTCAGCCACGCTAGAAATTCAAAATGCTATAACTCAGCCATTTCTTAAGATATAGACGAAACAAAAACTGCTCCCGAATCTTTTTATCAAGGTTAAACACATAAGAAGAAAATATTTTTTCAATTTTCAATTTTTGGTACCACATTTCAAATTTAAATTTTTCTTAAAAATTTAAATGGCCGCCATTTTTAAACAAGATGGCGGGTGAAGCTGGCCAACGAACCCGGTCGAGACATTGGTATGTACTATGTATAAACGAAGTTGCATCCAAATCGGTTCATAAATACGCCTTTTATCGCGTGACAAAATTCAGGACGTTTCAAAATGTCAGCCACGCTAGAAATTCAAAATGCTATAATTCAGCCATTTTTTAAGATATAGACGAAACAAAAACTGCTCCGAAATCTTTGTATAAAGGTCAAATACATAAGAAAAAAATATTTTTCCATTTTCAATTTTTTAGTACCACATTTCAAATTTTAAATTTTTAAAAAATTTTTAAATGGCCGCCATTTTGAAACAAAATGGCGAATGAAGCTGGCCAACGAACTCGGTCGAGAGATTGGTATATACTATGTACACACCGAATTACATCCAAATCGGTTCATAAATACGCCTTTTATCGCGTGACAAAATTCAGGACGTTTCAAAATGTCAGCCACGCTAGAAATTCAAAATGCTATAACTCAGCCATTTTTTAAGATATAGACGAAACAAAAACTGCTCCGGAATCTTTGTATAAAGGTCAAATACATAAGAAAAAAATATATTTCCATTTTTAATTTTTTGGTACCACATTTCAAGTTTTAAATTTTTTTAAAAATTTTAAATGGCCGCCATTTTGAAACAAAATGGCGGATGAAGCTGGCCAACGAACTCGGTCGAAACATTGGTATGTACTATGTACACACCGAATTACATCGAAATCGGTTCATAATTACGGGAGTTACAGTGTGACATAGGTCAGATATATATATATATAATATCGTTATATTGATGACATCATTTTAATCGAAACTGATCAATCTGCAATTACTCGATTTCCAGTTGATTATCCCACTAATTTGGAATTAACGGAAAACCTCTTATCTAACAATACAATTAACTTCTTAGATCTTAAAATTACAATAAAAGACAATAAAACAATCACAGATTTGTATGACAAACGTAAAGAATTTAAATTCACAGTTAATACATTTACAAATTTTAAATCTTGTCTACATCATTCTGTATTTCGTAATATAATACTTAATCATTTATATAGAATAAAATGTTTATGTTCTTCTCCTCTAATTAACAATAATATTAAAAAACTAATTTATGATGCATTAAATCATGGTTTTCCAAAAAAATTCATATATTCATTAATATACAATTAGTACTTTTCTTACATGATCTATAAACACAAATTAACACATGCGTAAACAAAATTACAAAAAAAATTATAAAATAAAAAAATATCTATAAAAAATTAAAAATTGTAAAATAATATAAAAAAAATATTATAGGTTGGTTGGGTGGGTAGATGTTAGAGTACGGAGGAGGGTGGTGTTGTCTGGATAATACGCAATGGTTAATTATTTATTTAAAAAAAAAAAAAAAAAAAAAAAAAAAAAAAAAAAAAGCGGGGCTCTTGTATTATTACTATTTTTTTGTTATGTATTTTATGTGGATGTTGATTTGATATTTTATATGTAAGTTGGAGATTTTCATTAATATTATAATTAGCTTAATTATTCATTAATCTAATTTACAATTATTTGTTATTAAATTCTAATTTACTAAGGACAATATCATATTAATTACTAATAGTATGCCACTCTTAGTTTAATGTTTTTGAATGTCCCATATTCATACTTTATGGATTTTTATGGATGTCTGAAAATAATCCACATTCTATATTTGTGCGTTTTAAGTAATGGGATTTTAAGTATTATTTAACCTTCTATATACTTCCACATGTTTGATATTTCCTGTTCATTTTATAAATATCTTATATATAATTCATTAAAAAATAATTTTTAGATAATTTTTAATAATTATTTATATTAATTATTACTGAATTTATTTTGTTTTATAGCATATAGATATATGCTATATATTATCAATGTTCTAACATTATTTAAACTCTTAGTTTAGTTTAAATAATTTAGCTAATAGAACATATTGTATGCTTTTAAATTTTATTAACAATAGTTTTAAATACTTTGTGTGATTTATATTAGGTTTATAATTCTCTATATATAAGGATTTGTTTGGTTTTGCTGTTTAAACAGTTATTTACATTCAAAAGCTTGCAAATTTTTATCTTGCGATAGATGTTTAATATAATTATTAATAGATGGCAGCACTAAAATTGTATCTTTCATATTGCTCTTATTTTTAATTTTTCTAGCTCCATTTTAGTTATATTTTATACACCAGGGTGTATTTTTAGCTAAATTTTGACGATATTGTTAAACTGTTATCTATTAATTTAATAGTGCATTTTAAATAATGTAATTAATTTCTATATATTTTATATTAGATTAAATTTGTTTTACAAGGTATTTCAAATATTATTTCAAAATGTATTAACTGCATCCTTTGGTATCATTTACTGTGATTTCTTAACTGTTTTATTCACCTTAATCTTTTTGATATACTGGAAGACATGTGCACATGGATTTTTGTAAAATACTGAAATATTAATCGGTATGGTGTTTATTATTTCTATTTTATATCCTATAAATATTTAAATACGTTTTATTGATTCTTCCATTTCATATTATTTGTTTCTATTCTGCTTTCATTTTTAATCAATTCACTTGATTTTAGTGGTTGTTCTATAATTCTCTATATATAAGGATTTGTTTGGTTTTGCTGTTTAAACAGTTATCTACATTCAAAAGCTTGCAAATTTTTATCTTGCGATAGATGTTTAATATAATTATTAATAGATGACAGCACTAAAATTGTATCTTTCATATTGCTCTTATATTTAATTTTTCTAGCTCCATTTTAGTTATATTTTGTACACCAGGGTGTATTTTTAGCTAAATTTTGACGATATTGTTAAACTGTTATCTATTAATTTAATAGTGCATTTTAAATAATGTAATTAATTTCTATATATTTTATATTAGATTAAATTTGTTTTACAAGGTATTTCAAATATTATTTCAAAATGTATTAACTGCATCCTTTGGTATCATTTACTGTGATTTCTTAACTGTTTTATTCACCTTAATCTTTTTGATATACTGGAAGACATGTGCACATGGATTTTTGTAAAATACTGAAATATTAATCAGTATGGTGTTTATTATTTCTATTTTATATCATATAAATATTTAAATACGTTTTATTGATTCTTCCATTTCATATTATTTGTTTCTATTCTGCTTTCATTTTTAATCAATTCACTTGATTTTAGTGGTTGTTCGGGCACAGGGGAAAATTAATTTTAGCTTTAGCTTATTTCTCCCACAGAAAACAACCATTTTGCTTATATCATTGAATTCTGTGCCCTCGATAACGTAATTCAATGTATAAGCTTTTCAATTTTTGTCGGTGTCCACTTTTTTCTTTTTTCTTCCATAATAATTCTTATAATATATATATTTTTTTTTAATACTTACAGCTTTAATTCATAATAATTGACGGTGGCAGGTTATGTTTAATTAATGGTAATATATTAGCATTCAAATTACTATGATGCATTTGCGCAAGTTATTATGAATGTATGCTTTTTACGATATTTTTACGATATTTTAAATATCTTTTCATTTTGAATGTCAACAATTCATTTTGATGTATTTTTTCCTTAAGGTATCTTATATATATTTTTATATATTCCCAGGTCGCTAAATTATTTAGCAATCTTTTAAATATTATACGCTTAGATCATTGCTGCAATTAGCGCACAATCTATGTGTATTATCAATAAGATTTCTACCATGTAGTTATCTGATACCTATTTTAGGATTCCATTAATTTTTTCATTCCTATCATTGCAACGATTTATTTAATGTTTTTTAATTTTCTAGCTATGATTTTATCTGAATTTTCTTGTAGTTAGTGTATGATATTGTCCTATATATTTTCTATTTGTGCTATAGCTTTACATAATTCTGTAGAGATAATCATTTTATATATACATTAATATGGTAGCAATAATTATTTCTTTTCAATGATTTAATGTTAATTTGCTTTAGTTTAAATTCATATTACTTTGATCTGAGTAGTTAGTTGGGTAAGCGTTTTGGTTGTCTTTGCATGGTTATAGTTGTTCTAGGATTTGGATGTTATGCGGATCTTTTTAGACTTATTTGTTATAAAATAGTCTAGTGGTTGCTTGATATTATTCATCTACGTTATTTGGGTTGTTATCATAATTTGGTTTTGGATAATTTGAAGATTGTTTCTGCGTTCTGCTTCTATGATTGTAAATATTGTATATATATATTTTTTCATACTCAAGTTTTATTATTTAATCAAGGCTAATTTAATTAAATTATTAATTTTTATTATTAAAATTTCTTATTTTTATGGCAATTATTGCACTTTCCATACATAATTTTTATATTGGCAGTTCTTAGTAAACATCTCGATATTGGCAAGATACACTTAGCATCTATGCAGTGTAGTGCCCGGTACAGGAATAATAATTGGGTTGTTCCTGGATCGTCATCCAGCGACCATTTATACTCTCCCCCTCGTCCTTTATTTTTTCGTAAGTGCTATGATTCTCGGTGCAAGACATGTCCATACGCTGCTCAGACACAAATTGTCTCAGATCCTAACTATTCAAGTTTTTGTAAAGCATTTAATGTTATTTATAGTATAAAGTGCAACTTATGTAATATGAAATATATTGGTGAAACATCAGGTCCAATTCATAAACGAATCAATCATCATCGATCAGACTCTAATAATAACATAGCAAAAAATATACAATCTACAGCTGAAATTCAACATTTTCATAAACATCTATTTAAAAATACGACAATTGAAATCCTTCAAATTCTAAAAAATAAATCAGAACGTCTTTATATGGAATCATCATATATGAAATATTATAACACAATATATCCTTATGGACTTA
This sequence comes from Maratus speciosus, assembly GCA_963932465.1. Lineage (NCBI taxonomy): Eukaryota > Metazoa > Arthropoda > Arachnida > Araneae > Salticidae > Maratus > Maratus speciosus. The sequence continues at coordinate 52,334,353 of OZ010792.1, forward strand.
ACAGTGAAGTATTTAACAGACCTGTCAAAGTCTTCACATCTATAAATAACAATATTGATTATTCTCCAATTTATCCTACTCTTAATCATAATTTAAATGCTAAAACAACACGTAATAAACGCGGAAAGGGTTCATCATCAGTTGTAGTTTCCAAAAAATCTATCACAAAACAAATTAATGATCTTCAACGTAATTACTTAGAGAATTATAACTGGTTGTTAATTCGTAAAAACATCTTTGCTATTAAAAAGAAACAGCTGGTACAACATTTAAATGTCTTTCTAAGTAAATCTTTCTCTAAACATTTCTCTGATATTTACTTTGACCTTATTATGAGTAGGGTTAATCTTTTAAATATTAATATACAAAAAAAACACAAAATTCAGAACATGAATACTCAAATGATAATTACTTTTTCAAATCACATTTTTAATAAAATTAATATCAATTCTATAATTAATGATAAAAATTGTTTTTTTCCTATCAATAATCTTCATATATCAAAAACCTTTAAATATCCGAATACAATTGGGAAAAAAAAAAAAAAAAAAAAAAAAAAAAAAAAAAAAAAAAATTAACTATAATACATTTTCAAAAAATACATCTGCTGCAAGTACTTTTCCGTGTAACTGCAAAGACCCCACTCTAAAAAAATACATAAACAATGATCATGGACATATAATCACTGGAAATCTTGATATTGTTCATGATTTTAAATTGAAACAACTAATGGGTTATGGTACTAAATATAGACTTCCATCTAAATTTAATGTTAAATCTATTATCAAACAGTTTACATATGCTATTGATATTTTTATTTATAAAATTTCTATCTCTTATAATAAGCCTATTGAATATTTTAATCAATGGAAGATATTAGTAATTGAAAAATTAACTATGGTTTTAAAAAATAATATTGCTGATTTGGTTTCTATTAATACACAGCATTATTTCCAACAAATTACTAAATTACAAAAAAACTTCGTTATTACATATGTAGACAAATCTCCTAACAATTATGCTATTATATGTAAATCATATTATCACCAACTACTTACAAATTCTATTTCTTCTAATAAGTCTTTTCAAAAAACTAATGAAAATGTTATTGTAAATAATCGTAAAATTCGAAGTTATTATAAACTTTTAAATATTTTATCTACTAATTTTAATTATCCATATTTAGTTCTTATTCCCAAATTTCATAAAACTCCTATTAAATTTAGGACTGTTACTATTGGTTGTAATACATATAATAATAAAGCCAATACACTTCTCTTAAAAATTCTTAATCAAATATATGAACTTACTACAAACAATGATAATACACATTGTATAAAAAATAGCTATCAACTTGTTAAGATTTTAAAAAATCTTCATTCTGTTTGTAATATAACGACATATGACTTCAAAGATCTTTTTAATAATATAGACCTATTAGATTTACATAAAATTATAAATGCATTATTTAAAAAGTATTATAAAAAACTGGAATTACCATCTTATATAGATATTGCATATTTTAAATCTTTAACTAACTTCATTATCTATAATAATTATATATTGCAAGATAATACTTTATATTTACAGCATGTCGGTATACCACAAGGCGGTTGTACTTCCAGTTTACTCTCAGACTTATACTTATCTCATTATGAACGCAATTTTACTAATAATAATCTACATTTATATCGTTATATTGATGACATCATTTTAATCGAAACTGATCAATCTGCAATTACTCGATTTCCAGTTGATTATCCCACTAATTTGGAATTAACGGAAAACCTCTTATCTAACAATACAATTAACTTCTTAGATCTTAAAATTACAATAAAAGACAATAAAACAATCACAGATTTGTATGACAAACGTAAAGAATTTAAATTCACAGTTAATACATTTACAAATTTTAAATCTTGTCTACATCATTCTGTATTTCGTAATATAATACTTAATCATTTATATAGAATAAAATGTTTATGTTCTTCTCCTCTAATTAACAATAATATTAAAAAACTAATTTATGATGCATTAAATCATGGTTTTCCAAAAAAATTCATATATTCATTAATATACAATTAGTACTTTTCTTACATGATCTATAAACACAAATTAACACATGCGTAAACAAAATTACAAAAAAAATTATAAAATAAAAAAATATCTATAAAAAATTAAAAATTGTAAAATAATATAAAAAAAATATTATAGGTTGGTTGGGTGGGTAGATGTTAGAGTACGGAGGAGGGTGGTGTTGTCTGGATAATACGCAATGGTTAATTATTTATTTAAAAAAAAAAAAAAGCGGGGCTCTTGTATTATTACTATTTTTTTGTTATGTATTTTATGTGGATGTTGATTTGATATTTTATATGTAAGTTGGAGATTTTCATTAATATTATAATTAGCTTAATTATTCATTAATCTAATTTACAATTATTTGTTATTAAATTCTAATTTACTAAGGACAATATCATATTAATTACTAATAGTATGCCACTCTTAGTTTAATGTTTTTGAATGTCCCATATTCATACTTTATGGATTTTTATGGATGTCTGAAAATAATCCACATTCTATATTTGTGCGTTTTAAGTAATGGGATTTTAAGTATTATTTAACCTTCTATATACTTCCACATGTTTGATATTTCCTGTTCATTTTATAAATATCTTATATATAATTCATTAAAAAATAATTTTTAGATAATTTTTAATAATTATTTGTATTAATTATTACTGAATTTATTTTGTTTTATAGCATATAGATATATGCTATATATTATCAATGTTCTAACATTATTTAAACTCTTAGTTTAGTTTAAATAATTTAGCTAATAGAACATATTGTATGCTTTTAAATTTTATTAACAATAGTTTTAAATACTTTGTGTGATTTATATTAGGTTTATAATTCTCTATATATAAGGATTTGTTTGGTTTTGCTGTTTAAACAGTTATTTACATTCAAAAGCTTGCAAATTTTTATCTTGCGATAGATGTTTAATATAATTATTAATAGATGGCAGCACTAAAATTGTATCTTTCATATTGCTCTTATTTTTAATTTTTCTAGCTCCATTTTAGTTATATTTTATACACCAGGGTGTATTTTTAGCTAAATTTTGACGATATTGTTAAACTGTTATCTATTAATTTAATAGTGCATTTTAAATAATGTAATTAATTTCTATATATTTTATATTAGATTAAATTTGTTTTACAAGGTATTTCAAATATTATTTCAAAATGTATTAACTGCATCCTTTGGTATCATTTACTGTGATTTCTTAACTGTTTTATTCACCTTAATCTTTTTGATATACTGGAAGACATGTGCACATGGATTTTTGTAAAATACTGAAATATTAATCGGTATGGTGTTTATTATTTCTATTTTATATCCTATAAATATTTAAATACGTTTTATTGATTCTTCCATTTCATATTATTTGTTTCTATTCTGCTTTCATTTTTAATCAATTCACTTGATTTTAGTGGTTGTTCTATAATTCTCTATATATAAGGATTTGTTTGGTTTTGCTGTTTAAACAGTTATCTACATTCAAAAGCTTGCAAATTTTTATCTTGCGATAGATGTTTAATATAATTATTAATAGATGACAGCACTAAAATTGTATCTTTCATATTGCTCTTATATTTAATTTTTCTAGCTCCATTTTAGTTATATTTTGTACACCAGGGTGTATTTTTAGCTAAATTTTGACGATATTGTTAAACTGTTATCTATTAATTTAATAGTGCATTTTAAATAATGTAATTAATTTCTATATATTTTATATTAGATTAAATTTGTTTTACAAGGTATTTCAAATATTATTTCAAAATGTATTAACTGCATCCTTTGGTATCATTTACTGTGATTTCTTAACTGTTTTATTCACCTTAATCTTTTTGATATACTGGAAGACATGTGCACATGGATTTTTGTAAAATACTGAAATATTAATCAGTATGGTGTTTATTATTTCTATTTTATATCCTATAAATATTTAAATACGTTTTATTGATTCTTCCATTTCATATTATTTGTTTCTATTCTGCTTTCATTTTTTGATCAATTCACTTGATTTTAGTGGTTGTTCGGGCACAGGGGAAAATTAATTTTAGCTTTAGCTTATTTCTCCCACAGAAAACAACCATTTTGCTTATATCATTGAATTCTGTGCCCTCGATAACGTAATTCAATGTATAAGCTTTTCAATTTTTGTCGGTGTCCACTTTTTTCTTTTTTCTTCCATAATAATTCTTATAATATTTTTTTTTTTTTTTTAATACTTACAGCTTTAATTCATAATAATTGACGGTGGCAGGTTATGTTTAATTAATGGTAATATATATATATATATATATATATATATATATATATATATATAAATTTTGAACGGAGGGTGGTTTCGGGATCTGGGGGTCATGATCGATGAAAATATACCAAAATTTTTTGAAATTGCTTTCCTCCGAACGGCTGCAATAGGTAGCTTTTTTGTAAAGAAAGCTACCTAAAAAAGCTATATTTCACACACATGATAAACTAATTTTTTTTCACGCAATGAGTGTTTTTGATGCCATTGTGGCGTTTCGGCATCAAAATTAAGTGGTTTCATAAGCGTAACAACGCAATTGAAAGGGTTAAAGCTTTACATCCAAATTGTCGTTTGCTAATATAATGAAATGCTATAAACTATCTTTTCGAAATATTTGAGATCTGTTTACCCACAGTATATTAGACCTTTTAATGATAATGTAAAGTACGTGTAAAGCCTTTATATACTATTTTAGAAAAATTAAAATACCACTTATATGATTAAAAAATTATACAAGATATACTTCAATAAACAATTTCATAATGAAAAATTAGAAATTCACTGCAAGAAATTTTAATTTAAAAAGACCGGAAGATCGCAAAATGAATTCCTATGACACTTTTTGAAAAAGATCGATTTTCAATGTCAATAATCATGAAAAATTTTACTTTTTACTCTCGCGTAATTAAAATCTTTGAAGTAGAATGGTTGCATTGCGGTCTTACGCTCGCCTAGACAATGAATAAACCTATTCAACCAGATATATTATGTATAAACATTTTTTTAATCATAAAATTTTAATTATAAAGTTTAGAAAATATTTGTGTGATAATGATGTTTAAAATTACTTTTTTTTAAACTAAATGTCTATAAAATTTGAAATAGTTAAATATACAATTAGCATTTAGATTATATTATGTCTGCCCCCCTTAACTTCAGAACGGCGGTAGCTATAGTTAGACAAGTTTTGTCTAAGTATTATAAAATGGCTAGGCATTCCGCGATAACAGCATTTGCAATGCTACCTAGGGCAAACTTTGATGTTAATGTTCCTATCTTTAACACTGTAAAAGTGACAATAAATAAATAATTATCATATTACCCATCAATTTTGTAAGATTTACTTCTTGATGTAATTCTTACATGTAAGATTACACGTAAGATGGAATTTGTACATGCAAGAAGGCATTCTCAGATGTAAAAAGAATTTAATTAGAAGCCCTGAAGTGTAATATTTTATTTCCAATAACCAGTTTTAATGAGTTATAAATTGCAGGCTCAAATGTTTCATTAAAAGTGTAGATGCACATTTTTGTAAAAGCTTAGCACATATGAGCAATTTACAATTTATTTGAATAGGAAAATTGAATTATAGCATGCTGAATATGTTCACTATCGGATTAGAAGCGCAACACTTCACGCACTCTTGCCGATAGTAATTTCATAGTAAACACGATTTTGTTAACAAAATAAACTCTATTTTGCTTATGTACAAGGTGTGTATTTTAAGTAATGAGCTTGGGTAATGCGCAAGTATTTAAGCAATTTAAGTAATGCTCTGTACGCTGGGCGGCGTACAGCGCAATCTCCATGACCGAGAATTGTGGTTGGGGATATATGATAAGCAACACACCGCGCGTCAGTTGGATCCGAGATGTAACAAGGTTTGTATCGCTATTGGTGCAGAGTGCTTAGGTGAACTTTGGTCACTGAGAAAACGAAAAAAATGGAGCGTTCGCTCGAGCGGCGTTACTCAATCAAATTTTGCATCCGCTCAGGCAAATTACCTACTGAGATACTTCCCTTCATCAAGAAGGACTACAAGGAAGAAGCCGTATAAAAAGCCCAGGTTTACCGCTGGCAAAGAGAATTTCGGAAGGGACGGGAGAACTTGGAGATGGCTGGATGCCCCTCAACAGTCACCATCGACGAAAATGTGACAAAAGTGAGGAATCTTCTTGACACAGACCGTCATTTAACTTTAAGATTGTTACTTCAAGACCTGGAAATGAGCCACATATCATCAGTGCGCAGAATTGTGACTGAAAATTTGAGCATGCGAAAAATTTGTGCGAATTTGGGGCCGCGCGTATGTGATGAAGAGAAACAACCACGAGTTGAATCTTGCCGTGAGATGTTAGAGCTTGTGGAAAGTGACCCGGACAGGTCTCACTTGAAAGTAACTCGTTTTGAAGAAGTTACATCCATCCAAGTGGCCGTGACGTAAACTCTGAAATCATGTCGGAAACTGACTTCCAGGGAGCGTTTGAACCTTGAAAATCTCGCTGGCAGGGCTGCATTGACGTAAAGGGGATACTTTTTTTTTCTTTGAGTCGCTGTAACTATCGGATCAATAAAATATTGTTTCCAGACCCTGTCTCATTAATTAAAGTACAGAACTTGTATGTTAGCTTCATTAATGTATGTGCGTCTGCTTTATAGTTTTACACTTCTGCATGCAATTAGTGATGTATTTAAACTGATGTACCGTTCCGTACCAATCTCTTATATCGTTTTCGGTATAGCATTGCTATTTTTAATATTTACCGACGTAGATAAAAAGTGTTTATGACTTCTGATTATCTGTCGTCTGACCATGTGTTTCCCCTAGCTCTAATTCACGTAAATGTAGTCAGATTGTCATGTGATTGGTACACGAGGGTTATTCGAAAACTAAATGTCCGATTTCTTATAAAACATAAACTATCACAGATTTTTTCCAAAAACCTGTTTTGTTTTAATCCCTTACATGTTTCTCTATTTTTCTAAATAGTTTCCATATTTGTTTAAACATTTGTCGTAAAGTTCTACAAACTTTTGTATTCCCAAGCCATAGACGTCTGCCGCCTGGGAGAATAACCAGTCTTTAATTGCTTTTTCCAAAAGTTGTTCATTTAAAGTTTAATTTGTGAATCGCCGGTCTTCAGGAATTTTCGTTCTCGCCATTGACCAAATCTTCTGCGATCACTTGATGGTCCGTGTGCATGATACCCATGATGAACCGTTTTCAGGCCGACAATCAATGATAACAAAACATACACTCCTATGTTATTGAGACTTACTATGGTATGTTCTGTGTTGAAAATGAAGTGTGTAGCATTCAATGTTCGTTTACAGAGACACTCAAAAGATTCCCTTTACATTATGGACTAAGGGGGAAAAATCTTTTACAATGCAATTTAATGTTGTTACACAATTTCAAACATATTGAAATTGATATATACCACTGAGGTGCATAACAAGATTATTACTATTGAATGCGATGTGCATAGCATTTAACTTTCATCTACAGGGACACAGAAAAGTTTGGTTACGGTACAGTCTATGAGCGATAATAACTGGAAGTGCATTTTCAACTTTGGTATGTGTTTTTTAATGTAACTGTTTTTCTCTGCGTGTTACTTGACGTGTATAAATTACATAGAAAATATACATGGCTGTGCAAAACAAATTCGAGTACATTTAAGATTGTTGACGGAAATTACTGTAAAACAATTTTCAACTGCGTTGAGCGTTTCCTTACTCAGCTACCTTTTAGAATAAAATGCAGTATATATACAAATCGATAGATCTCATATCAATGTTCACAGAATATATATATATATATATTTTTTTTTTTTTTTTTTTTTTTACTATAGAGTCATTCCATGTCAAATCAACACACTGATTTTACTTCACTATTTCAAATTTGAATGAAATTTGGCACATAGTTACTTTTCATACAGATGTAGAAAAATACCAAATTTTATCAAAAAATATCAACCTGTTTTGAAAATATACCCCCGTGAATATTCAAAAAATCAGTCAAAAAACCGTGACAGACCAATTTTCAAAATGATGTAGAAACTTTCCTAATTAAGCTAAAGAGATAAAATTGATGCCATTTTACAGCAATTTTCAAGACCTTTTCAATGATATATAACACAGTTAAGGCTTAGAAAAATTTATTTTAATAAAATTTAAATTTAAATTTAAAATTTGAATTTTTCAAAATGCGCCGCTTCAAAAATTTTCAAAAAATTTTGAATAATACTTTATTTAGTACTGAAAAGATTGTATGAGTTTGAAAATGGGATCTTTATGGGTTCATGTTAAAATACTGCATTGAATAGAGCATTCCTGATTAAAAAACACATAATTTCCTTAATACAACATCTTTTAAAGCCTAGAAAACATTAAAAAGAATAATTTATTTAAGATTTGAAATTAATCATATATATATATATATATATATATATATGTATTTAAAAATTGTGTAATGATGTGTTCTCTGGTTAGAATATTTGAATAACTCATAATTTATTGCTGGTTAAAAAACTAATTTATTTAAGATGTGAAAGTAATAACATTGGTTTTGTATAAATAGCAAATAATTATCAGATCATATATTTATTGCTTGAAGCTCTTGTACAGTTTATTGCTTGAAGCTCTTGTACAGTTTATTGCTTGAAACTCTTGTACATTTTATTTATTTGTAAATCTTCATTGTCTGACAATCTGTATACTCTCCCTGTTGGAGTTATAGGGTTTACTAAAGATAGGATTTGAATAATAGAAACCCACAATATAGCTGGCCTACTTGGGAAAGAAAAAGAAGGTGAAGGTCCTGCTGGATGTAGAAAAGACACCTTTACTTCATCATCAGTTTCATTTTTTGCGAGCACATATGCAAGCCACCAATTATGTTCATACATAGCCTCTTACTTCTGAAAGTTGAAGTCTGTCTTCCGATAAGGATACTTTCTCAATTACTGATTCAGATGCATGAGAAATGCCTTAACTTTAATTTTTGATGTGCTTGAGGCTACTGGGATAAATGTAATTTCTGTGTACCTTTAATCGTAATGGATTTACTAAGACGATTTACTAAAAAAATTTCTGTATTGATGTATTCGTCTTGAGTAACATATAAAAAATTTACAGACGGAATATTTTCCACAGCCCACTGGTACAACTGTATTGGTGTCATAATTTGGTTTTCAGATGGGCGCTGTAAACTTGCCCTAGCTGCCAACCTCTTTACTGTGCCACCAACACCATTGCACGGTCCTTTATCATGTGCAGTGGCCGAAATGTGCCACTCAGCTTCAATATTAAAATCATTTTTGTGGAAACACAAGTTGGTGAAATTCTTCTTGTTTTTATATTGTGCAGCTGAACAGTCGGAATAATAAAAGATCCTTTCAAACTTTGCTTTCAAAAAATCAATCATTTTTCTTTGGAAGCAATACACTGCTACTGTGTTGTGTTCTAAACATTCAGATATTACAACTAAACTCTGATGTTTAATCTTTCCTTCACTATTGTAATAAATTACAAAAGGGTGGACAGCGGCTTGTTCACTGATCCAATGATAGCTTTGGACCTCATCCTGTAAAATAAATGTGTAGTTCTCAGAAAAATCACACATTACAACATATTCTGAATCTATCAAATTGTTCTTAACTTCATTAATAAATGAAGCTTGCTGCTTTGCAATAAAATCATGCCGAGCAAGAACAAAAAGCTTTTCACAAAACAGATCAATGAATTCTGTTGCAGATTTCTCTAGAGTTTCTAAATTGCACCGATCAACAGAAACCCATTGTCGAAAAGTTACTTTTTCAATCATGTTCTCATCAAATACATTTTCTAACATGTCTTTAATTTCTCCACTTCCAGGACAAGATGAACATTCTCCCAAGTAACAAGCTACTGAAGCAGGATTACATAATATTTTAGCAAGGCAATGTTTATATGTTTTTAATTTACCATCAGTACCAGCATCAAGTTTAGTATTTTCAATCATCAATTTCACATTTTGATGGGTAGTGCATACACAAACTGTATGAGTTCCACTTTGACCAGCTAGTATGCAATGCTGAGTTCAGCAAATTTAGAAAAACCTACCTTCATATTTGGAAATTTTTCTTTATATGATCTGTACGCTTCCATTAAATTACACAGAACTAACCGTTTAGATAGTTTTACTTTCTCTCCATTTTCTGTTCGTACAGATACACAATCTTTCATCCCTGGCAATATTCTACTTATTTCATCACTTTCATAAAAAGCCTTTATGTTTTCAGCAATTTCTGCAGGAAGACTTTTTCCAGGCTTCTGATTAGGACTTGCTAGAATGCCTTTGTCTAGCAAGAGTTTTTTTGATTTCCTGACCATATAATTAGGAGCATTGAACTCTCGCATAATTTTCCGTATACTCCATGTTTCAGGCAAGCAGGTCAGTATCATAATTTTTTTAACTTTAGAGGTACAGTTAGGAAACTGAATTTAAAGATTGTTTAAAACTGCTTCTTCTGGTGTGTCAGTCTCACTATCTGAAGATCTTTCAGCATTTACAAAAAGTTCACGTCTTATTGCAGAATTTATCTTTTTGATTTTATTTGATGCATAACCTTTGCTTTCTACTTTTCTTTTATCAATAGGAGACTCTCCTAATTCATGTAATGAGACATTAAGCGTTTAAACTATTTCAGACTTTGGAGTAAAATTTGGATCTACATCTAAACTTTCAGATTTTTGGTCTAATTCATTCTTTTTCCAAAGATACAGCTGTTTTCTACAAGAATGGCAGACTTTTGCTGTTTTTGGCATATCTTTGTAATGATCTATCATCCAGTCTGTAACATCCCTTAATTTGCTTTTGTCTCTTACTCTGTGATTATTTTTCTTAAATGGGTTGAAACACTGTCCAGTAAAATGCCTTTGATCAGCCATATTTAAAATTTCATATAAGATTAACCTTTTTACATAATATTTATATTATATTTTAATTGAATAAGCAATTTTTAATGTTATAATATATATATATATATATATTAATTTTAAGTATATACAAAATATTTTAAGTTTAAAAAATAAATATTTAATTTTTAAGTTACTATACTACAAAAATTAGAAAATTCAGTATGTTCATTAGTTTGTCTAAATCTCAGTAGAAATCAAACACATCTGACTGACTGAGAGCTTATCAGCTTACAGACAGAGTTAGAAAATTAGGGAGACAGGTAGTCTGTGACTAACAAAACTTTTCTTGTCATGCACTGTTCTGCAGAAGCCTGTTTTGGTTTGCAAAGCATGTACAGCTCTGTTGAATTCTGATTGGAAAGATTTTGTAGTAAAACTTCCAAGATGCAGTAATTAATTTTATATTTTTAAAATCCATAAATAAAATATATTTAATTGTGATCTTTACAATCATTTTAATAATAAGGTAAGTACAAAATGAAAATTTAAAAATAAATGAAATACACTAAGAATTTCAAGCAATAAATACATGCACTTATAATTATATATTTGATATTATACAAAGCAAATATGATTAATCTCAAATCTTAAATAAATTATTCTTTTTAATGTTTTTTTAGGCTTTAAAAGATGTTATATTAAGTAAATTATGTATTTTTTAATCAGGAATGCTGTATTCAATGCAATATTTTAACATGAACCCATAAAGATCCCACTTTCAAACTCATACAATCATTTTAGTACTAAATAAAGTAGTATTTAAAAAATTATGAAAATTTTTGAAGCGGCGCATTTTGAAAAATTCAAATTTTAAATTCAAATTTAAATTTTATTAAAATAAATTTTTCTAAACACTAATTGTGTTACATATCATTGAAAAGGTCTTGAAAATTGCTGTAAAATGGCATCAATTTTAGCTCTCTAGCTTTATTAGGAAAGTTTCTACATCATTTTGAAAACTGGTCTGTCAAGGTTTTTTGACTTATTTTTTGAACATTCATGGGGGCATATTTTCAAAATGGGTCGATATTTTTTGATAAAATTTGGAATTTTTCTATATCTATATGGAAAGTAACTATGCACCGAATTTCATCAAAATCTGTGAGGGTAAGGTAAATTTTTGTTGAAAATTGTGTTGACTTGACATGGAATGAGCCTATATATGGTAATTGCAGAAATTAATGTTTTTTAATGCATATTCCAAATTGATTATTTAGATATCATCGTTAGCCTTATTAAAAGGTAAGGTTTTGATTTAGGAATTATTGATATTATAATTATGAATACAAAATTTTAAAAAGTACATTTAATACCGTAAAATTATAGAAGATTAAGTATTTGATGTACTTAATTAAATGTTTAATAAATATAACGTAATTATTATATCCGCGCAATACTTAAATAAGATGGTTTAAATGTGTTTGATATTATTATTGGTCAGGGTGGAAAAATTAAATTTGGTAAATGTTTTAAATGTGTTTGATATTATTATTGGTCAGGGTGGAATAATTAAATTTGGTAAATGTTTTAAATGAGCAAAACAACTGACAATGATGTTTCCTTTTCTTTGATGGTACTGAAGACATTTTAATATATTTTTAAAAGGTTAAGAAGTACTTTAACTATAAACTGATCGTTCGGGGAAAAAAGAAAATCAAAAATAGAATATTGTCGCGATATTGCAAGCAAAAGTATATTTCGCGTAAAAGCTGAGAGTTGTGTATCGTTTTATCAATAATTACTGAAGCAATTTAATAATTTTAAAAGTGTTTGGCAATAGCTAAACTATACATTAATCAGGCAGGAAAAAATAGAATTTAAAAAGCATTAGTTAGGTTGATAAATAAATTTTAAAAACTTTGTTTTGTTTCTTTTTTGAAATTGCCTAACAACATTTGTATTTATTAAACCCCGGCAGGGTGTGCTATTTTGTGTGTGTGTGTGTGTGTGTGTGTGTGTGTCTTCAAAAAATAACGTTACCTTACAGAAGCCAGCCGTAAATCAAAGCAGTACGATTAAATACTCTATAGCAATTTTTTAAACTTCTAAGCATCGCACATTTTCAATTTTTATACAGTCGTATCGAAAAAAAGTACTTTTAAATGCAATTTGTTTGAAAACTGCATCTCCATTTATTTCTGAAATATTAATTTTTTTGTAGCTTTTGGAGCCGTTTGCTTAATATTGGCAACAGAAGTACTTCATTTCTGTAGAAAGTAAAGGAAAAATAGTTGTAAAATATTAATTATATATTTTTGTTGCCATTTTCTCATAACAACCTAAAGCAAATGTAATTAAAATACGTGCTATTTTGAGAAAATATAAACGAAGTATTTCTGTTAAAACATGAAGCTATAACAATGAGATAAACCACACTGTTAAAAATATGCAGCTTTTTTTGCATAGTCACTCCACAACTTTTAAAGAATATCTCTATTCTGAGCAATGAGAATGCTTCATAATATAGTCATGTAATCGTTTTCTATAAAAGCCGTGGAGTGACTATGCAGCAAAAGCTACAGATTTTTAACAGTGTATATTTAATTTTAAGTTCATGTGGGGAATTTCACAAGTAACACTTGCATCAGTCTGAATGTCCCCGACTCTGTCCGCTTTGAGATTAAAAAGTTAACGAAACTGCGTGAAGTGGAAATGCTGAAAAAATAAATAGAACGAGAAAGAATTCGAAGACGGCGGTTCTGTTAAAAGGAACAGAATATTTTCGAGGATATAAAATAGAAGATTTAAATGACGTATTAAAACCTTAGAAATATTCGACAATGCTAAGTAAATGAAGCCAAAGTTTGTTTGCTTTTAAGCTAAATATAGATTGAGAAGAGTGCTATTAACTGCATTTTTGTTTTGTCTTCGTCTTAATAAATGTCAGTGTTCGTCTTAGAAATGAGTTATGATTTATAAATAGAGTTTCATCCCACATATCTATATTAATGTTACAAACAAATGAAGGCCTATAAATCATTAGACAGCCGTTTTTTTTTTTTTTTTTTTTTTGGTCGAATTTCTTTAATGACGGCATCTTTTTGCTGCATTTGTTTATTATTTCGCGGTAGTAACGTCCTATGCCTACTTTACTGTAGATGTTTAAGAGTGGATCGTAAATGTGGAACTCTTAAGCGGATGCAAATGATGTCATTTTACATAAAATAAAAGTGTGTGCTGTAAGTCTTAAAATTGAAATATGTTTTGTACTATTTATATATACATTTTTTTTTTTTCATCGGGGGCGACAATAAATTCTGGAAAAGCAAGATTCCTGGTTTCTAGTCACTTATATTTCTTTCATTTACTATCTTGCCGAGCAATTAATTTATATTTAAGTAATGAAATATCTAATAATGATTTATCTAATAAACACCATATATTTAACAAAGTATTAAAATCGCTTATATATCGCTTGTCAAATGGAGACTGTTTGGTGCACTAATCATCTTCGATTTTTTTTCTTCGCTTAATGATAATGCAGAATAAAATGGTTTTTTAACTTTTTTTTTTTTTAAGTATGCTAGTATTATAAAAAAAATGTCACACTGAAATATATTTACACTCGTAAAATATTTGTCACAAAAGCATACTTCAATAAAAAATTTTATGACTGAATAACTTCAAGTTAACTTGAAAAATAAAATTTATTTGTAAAGTCAGGAAGTTCTCAAAAGTAATTATACTGAATTACTGTTTAGAAAGTTTAAGTAGTCATGCTAATATTAATGTAATAATGAATATAATTTTTGTTTTTCCCTACCTAATTAAAATCTTTGAAGCAGAATAATTGTTTTGCAATTTCTCAATATCTTGACATTGATTAATACAATTTAAAAGTTAACTTATATAATCACTCTTTTTTTTGTGTGTGTAATATTTACTTCTTTATAAATCTCTACATATACGTATGTAAAACTTAATAGAAATTAAAATAACTTAAACATAAACTTTTGATCTTCTGGGTAAGTACAATACGTAAGAAACATTTTTTTTCATCACGTTGCATATAAAAGCAATGCAAAAGTTTGATTGTCCTTTTATAATTATGCAATTATGGGGTATATTACTTAAATTTTGTTTAAATTATTAAATATTAAAATATATTTGTTAAACTTTTTACGAATGTTTTATAAATCTAGGGAATTTTAAATACCTCTTTTTATGATAAACATTTAAATTCGCTTTCAAGAGATGCATTAGGTTGACTTCTTAAATTTTTAGAAATATTTTTTTTAGGAAATTATATGAGACGTTTAATAATCACGTACACTGTAAATAAAATAATGCCAGTTTTCATGTAGGAAGCGGAAAAAAAGTTGCCCTTATTGTACCGGAATAATTTCCAACCCAGCTCGAAATAAAATCCGTAAAATCGGAATAAAATCCGTAAAATACCATTTTACTGACTATTTCCTTATTTTTACGAATTTTATTCCGAGCTGGGTCGGAAATTATTCCGGTACGATAAGGGCAACTTTTTTCCGATTCCTACCGTAAAACCGGCAGTATTTTTTTACAGTGTAAAGAAACACCTTTTTAAAAATTATTTTAGGAAAATAAACGTACAGATGGCATAATAAAATGTGTTTAAATTTAAAGGTATTTATTAATTTTTACTAACATTCGGAAAAAAAATATTAAATACAAACAATTTCACAATTTCATAATGGAATGCCTTCTAGTTCGCTGAGATTAATTAGAATTTATAGAGGTAGAATGTTCGAAAAAGGATTTCTTTTAGATAACCTTTAGCGAGAGATAAATTTTTGATGCGAATAATAATGAAATTAGATGAAATTTGTTTTTTTATTCCTGCATAATTAAAATCTGTGTAGCGGAATTACTATTTTATTATCTCAACCTTTGCTTTTATATTTATTATATAATTTAATGAGAAATATTATATAAGCGGTCGCTTTATAAAGAGATATTCAAAAGATTGTAATTACAAAAATTGGTATAGAAAAAATTTACTTCTTCCAAAAATATTCCAGTCTGCTTAATTAAATTTTTAATGAATTCGAAATAGTAAATATCTTTATCATTAATACTTTACGAATACTAGATTTTAATAATCATAAAAAAAGTGAACACCAAAAAGTAGGATCAACAATATATAATAATCATATGATTAAATAAAGATACATTTAATTAAATATCATTAAAATATCAACTAGTTAAATGTTATTGATGTTACTTTTTATGTATGTGCAATAAGAAATAGACGCTGTTCATTTAACTATATAAAAATATTGTATATTCAATGAATTCTATTTAAATTTTTAAATTTATAAATATGTTTATTTAAAAATTCTAGAAATGTAAACAACATCTTATGATAGATATTGATATTCGGTTTTATTCCTGCATAGATTTAAATTATCTTCTTAACCTTTCCAGGTAGTTAACAAGGCTCGGAAGGTTCGTGTATTTTAGTACCACTGTTTTTGATTTGCAATCATTTCCATTTTTCATTAGGAAAATTCCTTGACCGTTCCCATTGTTATCTGTTTTAGCATATCTGCTATATTTATTTTAGAGTTTTAACTCTCTCACAATATATTAGTCACAGTGTAGACTCCAATCTCAAAAGTTTCATAAAATATATTTGTAATTTTTTTAAATTATTATTTATACGTAAAGAAACTCTTGGATATAATTTTATTTAATGACAGACATCCAAATTCGATCTTTTGTTAAAAGATTTGGTAAATTCTTCCCGATTCATTCATTAGAAATCGTATCATACATTTAAAGATAGTATAAAGGAAAAAGTATTTGAAATTATTTTGGGAAAATACACTTACGACGTTTATAATAAAAGTGTTTATATAGATAGACTCTTTTAAATAAACATACACGTTATTATATAATCGAATAAGTTCTAGCTCAAATGACGTGAGAATATTCAAAGAAAACAAGTTAGAAAAAAAGGAAAAGAGAAAGCTTTCATTACAAAAAGCTACCTATTGCAGTCGTTCGGAGGAAAGCGATTTAAAAAAAAATTGGTTTATTTTCATCGACCATGACCCCCAGACCCCGAAACCACCCTCCGTTCAAAAGTTTATATGTATATATTTCTTCCATAATTCTTATAATTAATTTAATCTTTTTTTTTTTTTTTTTTTTTTTTTTTTTTTTTTATACTTACAGCTTTAATTCATAATATTACGGTTTTTGATGGTGGTAGGTTATGTTTAATTATTGGTTATATATATATATATATACTTCACCATTTCAAAATGCCAAAACACAACTCCAAAAGGAAGGTGTATATCTGCAAAATTTTTTAACTATAAAATACTTAAAAAAAAACAAGAAAGACAGGTAAAAAACAAAAACAGTCTGTTCTTCTTCAGTGGGAGGACAGACAAAAGACTAACTCCACCCCCACTTTTAAAATTTGCAGGTTTCTGAACACACGCCCATCCCGCATTCAATACTGAAAAACTATTGTCATTTCATTATCCAAATTCCATAAAAAACTAAAATAACCCAAATTAAAACAAAAAAGCATAATATTAACAATACAAAAATTATCATACAAAATCAAAAAAGCTTTAATAAAAAAGTCTTTTAGAAAAATACTTAAAAATTGCCATTAAAATAAAAACAAAAGAAATTAACATGACATGCATGAATGCAGAAGAAACGTGCCCCCCCCCCCCCCCAACCCCAAACCTGCAAAATAAAATTTCTCAAAACATGAAAAACAGTAATACCTGTATAATGTTCCTCACCCGTCAACAATAAACAAATAATTTTTCCTCCGAAGCCATTGTCAAATACTAGAGTTCCAAGACTGCAACTTTCCTTTGTTTCAATTCATCAACACACACCCGTTCTTTTAGCAAGACTTTAGGATGCATACGCCATATAGAAAATTCTGGAAGGCTGAAATCACATGTTCATGCCGCCAGTCCACATCGTTACCATTCACTTTTTAAAACTGTCTTTAAATAATATTTCAAAAACTTTATAGGGTAGTTATTATTGTAAAACAAATTAGCCAATAACTTAAAAATCTGTTTATAAAAATTATTATCTCTGCCACAAATTTTATTGAAGCGTATTAATTGATTAATTATAATGTTTATGTAAATTTTTTTATGCAAATTAGAAAACCAATGTGGCATGCTTCTAGTAAAAAATTGAAAACTATTTCTCTTATCATACAAATCTAAAATCACTTTATTATCAATAATTTCAAATAAAATATCCAAAAATTCTGCATTATAATCACGGTTTGCTCTATTCAACTTTAAACAATTTGGATATATAATATTATATATTCTATGATATTATATATCCAAATTGTTTAAAGTTGAATAGAGCAAACCGTGATGATTATAATGCAGAATTTTTGGATATTTTATTTGAAATTATTGATAATAAATTGATTTTAGATTTGCATGATAAGAGAAATAGTTTTCAATTTTTTACTAGAAGCATGCGACATTGGTTTTCTAATTTGCATAAAAAAATTTACATAAATATTATAATTAATCAATTAATACGCTTCAATAAAATTTGTGACAGAGATAATAATTTTTATAAACAGATTTTTAAGTTAATGGCTAATTTATTTTACAATAACAACTATCCTATAAAGTTTTTGAAATATTATTTAAAGGCAGTTTTAAAAAGTGAATGACATCGATGTGGACTGGCGGCATGAACATGTGATTGCAACCTTCCAGAACTTTCTATAAGGCGTATGCATCCTAAAGTCTTGCTAAAAGAACGGGTGTGTATTGATGAATTGAAACGAAGGAAAGTTGCAGACTTGGACCCTAGTATTTGACAATGGCTTCGGAAGAAAAATAATTTGTTTATTGTTGACGGTTGAGGAACATTATACAGGTATTACTGTTTTTCATGTTTTGAGAAATTTTATTTTGCAGGTTTGGGGGGGGGGGGGGCACGTTTCTTCTGCATTCATGCATGTCAAGTTAATTACTTTTGTTTTTATTATAATGGCAATTTTTAAGTATTTTTCTAAAAGATTTTTTATTAAAGCTTTTTTGTTTTTGTATGATAATTTTTGTATCGTTAATATTATGCTTTTTTGTTTTAATTTGGATTATTTTAGATTTTTATGGAATTTGGATAATGAAATAACAATAGTTTTTCCTTATTGAATGCGGGATGGGCGTGTGTTCAGAAACCTGCAAATTTTAAAAGTGGGGGTGGAGTTAGTTTTTTGTCTGTCCTCCCACTGAAGAAGAACAGCCTGTTTTTGTTTTTTACCTGACTTTCTTGTTTTTTTAAGTATTTTATAGTTAAAAATTTTTGCAGATATACACCTTCCTTTTGGAGTTATGGTGTTTTGGCATTTTGAAATGGTGAAGTATGTTTTATTGCATTTGATATGTGCTGCTATAGCGCCATTCATGCGGTAATTTTTCATTAATTTTGAAATAATATATATATATATAGGAAAGCATTCCAAACGCCTTTAATAGCTTTCCCTGCGTGCCTAATGCTTATAGCGCCACCAACCGCTCGCATAGCTGCTGATCAAAGCGCCTTCCTCTGTTTGATTTTCTTTCGCCATGAACTAGTCAGCGCGCATGCGTACTAGAGAGAGACACGAGTGTTTTAGAAAATAATTTGAGAAATGATTCTGGTAGTTCTAGTCGTGAAAATAATGAAAATCAGAAAATTCTAATTCCTGATTATGTTCATAAACCTGCTATTTCTATTAATGGTATTGAAAATATGCTAACGGAATTTGATGGTAGTCAATTTCAAAATGCTGAAAAATGGCTTGCCGATTTTGAAGATACTGTTTCTTTATTTAATGTTAGTGATTTGCACAAATTGATTTTGGCTAAACGCCGAATGACAGACAAAGCTAAATTGTTTATTGAAAGTGAAACAAAAATAAATTCGTGGTCTAAAATGAAAGCGTTACTTACTTCTGAATTTGGTCAAACGTGCAATTCCGCTGAATTACATGAATTGCTATCTAAAAGGAAGATTAAACCGAACGAATCTTTAGACAAATATTTTTGAAGCATGAAACAGTTATGCTCAAAAGGCAACATAGAAGATTCTGCACTTATTCAGTATGTAATTAATGGAATAAACGATCCTGTTTTTAAAAAATCCTTTGTGTATGGTTGCCCAAATATTGTTGAATTTAAAGAAAAGCTTAAAATTTATGATAAATTGCGTGTCGATTATGATATTAAACCAGATGTTGATGTTAGACCTAAGATGAAACCATAAGTTGAATTTAAAAACAAATCTAGACCCAGTAAACCTGATGTACGTTGCTATAATTGTGGCGATAGATTCCACAAAAGTAATCAGTGTAGAAATAAAGATAAAGGTCCCCTCTGCTTTTCTTGTAATTTATATGGCCACAAATCATTCGAATGTGGTAAAACCAAAGATTCAAAATTGCCTAATGATTCTCAAGTAAATATGCTAACCTGTTCCCAGAATTTGGTTTTTAAAGATGTAAAGTTGCATTCATTAAATTTAATTTCATTAATCGATACAGGAAGTGAAAGAAGTATTCTAAATAAAAGTAATTTTGATAAAATTAGCAATTATGTAAACTTAGAACCAACAAATATGCTGTTAAGTGGATTAGGTAAAAAATCATTCAGGTCAATCGGTTAATTTGAGGCCGAAATCGAAATTGATGATTCTAATTTTCAAACATCTATTTTTGTGATTGATGACAAATCTATTGAATATGATTTAATTATTGGTATTGGTGTAATACATCAAGGCTCCTTAATTGTTTCTGGTCATGATGTAAAGTTAAATAAGAGTCAGAATAATTCTTTAGTCAATGTTATTAATTCAAGTAATTGTAAATTCTAAATTTAACCCTTATTTTTCCACCTTGCACAGTAGCAACCCACAAATTCCAAACCAAAACAATTATTTACCTGTTCATCAATTGTCCTATTCTAGCTCTGAATTTAAAGAATTACGCCTAGAAAATGAAAATTTAACTGCCCAAGTTAAAGAAGTTGAAAGAAAATATAAAATATTAGAATTAGATGTAATCGAATTAAAAGAAGCATTTTTGTAAGAAAAACGAAGTCGAAACATCGTTAAAAGATAAATTAGAACAAGAAGTTGCAGAAAGACATACCATTAGTAAATTGTATAGAAAATTAGAGAGACATTTTCAAGATATAAAATCCCAATTAGATGGAGAAAGTAAACGTTCAAAACAATACCGATTACGATTAATAAAAATAAATAACCATTGAAAACAGCTTGAAAAACAGTTAGAAGAATCAGAAGATGAGTGCTCTAAAATAAAAATGTCCAAAAGAAGAATCCAGATAAAATTGAATAATTCCCAGGAAGATTTCGAAAATTTACGACAAGAAATGACTAAGTTCCCACTAAAAAAAAATCTGCAGAAAATCTGTAGGTAATTGGCCCATTTCTGCAGATATTTTAAAGAATATCTTAAGAAATTCTACAGATAATTTGAAGGTAAATCTAAATCTGTGAAATTTCTTCAGATTTCTGAAGAATTTCTGAAGAAACTGGAGATTTCTTCAGATAATCTTAAGATTATTTTTAGTGGGGTGAAGAAGCAAATTAAGCTGAATAACAGTGCTAAGAACCTTAAAAATGATTCAGATTCCAAAAAGTTGAAAAATAAAGAAAATATGATGTATTCTTCCAGAAATGAAAATAACCAGAAATTTGTAATAAAGGAAGAAAATTTTAGAAAAGAAAATATTAAGAAAATGTCTAATCAGAAGTTGAAGAATAATGTTTCTAAGGAAATTAAGTATAACCGTAAGTCGTCAGATGAATTTGAAGATGAAATTGAAATAAATGAATATGAAGTTAAGAAACCTAAGCAGAAGTTTAGTAAAAATAGACCTGAATATAGAAGATCCTTTTTTGAAGAAAATAGAAGTAAATTTGACTTAAATTTCGAAGATGACACTAATAATTCCGAATATGATAATTTGACCGATGTTGACGAATATGGTATCGTTCCTGATAAGTTCCTTGATTCTGAAGATTATGCTGAATTCCGAAGAAGTAAAAAATCCTTATATGGTAGTGACTATGAAATGTGATGAAAGAAGACGAAAGGACGAAGTTAAAATAAAATTAAAAAAAAAAAAAAAGACGTAAAAGATGAAAAGACGTAGAGAAATATATAAGACGAAAAAGACGTAATGGAAAAAAAAAGATAAAAAAGAAGAAGAAAATAATTTTTATGATGTTTCATGACGTGAGAAGCCCTTATGACGAATATGCTTCTTCAAGATGAACCTTTAGAATTTTTAACCCTTAGTTGTCCAAAGAACTTTATTATGCATTATTTTGCTTTTTAGAAGCTGATGCGGTTAACTTTTTGACGCTTCACAATGAACTGATGATTATTTAATTTTTTTAAAGAACTTTGGGTGCTGCTTTTTCTTTTGTCTTTTCAGGTGCTCCTGCTGCTCATTCCTATGGTCCACTCTGTCGATCGAGGTCGATCAAGCTGTCAGTCTCGCCGATTTGTAGGAAAGCATTCCAAACGCCTTTAATAGCTTTCCCTGCGTACCTACTGCTTACAGCGCCACCAACCGCTCGCATAGCTGCTGATCAAAGCGCCTTCCTCTGTTTGATTTTCTTTCGCCATGAAGTAGTCAGCTCGCATGCTTACTAGACAGACACTTGTGATCGAAAGACGCTCATTGTGAGCGGGGAAAAAACTAGAACTGATCTGAGGACAGTATGTCTAACGCAGAGAACGATGATGCCTGTGTTATGAGAATGAGCTGTGATCGTTTCGCAGAATTGTTATGTAATTAAGATGACGACACTTTCTTTGTAAATATTTTTGTACATAATTTAATTTGTTAATATAATCTAGTTTAAAATTTAATGGTGTCAGGCTCAAGTTTCTAAATGGTATTTAGTGGTGCTTAATGTGTTTTTACAACCCCGAGTTTCCACACACACACATATATATATATATATGATCTTTGTCACACTGTAACTCTCGTATTTATGACCAGATTTGGATGTAACTACGTGTATACATAGTGCATACCAATGCCTCGATAGAGTTCGTTAGTCAGCTTAATCCGCCATTTTGGTTCAAAATGGCGGCCATTTAAATTTTTTAAAGAAATTTAAAATTTGAAATAAGGTATCAAAAAATTGAAAATTGAAAAATATTTTTTCTTAGGTGTTTGACCTTGATACAAAGATTCCGCAACATTTTTTGTTTCGTCTATATCTTAAAAAATGGCTGATTTATAGCACTTTGAATTTCTGGCTTGGATGACTTAAATATTTTTAAATACTTAAATATTTTTGACGTTACTTTTTATGTAGGGGATGGACGAGTACAATGGCTCGAAGTGGCCACTTGAGTTTTTTCGCATTTTTGATTTTAGGCAAGTGGTACAATTTCTTGATTATATCTAAATAATGTATAATATTATAATTATTTTATTTTATACTATTCGATCAGTGTGTAATAACCTCTTAACTTATGTGTTTTTGAAAGGGCTAAGTCTGTGTACATTACATGTTAGGCCACAGTTTTTGTAATGCTGCCTCCCCGGGCAAAATGGCCACAGAGAGATCGAGCAAAAAGGCCAGAGGGTCACCTTGCCCGAAAATGATTTTTTATTTATTGTTCATAACACAATACTACTCAAAAGTATTTTCTTTGAAAGGAAGAAGACAGGTCACGTAAATAACTTCTGCTGAGAAAGGCTTACTCTCGACATTTCTAGTCTGCATGTTTCCTGGTGTATCAGGTATTCCTCCATTTGTCATATTTCCAAGACAAAACATGAAGACAGTGCTTGCATATGAAGCTCCTCCGGTTTTGATTTACCTGAAATCCCAGTTGCTGGATGCAATCAGATATATTTATGAAATGAATTGGGCATTTTTTAAAGTATACGAAAACTACAGCGGAAGATCCAATTCTTATAATTTTGGATGGTCGTGTCCATAATGACTAGAAATGTGTCCTTTATTGAAAAAGCCAGATAAAATGAAACAACGGTTGTATTTGCCTTGCCAATGTACCCACAAGTTGCAACCATTTGATGTGTTCTTTATGGACTTGTTTTAAGGCTTATTACATTCAAGTTTGGGAAAAGTTCCTGAGATACAATCCTGGAAAGATCATAAAACAGTTCCAAATTAGTAAACTTCTTGGAGAAGCATTTTCCCATGCAGCTGTTCCTGCTACGGCTATCCACGTATTTCTCAGCTGCGGGATTCTTCCATTTGATCCTGATGTTTTTTCTGATGCTGATTTTTTAGTTTCAGCTAAATCTGACATTTCAATGATCTCTCAATACAATTAATTTAATCTTGCTAAAGACGAAGCAAACTGTAATAAGTAAAAATTAAATTTGAAAGATCAAAAAAAAAAAAAAAAAAAAAAAAAAAAAAAAAACCGACTGCGTAAAAACCGAACTATTTAATTATTTCTCATCAATGTGAAACTATTTACTAGCATACTAGCAAACCCCGCGGCTTTGCTCGCGTAATATTTGAAATGTGCCAAGTGATATCTATGTGTCTAATTTTTATTAAAAGGTACTAACTAAATATTTATTTTATTAAAAGGTAATATTTTATTTTATTAAAAAGGTTTTTTATTAAAAGGTACTTATTATTTTTAGGAATATTTCAAAAATTACTATTTAAAACACAGTTTGAGTAAACATCATTATTACACTGAATTAGGCAGAAATGAGACTTAAATTAATAAAACGAAATAAACTAAATAAATGATAATTTAGAAAATATTTTGAAACTTTTATGCTCAATTAATACGCTTATTTCAGTATTCATTTGAAGATTTGAATTTTTTAGAAACCATCTTCTTGCATCTTAAAATTAACTATCATGTGAAATTCCAAGTCCTACCAACTCTCTCAACATAAAGAGCTATGTTGAAATAGGAACTATCACCATTAATTTGCCAACATTAATTTTGAAATCAGTTTGCTATTTCCTAATATTCCACAGAAACGTAATTTAGAAAGCTTTTAAAGGCCTTTTTTAGAACGTTTGTTGTTCCTATGAACCCCAGATGGTAGAATCATCGGCATAAAATATAGCCTGTGTAGGATCAGAGACTGTTACCATTGATTCGAAACTATTACTTTTATAATCGGTTTATATTCCCTGAAATTGCATAGAAATCGTAATTTAGGACTTTTTTAGAATGCTTTTCGCACCTCTTTTTCGCTTCATCTCTTTTTAATTCGAATTTATTTTCGACAGTCATTTGAAGGCATTTATATTTTAGAAATAACAACCATGCCATACTTAAAGTTTCTAGCCTCTGCAGTAGCACAGAAATTGCAATTTAGAAAGTTTTTTGCTCCTGCAACCCTCTGGTGGTAGTGGCACATACATAAAATATAGCTTATGTTTTAGCAGGTTCTATCACCAACAATTTGTCACAATAATTTTTTCAATCGAATTGGTATCTGATAGGATTGCATAAAAATTGTAATTTAGAACGTTTTTCGCTTACTTCGTCTCTCTAAATTTGGAATTTTCTTTCGACTGTACTTAGAAAGTAGTTGCATCTTGTAAAAAATACCATGCCATATTTCAAAGTGTTAGAGCCCTCAGTTGCGCAAAAAACGCAAATTAGAGCATGTTTTGCTTTTGCAACTCTCAGATGGTAGTGACAGCAACATAAAATATAGCCTATGTTGGAGCAGGGACTATCTCCATCGATTTACAAACATTACTTTTGAAATAGCTTTGGGTTTCCTGAGATTGAGTAGAAATTGCAATTTAAAACGTTTTTAGTACGCTTTTCGCGCATTTTCACACCATTTTAAATTTCCAATTTTTTCGAAACTGTTCTTAAAGATCATTTAATCTAATAAATATATAAATTGCGTAATTTCAAGTTGCTAGCCCCTGCCGATTACGAAAAGCGAAATTTAGAAAGTTTTTTTGCTCCTGCAACTTCTAGGTGATAGTGATACCGACATGAAATAGCGTCTATGTTAGAGCAGAGGCTGTCAGCACCAATTTTATACCATTACTTTTGAAATCAGTTTGATTCTTCCTGAGATATTGCTGACAAATCGGCATTTAGAACGTTTATAGAATGCTTTTCGCGCATTTTCACCCCTTTTAAATTTCAAATTTTTAAGGAAATGTTCATTTATATCTAAGAAATTTATACCATGCAAAGTTTCATGAGTCTAAGTCCTTCCGTAATCAACAAATCGCATGTTTAGAACGTTTTTTGCTCCTGCATCTTCTTTGGGGTAGTGGAAACAGATATAAAAAATAGCCTTTCTTGGATCAAGAGCTGTCATCATCATTTTTACACCATTATATTTAAAATCGGTTCAGTACTTACTGAGATTGGATAGAAATCGCAATTTAGAACGTTTTTTACGCTTTTTGCGCATTTTGACCCCTTTTAAATTTCAATTCTTTTAGGAAATGTCCTTAGATATTGATATCTTATCTTGATCATTGATATCTTACAACTAACTACCATTCCAAATTTCATGATTCTAGGGCCTTCCGTAACGCAAAAAGGCGCAGTTTAGAACATTTTTTTCTCCTGCACCCTCTTTGTGGTAGTGGCACCGACATAAAACATAGCCTATGTTTGAGCAAGGATTGTCACCATCATTTCGACGCCATTATCTTTAAAATCGGTTTGGTATTTCCTGAGATTGTGTAGAAACCACCATTTAGAACGTTTTCTAGAACGCTTTTCGCGCATTTTCACCCTTTTTAAATTTCGAATTGTTTAAGAACTGTTCTTAGAAATCCTGTATATCTAATAACTATCTAATATTCCAAATTTTATATTTCTAGGCCATTCAGTAACGCAAAAATCGCATTTTTAGAACGTTTTTTTCTCCTGCACCCCCTTTGGGGTAGTGGCACCGACATAAAACAGAGCCTAAATTGGAGTAAGGGTTGTCACCATCATTTTGACACCGTTATATTTTTTTTAAATCGGTTTGGTTTTTCCTGAGACTGTGTAGAAACCACCATTTAGAATGTTTTTAGAACGCTTTTCGCACATTTTCACCCCTTTTAAATTTCGAATTGTTTAAGAACTGTACTTAGAAATCCTTTATATCTATTAATAGCTAATATTCCAAATTTCATATTGCTAGGCCCTTCAGTAACGTAAAAATCGCATTTTTAGAACGTTTTTTGCTCCTGCACCCTCTTTGGGGTAGTGGCACCGACATAAAACATAGCCTATGTTGGAGCAAGGGTTGTCACCATCATTTTGACGACATTATTTTTTAAATCGGTTTGGTATTTCCTGAGATTGTGTAGAAACGACTATTTAAAACGTTTTTTAGAACACTTTTCGCGCATTTTCACCTCCTTTAAATTTCGAATTGTTTAAGAACTGTTCTTAGAAATTCTTTATATCTAATAAGTAGCTAATATTTCAAATTTAATATTTCTAAGCCCTTCAGTAACGCAAAAATCGCATTTTTAGAACGCTTTTTGCTCCTGCACCCCCTTTGGGGTAGTGGCGCCGACATAAAACATAGCCTATGTTGGAGCAAGGGTCACCACCATGATTTTGACGTCATTACATTTTAAATCGGTTCGGTATTTCCTGAGATTGTGTAGAAATTCACATTTTAGAACGTTTTTTAGAACGCTTTTCGCGCATTTTCACCCCTTTTTAATTTCGAGTTTTTTAAGAACTCTTTTTAGAAATCCTTTATATCTAATTAGTTGCTAATATTACAAATTTCATATTTCTAGGCCCTTCATTGACACAAAAATCGCCTTTTTAGAACGTTTTTTGCTTCTGCACCCCTTCTTGGCCAGTGGCACTGACATAAGATATAGCCTATGTTCTAAGTTGGGTTAACACTATCATTTTGATACCATTACTTTTGGAATTGGTTCGGTAGTTCCAGAGCTTAACCTCCTACAAATAAACAATTTTTACCTCTTTATAATATGAGTATAGACTTACCTATATTTTTATTTACTTGCATTGATTACTTTTAAGTTGTGTTTAATTGTTAGTTCCTATGTATAAACACTGTTTTGATGAGGCCTATTGACGTCTGTGGTGGTTAGAGTTGCAGTAAAGCAAGAGATCCTACCAACACAACTTCCAGATTGTGTAATATTTAAACGGAGTTTCTGACTGTAAAATAGTCAATGAAACATCGTCTTCATTTAGAAAGACCTGTCCAATGATATGCCACTCAATATGGTGGGTAAACTTTTTTTTTCGTCTCTACTGCCATTTTGTATTTTACGGCCGCCATTTTGAATTTATAAAAGCAAAACCTAGCCTATAACTATCGGACGGCTAAGTCAAATCGACAGATACGTCATTCATTAAAACCCATCCATCGTTGGGATTTTCCATGTGTATAAACAAATCCACATAACCAGATACGCTTGAAACACATTAGCCCTTCTTGGCAGACGGGTAAGAACACAATGGTTGAAAATGCAGATGGACTAATTTCAACCAGCTGACTCAAACTCAAGAGACAATGGTACATGGATTATATGTTTCAAATGTAAGAAATGGACTCATGAAGAGTGTGCCGCTTATACTGACAAGGGAACCACTTTAGGTGTTGCTCGCACCTAGTATTGAAATCTGGTGCATTTTAAAGCTCTATATTAGGAAGTTTGGGAATCGATAATTTTTTTTTTTGTTAAAATAATATTTTTTGATTTTACAGCAGATTAACTTTCTGAAAATGCAATTTTCGAGATCACTTTTCGGGCTGTTAAAGTAAAAGTTTTCTTTAAAAAAATAGTTAAAAATATAAATTAGTCAATAATAACTATAAAATGTTGAAAAAAGTTTTAAAATTCCTTCAAGAACCTACGAATTGGATTAAAGTAAAAATACAATATTATATTTACATATTTGGCGGGGAAAGATTGGCGTCTTTTTCGTCCCGTACAGTTTTCCGGCAACCCTAGCTCAGTATTTTCGCTACGCACCGTGTTGTAATGGTTTGGACGTAAACCTATTACAAATATAAAGCTAGTGAAAATTTTGAAGTGCCATATCTGGCGACTTAACTCTCTTTTGGTGTAAAATTAACAAATAAATATCCAATATTAAAAAATTATAAATATAAAAAAATATATAAAATATGATTTTAACAAAGAATTTTTATCAGTTCTCTAACTTTTATGCATAGGGCTACAAAATGCACCAGGTCTCGATTCTAGGCGCGAGCAACACCTAAAGTGGTTCCCTTGTGAGATACGAATTTTCAAAGTAGGGCCTAAACATAATTCTTTATTGATAGACTACTGGTACTCATTACTGTCTACTTTATCTTGTAATGATTTAATGCTTAAATTATATTACAAAAAATAATGCTTATTCACAATATGTGTTACATTCACCTGTGTTTATTATATATATATCTTGAATTATTGTGAAATGTTCATTTATCTATGCTGGCCACGTTATCCAGCCTATACGGCCAAAGTGTCCATTTTGTAGTTTTTTCTATCACCTAGCGTGTACATTTGAAAATATATTTTTAATGAAATGTAGCAATTGAAACTAAAGTTATTATAGTTACTATTGGTATTTGTTTCAACAACTTTATTGTTTGATTAAGCAGTCTCACGACTCTTAGAACTTCAAAATTTTCGAAATTTTAATTTGTTTAGATGTTAAACTCCTATCATTACTGAAGATTTTGATGTAATTGTTTTTTTTAAATCCCCTTTAGAAGATGGGTTATGGATTTTAGAATTATACCCCCTCAATAGCTTAAGCGGCGTTTCCAAGATTTTGAAGTAATTTTTCTCCAATGACGGTTTTGGTCATAACGTGCAATATATCCTCAAAAACTTCTGAATACTTTTTCATGAAATTTTCAAAATATCTGTTTCATGTTAGTCTGTATAATCTGAACCTAAAATTTCCTTTTATTGTTCAAAATAATATATTTATTTATGGTTGTAGTGTTGAAATTTTCAAAATTTTGTAATAGCTAAATACTTGCTAAATACTTGCTTTCTAAAAACATGTTTGTAGAAAACGTGTATTAACAATATAAAAATGCTTTAAATATAAATTTATTTTGGTTCAGAGTAAGTATTACAATCTGTAGAATAACTAAGCATCAAAATTCCCATTCTAGTTGCAATAATTATGTTGTAATTCTGCGCGTATGCTGTTATACCAATTTTCTGTTTGTCAAATGTCTGGCAGTAAAAGCTGCCCCATATAAATGCTAATTCTGCATCTTGCAAAGAAATAGAAAAACAAACTTATATCTTCCATCTCAATAAAAATTATGTTTTACAATCATATACATTTTAAGATATTAAATGCTGAAAATGGTCTTTTTTCTTTCATTTTTTTCCAATTTTAAGTGTGTTGAGACCCCTTAATAATGTACCATAAAAATCTACCAAACTTTATATTTGCCACTCTACCCTTTCTTCCCGTATGTGGAATAAAATATACTGATTGTTCGTTTAACTATAATATACACACATCGTATATTCAATAAATTCTGTTGAAACATTTAAATTATTAAATATATTTATTTAAAATTTTAAATTTGACTTACAATTTTCAGAAATTTAAATAACATTTTTATGGTAAAATTTGGTGTGCGGTGTTATTGCTATATTACATGGTTGGTTCAATAATTATCGTCTCACGTGTATATAAAATATTTGTACTGCGATGGCTGATGTGGAATATCGAAGCCTAATGTCTTAAATGCCTATATGCTCAATTTCAGAATCGTAGCTGCTGTACTCACATAGTTTTGAAGGGAGGGGTGAAGATTTAAAGACCTATTGTTGAAGAAGTTTTTAAGAAGGGGGTGAGGGTGAAATGCTGGTTTGGAGTTTGTGAGGCTACATTTGTGACAGTGGATGAGATGTGGCTACATCACTATGATCCCGAGTCCTAACAACAGTAGTTAAGTCTCATCCACTGTCACAAATGTAGCCCCATAAGCTAAAATTCAGCCTTTCACACCCACCACCCCCCTTTCACTCCTCTCTCCAAAACTATGTGAACGTAGCAGCTACGGTTTTGAAATTGAGCATATAAGCATCTAAGACATTAGGCTTCGATATTCCACTACAGCCATCGCAGTACAAATACTTTCTATACACTAGGGACAATAATTATTGAACCACCCACGTATTTTAAATTATCTTTCATAATGTTTTCAGGTTCCTAACAGAGCTCTCAAGGTTAATGCATTTTAGTACCACTGCTTTTGAATTGTAATATTCTACTTGCTTAATGACAAGAATCCTGTGATATATGAGTAACATCCAGCTCATCGAAATCAGTTATAATTTTCAAAACACGAAGTTTGAAAAAAAAATAATACTAGAAATCATCTTTTTAAAAACAGATTGACTTTACTAAAAAAGCAACGAGACAAATGAAAGAATTTAGAGTTTTATAAAAAAATAAATTCCAGTTCACTGAAATAAATGTATATATACAATTTGTAAAGACAAGAAGTTAGCTAAATGAATTTTTCAAAAATAAGGTTTATACTAAAAGTTAATATTTCATGCAGACAAAAAAGTTAAATAAATGGTTTGCGTTTTTGTGCAAATAATTAAAGTTCTTTGTTGTAAATGTATTAAGTTTTCGTTCTGCATAAACTACTCGATCGGAAATTGAAGTTTTACAACACCTACACATTGATATATATATATATATAAATTACTATATATGAAATTTAAACATATATCTTATAAAACTATTTTAAGAATATCGTAATTTAAAAAGGTTAAAAGATTTTTAATCTAGTAATGAATATATGCATCGCCATAATTAATGGATAAATATGTAATAGATAAATATTTAATGTTAACTTTTTATGAATTAATGACATTAGTGTATACAAATGTGAATTAGATAGAGTGAGTTTAACAGTATAAAATTATATGATATAATAATAATATAATAATGTTATACTAATAAATTATATGATTATATAATTGATATATTCAATTGTTTAATTAATATAAGATTGTTTAATTAATACGACTTTTTGAGTAACGGCAACAACAAAAATTCGCGTTACAGACACACTTTTGCGCCGAAAATAAAAAAATCTGCAATGTTACTAAGAAATTTTTAGGAAAATGTGATGCCTAGAACTTTTCATGTAACTGCAACCACGGTTACAAATAAAATTTTAGTAAGATTACTGTAATTTTAGCAGATTTGTTTGTAAAGTTACAGATCGCTGTAGCTTTACAAAAACTAGTTTTGTAGCTTTTTTTGTACAGTTACAGATCAAAGTTTAGTAAGCATGTAACTTTACATCTATAGAACTACAGATTTTTTTTACAGTGTATAAACAGGAAATTATGACTATTGATTAAACAGACTGTGCTTTGTAATGTGCTACCATTAGAAGTTTATTAAACTTTTACAGAATTTGTGTATTGTTGAAATCAAAAAAGCTCTTGTTTTTCACTTTATATGTCATTGCGCACATGATATATTAAGAAAGTATGCATGGATTGTCAGGAAATTTGGTAAGGATAATAAAGAAATATGTGTGTTTAAAATTATGTTCTACTCTTACGCCAAAATTATTTCATTAACAATATATATATAAAAAAAATTAAATCAAAATTTTACATTTTTAAAGAATAAAAATAGTCATAACTAAAAATATTACTATTGTAAATACTTAAAATATATCATTTTAAACACACATATTTGTTTAGTTGATGACAATGATCGCGTGAATTTCATGATAATCCATACATACTTTCTCAAGATATGCGCGCAATGACTCCTGGAGTAACAAAAGAACAATTTTGAGTTTCAACAATACACAAATTCTGTAAAAGGCTAATATTTCTAATAGTAGCCTATTACAAGTACAATCTCTTTAATAAATATCCAAAATTTAATATTTATACATAAAAAGTTTTTGTAGATAGACTAATCAAACTTTGAAGTTTTTCATTAATATTCGACTAAATTCTTTTAAAAGGTACAAGACCCCTTAAATTAGTCTGTTTTTAACAATTTGACATTTATTGCTTATATACTGCTATCCGGCATAGCACTGCACAAATATATCATTAAAAGTTGTTCTCTGGGCTGTGAAAGGTGATGGTAGATAGAGTACACCGCCCTGTCATTATGTATGTCCAAATCGTATGTATCTTAAAGGGTTAATATCTCGGCCAATCAGAGATAATTTTTTTTCGAAAATCAGTATCAACAATGCCTTTATACGTCTGCTGCTATAGGTGCCTCCAGCACTCCTCAACACCTTCTCTGAATGCCTGCAAATTGTGATTTATGTGTAACAGAAAAATACGCTTTTCTGAAAATATGTGACTCAGAGTAATCGGTATAATTTTTTGCAAGTTTTACGTTAACATCTACTTACTCTAATTTTTTCATAATTTTAGTTTCAGTAGATTCTGAAAGGGATGGGGGGAACATATTTTTGCATTATGTTTTTGACAATATAGCTGAAAATATAATATACAGCGTGATTCATAAATATCGAAACAATAGGCTATTTCCTTAAATATTGCCCCTAGACCCATACTTCAAATTGCAAAGTTTCTTTAAAAAAGGTGCAAAATTTAATGACATAAGTTGCAACTCCAATGGGATGTCTATTTGAAAAATACGAAAATTAAATTTTTATACGGCCCCCGTAGTGCAAAAATTCCAATCAGGAAAACTTTCCTTATCCATTCCTGAATTAAATTCAAAAAATTGCATCTTCATATCTAAAAAACTCGCAGAGTTATGGCCGTTTAAATAATTCATCAGATTTTATGGGATTAAACACAAATTGAAATGCGTGCAATCCAAGAAACAGTGTTACTTTGAGAGTTCTAGGAAACATGTAAAAAATATATTTGTTGAGTTAGAATTTTGATTTTTTTTCTTTTTTTGTGATGGTTAACCATGTAATTTGCAAACAAAATCACATATTTCTCATAAAGTTTAAAAAAAAAAAAAAATAAATGATTAGTATTTTTTAAGCGGATTTAATTTAAAATCTTTATAACTCGAAACATTATTAATCGGATTTCAATTTTTTTTTTCATTTAATTAAAAAGGAAAGTAAAATTTTAGTTTTGTTTCAGGATTTTTTTTAATATTAATTTAAAAAATATTAAAAATATTTATTTTAAAATTTATGTAACTTATTTTTTTTTTTAAATCATATTTTCAAAAGTATTTTGTTTTTTCAAATTTGCCGAAACAAAATTAATGTAAAATAATAAAAAAAGACATGTTCCAAGTTTGCACCTTTTTTATTTCTGATTCTTTATTTATACTAATTTAAAGAAGAGAAATGGTAAAAAGAAAAAAAAGAAAAGGAAAAAAAAACATCATGCCGAAAAAGGCATTTAAAGTTTTAAACAAAGATTGGCTCCTAATAAAACGTTTAAATGCTTTTTAAAAAATTGCACGTGAAAAAGTAACTTCTTTCTTTAGTTAAACTTCCGATTCAGTTTAACTTTTGCCGTTTCCACCTCCTTTTTGTACTATTTAAATGTCCATAAATAAATGTTAAACGTGTAATTTGAAACAATTTTTTTTCTAACATGCCAATTAAGTGTTTTTCATAATTTTAGCCCTCACAAATTCAGACTTTTTATCATCCCGGCGAGGCCGTTAAAATAGTCTGTATTCTGGGGCAGGGCCGGGCCATACCCGGGATTGGCGAATTTTTTCTGAAGACTCGGCCAGGCCGGGTTCGTATTTTTTCAAACCGAACCGGTTGTTGGTGTGATTTATGACGGCCAATTATCTACAAGAGGAATATGGGCTCGAAGGGCAGGGGGAGTGCCTTCCCTGGAGGTCTTTCTAAGGAAACCTAACCCGTATTTACGCAAGGATAACCATGGTTCGAAGAAAACCACTGAAAACTTCGAACGATTGGGCCGAATTGGGCGATTGGGTTCGAACCCAGCACCTCCCGTCTACCAGCTTCGAGAGAAGAATCTCTCGGCCACTGGTTATACCGAATCATGACTGGCTTCCTTATTCCTAGGTCTCCCCTGGAAGAAATTTTCAGTCCCGGTCTCAGAACAACCCCAATTAAAATCATTATCTCTGACTGACCTAATCCGTGCAAGATTAACTTAAATTTGGCTCAGCCCCAAAACTTTTACAACAAATGCATATATTTTTAAATGGTCATTATTTTACAATAAAACTTTAAAATTCATATTTTTAAAGGATGGTAGATTTTAGGGGGGAAAAATTAAAATACACTTAAAACTAGTGAAAAAAATCTGCTTATGACGGAATCTTTCCTTAAACGGAAAAATCTGTTGTTCCATGAAAAATTAATATAATAATACCTGAGAAAAATAGACTACATTTACAGCTCCTAAGAAGGGAACTTCTCTATAACGCTTTATTTCTTTCCTATGTGATTCCATCTTAAAAGATTTTACTTTATAGCATTTTTCATTGTCTCCAACACATGGAATATGGATTAAAGATATTAAAGGAGAAGTGAATCATTTACATATAAATTAATTCCTTACATATAATAATTCCTTAATAAAACAAATAACCACAGCTTTTGGCGCTTCTTTAAAAATAATAATTATAAACATGAAAAAAGAAAAAAATATAATAATTATTTTTTGTCAGAACTAATCCATACGAAACAAATTTTAACCATACCGATGTAAAAAACTGTGTAGAAATTGAGTCAGGCCGGGCCAGGCTACGATTTGAACTTTTTTCCAGGCACGGCCGAACTTTTTTTCCTATGGGTCGGTTTGGGACCGGACATAGATTTTTTGACTCGTGCAGACCACCAGCATACTTTGAAAACAGGTTTAACGTTAAATCTATACGCTGCCTATTTTATGTCCAAAGGAGAAGCACTGTCTTATATCGACTTTTAATAATGTACAATTTGAGGATGATCCCTATCTTGCATTCATATTGAGTCAAAAACTCGTCGCTCAGAGGCCTGGATAAATGGCGTAAGTCACGAATTTTGGATTTTGATATCTCTGCGAATTTTGAAGATATCGAGATGAATTTTTTTGTATTTAATTCAGGAATGTATAAGGAAAATTTTCCTAATTGGGAATTTTACATTACGGGAGCCGTATAAAATTTTAATTTTTGTATTTTCTCATGTAGACCAACCATGGAGTTGAAATTTATCTCAAAAAATTTTGCACCTTTTTTTATGAAACTTTGCAATTGGAAGTATATGCCTAGGGGCAATATTTAAGGAGATAGCCTATTGTTTCGATATTTATGAATCACCCTGTATAAAATTAAAAGAAATGCATACTTTTGTTTAGTCTTATGAAAGCTTTTACACGATACCCCCACACGATATACAAAGAAAACATTTGTTTTCAAGTAACATAATTAGCCCCTCTACATTTTTCCTAAATATATTTGTCAATGTTTAATAATATGAAAATATTTGGGTCAATAGTCCTTATTACTTCCCACAATTTGAACTTTCCACGTTTCATAGCTTACGAGTAAATTGGCTGTGATAGACATACAGACATACAGACACAGGAGTGATCTTATAATGGTTCCGTTTTTACTTTTTAAGTACGGAACCCTAAAAAGGTACAGCTGCCATACGAATGCTTTTAAACGATAACTATACTGTACCCGGGGGTAAATGCTAAAAATGTTTAGGCGTGTTTGAAAAATATGTACCTTTCAAAGTGCAGTAAAAATATTTAGAGATTGAAATTTACATTTTCCTAAAATAAATTTTATAATTCCTAATTCGTAATACAAAATTATTGGAAATAATTAACAAGCTGTTTTTTGAAGGATAAATACATATACACATAAAATGAGTGTAACAAGATTATTTAAAAAAATAAAAATATGCAGAAGTAAATTAAATTGGGAGGTCAATAATTTAAAGAACTGAAATTACAAAATCTTTGGTCAAAATGATTTAAAATTTGGTATTTGTGCATATGTTTTAACGTAATTTAATAATATTTTGATAAAAATGGATGTTGATATTGGAAATTTAAATTTTAGTTCAAGTAATAGAAGTATCCCAAATCCGTATTCATGGGTTCAGCAAATATTAGACATTAATATCTATAAGACCGAGAGGCGGTTGTACAAACTATCACGTCACTGAGTTCACTATCAATATTCCACGATTACTTAAAACTCGATTCGCATATTAAAATGCAACTGGTCTGTCAAATCATATCTCGGTGAATACACCTAGAAACGCGATTTTAATGGTTGACTGGTATGTTTACCATTGTGTTTTCCTGCTCCCAGTGCTCCATGTTTCATACATTTGGGTATGGACATTTGGCGTATTTACATTTTTGGAGGTTGGTAGAACACCTCAAATACTACAAAAAAATCTCTGTCTCTTTTATATAGAGACGTTGTTTTATACTCCAATTTTCTACCTTTTGCTTTTTCCCAGCAGAAGGGTAACTAATTAAAACAGGCAGTCTCTTTAATTTAACTGGCTCAGTATACTTAAATGGGTGTGGTTTTGAGGCGGCAATATGCTTGACTCAAACCGGTTTGCATCACAAATAGTCAATTCTAAATTTGATGTTAATTGATATTTATGATTTAATAATAAATGCATGCTAGAGAAAAGATAATTAGAATTTATGACTTAAATGTAATAATCAAATACTTAATTATTTTAAATTACGTTATTTTAAATTTCTCTTCAAAATATAATTATTTAATTTGATTATATGCTCTAAATCTAATAACTGCCTAATAACTTGAAATGTTAATTGCTATTTATGGCTTTCGATAATCATTTACTTTTTATTTTAATTCTAATTTTATTTTATGAGCCTCATAGTTGTCATAATGATACAGTTTTTATTATTTACGATTTTAAGAACTCATTTACTATTTTTTGAACCTCAATCAACGTCAAAGCTGTTTATGATGGAAAAATAAGTTTTACGCATTAGATTTAAGGGCCAAAAAATTGTTGTGTATTTTAAATTATAAATAATAGTTTAAATTTTATTCTCCCTTATTAACCTTCTAAAAATGAGAGCCATGGAAGTTGCCTAAAGGCTCGGCGGAACTCATATATACTAATAAGTATATGCCGAATCGAATGTGTGAAAAAATTGTACGCTTCGGAGAAGAATGTAAACTAAATAAATACTTTGATATAAACAAAAGGACTACGTCTGAATTCATTCATATTTATAAAAACTTTTCAAAATAACAGACATTACATTACATTACAAGATAAAAACACTAAAAACAATATAAAAGGACGTTTCGGATTCATTCTGAATCCCTCATCAGCTAATTCCTAACGTAAAAGTCATACTAGATTTTAAAGTTCAACAAGTAGAAAAACATTACATCAAGTTGCCAAAAAATTATAGTTAAAACAAAACTGAATATTCTATTGGTAGAGATGCAGCCTCGTTAATTGCTAAATCAGCAGTTCTCCTGTACCGAGCTTCCAAAAACATACGACTTGCATAAATGCTGCAGCCTGATCTAATTATATAAGCATTCTCAAAACTCGGAAAATGATCAGTTTTCATGGCGTGGCCAACAATTTTAGAATTTAAATTTTTATTTCTAAAAGCATGTTTATGCTCCTTAAGTCTTGTTTCAAGTGTACGGCTGGTTTCACCTATGTAGACTGCATTACACTGTTTGCACGGAATTCCATAAATAACAACTTTAAACTGCAAGATTCAATTGGTTTTAATTGAAACCACTTGGCATTCAAACGTCCTTCATCCCACAGAAACCACTTAAGCATCTTTTAAGCAATTTTAAGCATCGATATCCAATCTTACAGTGTAAAGATGTTATTTATGGAAATCCCTGCAAACAGTTTAATGCAGTCTACATAGGTGAAACCAGCCGTACACTT
Source organism: Maratus speciosus (assembly GCA_963932465.1). Taxonomy (NCBI): domain Eukaryota; kingdom Metazoa; phylum Arthropoda; class Arachnida; order Araneae; family Salticidae; genus Maratus; species Maratus speciosus. The sequence goes on from OZ010792.1 coordinate 52,373,293, forward strand.
GAAACAAGACTTAAGGAGCATAAACATGCTTTTAGAAATAAAAATTTAAACTCTAAAATTGTTGACCACGCCATGAAAACTGATCATTTTCCCTGTTTTGAGAATGCTTATATAATTAGATCAGGCTGCAGCATTTATGCAAGTCGTATGTTTTTGGAAGCTTGGTACACGAGAACTGCTGATTTAGCAATTAACGAGGTTGCATTTCTACCAATAGAATATTCAGTTTTGTTTTAACTATAATTTTTTGGCAACTTGATGTAATGTTTTTCTGCTTGTTGAACTTTAAAATCTAGTATTACTTTTACGTCAGGAATTAGCTGATGATGGATTCAGAATGAATCCGAAACGTCCTTTTATATTGTTTTTTGTGTTTTTATCTTGTAATGTAATGTAATGTCTGTTGTTTTGAAAAGTTTTTATAAATAAATACTGTTTTATGAAAAATAATACGCAACTTGTTAATAAAAATTGCTTGATTTACATTAATATAAGATCACTCATAAAGTAATTACTATCTCGTTATATTTAGGAATTTTCTAAATTTTAGTTTTAAATGATTTTACTCAGAAAATGTTTTTTTTTTTCATTCAATTGCTCTTTAAATCAAACATATACCACTATTAACGACCTCATTAAAAAATATTATTATTATGACCCAAGTATCTTAATTAGACACTTTTGGAGACCACGCTCCATCAATTTTTAATTAAAATCTTATCTCACGAATTTGTTTCCTAGATTTTTATTTGCTGCTTAAATCTTTTGACATTCTGAAAGTTTAATCATGGTGTATAAAACATTTCTTCCGAAATCTCCTTAGATGAAAAATTCTCTGGCAGATTATTAGCTTCAAATTTCTCCAATTTGAGTAATGGGAATTTTAATTTATTGCACACAATAAATAGTTATATGAATGTCAGATTTGAAGCATATTTGAATATATAACACTTGGCAATTTTTAAAAAGTTTTATTGAGTGACAAAACATCTAATTAATATTTTTTAATTATACTTTATGACTTGTTTATTCAATATGTCGTGCTCTAATTAATTAATATAACATTGTAAATTAATATCTAATAATTTAAAACTAATTCCGCATTTAAATTACCTAATCTTAAATTGATAAAGATCTTCTAGTTAGGATAGAGGTAATTTATCAGATAATTTCATAATAATTTTTTAATTCATAAAAACAATATACATTGTTAATATGTATATTTCTCATTAAATGGAAGTATGAAAATAAGTTCTGCTAATAATTCGCTGTTTTCAATACTTCTTTTTTCGAGGTACACTTATTTGTTCCACTCCTTAGTTACTTAGTGCTGAAAATATTTACCTCAAAGCTATTGCTGTTGATCGAGGTTATTCCTCTAACATTATAGATTCTATTTATAAGAAATTGACGAAACATGTCCATTCTGAAAAGCATTCTAATTCCAACTCTAATACTTCAGTTGCGTTGCCATTTTTTTGTAAATTAGTCAGCATGTTGCTAAAATATTAAGAAGGTTTGAGTTTAATATTATTTTTTTCTCCTGTTAACAAAATCCTTTCTTCAATTCTCAAACACCGTGTTGATTGCTTAGACAACTGGCTTATTTACAGAGGGTTCCGTACAACAAATGTATGAATTATTAAATGTATGTATTATTCAAAAAATCGTTGCTAAAAGACTAAAAGACTTTGAAGAAAGCTGTACAACGTAGTGTTGGGTATAGATGTATATAATAGACAAGGGCGAATGGGTTTACCATAAAAGTTCAAAGAGATATGAATAATACCAAAAAATGCCATTCCGTATAACTCTTTTTTTTTTATCTTATCCGAATCTGTTTATGATGAACTTAATTCAGTACTGACAATAAAAATAGTGCATATCAGTTGTGCATCATTTAGAATTTCATAAAACTAATTCAGCGCAGTAATATTTTTTTTTCTTTTTACAGTGTATCTGAAACAAAACCCTTGTTCAAAATTTAACTTGGCATTGTGCTAAGCGCGCTTCGAAAGAAGGTCGCAGAGTTGCAAGGGCCCCTTGAATCATGCCGCGTACTTCCAGATGGGTTTTTACTTAACTTTTAAACACACGGAGGCCTATTGAGAGAACCACGCAGTTCAAACTAGTCTCGAATCCAATAGTATTTATGTGATTAATTCTACTAAGGGGTCTTGTACCTTTTACACGCGACGAAAATTAACGGAAAATTTCAAAATTTTAATTAGTCTATCTTCAAAACCTTTATATGTATAAACAGTAAATTTTGACTATTGATTAAACAGATTGTGCTTTGTGTTGTGCTACCATTTGAAATTTGTTAGACTTTTACAAAATTTGTGTATTGTTGAAATCAAAAAAGCTCTTTTTTTCACTTTATGAGTAATTGCGCATATATCTTAAGAAACTATGTATGGATTGTCAGGAAATTTGGTAAAGATACTAAAGAAATATTTGTGTTTAAAATTATGTTCTACTCTTACGCCAAAATTATTTCATTAACAATATTTGAAAAAAAATGCAAAAAAAAAATCATAATTTTACATTTTTAATGAATAAAATGTTATAACTAAACCATTGTAAATATTTAAAAGAAGATCATTTTAAACACACATATTTGTTTAGTACCTTTACCAAATTTCATGACAATTCATAAATACTTTCTCAAGATATACGCGCAATGACTTATGGAGTAAAGAAAAGAGCTATTTTGAGTTTCAACAATACACAAATTCCATAAAAGGCTAATATATTTCTAATGGTAGCATATTACAAGCGCAATTTGTTTAATCAATATCCAAAATTTCATGTTTATACATAAAAAGGTCTTGTAGATAGACTAATTCAAATTTTGAAGTTTTTCATTAATATTCGACTAAATTCGTTTAAAATGTACAAGACCCCTTAAATTTGTCTGTTTTTAACAATTTGACTTTTATTGCTTATATACTGCTACTCGGCATTTCACTACACAAATATATCATTAAAGTTGTTATCTGAGCTTTAAAAATTGATGGTAGATAGAGTACACCGCCACCTGTCATTATGTATGTCCAAACCGTCTGTATCTTTAAGGGTTAATATATCGGCTAACTACAGACGATTAGTTCCGAAAATCAGCATCAACAATGCTTTTATACTTCTGCTGCGATAGGTGCCTCCAGCACTCCTCAACTCTTTTGCTGAATGCCTGCAAATAGAGATTTGAGCGTTATAGAAAAATGAGGTTTTCTTAAAAACTATGTAACCTAGAGTAACCGCTATAATTTCCCTGCAAGGTTTACGTTAACGTCTACTTCCTCTATTTTTTTCATAATTTTAGTTTCAGTAGATTCGGAAATAGATGGGGGGTTGGCATATTTTTGCATAACGTTTTCGACAATATCTCTGAAAATATAATACCTAAAATTTTAAAAAAATGCATTTTTGAGTTCAGTCTTACAAATGCTGTCACAGGATACCCCGCACTATCTACAAAGAAAAGTTTTTTTTTTTTTTTTTCAAGTAACTTAATTAGCCCCTCTACATTTTCCCTAAATATATTTGTCAATGTTTAATAATCTGAAAATATTTGGGTCAATAGTCCTTATTACTTCCCCCAATTTGAACTTTTCACGTTCCATAGTTTACGAATAAAGTGGCTGTGACAGACGGACACAGGAGTGATCTTATAATGGTTCCGTTTTTACTTTTTAAGTACGGAACACTAAAAGAAAAGTTGTTTTCATTACCTAAATTCTGGGCTGTAAATTTTAAATTGTCTTTTAAAATATTTAAATAAAGATCATAATACATTATGCTATTAAAAAATACAAAATTACATAGTCCTAATGCTGCCATGCACTCACACTCCAGGACAACACCAACGACATGCTTAACTGTTCAACTAAGTTCTTTGAATTAAATTCATCATTTTTTCTTTTCCATACAATTATAAGCCCATCGGAACCAAAAATGTGAAATTGGCTTTTATCTGCAAATAAAACATTATTCCAATACAATTCGGGTTATTTATCGTAGATTTTGCGAAGGAAAGCCTAAGCTTTCTGTTTTTCACAGTAACAAAAATAAATTCTAAGGGCAGAACTCCCATATATTCCAGCTGATCTCAGCACTCGTTGAACATTTTCAGGTGAAACTGAAGTAAAAAGTATGTGATAAATTAATTAATTTAGCAATATTTCGAACTGATTTACCACTACTATGATGAAAGATAATCAATTTCCGAATGCTGTTAGTTGCTTCTTTAAAACTACGGAACCATTTTTTTTTTATAATAAATACAACTTACGGACTAATCATGCAAAATATAAAGCCAACTATTTTTTTAAAATGTCACCACAATGGAAAAATAAAAATAAAGCGACAGACAGTAATTTAATTACGAATTTTTCCAAGAATCTTTTATTGTGCGAAGACTTTTGTGGCGATTGCTTTCTATGCCTCATTCTGTTTTCACTTTTGGATTAAAAAAAAAAAAAATCATTCAGTGTTAAGGGGACGGTGGAGTTTAAAATCCTTAAAAATATTTTTTTTTATTTTTGTAAATTTCACCTTAAATATTAGGGGTAAATATCAAGAGTACATTATATGTATTATGGCATGCATTTATCACAAAAAAAAAAAAAAAAATTAATTATTTTTGAGAAAAAAATGTAATTTTACCCGTTGTCTCAGAATTTTTCGAAAATGTTTCGAAAAAATTTCAAAAATTTTCAATTTTTTTTTTTTTTTTTTTTTTTTTTTTTTTTTTTTTACCTTTGAATTCAAATAGATAAAATTCGATACACTATTTTATTTCTATACATAAACCAAACATTTATAAAAAATATTGGGGATTTTCATTGATATGGGAGACGCAGGGGGCATTTCGAAGATTTCTGAGACGACGCGTAAAATTCATTTTTTTTTCCTCAAAAATATTTTTTTTAAATTTTTTTTTGTGATAAATGCATGTTTTAATGCATATAATGTACCCTTGAATAATATTTAAGGTGAAATTTACAAAAATAAAAAAATATATATTTTTTTAAGGATTTTAAACTCCACTGTCCCTTTAAAAACAAATGTTGAGTGTTATTTAGAATAACATGGAGATAATATGATAAAATATTGGACTTCATATTCGAATTCAATTCCAGGGAAATTCCTTTTTACTACAATTTTTCAAAGTGTTCGAACACTTTCGTGAGTCACTGTCGATACCATATTGTGTTTATCTTTAATAGCTATAATAAGAAGAGAACCCATGAGGACCAATAATCAAATGTCTCAAAACTTATAAACACAAAATATATGCTCATTAAAATATATTATATCAAATCCGTTGCATATTTCAAAGGGAAACTTTTAACTTTCTGAAAAATAGTAAAATAAAATATCATGTCTGCTGCTTTAAAAGATATTTTTATCATGCTGATTATATTGATGCTCACGAACATCCACACTAACTTGCAACTAACAACGATTTGCATTGAATTTTTACTGCAGCATGAGTAATTACCCAGAAAGTTCAAAGTCTAATATACTAAAGGAAATTTGCGAAAATGAACGCAATAACTATGATTTTAATTAAACATATACGGAGTTGCCTCCAGCTGTGTCTAATTAAAATCTTTGAAGCGGAGTTACCGTGTTCCGTTTCTAAAATCCTAAAAATATCGTAAAACACAATTTCAATCAGTGACCTTTAATTACAATTTTGTTATCATCAAAGTTACGATCTTGTTTTTATGGGAATGCCTATAATCGGATGTATTATCTACATATTTTAATTACAGAATTACATCCAGGGATTAATATTTACTTTATACTAAATTTATACAACAAATATTTTATGGTACGATATAAATTTTCCGGAACTCGTAATGCTTTAAACAAAACGTTAATACTAGAATTATTTTATTGCAATAAATTTCAAGGTATGAGTAATAACTGTAAACCAAATGATGATATGTATCAGTAATACAGCGAGGATATTAAAGATATTTTAGATATAATATTATATTTGACTAGGGGAATCAGACCACTGCAAGGTACGCTCGCCAACCCCCATTCAGACACACCACAGAATCTAAAAGCACGCTAATTTGATCGGTTTTTGAAAGATTAGAGAATTTTGAATTATGATGAAAAAAAACTATAGCGATCCCCCTGTAAACGGGTTTCTATTCAATTCCCTTTGATTGCAAAAATCTAAGGCTGAATCATTTGCTATTAAGACATCCAATGGTTGTTTTCATGTTTGATTAAAGAAGATCAGTTAAACATTTGAAAAGAAGCTAAAATAAAATGAACTAAGTAAACAGAGTCTTTGTCGACCGGTATTTTTTAACAGCGTTATAAAACGATTGACATAATACAATTTACTACAATTAGTACAATTTACTGCTTTAACCCCTTCAAGGGCGGTGGTTCATTTTTTAACGACTTAATTTTAATTCGTAAATGCCACATTGGCACCAGAATATTGGAATGAAAATTTTCCTTTTATTAAGTATGTGAACAAAAGCATTTTCAAATTTCGAAATTTGTTTGTAGCCATTCACTGATTTCAACATTTTACGAATAATAATACCTTTACCCTGAAAGGGTTAAACGCATATTAATGTATTTATTATTTTAAAGTTCCCTTTCTCTTTTAATACTCACGTGTAAATACAATTTTCAAGACATAATCTTCAATATTTTCCTGCTTTTAACACGTACTCATTTAATAGTAATTTTAAAGGGTTTTTTTTCTTCTGTTTTTAATAGTCATGTGTAAATAAATTTTTATTCGTTAGGAAATATTATTATTTGCGCTATTTTTAGAATTGAAAACAATCTCTATAATAACAGCCTAAGTCATGTGACTATCATCAACAGTTCCTTGGCTGTACATAAGAAAGGATTCCATTTTGATTAAAGAATCAAAGTTATTTTTTCAAATAAAACAACATAAAAGTTGCCATGATCGCAAAGAATTATTGGTACTTTTATGTTAGCCGGGTTCAAATATCGCCAATAGCATTTTTTAACCCGCCAGTTAGCTTTTTTTTTTTTTTTTGAGTGGTAAATTAAAAAGGTACTACTTGGTTATCAATATCGACCCAAAATCTATCGTCAGACTACAATATTAAATGCCAAGAATGGTTGATCGTAAATGTCACATTCACATGACTGTAAGGAAGTCACACGTGTTTACGCCATCAAGTGATTTTTATTTCGACGTTTTATTTGTATTTGTATTTTTACACTAATTTATTTGTTCTTTCGTTATTTAAAATAAAAATTACGTCAACTTGTGTAATTTGGCGATTTATATAATTTGGCGATATTGGTCATTTGCTTTGAATTTCAAATTAAATGTCATGATTTTTTACGTTATTTAAAATTTAACACATATGTCATATGCGCACTGGGTTTGGCGTGATTTTTTTATACGACAATTTGGCGAAAACCTCGTTTTCGATTACCAGTTACATATGTATTTTTAAATTAGTTTCTATTATTTTTAAAATGATCAAATGAATGTTAAGAAATTACTTGTAATATGACGTGGAATTGTATGATCAAATCTGCGTCTGCGCTCCTTATGAAAGCAGAAATAGTTGCGTTTTCAAAGTATCGATGAACTGTATTGTAATTATTTGTGCTTCCAAATCCGAACTTTGATTTATCGACGAGAAGTCCTAATTGTAAACAAATTTTTTTTTGTAAATTTTGCTTTGCAATTTTAATTTGTTTCTTCTCGTCAGGAGTGCACGCTTGCCATTCCTTTTTTATCCTGTTTGTATGCCAAATGCAAGCTACACTCAAAACATCTTATAAAGACATGAAATGTGGACATCCCGACTTGTAAATGATTTTCATTCACTTTTAGTTTGAAAATGTCATCAAGATTATTAAAATGTTTTGAAATTGCCTGATATAGGTATCAACGTTGAGTCGACAAGTTACCAGTAATGGCATTAAACATTTTACAATCAATCATCGTTAAAGCTAGTTTGTAATTAATGCCTACTTATTTTCTATCAATTCTTGTTTTAAATGGAATAAGTTTACTCTTCTGATCTGTAATATAATCTATTTCACTGACAGTAGCTTCTGTAGTTTCGTGCAAAAAATGGATTTTGATAGGCCTAAAAAATCGAGGATATGAAGATCTCGAACTTTTCCAGATAACGATTTCTGAATTATTCGCAACACTTACGAACTCTAGTGGCAACAAATAAGGGAAAAAGCTGTTTGAACTTAATTTCAACCATCATCTATGCTAAATTTTTGTTTAAAAGTTTTTTGACCAGATGTACTATCACATCCCCACTTGCAAATCAAATTCATATTGCCAATGTTCTTGAAATGCACAATTTTATGAATTTCCGCTTGCATTACTAAAATACGTTCAGCAGTATGATCTATCAAAGATTGTAATTGACAAAATAATTCTTCTAATTACGATAGAATACACAAAATTATTTGCTATAAAGATAAGAAAATGTATTTCTATTGTATCGATGGTAGAGAATTCTTTTCATTTTTTTTTTTTTTTTTTTACTTATCAAAAATTTATTTATGCTTATGTTTATAATACTTATTTGCAATACAATACATAATAATCTATCACAAAACTGAATAATCAAAAAATTTCAAAAGTGTTTGCCAGCTAAATTACTGTAAAAAGTAATAAATGCCATAGCTTTTGAAGCGACTAAAAAAGTGATATTTTTACTTGTGGTTGCAAAAACTTGCACGAAATGCAGAACGGCAGTTTTTGGCAGCTGGTTTTTTCGTGATTCATTAGATAATAGTTCAGGCTATTGTTTTTATTATATGTCATTGCGGAACACCGTGGAACTTGTAAAACTTTTTGCTGTTTGAAACAACAACAACAAAAAATATATATATATATATATATATATATATATTTAATTTTTATCAAAAATAATCATGAAATTATTAATTTTTATATACTTAATATAATTTTTGTAACATGCACAAAAAATGTACACACTATCATCGTCTGAATCTATTTTAAAGCACCAAAGTCTGATGATCTGGAAAAATAAAGCACGTGTTTAGAAAAACCATTGTTTTGCTCTTTTTGTTCTCCTGTGATGATATCCGCCAAGCGTCACTTTTGAAATGATACAGGTTGCCAAATCAAAACGGAAACCTTTTTATAAATGTAGATTCTGACCCTCCAAACATTATTCTAGCCATCTATACAGTCAAAATTTCGACTTTATTTTTCGACTTTTTGCCAGCTTTTTGGTATTTTGCCCCACTGTGCGTCTGAAAGAAAAAGCGGTTAGAAATATGTTATTTCCTCTCTGTCTCTAAGCATATAATACATATAAATTTAAAATACTGGTAACCGATTGAAATCATATTTATTTCACGTTAAAGGTAAACCAGTGCTTTAAAAGCAATTTAAATTTATATTATATTTCGTTTTGACAATTCAAGCACATATCAATCAGAACTACTGACAGGAAAAGCCGAATAAACTAAAGTAAGGAATATTAGGCAGGTTATAAGTTTTATTATCAGTTGTTATTATCGGGATTTTTTTTTATTATTTTGTGCATTTCGAGACTACAACAGTTGCGATACTACATAAAAAGTAACTGGCACTGATGTACTCAGTACATTGCATCGTTTACCCGAAACTATTAAAGTAATTTCCTTTCTTTTTTAAAAAGTTTTGGAAATGACTAAATTATAAACTGGTCGTCATGCAAAAATTGGTAAAGATTATGCTATTAATATATATATATACATATATATATGCTTGTTTGGGAAATTGCGTAAATATATTGTATTTATCATATTTATTTCGTATCAGCAGGTATTAATAAGTATTTGGCCTTTTGTAAACGAACAAAGATTCCTTTCTCACATAATAAAAATCTGTCATTTCCATTTCTGTTTCTTACTCCAAAATTTCATAAAGTACCTACTAAATATAGGTTTATTTGCAGTAACGCCGAACGTAATGGCAATAAGTTTAATAGGAAATATGAAGATTTACTTAAAAAGGTTTTGAACATATTAAAATACAAGTATAAAGACAGTAATTGTTTCTGCATTTTTTCAATAGTTTCGAGATTGCCAAAAAATTAAAAAGCAATAACATTGATTCTATCAAAACTTAAGATTTTGAAAATTTATTTAGTACTATTCCTATTAATAGTTTAAAAAAGGCATTTTTAAAGACAGCGGAGTTGTTTTTGTACGCATGGGTGGTACGCATCAATTTATTCATGGGATTTTAGGTATTTTAGTACCAGAAATTTCGTAAAATAGTGGTTGCTATATCTGAAGACATTTTTTTTTATTAAATAAGGAAAATATTACTTTACAAATATTCTGGTAAAAGGTCACTGAAAGCCCTTGAAGCGTACGAACACTGCCTGCTAGACGCTGCCAGTGGAACAATTGAGAAAGTACTGTACTGTTGACAGAACCAAATCTATGAAAACATAGAGGACTGGGTGCAGGAAAAAACATTGGTAAACCTATCAATCAACCACTAAAATTGGGTCAGCAAGTGGTTTCTACTAGGATATGAATTTAAAGATACGTTGCATTTTTATAAGTTAATTGAATTTTCACTAATCATAAAATTTAAGCCGTGTGCTGGATGATGTGATGGTTTGTACAACCTCCACCCTGCCTATGTACCTCCATGCCTTACGTACGTGATTAAAAAAATATTTTATTTAAAATTAAAGAAAAATTTGTTTAAATTTGATTTCAAAACTGTTAAAAAGACATAACTGAAACCTTTGTTTTATAAGAAGTTCATGTGAACAGTTTAATCCAGAGAAATTGAACTTTCTAAAAATCATGTTATTAAATCATTCACCTTCAGGACGTTTTTGATATAGTTGTTGGTTTAGATGTTTTCGTGAAAATAACAGTAACAGTTATAGGTTGTAATATATGACTGAAAAAAATGCCCCTAAATGTACTTTGAAATATCTGCGGGATAATTTTAATTTCTCTGACCACGACACAGTAATTGTCTTTTCAAATTTAAAATAACATTTTTTGTATAATGGGTTCTAATCTTTTTTTAAAAATCAAATAGTTAAAATACAGTTATTTATGCGATGATGAGTTTTATAAATCTCATTGTAAACCCGTACCTGATTGAGAAAATATTAAAATTCGAAGACATGGAGGTTAAGCAAGTTTTGACATGTTATAATGTGACAAGATGGAACAGAGTCTTTGCTATTGAAGAAAATAAAATATTACTTTACAACGTAAAATACTATAGAATAATAATTATGGAAACGTGTAACAACGTTTTAGTCTAATGGTGGGCATAGTTTCAATGTGTCTCATTATCTATTTACTGGGCGGGTGAAAAAAAACAGGACAATATTTAAGAATTTGAAACTCAGCCTATAAAAGTGATATTTTGTTTAAGAAAACACACTCGAAACCTACCTTTTAAAATAAAAATGTAGGTTTTCTATTTATAATTTTAAAACCAATGAAGATATTTTAACGAAATTTTCAATTGAATAAGCTTGTTTTGCGTGCAATGTGGTGGATTTATGGAAATGGTGGAAAAGCGTTGCAAGTCTTTCGTGTCACCGTATGTGCAGCATGCTACATACTAAAAGCAAATATCGATTTTCGTTTATACACTTAAAAATCATATGTATTCGAAACTTTTACTTCGCCTACCATTATTAATATGAAATAAAAGGACACTGCGATAAGGATCGTAAAGAAACAATGCAAGGTGCGTTATTGAATTAATTTCTTACCGTGTTTGGTTAAATATATATGAGGACATGAGAATCCAAGAGATAAAAGTGACATAATTTCGATTTAGAGTAAATTGAGTTAAAAGATAATTGACGTTAAAGTTGAACATCAGTAATAATTGACTGAAAGGAAATAGGAAACTGCTGCTTGTTTCACAGTGAATTCACTTTGAAATCTTATTTCAATAAATGTAAAAATAGTAGAGTGCAATTTTCTTTAAATTTATAATTAATCAATATTAATCATTATTCGGCAAAAGCGGTTGATCTGTAAAATACAGCACATATTCAGAAAATCAATTATATTTCTTTACAAGAAAAGAAAAACATATTTCCAGGTCGTCTGTGCACTTAGTTCAATTAGCCCTTTTGTCACTTATACCCTTGGCTTCTGGGGCCCTCATATATTTTCTTTCATTTACAATCTGTAAAATTGGGATGGTTGATTTTTACGATTTTACTTTTTTATGGACTTGAAACATGAAAATAATAAAATAAAGCATACATGAAAAATTTCAGGAAAAAAAAAGAGGATGACATATTCATCAAACAAATATGACAAAATATTTAAAAAAAATCGTTATACGGAATCAGGAACTCGAGTTATAATCGGTACTGCCATAATTCATCCATTTGCTTTCCAAGTTTTGTGAACTAAGTTTTCTAATCAATTCTTGTCATAGTTAAACTTTTTACGTAAATTATTATGAAGATTTGCCATAATCTAAAACTCATGTAGACGCTTTTTTATTACGTGAAATTATTGTGATAGTCTTTAGAAAAAAAATACAATTACGTTATACATCCAAAACATCTGGAAAATGTTTCTGGGTATTTTAGAATAGAATAAAGAAAATATGTCATGCCTGACATTTCGGGATGAAAAAGTATTAATAAAATCTTAAAATCTATTTTCTAATATTATTTCGAAATCTTTCAAATTATTGAAAGACGATGAATAAAAGAGATAGTGAAAGCTGCGTTTAAGATTAAATTTCAAAACCTAGTAAAGAGACCGTGACCACAAATACGTCATCTAAAAATCGATAAAGTGTATAATAGTGTAAAATGTGACTTAAGGAGATATTAGAAAACCGGAATATTTTGTTGAATTATATGAATTTACTTCTGCTTAAGAACAAGTTGCTCTTTTAGATTTATTGGAATCTCCTTAATGTAAGACGGATAATATATTCAATTTTTTATTTATATATTCTACATAGTAGAATATCCATAATCCGTATATTCTACTACTCATATTATCGTAATCTATTTTATTTATTAAGCAACATATTTGTTTATTATTTTCACTTGCCGAAACAAAGTTGCACAAAAGTATTTCAATCAAGAAAATAAACTTTTGTCCTATCATTGATGTACAGGGGTTGGACAAAAATATATAAACACCACGTGAAATGCATCCCTGAACATAAATGTTGATTCTACCTAATCTTGTGGATTGCGCTGTTGTATTTTCCCACTAACGCCACCTGTACAATGACCTCAATACGGTGCAAGTGTCAGTCGTTTTCAGAACAGTGTTCTGTGTTATTGTAAGCGGTTTGAGTCTGAGCTAAGTGAATTCGAGCTTGGACAAATTGTTGTTGCTCGTATAGTGGGTGAATCCGTTACCAAGGCAGCCGACGTTTTTCATGTTTCAAGAGGCACGGTATCAAAGATTTATACCACATACAGGAAAAGCGAAAAACATCATTCATTAAGTCACAATGCGGACAAAAGTGTGTGTTGGATGATCGTGACAGACGATCACTAAAGTTCATTGTGACGACAAATAAGAAAAGGACAGCTGCAAAAGTCACTTCTGAAATAAATGTCGAGCTCATAAAGCCTGTCAACACCAAAACAATAAGAAGCGATTTTCAGGGCTGGATAATATTTTTTTTTAGGTATTTCCATATTTTTGTCCAACCCCTGTATATTATATAAATACCTGTCGGAGTTTCCTCTTAGCCAGCACAACTTCGAAGAAAATCCTTCGGTATTTATAAGCTGCCACCACCGATATGATTACGTGATATCGGTCACGCACTGAGAGGATCATTTAAATGAAAACCAACGCTTTCAATTAACTAAATTAACAGTTTATTTACACACTATTTACACAACAACAAACACTATTTACACTTACAAACTCGGACATAGATGATCCGGTTCAACATTAAATTGAATACAGTAAATGCTGGCTGTGTACTGTTAAACTACGTTAAATCACTCTCACTCTACACACGTTAAATTAGCTTTCCGGAGATCAATCTCGATCTCCCAACACATGCGCTCTAAGCCTAAGCTCTATCTCTAAGAGCTCTCCCCAAGCCTACGCACTCTCTCAGAGCTGTCCAAGGAACACACGTTCACCTTGCGAGCTACGCTCAAAACTGACTATCCCAGCTTAAGAGACTGCCCTCCAGCAACCCCTTGCTCCTTCTCAATCTAACACCTCCGGAGCTTCCTACCTGGCTCCCATTGTCTCCCCATCTTCCACACACATCTCAAAAGGTTGGGCACGCCCCTCTCAAACTATCTTTTCCCCCTTCATACCGTCTATACATTTTCACCGGCTTAGATCCAGTTTTAGATAAGGAAAAACTGTTATTTTGAAATTTCAGTACACAAGACATACAGTATATAATATATTAAGACAAAAATAATATAGAACCCCAGTTCCAATAGCAGATGTTTCTCAGAACCTGAAAATAGCCATTACTGTTTATTATCTAAATGCTAATCATCTTAAATGCAAATATAATTATAATGACTTTATATACAATGTGTCCGTAAAGTCATGGACTTTTGACCAGTCACAGGAAATCAATGAACCAAGATTGAAATGTGATATCTTCAAGAAATAAAATAAAAATTCTCCAAGTGATACTTGCTCAGTGTCTGTCACCTGTTCACATGTTCAGTTCGATATAGCTTGTATTTGAAACAGAGAATCACATTCATTATTCATTCTGTTACAACAGACGTCGTTAACTGTCCGTGGGAAGAACTTGAATATCGTTTAGATGTGTATTGCAATAAGTGGAGGACACATTGAACATGACTGAATAGGTATGCAAGTTGGAGAGTTTTTATTTTATTTGGTGAAGATTTCAAATTTCATCTTGTTTCGTTGATTTTCTGTGACTGGTGAAAAGTGAAAAATGACTTTAGGGACACACTGTCTATACACAGGCTGTCCCAAAAATGACTGATGGATTTTAAAATTCAATAACTTGCAAACGGTGATAGACATTTAAAAGAAATTGCAGAAGAGTCATGTAAGATATCAGGAGTTTTTATGCTGTGATTCTCAATTTTAGTTACAAATAGCAGCTATAGATGGCGCTGCAAGCAATAGGCGCTAAATCCAGACTCGATTTTTCGGCGTCTCTCTTCTCCCATGCGAAAAAAAGCAGATTAAAATGTTTTGAATGGATCCTGGCGTACCAAAAATCGGGTATGGAATTAGTACCTACTTCCCGAAGCGCAATCTATTATTTGAAATTCGAACTAAAATCAAGAATCGCAGTAAAAAAAGTCCTGACATCGTACATAACCCTCCTGCAAGAATGTTTTAAGGGGTCTCAGGACTCTTAAAGCTTTAAAATTTTCGAAATTTTAATTTTTTTAGATATTAAACTACTATCTTTTCTGAACATTTTGGTATAAATGTTTCCTTGAAATTCCTATTAGAACAGAAGTTATGGCTTTTAGAATTATACACGCTCAATAGCTGAAGCGGCGTTTCAGAAAGTTTGAAGTCAATTTTCTCCAAATGATGTTTATGGGCATAACGCGCACGTTATCTAAAAAACTTCTGAATTTTTTTTCATGAAATTTTCAAAACATATGTTTTATGTTAGTCTGTATAAACTGAACCTAAAATTTCCTTCTTATTGTTCAGAAATATATTCTTTATAGGTGATTATACTGCTGAAAATTTCTAAATTTTGCATTAACTAAATACAACTTTGTATTAAAAATAGAAAAATACATTAAATACAAATTTATTTAGGTTCAGAGTAATTATTACAATGTGAAGCATAAGTAGGACCCAAAATTTTCCTTCTACTTGCAAAATTTATTTTGTAATCGTGCGCATAATCTGTTATGCCGACTTCCGCTCGTCAAATGTCTGACATTATGGAGCCCACTGTAAATTGTAATTCTGCACCTTGTAATTTTTCAAATACATGAAATGAAAGAACATACTTATATATTTCATACCGATATAAAATTTTGACTTAAAATCACTTACATTTTAAGATATTATATGTTGAAAATGGTCTTTTTTTTTCGATTTTTCCAATTTTAAGAGTCCTGAGATCCCTTAAATATCTCTCACCGTTTGCAAGTTATTGAATTTTAAACTCCATCAGTCATTTATGGGACACCCGGTACATATACGTTTTAGTTTAATAAGTAAAATCAAAACTTCCTTATTATTCACTATTATTTTTACATGTTACTAAGGGCTCATTGAAATATCTGCTACGAGATCATATATGTATGTTACAAGATTCACCTAAACATATAAAATGAATGTAATTACACACTATTTATGTATATGTATGCATATATGAAGATGGAAAGGATGCATGTATGACCGTACATCTACATGTATGTTAAGTATGGGGAATTCAGAACGGACATAATGTGAAATATTATAAGTATTCATTATTCTTAACTATTCTAGCGCATAAGTAAAAAAAGGCGTTTTTTTATCATGTTTAACTTAATTTTTGGCATTCTTTCTAATAGGTGACATAGGTACCCATGTTAAAAGAACAAAATTACAACAAGTCTTCAGCTCTTAAAATGTTTTTAAAAACGAACGTATACAAAATCAGTAATTTAATAATTTCATTAGTTAAAATACTTGTCATCATGAAAAGTTGGACAAATAATTGTGAAGGTTTCATCTGGTTCTTGGTCCAATACATTCACAATGCTTTGCCAATTAATTTTATTATGGTATGTATTCGATTACAAAATAAAAAGTAGAATATATTATACATCTCTCTGCATTGTTTGTTTTCCAATTTATAGAATTCATGACAAACAGAGCTTCGCCTGATAAAAGTGGTAATATTTATTAATTTTTCTGTAAACAAATACTGATTTTGTTTTGTTATGCTTTATTTTTATCTAGTTTATCTTTAAAAGTATCTTTTGGTACTATACCTTATTATGCGTTAGCTAAAATACTTACAGTAATTAAAAATGTTTTTAGTAATGCAATATATACGAGTATAATTATAATTATAAATAACTCATTCTATTTCATAATTTGGCTTTTTTGTTGGAAGACTTGCTGTGTCTACTGTAATATAAGACACATAAAACATTGTGGAAAAGTTATAATGTAAGACTATTACCCCTAGTAATTAAAAAAACCCTTAATATATTAGAAACAGCTAATTTCTTCATGGAATACAAATATATGCATTATATAAAGGAATACATTTTTATAATCACACTAAAATGCTTAATATCTAACGTTTATAATGGAAAAATTTAAAACTAAAAAATATTTTCATATCGCTTATTAAACACTACAAACAAGATGCATATGTTTTATGTTCTGGATACATTATGTAAAAAGTTTATAATTTTAGAAATTGACATTAATTAAAATATATATATATATTCTAAACTCTTTTTTTACAATAGCAAATTGCGTTATCTGCAACTGAAAGTTAACATATTAAATGTAAATACAGTAGAACATCGCTCATCCGAAGTAATTGAGACCGACCCTCTTTCGGAAAATCGAAATTTTCGGATAATCGAGAATGCTTAAATTTTAAGATTAAGGAGAAATATATGCAATATTTCTTATTATACACGTGCTACAAGTGCTTATAAAAATTAAACAATAGCAAAATAGAAACAAGAATAAATTTCCTGAATTTTAATTTTTACATATATCACAAGGGTTTGAAAAAATGTTTTGTTTGTCGTAGTTTCGATTGCCTTTGCTTTGAACATCTATCACGGAGTGAGTGCTCAAGTATCCAAACTACAACATTTGAAGACTTACGTGGTAAAACATATTACGTGAGAAAAAATAAACGTCAAGAAAGTGAAGGTGAAAACTTTTCATTGTAAATTTTATTGATTTATTTTCTCCTTCCTACGGACATGTTTAAAAAGTTTTATTAAATTCTCTAATTAAAACATATTAATATTTAATTTTTAAATGTTAAGAATTAAAAATTATTCATATATTTTTAAAATTACACCCTAAAAAATAATATGTCCTGATTTTCCTTATCCGATTATTGATAACCAAAAACATATCGGAAATATTTTTAAAGAACTTTGCAAAACCGTTTCTAACATTTAGAATAGATATTTAAAATTACGACAAATAATCTTCAGGAAGAATTTACCAAAATTTAAAAACACAAGTTTCCTTTCTAAAACAATTGAAGACATAAGTGGAAAAAACATCTAATGTAACAAAAATTAAATTTCGTGAAAATGGAAGTGGAAGCTTTTTGCTGTAAAACTCTATTGATTTATTTTCTCCTTGTTAGAACATGATTAAACTATTTTACTTGATTCTCTCTTTAAAACGTATAATATTTAAATTATTAATTCAGTAGAGCGCCGAATATCCGGACGCCGCACAGTGGGGCAGGAAGCCTCCAAAGTTTCAATAAATAAAATGAAATCTGAACAAAAAAAGCACATCATACATTCTTTTATAGAGTTTAGTAGTAAAACTTTAAACTATTACATAAGCAATAATTTATTAATTAATTTACAAAGCTTTTCTCAAATATTTTCTATACAAAAATAAGTTAAAAACAAGAAATTAAGATAATTATATACTAATTAAATATTTATAAATGATCCATAATATTGCATTAAAAATGCAAACAACTGGTGTTGCAAACACAATTAATAATTTTAATGAGCACACCTTAAAGTGAATATCAGCGACTCGTTTTGAAGGAGGGAATCCCCTTTTTTCAGGCAAAATGTATATACCACTATCAAGACAGTAGAAACAACATTCTGTCTGCTGTCTTAGTAGTAGCACACAAGCTTTTTGTCCCAGAAAGAAGCGTCCATTCCTTCGAAGCACGTTGTTAGTATTAATTTAAATTTTTTTTAAATATTTAATCAATGCTATCATCTGAATCATCATCACTGTCATTATACTGATCACATTGAGAGATGGAGTTTTTAACAAATGTAAGGCTTCTCTTGGTAGATGTTCTAACTTTTTCTTTCTTTTCATTTATTTGCAAGTGATCGCTAGATCCGAACTTAGAAGTAAAAAAATTAAAGTCATATCTGTTTTTTCTCGGCTGTACTTTCTCGAGTAGTACTCTGTTTATCTTTTAAAGTGTATTTCTGGTGTCTTGTGCTTCCTCAGCCACCTGTCCTATGGGCGAAAAAGCCGAACTTATAATTTCTGGTCTATGAATCAAATACTTGTGCAATATCCGGGGCATGTTGTATCATGGATACTTCCAGACAAAATATCTGGCTGTATCATGCGCAAATACATGATAGTTTTCTACATGTATCTCATATACAATGGATATTGCTATCGTAGCTTTTTATTATTATTATTATTATTAAATCTACACCAATTCATGTGATCTGAGCCGAAAGTTCTGGATTCTGAAACAACTGACTGACAGTGTTGCCATAGTTTAAGTTACCGAACCCTGGCTTAGGTTTATCCACGTTTAAACCACATCGGCCTCTAAATTCTTTTTGAATTCGAATGAGCTACGATTTCTTTTTCTCGGTTTTCACGAACTTGCCATTTTTAACGGGTAGCTTATAAGACATATGCAAAAGACATTCGAATATTGGTATCCATCCATGGAGCACTGGTATGTCGAATTCTAATTTCTCAGTTTTTATATCTCTGGATATCATTTTATCAATTTTGTTAAATTGTTTGGACGTTGTGCCACATTTGAAGCATGTCATAGTTGAACTTGTGTCTGTTTGAATGTTGCAAACTTTACCGTCTATTATGAAAAAAAAATTAACTTGTGATTGATTTTTAATTTTCTTGATTTAATTGATACATCACTATCTTGAATATTTTTTATCTGTTCATCCATTTTATTTTTTTCCGCAACGCACAATTTTTTAGATTCCTTCACGATTCTATTTTAATAGGCCTTCAATATCTTGTTGACGAAGTTCAATGGGTTTTCCCATACAATTATTTTTTCAGATATAATTTGAACTAGAACTAGAGACATAATAAATACGGCTGAATCACTGACTTCCGAGCCGCAGAAAGTTTGTTTGTAGGAGAGGTGTACCGGAGACCCACTGAAAACCCACTTTGATATAATGCACAATTTCTCTATAATTGCTCTTCATTTTGAAGTGATTCGATAACAGGGTTCTAGTATTTGCAAAAAGCGTTCTGAAATATGATCTAGAAGATCCTGTAACGTAACTGATGCACTAATTTCTCTTATTGTGATGTTTTTAGGATAACATATCTTTTTTTAGGCTTTTGCACTGTTTTGCAAGGGGAAAATTTTTCTGAGGCCCTTTTTCTTATGACATCATACTTTTTGCGAGATAATTTAGAGCTTATTAATACAGCCAGAGGATCTTCTCTTGACAAAAGCTGTTGTTGTGATTTTACAGATTTTGTACAAAAATTTTGATATTTGATCCTATTGCTTTTCATTTTTTTTTCTTTTGAACGTTTCATGATATTCAGAATTTCTTTTATGGTAATGCATAATTTATTTAAATTCGGACCTAAAAAAAACAACAATATGTAAACATATTTAAGTACGCAGACTATCAAAGAATTGAGGATGATTAACTATAAAAACTATCATACAATTAAACAAGTAAGAGAAATCATGCGTACAGCATAGATTATGAAACACGTTCCAACACTCCCTAAAAGCTTTAACGAAACTTCGTTACTTGGGGAAATAAGTTAAATAAGATAACTTAGTAAACATTTAAAAATCTGATTGAAATCAGATTGAAATCTATTGAAATAGTTACCGCCCATAGCCAAATATGTATTCCAATTCTTTTGAAGAGCACTGTATTCGATTTGTATGTTGATATATACATATACTACCCGCAAGGTTAGGTGACGTCACAGCGACGTCGTTGTGAAGTCACACTGTGATTTTGTGACCGTCGATGTGACGTCACGTGACGTCGATGTGACGTCATAGTGATTAGAATGCGAGGTCGTTATGGCCGTTTTAGTAGTCGTTTGTGACGTCACATTGTGACCACTCTGTGAAGTCACGGTGTGACAAATCTGTGAAAAGTGTGTCAATTGTGACTATTTTGCCATTAACTTTGTGACGAACCTGCGACGAAAGCGACAATGCTTTGAAGTCACACTGTGACCAATTTGTGAAATATGTGTCATTTGTGACGAACTTGTCATAAACACTGTGATTTCAAATGAAAATCAAATTTCAAATTAATAGCTTAAAAGACGCAAATAGTGATAAAGATTCCATGCTGGGACTCGAACCCGGGCCATCAGTACAGTGCACTGACATTCAACCGACTAAATCACATGGAACGATACCCAGGCTGGAATATTTATCACTATTACATGTTGGCAAGGCTACAAACGCAGCACAAGATGGAATATTTAGCATGAGCCACCAACATGATGCAAACACGAAACTTAATTAAATCCAGCATCGATTGAAATTATATTAATACTTGGAAATTTTTCCAGAGAGAACCATTCGCCTTGCACACAATATTTCAAATGAAAATCAATCCCCTTATAAAGAAGTATTAATACACTCGGACAGTCTCTCAAGTCTCTTAGCAATAGAAAATGTTTTTTCAAAAAATCTCATCGCAGTACAAATTATCAAACTACTCCAAGAAACAAGAAAAAAGATCTTCTTTAAATGGGTCCGTGGACATGTGGGGAATGTGGGGAATGAGCATGCAGATTCTTTGGCAAAAGAAGTAACCAAAGCCACATCACATGCCAAATACAAATTCTTTCCCAACCCTCCTTCTTACTTGAAGAAGCTTCTAAAATCATCTCTACACGAGCAATGGCAAACTCGCTGGGACTATGGTACCACAGGACGGTACACATACGCTTTAGCCCCAAAAGTCTCGGAAAAGAGAATCCTGCTGCATAGAAATCTTTTTCTGTTTGCCACTAACCACGGCCCATTTTCATCATATCTTTATAAATTTGACAGGGTTCCTTCTCCATTATGTGTATGTGGTCAGCGAGCTACATCATTGCATTATATCTTTAACTGTATCCTTACATCATATTACCATATAAGAAAATCTCCAAAAATTTCTTTGTCTCAGTGGTTCTCAGTGGTTTTGTCAAATCCATGATTTTGTCAAAAGATAATTGAATGTATGAAAGTTTTAGAAAACAACCATTATTTGTTTCAAAATGTTTTGCCATTTATAGATGATGAGGAGAACGTATCTTAACAAATAGACAGATACCACCAATTCAAAATAAACTCTTAGCCACGAACAACACGATTGAACTATAATTGAACTGTTGCAAAAACAATAGACTTTTGAACTTTTGTGTGTGTATGTGTTATATAATATTCATCATAATTATTCACTATTTTACCTATTTTTTTATATTCTACATTATTTTTAAAATTATGAACCTCTTTCTAATTTAGTATACATATACGTAGCTTTTATTGTATTTTTGCAGAACGCCCAGCTTTGCAGAGTAATTGAGCTTTTGCCGCTCCAACAAGTTTAAAAATCCTATTATCTATTATCTCATGATCTTATTAATTACAAATATCTAAATTTCTCTCGTAAACGCCCAGTAAAATTTGGGCTTTCCATCGTGTAAATATTGTATTTATATTGTACTCAATCTTAATATTCTCAATTGGCTTTCCTGTAGGTCCCTTCGGGCCTTTTATTTATTTTTTTATTTTTATTATTTTTTATTTTTTGTGTGTGTGTGTGTGGTGACGGCGGTAGTAGATGGAAACGGCTGGGTGGGGCTTGTGAGTGCTTAAGCCATTTGGTAGGCCTCCCCACCTAGCCGGACCCTTGTCATAAAAATATTCGATTTGAGTATCTTGTTAAGAATTTTGCTATTTTTCTTAATAAATAATCAATTAAACATTTCTTGTTAAGAACTTTGAACAGGAAATAAATGTCAGTACACTTTTACTTTAAATTTTAGGTTTTTTTGGGGGGAGGAGGACGGGGGGCAGTGCATAACGATTCATATTTCATCACAACCATAGAATAAAAAATGAGTACATGTGTTTCTCAACTTTGAGTACATTTGGATCGGAGCTATTTTGAGTATGTGACGCATTTAAAATTGAGTACTTTATACTCAATTTTGAGTACCCATTTTTTTAAGTGTATATATATTATATAATGGGAAAATTTAGTTTAGCAAGAAAACGCCTAACAGGTTGAAATTCTTTTTCAGCAATTTATACTAATGTATGGAAACATACTTGAATACTTTTGTACAACCCTGTAGTTTACCTAGAATCTTTATTACACGCTACTATTTAGTTAAAATTTAATTCAAACTAAGACACTCTTAAAACTGCTGAAATCACATTTTCAGAAATTATAATATATAGACGGCCATGTATCCAATTCTTTACGTGACCCTGTATATCATTTTATCTATATTCTACAAACATTTCTTGGTAAATTAAATGCAGTTGAGCGAAAAAAAGCATAACTCATTTAAAAACCACCTTTAAGCAATTTGCGCCCATACCCAGTAATCCTTACGAATACTTTTGTGTAGCCTTGTATAGGAATTATAGCATTTATATGCGCCATATACTATGCATAAATATAGTGAATCATAAAAGAGCATATCATAATTAAAAATACATTTCCAGCAATCATCGCTAATGAACAGTACTTCGGATACAATATAGTATCTGAAATATTTTGTGTGTCCCTGTAAATGCTATATACATATTATTCGTATTATACATGAAATAACTTATAGTATGTAAACCTCAGCGACATATATCAATTTCATTATATGTGAAATTGATTAACACAATTAAAGTATGCCGCAAACAATTCCCTCCACCCCTATATCATTATGTATTTGAATTCCTTTTTTAGCCCTGTAAATGAACAATAACTATTCTTTGCATCGCATAATCGACAGAATGCATATTTTAGTGCACTTCATAAATGCATATAAATGTTATTCTGTTTGAAAGCGTGCGTAAAATCATTAAAAATCATTTGAAACGATTTTTCCCATAGGCCGTAATGCAACGGAAAACTTTTGGCTGTCCCTGTAAATGAACAAAGCATGCTACAAACTTCATTACAAATAGGTACTGTACTATGGTGAACGTCAATAACATCTAAAACTTTCAGGGCAATCCGAGTATATTTTCGAGAGTTAGAGTGCGCACAGACTGCTAGACGGACAGACGGAGAGACAAACCGAAGTCATAAGCACTTTTCAACTTGTGTCCTATATTATGTATCCTGTATTATATGAACTTTAAAAAAATATATACTAAAGCAATTTAATCTATAACTTCCTATCAGGCATGAAAAACACTTTATTTCAATGCTTAAATATCATATTTTACTTTTTAGTGCCAATAATTACGCGTATCATAAACGTAGAAAATGAATTTAGAATAGAAGAAAATTTAATAACCGATTCAGAATGTCTATAATTAAATGTTTGATTAAAATCACAAACAGAGAAAATGCTTACATACAATTTAAAAAAAATAAATATACCAATTTAAAAAACACTAAAAATAATAATTAGAATTTATAATTGTATTATTAAACAACAGCAAACTACAATAGATAAATTAAATGCATTATTAGATTTAACAATATCTCAAAAATATTTCCATATGGTATAAGGAATTCCTATTATTTTATAATTTTGGCAAATGTTAAATCTGAAAACATTGGTTTGGAGATTTAGGATTTTAAAAGACAATTTAAAATATTATTAGCACTAAAAGAAAATTCTTTCAAATGTTTCACTACTGTAATATGTAAAAATACATTTTCCCAGTATAATGTTAATTTCTAATCTGAAACAGTTTCGTAATCTCATGATAATCAAACATCATATTTAACCCCAAAATAATAATAACTATAAGTGTTAGTCATCAAAAAATAGTAAGAAGCCGATAAAATAATTCCAAATCATTGTCGTTCCATACATTTTCAATTTCAAGTAAGAGTAAATTAATGTTTATATTAATTCCAGTATGAATGTAGGCATAAATCAGCATTTTTTTTTCAAGCGATGGCAGATTAAGATATTTTTCTTTACAATTATCGAATTGGAAAATATCGCTTCTGACAGTTAAAGATCAGTCTCTTACAAATATAACATAAAACTATTTAACTCATAATATACAATCAGGAATAAAATATTTAAATTAAATAAGACTTACATATACGTTGCATTAATATCCGTGTATCCTAAAATGGTCATTTACTTATTTTAAAGTGTTGTAGACGTGGTGTTGTTCTAAAAACAGTGAACTATTTCCCGCGTCTTCTCATATTTATTTTTCTGTGGGCAGACGATTTTCAAGCAGGTGGTCTGTTACAGATTATTTGCTTTTCTATACAAGAAATTTGGAACATGAATGCGCAGTAATTTTCTGAAAGCATCGTTAATTAAAATTTTGTATTTGAAGAAATGTCCAATGTATTTAGCCTTTTCTTTTTATCCGTAGCAAATAATTCAAGTTAAAATGTATTGTAAAGTTCTTTTTTTCTAAATAATTATAATAATAATATTCATAATTAGAGTTTGTTAGATAAAACATTGTTTATATTTTTAAAAGGTGTAAAAATAAATTTAATGCTAATAACGAACCCACCCTTTTTTTTCTTTTTTTTTTTTAAGTAAAGTTTGTTTTGCACAAATTTTGTATATTACTTTTATTTTCGGAAAATGCTAATTTTATTTAAAAAGGCTGAAAGAAGTAGAATTTATGACTTTAATACAAATTATAAAAATATTCTATAGCAAGAAATGCATAGATGACTAAACTCTGAAGACTCTTTCTACGTGCTCATTAAAGGGTGCAGATTTAACTGTAATAGAAAATTACTAGTTTGAAACCACAGAAGTGTTTCGAATAATAATGGTCGGTAAAAAAAGAAATAAATAAATAAATTTCCTCCCAGCAAACTAAATATATAAAGTGTATAAATTTAATATTCCTAATTCTAAATATATTATCCAAATGCTAGATAAAACTGAAATCATGAAAATGTATACATTCACTGTCTTAGATATCAAATTGATAAAATATAGCCTGGAAATTTAGTTTATTAATGCTTGTATCTTGCACTTTATTTATTATGCCCCACCCCTCTCCTTTAGTGACAGAATTTACCATTTGCTATCCACTAATATATTTATGCCGCTGTAACTCGTGACTGTTTAAAATATTTCTCTGCATTTTCAAAGATTTTTGAAGTTAATATTTTTGTCACACTGTGACACAATATGGTGGGGTTTTTTTGTCACATATGTGACGTGACGTACGTTACATAGCAGTGACATAACAGTGGCGTCACTATTTTTTTTAATTGCAAGAAAAATATAATTTTACAGTAAATAATATGTTTTAAAGAATTTTCGTAATTTTTTAAAGTTTTCTAAGAAGTTCACATCTCAGTCACAATGTGACATCACTGAGTGGTGGCATTTTGGTCACAGATGTGACGTGACCACAGTGACTTACAGTGACGTCACAACGACGTCACCATGACCATGCATGGTATGACGGTATATACTGGGAAAATTCAGTTTAGCAAGAAAATGCATAACAGGTTGAAATTCATCTTTCAGCAATTTATACTAATAGATGGAAACATACTTTAATATTTTTGTACAACTCTGTAGTTTATCTAGTACCTTTATTATCTGCCGCTATTTAGCTAAAATTTAATTCAAACTAAAACACGCTTAAAACTACTGAAATTACATTTCCAGTAATTATCACCCATAGATGGCCATGTATCCAACTCTTTGCGTGGCCCTGTATATCATTTTATAAGTATTCTACAAATATTTCTTGGTACACTAAAATCAGTTCAGCCTAAAAATGCATAACCCACCTTTAAGCAATTTATGTTCATACCCAGTAACCTTTACGAATTCATTTCTGTAGATCTCTATATGAACTATAGCATTTATATGCGCTTTATAGCGTGCATAAATGTAGTGAAAAAGTAGGTAAGTGTGATCACACATCGCACAGAGGGTTTCGTTTAATATTCCTTTCAAAACACTTTATCCTTTTGAAAAATCTGTTAGTTCAAAATTTCGCAACCAGGGTCGCACTCTATTCTAAACAAACCTCTATCCGAACGAAACTCCGTTTTATAGACTATCCGTAGATATATTAGTCGAGGGGATTGCGCCGAAAGCTCCCGAGATTAGTAGGCGTCCGTGGCGGTAAAAAGTGGAACTAAAATATGTAAGACAATGGTGCATAATATGAAAGAATGGTCAAAGAGGTGTTGGCAAAAGTTGGAAAAGTGCTCCCCTGGAGAAAAGGGCGGAGGTTAAAAAAATTGCTTAAAATACACAAGTTAGAGCCAGCAGGAGTAATTAATATAAGACTTTTTGAAAATTTTATGATTCGCCGTGTGGTCTGAGGTGCTCAGCTATACGTATGCAAAAATTCTTGTCTCCAACTTAATTAGGGGCTTTCTTAGAAAGAATTGCTTAAAATACATATGTGGTAGCTCAAAGGGTTTAACGTAAGATTTTTTCAAGATTTTATGATTTTGTCGCCTGTCCTCAGGTGTACTGCTATAAGTATGCAAAATTTCAAATCTTCAATTTAATAAGGGGCTCAGTTAGAAAGAATTGCTTAAAATACGCATGTCGGAACCGAAAGGGTTAAATGCATGATTTTTCAAAGTTTTATGATTTGTCGTATGATATGTGTTGTTCAGCTATAAATATGTAAAATTTCACGCATCCAACCTAAATAGGGACTCACATAGAAAGAATCGTTTAAAATACACACGTGGGAGCTCAAAAGATTAAATGTACGGCTTTTTCTAAATTTTATGGTGTGTAATTTGATGCGAGGTGTTCAGCTATAAGAATGCAAAATTTCACGCCTACAACCTAAATAGGGGCTCACTTAATAAGAATTGTTTGAAATACACATATGGGAGCCCAAAGGGTTAAATGTACGACTTTTTCAAAATTTGTTGATTTGTCGTTTAATGTGAGGTTTTCAGCAATAAGTATGCAAAATTTCACACCTCCAACCTAATTAGGGCTCACTTAGAAAGAATTGTTTATAATGCACATGTGGGAGCCCAAAGGGTTAAATGTACGACTTTTTCAAAATTTTATGATTTTTCGTATGATGTGTGGTGTTCAGCTATAAGTATGCAAAATTTCAAGTCTGCAATATGTATAGTTTCTGAGAACGGGCTCTGTGACAGACGGACAGCCAGACAGCCAGACAGAAGAGAGAGACGAATAGGGTTTCGTCAGATGAACGAAACCCTAAAGAAATGCATATCATAATTAAAAATGCATTTCGAGCAATCATTACTAATAACTAAAATTGAACTGTTTACTAAAAAGGTGCATAAAAATTTATTAAAATATACCGTTACAATATGAACTGGTCTTTAAAAACTTAAAAACCATTGATGTTAAAATCATAATGAAACAGAAAAAGATTATTCCTGAGATGTTTCGATCGCTAACGCGATCATTTTCAAAGGATACTTTCACTTTAATGTCGCATTCACTGAGCTATTTATACACCAGTCTGGGAAAAAAGGGTCAGTCTATTGTTTGTTGGGGGTGTCTATGAAGTTTTTTCGTTCCAATGCTGAAGTGTTAGATATTTTCAAAATGTTAAACCAAATATGAGGTATCTCTCTATTCTAAAAAAAAGTAACTACCGCTGTCACCGCCGCCGCCGCCGCCGCCGGTTTTGAATTTTTTGTGACCGGAGGTATTTCTTCGTTAATATTGAGAAAAATAATGCATACAAAAATATGAAAATCAGTGGTTTTATACAGAAATGTTTGATAAACACGCTGATGGAGACAGTTTTCAAATCGAAGAATTATTTTAAGAGATATTTAATGCTAAAGTTGGACAAAATCGTTCCACTAAAAACGTTTTATAGCAGCAAAAACTATACATGGCAGTGTAATCATTTTTAGATCATTTTATGCGTTAGAATTTGCCGGAGTGCAGATTGCATTAATTTTTTTATTTTGACTCATTTTTTCAGGTTTTATTTCTATTTTAAATTCAAATTTTCAGCATTTCTAGAGATATTTTTTACAGATTTCAGAAAATTGTACTAATTTAAACTGTTGCCAACTGTATAAAAAGCGCAAGCAATAATGTTTGCTTCAAATTAAAAATTTATTTACACGTGACTATTATAAACAGGAAAAAAACTTTCAAATTAGAATTAAATAATTATGTATAAAAAGCAGGAACTTATTAAAAATTACGTCATAAAAAGTATACAGGTGAATTTTAAAAGAGAAAGGATATTGTAAAATAATAAATTCATTAACATGCGTTAGAAGTCTTAGGAGAAATTACGTCATATGTACGTCACATTATAGTTATTACATAAAATGAACACAAAATAATATTGCAAAAAAGTTTAAATTTAGTAATTGCGCTAGACATTTATTTAATATTTTGAGAGGATATTTTCAACTATTTTTGTTAGGAAAGCGCAAATAATATTTCATTGCTAACAAAAGTACTTTCATGCGATTATTTAAAAGAGAAAGAATAGCTTGGTAAAAATTACGTCAGATTAAAAACGATTAATTTAAAATGTCTCATTTAAAAGAACTTTCTTTTCGCTTTGTTAAAAAATACCAGGAGACAAAGACTCTGTTTACTTAATTCCTTTTATATTAGCTTATTTTGAAATGTTGTTACACGTGTCTACGTCATCAAGTTATTTTTATTTCGACGTTTTATTTGTATTTTTATTAATGTTGTACGAATTTATTTGTTCTTTCGTTATTTAAAATAAAAAATTATGTCAATTTGTATAATTTGGCGAGTGGTTTGGCGATTTATATAATTTGGCGAAATTGGTCGACGGGATAATCAAGTAGTACCGCAGCGGATTTGGCGTTAAAATTCCCCAATCAAAGAGAAATGGATAGAAATTCGTTTATAGGGAGATCGCCACTGTTTTTTAAATTATAATTCAATCTTTCGAAATCTTTTTAAAGCCGATCAAATTAGCGTGCATTTAGAGCCTGCGGTGTCTGGACGGGGGTTGGCGAGCGTAGCTCGTAGGGCCGAGCCCCCTAGTATTATAAGATAAAACATCGTTACATACATTATTTTCTTTACTTAAAATTTCCAACGATTCCCAAATTTTCAAAGCATAATGATCAGATGTAGGTAAAATAACTCTTGCGTTTTCGAAATCTTTTTTTAAATTTTGGCGTTGATTTAATCTGGAAAGTGCTGTAGACGGTCGGTTAAACTTGATATCTCTCATGTGCTTCCCCAATCTTTCTTTAAATTTTCGAGTGGTCATACCTATGTAGCTTAACTCCTTCTGATTTTCCGTTTGAAATGGGATAGAATAAACACCTGCAATTTCCTTATTAGGTATGGGATCAGTTTTCCTTTCAATTAGAGTTTTTAGTTTTGTAGGAGGTTTGGCTATTAAATTGATATCAAATTTCCTTAAAGCGTATTTTAATCTTTCATATAATCTTGGTACGTAATCGAAGGTACAGATTCTAAGTTCTCTCTTGTTTATTCTTTCTTTTTGATTTTTCTGCTTTATTTCATAAATTAATTTATTTATGTTTTGAGGGGAAAATCCGTTTTCTATTGCAATGTGTTTAATTGTATTTAATTCATTTTGTTGGTACTTTTCACTGCAAATATCAAAGGCTCGTTTTACGTAAAATCTGTAAGCCGCAATTTTATATTTGAAAGGGGAGTTACAGTCATAAGAGATGGTGTTATTCGAACGGCAATGCTTCCTTTATACTCTTCTTTCTATTTTCCCCTCATCCATATTTCTTATTAGTTCTGTATCCAGGTATGGTAAAAACCCATCATTTTCTACTTTCAAGGTGAGTTTAATGTTCGTGTCTATTTCATTAACTTTCACTAAAAACTCATTTAAGGTTTGTATGCCATGATCCCAAACTATAAACACATCGTCTACATAACGGATCCATAGCGTTGGTTTTACTTCAAAATTTTCCATTATTTGATTTTCTATAAGTCTAAGCTTCAGCTCCGACATTAAACCTGAAATGGGCGATCCCATTGGAGCTCCCTCAGTTTGTCTGTAAAATTTATCATTAAAAATAAATACATTATTTTGCGCCACTAAATTGATTGCTGATTTAAGTGTAATCTGTGTGTCCTTACTAAAAGCTTGGATATTATCAATTGAATCTTCTATAATTTTCACAACCTCTTTGATGTCTATTGATGGATAGAGAGAAACTACATCTAGACTAGCAAGTATACTATTATGATTTACTATAATATCTTTAATTTTCTTAATTAATGCTTTTGTAGAGTCAATTACGTAATCTGAGGGCGGAATAATTGTTTTCAGAAATGGCACTAATGCTTTTTCAATTCCATAAGTAGTGGCCGAGCATTTCGACACTATGGGCCTAAGGGGGGAGTTCTCTTTGTGATCCTTTAGACGATTAATCAGTCTAGGGGTAACTGCAGTTTTATTAATTTTTACAAAATTTTTCATCTCTGCCGGCCATTTACCATTCTTGATTAAATCCCGTGCTTTACCACTGATATTGACATTAGGATCTCTTTTCAGTTGTACACATTTCATCTCCCTGATGCATGCTTCCATTTTTTCGATGTAATCTTTAGTGTTTCGAATGGCTAAATTATTTGACTTGTCTGTTTGAATGATAATACTATCTGTGTTCGATTTTAACTGTTTTACGATTTTATAATGCTTATCGTGTTGATTTATTGGCTTTTTTAAGTATGCTGTAACATTATTATGAAGAAGGCTCCTAATCTCGTCTCTCCTTCCCGGTGGGGCAACCAGCGAAATTCTTTCACAGTTTGTAACTATAGACTTCAAATTCACTTCATTTTCAAACATATATTTTGGACCTAGTCCTAAAACTTTATGTTCATCCTCATTCCTGACTTTATCTGATAAATTAATGTATGAGAGTGGTTTCTTAATTGGTTTAATAGGAGTAGCTAACTTTAAACTGTTTATTTTATTATAAATAGTCCTCTATTTAGCTTGCCGCTGAATGTTTCTAAAAAGTTCCAAAATAGGTTGAAAATCATCGAAATCCCTGTCGTTCAGTAATTTTGTTCATTTACCATACATTTCTAAACATTTTATTGAAATACGGTCCACAGTTTTAAACTTAATTCTGATGTACGATTTTAAGCACTTCATTTCAAAATCCTTTTTTATCGATGGTAGTAGCTGGTTAACAAGTTGATTATGGCATCTTAAAAATTTCGGAATGATCTTATTATATTTGCACAGCTGTAAAAACTTTAAGTTTGCGACTTCTCTGTCCAGCCTTAAACATTCGTATTTGTATCTTCGTTTCAAAATATTGCATTCCATATTCATATCCAGTATCGATTATTATCTAACTGAAAAACATAGAACTCAAATGAGCTCAGAGTGGAATGACAATTTTAGTTATTTTAACGCAAGGTGAACTTGTCATTCCACTCTGAGCTCATTTGAGTTCTATGTTTTTCAATCATTACTAATATACAGTAATTCGGATACAATATAGTATCTGAAATCTTATCATATACACCGCAAAAAATTTCCCCTATACCATTATGAACGGAATTCTTTTATGTGGCCCTGTAAAAATGAGCAATAACTATTCTTTGCATCGCATATTCAACAGAATGTATATTTTAGTGGACTTCATAAATGAATATCAATTTTACTATGTTTGAAAGAGTTACTACACCATTAAAAATCATTTGAAACGAATTTTTCCCATTGGCCGTAATGTAACGGAAAAGTTTTGACTGTCCCTGTAAATGAACTAAACATGCTACCAACTTCATTTGAAATAGGGAACGTGCTATGGTAGAGGTCACTAACATCCAAAAATTTCAGAACGATCCGAGTATATTTACGAGAGTTAGAGCGTGGAAAGGCGGCCAGACGACAGACGAACAGACAAACCGAAGTCATACAAAGTGTTAAAAAGGAGCAAAATTTTCTGAAATATTCACCATCCTAAAACTCAAACCTAGTATAAAAGATTATAGTTGACCCTTAAATTGCTTTAACTCATAACTAAAACCTTCAATGTTTGTAGACACTGTTAATTAAAAATAATAATAATAATAACTAGGTGGCTCTGCCCCCTACGAGCTACGCTCGCCAACCCCCGTTCAGGCACACCAAAATCCAAAAAGCACGCTAATTTGATCGGCTTTAAAAATATTGAATTAAAAAAAAAAAAAGTATCGATCTCTCTGTAAAAGTGTTTCCATTCGTTTACCTTGGATTGGGGATTTTTAAGGCCAAATCTGCTGCTGTTAAGAGATACAATGGCTGTTTTCGTATTTAATTAAAAAAATTACTTAAACATTTGAAAATAAGCTAATGTAAAATGAATTAAGTAAACAGTGTCATTGTCTCCCGATATATTTTAACAGCGCTATAAGATAGTTCTTTTAAATAATTCATTTTAAATGTATCGTTTTAAATCTGCACATGTATCGTAATTTACACCAAAGTTTTATTTCTCTTATTAATATTCACGTGAAAATACTTTTGTTGTCAGAAGGAAATATTATTTGCGCTGTCTTCGAATCCACGATAGTAGTTGAAAAGATTATTTCAAAATATCTCTCGCAAATATATTTTTTAATTTAAATAGTTTTGCCATATTTTTTGGCCATTTTAAATATGACATAATTTCCTCTATTTACAAGTTTTAACGCATAATAATGATTTTTTTTATTTTAGCATTTTGTTTCTCTTTTAAAATTCAAGTATAAATATGGTTCCCCAGCTAAAAATGAACTGCAGAAATTCTACAAAAAAAACCGCAGTTGGAAAACTGCGGTGATTTGGCCGATTCCACTACAGATTTTTTGCGGTCAATAGAACTACAAAATTACCGCAGTTTACTAACTGCAGTAATTTAGCAGTTGTATTGACCACAAAAATTCTACAGAAAATTTATAGTTATATCAATATTAAAAATTCTGTAGAAATTTCGCAGTTTTATTGACCGCAAAAATTCTGTAGTGGAATCGGCCAAATCACCGCAGTTCTCCAACTGCAGTTTTTTGTAGTTATATCGACCTCAAAAATGTAGTTTTTTTTACTGAGCCTCCACTTTGCCTCCCTGAGGAAAGTGCCCTCAGAGGGGCAAAGTAGTGCACGGAGCAGCGGAAATAGATAAAATGATTAAGCGGTCACAGGTTTGGGTGTCGGCAAAATGTAGGAAAGTGCCCTCCAAAGGGGGGGGGGGGAATTAGTGGATGGAGCACCAGAAATGCATAAAATGATTAAGCGGTCACAGGCCTTACCAACGATATGTCACATGACGGGTATCGGAAAAATTTAGTAAAGTGCCCCACAAGGGGGGCAAAGCAGTGGGCAGAGTACCAAAAGTACATAAAATGATTAAGCAGCCAAAGGCCTTTCCAACGATATGTTACATGACAGGTGTCGGGAAAATATAGTAAAGTGCCCCCCTGGGGGGGCAAAGTGGTGGGTGTGGTACCGAAGTGCATAAAATGATTAAGCGGTCACAGGTCTTTCCAACGATATGTTACATGACGGGTATCTGCAAAATTTAGTAAAGTGCCCCCCCGGGGGGCAAAGTGGTGGCCGGGGTACTGGAAGTGCATAAAATGATTAAGCGGTCACAGGCCTTTCCAACGATATGTCACATGATGGGTGTCCCAAAAATTTAGGAAAGTGCCCCCAGGGGGGCAAAGTAGTGGGCGGAGTACCGGAAGAGCATAAAATGATTAAGCAGCCAAGGGCCTTTCGAACGATATGTCACATGACGGGTGTCGGGAAAATTTAGTAAAGTACACCCCTGGGGGACAAGGTCGGGGGTGGGGGAGGAGTACCGGAAGTGCATAAAATGATTAAGCGGTTACAGGCCATTCCAACGATATGTCACATGATTAGTGTAAAAAATTTTTAGGAAAGTGCCCCCCTAGGGGGGCAAAGCAGTGGGCAGAGTTCCGAAAGTACATAAAATGATTAAGCAGCCGAAGGCCTTTCCAACGATATGTTACATGACAGGTGTCGGGAAAATTTAGTAAAGTGCCCCCCCTGGGGGGCAAAGTGGTGGGTGTGATACCGAAGTGCATAAAATGATTAAGCAGTCACAGGTCTTTCCAACGATATGTTACATGACGGGTATCTGCAAAATTTAGTAAAGTGCCCCCCCGGGGGTCAAAGTGGTGGGCGGGGTACTGGAAGTGCATAAAATGATTAAGCGGTTACAGGCCATTCCAACGATATGTCACATGATTAGTGTCAGAAAATTTTAGGAAAGTGCCCCCCTAGGGGGGCAAAGCAGTGGGCAGAGTACCGAAAGTACATAAAATGATTAAGCAGCCGAAGGCCTTTCCAACGATATGTTACATGACAGGTGTCGGGAAAATTTAGTAAAGTGCCCCCCCTGGGGGGCAAAGTGGTGGGTGTGATACCGAAGTGCATAAAATGATTAAGCAGTCACAGGTCTTTCCAACGATATGTTACATGACGGGTATCTGCAAAATTTAGTAAAGTGCCCCCCCGGGGGGCAAAGTGGTGGGCGGGGTACTGGAAGTGCATAAAATGATTAAGCGGTCACAGGCCTTTCCAACGACATGTCACATGACGGGTGTCGGAAAAATTTAGGAAAGTGCCCCCCAGGGGGCAAATTAGTGGGCGGAGTACCGGAAGTGCATAAAATGATTAAGCAGCCAAGGGCCTTTCGAACGATATGTCACATGACGGGTGTCGGGAAAATTTAGTAAAGTACACCCCTGGGGGGGCAAAGTCGGGGGTGGGAGAGGAGTACCGGAAGTGCATAAAATGATTCAGCAGTCACAGGCCATTCCAACGATATGTCACATGACAGGTGTTAGCAAAATTTAGGAAAGTACCCACCAGGGGGGGCAAAGTGGTGGGCAGAGCACCAGAAGTGCATAAAATGATTAAGCAGTCACAGGCCTTTTCATTGATATGTCACATGAGGGGCTATGGCAAAATTTAGAAAAATGCCTACCACGGGGGAGGGGCTGGCGGGGAGAGGGACACGAAGGTGCTAATACAAATAAGCAGCCACACACCTTTCCAAAGGTATGTCACATGATGCATGTCGGCAAAATTTAGGAAAGTACCCAACCCCCCCCCCCCCCTGGTGTGAATGTAAAGGGAGGGTCATCGTAAGTACATAACATGAATAAGTGGTAAGAAATTTGCTTATTACACAATCTTTCGAGGAAATACACATATTTCGCACGACCTTTTGAAGAAATTCACTTATTTTACACGATCCTTTGGCAAAAATCTTAGTTTTCTACGACCTTTCAAAGAAATTTGCATATTACACGATCTTTCGAAGAAATTTGCATATTTTGCACGATCTTTCGAAGAAATTTGCATATTTCACACGATCATTTGACGAAATACACATTGTTTTCGCGATCATTTGACAAAAATCACATTTTTTCGCGATTCTTTGACAAAATTAGTGTTTTTTCCGTGACCTTTCAAAGAAATTTGCATATTACATGGTCTTTCGACAAAATTCGCATATTTTACACAATCCTTTGGCAAAAATCACATTTTTTCGCAAGATCCTTTGAAGAAATTCACATATTTTCCACGATCTTTCAATGACATTTGCATTTTTTCTGCGATCATTTGACAAAAATCATATTTTTTTGTGATTCTCTGGCAAAATTCGCGTTTTTTCCACAAAATTTCAACGAAATTTGCATATTACACTATCTTTCGACAAAATTTGCATATTTCGCACGATCTTTCAAAGAAACTTTCATATTTCACACGATCTTTCGAAGAAATTCACATAT
This sequence comes from Maratus speciosus, assembly GCA_963932465.1. Lineage (NCBI taxonomy): Eukaryota > Metazoa > Arthropoda > Arachnida > Araneae > Salticidae > Maratus > Maratus speciosus. The sequence continues at coordinate 52,410,148 of OZ010792.1, forward strand.
TTTACACGATCATTTGACGAAATATGCATTTTTTTCGCAATCATTTGACAAAAATCACATTTTTTCGCGATTCTTTGACAAAATTCTTGTTTTTTCTGTGACCTTTCAAAGAAATTCGCATATTACATGGTCTTTCGACAAAATTCGCATATTTTACACGATCCTTTGGCGAAAATCACATTTTTTTGCAAGATCCTTCGAAGAAATTTGCATTTTTTCTGCGATCATTTGACAAAAATCATATTTTTTGTGATTCTTTGGCGAAATTCACGTTTTTTCCACGACCTCTCAAAGAAATTTGCATATTACCCGATCTTTCGACAAAATTTGCATATTTCGCACGATCTTTCGAAGAAATTCACATATTTTACACGATTATTTGACGAAATACGCATTTTTTTGCGATCATTTGACAAAAATCACATTTTTTCGCGATTCTTTGACAAAATTAGTGTTTTTTCCATGACCTTTCAAAGAAATTCGCATATTACATGGTCTTTCGATGAAATTCGCATATTTTACACAATCCTTTGGCGAAAATCACATTTTTTCGCAAGATCTTTCAAAGAAATTCGCATATTTTCCACGATCTTTGAACGACATTTGCATTTTTTCTGCGATCATTTGACAAAAGTCATAAATTTTTGTGATTCTTTGGTGAAATTCGCGTTTTTTCCACGACCTTTCAAAGAAATTTGCATATTACACGATCTTTCGACAAAATTTGATCTTTCGAAGAAATTTGCATATTTCACACGATCATTCAAAGAAATTCAAATTTTACATGATCATTTGACGAAATATGCATTTTTTTCGTGATCATTTGACAAAAATCGCATTTTTTTTGCGATTCTTTGACAAAATTCGTGTTTTTTCCGTGACCTTTCAAAGAAATTCGCATATTACATGGTCTTTCGACGAAATTTGCATTTTTTCCACGATCTTTCAATGACATTTGCATTTTTTCTGCGATTATTTGACAAAAATCATATTTTTTGTGATTCTTTGGCGAAATTCACGTTTTTCCCACGACACTTCGAAGAAATTCGCATATTACACGATCTTTCGATGAAATTCGAGCATTTTGCACGACCTTTTGAATAAACTTGCATATTTTACACGATCTATTGGCAAAAATCATGTTTTTTTGCAATTCTTTGATGGAAATCGTGTCTTTTTCGTGATCCTTTAATGAAAATCTCAATTTTCCGGCAATCCTTTGACGAAAATTGCATTTCCCAGCGATCCTTTGACGAAAATTGCGTTTCCCAGCGATCCTTTGACGAAAATTGCGCTTCCCAGCGATCCTTTGACGAAAATTGCGTTTCCCAGCAATCCTTTGACGGGAGTCGCATTTTTTCCTGTAATCCTTTGACGAAAATCGCATTTTTCCCATGATTCTTTGACATTAATTGCATTTTTTCCATGATCCTTTGACAATTGTGCTCAATTTGGTGTGGTTCGTAGTCACGTTTTTGTTATATTTCCTACACTCCCACTACAACCCTTCCCTCATTAAAAATGTTAACAAATTTTAATGCATATTTGTATTGATCCCAGGAATAATAAAATTCAATGCTGAAAAAGCGGAATTCCGCGTTTCTGCAGTAAAGTAAAACGTCTGAAAACATCTTTCGATTACATAGTTTCTGAACACAAACACCTGCTAGTTTCATGCATTTCCAAACAAAAATAATTTAAAACGTATGTCATAAAGTTGCCTCTTTGGATTTGAGAACACCCATAATGAAAAGCATTCACCATAACAAATGCACAGGGATAAATTCAGTCAGGAGATGCAGCGTTCCCACATCATATATATATATATATATATATATATATATACATACATAGATATAATGCTAATAATGTATTATACTTAAATTGAAGGATGACATTTATAAAAATATTTTACTCAAATTTTTCCGATAGATTTCAGTACAATTAAAAAAAAAAAAAAAAAAAAAAAAAAAAAAAACAGAGCAAACATAAATACGTCAATTTTTTTAAATTGAACAGAACTGAAATTATCAATGCAAGTTTGAAAATATGAATTTCATAAAGTACGATAAATGTCACATATAATTTTTCTTTAAAAAAAATCCCAAAACTTCCTTAAATAAAATTGCACATAACAAAACTTTTTCAAAGAAAATTACGTCATAAGAACAGTTATTACTTTGTTCATTCTGACACTATTTTCTAGGTGTGCCCACTTGAGGAGAAAAGTAATGTGAAGCTCCCTAATTTTTAGATAATTTCATATATAAACATCAAGCAAACACAATTCTATATTATTAATTGAAAAAATTCTAAAATGCCTATAAATTAGTGATTTGGGGACAAATCTACAACTAATGTCACAAATAATGGCTGTTTGTTTACATCAGATGAATCAGAGATTAAGGGTAATGTTTACATTAATGTCGAGATTATAAGTAATTTAAGGGGGAACAAATGTCATATCTTTCCGTCGAAAGAAAATTTGCAAAATTTGTCAGTCAGTTGTATGAAAATATCTCAAAATTCATCTATCAGTCGCAGATCAAAAGTTAATTATTTTTTTCAGTCAGACATGAAAAAAAAATGCAAGTTTTGTGACTCTGTCACAGAATGAAAATACTAAATTCACAAATCAGTCATAAAAAATATTGCAAACTTTTAACAATTGAAGCATTAATTAATCAAACAATCACTTACCTGTAGTGTTTTTAGGTATTTTATGAATTGTTATTAATAATAATCTCAACTTTTTGTATTAAATAATAAAGAGCTAAAAATAATATGAAGCAAAGTAATGGCTTGATGATAAAGAATATGCAAAACAGAAAAGAAAATCTGTGACGACCGCTGCCAGTCTTGAACTTTCTGCAAACTGGCGTCGGAAAAAACCCCCACCCGTATATGACATCTGTGCCCATGCAAGTACATGCACTTTCTAAACTTAATCTTTTGGAGATTTTTTTTTAAATATCTCGTTTGCATTCCCATGCTTTTGTTTGCATTGGGTAACTAAAGACGATCTCTAAAATACACTTTTTTTTTTTTTTTTTTTTTTTTTTTTTTTATGAGGACGTTAATCTTTTTCAGACAAAAATAGCTTCAGAAAAAAAACCTGCAAACAAAATCAAAAAAGTAAAAAACGGCTGTTGTAAAGATCGACCTCAGCTGGCATACAGAATAATTTCAAAATATGGAAATGCAAATGAGATACTTTTAAAAAAATTTCTTATAAGATTAATATTACAGGGCAGGCGTTTTCATGTGAGTGAAGTAACCTCTTAAGTAAGTAGTGGAGATTCTTTGCAAAAATCGACTTCATACTGTATAGTATTGTGTTTACTCTCATAATAGTCGCACTTTTTTTTGCCAAATTTTTATTGTGAAAGTCTAGGTGCAACTATTATGCGGAGAAATCCACTGCATAATATTGTACACTGAAATGCTGAAACATTACTGGTATAAAAAACACATAATAAAATTAGTAACTTACCAAATGTTTCCAGATTATGTGATGTTTATTAAATACCATTTTCTTTTTATGGTAATATTTTTATAGATGTAAAATTTACAAATAATCTTTGTGAAAATTTAAACAAAAAATTATCATAATAAATTTCTTTTACTAAAGGTTTCAGTATCACTATTGTAATGAGAGTCGGTGTCTCAAGAATCTCCGTCATTCCATAAAATGTCATCTTCGCTTCCGTCCAAAGCGTCAAAGATACCCATCTTCTTAAACTTTTTTGGAAATTATATCGCTTGTCATTAAAGCCAAGCTTTGTAATGTCCAACTACACATTAGTTCCAGGAATGGGCGCCTTACTTTTCCACTGGGAATTTTCTCGTTGTTCCCATTGATTATCCAATATCCATATACTCGTCTTATATTGTCTTGCAGAATCTCTGTGACTCCTCCGGGAATTATCACAAGATCTGTTTTGCCTTCTGAAAGTTTTTTCTTTACATCATCAACAAAATGTCTTCGGAAACTATCAAGTACCAGCATGGCTGTTTTTTTGAGCAATGCTCAAGACCTTTTCTTCCAAACGTTGCGAACCCAATATTTCATAATTTTTTCATCCATTCAATTCATGAAAAGAAAATAGTTTGACGATTTTTTCTGCTTCAAATCAGGGGTGAGACTATTACACAAGTAAACACGGCAGTCTATTGAGTGCTGCTTTTCAGAATTGCTGAGCATCGAATACCAAGTACTAGTGTATACTAAGGAAGAAACATTCATGCACACACTCTAATCAATACTGACCACTCGACTGGGGGCAGAATTTTTTTTAAAAGAAGTTACCAGACAAATTTAAAAGAAAAATTGCTTAAATTAAAAACATTGAAAAGTGGGAAGGTTAAGTTCCAGGCAAAGCGTTATAAGTAAGCGAACAAACATAATGCTGGAATCAGGCGTAAATTAACATAGTTGCGCCACCTTGTGGATGGAGTGATAATTCACATACGCGGGATTTTAGTGGCGCGTATTTCCTAAATATTCAGTCGCTCATGGAAATTAATTTTGTTTGCCACATTTATTGCAAAATAATGGCGTAGCGAGAGGGGAACCTACACGCACTTGACACCACGAAGTTTTCTTTGCTTTATCAGAAAAACTTCAGTTATTAATCAAGCTGAAAAAAACTTTATAATTTTAGTGGTGTCAGTAAGAAAATAGTTTGGTATTTGCCTGTAGTTCACACTCCATCCGCTACGTAGCGCATAACCTTGATTGATGTGACCTCGCTTTTAATCCTGCGGTTACTTCTCCCATTTAAGATAGGACGCTTACTTATATCGCTTTGGTTCCAGGTCATTGGACAACCGCTGTGGCTTCAAGTTTAATCTTCAGCAGCAGTTGAGGGTAGGCAGATTTAAAAAAAAAAAAATAGATGTAAGATTTTTGCATTGTCTGAAAAATACTTTTTCTGTTTACTTTTAAAATTTAATTTTATTCCAAAATTTAATAAGTCATGCACATTGTTTTAAAATGTTTAAAACCAGCAGCACTACTTGAAAAGTTACATTAAATAACCCGATCAATACACACACAAAATAAAAAACTATTCAATAAAAAACTTAGATTATTGAACTCTTTTCCTCTGTAGTAACAATAAATTACTTAAATTTACACTAACTAGCTTTTAATCAGCTACACCTCTATTATTCTTTAAAGAAAAACCAAAAAATATACATATAAATAGTATCTTGCACCTACAAAACCTCCTCCAAAATATTTTATTGGTGCGACTTTTATTTTCTTCTGTTGAATAGTATATCCGAATTTTTTAAAAAGGGAACACTTTTTTGGAAGTATAATAGTCCTTTCAAAAAGAGAGATCAAGCTCGGTACATAATTTAGCAATCTTAAATATACATTCTAAAAGAATAATCAAAGTATTATACGGACAAGTCAGATTTAAAAAATAGTATACGAACACGAACGCAAAAACCGAACGGGCATGGTGTCAGTTCTTTAAAAAATTAGCTCGGTACATAATATTCGCAATGTTATGGTTATTGACATTCATTTAAAAATAATAATAATAATAATTAACGCGAAAGCATAATACGAACAAAAGGGGCTATGAAAAAAAGACGAAGGTCGAATCGCGAGTCACATGCATTGTAAATAAAACATTCCGCCTAGATCGAAAGTTGAGTTGTACGAGCACTACTGCCTCATCCGCCGGAATCCAAATAGATTTTTCGCTGTTAGCGAAACGAGATCGACCAATCAGAGAGCTTGCTTCCTTAAAACAGGGAAAAGTTCGCGAAATGTGAGCTTCTGATTGGTCAATCTCGTTTCGCTAACAGCGCAAAATGTATCTGCATCCCAGACAGAATTCAGAATAAATAATATTATTTAAATAATATTAATTTATTATATATTATTAATAATTATTAATTATAAATAATAATTATTAATTATTTAAATTATATTATTCATATTATGTAACATATAATTAATATAATATTAAATATCAATAATTATTAATTATAAATATTATTAATAATTATTAAATCAATTATAATTAAAAATTAATTTAAATAATAAATATTTATTTACAGTCAGAAATGCAGCCTCAGCTGCGTGAACAATAATCAAATATTCCAATGTAAATTTAAAATAAAATATTTAATAAGAATTATTTTTTTTTTCATTCGTTTTTATAAAGTAGAAGTAATTTTCATACGAACTGGGAGTCATGTATTTTCGGGGAGAAGGGCAAATTGTGCATTTAGTAAATCCGGGTCCGGGTGTGCTATGAAAAAGAAAAAAAAGGGGGAGGGGGATGCCTCCTCATTGGATTTTGAAATTAAAGTAAAAAAAAAAAATTCTGCTTTTGAAAAACACAGTAGAATTTATTCCTTTCGAGTATGTTTAAAAAAAAGGAAGCTGGAATTTTCCGTTTAGGGGAGGAGGGGGGCATAGGAGAGCAACTACCCTCCCTAGATTTTGAAGTAAGTAACTAATTTTATTTTCTTATTTTGAAAAACATAATAAAATTTATTCTTTGCGAGTGACTAAAAAAAAAGAAACCAAGAATTTTCCGTCAGGAGGCGGCGGGGGGGAGGGGGGGACTTATAGAACAGTCACTTGTTCCTCCCAGGATTTTAAAATATAAGTAACTAATTTTTTTTCTACCGGTTTTGAAATTGTGAAATTTATTTAATTCGACTAACTTAAATTAAAAGAGGAACTAAAAAGTTTCAGTTGAGGGAACGGTATAGGAGGCCCATTGCCCTTCCCTGTATTTTGAAATTGTATAAACTAAATTTTCTTTTTTTCCTATTTTGAAAACATAGAAGAATTTATTTTTTTTCGAGTAACTTAAAAAAAAAAAGAAACAAGAATTTCCGTTTAGGGGAAGGTGGCATAGGAGACCAATTACCTCTCCCTAGATATTTCAATTTAAGTAACCCAATTTTTTCTCTCCTGTTTTGAAAAACATAGTAAAATTTATTCTTTGCGAGTAACTTAAAAATTAAGGTAACCAAAATTTTCCGTTAAAAGAGGGGAGCCTAGGGGAAGTCATTGTTGCTCCCTGGATTTTGAAACATATATGTAACTGAATTTTCTTTTTCTCCGATTTTGTACATAGTAAAATTTATTTATATTCAGAAACTTAAAATAAAAGAGAAGCAGTATATCAGAAATATCAGTTGAGCGGGGGAAGGGGGGGGAGGGGGGGAAGGGGGGTAGGAGAAAAAAGCCATTTCCCTTCCCTGGATTTTGAAATTTAAGTAATTAAATTTTCTTTTTTTATGAAATGCATAGTAAAATTCATTCTTTTTCAGTATTTTAAAATAAAAGAAATAAACAAATTCCGTTAAGGAGGGGTGGGGGGGGGGGGTGGAAGGCCCATTGCCATCCCTGAAGTCTGAAATTTAATTAACGGAAATATCTTATTTTCTCCGATTTTGAAAAAATAGTAAAATTTATTTATTCCGAATAACTTAAAATTAAACAGAAACTATGATGTTTCTGTTGGGGGAGAGATTCACCCCCCCCCCCTATATCTCACTCTTGGTAGTTAATTTTCGGTCGATTTTTTTTTCATGTTTATGTATTTAAACTTTATCTTAAAGTCAGGTTAAAAAGAGTTCTTTTTTTTTTTGGGGGGGGGGGGGGGGGCGGAGCTGTAACCCGAGGACGGCATTCTCTTTCGGACTTTGAAATTTAATTTTAACGAAATTTTCTTTTTCTCTGATTAACACATAATAAAATTTATTCCTTTCGGACAACTAAAATAATTAAACACTAAGAGAAAAAGACGAACTGGTAAAATTATGAGATAAAATTACTTCAATACTGCAGCATTACTACAGACGCAAAATCTCATTATTTTAAAAGTTTATGATGACTTCAGATAAACTATAGTATTTTTGAAGTTGATAGCACAGAGTATTTTTAAAACAAAGTACCACAAAATTACGCCACATTAGCCGCAGAATTTCTAAAGTATTTTCACAGTCGAGATTGCACTACAGAAAATCTATAGTTGACTATAGAAAAACCTCAAAAATACTCCACTTCTGTAGAAAAACTGCAGTTCATTTTTAGCTGGGATCTTATGGCGTAATTTTCCTGCTTTTAACATGTAATCATTTAATTCCAATTTTAAAGCTTTTTTTCTGTTTATAATAGTCACGTGTAAATATTTTTTTTTTAATTTGAAGTAAACATTATTGTTTGCGCTGTTTATACAATTGGCAACAGTTTACATTAATAACATTTTCTAAAATAGATAAACGATATTTCTCGAAATGCTGAAAATTTGAATTTAAAATAGGAATAAAACCTCAAAAAATGAGTCAAATAAAAAAATAAATGCAATCTGTACACCGGGAACTTATAAAGTATAAAATGATCTAAAAATGTTTAAATTCTCATGTATAGTGTTTGCCCCAATAAAACTTTTTTAATGGAACGATTTTGTCCAACTTTAGCGTTAAATATTTCTTAAAATGATTCTTCGATTTGAAAACTGTCTGCATCAGCGTGTTTATCAATCATTTCTCTATAATACCACCGATTTTCATATTTTTGTATACAACAGTTTTTTTTTTAATATTAACGAAGAAAGGTCATGCTTAAGCATCCAAATTGGATGCCGATCTACCGGGAATATATACGCATATTTTCATTGGTCCATTTCCAAATCAAAACTTTTTTATATATATAGAAGGATTTCACTACTATATATTCTAAGCGTCACTTTATACCATGAAAATCATATTAAAAACAAATTAAAAGTTAATATAAGTTTGTTACATACCTGAAGTTTCAGGTTCCATAGTAAAATATATATATATATTCATATTCAAAGGTGGAGTAGCACAGTTGAAGTTTATCCCAACAGAGCGAAAAATACTGTTTGACTCCAACAAAAAAACTCCACCTTTGAATATGATTTAATCCAGTTGGAAAAAATATTCGTTCCTTTCATTATATATATATATTAGAAATATTACAGTTTAATTAACAAACAAATGTTGAAACAAATTATTGATTTTTTTTTTCATTTATTATCATTGCGCTATATGCAATTTAACTTCTTATTTTAATGACGACCAAGATAACTTTGCACACTTTTTAATACTAGACAGATGTTTATATACTAGGCATCGTTAATACTATCGTTAATACAGTCTGCTCTATTAAAGTAGCGTATGTCGGTAGTTCAAAATAAAATTTCATTTTTTCGATTTTTTCTCAGATTTGAAGGCTTCTCATCCTCACTTTGCGCCGGGACATTAATGCCATAAAGCAAGCCATTATAAAATAAGAACATTTTTCCATGACAACAGCTTGCCAATAAAATTTTAACAGGATTGAGAAACCATTATGTAATTAAAATTGAAACAGTAAATCGTGTAGCAAATTGAATAGTTAAGATGATTGATGGGACACGATTGGATTCCGAAGCATCTCATTTGAAATTTCCGATTTTGTTATAATTGAAATTCGCTTTTTCGAATTCGAAATATCTGATAGTGCTCTGAAATTTAACGTTGAATTTCCAGGTATTGATGGAATTATAAAATTAAACTAAACGTGTAAAATACCTTTCAATTGTCAAAAGTTCGTCGAGATCTCAAAATTGTGATTTTAAAAATTAATTATATCCGCTTATATATAATTTTAAAATAATTTACAATAATGTAAAATAACATCTTTGATTATCTAGTTAACAGAACGTAACAAATATGTAGCCAGAAAGAAATTGAATGATAAAAGAAATCATACGAAATTATGAATTACAATAAGATGTAAAAACTGCGGATATATTTTAATTCACCTTTAAAATCGAAAGAAAAAAGTAAAGTACGAAATCAGAAACGTTATACAATATTATTATATATATTTAGAAAACAAAGATTGTGATATGGTATGTTCATCTCGCAAGTTTTTATTCGAGTAACACAATCGTCCATTTGTGATGGTTATGAATCATCAAATTACCTTACCTGTGGTCCTAATTCTTTGAGCACCAGTTTTAAAAAAAAGTTTTTCAAAGAAAAAATCGCAAACTTAATTTTTTCAAAATTAGCAATCAAATTCTTCAAATGTCAGTCGTCTAAAATGAATTACATTGAATAAAAAAATAAAAGAATTCGCATACTTAGAATTGGCTATGTAAAACTTTTTCCCTCTTAAAAATAGAAAGCCCTATTGTATTGCGCATGTGCATTTAAAGAAAATTTTCGAAAATTGCAATTGGCTGTTTTTTTGTTCCAATTGTGCAAATTATCACATCCGGAAATGATGACATGTGTTGTTTAAAAGAAGAGCGGTTTGAAATCAATTAATAGGAAGAAAATGGGTTGTAAAAGATTATCGATAGACATGCGTAAAAAGATAATCGAAAAACGAAATAGTGGGTGTCTAATGTGGTAAATAGGCAGGAATTTGATAATTCCTGAATCGACAGTGCGTTATGTTTTTAAAACTGTTGTTTCCACTGGAGATACACACCCACGAAACAGTATCGATCGACCATCAACAACAACGGCACGAGAGGATCGAATGCTTCGTCGAGTGGTATTGAACAGCATACCAGGAAAGATGACAAAAGTCGCAACCCTATGCCAAGACAGCATAAGGCAACCAGTGACTCGTAAAATGGCTACAAAAACATTGTATAAAATGGGCTTCAAATCTTACAAAAGCTTACGGAAGCCTATCTTAACTCCTGCTCAAAAATGGAAACGTTTTCTGCGGGCTGTGTACCACTTAAAATGGACAGATCAACAATGGCAAAGTGTTATATGGTCTGATCAATCCCCTTCTCTAAGTTTGTATGGAAATATCGGTCGTCTGATCGTGCGGCAAAGAAATAAAACTTTAAATCCAAAATGCGTCAAACAAAAGTGCCGTCATATACTCAGATTTGGGGAGGTTTTGGTTATTCTGGCGTCGACCAAATAGTGTCATATGACGAGACTATCAACTCACAACGTTATCGGGACATTTTGTGGAATCAGTTGTTGCTTTTAATTAAAAAACTTGGCCTTCAATCGGGTTATCTTTTTCAATAAGACTTAGAGAAACCGCATTCAGCTAGGCCAACAAAAGACTGGTTTCTACAAAATGATATTCATGTGCTAGATTGGGTTCCGAACATTGATCCTGTCTGGGTTTTGTGGCGGCACTTAAAGAAGGAAACTCGAAAAAGGAAACCACGTGACAATCAGCTGTTTAAAAGAATTCTTTTTGAAGAATGGCAAAAAGTACCCATTTCTGAGTAGCAGCGATTAGTTTCAACTATGCAGAAAAGAGTGAGAGATGTTTACGCTGACAAAGAAGGACCGACGAAGTGGTAAGACTTACTCATTTCGTCTCATTTGAACATGCGCAAAACATTAGGGACATAAAAAACTTGCGAGGAAATGGATTTCATTTGCCACGAAGTTTGTGTCGTTTATTATTTGTTGTTAAATTTCACCATGTAATGCTAAAATGTATCACTTTTCATAAAAAATAATTTACATGAAATATTTTGAATTATTTTTTCTTTTATTGTTGAAAAACATCGATAAAGGAAAGCGCGAAAAATTAGGGCCCTGGGTAAGGTATTGTAAGGCAGCTTATGGCGTTGAAGGCTAATACAGGCATTGAATAAGCGGTAACCGGTCCTAAGTTGACTCTAATTGCGATGATTTCAGAGGTAGGGAAAGGATGTAATTTCCAACTCAAGCAATTTTCAGTTTGCACTATGAATAATTCTGTGGAAGAACAGATAAAAATTGTAGAAAAATAATCCTGTGTTTTTTTTTGTCTGGAAAATGAAAGATCTAAAAATGTAATAACAGAATTAATATTTTAAAGTATTTCTAATGCCAAAATTCGACACAAATCCGCTTTTTTTATTACAGCGTGATACACGAAAAAACGTAAAAAAATTGTTAAACAGATTCCCGAAAATTTAAAAATTGCTGTAGGAATCTGAAAAAAAGACATTTAGGATATTGAAATAATAGATTCAAAACGGATTCCTTTTTTAAATGATGAAAAATTCCATAACGAGACAAAATGCTAGAAATCTTATTAAAAATTCATTTTAAATCTTACAACAAAAATTACTATGTGGTTTCGAAGTATATTGCCTCAGACTTACAGATATTCTTCTGTGAAATCTCGTAGCTCTTCCCGCAGCATTGTCTTCAAAAAACAGCACTGATACATAGAGACACACACACAGAGACTTCCATTTCCGTCTTTATTAATATAGATTCTACTTAAATCATACATTATTATTATAAAAACTGCGTATTGTACGCAATGTGTTTTCAGACAGCTGTTAAAAATATTCCTTACATAATGCGCACTTTATTTTCTACGGCGTATTTTTCTTAATGTGCTCATTATGCGCAAATATATTATGTTTTTTATAAGTGTAATTATTTAAAGCAACTAAAGTTTTTCATGCGATAGAAACTCTTTTCATCAAATGATGAATATTACACATATTTCACTATATATTTTGCATTGAATCAAATAAACTTGTTCGAAGTGGGAAATGGGTTTAGTGTGCCGTTAAAGTTTCCAAAAGTTTAATTAGTTAAACAATAGATTTATTAAACCATCGTTTAACACTTTACTTAATCTGATGAATGTACTTACCTGATCCTTTTGAAGGAACACAAATTAGGTTGTAGTACAAACTGTACACATATTTCTAATATAAGTTAGTTTTCTCATTTGAGTAAACTGCGGAACTTAATAACTAATTTTGCACTATAATTTAAATATACATTGTTAATGCTTAAATTAGTGTAGTTTTCTTCTATAAAAGATAGCAGTAAAATAGAAAATTACATTTTTTTTTTAATGCAAGTTGAGGTAGGAATAAAGTATGAGAAAAATATATTTGTATAGTTTTAAAGGAAATTTTAGAATTACTAAATGTTACATTTTTAAGTGAAGATGCATCATTAACTTAACCCTTAAATGCATAGTGTAACTCAGCAGTTACATTATCTATTTGTGCCATTTGGCACCGCTTTCTATTGGCCTTTTGATGAACAGTTATGTGTTACTTACATGTGATGACATGCATTTAAGATCGTGAAATCTCTTTTTGTTCTGAATTGTTATTGCGGTCAGGTTATAACACCTTTTGTTGATACTGCTTGCGATGTGCTTGAGTGGCGTTTTTTGTCTATCTTTATGAGGTAGTAATTATTAATTTTGCAAACGATTAAAAGCATTATAAAATTATTACATCGTTTAATAGTCGTTATTGTATAGTGTAAATACTTTAAAGTAAGTATATAAGTTTAAATTATCCTTTTTTGAGCATTTTTTGTTATGTAACTTGGGAGTGATATTATGACAATATGTCCGAGAAAAACATAAATAATTTTTTTCACTATTTTCCTAGTGGATAATTAACAAAAATAGGATGAAATATAATTTGTTCCGAACAAAATAAAAAAAAACCTTTCATTAACGGGTTACAGTTTTAGTATTTTGGATTTATTTTAATAATTGCCATAGATTTGTTCGCGAAACCCTTTTTATTGATATCATTTCTGCATATGTCTATATGGTACAGGAAAAATTTTCAGAGATTAGGTTTATAAATAAATTCTTATTCTATAATTCGCTGCGAAATGCTATTATGGCTTTTTATTGATATCATTTCCGCCTATATCTATATGGTACAGGAAAATTTTTCAGTGATTAGTTTTATAAACAAAAGCTTATTCTATAATTCGCTAGAAATGCTGTTATATGCATTGACTGTAATGTCTGTTGCTGGCATTGGACATTTTCAAATGACTGTGTATTTCATGAAAATTCTTATTCTGCATGGAGAATATAGCACCATCATTTCTTGCCTTCGAATTTTTCTTCGAACGTTTGGTCGACGTCGTCCTTGCTTTAGTTGGGTCTCTTCAGTGGTGAGATATAAAGTATAAGCACTGCAACAAAAGGTTGTGTCGAAGCTCACAAAGCTCCGTTGGTTCCAACTACACTGGTCAACAAATTTGAACTTTTGCTCGGTCCTAAAACAGAAATTATTATTTTTTTCTTTTTTATGCGGTTTTCTGTGCTGATTCCGAAACTAGTTTCCATCACTTCAAGTTGGAGTGATATTTGCATATTTCAATTTATGCAAATTTAGTAAATTTTATACAATTATTTGCAAATTTAAGGTATAAAGCAATATCAGACAGGGTTTTTTGTTTTATGTTATAATTACTACCTAATTTATTTCACAAAAACGTTGTTTCTGATATTATACTGACATGTGACTGTGAAATATTGTACCTAATTTCCATATTTTTCATGTTTTTCTAATAATATTTCTTGACGTTCAAATATTTTTGCCGCACCAGTGCGCTAATATGTTTCTAAACCAGTCTTTTTAGTTGATTTCAAATCTTGTATCTGTTTTCTTCTATCACGTCTAGTTTTTTAAAAAAGTGAAATTTTAGATTTTGGTCAAAAAATTCAGAAATAATTTTTTATGATACTTTGTATAATAAACTTCAACTAGTTAGGATAGATTCTACTAAGTATTTTTTTCGATTATATAAACTTTTTTCTCTGATATGAATCTGAACCTGTTCACCTTCTTGTCAATCAATTACACACACCTAAAAAGCATTTTATATCAAACCTGTGTTAATGCCGTGCAAAAGTAGAAATTCATCTTACTCAAAAACTATACATGACATAAGAAAACAGACTGCAGATTTGAAATCAGCATAAAAATTTAGTCAGAAAAACATTACGTCAATTCTGTGGCAACCATTTTAAAGTTGATAGTAATGTAAAAATTACACCATTGAAAAATATGCAAATTAGGCATTATTCAGAAATAGCATAACGTCACTCAAAATTTGATATCAGTATTTTTAAGTTCCATATTTAAAATTCTTAGAGCATAAGATAAAGTGCTGCATCAGAAACTTTTAACCCGTTAAGGGTTTTTGTATTGATCATAATACATAAACGTTAAATTTACCAACAGTATACTTGTACACTGTTTATACACATTTCCCACATATTTTACACTCATTTTACGCAGCTGAACACAATTTGAATGTATTAATTTGAGTACATTATTATCTATTTTTGTGTTTATATTTATTTTCAGTATTTTCTCTCTTGATGAACCAACAGCAATCGGCAAACATTGCTGCATTCCATATTCCACTGCGATTGATAACGTGACTCCATAGCAAAAATTTGTTGGTGAAATTGTTCACCATGCTCGTCGTTAATTGCTTCCAAATTATCTGGGAAAAAAGTCAATATGAGAGTGCAAAAAATGAAGCTTTAATGACATGTGACAATTTAGCTTTATGATATTGTTTACCATATTTTGAACTATACACTTGTAATTTGTAGCTTTGTTATTCCCTGAGAAATTATGCACAACGTTCTTGAAGGAAAGCCATCAAACTTCAGATTCAGATATACCTTGATAAATCTGAAAAACGCCAAAAAGTTTACGTTGCTATGCTGAATTTTTCATGATTTCCGCAATAGCTCTATCTCATGAACAAATGCACGAATTTTCATGAAACTTCAGATTCAGTCAGACGTTAATACAAGTTGTTGCTGATTAGGTTTTAGTATAAATCACCCCACAGGTGACGCTGCTATGCTGAATTTTGCAGAATTTTCACTATTTTAGCAATAGACATATCTCAAAAACTAATGCACTAAATTTAATATCTTTAGAATTCTCATGTTGTGCATAGCTTGTCATTTAATGTTGGCACTCTGTTAGTGAATTTTGTAGTATTAACATGTATGAGATAGGATAAAGTTTTGGAACTGGCACATCCGACTAGTTTTTTCGTCTGCTGTATTTGTTATTTTAAAATTTTCCGAATTTCTACTGCCACACGCTGAAATCCTTCCTCCCTTCCAGGCCATTTGAATGTTTA
Organism: Maratus speciosus; assembly: GCA_963932465.1. Classification (NCBI taxonomy): domain Eukaryota; kingdom Metazoa; phylum Arthropoda; class Arachnida; order Araneae; family Salticidae; genus Maratus; species Maratus speciosus. The sequence goes on from OZ010792.1 coordinate 52,426,069, forward strand.
AAACTTGTATTTACAAAAATGAAACCCTTTATTTAAAAATGCATATTATAATTTATTAGTTTATTTAATTTGTAGGTCCTTACATATTTTTGGTCCTTTAAAGACCTTAAAAGTACTTTATTTTTATTTAAAGAAATGTGTAGGAACCCTGTTTATTTTGTCTATATATATCTATTTCTGCTTTCTCCTTCAGCTGTAAAAAGTATACAAAGTGAAAATAGTCCTTCACAGGAATTGGTGCTGATTATATTTTGGTGTAAATCTTCCAACAGGTGGCGCTGCTGTGATGCATCTTTCACATGGACGAAACACATCTTATTGGCGCCTAGATGTATTATAAGCACAAGATATTTGTTAATTTTCAGGATCATTGGATTGTAGAAACAAAGTACTTTAAAAGGCAAAAAATAACATAATGAGATATATTTAAACACTGAATCTGAAACCAATTTCACCTTTTTGGTGAATATTTTCTAAATTCCCAAGGGTATGGTTACTTAAATCTATTAAAATGCTCCAAGAAATAATTTCTTATTTATCAGTGTAATTTAACAATTATTGATGATAACCATAGAACATGTTACTAAATAAATAAGAAACATGCTAAAGAAAAAAAAAAGGAAATAATTCACCATTTTTCCTAATGATGTTTGTGAATGTTTAATAATCTGTAAATATATGGGTGAATAGCCTTTATTATTTCCCCTAATTTGTACTTTCCATTTTCTATAGTTTACGAGTGAAATGTCTCTGACAGAGAGACACAGGAGTGATCTTAGAAAGGTTCCGTTTTTACTTTTTAATTTCGGAACTCTAGAATTAAATTATTTTGTACCTTTTTTTTAAAAATTGCTAATTACATAATGTATTTTTTTCTGTCTTGTTATATTTCGTTCATTTGACTTTTATTCTAAAAAATCCGTGATTTATTCCTGAGACAAAAAAAAAAAAAAAAAATCATTGTATAGGCTAATGGTTAACATTAAAATTTCCTTAATTGTACTTCACCTGAATTTAGAGGTTTATAGTATCACATGCCCAGTTAATTCATTTAATTCAAAATAATATAACTTTGCTAGTTTTCATCGTATAAAAGCAAAAATATTTCTTAAAAAAAATGAAGAATGTTTTCGTAAAACAATCTATTGAACTGTGGGACCTTACGCAAATTGCAAATCAATTACTTTAAAAAAAGAACATTTTTATTTTCAACAGTAATTTGATTTTCTTGTATTGAAGAACAAATTTGGTCTAAAACTAACGGATTACGAATTATCTATTGGAGAAAGATGATAAGGTACATTATGTTTGTATTTAATCATACATTTAATCTTTTTTTTTTCTTTTTTTGCCATTTGGTGCCGCTTTTAATTGACTTTTGATGAACAATTATGTGTTACTTACGTATGATAAACTGCAATTAATAACGTGAAGTTCTGATATGTTATCACGTGTAGATTATGACATATTTTCTTGATACTGCTTGCAATGTGCTTGAGTGGCGTTTTTTCTCTATCTTTGTAAGGTAGAAATTATGAATTCTGAAAACCGTTTACCATAAAAAATTATTGTATCGTTTAATAGTCGTGCTCTAAAGCTAACGGTTTACAAATTATCTATTGGATAAAAATGAGAGGGAACATTATCATTGTATCTAATCATATATGAAACAATAATCTGTCTTCCTTCTAGATTTTGTATCACAAAATTATAAATTTTTGATTACCATTTTTTAAAACAAACGTTGCGCTATTTAACAACCTCTGATAAAACGGAATTACCGAACGACGCTCGACGCATTGACCCCGTATTGTAGAAAATACCCCTATTATTGGGAACTAATCGTCAATTAAATTTAACGTTGGATTTCTGTCATAATTAACGCAAACATTTATATTTTGAAATAATTATGAATGTTTGCTACGATGTCTAAATTACAAAACAGCCGGGATGTTGGGATCTGACTGGGTTTTGCGGTTGTTTCATTTATGCCATGTTAGTTGAAATTTTTTCTGTTTATATCGCTGATCTAATCAATGATTTCGTCCTATAACGTAGTGATGCAATGTCTTCAGATAAACATATTCTTACATTCACTTTAATGACACAAATATAAATATATATAAAAATTCTGCTTGTTAAATAATATTATGGTCCTATCATTATTTCGAAAAATTCCTACTATAAGTTCAAATACGTAAAGGGCTCATTATCCGAGTTTCTAATTTCTAAATGTACAATTAACATGGATGCGAACCCTACATAAATCTGCATGATTCCACTTGCCGCAAAGTAAACATCCTTTTATTATATTTTGACTTCCATAACACGCTCAAAGGTACAGTTAGGCATCTTGAACTTGAACGACGCTAAATTACGGCTTTCTAATTAACGGGTATTTTTCACTATATTTATTTTCAATCTCAATTATAATTTTCCGGTATATAATTTTATATATCTTTAAGAGTAAAAGCAAATAAAAAAGTGTGCCTCTTTGTGTTCATTGTGTGGATTTATCACTGTTTTTTAAGGGACATAATTAAATTCTGTGCAGAATTATTCTGTACTGTCTGCAGAATAAATCATTTGAAAGAAGATGGTATTTCGTGTACTGAAAACGAGTGTTTAATCGTATGCATTTTAAAAATAGTAGAGAAACTTTTAATGAACTAACAGTCGCTTTACCCCTTTCTTCTGAAGATATTTATTTACCATTATTAAAACAAAAATGTTATACAATTTTTAAAATAATGCTTTTTTAAAGCATATATATATGCATATGCATTTATAGAAAATCTGTAAACTAGCGATTAGTTTATTTCAGTTAAATATGGAGTGATTATGGGTTGCTAAGTAAATAATTTCGCTTTATGTATTATATTTCTATTCTCGAGCATTTAATAATCTCTCGTTCAGGAAAATGTGTATGAGAAAAAAAAAGACATTGCTAAATGTTATTTATGGAATAGATTTATCGCAGAACACGAAGAAAGATTGAAAAAAGATTGAACTAGAAATTCGGTAAGATATAGACATGCAAAGAAAAAGATAAGTGCTTGTGACAGGAGCAATCTATAATTCGAATACGTGTAGTATGTGTATGATTACTTGAATGCAAACGTCTCCCCTTCGAAATCTTACAGGGTTGCGCAAATGATCGGATCTATCCTTTTTAAATTTTCGAATGTTCTTGACCAAATCGGAGTGATCTTTGTGTGTTTATGAATCGATAATGATATACACGTGTTATTATTTAGATATTATAACGTTTCAGAATCAGCTATGATAGGTCTCTATTTAGTAACTTTTATAGTTCATAGGGAAATCTAAACTACCTAGACTGCTTTAGAAATCTGACTGCAATGAGGTATCTCTATTATTAGACTAGTAGCAAGATTGCATTCATTGAGTCGCTTCAGAGGTGAGAGAATTTTAAGCACTTCGTAAAAAAAAAAAACTTCGTGTTGAAAAACACGAAGCTCCATCAATTTCAACTATTGAACTGAAACGTATACTGTTTTGCTTGTTTAGTGGAAACGAACTTGGATATTAAATTTAACTGTATTATTTTTACGAAACACCCACATTAGGTATCCATAGAGTATGAATATTTCATTAGTAGACTAGGTGCTGAAAAGTGTTTATCCCCCCTCCCCCCTTCCATCCTTGTCTAGTGAAATTGTAAAGCTAAGTTACATTAAATTTATAGTGTGACTTCTTTTCGACATTACCTTTTGATTCCAATATATATTTTTTTATTTATTACTTTTTTAATATTTGATTACTTATTTCGTCTAAAAACTTTGGTGGACTCTAAGGACACACCACTTGCACAGGATGCTAAAGTTGTATTACAACTTCTTTGTTGTGACTCGTGGTTATAGTTTGTTAAGCGATTCCCAAAACCAATATTACAGTTAATAAGAAATTTCATTAAGCTCAGTCATTATCAATTGTAATGACGGTTAAATGTACCAGAAAAAACATATTTATCTCTTTTTAAAATAGTTACGGTGATTATTATTTTTTCTTCATATTTTGTAACATATTCAAACGATTTATTAAAATACATCATCCTAGCCATCATCCTAGCCAGATTTCTCGAAGTTAGTATTCACCTAAAAGATCAGGATATTTATATATTTTGATATAATATACCTGATTATTCTGTGTCCGATTATATGACACACTTGGTTAACCGACATCTTTAATTTATTTTATTTTCCAGTATTCATCAATGCGGGTAGCAATAAGATGCTTTCTACCGGGTCGATCGGAAAGTCGTATCGTGTAGATAAAATCGATTCGTACCGGAAAATTCTGCCCGATAAGTGTTAGACATTAGATATTGGAATCAATCTCTAGTAATTAAATGAGAGAATTTTCCGGTACGAATTGATTTTCCCAACACGACACGACTTTCCGATCGACCCAATAGTTGCATCAACTTCACTTCCAGTCTATAGGTGCTTGCTTTTAAGAATAGGTTGAGCCAAGAGAAAAAGTAAAGCTATTGTTATAGTAAATATTTGAGAGAGTTTATGTATTTAAATAAAAAAAGCAGGAAATTCCTAATGGTTACTGAAAAATCTCTACCCAATTCTTATTCGACAATCTGTCAAAGATAATACATTGATAATGTAATAACGTTACCTAAAAACTAAACCAAATAAAATGTACGCAAAATATCAATGTGTAACGAGATACAATAAGTTAACGTGCGATGAAAATGGGGGAAGGAGTTAGAAAAAGTATAACAAAAATAGTGGCACAAAAAAAAAAAAAAACCCACAGAAGTGCAAAAAACTGACCCTTTTAAACACACATTTAGTAAACTAAATAAAACAGAAAAAAGTTTTAAAATAACATTTTTTTTAAATAGTAAAAAAAAAAAAAACCTGAAGACAAATTACCATTATTTGAAGATTTTGTAATCCTTCCAATTCGTAATATAACAGATGATTTCTTACTTTACGCGAAATAAATAAAAAATATTATCTAACATCTAGATATATATATCATCCTAAATTTAATATTACCATTACATTTATCCTCGCGTACGTTTATGTATCTGTAAAGTCACAGATATTTACGATGTGTTCTATAAAATAGATAAGAAAATAATAACTTGTTTAACATATAAATAAAAAAAAATTACCACAACTTTGCCATTTATTATTTTGTTAATCTACAACTCATATAACAAATACTATTGGAATAATTCCAAATTTTCCGAAAATTTTTTATATCTGAGAGAAGTATAACTGTTTCTTTCATTTTAAAGTATTATTTTTTTTCTGCTATACAATAGAATTGTGGCGCATACAGATGTATGCAAAAAAATTTTAAATTGTGGTATTAAAATAAATAAGTCATAAAGTAAAATCTAAAAAACACTCACATTAACATCTGAACCCAATGCAATTTTTATTTTGGCATGCTTTCAAATATAATGTTTTCATGAAATAAATCCTTAATATTCAAATTTTTAATGTGAGGAGACTAAATTCCTTTTTAGTCAATTACAAAGCAATGAGTAAGTGTTATAGAAGATCGCACAGATGGCATCTTTTAATTATCCTTTCAAAACACTTTATCTTTTAATTAAGAAATTCAAATCGTTAATTTCCAACTCTTTAATCTTTATCCCTTTTCAATAAAAACATAGATGCCAACACCATTATATTTAATTTTAAAACTATTACAATTGGAATGTATTTTTTAAAAAAATTAAAATTATTCAAGGACTTCTTTTCAGACAATTCTAACATCATATCTTTGAATATCTGAAAAGAACATTTAATTACATAATTTAATTTTAACTAAAAAAAGAAGCCCTTAAAATCGTAAAATAATACCAAAAATGCCTTCCACAAATGATGTCACGCTTGGAAGGGGGGAGGGGGGTTCGTAAAATTGTGACAGTTTGTGACAAGGGGGTGGGAGGGGGTAAGAAGAAGTGTGACGTCACACATTTTGGTTAAACATTAGAGGGATTACTATCATTGTATTAACATTACAGGGCTTACTATCCCCGAATATAAGAGTGATGTCAAAATGCCTGAGTTACTCTATGGACGAGCGACCATATATCTTCTCCAAAGGCAGAAGAGTCGTAATAGTAAATAATTCAGAGTAATTTCTATTTTATGATTTAATATATAATTTTATAAATGTTCCTATTAATGTGACAAATGAAATGTGATGGCAATTCCATTTAAGTAAACTTAATATTGAGGCTTCTTCTTCAAAATCAGTCTTTTAAAGTATTTGGTGTTCATAAAGTACATATAAGATTTAAAACCAAATATATTAAATTCCATTTCAAATTCTAAAATACTACTGTTTCCAATTGCTCTTTCATATTAATATTTTATTACAATTGTATATTAATTAGGTTTTTTTGTTTACACCATAATCTTATTTCATATAAGATAAGTACGCAAATCATTTTTATTGTTATGCTCACAAATGTCATTAAAACACATAGTTAAAGTTTAAAAATAAAATAAATTATGAAATATGATCTATAACATAGTGCTTTGTTTCTGAACTGCAAGTATATGTTTACGCAATATAGCGTGACATGTGACAAGGGGAGGGGAGGGGGGTATGGTGAAGTGTGACATTTTTGACGAAAGGGGGGAGGGGGATAAAAAATATTGAAAAAAAGTGTGACATTATTTTGGATCGCCCCAAAGCTCTTTTAATTAAATCCATGTAATAATGAAATGCAGTCACTTTAAAATTTAGCAGTTTCTAAAAAACAAACAAAAAACAAAAAAAAAAAAAACGTATTTTTTGAATAAACAATATAGGGTGACTGCTCCAGTAGTTGATCAAATTTTTGAAATATTGCACCATTTCAGACGGAGAAGCCATTTTATGTTTTTTTTTTCTTTAGAAAATGTAAAAATATAGTTTTCGATCAGTAGGAGACCATTACGGTAAGTTAAAATAATCCACTTCCTCTTGCTTATTTCAAATAATAGTTTTATATGAATTATTGTTAACCACAGCTTAAGCAAAAGATTAATTTTTGAATTTTTGACTGATTTCTTCGATTGATCAACTACTGGGTAAATGACAATTGAAGAAACTATTTACCTGTAATTTTGTTGCTATTTAATTTCAGCAGATTTCATTTTTTCCCATGATAGGACATTCATTAAGGGTTGTAGCAATCATGTTAGTTTACTTCTAAAATATAAAAGGTAGGGGATATTATAAAAACCCCGAAGCACCGACCTTATTTGATCAACTACTGGCTCACTCATCCTAGTTGAAACTTTTGGTCTTAAAAATATTTTTAAAAAATGCAAAAATTCTGTATGAACTAACCTATTAGATAGCAAAATCTATTCCGGGGAACTCTGACGCCGAGTATCGGAAAGAGAACATTTATATTAGACAGCAGTTTCGCAACCACAAATATATTAAGCCGGTACGAAAAATACTGAAATTAAGGTTCTGTTGTAAAATCTACTTCGATATACTCTCGGATGCCATTAAATTAATTCATTTAATTGAAATAATATAAAAGTTTTTAAAAGTTTTATTATTTGTCGTGTGATCAAAAGTTTTCAGCTATAAATATGTAAAATTTCAATTCGCTAACTTAGACGGATTCTGGGAACGAACTCTGTCACAAACAGACATGTGACTGAAACAAATAGGTTGTCGTCAGCTGAACGAAACCCTAAAAACGAAACTTCTCTTTTTGACTATTATGTAAGCATATCCACAATTTTCTCAACAAATACTGAACAAATTGTAATGCGTTTTTCACACTGGTAATCTAGAGACAGTTTTAAAATAAAAATCGTCATCGTCTTTTGAATGCTTTTTTTTTATATACTGGAGCAACCTTAATATTTTAGTATACAGGGTTATCTTAAATTATTCATCGGTATTTAAAAGACTATTTATTTGTAAATATACGACGTACAAAGACAGTTGATACATCAAAAGTTTCATACACTCACCAAGATTCAGGTGCATACTACAAATATTGAATGTATGAATCCTTAGCCAGCCGGCACACATCCCAACGGCAATCCAGTTCCGCCCATACGTTCAATAGCATGTTTCTGTCAATGTCCGACACAGCAATAGGGCAACTCCATCGTAACTGACGTAACATTTTATCATCGAATTTTGTTTTCAAATCTATGTAGAAAATTTACTAATAAAGCTAGCACAAATTTTTACAATTTAAAATATTCCTTACTAAGGTCTTAATACCCAAATACCTGCAGATTATTTCAATCTCTCTTTGAGTCCCCAAAATTACAATTAAAAATTATGTAACTGACGTAACATAAAATAGACAAACATTTTTTCTGCCTTCATTGAAGTGTAAAAATTATCAAAACTATCCAGTTAAAAAAAGTGATTTAATGTTCTCAACAACACTAAGTAATGCTAAATTATAATAGTAATGTGTTTAATTAATTTCTGAATAATAAAAAACAAAAAAATGGCATTTACACGTGTAACTGACGTAACTTTTATTGTGTAACTAACGTAATATTATGACTTTACAAAGACAATAATGGTACTTAACTTAGTTTGTAAACAGTATTTCACAATGCCTTTTTATTAGGATTTTTCTATAGAATATAAAATTATCAAGTTTTCCAATCATACCGTTAAATTAAACAGATTATAAATTTCATTCCTCCCAAAAATGACGATTTTCTGTGGAATTGCCCAATATTGAAGCATTCCTGCAAGCGAGCGACGAGTCAGGATTTTAATCTTGGTGAGTGAATGTTCCTTGTCATCTATCGCGCGTCTTTGTAGGCTATATCCTCTCAATACACAGTGTTTTCAAATCCGATGGTCAAATCCGTTCAGGTAATATGATTGTCTACTTGAGTTTTAAATCTGAACTCTGCTGAAAATTAGAGTAGCTCTATAAATAGATTCGACATGCGACCTATGAAATTGGATTGATCGAGAAGGTTTACACCCATAGTAATATTAATCGACCATATAATGTTAACAGATCTGTCTAAACGAATGTTTACCATTTTTGGGAATGTCGTGCCTTAGTTTTGACAAAACCTTTCAATCTGAGCCTACAACCTGTGTCTAATTTACCACTCTCTAATATATAAAGACTCACTACTGGAAACAGTATAGATTAAACGAAAAAAGAAAAAAACCAGGAAAATTGTGGAATTACGAACCAATCACGTGAAGTTGCTTCCTTTTTCTGTTTAACAATTATTTGTTACATGCATGTGATACATAATGATTTTTCCCTTTATTTTCATTTTAAATACACTTTGGAATTTTAGAAGAAAAAATAAATGCAGGAAGTAAGTTTTGTACTGTTCACAAAACAAATGTTCTAAATGACATATCTTTGAATATGTAGGTCCTAAACGTATTGGGAATTTTATTGCAAGGGTCATTGATCATTAATATATTTTCCAGGTACATTACTTTTCCAAAATATTTCTTATAACAAATGTTATTCTTCTTGTTGAGAAATCTCTTTTAACATACTCAGTGCACATGGCAATATTAATTTCTTTCGATAATATTATATCGAATTTGAGATGAAAAAATAAATGCCGGAAATAAATTTTGCACATTTCACAAATAAAATACGTTATTGACGTGTTATTTTCAGATAATTATAGACTGAGAAGAAAAATTACTTTTTTTACTTTGAAAAGGACGTATACATATGACATACATCTATGTTAAGTTACTTATTTAGAATGTTAAAAGAAAATTTTTAAAATAAATAATGCAAAACTGGGTGTTTAAATTTATAAATTTTCACTCATTCATCTTTGACAGAAAGGTGAATAGAATATTGTGCTGGAAATATGGATATTTTTTGCATGTTACCCAAAACCTTAGTATTTATCCTTTTGAGCTATGTAAACGATACTTTTAAATTCTATCCACTTTTATTAAGAAATTATTTAATAAACGAATAACTTAAATCATTGAGCAGTCTGTTTATTTTTTGAGTATTACTACGGCTATGCAAGCAATAAAATCTATGTGTATCATCTAAATTGTAAAGCAAAAACAACTTCGTGAGTAATACTGATGTCATATTGATCATGACAATGGATTGATTAATAAATATCGATATTTTTACACTGATGTAATTTACATTGGTGTAAAAAATGAAGAAAATTTTCAGATTTGGTGAATTATCTCCAGAACTACTGGAGAGATTTTAAGGAAATTTAGTATGAAGAAAATTTTCAGATTTGGTGAATTATCTCCAGAACTACTGGTGAGATTTTAAGGAAATTTAGTAGGAACATAGGTTGATATAATGGAAATAAAATAACTATTCAACAGTTATAATACACAATCATGATTGTGCATAACACTCATCGAAAAAAGATGTGAAATGGTGGTTAAAGAATCGAACAAAAATGGCTTAATATGAGTATGGTCCCCAGTTACGTATATACAGGCCTCACACCCCGTTTTCATACTGGAAATAAGCCAGTTTATGAGTTCCTTTGGCAATTGTTTCCACTCGTTCAGAAACGTCGTTTTGAGGATCTGAATGATTCTGGGAGTGGGTTGCGAGTTCCAATCACCATCCTCAGAGCGTCCCAAACATGTTCTATAGGGTTGATGTCTTGATATCTGGATGGCGATTCGTCCGAATACATTCAGTTTACAGAAAATCGTCGACAAGGTGAGCTCTATGTGGCCGGGCATTGTCTTCTATTAAAATGAAATCATGGCCAACTGCGCCTCTGAAAAGGAGAACATAGGACTCGAATATCTCATCTCTATACCTCACAGCAACCTCACAGTGCCTGTTTAAAAGACATGGTTTACTGTGCGACCGTCCAACATGATGCCTGCCTGACCATCAAACCTCTGCTGCCATAATGGTTAATTTTCGGACATTGAAGTGGAGGTAGGGATTTCCTGGTTCTTTCCATATGAAAGTATGAATCAGTTCCGAGGCTGTACCGGGAATGATGAGTGAAGAAGACGGTTGCCCATTGATACCTGCACCTATCTCTGCGATCTTTGAACCATGCTAAACGGACTCTTCTATTTGTAGAAGTGAGCGGGACACAAATAGCAGGTTTTCATGTAAAGAAGCCGCTCTCATGAAGCCTTCTGCAAATAGTAACCTTTACAAATCGGCTTCTTGAGGCCGCATAGAAGTCATGAGAGAACTGCGGAGCTGTAGCATGCCTGTAATTAACAAATTACGATCTTCTTTAGTCATCATTGGTCTTGGACGATCTTGACCAGGGATTCTCTAGATGTTCCCAGTATCCTGAAACTATTTCCATACGTTGTACATGAAGATGGACATTACATCGAACTTTCTACAAATCTGGACTTCAGATTGGCCTGCTTATAAGCTCCCCAGTATTCGCAACCTCATTCCATTATCTAAACGTCAGTGGTTACTCATTTTAACTGTTTGATCCTTCAACTGAATGCTTCAAAAAAAAAAAAAAAACGCCCAGAAATAGGCCGAGATGAGCGACTGAAAGAAATGCAGGTTTTATCACGCGCTCTTATAAACCCTCTACATCTACTATCGCACACAAGTTTACATTTACGTATTCGAGACACGATAATTGCATCTTTCTTCCAAAGCAGTGGTTTTACATTTCATTTCAGTTCTTTTCATGAAATTTGACAAAATATGCAAATTCTCTTAAGTTCGTTCAGCTGTGTATTATATGGATCATTCCAAGTAAAATGAACAAAAATTTTTAAAAAGTCGTGGCCACATAGTAACCAAATTTAATAAAATTTGATACACAGGTTAAATTCATATTAAAATAGAGCTCTGCAAAATATCTTCACAAAAAATAAATTATTATATCAGTTTTGGACATTTAAAAAACTTGTGATAAAGAATGGCATGTAAGAAATTGTCAAATTTGCAAGTGTAAAGTTCTGTATCTTGAAAACTATCTAACAGAAATGAAATTTTTTTGCAATATTGTAACTTCTGAAAAATTATCTTCCTATTTATTAAGTAATAATAATCTGGTAACACCATGATTAATCTTTAATTGGTTGTTAAAATTGAAAATTTGTGAATTTTGAGAAAATTAGAAATGTCATAAAAATCAAAGGTATTCAAAAACATCTGTGAAATTAATGCCTTATTTAGTATTACATATGAAGATCAAAATCTCCAAGTTTGAATGTTACCATTTATTTCCTTCATCTTCAAAAAAAAAAAAACTTTAAAACTTTAAAAAAATTACAAAATCATAATTTTTCCACTTATGTATGAGCAAAAATATAAATAAAGGAAAGGTCCGACATTAACAATATTGCACAGACATGAAGACCAATAAGTCCATGATATGCTCAAAAAAATTCAAGATTGCCTTTTGATGCCTAACATAGCAAAAATTGGTTCAAAAAGGTAATATATGTTACATTCCATGAGCTATTCCTCTTTGATTTAGCGCTCGTTTCACTATATTGCACTATTTCAAGGTGAAAAAAATGAGTACTGCCATCTGTTTTTTGTATCTGCATTTAGTGTTAATATTTAATTATTTGTTCAATTGAATAATTTTTTCTACTTTAATTTAAAATATTATTAAGCAAAAATAAAATGAAAGCAAGAATAATAGTTTCTACATTTAAAATAAATACTTTTATCTATAAAATCAAATAATTTAAAAGTTTTAAATAGCTTTCCTTCACTTTCAAAGAAGCTATTGAAATATTGCATTTTACCTTCAGAATTTTTTGCTATTTATTTTTTTTCCTTTTAAAGGAATAAAACAGCAGGAATGAAAGTTTCGATATTTAAAAGATATACATTTAGCTATAACGTCAAGTAATTGTAAGCTTGTCAGAGCTGCCCTTTATGTTTAAATGAGCAATATAAATATTTTATTTTTCCCTCAAATCATTTCAAAAATATTTTTTTTCATTACGGAATAAAAATACAATTACTAATTTGCGCCAATCTGTTATTTATTATTCATTCCTAATTATAAAGAACTTTTAATATAATCTTTCCATTCGTATTTTTTTTATTCTTTTGGGTGATCTAAATGCCCACAGCGAGATTTGGGGTTATGATAATGATGGTGAGAGTGATAGGACTCTCTTCGACTTCATAACCATGAAGCATCTAATTATTATTAACGATCCCCTCCTGTAAATCAACTTTTGAATAGAAACACATCTGCGGCTGTCCCGATATATCATGTGCTTCTATTTCAGTGTTTCCACAGATAAGATCATGGTCTGTTATTGACACTCTGGAAGTCGGGGATCACAGGCCAATAGAAATTCTACTTGATTAAAATATCGTTGACATAACTCGTCGAAGGTTTAGAACAAAAGACGTTCCATGAACAAAATTTGTAACCTCAATAAAAAATTACTTGTACTTCCAAAATATAAATTTTAAAGAAAAAAGTACAACCTTAGAATTTGATAAGATGTATGCAGTTTTACTCTAAATAATAAAAGAAAACCCTAGACGCTTCTTAAAACAACTGAAAAGTTCTTTCACCCCAAAATTAGTTTGGTAAATCACTCATCTTCGGTTCTCAGAAACAAAGTTTCGGCTTTATGTAAAAAGTAAAAAAAAAAAAAACGTTAGCTACATTAGCAGACAACTTAAAATATAAAAATGAAAAAGCCCGATATAAGAAAGCAGTTTAAAAATCGAGGGTAATTGCGTGGGCTAACATGTGCAAAAAACAATCTGATCCCTTTGGGAAAATCAAGCAACTTGCTTTCGGTAAGTATAAAGATCAAAACGTACACCCTCTTTCCAATGCAGATGTGTCTCAACCTATCTCAAGGCTTACCGTTCTTCAAGATATTACAGAGCAAATTTTCAGCCGTTCAACTCAAGTTTGCAATACATTTTTGCCAACTCCCATTAACGATAAATCTCCCTTTACTCTTTCTGAAATACGCAAAGCAATTTTTTCATTTAACAAAAATAAAGCCCCCGGCCCCGATGAAATTGACCATAATATGGTTAGAGCAATGTTTTTTTAAAATTTCCCAATACTTTTTTAAGTATGTTCATCGCTCTTTTAAAGATGAATTATTTCCCCACAGCCTGGAAGATTGGCAAAATCGTATATTTCAGAAAAGAAATTAAACCCACATTTCTGTCTTCTTCATATCGTCCAATCACATTACTACCAGTTTTAGGAAAAGTTTTTGAAAAACTACTGCTGAAAAGAATAAATTACATGTTACATCAAAATCTACCCTTCAGAGGTAAACAACATGGGTTCGTTGAGCGTCGGTCTACAGAAACAGCTTTACCCCAGACAAATTCACTAATCAAACTAAACAAAGAAAGAAAAAACTATACATCACTAATCTCAATTGATTTTAAAGACGCTTTTGATAATCTTCTCTGGGAAAACTCGATCCTCTGTTTACATAGACTAAACATTCCTTAATAGTATATTAATTTAATATCCTCTTTTCACACAGACAGACGAGGCCAGGTGGATTAGCTGAATCCACATATCGAGCATTTTTTCAATAAAGGCTGACCACGAGGCTCATGTCTAAGACAATTTCTGTGGATGGCATTACTTGAAACTCTGCTTTCAAAGTATGTTGGTGCTAACTGTTTATTGATAGCATATGCGGATGATCTTCTTTTAGTTATCTGGTGTCCATCGCGCTCCGTTTTGGAAAAGGAAGGGAACGCCGCGTTGAAGGTTATTGAAGAGTGGGCTACTTTAAATAAAATGCAAATATCTATAGATAAAACGTTATGCATTACTTTTGGTAAACCTAAAAATCTGAAACACTCGCCAATTTTCAAAATTTACAACCATAATTTTAAAAACGTTAAATGTTTAAAATATCTAGGAGTGACTCTTTCTTTCCTGCCAAATTTAAGGAACACGCGATTGGAGGTTCAAAAAATAACGCAAAATCTTTACAGATTTTCATCGATTCAAGGTAGATTTCCGACGCATTTTTTTGTAATATGGTACAAATCGATTTTATTACGTAAAATAGCTTACGCGTGCTCCGTTTGGTTTCCACATATGTGGCCATCACATGGCAGAAGATATCTGCTTTCAGCACGACGTTAAGTTCTGTTACTAATTTCAAGAGCATATAAGAAAACATCAACTTTAGCACTTCAGACCCTAAGTAAATTACCGCCTTTAGATATCCAATTGAAATGCGAAGAAAAATTCTCATCGGTGATTAGACTGGGGATCTCTACTCAAAATTATTTTGCGCCACAATTTTACAGTAAATGCTCAAAATATGCCATAGATCCGACATGAGATGGTATCAAGGAAGGAGACATATCTCAATACAAGGACACAATACACATCTTCACAGACGGTTCAAAATCTGATCAAGGGATAGGATCCGCCTTTTGTGCATTTAAAGTGAATTCCTTAATACATGCGTAGAATGCTCATCTTTCCGTAGGGAATTCCGTTTTCCAAGTGAATTTTTCGCCATTAAAAACGCTGTGGTTTGGGCGGATTCATTTGATTACAAATCATTCCTAATCTCTTCAGAGAGCCTTTCAGGTTTAATGGCTCTGCAAAACACAGATACAGTTGACTATATGATTTCAATTATTCTAGATTTAATACACAAATCCAGCGAAATTTGCCATTTTAAATGGTTTAAACGGCACTCAGGAGTCACAGGAAAAAATTCGCTGATACCATGGCAAAAAAGGCAGGAGAAGACACACCATACGTATGATGTCACATGATATGTCCTTCAACGTCCGGCTTCTCATTTAAAATATAAATTACAAACAGAAAAAAAAAAATGAATGGCAGAAAAGATGAGGCAATGAAGGCACAGGCTGCTACACACATAACTTATTACCAAGCGTTCCCATTCAATTTACACACTGTAAAAAAAAACATGTAAAGTTACTAAAGTTTTTCTAGGAAACTGGGATTCGTAGAACTTTTTATGTAACGGCAACAAGAAAAACTCCTGTAACAGACGCTGTTACAGGAATTTTTGTTGTTGCCGTTACATAAAAAGTTCTAGGAATTCCAGTTTCCTAGAAAAACTTTAGTAACTTTACGGATTTTCTTTTACAGTGCAGTAAATTATCGTTACCTTTTTCTTTTTTTCACAAATCACGGCCCTTTCCAGAAATATCTTTACGACATAGGTAAACATGACTTCCCTCTTTGCGTATGTGGTCTAACTCCAAATCACTGCACTCAGGGTTGTGCAAAATTTTAATTAGATTAATGATTGAAAGTTAACGATTATTTTTTTAATCCTGACTAAAGATTGACCGATTAAGCTTAGTTTCAATCCAACTCATAGACTAACGATCAGTGATTATTTTAATGTAATCAATGCTTTGATTACGATTAATTCAATTCAATCCTACTCATAGACTAATGACCAATGATTATTTGGGTGTAATCGCTTGCTTTTTTACGATTAAATTAATTCTTAATCTAATTAGTCAATCTAATGAAGGATTTATGATTGAAAACTTCATGTATTGTTCTGGCTTTGGGGCCTTTATTTTATTTTTTTTTCAAGCTTTTTCTGGTTTAATCACTCTTGATCGCTGCTAAGGTCTTGCATCGAGTCTTGTCTTGGATCGGGTTCTCTTTAAATATTTTGGATTTGGATTCTTTTTGAGTACACTTTGACTCTTTCTGGTCGGGCTCGGCATGACTCGAAAGAAAGTCGAACTCCTTATATCGGGGTTTTTTTCGGAACAGTGACAAGAAGTAAACCTGCTAGAACGTTATCAGTTGATAAGGAGAGTATTTGTGAAATATAATACAGCAATGCCATCATCTGGAGCTGTAGAAAGGATGTTTTCTTTCGCTACGGTGATTAATTTATCTACATCTCAAAATGTAACGGATGATATGTTTGAAAAGAAAGTAGTAATGAAGAGTAATTTAAATTACTTTAAAAAATAACCACATGCTACCTAATTGTTAAAGTAGAGCCGGATAACTGGAAGAGAAAAGTAATTAGTGTTTTTTTATTATTTTCTCAGTTCAAATTCGATTAAATTGTGAAGACAGGATGTTTAAGGTATGTTATGTCTTGTTATAAACAGTATCTCTTATTTTAAATGCCAAACAAAGATAAATCATCTTTGTATGACCAAAACATACTGAATTATATTTTGAATTCGATGAATTTTCAGCCCCCCTTTTTGACATTTCCCTCTCTCAATATCTAGCATAAACTCGCATTTAGTCATTTTTAACAGAGTTATCAAAATTTAAAGAACATAGCTTCCAATTCTTCTGTTCAACTTTATTGTTATTTCATGATTATGAATTTTATTTACACATGTAAATTTATATATATATATTTTGATTTTCGTATACAGTGAAATACGTTTAACACGAAACTGAGCAGACCGAATTTTTTTTTCGTTTTAAAAGAATTTCCAGTTAAATGATTCTTTAAAGACGAACAAAACTCAGAAACATTTTCGACGTCGTCAAATTTTATTTTGGTTTTCTGTTAAATTATTAGTAAGTTGCATCCATTAGGATAAAAAGCAAGTAAACAAAATATTGTTTTGGAGGAAAAAAATGAGATATTTTTTTGAGGTGTCTTTTTCAACATTCTGAGATCTAGCTTGTTTGAACCAAATAAGCAAAGCTGTCTCTAAATCTTCGTGCTTAGCAGTTCTTATACGTTTTCTATCAGGCTTAAACATGCTGCGCTCAGACATTAACATAATGGGATCCCTGTTTTTTTACTTTCTTCTATCTTTACAAGAAGAAAGTATTGGATTCGTGAAAATTTCGACTACCGATTTTCGACGAATTTATACATTTTAGGATGCCCAGAACACGATTTGATGGTTTTTAGAAAATGTCTGTCTGTGAGTCTGTCTGTCACTCTGTCACTCTGTCACTTTGTGAGTCTGTATGTGACAAAACTTTTGTAGGCGCTCTATCTCAAGAACTAATGCACGGAATTTCACAAAACTTTATATTTAGTTAGACCTTGATATACACTGGACCTGATTAGTTTTTAATGAAAATCACCCAACAGGTGGCGCTGCTGTGCTGCATTTTCACGATTTTCGCAAGAGCTGTATCTCAAGAACTATTGCACGGATTTTCATCAAACATCATATTTAATATTTACAAAAAACACAAAATTCGCTGATTTTCACCCAAAATTCAGTGGTTTTAACACAAAATTCACCAATTTCAACTCAAACTTACTAGCTTGAAAGCGAATTTTTTTAGTGTTAAAAGAATAAAAATGCATTAAAATGCATCGTATACTGTTCGGACCGCTAAATCATTTTGTGTTAACCAATTTTTCATATTAAGCGTTTTCGTGTTAAACATATTGTACTGTATGCATATGATATAGTGACTATTTACATACTGTAAATGACAGAAAAAAAAATTATAGTTTTGAAAATTGATACTTAATTGAAAAAAAACCTGAGACTGTTTCGAAATCAAAATTCGCTTTTTTTTTTTTTTTTTTTTTTTTTTTTTTTTTTTTTGGCCAATTCACGAAACCATTTAAATCTGTTTAATATATAAAACGCTCAGTTTCAAGACATCGAACAAAATTACTCATTTTACAAAAAAAAGACCCTTTAAAAAAAGAGTGCGTATTTCGAGAAGATTTTTAAAATGTGAAAGTCATAAAAGGACTTTTGTTAATTAGTACCATCAATAAATAATTAGTTGTACTAGTAATACACTATTATCAAACATACTTTTAGTTTAAAGAACAATTAAACATTGTTCGATTTTTTTCACATGAATGGAATTTTATGAGTACATTATTGAAATTAACTGGTTTGTCAGTATATTTTTAAAGCTCTTTTTGATAAAAAAAGGGGGGGGGGGATAAAAAGCAAATTCACTGATTTATTTTTATAATTTTATGATGTAAAGTCAACATCGAACTGTTGAATTTTGCTTATACAATGTTCTTTTTTCTTCAGCTTGTTATAAGTTTCTTATGATGTACAACAATTTAGTATGGTTATTTGCACAAAATTTGCTGCAACAAATTAGTTATGCCGTAAAGATTTTTTTTTACTTTAATTCATTAAAATCCTTGAAAAATGTTGGAAAATAAGTAAATGTACTGTGAAAATATTCCTGAAAATTTTGGAGTATTTTAATTAAATTAATTGCTCTAAATATGCTTCAAAAATTTGCTTTGGCGAGAATGGGTGGAGATGCAAAGCATCCCCTTTGATTTATTCTTACACTTTTATGATGTGAAGCTAACATCAAACTGTTTTATTTTGCTTTTACGATAGACTTTCTTCATCGGTTTGTTGCAAGTTTATTTTTATGATATAAGCATAATTTTGTATGTTACCGTAATGTCGTATGTTTAGCGTAATTTATTACGTTTATTAAACGCAATTTGCAGCTGCAAATCAGTTATCTGATGCAGAACCCTTTTTTTTTCCTTTCAATTCTTTAAACTGTTTAAAAATTGTCTAAAATGTGCACTGTAAAAATATTTGTAAGCTTAATAAATAATATTTATAGATCATTTCTTTATATTTAATTAGATTAAAATTCCAACCAAAATATATGTATCTTATTTTTATTATTTTGTTTCAAAGTTTAAATGATTTGCAATTAAGGGAAATACACTTGGTACACAAATCTCAAGATTTTATTTTTAGTCATTAACAGTGTTTAATTCAGGCACTTTTCTCCGTGAGGGATGTTTGTGGCTCCGGGGGAGGGGGGGGATTCCACTTTTTGACCATTGTAAATACAAAATCTCAAATCTTCCGAAAGGGGACATATCATCGTTCCAAGGGGGGGGGGGGGGGGCATTATTTATGGTTAAATATATATATATTTTTTCTCTTTGCCGTTAGGAGTTTCTACACTAGAAACTTATAAAAAAAGTTGAGTTGAATATTTTCTATTTTTAACTTGAAAATTACTACCATTCAAGAAGGAACAAAAAATACATTTTTATGAAATTCTCGTATATTTCCCGTTAAAAGGCGCTTTTTCTCCCACAGCTTTTTATATTTCAATTTAAAAAAGTGTAAGGCGCATATATTTTTGTCTTAAAAGTAGCAACCGTGTATAATTTCAAGTTTGTATCCTTAACATTTCCACAAAAATCGTAATTTTAATCTTTTTTTGAACGCTTTTCATCATTCATTTCAACCTTTTAAATATCTAAACTTTTTAACTGTTCTGTGAAACTAGTCTTAAAAGTAACATCCACATCAAATTAAAATTTTCTATCCTTAACAATTTCATTGAAATCGTAATTTAGGACGTTTTTAGAACACTTTGTGCTGATTTCACCGTTTTAATTTTCGAATTTTTTAGAAACTGTTCTTACATAGCATTTAAAACTTTTAAGTAATTACCATCACGCAAATTTCAAGTTTCTCTCCCCATCAAAATAATAAAAATCGCAATTTCAAAACTTTTTCGCTTCTGCATCCATTGAAGGTAGGGGCACCGACTTGAAGTATAGTTTTTGAGGGAGCAGGGACTATCGCCATCGATTTGTGACTATCAAATGATTGATAATATTGATCCTATTTGCCTAAAATAATTTAAAAGAATATATCAGTTTTATTAAGCGTGTTTCAATTGCCCCTAACGCCCCTAAATAGTTTAAACATATTGGCCTCGGTTTATATGAATGATTTTGTGTGACCCTGTATAATCATTAAAAAAATCGTATAGTGACTCTTAAAAAGAATTTCGTAGCAATGAAAGCGTTTTTAAGAAAGTAAATTATATATCATATTTAATTTTTATCTATGTAATTAATGATTAAATTAATCATGCTTAAATTAATCAAGATTGAATTCCTGCAGATTGAGAAAATCATAAAAAAACTTTTTAAAGAGCAATTACTTTTTCAATTTCAATCATGATGAATTGAATTAGGAGTCAATTTCGTATGATTGAATCTGTAATCGACTAATCAGTCGATTAAAAAAGTAATCGATTAATGCCAACCCTGACTGCACTACGTATTGGATTGTCCTCTAACAACGTATTATCACGTTAAAAAACATAGAGCTATGGCGATTACGGATTGGATTGATTGTATTAGTGAAAGTCCTGTTCTCCTGAATAGAATATCAGCATTAATGAGATACATAGAGAAAAATTAAGTCATGTTTAGAAATAATTATCCATAACTCTCGGAAACTTCTTCAGACGATGATTTATGATTTTTTTTGTTATCTTCTTTCTTTAAATTGTAAATAGTTTTCGTATATATTCATTAAATATTATTATTATTTTTTTTTTTATTATTGGCATTATATTTATTACAAGTAGTGTTTTTGTTATTAATATTTTGTATTTATTATATTTCGTCAGATTTTGAACCAGACAGCTATATTGACAATCTTACTGTTTTTTTTTATTTACTATAGCATAAATATAAACATTGAACATTTCTTTTTATCTGCTGCCAAAAGAATTGACTAACAAATGGGTTTCGGCCGTCCGTAGCAAAACACTCCATCAGGCTTGCAGCTTGGAGCTACGGTTCGGATTTCCCTCCCTCCCCCCTTCCTTTTTTTCATTCCTATATAATCACATATCTTTTCCTTCATTGTTTTTTAAATTGAATTTATATATTTCCGATGTCTGAAGGTATAAATTTTCTCGGTGTCTGTTCTGATTAATTTAAAGATTGTCAGGTCAGGGGTGATAGGGGTATTAATTCCTAGTTTTTAAAATTTCCTTTTTATTTTTAACGAAACTCCTTTTATGAAATTGATTGAATTTATGAATTTAATAACTTCCTGAACTGGTTCTATTCTATTGTACCTTGTTGTCGCTTTATCAATTAGTTCCTGTATCGTTTTAGTGTTAAATCAATTTAAAAAACAATGAAGAAAAAGACATGTCATGTATAGGAATGACAAAAAGTAAACTGGAAGACAGAATAAAAGAACATAAACGAAATATACGACTTAATAAATCCTCTACTGCAATAGCAAGAATAAATAATAAATCCCCCATCACAATAGATTTTTAAAATGTCGAAAGATTAGCAAAATACAATAGTTTAAATTACGCATTAACAAGAGAAGCCATTGAAATAAGCTCATCGAAATCTGAAACGTGTAATGATGCACTGCACGCTGCTATTGATGAAGGACACATTTTAATAATAGGGATAAATGACAGGAAATATTTAGAAAGCAATGACTAGCGCGAGAGAGAGATGAAAATATCAGTAACTGAAGATGCCTTGGTAAGAAAGGGGTGAAAATATTTTTAAACCATTTTAAACGTTGCTTTAGAGTATATATGCGCAATATGAGTATATATTTCAACACTTGACATGTGCACTATTTTTTTAGTGTATGTTAAACTACGATATCTTAGTGTGTTTTAATGTCTGTAAATAAACTAGTAGAACAATTGAAGATTATGATTAGTATATGACATTATAAAAGAATACAATTATAAAATATATATATATATATATATATATATGTCTGTGTACCTGTGATGCTATACAAATCCGCAGTTTGGAAGCCAGAATTGTGAAATGTTACGTACAAGTGTATTTAAATACGGCCGAGGCTACTAAAGCAATCCGGAATCGAAATAATTTATAGGTATTTTTTTATTAATTAAAAACCACCAATTTAACAGAGATTTTCTATCAGATTTCAAAATTTTTCTTTATAGCAGCTGCCAACAATTAAAAATTCACAATGAAATCCTTTCTTTTAACTGTTCAACCAGTATTTGCGCGAGTTATTTAAACAATGTGAGATATACATATTACGTACGCAACGCTGCAATACTAAAAAGATGTAGCGGGTATTACGATAATTCTTTTACCTCTGATGCAAATAATGAGAGATATACATAATTCGGACGCCCCGCTGCAATACTACAAAGGTCCAGAGGGCTTTACGATAATTATTTTACCACAAATGCAAATAATTAGAAATTATTTAATTGCGCTTAGTTATTACAATTAAAAAAATTAAAGAGAAAAATTTATCACAAACATAAACAAAATCTTTTATTCTATTTACTCCTTTATTCCAAAGATATCACTTTATCATCTGCTGACATAGTAACTTGAAAAATTAAATTACATTAACAAAAATGCGAAGTAGTAGAAAAATATTTTACTAAATCGAAGAGTTATTTTAAAATTTGGTTTTTGAAGTAAGTTCATTAACTCCCGTGCATAGAACGGGTTAAACAGCTAGTTTTGCATAAAAATATTCCCAAGCATGATTTTCTTAACAATCTGTTTCTATTGCGTACATCTACACTACTTCTATAGTTGGGCTGCACTGCTCAGTTTACACTTAAAACAATGTAGCTAGTTCCGCATTTTTTTCGGTTTAAAATGCCATAGGAAAATTAAAATTTATCCACAAAAAGAATAACAAATAAAGTTTTTTATATATAGCATCGAACTGAAATTCAAATATTCTGAATAAAAGGCTGTTGTAATTAGTGAAATCAGTAGCCGTTTGTTTGATCTTTAACAGTCGGAAGGAAGCTAATACGAAAGTACCTTTTCAGTAAATTTCAAAATGTTATTTAAGTGCATATTTTAAATTTGATTTCATTTAAACTTGCTTAAAGGTGTTGTTAGTGGGCAACAAAAAAAGGTATGTTAAGCGAAAAAAAAAAAAAAATCATGTCATTTCCGTTTTGTACACCGAGCAATATACTTTATATGCGTTTTGCACACGTAGCAATATATATTGGAGCCCGAAAAGCACAGTTTGTATCACCCTAGGGATTTAAAATAAATCAGCCATAAAGCAAAATGCAAGGAATAGGATACAGAAAATTAGAAACTGACAACAAAGAATAATTTACATTGGAATATTTTCATGAAATAATTTCCGTGGGACACTTCTTCTCGTCCTTTTCCTTCGAAAAAGTGTAAAACACTTTTCTAAACACGAGGAGATTCATCATGGGATTACCTTGTTACAGAATTTACGTAATAACAAATGTTATAGTTGAAAGCTCCAATACGTCATATAAATTAATTCATAAAAATAAAATTCTATTTAAAATTACTTAAAGGTGTTTTATTAAAATATATAATGCATTGTACAACTAAGACATCAAAAGCAAGTTCTTTTGAAGAATCTGACGTGCCCATCATCTGGGTTAAAATCACTGAAAAACAGAAGTAGACTGCGTTCACTTACATATAATGGGCTGTTTCAAAATTCACACTGAAAATGGGGAAAGGTTATGTTGTTTGGACCAAACTTCAAACGGGAGTTGGAAGGCAGTTCATGTTACTCCGTGTAAGTTATACCAAATCTTGGGAAGGGTATATGCTAATGCATCATTATACGTTAACTAGTTCGACATAGAATTTTAATTGATTCCATAATTAATAACTTTTGAAAAAGTAATAACTTCTTTATGATCTTAGCTCTCTTAAAATCAACCATAATCTCCTGCTCTTGATACAGACTAGAAATTGCCGTTCGACATTGGTTTAGTTTACTATCACCAATGTGTTTTGTGCAACGCTTTTAAACTTTCTTGATGTCATACCCATATAATACAGTTTCTTTTTATTATCTATTATTGAAGCGGCGATAAAATATGCGGAATCCTCCGTGGATGTATCATGGCTACCTAAGGACTCCTAGCTACTTCGAGCTCATTATCAGTCTCGGTCGCCGGTGGGCGGGTGGTTCAACCGCCGCGGCGAGCGGCCTCTCTTCGTCCGCAGCCCTTTATTCTTTTTGCAGGATAGTATCAATAAGGACTTGTGCCACGAAGGCATTTTCAATTAGAAACTCTGATGTTTTTTTTTTTGTTTTTTTTTAACACTTTATATGTGTTTAGAAGACAAAAAAATGTTTCATGTAAAAAATATACGTATATTAAAATAAGTTTTAAAATAATTAATAAAAGCCTTAATAGTTTTAAATAAACTAATAATACTTAATAATAAAGAATATTTATTTAATAATAAAATTATTATAATGATATAATAATTAATATCGATACTTTTGTATTATCCATATACGAGGAGTTAATAGCCTCCAAAAATTTCGCCAGTAACAGCAGCATTTTAGATTCTTATAAATTTATTGTTTTAACACTAGAACGGCGGGAAAATCTTACCTACTGGAACGGCGGGAAGTGGTCATTTTGACCCCTCGATGAAACTATTGAAATAAGAACGCTAAAATAATTTTAAAAGCCATACATTGGCAAAAATATGTAATTTACGTGTATTTCATAATTTATATTTAATAATATTCGATAATTTATTGAATTTTTAAAGTACTGTATATGTAACGCCTACAGGGCGATTAATTGGATCATACTACGACTACTCAAAAAACTCATTAATTTGATATAAAAATCGATTTAAAATTAATGTTTTCACAAATTAAAACTAATGTTAACTAAAATAAAACACAATTTATAAAATAATATATATTTATATTTTCATCTACTTACTCGCGAATGATTCACTCTCTAAATCCATAAATGAGAAATATGTTCTGTTGTTTCCGTTATTTCATTATAAGTGTAGCTGAATGGTTAATATGTTAAGCATTCTGTTTCAATTTTATTTAATGCTTATAATACTCCAAATTGCACGCACGTATTAGGAATTAATTCAGTTGTATCAAAAAAAAAAAAAAAATAGCAATTTTTCCAGTACATTTTCCGCACACAACTTTGAAACATGGTGCGCAAAATTCTTGAGATTTGTTTCCATTGCATGTTTGTACTTGACATTTTTTCTCTTGATATCTATTTTATTTTCGTGGTTTTTTTTTTCTGAAGACTCAGGAAAGATCTTTGGGAGATTTGAAACCATAAGATCCATTCTGAACACATCTCCTAAATTTAATAGAAAATTTCTTCTACTGATAGGCTTGCCTGTTACACTTGTATAAATTATCCAGGCGTTTAAAGCTGCATGATCCAAAATATTGAAAAAGATATGTACAGGCCATCGTCTAGAAGCCGATTTCACGGAGTATTTTCGGCACATCTGATCATGGATATCCACACCATACCTCGTTGCGTTGTAATATTCTATTGAATCGGGAAACTTCTTGAGACCTTCTTCAGTTTTTACAGTAGAATGTAATGAGCTAAGTAGAAAAACACTTTTTTTCTTTTGGCTTGATAGATGGTAAGTGTCATATTATCACATACCACTATCTTCGATGAATAAAGAGTACTGCGCATATTTTTCAATGATATAGGAATTTCTCTTCTGTTCTTTTTCATTGTGCAACCAAAGTTGTATTTTTAGCTTTTAACATTTCTGCTAATTTGATATTAGTAAAATAGCTATCTGTCGTAATATTCCTCCCTTCGTTTGGATGGGGATCTGTTAATTTCATGACAACATTTTCCGATAAACGTAATTAAGGATTGGCTGCTTCATCCTTTTCTAGATAAATAAATTCATTCAAGAGGTATTTACTATCAACGTCAACAGATCACCAAAATTTTATTCCAAATTTATCCGATTTATTTGGCATATATTGGGTAAATTTATATCTATCCTGCGATGGGAACAATTGTTCATCAACTGTAATATTTTGTCCTGGTCGGTAGCATGTTTTGCAATTTTCAATAAATTTATTCCACATTTTAGATGCAAGAGCAAATTTAACAGTCTGTAGTCTGCTAGATCTTGTTGTCTTTTCATCAAACCTAAAAAATCTTTTTCTTTCTTTGAATCTATCTCTTGAGATAGTTTCTTTGCAAAATAGTATTCCTCATGCCTTGGACGACAATGAATATAAATCTAACCCCTTTTTTTTTATTGCTCCTCGAGCATATAGTATAGCAACAAAAGCAGCTTCGAGTACAAAGAGTATTTTATTAAAGGGGTCAAAATGACCCCCGTCCGCCGTTCTAGGAATACAAGCCCATATTTCAAAAACTAACAAATCTAGAAAGCTGAATTTTGTCGAATTTTAGAAATATATGTTATCTATTTAGGAAAAGTCAAAAAATTTCAAACGATTTCGCCCAAGCAAACAAAAGTAATCAACGGACGAAAGTACTCAGGTGTCAAAATGACCCCTACCGCCGTTCTAGTGTTAATTGCGTACCAATTACCAGTCAATTAAAGTTGGGTATAATTATATTTTTGCATTTATTTATGCGTTATTATTTTTTATTTCGTTATGGAATATTAGCCGGAAAGAAATGTTGAAATATTTGTATTATTTTAACTGCTAACGGGTTTAATTTTCATAAAATCGGTCTACAATTGATAAAGAGAGACTTTAAAAAATAGATACATGAATTTTTTTTTTATTTTAAGCCATAAAAAATTCCTAAATCTAAATGCATTTTTAAACAAATATCATTTTAAAGAGCAATTCTTCCGGAGAAGCCGTATTCAGGTTAATGTTCTGCGATGTTTAGAAGCCACAAAAATAGAGTAAATGTAAAATTCATTTGTCAGACGTTGCCACCGTCAGTTTCAAGTCAGCGTTACTCAGGAATTTGTTTTGGATTTATAATATAGATATGATATATAATATTTTGTTTATTTATTTTTTGTTTGTTAATAATATTAGGTATTTTATGATGAAAATGAAATGCCGAAGGAAAATTTTTGTCTCTTTCGTATAAAACAAATATTCTCGTTATTCGATATTTGAATAGAGAGGATATCTGTTGATCCGAAAACTACTAGCTATAAAATCGGAATAATCGGAATAAAAAATACTTGAGATTTATATAAAATATTAAATAAATCAAAATGACTACCAATGAATGTTAAAACGAAAATGTAAAGCATGTTATTGGAAACAGAATTTTTTTAGCATCTCTGTAATTCTGCATTACCGTAAAAATGAGAAGGAAAGAACATAGAAAAAGCATTGTTATCAAACAGAATTTTTTTAAATATAGATTTATTAATACATACCTTTAAAGATTCTTTGAGATTCAGAACTTTTTGTTGTCCATTCGCCTGAAAATTAATTTACTATTTATAATGTGGGAGTTACTTTTTTTTTGTTGTTTGTGATTTAATTTAACGCCCGCTGCCTAAGCTTAATCACCAGTCACTTTTACCATTCCCTTTCGTATTCTATTTATATCAAAATTATAGATGATATAAAACTTTGCTAATTCGAATTATTAATGGTCACAGTTAATCTAATTAGTTTCATCTGTAGGCACGTCAGGAAATCACCACATACGATAAATCAAAACTAATTTATGCTACGACATTTTTTAGACATAATATTTTAATGACATCATAACTAATCTCTGAACTTATAAATGTTTTTTCTTCTTTTGTACACTTTGAAACAAGCAGCACATATACTTGTCGTGCACTGTGTATAAAATATATAACTTTGGAAACCATTATTTTTATACAGACAGTTTCACAATCACAGAAAATTATTGATTAAATAGTACAAAATTTCTTTTCTGAAACTTTCTTTTCAGGTGCAAAATTAAACAAGAAAGAAAATATCATGCGTGAAGCATAGATTCTGAAACACTTTCCAGAACATTCAGAATAATGTAATAAAACTGCACTGTTTAACAAGTAAAAATATTTCTCAATATTTTTACTTGTTAAACAGTGCAGTTTAACAAGCTAATTCAACCATGTGAAAACGAATAACATATTTGAAAATCTCATTTTAGCTGTTCTCATCTCAAATCTGAAAATTACCCGAATTCTTTGATCAGCCTTGTGTACGATATATAGATTTGCATCTATTAACAACACAAACGCCAAAATTTTGTTCAGTTAAAAAATACATATACCTCAGATTAATTTTAACACAATTATTCTAGTTCTAATTGGTAAATGAATCATATTAGATGTAAATTTCCAACTGGGCGAAAACTGTCCGGACCAGGATTCGAACCAGGGATCTCCTGGCTGAAGCCTCCAGTCCTCTACCATCTGAGCTATCCCGGACGAATCTGGTGAAACTTTTTCACCCAGCTAACCTTAATGATTATAGCATCTGGATGATTATAGCTTTTCAGGAATTCCATTACCTGAGATTTATTCTTCTGAGCGGAACCAGGTTTCAGTCCAGATGCATATATGTAACATTATATGCTTTCACATCATTAAGGTTAGCTGGGTGAAAAAGTTCCACCAGATTCGTCCGGGATAGATCTGATGGTAGAGCACTGGCGGCTTCAGCCTGGAGATCCCTTTTTCGAATCCTGGTCCGGACAGTTTTCGCCCAGTTGGAAATTTACATCTAATACATATACCTCAGTTGAAAATTCCACTTAAGCAATTTGCGCAAGAGAATAGTACGTGAAGGTTTTTGTGGAACCCTGTATATGAGGTATTAAATTTATACACATCGAGTAATATGGTTGGTTGGTTGGTTGGTTGATTTTGTGACGGCCGATTATCTACACTAGGGATATAGGCCCGAGGGGGAGTGCCCTTTGTGGGGGTCTTTCTAAGGGAACCTAACCCGTATTAACGCATGGAAATCCATGGTTCGAAGAAAACCACGAAAACTTCGAACGATTAGGCCGACGGGCGCGATTGGGATCGAACCCAGCACTTCCCGTCTACCAGTTTCGAGAGCAGAACCTCTCAGCCACTGGTGGGGCCATCGAGTAATATGCAAAAACATTAGTTACATTTTTAAAGCGCATAACGAATTTTAAAACGCACTTCCAGCAATTATTGCTCAAAGACATTACTGTAACTGTTTATATTGTATTTTTCTGTAAACGAACGACAAATGCTATGAATGTCCTATTCTAACGTAATCATATTTTAGTGAAATTCAGTAATTTATATCAATTTCAATCCTTTTGAAACTGCGTAATCTCATTAAAATTCTCTGAACATGTATTTTTCCCATATACCATAATGTAATGAAATTATTTTCAGTGCCCCTGTATTAGGGTGGTTGTTGGTTTTGGGGGCACACAGAGTTAGCAGAATGGCTCGACATAAACATTTATTAACGCTAACACGAAGACAAAAATATATACATAGCTTAAGTGCGACTAAGCACTGGCATGTTTTTAACAGAACTAAATAATCTCGCTCGCAGAGCGGATTTGTAGAAACGTCACTGTACGCGCATGCGCTGAAAGAAAAGGGTAAGATAAATGGACGTTGTATTACAACAATTCCCCCTTTACAACGTGCATTTTCTTAACAAAACAATATTCTCTTATTAAGCAAATTACAGAGAAATAATATTAATACAAAAAGTACAAATACAAATTATATACTTATATACAAAAGGATACAGAATAATGCTGAAAATTATTTTAAACATTTTGTCCTATCATTTCACAACATTTTTTATGTTTGTAAGCGTTTAAAGCTTTGGTTAAAATGTCTGCAGGCATATTTTCTGTCTCTAGGTATTTAACCTCTATTTCGCCATTGTCGTAAATTTGACGCACAAAATGATGTCGAATATCGATATGTTTGGTGCGCGAATGGTAAACCGGATTTCGTACTAATTTTTGAGCAGACTGGTTATCACAAAATATTATAGTAGGCGCAGTCACTGTTTCAGGGGAAAGTTCACTTAAAAACCGTCTGAGATGCAAAATCTCTTTGGCGGCTTCTGACAATGCCATGTACTCCGCCTCTGTTGTGGATAAGGCGACAGTTCGTTGTTTTCTCGATTCCCACGATATGGCTCCACTGGCGTATTTAAAAATGTAGCCAGTGTACGATTTTCTGTCATTCACATCCGACGCCCAATCGGCATCGACAAATGCAATCAAGAATTCAGAATCACGTTTAAAGATCAGTCCTTGATCTTGGGTTCCTTTCAGATATTGCAAAATTCTTTTTGCAGCTATCCAATGAGGTTTACCTGGATTGTTGTTAAATTGACTTAGGAAATTCACAGCGTGAGTTATATCAGGTCTAGTAGCAACTGATAAATACATAAGGGATCCTATTAATTGACGGTAGGGAATATTATTCATTTCAGACTTTTCTTCTTCAGTTTTGGGACACATATCTTTAGTAAGCTTCACGTTATTATCAAAAGGTGTAGATATTGGTTTGGATTCTTGCATATTAAATTTCCTCAGAATATCTTCAATGTATTTCTTTTGTGTAATTTTAATATTGTCCCCGTTTTGCATAAATTCTATGCCCAAACAATAGTGTAAGAGACCTAAATCTTTCATTTTAAATGATTTTTCTAATTCATCTCGAATATATTGATAATCTTCTTTACATTTAGTAAGAATTATGAGATCATCAACATAAACAATGATAATAGCTTCAATGGGAGATTTAGAAAAATACACACATTTATCAGCATTTAGTGATTTAAACTTCATTTGTTTCAATTTTTCATCTAATTTTTTGAACCATTGGCGACCCGATTGTTTTAATCCATAAAGGGATTTTTTTAATAAACAAACTTTGTCATCATTAGATTCATTTTTAAAACCTTCAGGTAATTCCATGTATATTTCTTCAGTTAAATCACCATTTACATAAGCCATAATAAAATCTAATTGATATGCAGTGAACCCATTTTGGATGCCATATGCGATCGCAGTTCTTATTGAACTTAATCTAGCTACAGGAGAAAAATTTTCGTCAAAATCGATACCAGGTTTTTGTGTACAACCTTTTGCTACCAATCTCGCTTTAAATTTCTCGATTGACCCATCTGGCTTATATTTTGTTTTTAAAACCCACTTAGATCCTATAATTTTCTTATGTTTCGGCCTATCTACTATTTGCCAGGCATTTTCTTGCATTAATGAATTAAATTCTAAATTCATCGCATTTATCCAATCGTTTTTATACGGACTATTTAGAGCTTCAAATAATTCAGGACAAGAGTCAAAAGAATTATTTACTGCAGTTTGAGATTTTTCTTCTTTCGGAATAATAATTGTTTGATATTCCTTTCGAGGTCTCCCTTTTCTACCTGTTTTTATTTTTCTTGGCCTCCCGCGCGTTCTGAAAGAAGGGGGGTCGGAAATTTCATCAGATTGCGAATCAATTTCTCTTTCACTGTCGCCACTAGAATTGTCTGGTTCCGTTTTCATGACTGAAAATATTTCTGATTGTTGCGTAATTGTATTTGCGCTCGTATTTTCATTATTTTGAGAGAAAGGAAAAATTAATTTTATTTCGGTGTTACAGGAGGGATCATTTTCAAATTCGTTAATAAATCGAACATCACGGCTTATAACAATTTTTCTAGATTTCTTGTTCCAAAGCCTATATGCTTTTGATTCATTAGAATAACCTACAAAGATATGTTCTTCTGATCTAGGATCAAATTTTCCCTTATTTTGCCTTTTATTAAGTACGAAACATTTTTGCCCAAATATTTTGAAGTATGTTAAAGTTGGCTTGATGCCAAAGAATACTTCATATGGAGTTTTATTTTCGCTTAAACGTCGTGTCGGGCAGCGATTGCGTATGTAAGCAGCACAATTTATAGCTTCGGCCCAAAAAGATTGTGGAAGATTACTTTGTAATAGTAAACACCTTGCCATTTCAGTTAACGTTCTATTCGATCTCTCAGGGGTGCCATTTTGCTGAGGGGTTAAAGGGGAAGAAAATTCTCGTTTTATACCGCATTCTTCGATATATTTATCAAATTCTTCGCCGCAATATTCTAAGCCATTATCTGTACGAAGAAATTTTATTTTCTTTCCTAGTCGGTTTTCGACTGCTGCTTTGTATTTAACAAATGCATTCTTAACCTCATCCTTGGTTTTAAGAAAACTAACTTCAATATAACGTGATTTATCATCAATAAAAGTAACAAAATATCGCGATCCTCCATGGGAAGGGACTCTCATGGGCCCACATAAATCTGAATGGATCCGAAATAATAAATCATTACTTTCAAAATTTGATTGTTTAGGAAAAGGGCGGACAGTTTGTTTACCTTGAATACAAACTTTACAATCTTTAAGAGACTCATCATCATTGAAATTTAAATTTCTAACCATATTATTAGATTTAAGTTTCTTTAAATCAGACTCATTTAAATGTCCTAACTTTAACCTCTTCATTCCAGGGGTACCCATTTGGGTACACTAAATAAAAAGGCAAAATTACCCCCCAAAAATTTAAATAAATGCATAAATTCCTTTTATCTCTCTTCGGATACATCAAAGTGTCCTATATCACCAATACATGCCGCTACAAGTTTAAAGACGGAAGAACCATATGACTTTGAAAAGAAGACATGTCCAAGATGGATGACAGAAGCAATTTACCAACGACTTTACGTCAAAGTAAGTGAATAAAACAAATTTGTGAGTGAATTTAAAACAAATTATTGCATTTTTTATAAATTAAGCTGTTTCAAGAATGATTTGGAATTGTTTATAAATGTTGTTCATATGTGCATGAATGTTGAAAACATCTGTAAATATGTTGTACCCATTTGGGTACAATGGGTCATTACTATACGTTTCCAGCTAAAGAAAATAAAATCTGTGTAACTATTTTATACACTCGGTTAACACCAAAATTTTTTAGGAAAGAATAATTTATTTCTTTTAGATTTACAAAACAATTTGAAAGAGTTTTTTCATTTTTTTAAATAATATAAAATAATATACAGAATTTACTGCTAAAAGATGTCACACTTTCTAGTAACATTAAAAATATTTAACATTTTGAACTAAAAATATACGTTTTCAAATACATAAAATATGATAATAGAATCTGCTTAAAAATATAAATAAGTATTTAAGGTATATACAATGGAGAAAATCCATCTTCACAACAACCAAATGAACAGTCACTCATACCATTAGTGGCAAATGTAAAGCAAAGAGATAGATTCTTCCTTTTGCTATCAAAATTACACTTTGCTGATTCTGTAATACATTCTTCTGATACCGAAGATCGCCTGTGGAGAGTACGTCCTTTACTAAATGTGGTCAGAAATGACTATTATAAAAATCCCAGGCCAAAATTTTGCTCAATTGATGAGCAAATGATCCCATTTTTTGGGAGATGTGTCTTCCGTTAATATCTTCCTTCGTAGATCAACCCCTGGGGTATAAACAATTTTGTTCTCTCCTCAAATGATGTGTAGTTTGAATTTTCTCTTGTACACAGGAAAAAATACCGTTATATTATAAAAATATAATTAATAAACAATAAATAGGTCAATTTAAAGTAAAACAAAAGAGGTATTTTTTATTTAAAGTTTGGCGTTTATTTATCCAATGGTGACCCGATGTACCCAAATGGAGACATAAATTTTTACTATTTGAAAATTTAAAAAAGAGAAAACTAATTTTGTTTTCTCTTTTCTGAAGCTAAAAGTGTCATAAATTGCTGATAAAATAATTTTTCTATGCAGAAGATTTTTCTCGGGACTGAAGAGGTTAAATGCCATTTTACAAAATCCCTTACCTGTGCTATTGCAGCTCTTTC
Organism: Maratus speciosus; assembly: GCA_963932465.1. NCBI lineage: Eukaryota > Metazoa > Arthropoda > Arachnida > Araneae > Salticidae > Maratus > Maratus speciosus. The sequence goes on from OZ010792.1 coordinate 52,460,422, forward strand.
GGGGATTGGATGTACATAATATAAATCACCTTGACGAACAGCTTGTACTAGTATAGAACCATTAGGCTCAATTATTTTAGCATATCGTTCTTTAAAAAGCACAGAACGATTATTAGCCGTTGCTTTTGACGTTGAAATCAAATTACATTTTAACTCAGGTACACACAGAACGTTCTTAAGGGTGAGATTAGTAGTCCCACTACCGTTAGGTACTGTAATAAGAACTGTTCCTATTCCTGTGATTTTTGCTGTTTTATCAACCACAAGCTGTATTGTAGAATTATCACGAGGATGAAATTCTGTAAATACATTTTTATCTTTGCACATATGAGATGTACAACCACTGTCTAAACACCATGCAGTAGATTCATGATATACGTCGTTAAATGCCATACTAACCGGTTCTTCATAACTAATCATTGAACCTTGATTTCCTTTATTTAAAGATGTAAGCTTTCTGTCCGCTATTTTCTTTCTACATTCGTTAGCTTTATGCCCGATTTTGGAGCAATAATTGCACTTGAAATTACGATAATTTCTCTCTGCAGGAAAATTTTTATTTGTATTAGTCTTCCATTTTTCATTTTTCTTCTGTTCTTGATTATTTCTCTTGTTTTCTATATAATAGGCATTTTGTGAATCATGAGTCGTTTTTCCTTTTCTAGCTTCCCATTCTTCTAGCATCTTAATTTTCAAAGAATCGGGTTTAGGTAATTCATCTCTCGATTCTATAGCGCATCTAAAATTTTCGAAATTCTCAGGAACACTGTAGAGTAGAAGAATTAATAACAAATCATCCGCAATTTCTATTTCCATTTCTTTTAATTTATCAACAATCTCAAAAAAGATATTTAAATGTTCAGACATCGTTTCACTGAAACTCATCTTTTGAAACAGAAGCTGTTTTAACAGCGTTGCTTTCTTTGCAGGGCCTCTTGATTCATAAACGTCTTTCAATTTATTCCATACAGAATTTGAAGTCGCACAATGCTTGATGTGGCACAATTCACTAGGATTTATGGCCAGAATTATATCAGCACGGGCTTTTTGATCAGCCTGGAGCCATTTCTTTTCATCAGCGCTACCTTCGGCCGGTTTCTCTTCTTTGCCGATTACATAATCCCAATGATCATTTTTTATTAATACTGCTTCAATTTGAAGTTTCCAGCTATCAAAGTTATCTTTGCCGAGCTTTTCAATTGTCGTAACATGTGACATGATTAAATAAAATATCTCGCAGCCACAAATCAAAACAGTTAATGACAGAACGTAGAAGAGTTCTTAGTTTCGGTTTAGGCTTAAGACTTTATGATTCGAAAGTTCGAATTAAAAAATATTTCTGCTATTTATAGCGCAGTGAGTAGCGTCTCTGGTACCCATAACCTTTGTTGGTTTTGGGGGCACACAGAGTTAGCAGAATAGCTCGACATAAACATTTATTAACACTAACACGAAGACAAAAATATATACATAGCTCAAGTGCGACTAAGCACTGGCATGTTTTTAACAGAACTAAATAATCTCGCTCGCAGGGCGGATTTGTAGAAACGTCACTGTACGCGCATGCGCTGAAAGAAAAGGGTAAGATAAATGGACGTTGTATTACAACAGTGGTCCTTAAAAAATCCCTGCCGGCTCGGGCCTACAGGCGGAGGTAGATTTCGAAATTAAGTACTAAATTCACCAGCAAAACTTAAATCAAGATTAGAGATAAACCCAGTTCCTTCACTAAGAATGAGCTCTAAGGGAGCTAAACATTTTGTGAAAATTCTAATATACACGAATACACACACGCATGTATATGGAATAGGTTTTAAAATGGCTAAAGCAAATTCAGAGAACCTCAAAGTGTTATAATATGTTAATATTTCCATAGTCGGGTTTTTATCATGTTTTAATAAGTTTCTTCAAACTCACATGACGTTACGTATTCACCTGCTGATTTCCATTATATTTCCAATATGACGTAATATTTAATTCGTCAAACTATTTATTTCATTTTGAGCTTTCATGCGGAAATCTTGCTCTAGACAACTTTGACGAAATATTCAATTTGTTTTCAATTCGTGAAAAAGTTTATTTAATTTAATTTTTCACGTGAAATCTTGCAATAGAAAAGCAATTGTTGTGGTGAGAATTTTATTGCTTTTTTTTTAATTGTTGGCAACTGCTATAATGAAAAATATTTATTTTTTCCTGTCATTGTTGTGTAAGAGCTGGTTTTATCAGAATCATGTTAAGACGGTATTCAAAATTTTGAGCCCTCCCCATTTCCATTCCCTTGGGCCGATTTTGCCCATTTTCAATCCCCGCCGAGATATTAACCATCTCAAAGTTGTTGCCGAGTTTGAAGACGATCAGTGCATAATTGCGACTTTTATCGTGCGGACAAAATTTAGTACATACATACATATATATATATATATATAAACTTTTTAGGTGGGGGTGGTTTTGGGTTCCTGGGGTCATATAATGAAAAGTTATGAAGGAATTTTTCAAAAGTCGTACCATGGTAACCACTGCAATAGGTAGTATTTCTTACGAAATCTACCTAAAAATTAATTTTTAAATTTTATATTGGGCACCCTCTTATTTTGTTCTATGTATAAAATAATGACTTCCACAAAAATTTCAAAATTTTAAAACATGTTTTAGGGGTCGCTACCAAGGTTTGAATCTTTAAAAAAAATTAAAAAATGAGATATTTTTAAATCTAATTATAAATTATTAATACAAATTCATAGTCATTGCCAAATTGAATCATGGTATGATATTAGGCTGTAAAGACTGTCATTTGTTTCAAATTTCAACATATTTACACAGCTTTTGTCCAATCACTGACAGAGGAGCCTTTCATGTCTACACTCCTTTTCACCTCAATTTAGTACACAGCTTTTGTCCAATCACTGACAGAGGAGCCTTTCATGTCTACACTCCTTTTCACCTCAATTTAGTAGCATTATGAAAGGTAGAGACAGTAACATTATTCCGCTTTGAAAAATAGTTCTCTGTTATTTTTTTAATTTTAAATAGCTAAAATACGTAGAAATTTATGAGATACTGTTTATACAATTTGATTTTTTGATATTCGTAAAATGTCGCACTAAATGGTCATATTTGTATCAAAAGCCGAGCAAGCAGAGCCCAAAATTTAAAAAAAGATTTTTCGGCAAGCGTTCATTTGACTATCTACAGGGATGGCAAAATTTTAGAAGACATTTCAGGATCTGACTCTGTAGCCAGGTTATCCATTATTGTTCATGTAAAGGTACTTAATACTTTATGTCCAAAAATTACAATTAGAAACAGGTGATGCAATAGCTTCTTCTGCTAACGAGGCATTGGAATCGTGGGGACTACAGAGCAAGTAAAATGTATGAGTTTTGATATAACCTTTGTTAATACCAGATTATCAGGATAAGCTTGTGCTCTTCTGAAACAGAATATGAATAAAGAAATGATTTTGCTTGCCATCATCACATCCCTAAATGTATGCTTCAGGAAGTTGTTGTTAAGTCACTCGGAGTTTCAATCGGACCAAACATACTGTTATTCGAACAATTTAAAATTTCGTGGATGCCTATCGATCATGGCATATTTCAGACTTCCATAACAGAGAATTTAATCAATGAAAAAAATAACAGATAACGTATCATAAATCATAGAATTTGCTCAAACTCATCTTAATGATTTTCAACCAATTGAAGATTACAAGGAGCTGATAGAGCTTGCTATTATTTTCCTAGGAGGAGTACCCTTAAGAGGTGTTTAGAGCCGTTAGAGTGTTTTTGGGTGTTAGGATAAACTAGTTTGGCTTAGGAAAAACTAGTTTATCCTTTGCGCGTTAGGATAAACTAGTTTGGCCTAAAATCGGGTTTGGCCGGTAACATATGTATATATATACCGGGTGTCCCAAAAAGGACTGACTGATTTTAAAATTCAATAACTTGCAAACGGTGACAGATATTTAAAAAATTCTTGCAGGAGGGTTATGCATAAGGTCAAAAGTTTTTTTACAGTGATTTTCAATTTTAGTTCAAATTACAAACAATAGATGGCGCTGCGATCAATAGACGCTGAATTCAGGCTCGATTTTTGGTACTTCGTGGCCCGGATAATACATTTCCATCTCCTTTTTCAGCATGGAACAAGAGAAAGGACCAGAAATCGAGCCTGTATTTAGCGACTATTGCTTACAGCGCCATCTATTGTTTGTAATTCGAACTAAAATCGAAAATCACTGTAATAAAACTTTTGACCTTATGCATAACTCTCCTGCAAGAATTTTTTAAATATCTGTCACCGTTTGCAAGTTATTGAATTTTAAAATCAGTCAGTCCTTTTTGGGACACCCGGTATATATATATACGTATATATACATAATTTTTAGCCCATTGTGAACAATATCGTATCTATATCTCATACTTAGTAAATTCTATTACATACATAGTGTAAATAAAAAAATCCCTTCCGGCTCGGCCTATAAGCGCAAGTAGATTTCTAAGTTAAGTACTTATTTCACCAACAAAAACTAAATCATGATTAGAGATAACTATTAGATTAGAGCAGTGGTTCCCAACGTGGGGCGTACGCCCCACCGGGGGGGGGTGCAATTTGACCTTCTAGGGATCAATTCCAAATTTCTGACTCACTCATTCACTATCAATTTCTTTTGTCCTTTTTTAAGAAAAGTAGTGGTGTAGGCTGAAAATAAATGTAATACAAGCAAAATTTAAAAAATCAATTTTTTATTGAAATCCTATCAAAATTAAAATAGATTTAACACCAGAGTAAATATGCGAATAGTCTTTTTAAAAATTTGATATATTTTAAAGTATTAAAACATGACAATTTTTCTAGAGGTGAATAAAAAAAAAAAAAAAAAAAGGAAAATTTTCAATTATTTACTGAATAAGTTTTCTACTTCTATTAGAGAAGAAAATTAACGGTATTGGGAAAGAGAAAACAGAGAAAATGTATTATGAGGAATAATGGCTACTTAATTTCATAAAGATGGGACTATCGAAATACTTCTTGTTATCCATAGACAGAAATGTCAGTGTCCAAAGCTTTTTTACCAATTCTTAATAAGTTACAAGAATGCATTATAAAATGTAAGAATTTATCAATTTTGACGTTAAATGTGTCTACTTAAGATATTTTCTGAAGATAAAAATGCAGACCGTATAACACTTTTATACGTTAAGTTGGAAAAGTACATCAAAATTCGTTTTGGCATATATGGTAAGATGTATAATCTCATAGCATTTATAAAATTGTGTTAAAAACACATTTGTGGTAGATGATTCACCTCTTTGATAAGTTAAAAAATGTGAAATGGATAGTTTTTGTTAAGTCTCTATTACACTTCCACCGTGTGAAAAAAGTACATTTATTAAATAATGTTACATAAATTTAAGGATTAGGGAGGGGGGCACATAGTGACATTACAGATACTTTGGTGGGGCGTGGCCAATAAAAGGTTGGGAACCACTGGATTAGAGATTAGAGATATGTGTTTTATCTGGAGAGTGGCCAGATAAAACACTTTAACAATTTTATCTAGCCAATTTTGACGATTTATTAATTTCATTTTTATATAAGAGCTGGTGTTATTAGAATCATGTTAAGGCAGTATTCAATAAATATTTTTCCACACTCAACAACTCGAAATTTCCTGACACATTTTCAGATGAATTTTTAAAATGAATAACATGAAACTTGCTGATAGGCTATTTTAAGACATTACAACCTGTTATTATTTTTCGTTCAATTAATTAGAATTTGATTTATAAAGATTTATATTTCCACTAAGGCCATATTTTTCTTTTCCAACATAATCGCTTCGAGAAATGTGGTTAAAAATGGCCACTTTGACATCTATCTATTCTATCTATTATATATATAAAATCCAAACGGAAATTTCGTTCCGAACGCCTAGATTTCGAGTTCTACCGCATGGATTTTTACGGAACTTATACCGTTAGATAGGTATCATTTCAGGGAAGGTTTTAAGCTATAACACATCATTCTACCTAGATTAGTTATAGAATTATTACGGAAAATTCTGTTATTTTGGACTTTGTTACTTCATATTTCCTTAAATATCTGGGCTCCTATTGGTGTAGAGTAGATCTTTCCCATTGTCCGATTTCTTAGGAGCCTGCGTAGTGCCCCTTTAAATATTTTTCTGTAGTAATTTCAGCATTTATTTTAATTATTGTTAACACCGCCACCCTCCGATTCATGTATCTACGGAAAGGTTGCATGAAGGAGTTTCGTTCAGATACGCTTTCGTTAAGAATAGAGTGCGCTCCCTGGTGGTGGAATGTGGAACTAGCATAACGCGATATTGTTAAAATTAGGAAATCTGACAATGCGATCTGTTTTAAACTTTGAGATAGTTCATAACACATAATCTATTATCTATTCTATCTATTATATCTATATATTATATATATATATAATCCAAACGAAAATTTCGTTCCGAACTCCTAGATTTCGAGTTCTACCGCATGGATTTTTACGGAACTTATACCGTTAGATAGGTATCATTTCAGGGAAGGTTTTAAGCTATAACACATCATTCTACCTAGATTAGTTATAGAATTATTACGGAAAATTCTGTTATTTTGGACTTTGTTACTTCATATTTCCTTAAATATCTGGGCTCCTATTGGTCGTAGAGCTTAGATCTCGCGCCAAAAGTAGCTCCGAAGCACCCAAGCAAACTTTTCCCAGCGATTATTTTGCCGTCTTCCGATTTCCTCTAACTCTATTAGGAGCCTGCGTAGTGCCCCTTTACAATATTTTTCGTAGTAATTTCAGCAATTATCTTAAATTATTTGTTAACACCGCCACCCTCCCGATTCATGTATCTACGGAAAGGTTGCATGAAGGAGTTTCGTTCAGATACGCTTTCGTTAAGAATAGAGTGCGCTCCCTGGTGGTGGAATGTGGAACTAGCATAACGCGATATTGTTAAAATTAGGAAATCTAACAATGCGATCTGTTTTAAACTTTGAGATAGTTCATAACACATAATCTATTATCTATTCTATCTATTATATCTATATATTATATATATATATAATCCAAACGAAAATTTCGTTCCGAACTCCTAGATTTCGAATTCTACTGCATGGATTTTGACGGAACTTATACTGTTAGATAGGTATTGTTTCAGGGAAGGTTTTAAGCTATAACACATCGTTCTACGTATGTTAGTTATAGAATTATGATGGAAAGTTCTGTTATTTTGGGCGAAAGGGTTACCATTATTTTATTGGCGATGAATTTTTTGATAAATGAATTGAAATGGCTGTACATCGCGGAAAAAAACAGTTACTAATTTTATTTAAAAGGAAAAAAAAAGAAAAGAAGAGAGAATAATGAAAAAAAAAATTGACGAGTGGTAATATTGGAAAACGAAAATATCGAATTTAAACATGAAAGAGAATGTTCATAATGCTTAAAAATTTATTCAATATGAAAGATTGCAGTATTAAACTATATTTGGCAATTTATCTCTTGCGTCCGGTTAAATAAAATGCATCAGAAAATTTTATAAAATAATATCTGAGTGACAATTTTGTTTTTGTTTTTTGATTTCTTTTAAATTTACTTTTTACTTTTATTTAACTCGACCATCATGTGACATACAGAAGAAACTAGCAGATGTAATTATAAAAATGACGATACTTGTGAGTTACATATTGTATGTTTTTTGCAATTTCATTTTATCGCCAAACGATTTAATTTTAAGCCAAAAATGCATGAGCGTGCCATCGGTTTGAGCGACGTTCACAATATTGGTTATTTCTCAATAAACGACAGCATTTTCTGGAAATACCCAATTCTACTTATATATATATATATAATTCAAATGAAAATTTCATTCCCGCTGCTTATAACTCGAGTTCTGCTGAACGTACACTGTTAGATAGGTAATTTTTCGGTGAATTTTTTAGTACATAACACGTCGTTCTACGTTTCTTGGTATTGAATTATGGTTTAAAGATCTTTAATGAGATGAACCTGATAATGGAAAATTAGCCTCTTTAAATGATTCTGCCCAATGTATTTCGATGGAACTTGGATTGTTAATTAGATAATTTTCCAGGGGCGTTTTCAGTATAGAACATGCCCTTCTATATTGTTCAGCCATACCGTTTTTTGGGAAAATTCTGTAGTCTGGTGTACGCAATTATCACAATAGCCTTTTTAAAAATTAAAATAAACGGTTTTTGATAGAATTTGCATTAATAGTTTGACAATTTTTCAGAGATAGTTTTAGTATATAATATATTGTTCGACACTGTTTAGTCATAGAGCAATGGGTTAAATTCTGTAATTTTCCAATGTACCAATTCCAATATTCCAATTCCGTATTTTCCAATACGCCCTTTGCGAGGTGAAAGAAATGGGCTTGGCGAGACAAGGAAAGTTTTCGTCCATATTTTCTGTTCAGTAATTAGATAATTTATTTACTATAAAGAATACATTTATCTCTTTTTTATATAAAAACAGAAGTAAATTGTATATAAATAACAAAAATATTAATATTCATAAATAAAAATTTATATAGGAATATATATATGAATACATATTTTAAAAAGCTTAAAGTTCATTTTATTTGTTTTTATAGCTGTTCATATCATTTGGCCACAAATCTCACTTTCTTAAGCCCGAATTGCGGCAAGCTTTTTAACATCTAACAGTACCCATTGATCTTAAAATCAGGAAAATTGGAAAGTAGATGTAGTTTGTAAAGTATGCATAAATTAAGGAGATAAATTACGTTATCGAATCCATAGACAATTGGCATATTTGGTACCGATAAGTTACAAAATTGAGTCTACTGACAATTGGCGTATGTTACCTGGCGTGCTTTGGCGCATAATTAATTTAGGAAAAGGTTTAAACTGATTCTATGTTTTTAAAGCGGGGCTATTCTATAACCGAATTAACACAGAATTGGCGTGATTTGAAAGAAAACTTTTTGGCGACCTTTTCCTATTTTTACGTTATACCAACACCATGCCAAATTGTATGCTATTGCGCCATTTATTTCAATCCTAAATGTGCAAAATTTTTTGGTAATTTACAGTATAGGGATCTTGGCGAAACAGAGAAAATAGCCTTGGCGGAGAGAAAATTTGGAAACATATTTTCTGGCAACCTATTCACTGTTTCATTTCATATAAACAAGAATTTTTTTCTGTTTATACAATTTATTTAACATAAAGATGCAATTTATCTAATTTTAATTAGAAACAGAAGTAATTTGTATATACAAAACATTTATAATATACATATATAAACAAACAAAAAATTTCATCAAGCTTGTTTTCTTAACTGTTTATATCAATTGGCAATAAATCTCACTTTCTGATGCCCGAATAGCGCCAAGCTTTTAAAAAAATGCCAAGGCGCCTGTAGTGGAAAAGAAAAGTACCAAATTTTATTGCAAACGATGCCAAACTTTGGGGCTTGATATTTATTGAACGTGAATTTCTTTTGGCTTTAATTATTATTTATTCGTAACACTGCAAAAAATTTTAATTTACTATTTTTTGAAGGTGGAAGTATTTTTTATTATCAAGTAAAATTAAGTTATAACTTCATTTTTCGCTGAATAAAACATGAAATGTTTACTGCAGTGCCAAGAGACACTTAAAATGTCATGCGCGTAGTTGGCGATTTTGAAAAAAAAAAATTATAATATCGGAACCCACAGCAAATTGGCTCATTTTAACGACAATGTTTTGGTACAAAATGAAATACATTTGTTGTAGACATAATAGTAAATCTCAATACTCGCCGATTGAAAAGCCTTTAAAATTATTCAGCAGAAACAACGAGAAATAACTTGCAGTTTCATAAATTTTAATAATCAATATTCTTATCTATCTATCTATCTGCTTCTGCTTCTACTATATATACTAGAGTAAAATGGAAATGGGAAATACGTCCCGGTTGCATATAACTTGAGCTCACCTGAATGGATTTTGATCATAATGATAGTTAGATAATTTTCCAGGGAAGATTTTAGTACATAAAATATCGTTCTACGTTGCTTATACATACAATTATGTTTTAAAGTTATATAATCAGACGAACCCGATCATGAAAGATTAACCTTTTTAAAAGATTCAGACGAATTGATTACGATTGAATTTTCACTGTTTGTTAAATAATTTTTCAGGCAGAGTTTTAGTATATACTATACCCTTCTGCATTGCTTAATAATAGAGGTGTGGTGGAAAGTTCTATAATCAGTTGAACCCGATTATGAAAGTTTAACATTTTTTAAAGTTCTACCGAACGGATTTTGATAGGAATTTCATTTTAGTTAGATATCTATTCAGACATGGTTTTAGTATTTTGCATATCGTTCTACGTTGCTTAGTCATAAAGTAATGGCGGAAAGTTCCATAATCATATGAAACCGATTATGAAAGATTAGACTTTTCAAAAAGTTCTAGATGGCGGATATTGATAATACTTTCTTTGTTGATAAGACAATGTTTGCGGAGGTTTTAGTTTATTGCGTATCATTCTACATTGCTTAGTTACAGAATTATGGGGGAAAGTTCTATAATCAGATGGACCCCTTATGAAAGATCAACCTTTAAAAAAAGTTTTACTGGATGGATTTTGTCCGTTTGTTTGTTTGCATTATTACAAGTAGTTATATAATTTTTCAGGGTTCGTTTTATTGTATTGCGTATTGTACTATCTTTCTTTACAATCCTACTGTTATTGATCAACTAAAAGGGTTAAGACCTTAATAGCTGAAAATTTGTCTACACATTAGAAAATATAATAGCACATTGGCGTTCTTATCGTTTTCAGCAGTGCGAAAGGACATTCCAGGTAAGGTTCCATATTGCTTTAAATCACAATGTCAAATTCAATGATACATTTTGTTTAATTCAAGGTTCATTTGGATAAGTAGACCAGCGTAGCGGGCATAGCCTGCTAGTCTATTATATATATAAAATCTATTATATATATATAATCCAAACGGAAATTTCGTTCCGAACGCCGAGATTTCGAGTTCTACCGCATGGATTTTGACGGAACTTATACCGTTAGATAGGTATCGTTCCAGGGAAGGTTTTAAGCTATAACACATCATTCTACCTAGATTAGTTATAGAATTATTACGGAAAATTCTTTTATATTGAACTTTGTAACTTCATATTTCCTTAAATATCTGGGCTCCTATTGGTCGTAGAGCTTAGATCTCGCGCCAAAAGTAGCTCCGAAGCACCCAAGCAAACTTTTCCCCGCGATTATTTTGCCGTCTTCCGATTTCCTCTAACTCTATTAGGGGCCCGCGTAGGGCCCCTTTAAAATATTTTTCGTAGTAATTTCAGCAATTATCTTAAATTATTGGTTAAGACCGCCACCCTCCCGATTCATGTATCTACGGAAAGGTTGAATGAAGGAGTTTCGTTCGGATACGCTTTCGTTGAGAATAGAGTGCGCTCCCTGGTGGTGGAATGTGGAACTAACATAACGCGATATTGTTAAAATTAGGAAATCTAACAATGCGATCTGTTTTAAACTTTGAGATAGTTCATAACACATAATCTACTATCTATTCTATTATATATATATAAAATCTATTATCTGTTCTATTATCTATTATATATATAAAATCCAAACGGAACTTTCGTTCCGAACGCCTAGATTTCGAGTTCTACTGCATGGATTTTTACGGAACCTATACCGTTAGATAGGTATTGTTTCATGGAAGGTTTTAAGCTATAACACATTATTCTACCTATATTAGGTTTAGAATTATGACGGAAAATTCTGTTATTTTGGGCGATAAGGTTACCATTTTATTTCTTGGCGAAATTCATCGTTGATAAAAAAAAATTGAAACGGCTATTAAACCTCGAAAAATAAAAGAAAAACTGTTACTAATTTTATTTAAATGAAAAAAAAAAAAGAAGAAGAAAATCCGTTTTAATGAGTGATAATATTAAAAAACGGAAACATTTAATCAAAACCTGAAAGAAATATTTGTAATGCTTAAAAATTAATTTAATAAGAAATATTACACTTGATACGCAATATTTGGCTCTTTATCGCTTGCGTTAGATATGGAAACGAATCTGAAAATTTGATTAGATGAAATTTTAACGACATTTTCTTTCTGTTCTGTTCCTTTCTTTTTTTTTTATATCTAATTGTCCCATCACGTGACTTATAGAAGGAACAAGCAGATGTAATTGTGAGTCACATGTGTAATTACTATTTGTTTCTTTACAATTTTTTATTTTTCTTTTGTCGCCAAACAATGTGATTTTAAGCCAAAAATGCATAAGCGTGACATTAGCTTGAGGATGTTCTCACAAATGGTGTTTTTTTAGGTGAAAGAGATCATTTTTTGAGTACATTTTCATATTCAATTGTAACTTATATAGATATCAGTTAATATTTTAAAAATGGAATCGAATACTTAAATTTCAGTGTGAATTTCTGCCACACATACATATTGTAAAATAATTTCATACTTTTTAAAATGTTTTTCGCCGTAATTCCGAAAGCATGTGATATTTATAAACTCGAACTCAGATCAACGAATATTACCCATTTTATTTAAGCAAATATTATCTATTTTCTCAAGTCATATCGCCAATTTCCTTTATAGGAAAATTCACAGATTCGAAATCTAGGAAGTAAAGATAATTTTTAAGGAAATTTATGTTTTAATACGTTATTACTATGGAAAAATTCAACATTTTGAAAAAAAAAATTACAAGTCTTTTGTAATTCGTCATTTCTTCTTCGTCTTTCTTCGTACTTTCTCCTCTGTTATGTAATATTTCAAATGATATTGGACTAAATTTCGATCCTCGATTCACCGCAAAAACCCATATCTAATATAGTATATAAAATAAAGTCTGGATTAGGGGACTGATTAACGCACAGCGCAAACTACTGAACCTAAAATCTTGAAAATCGTGGTAAAAATACTTCTTATGACATAAACTTCTGCTAAGAAAGGATTTTCTAAAGTGTCACCCCTAATGGTTTTTGCACAGGGAGTGGAAAAAAATCGAATATCAAAATTATGCGTCAAATGATAGCATATTTTAATGTAGTTTTGTATGCTGAATCGAATGCTACCAAATAAATTTTTATAAGTCCAACAGTTCATGACACATTTCATATTTTTCTAATTTGGCGGTGTCTTTGGCATCTAAACCTCAAAATATCTATCATTACATCCGTTACTCTAGCAACGGAAAAAATTCAAATCAACCCTTTTGGCTAAAAAATAAAAACGGCTCTATGAGTTTGAAATAAAAATGCAAGCATCTTAATTTTTTAAAAAAAATAGTGATTTTATGTAAAATAAAAGGGAAAAAATTACTGAGAATTTAGTGTTATAAAACAAAAATGGAAAAGGTACTACTTAGATATTCCGTCGACCAAAAATCTATCGTCAAACTATAAGATTAAATGCCAATAATGGTTGATCGTAAATATCAAATTCACTTGAATTTAAACCAACTAAACGGGTTTACGTCATCAAGTGATTTTAATTTCGACGTTTTATTTGTATTTTTATTAATTTTATACTACTTTATTTGTTATTTCGTTATTTAAAATAAAGATTATCTCAATTTATATAATTTGGCGAATGGTTTGGCGATTTATATAATTTGGCGAAATGGGTCGACGGGATAACAAGTAGTACCAATGAAAATATTTAAGTATGAAAGCAATGTTTGTAACGACTTAAAAATTATTTTCATATATATAAACTCGGTTTATGGCGTCAGATGCCGTCATCTCAAGAATCTACAAGAGTCTTTTTCCATTTTTTCCGGTAATAGGTTCCTCAATGAAAGAAATTGGAATTGGAATAATATTGTGCGATTTATAAATTGCTCCTCGATAAGAAGAAAAAATGGGTACATTTATAACAACCGTGAGCACATCTCGCTGATAGCATTTTTAAAATTCCCAGTAGCAGTAGTTACATTTTGCGTATGTAAATTAAAAATATTTTTTTGCTTTTAATTATGGCATTATATCCTGTTATTGTTTATCTTTTCAGTTTTTTAAATGAAATTAGTATAAGGCATGCATTTTAAATTAAATGAGTGAAAGGTTTGTGTTTTAAATGAAAATAATAAAATAAGATTATGGTATGAAAACAATCTTTATTGATTTATTACCTGCGCCCGGCTGACATACAAGTATCACAAAAGCCACATATTCACTTTTCTTTGAGTAGTTGCTCATGAGAATTCAAGTTAACCTTCCGTAATCGGATACTTCACATATTGGTGTATTAGCTTTAATGTTGAAAGCATCGTTTTTGTTTGAAGCGAAAACCTTACTATGAATTCTATTACACAAAATCGCATCATCATCATCTACTACATATTTACAACGGAAATTTGTATTTCATTCCGATTGTTTATAATACTTTCGTAGGATATACCACAATTAGTTAGGTAATAATTTTGGAAAGGTTTTAGTGTATACATATTGTTCAAGGGTACTTAGTTATAGAGCAACAGTAAAAGTTCAAAAATTAAGTGAACCTGATTATGAAAGTTTAGCCTTTTTAAAAAAATCTACAGAACATATTTTGTTACAAGTGGCCCTGTTGCATGACTTTTAGGAATGGTGTTAGTATATACGATTTCATTATATGTTGATTAGTTACAGAGGTATTAATTCCTGTTGTCATAACGGTCTCCTTACCCGACCATAAGTGCGCTGTTTATAATCAACTAAAAGAATTACTTCTTAATTGCTAAATTTTGTCCAACGCTTAAGATAACATTATATCGCAATGGCGTTCGCATCGTTTTCAGTAATGTGCAAGGTCAAGCTGAAGATCCATATTGTTTAAAATACAAGTTCAAATTCACCATTTAGTTTAATCCAAGGTTCATTTGGAAATATTAACCAGCGCAGCGGGCATAGCCTGCTAGTCTATTATATATATAAAATCCAAACGGAAATTTCGTTCCGAACGCCGAGATTTCAAGTTCTACCGCATGGATTTTTACGGAACTTATACCGTTAGATAGGTATCGTTCCAGGGAAGGTTTTAAGCTATAACAGATCATTCTACCTAGATTAGTTATAGAATTATTACGGAAAATTCTATTGCATTTGGACTTTGTTACTTCATATTTCCTTAAATATCTGGGCTCCTATTGGTCGTAGAGCTTAGATCTTGCGCCAAAAGTATCTCCGAAGCACCCAAGCAAACTTTTCCCCGCGATTATTTTGCCGTCTTCCGATTTCCTCTAACTCTATTAGGGGCCCGCGTAGAGCCCCTTTAAAATATTTTTCGTAGTAATTTCAGCAATTATTTTAAATTATTGGTTAAGACCGCCACCCTCCCAATTCATGTATCTACGGAAAGGTTGCATGAAGGAGTTTCGTTCAGATACGCTTTCGTTAAGAATAGAGTGCGCTCCCTGGTGGTGGAATGTGGAACTAACATAACGCGATATTGTTAAAATTGGGAAATCTAATAATGCGATCTGTTTTAAACTTTGAGATAGTTCATAACACATAATCTATTATGTATTCTATTATATATATATAAAATCTATTATCTATTCTATTATCCATTATATATATAAAATCCAAACGGAAATTTCGTTCCGAACGCCTAGATTTCGAGTTCTACTGCATGGATTTTTACGGAACCTATACCGTTAGATAGGTATTGTTTCAGGGAAGGTTTTAATTTATAACACATTATTCTACCTATATTAGTTTTAGAATTATGACGGAAAATTCTGTTATTTTGGGCGATAAGGTTACCATTTTATTGCTTGGCGAAATTCATCGTTGATAAAAAAAAATTGAAACGGCTATTAAACCTAAAAAAATAAAAGAAAAACTGTTACTAATTTTATTTAAATGGAAAAAAAAAGAAAAAAAGAAGAAGAAAATCCGTTTTAATGAGTGATAATATTAAAAAACGGAAACATTTAATCAAAACCTGAAAGAAATATTTGTAATGCTTAAAAAATAATTTAATAAGAAATATTACACTTGATACGCAATATTTGGCTCTTTATCGCTTGCGTTAGATATGGAAACGAATCTGAAAATTTGATTAGATGAAATTTTAACGACATTTTCTTTCTGTTCTGTTCTTTTCTTTTGTTTTATATCTAATTGTCCCATCACGTGACTTATAGAAGAAACAAGCAGATGTAATTGTGAGTCAATGTGTAATTACTATTTGTTTCTTTACAATTTTTTATTTTTCTTTTGTCGCCAAACAATGTGATTTTAAGTTAAAAATGCATAAGCGTGACATTAGCTTGAGGATGTTCTCACAAATGGTGTTTTTTTAGGTGAAAGAGATCCTTTTTTGAGTACATTTTCATATTCAATTGTAACTTATATTGATATCAGTTAATATTTTAAAAATGGAATCGAATACTTAAATTTCAGTGTGAATTTCTGCCAGACATACATATTGTAAAATAATTTCATACTTTTTAAAATGTTTTTCGCCGTAATTCCGAAAGCATGTGATATTTATAAACTCGAACTCAGATCAACGAATATTACCCATTTTATTTAAGCAAATATTATCTATTTTCTCAAGTCATATCGCCAATTTCATTTATAGGAAAATTCACAGATTCGAAATCTAGGAAATAAAGATAATTTTTAAGGAAATTTATTTTTTAATACGTTATTACTATGGAAAAATTCAACATTTTGAAAAAAAAAATTACAAGTCTTTTGTAATTCGTCATTTCTTCTTCGTTTTTCTTCGTACTTTCTCCTCTGTTATGTAATATTTCAAATGATATTGGACTAATTTTCGATCATCGATTCACCGCAAAATTGCATATCTAATATAGTATATAAAATAAAGTCTGGATTAGGGGACTAATTAACGCACAGCGCAAACTACTGAACCTAAAATCTTGAAAATCGTGGTAAAAATACTTCTTATGACTTAAACTTCTGCTAAGAAAGGATTTTCTAAAGTGGCACCCCTAATGGTTTTTGCACGGGGAGGGGAAAAAATCGAATATCAAAATTATGCGTCAAATGATAGCATATTTTAATGTAGTTTTGTATGCTGAATCGAATGCTACCAAATAAATTTTTATAAGTCCAACAGTTCATGACACATTTCATATTTTTCTAATTTGGCGGTGTCTTTGGCATCTAAACCTCAAAATATCTATCATTACATCCGTTACTCTAGCAACGGAAAAAATTCAAATCAACCCCTTTGGCTAAAAAATAAAAACGGCTCTATGAGTTTGAAATAAAAATGCAAGCATCTTAATTTTTTAAAAAAGTAGTGATTTTATGTAAAATAAAAGGGAAAAAATTACTGAGAATTTAGCGTTATAAAACAAAAATGGAAAAGGTACTACTTAGATATTCCGTCGACCAAAAATCTATCGTCAAACTATAAGATTAAATGCCAATAATGGTTGATCGTAAATATCAAATTCACTTGAATTTAAACAAACTACACGTGTTTATGTCATCAAGTGATTTTAATTTCGACGTTTTATTTGTATTTTTATTAATGTTATACTAATTTATTTGTTATTTCGTTATTTAAAATAAAGATTATGTCAATTTATATAATTTGGCGAATGGTTTGGCGATTTATATAATTTGGCGAAATTGGTCGACGGGATAACAAGTAGTACCAATGAAAATATTTAAGTATGAAAGCAATGTTTGTAACGACTTAAAAATTATTTTCATATATATAAACTCGGTTTATGGCGTCAGATGCCGTCATCCGAAGAATCTACAAGAGTCTTTTTCCATTTTTTCTGGTCATAGGTTCCTCAATGAAAGAAATTGGAATTGGAATAATATTGTGCGATTTATAAATTGCTCCTCGATAAGAAGAAAAAATGGGTACATTATAACAACCGTGCGCACATCTCGCTGATAGCATTTTTAAAATTCCCAGTAGCAGTTGTTGCATTTTGCGTATGTAAATTAAAAATATTTTTTTTTTAATTGTGGCATTATTTCCTGTTATTGTTTATCTTTTCAGTTTTTTAAATGAAATTAGTATAAGGCATGCATTTTAAATTAAATGAGTGAAAGGTTTGTGTTTTAAATAAAAATAATAAAATAAGAATATGCTATGAAAACAATCTTTATTGATTTATTACCTGCGCCCGGCTGACATAAAAGTATCACAAAAGCCACATATTCACTTTTCTTTGAGTAGTTGCTGATGAGAATTCAAGTTAACCTTCCGTAATCGGATACTTCACATATTGGTGTATTAGCTTTAATGTTGAAAGCATACCGTTTTTGTTTGAAGCGAAAACTTTACTATGAATTCTATTACACAAAATCGCATCATCATCATCTACTATATATTTACAACGGAAATTTGTATTTCATTCCGATTGTTTATAATACTTTCGTAGGATATACCACAATTACTTAGGTAATAATTTTTGAACGGTTTTAGTGTATACATATTGTTCAAGGGTACTTAGTTATAGAGCAACAGTAAAAGTTCAAAAATTAAGTGAACCTGATTATGAAAGTTTAGCCTTTTTAAAAAAATCTACAGAACATATTTTGTTACAAGTGGCCCGGTTGCATGACTTTTAGAAATGGTGTTAGTATATACGATTTCATTATATGTTGATTAGTTACAGAGGTATTAATTCCTGTTGTCATAACGGTCTCATTACCCGACCATAAGTGCGCTGTTTATAATCAACTAAAACAATTACTTCTTAATTGCTAAATTTTGTCCAACGCTTAAAATAACATTATATCGCAATGGCGTTCGCATCGTTTTCAGTAATGTGCAAGGTCAAGCTGAAGATCCATATTGTTTAAAATACAAGCTCAAATTCACCATTTAGTTTAATCCAAGGTTCATTTGGAAATATTGACCAGCGCAGCGGGCATAGCCTGCTAGTATATATATAAAATCCAAACGGAAATTTCGTTCCGAACGCCGAGATTTCGAGTTCTACTGCATGGATTTTTACGGAACTTATACCGTTAGATAGGTATCGTTCCAGGGAAGGTTTTAAGCTATAACACATCATTCTACCTAGATTAGTTATAGAATTATTACGGAAAATTCTATTATTTTGGACTTTGTTACTTCATATTTCCTTAAATATCTGGGCTCCTATTGGTCGTAGAGCTTAGATCTCGCGCCAAAAGTAGCTCCGAAGCACCCAAGCAAACTTTTCCCCGCAATTATTTTGCCGTCTTCCGATTTCCTCTAACTCTATTAGGGACCCGCGTAGAGCCCCTTTAAAATATTTTTCGTAGTAATTTCAGCAATTATCTTAAATTATTGGTTAAGACCGCCACCCTCCCGATTCATGTATCTACGGAAAGATTGAATGAAGGAGTTTCGTTCAGATACGCTTTCGTTAAGAATAGAGTGCGCTCCCTGGTGGTGGAATGTGGAACTAACATAACGCGATATTGTTAAAATTAGGAAATCTAACAATGCGATCTGTTTTAAACTTTGAGATAGTTCATAACACATAATCTATTATCTATTCTATTATATATATATAAAATCTATTATCTATTCTATTATCTATTCTATTATATACTAGAAAGGTAGCCCGTCAAAAATGACGGAAATTTAGATATAAAGATATATACAACTCATGTGCAAGAATATGAGTTTTCTCGCTTGTTCTGCAGTGATAGATGAAAATAACACATTTATGAAAAACTGTGTACAGTAGAAGACCACTAATCTGCACAGTTTGGTTCCAAGTGTTATGCAGATTTGAGGCTTTTTGTGGTCATGTCTATTCACTCTTTGTTTACATTTTTTTTAAATTCATATATTGGACAATTTAGATTGTTAAGCCTTAAAAATAAATAAATTTTACACTTGAAGTAAGGTAAAAACTATTAAATTATCGTATACGATTTCATGAAATGGTATTATATGGTATTATATGTGTGTGCTTCACGATCTTGGTTACGACGTTGGCGAAATTGGCTGCAACTTGTCATAATCCTAATAGTGTGGGCCGCTATAACAAAAAAGTAACCAGTTTTTAGCAAAATTTCTGATATAAAGTAGTTTTCAAAAACTTGTGTAAAATTGCAGGCCGTTCTCATGTTATGTCAGTCCTAAGAATAATATTTCTAACACTGAAGAGTTTCCATGTGTATATGAAATTTAGAAAAGCTTCTCCAAAAGAAAGGTCCTGAAATGACATTGTAATTCCTTTAACTTCAAAGTTTAATCGGGCCCTGATGTTGGTTACTGAAATCTAATAAATACAGTTATTTTGAATATTACAACAGAATTAAACAGTTAAACTTATTTAACTTAAACCCGCTGTTACTTCCCGATGTTATTTTTTACTATTAAGAAAGAAAATTATTTAAATTTTTCAAATCATGTATTTATAATTTTTTTCCGTCTTTAATAACTAAATAATGAAAAAATATGCTTTTGTTCTGAGCTCATAAATATGACAATAAAATAATGTAACTAAGAGACATTGCAAAATTAAATCTTTGTGATTTCAAACCATAAACAAACGATACCGCCACCATTTTATCTACTATGATGTCATTAGAATATTGTCCCTTGTTTGTTGGAGAACTTACTTTGTGAATGATTACCTCAATGATTTAAATTTTTTTTAAGTTTCACGATGAATGAATCACTTGTGTTTGTTTAGGTTTATGGAATGAGATATTAAGCTGTGAACCTAATTTCAACTAAAGTTATCCAAGGATATATGTATTTTTAATTGAAATTAAAAACAATGCTTTGATCTCGAAATAAAAAGTTTTAGTTTGTATAATTGGTTATTTCTGTTAATTATTTATTTAGGTACTTTTCCATTATAGCGCATTTTTATAAAAAGCTTGGCGCAATTCGGGCATCAGAAAGTGAGATATGTTGCCAAAATATATAAACAGCTATGAAAACAAATCTAATGAACTTTTATTTTTGTTTATATATGCACTTATATACATAAAAAAATCGTTTCTACATATATATATTTTTTTATATGCAAATTACGGCACAGATTTCAGATATGAACCGGGATACCTAACTGGCGCCAAAATGGTGTTATTTTGCCTGCAATGGTAACCCGGCTATTGTTTTTTATTTATTAATAAATTTTTTATTTACTTTTATTTTCTGTTTTTAATTATATAAACAGTTTTCTTCTATAGCTATTATTCAAACTTTTATTTATTTATAGTTATTTCCTTTTCAAAATGATAGCAAATAATTTAAAAATATATAAGTAACTGGTATTCGAAAGCCAGATTTCTGCCAAATTGGCGTCAGAGAAAAATTACGCCAACCCCGATGCGTATATGACATCTGTGCAAAAATTACGGCACAAATGACATATTCGCCCCATATTGGCACGATTTTTTTTTCTGACGCCAATGTCATATACACACCGGGTACTTAACTCTCGCCAAAGTGTCGTTATTTTGCTTGATATGGTAACCCGGATGTTGTTGTTTAAGCTGTTGATGTTTTCTCCAAATTGGCGTCGGAAAAAAATCGCGCCAATATGGGACGAATATGACATCTGTGCCAAAATTACTTCTGTTAAAAAATGGGTAAAAAAAATAATTAAAAAATGGGTAAATAGCTTTTTTTACATTAAATAAAGGTACTTGTTAGTTATCCCGTCGACCAAATTACTGTCGCCAAATTGTAAGATTAAATGCCAATAATGGTTGACATTAAACATGATCATGTGTTTCTTACGTCATCAAGTGATTTTTAATTCGACGTTTTATTTGTATTTTTGGTACAGATGTCATATTCGCCCCATATTGGCGCGATTTTTTTCGGTTGCCAATTTGGCGAAAACATCAACAGCATAAACAACATAATCCGGGTTACCACATCAAGCAAAATAACGACACTTTGGCGCAAGTTAAGTACCTGTTGCCTATATGATATTGGCGACAGAAAAAAAATCGCGCCAATATGGGGCGAATATGACATCTGTTCCGTATTTTTATTAATGTTTTGCTAATTTAATTGATCTTTCGTTGTTTAAAATAAAAATTATGTCAATTTGTATAATTTGGCGAGTGGTTTGGCGATTTATATAATTTGGCGAAACTGGTCGACGGGATAGCTAACAACTACCTAAATAAATTGCATACATATGGAAAAAATTGCTTGTGAGTAAATAGTTGAGCAGTTGTTGTTTGTTGAGCAGTAAATAGGTTGTCAGAAAATACGTGGGCAAACTTCTTTCTCGCCAAGCAACTTTTCTCCAAAGTATTGTACATAAGCAATGATTGCTAGAAATGCATTTTTAATTATGATATGCGCTTTTATGTTTCACTATATTTATGCATACTGTGCTGTATGTATAAATGCTACAGTTCATATGCAGGGCTACACAAAAGAATTCGTAAGGGTTTCTGAGTATGAGAGTAAATTGCTTAAAGGTGGTTTTTTAAGGAGTTATGCGTTTTTACGCTGAACTGCATTTAGTTTACTAAGAAATGTTTGTAGAATATAGATAAAATGATATACAGGGTCGCGCAAAGAATTGGATACATAACCGTCTATGAATGATAATATCTGGAAATGTGGTTTCAGTAGTTTTAAGAGTAGTTTAAATTAAATTTTGGCTAAATAGTGGCATGTAATAACGATACTATTGGCTATGGACGGTAACTGCTGAAATCAATTTTTAAAAATTTTTATGCGTCTTCTAAAATGTTTACTTTGTTATCTTATTTCCCCAAATAATGAAGTTTTGTTAAAGCATTCAGGATGTGTTGGAAAGTGTTTCATATTCTATGCTTAACGCATGAATTTTCTTTCTTCTTTAGTCTTATTTTGAATTTATTTTATTCTTAATTTTTTAGTCTTATACTGCTTTATAGAAACTTTGGCACAGTTGTCATATACGCCAATTTGGCGAAAACATCAACAGCATAAACAACAACATCCGGGTTACCATATCAAGCAAAATAACGACACTTTGCCGCCAGATAAGTACCCGTTGTGTATATGACATTGGCGTCAGAAAAAAATCGCGCCATAATCGCGTATATGACATCTGTGCCGAAACTTTAATATTTAATTTTTAAATTCTTCGCTCCACACCCCTTACATATAGTACAAACTATAACACAGATAGCGCAAAATAATAGACAGTTTGGTACTTTTCCACTGTAGGAGCTTTGGCGTTTTTTTAAAAAAAGCTTGGTGTAATTTGGGCATCAGAAAGTAAGATTTGGGTTTGTTTCCGTTATACGGATACCTTTGTCGCCAAGCGTAATAGATGGCGCAAAATGAAAATCACGTGAACTGAAGCATTTGAAAAATAAAAGAAAAAACATTGTCGATACTAAAGTGAGCATTTAAAAAATATAACATTTGAAAATTCCAGACTTTTACGAACTATTTCATTAAATCACAATTATATACTTAAAATAAGTGAACAAATAACTGCTATAAAATAAAGCAATAAAATAAAACTCATATTAAACTGCTTGCATAAAATTAAAAATATCTTTTAGCATTTTGAAATAATTGGCGCATTAGCATACATTTTGGCATGGTGTC
Organism: Maratus speciosus; assembly: GCA_963932465.1. Lineage (NCBI taxonomy): Eukaryota > Metazoa > Arthropoda > Arachnida > Araneae > Salticidae > Maratus > Maratus speciosus. Next base: position 52,484,006 of record OZ010792.1, read on the forward strand.
CGTATAACGGAAAAATATCGAGATTTGTTGTCAAATCATATAAACAGCTATGAAAACAAACTTGATGAGCGTTTTTGTTTGTTTTATATGTTTATTTTATATGTATATTATTGATGCTTTTATGTACAAATCACATCTGTTTCTTTATAAAATTAGTGAAACGTCTTTTTTATATTAAATAAATCGTATAAATATCGAAAAAAAATGCGTGTGTATATAAAATGAAACAGTGGATAAGGTTCCCGGAAAATATGTTGCCAAATTTCCTTTTTCGCCAAGGCACCTATACTGGAAAAGTACCTAAAGCACATTAAAATCACGCAGTTAGGAGCTCACACAGTACAGCGTCGTCTATTGGCGGTTATTTTATTAGTAGCATCGGGAGGAAGATGTAAAGATGTACTTTAAATTCTCACTCATAGATTTTGTAAAGTATCTTAAAAGAGCGGAGCTTAAATTAAATTTCGGTGACCTCCGTTATGAAAGATTAATGGTTTTAAATGGGAATTTCGCCAAATTAGCCAGCTATCACAAAGTTGGCTAACATTTGGCGCTACTGTGGTAACCCTGCATTAGTTTTTTTCAACAATTACTCATTTCAATGAGGCGGTCCTACCGGAATCGTGAGGGACACACAGAGACTTGGATTTTATATAAATAGATATAAAATCCAAACGGTAATTTCGTTCCGAACGCCGAGATTTCGAGTTCTACCACATGGATTTTTACGGAACTTATACCGTTAGATAGGTATCGTTCCAGGGAAGGTTTTAAGCTATAACACATCATTCTACCTAGATTAGTTATAGAATTATTACGGAAAATTCTATTATTTTGCACTTTGTTACTTCATATTTCCTTAAATATCTGGGCTCCTATTGGTCGTAGAGCTTAGATCTCGCGCCAAAAGTAGCTCCAAGGCACCCAAGCAAACTTTTCCCCGCGATTATTTTGCCGTCTTCCGATTTCTTCTAACTCTATTAGGGGCCCGCGTAGGGCCCCTTTAAAATATTTTTCGTAGTAATTTCAGCAATTATCTTAAATTATTGGTTAAGACCGCCACCCTCCCGATTCATGTATCTACGGAAAGGTTGCATGAATTAGTTTCGTTCAGATACGCTTTCGTTAAGAATAGAGTGCGCTCCCTGGTGGTGGAATGTGGAACTAACATAACGCGATATTGTTAAAATTAGGAAATCTAACAATGCGATCTGTTTTAAACTTTGAGATAGTTCATAACACATAATCTATTATCTATTCTATTATATATATATATATAAAATTTATTATCTATTCTATTATCTATTCTATTATTCTATTATATATATAAAATCCAAACGGAAATTTAGTTCCGAACGCCGAGATTTCGAGTTCTACCGCATGGATTTATACGGAACCTATACGGTTAGATAGGTATCGTTCCAGGAAAGGTTTTAAGCTATAACACATCATTCTACCTAGATTAGTTATAGAATTATTACGGAAAATTCTATTATTTTGGACTTTGTTACTTCATATTTCCTTAAATATCTGGGCTCCTATTGGTCGTAGTGCTTAAATCTCGCGCCAAAAGTAGCTCCGAAGCACCCAAGCAAACTCTTCCCCGCGATTATTTTGCCGTTTTCCGATTTCTTCTAACTCTATTAGGGGCCCGCGTAGGGCCCCTTTAAAATATTAATTCGCAGTAATTTCAGCAATTATCTTAAATTATTGGTTAAGACCGCCACCCTCCCGATTCATGTATCTACGGAAAGGATGCATGAAGGAGTTTCGTTTAGATACGCTTTCGTTAAGAATAGAGTGCGCTCCCTGGTGGTGGAATGTGGAACTAACATAACGCGATATTGTTAAAATTAGGAAATCTAACAATGCGATCTGTTTTAAACTTTGAGATAGTTCATAACACATAATCTATTATCTATTCTATTATATATATATATATATAATTTATTATCTATTCTATTATCTATTCTATTATCTATTATATATATAAAATCCAAACTGAAATTTCGTTCCGAACGCCTAGATTTCGAGTTCTACTGCATGGATTTTTACGGAACTTATACCGTTAGATAGGTATCGTTTCAGGGAAGGTTTTAAGTTATAACACATCATTCTACCTAGAGCAGTTATAGAAGTATGACGGAAAGTTATGTTATTTTGGACGATAAGGTTACCATTTTATTTCTTGGCGAAGTTTTTTGTTGTTGAAAAAATTGAAACGGCTATTACACCTAGAAAAATAAAAGACAAAAAACTGTTGCTAATTTTATTTAAAATCTTTAAAAAAGAAAAAAAAAGAAATCCATTTTAATGAGTGATGATATTAAAAAACGAATATATTTTATTTAAACATGAAAGAGAATGTTCGTAATACTTAAAGAATTACTCAGTTGAAATCATGCAATTGAAATAATATTTGGCGATTTATCTTTTGCATCAGGTTAAGAAAAATGCATCTGAAAATTGATAAAATGATATCAAGGAAGTTCCCCATAAGCGCATGCTCAAAAAAATTATAGAATATTCTTCTCATAAATATATATATATCCATAAAAAAATCGGCAGAACCTCTGTTTAGCATTCCTAAAAAAATAATGAAAATTTCATTTTTTGCAATTTAGCGCTGGATGGCGACACGATAAAATTTTGAATAAGACTATGATAAATATTCTTTAAGAAAAACTTTTTCAACTCTCGATACGAAGTTAGTTTAAGTAAGTTTAACTTAAATAAATACATATTTATAACTGCAGTTTTGTCATATACATTTATATATGTAACAATGAAATTTAACGATCGTATTTATGCCGTTTACAATGAAATTTAAATGGATTAAAAGTGTTTCAAACTCAAATTAAGGTCCGATTCTGAGCATTGGCAATTTGACTTCGATATTGTTAGTGTCAGAGACAACAAGAGAGTTTTATTGCCATGGAAACAACAATTTAATATCGAAATGTTTAATGATAGCATTCTTAATTAAAATACCCTTAAAACTTATCCAGCCGGTGACACCGTATAAAATTAAATAGCTCAATACAAGTAACACGCAATTTGCATATATTATATAAGCTTGCAGCAAAAATAGTAAACTAATCCACACTTTAAGTTTAAATTCATTGAGCATTAGGCATTTAATTACTTATTTAACAAGGAATTTATAAATGCATTTCAATCTCTTGCATTTGGCGAGGAAACCTATTGGTTCGCCAAAGAGCGTCGAGCGTTCGTCTGTTCGCGCCAAATACTCGAAAAAATATTTTTTTACGGATTTTCTACTGCGATTCGACTGCTATATTTTTACCGATCTTTTTTACATACATGAGTCATTTTATTAGCATTTCCTTTTTCAAAATATTTTGAGTATGCGTTTTAAGGAGACCTTCCTTGTGAGTAACAATTTTTATTATTATTATTATTATTATTATGTATCTCTTACAGAAAAAAACTAGCAGATGTAATTATAAAAATAATGATACTACATAAATAGCAGTTAATATTATAAAAGTGGAGTCAAATATTTAAATTTTAATGCAAACGATTGCCCCCGCCCCCCCCCCCCCACACACACACATATTAGAAATTATTTAATTTCAGATATTTAAAATATTTTTCGCGTACTTTACTACGGATACATGCTATTTTGTTTTCCCCCAAACTTATGACTTTTATAACCTCGAACTCAGATCAACAAATATTGTCCCCTCTCTCTTTTTACTTTATTTATTTATTTATTTATTTTTTTAAACATATATCGCCAATTTTTCTTTTATAAAAGTCTACTGTTTCAAATGTTAAGTACTAAAGATTATTCTTAAGAAAATTTATGCAATTTTGTGTTATTAATACCACAAAAGAAAATATTTTGCAATAAAAATTGCTTACTGTAATACATTTTCGATTGTCTTTTTAATTCGTCATCCGATTTTCAGTTTTTTTTTAAGGTTTTTGATATTGGATTAATCTTCCGTAATCAGGTTACCTGCTAATTAGTGTATTTACTGAACTATTTAGATGTTTCTTTTTATATTTGAAAGAGTCAGATCAGTGATCAGACAGTGACTGTCAGACAGTGATCGCGATTGTAGAACAGAAGATTTAGTATTATACATATTTTTATTTGCAGTTATTTTACTGTCACTGAAAAATAAATACTTGGGAAAAAAATTTGAAATTCCAATGGTGGCTGGTGGAACAATATTTGTTGATTTATCATTTTAGCCTAGATAAGAAAAAAAGTACTTGAAATGCAGATAAAATCAAAAATAGAAATCATTATAAAGCAAGTTCTTCTGACGCACAATCCTATTCCCTAAACTGAGGAAAAAATTAACGATTTCAGGTTTATTTAGGCAGCAGACTGAAGAATAATGTAATTTTGAAAATAAAAAAGTGTACTTATTTCTCCGTGTTATTGCACTCTTTAGATAAATGAAAAAAGGTCTTCGGTGCATCAAAAAGATTATTTCGTTATATTATAACGCGTTAGGTTTTTAAGTTTTGTATAACTGACTTTATTTGTCATTTACAAAGAGTATTTTTGGCAAAAGATCTATAATTCAGCCAACAGCAAATTTGACTTTATTTAATGGGATGTAGTCTGGCGCATAATTACGTTTGTTTTACGTGTGTTAACTCTGGTAAATTTGTAACCATATAGTTTGCAAACACTTCTAATGTTTGCCGTAAAACTTAGCTGTGCACCCTATTATGGACGATTGGGAAGGTTTTGATTGGATGAAAACAAGAGGTTTATTTTTCTATCATAATGAGTTATCGAGTTTTTTTTTTTTTCAGGTTAACAGTTACATAATTTCAAGTGGTATATATATAAAAAGGAAATTGTAATGAAAATGACATTATTTTAATTTTATTCAAACATTTCATTTTTAAAAATCCACTTTTATGTGATTTACATTTCATTTAATGAAAGTTAAAGATTTTTTGTGTGCAAACAATTTATTACATTTTTTTTTTTTTTACCGTATTTACTCTGCTGTAATCCGAAGATAGAAAACTGCAGTAGACCTGCTAGAAGACGTGTATTACAAAATATACTGCAACATAGAGAGAAATTGTATTTAAGCTACCAGAACCACACATAGCACCAAGCTGAGAAACCCGGAATTCAAGAACTATCAAACGAAAGTGAATAATCCGAACATAAGTAATTTTCAGTGGTCACTCTCTGCAATCATTGTAATTATCTCTCCTTTTAGTAGTGTGGTGACTAGAGAACATTTTAACATTTCTGATTATCACAACGGCCGTATTTTCTTCCCAACCTCTACTTTAAATATATACTGTAAAAAGAATTTCTTCTGAATAGTCTGAATTTTGCCTAACCCATAAGATATTATAATAGCTAAATAGCGTTCGCATAGTATTCAGCAAATGCGGAAAGATTTTCCCGGTGAAGGTCCATATTAATTTAAAATACAAGGTCGAATTTATAATTTTGTTTGATCAATGATCAATTGGAAAATGGACCAGCGAAGCGGGTGTAGCCTGCTAGTTATATATATAAAATCCAAACGGAAATTTCGTTCCGAACGCCTAGATTTCGAGTTCTACTGCATGGATTTTTACGAAACTTATACCGTTAGATAGGTATCATTTCAGGGAAGTATTTAAGCTATAACACATCATTCTACCTAGATTAGTTATAGAATTATGATGGAAAGTTCTGTTATTTTGGACGATAAGGTTTACCATTTTATTTCTTTGCGAAATTTATCGTTGATAAAATAAATTGTAACAGGTATTACACCTCGAAACATAAAAGAAAAAACTATTACTAATTTTAATTTTAAAAAAAAGAAGGAAGAAAAAAAAGAAGAAAAAATTCGTTTTAATGAGTGATAATATTAAAAAACGAAAATATTTAATTTAAACATGAAAGGGAATGTTCGTAATGCTTAAAAAATTACTCAGTTAAAATATTGCAATTAATATAAGATTTGGCTCTTTATCTTTTGCGTCAGGTTAAGAAAAATGCAACTGAAAAATTGATAGGATGATATCAAGGAAGTTTCGATAGTGCATGCTCAGAAATATTTGAAAAAATATCTTTTCATGAGGAATATATAGAAGATTCGTCTCGTGACATATAATATGTTTATAAAAAAAATCCGCAGAACCTCGATTTAGCGTTTGTAAAAAAATAATGAAAATTTAATTTTATTGGCGATTTAATGCTGGTTGGCGGCACAATAAAATTTTGAATGATACTTTTTTTATCATAAATAATTGTTAAGTAAAGCCTTTTTCTACTACGAAGATAGTTAGATTAAGTTTAACTTAAATAAATACATTTTTATTACTACAGTTTTGTCATATACCTTTATATGTGTATATATTAAAATTTTATTATCGTAATTATACGGTTTAAAACAAAATTTCAGTTTATTAAATTTTTTCCAAATTCAAAATTAATGTCCGATTCGGAACATTGGCAATTTGACTTCGATATTGTTAGTATCAGAAACAAGAAATGAAGATTATTGTTGCCATCGAAACAAGTATTTAATATAAAATACTTAATGGTAGCAGTTTTAATTAGCCAGCTACTTTTAAAACAAACTTAAAAATGGTATTAATTGATTATCCCGTTGACAAAATAACTATCGCCAAACTATAAGATTAAATGCCAATAATAGCTGATTATAAATTTTACATTCACTTGACATTAAACACGGTACACGTGTTTGTTGCGTCATCAAGTGATTTTTTAGTTTCACTTCTATTTGTAATTTTATTAATGTTTAAAAAATTATTTATTCTTTCGTTGTTTAAAATAAAATGTTTGGCAATTTATATAATTTGGCGAATAGTTTGGCAATTTATATAATTTGGTGAAATTGGTTGAATGAATAATCAAATAGGACCCTTAAAACTTTTCCAGCCGGTGAAGCCATGTAAAATTAAATAACTACTGCAACACGCAGTTTGTATATATTATATACGCTTAAAGATAAAAAAAAATAATACGCTAATCTTTCGTTTAAGTTTAAATTCATTGCGTTTTAGGCATTTAAACTCTTATTTAACAAGCAATTTTCAAATGCATTTAAATATATTGCATTTGGGATGGAAATATGTTGACTAGCCAAATAGCGTGGAACGTTCGCCTTTTTTGCGCCAAATATTCGAATATATTTTTTAGATTTTTACTGAGATTCCGCCGCCAAATTTGACTGATGTTTTACTACATATATGAGTACTAGATTAATTTTAACACAATTATACTAATTGGTTAAGCTAATTGGTAAAGTAAAAATTAATCTAGTGTAATTTCGTATCCAGCGATTTCTGGAGTTCCATTACCTGAGATTTAGTCTGTTGAGCTGAACCAGTTTTCATACCAGATGCTGTAATCATCAAGGTTAGCTGGGTGAAAAAGTTCGACCCGAATCATCCGGGATAGCTCAGATGGCAGAGCACTGGCGGCTTCAGCCAGGAGGTCCCGGGTTCGAATCCTGGTCCGGACATTTTTCGCCCAGTTGGAAATTTACATCTAATATATGAGTAGTTTTAAAAGCATTTTTCTTTTCAAAATAATTTGAGTATGCTCTTTAAGGAGACCTTCCTTGTGGTAACAATTTTGTTTTTGATTTGTTCTTTTTTATTTTTAACCCTTCCATCATGTGACTCACAGACGAAACTAGCAGATGTAATTGTAAAAATGATGGTACATATGATTTACATGTTATATGTTTATTTGGGATTTGATTTTTGAGTTCACTTTTGTCGCCAAACAATATGATTTCAAGCCAAAAAGACGTAAGCGTGAATTGGGCTCAAGCGATGTTTACAATAAAGGTGATTTTGCAAGTGTACCAAAGCATTTTTTGAGTATTTTTTAAAATTCAAATGTACAATATATAAATAGCAATTAATATTTTAAAATGAAGTCAAATATTTTAATTTTAGTATAAATGTCTCCCACACACGCACACGCACATACATATTGTAAAATAATTTAATTTTAGACATTTAAAAAATTTCTCATCATACTTTACGGCGAAAGCATGTCGGTTTGTTTTCCCCAAATTTGTGACTTTTATAATCTCGAAGCCAGATTAGCTAATATTGTCCATTCTTTTTTTTAATAAAAACATATCGCCAATTTCCCTTATACAAACAAACGTTCAATGTTTGCAATGTTAGGTAGTAAAGATTATTTTTATGAAAATGTAAGCAATTATGCGTTATTTCTATCACGAAAAAAGACTTTTTGCAATAAATATTGCTTTCTGAAATCACTTTCGATGTTCCATTTCATTCGTCATTTCTTTCTTTTTTTTTTTTTTTTCATATCTTCCCTTCTTTTAGAAATGTTATAAAAAGATATTGGATGAATCTTCCATAATCAGCTACTATACAATTGGCGAATTTACTCTATAGTGTTGGAAGATTCGTTTATATTTGAAAGGAATCGTGGACGGTAAATCCGATTTCATAACATTACGCGAAATATGTACTTTTAGTAATTAGCGATTCGTAAATTTATGTTTTTTTATTATGGAGCAAGCGGACGAAAGAAGATTTACTAATAGATATTTTTCATGTGCAGTTATTTTACTATCACTAAAAAAGCATTAATTTGAATGTACAAAATTTTTTTTTCAAATGCCAAAGGTAGCCAATGGTACAATATTTGTTCATTTAGCCTAGGTTTTTTGAAAAAAGTACCTCAAATTCAATTAAAATTTCAATCATTAAAAATTTTTGACTGATGCACAGCCCGAGCAGCTGATCATAGTCACAAATTAACGTTTTTAGTTTTATTTAGGCAAGAAACTGATGAATAATGACGTCTAGAAAATAAAAGCGTGTTTATTTCTCCGTTTTATTACGTTCATTAGAAAAATGCGAAAAAAATCTTCGGTTTGCCAAAAAATGTCACAACTAAAAATTTTGCGTAATTAACTTTATTTATCATTTGCAAAGAGTTTTGATAGTGAAAGATCTAAAATTCAATCAACAGCAATTTGACATTATTTAATGGAATGTAGTTTGGAACGTAAATAACTCTGTTTTGTAGCTAACTCTGGTACATTTTTAGCCATACCGTTACGAACATTTCAAACGTTGCACATCAAACTTGGTTGTGGATCTGATTACGGATGATTGGGAAGATTTTATTGAATGAAAACTAGAGGTTTAGTTTTCTATTTGAATTAGTTATCGAGGTTAATTTCCTAGGTTAATAGTTGCATGATTAAAACTGGTATGTAAAAAGAAACGGCAGTTAAAATGGCATTATTATAATTTTATTCACACAATTCCGCTTTAAATATCCACTTTTACATGATTCACATATTTTAAAATATAAAAGTTAAATACCGTTTTCATTGTATTTACTCTACTGGAATTCGAAGATAAGAAACTGTAGAGAAAACCTGGCAAAAGAAGACGTATATTACCAAATATAATGTGACATAGAGAGAGATTGTATTTATGTTATCAGATCCACACAAGCTGAGAAGCCCAGCGTAAAATAACTAACAAACGAAAGTGAATAACCCGAACATTCTTTAAGTTAAATGGTCAATTTCTGCAGTCATTATAATTCTCTCTTTTTTAGTAGTGTGGTGATATGATCGTAATGGCCGCATTTCCCTCCTAAACTCTACATGTGTACTAAAGAGTTGCTTCTGAATTGCCCGTATTTCGTCTAACGCATCACATAATATACTAGCACAATGGCGTCTGATGCGTATTCTGAAAATGCGGAAGAAATTTCCAGGTGAAGTTTCATATTAATTTAAAATACAGGGTTGGATTTTCCATTTCGTTTGATTAAAGGTTTATTTGAAAAATGGTCCAGCGCAGCGGGCTTAGCCTGCTAGTAATTTATTAAAATATATCCTGCCTCTATCAAAAAATTGACCATTACGACACTTTATATAGTTTCTGAATAAGAGAAACCTACGAATTGAATGTGTTTGAAGGAAAAAATGAATTTAAAAATGAGTCAGAAAATAAGCAGTTTGGATTTGAGTACATTCTTAATTAATATTTAGTCCAGGCAATAGGGAATTTTACCTAGCAAAATTAATGGTAGTTCTGGAAATCGGCTTACTTTATATTTTGGGGGTCGCTGAATCCGAATTTGTAACTTCCCACTAAAATTTCCCCCGGCAACTCCAACAAATTTTGGTAAAAAAAACCCAAAATAGTTTTTATTAAAAAAAAAATCATTTTTTAAAAATTCTTTTAGGGGAAAAGTATCCAGAAATTCAGAAAGTAGACAAAATTTGCAACAAATTAGATATATGACATATGACACCCGCGCGCTTTTCCCCAAAACCAATTTTTTTCAAAAAATCAATTTTTGGGGTATTGCCGGGTGAAATTTTGGTGGGAAGTTACAAATTCGGATTCAGCGACCCAAAAAACATAATGTGAGTAGAAATCCAGAACTAGTATTAATTTTGCCAGGTAAAATTCCCTATTGCCTGGACTTCATAACTTAGTGCACGTAGCGCCGCAGTGCATGTTCAGAGGCAGCCCTCCCCCTCCCTGTTCATCCTACGTCATAATGTCATATATCCTATTTGTTGCAAATTTTGTCTAGTTTCTGAATTTTGTAAAGTTTTTCCCCTAAAACAATAAGAAATTTAAGTTAAAAACAACTATTTTGGCGGGTTTTCGGGAGGGAAAATTTTGGGGGGAAGTTAAAAATTCGGATTCAGCGACCCAAAAAATTTAAAGTAAACCTTATATAGAAAGTTCGGATGGGAGATGGTAGGACCAATGTAAACGTGTGAGTAGTTAAGTGGAATTGCCCAACTTAGTTCACGCAGCACCGCGCGCATGTTCCGAGGCAGATCCCCCCTACCCCTTCAGCCTAAGCCATAATGTCATGTATCTAATTTGTTGCAAATTTTGTCTACTTTCTGAATTTCTAGATACTTTTCCCCTAAAATAATAAAAAAATTGATTTTTTAATAAAAACCTTTTTTTTTGGGGGGGGGGCATTTTACCAAAATTTGGGGGGTTGCCGAGGGAAATTTTGGTGGGAAGTTAAAAAATCGGATTCAACGACCCTAAAAACATCTAGTAAGCCTTTTTCCAGAACTACCATAAATTGTGCTAGGTAGAGTCCCTATACCGTCTCTATTGCCTGGACTAAATAATGATATATTTTTTCCTTCAACCTCTTTGTATTTTCAATTTGTTTTTGCTGTAAGAATTTGTCCTATCAAAAACGTGTCAATATAAAAGTTGTAGATAATATTAAGAAGATATATAATAAATTCATGCGGATTTTATATCATGTGAATTGACGAAGTTATGGAATTTTTTCTTTTTCAACTCCAGCTTTTTGTTTTTGTTTTTATTTTTATTTTTATTTTTTATTTTATTTTATTTTATTTTTTTGCATCAAGAAAATCAAAAACTTGTCAATATAAAAGTTGTAGATAATATTAAGGTAATTTATAATAAATCGAATTGGATTTGATAACTTGAGAATTGAACAAGTTATGATTTTTTTCTCCCTAAAACCTTATTTTTTCGCTCCTTGAGCACATTTTAAGTTTTATCAAAATTCTTTCATGCATAAATTTTTGGCCCATTTTTTTAGAAATAATTATAACTTTAAACAGAGTCGATACGTATTGTACTTAAGAAAATAAGTTTTTTTTTCCTTACAAAAGCCCTCACTAATCCCAACCCCTTGGTCCGTTCTTGCCCATTAACGAACTTGACCGAGATTTTATGTTCCTTCATTTTATGTATCAGCTTGAAAAATATTTGAGTAGAATTGTGGAAGATATCGTGTCTATAAAAAAGTGATAAATATACATATACTATATATATATATATATATATATATATATATATATATATATATATATATATATGATATGCTTTCAATAGTAGGATAGAAACATAGAAACATATAGATAATAAGTAGCAACAGTACACTTCTGATATATCTCCAACTGAGAAATCAAAGTTTGCACTCATGAAATCCTGGTCGGAGTGGATGATCAGTCTTAAATCCCTTGGTAGTTTTCCTAGAAAGAATAACTGAAGACGTTAGATTCATCAATTATTTATTGAATGACTAGAAAATGTACTATTTCCACTAGTAATCGTGTTACGTATGTTCGGATCGTTATTAGGTCGAAAACATAAACCGCTAGATGTTAAACATTAGAATAGGTTGAAGAAAATAATGGAAAGTAGTCATCCAGGTGTCAACGGGTTTTTTTAGCACTACAATAATCGTAAAAATAAAGCTCTCCAAGTGAATGTAAAAGTTTAAATACTCGCAAAAAGCAAACGTCTAAGCATACAGATGCTCAAAGCAAGCCAATCCCGTCAAGAGCAAGGATAAGGAGAGGGGAGGCTGCGCCCGTCTTTCGACCAACTCCGGGGCGGAGAGTGGGTAAACGTGACGTAGATCACAGAACTTAATGACTGTCCCCGGTAGCTTTATTGAAAAAACAGGATGCTTCCAAGACCTCATGGGATATGGAACAAAATTATATTTAATAAACATTCGAAAAAAAAAAAAGAATTTACTGTTTCAGAAATAATCTTTTATTTGTAATTAAGTATTATTTGTAATAAAGTATTTTAGAGGGTTTAATAAAGTATAGTTATTATCAGATTAAGGTTTCTAGAATAATAAATAATAAAAGAATACTCTGGATTTAAAGCATGGAAAAAGATAAAATATATTTAAGATATTATTAAAGCTAGGTAAAAAAGATAGATATTATAATAATTTGGACTAGTTTAAATAAGATAATAGGTCGAAAATTTTTATTATTACACACAGACACACACACACACACACACACACACACACACACATATATATATATATATATAACCATTAAATAAACATTACCGTCCACCAACAAAAATTGTGAGATTATGAATAAAATGACTTTAATCTGCCTAAAATGCACGTATTCAATAAATGTCTTATTCATTTTTCTTTCCCCTCCCCCCAAAAATTTCTTATTTAATATTTTAAATTTTATGCAAGTTTAAAGACATTTAATTAAAATTTATTTATATTCAACATTTTAAACTGTTAATATAGTCTAATACGTCAACAAAATTTATTTTTTAATGTTTATGCACTGTTGTGAAAATTATTACTATATTTTAATTTATTATTGTGTTATAATATTGTATGTTTTATAATTACATCTATTTATAACAATTTTGGACAAGATATTATTACATGATTATTATACATGATTACCTTAGATAATCAAAATTTAAATACGTGAGATGTGAATAAAACACAAATTCTTTGCTATATTCTTGTACAAACATTTAATATAGATTAAATACATTAAAATATTCTACAGTTTCAGCCCACTTCCGTGTTCATCCTCAGGAATGTAAATGAATTAAGCTGGACAACAATGTCAAAACCTCGGCCGACAGAAAATCTTAGAAATGGGAAAAAAAAACAACCAATGCCTCTGAAGACGGGGGAAAGTTACAGATTTTACTGGTGCAACCTATTGAGATATGATGATAATACAAGTTTTATAAAACACCATGTTTCTATCTATATGTAAAAATAGCAATGAACTACATAACTCATAATAAAATGTTCTTAGGATATTAAACCAAAGTTTCAGAATATTGTAGGGCATATTATCTCAATAATTATAATTGCTATGCTAATTTTGAGCGTGCTAGCATTATTTTTCCGGGTAATGACACACATAAGAATTTAATTAGAGAATCAATAGAAATTGTATTATGAAAGATGAAGTATGTAGTGATAATATGTCAAACAATATTTCGAAACTTTGGTTAAATATCCTAAGATACATAAAATTTTGAATTATGTAGTTCATTACTATTTTCACATATAGATGGCAAGAAAATATTTTGTTAGACTTGTATTATCATGATACATCAATAGATTACGCTTGTAAAACCTATAATTTTTTTTTTTTTTCTAGATTATATTTTTAAAAAACCCGTTGAATATCTAAAGCAATATGGATTAAAGAAACAAGATTTTAAAATTCGTCTTCAGCCGTTTAAATATAGACTTTTTAAAGTCTATATTATGTATGCATTTTTCACAAAACTTTTTCGATATCAAGACAAATATATATATGTTACCGGCCAAACTAGATTGGCCTAGTCCAAACTAGTTTATCCTAACGCGCATCGGATAAACTAGTTTTTCCTAGGCCAAACTAGTTTATCCTAACGCCTATAGGATAAACTAGTTTTTCCTAGGCCAAACTAGTTTATCCTAACGCCCATAGGATAAACTAGTTTTTCCTAGGCCAAACTAGTTTGGCCTAACGCTCATAGGATAAACTAGTTTAGCCTGCTATTCATTGGTCTGAACTAGTTTGTCCTAGGCCAATTCAATTTGGCGTGATTTTATTCATCCCGAAGACCGCAACGGCGCCAACTTTCTAGTTCCTGAGCCGATCTATATCCTGAGCCGATCTAGTTTATCGTAGGTCAGTGCAATTTGACGTGCTTTTATTGATCCCAACTACCGCTCCGGTGCCTGTGCGAAGTAGTATTGCCGTCACCCCCCGTATAATAAAATTCTATTTGATGTGGAGTGGGATACTGTCCCCCTATCTTCCCCATTTCATAGTTGCAAAGTTGCAAAGTTATCATAGTTGCAAAATATGTTCCATATAACAAACGTGTGCTGGAGTACCAAAGAATGGGATGAGAGGTTATCATAAAATTTAGGAGAGGAAGAATTTACAGATTTTTTTTCACATAAATATCACTTGGCTTTGAATTATTTATGAATAAATGCATCCTTAAGAATATAAGAAGTACATTTGATATTCTTTCAGAAATCTGGAATTTTCAAAAATCCGGCGAAGTCCCGGCACCAGTTTGGCCTAAAATACATATATTTTTAAGTTACCATTATTTCACAATTAAAATTACCTTTAAATAATAGTATATATACGTTTATACGGATGGGGGTACAATACTGTAAAACCTGTTAGAAGAATCTGTGTATGACGAAATTCTGTTTAAACACAATTTTTTTTAATCGGTGCAAATTGGATACAATAATCCGTTTGAAAAAAACATAATACATTTGCTAAAGACGATGGGCCTGCTAAAAAAATAACTTAACTATAACGAAGTTTTTTTCTTTTCTATGTGATTCCGACATTGAAGGTTTTTCTATATAATTTTTTTTAGATTTTGAAGTCTCCAAGCCGTGTAAAAAAATTAGTGGTAAGTATTCAGATATTTACATACAAATAGATATTCATTAAAAAAAATCAGTATAGTTTACAATAGAATCATTAATATCGTTAATAGACATTCTGTGGCTTGGAGATTTAAAAATTTTAAAAATCCTATACAATAAAATCATCTAAGACGGAATTGCACAAGGAAGAAGGAAATCCGTTATAGGCAGGCTCCCTTATTAGAAGGTTCATTGTCTGTTGTAAATGCATTATATTATTTTTACAAGTAACTTATATACTCATTTTACAGAGATCAAAATATTTTTTTTTGTTAAACATGGGATTCCTTCATAGGCTGGTTATTTTTTCTCAGGTTTTACCGTACTTTAATTGTATTACCTAAAAATGCATCTACTCATGTTAAAACTAGTAGGATGTACGAATGCCAAAACTTTTTTTCTATCTCAAACATGTTAATACTTCAAAATTCGCTATCACAGTGAAAAATTAAACGGCAATCTATGCATATCTTGAGGATTCTAAAGATATGGAATTCCGCTCATTAGTTCTTGAGATATGACTATCGCTGAAATCCTGTAAATCCAGCAAAGTGCAGCATATCAGTCTGTGGAGTAATTTACACCAAAACCTAACCAGAAACAACTTATATTAACGTCTAATTGAATCTGAAGTTTGGTGAAAATCCGTGTATTAGTTTTTGAGATACAGATACTGCGAAAATCGTGAAAAATCCTGCCCAGCAGCGTCAGATGTTGAGCGATTTACACCAAAACATAATCAGCCACAATATTAATCAAGGTATACTTGAATCTGAAGTTTTATGAAAATCCGTGCATTAGTTCTTGAAATAGAGCTATTGAGGAAATCGTGAAAAATAGAGAACAGCAACGCCACCTATTAGGCTATTTACAACAACACCTAATAAGCATCAATTCATATCAAGGACTAACTGAATATGAACATTGTTGAAAATCTGTGCATTAGTTCTTGAGAGCAATTGCAGAAATCGTG
The DNA here is from genome assembly GCA_963932465.1 of Maratus speciosus. NCBI lineage: Eukaryota > Metazoa > Arthropoda > Arachnida > Araneae > Salticidae > Maratus > Maratus speciosus. The sequence continues at coordinate 52,500,220 of OZ010792.1, forward strand.
TAAATCCTGCAAAATGCAGCATAGCAGCACCACCTTTGGGCGATATGCACCTAAACGTAAGCATCACCAATTCATATCAAGGACTAACTGAATCTGAAGTTTCATGAAAATCCGGTCTTTAGCTCTTCAGATAGAGCTATTGCTCAAATCGTCAAAAATGCAGCATAGCAGCGTCACCTGTTGGGCGATTTACACCAAAAAGTAATCAGCACCAATTTATAACAGGGACTACCTGAATGTAAATTTTATTAAATTACGTGGATTAGTTCTTGCGATAGAGCGCCAACAAAATTTTTGTCACATACATACAGATAGGCAGACATTTTGTAAAAACATGTTTTTCGGAATCTCTGACCCCTAAAACGTGTAAATCTGTCGAAAATTTTCACGAATCCAATATTTTAATCTTGTAAAGATAGATGAAAGTAATATATATATATATATATATATATATATATATATATATATATATATTGTGGAATAAAAGCGATTTAAAAAAACGTGCATAAGAAAAAAAGTTTGGACGTGCCAAATATTACTGATATTTTTACTGAACAAACCAGAGATGGGTCCAAATGATTTTCATACGAGCTGGTTTGGAAATTGGACTTAATATTTCTGCCTGTGCAGACATCAAGAAGAATGCAGCCCAGTCCCTACTTAAGCTGGAAAAAAATCACGGAAGTCCCGGTCCATCTCGGTCTGAACATCTCGAAAAAAGTAATCCCAAACCAAGCCCGGACCGAGTGTCGGGAAGGAAAATTTAGCGGGCCAGTAGAGACCTTTACATCTAATGACCAAAGACTAGCTTACAAAATTTTGTAAATTTGGTCGCTAAGCTTCTGTTATATTTAAAAATATTAATTAAAAATAGGAGTTTTTAGTGGACTTCCATAGATGTGTTTGAGTTGAGCGAATTCGTTTGAACAATTTTGAATTTGAGCTTGAACTTGACTCATTTTTGAGAAATTGAATTTTGAGTTTGAATTAGTTCTGTTCGGTTCTTTTTTTTCCATTTTGTGGCATCAATATAAGAATGTCAAATTGAATTGGCGTAGGATAAACTAGATTGGCCTAGGATAAAATAGAAGGTTGGCGCGAAAGCGGTTTTTGGAATCAATAAAAGCACGCCAAATTGAATTGGCCTAGGATAAACTAGATAGGCCTAGGACAAACTAGTTCAGACCAATAAATAGCAGGCTAAACTAGTTTATCCTATGAACGTTAGGCCAAACTAGTTTGGCCTAGGAAAAACTAGTTTATTCTATGGGCGTTAGGATAAACTAGTTTGGCCTAGGAAAAGCTAGTTTATCCTATGGGCGTTAGGATAAACTAGTTTGGCCTAGGAAAAACTAGTTTATCCTATGGGCCATAGGATAAACTAGTTTGGCCTAGGAAAAACTAGTTTATCCGATGCGCGTTAGGATAAACTAGTTTGGCCTAAAATCGGGTTTGGCCGGTAACATATACAATAACTATGAAACAGGATACTTGTTATGCGCTATTTACAAATATTAAGAAATAAGTTGACATTGCATACATTGTTATCCTTATTCTCCCCCGAATTCAGTTAATGAAAACGGTTCGCGCATTCAAGCATTAGTTGTACCTGTATAGAATTACACTAATATGGAACTACACAGTTCTTAACTTAATGTTATTACACTATCGAACACTAATTGCCTTTAGAACTATGCGCTACTTATCGAAAGCAATATCTAGTATTAACTTACAGTATTAGTAACCATTATAGTATTAGTAGTATTAGTGTTACAGTATTAAATCATTTACGTTTTATGCGACGATGTGAACTGGCATTAAGAATATAGTAAGTTAATTATAATATGCACTATCTTTATATGGGAACATGTGTATATATTAGTATATACAAGGTGTCCGAAAGTTATCACCAAAAATATAAATTTCACGTCTTATTAACATAAAGGTATGAATAAATAAATGACATACACGACTGCATACAGTAATAGAAAAAATCGATAGAAAGCATTGAATTTTTCAAGTTACAAGAAATCTGAAATGGATTTTAAAATTTCAAAATGAAAAAAAAAAGGAACGTATTACACATATAAAAAAATCGTAGGCTCCCTGGAACATCGTAATTGACTTTGCATTGTGTTTTAGTACCATTCTAGAGGTACGTACGTGAACTCGCAGTTTCCTGGTAGGGGACTTTACAAATCTACCATAGTGTAGCGCATACTTTTTTACATTAGCTGAACACCTAGTTGCTTGCTAATTCGTTTTAACAGTTAATTGACGCGGACCGAAATTAGTGAATCATGATGTATACTAACATGAATGGCATAAGTTTTACATTGTTGTATAATTTTAAATATAGTATTTAAGAAATAAAGAAAATAAACAATAAGAGTACTTGATTCACAATACATTTATTACTAAATAGGTGCATATATATAGAAGTTTTAAAAACATTAAAAATATTGAAGCTGTGAAAAAACATCGATGTCAGAAGATTTAAAAATCACCAGCGCTTTCAGCTAAACATTAACCATCATCAGGATAGCTGCTGTTGTTTCTAAGATATACGCTAGTTAAGTAGTATAGTGTGAAAAAAAAACAAATAGAAGGGGGGGGGGAGGGAATGGAAATAGAGATTTAATATGGTGTTTATATCGTCACTTTTAAATATAATAGCAGTTGAAAAACGTGTCCTTATGTGGACATGATCACTCGAAAATTACAAGGAATGTTTAAAGAACATATCGCAGACATCGAAAGAGGTAAATTATCTACAGCTCCGCCCCGTTTAAGTCAATATATATATATATTGTTATCCTATTTAAAGAGGTTAAAATTATTACACATGCATCACAATATAATATTTGTATAATCAAAGAGAAATTTTGGCAAGAGGCAACAAAACTTGTAATGATGTTTTATCCTACAATATACCACGTATATGTTTAATATACTTGGAATAACAGGTGAATTTTGTTTTGAATAACCCTTCACTATTCCCCGGTTTTTTCTTGTTTCTATAATTACTCCTCCATTTTCTTTCCTTCGCTTCCTCCCTTTTTTTTTTTTTTTTTTTTTTTTTTTTTTGTTTTACCCTCTACTACTTAACCAGCGGATATATTTGAAGCTACAACTGTTCCCCTGATGACGGCTAATGCATAGCTGAAAGCGTTAGGGATTTTGACATCTTCCGACATCAATGTTTTTTTTAACATCTTGAATAGTTTTAAATGTTTTTTGAAATCTCTATGCACTTGTACATATTTAGTAATAAATGTATTGTGATTCAAGTGTTCACTTTATTTATTTTATTTTATTAAGCTAAACATGACGTTTCAACTTGTGATATAGAGTTTCTACATATATTTTATTGCCATTTAATAATTTAAATATTTTAATATTAACCCGGTAGTAGTCACGTGTCGGTCTTTTTGCCGTCCATATAAAATATCTCTTCCTCACACATATCCCCTAACAAATACAATGGAGTACTACCATGTAGCTGACCTTTTATGTTTCTCCACCATCATAGTGAAGTAAATAGACATTTCTGTTTTCCTTCAAGTACATTTTTACATGCAAAGTTGAAATTGGTAGAAAAGTCTGCGCAGCGATCACCAATGTCAGTTCATTTATACTTTATTCTATCTTCACACACGTTTTAGGGGTCAGAGATCCCCCTAAAAATGTTTATAGAAAATGTCTGTCTGTCAGTGTGTCCGTATATCCGTGTGTCGCCTTTGTACTATTGAAAAGTGTACGAAGTTATGCATAGAATTGAACCAATTTTTTTTCTTTCTTTTTGGCTATGGCAAGCAGATCCTTCCTTAATTTGGAAAAAAGTCGCCGAAAGGTTGCACCGCAATAGCGATTATTGTGCAGTTTTGAATATTGTACAATCGTGGAAAAAACGTAAACACCCCCTACTAACTTCTCAACAAATTATCGTAGAAGAAAGTTACTGGTACCGAACGATTGAAAATAAAGACTACTTTTAAATTATGTATATAAAATTTGCTTAGTGGGTCATCTACATATTAAAACGAAGCATAACTTTGTTTTTTCAATAGCCGTACACAATTCTGGCAGCATAAATGAACTCTACACCCTTCAATTATTCTAAAAACAAATTTTTATGCAATTCGTACAATAAGTTTCCGAGAAATTAATTATTTGAAAACGAGTGTATTTTAAGGGCTGTATCCAAATAGAAGTTCCGTACTCGATTGTTGATCGAGAGAGTTCACTTCTTGATCAAGGCACCTTAGGCAGTCAATTAAGCCTGTTAGATTTAAGGGTAACATAAGAAATTTCAAAATATTTAGTCACTTCTATCACAGACGGTTCCTTAAACCATCATTTTGCCGTTTTTTAAGCATAATTTGAAAACTACTTGGAAGTAAAGTGTGAAATTTTGCATTTCCATAAAGCAGGACTTAATAAATCTGAATCCATCAAAAAAATTGTAGGTTGCAATACCTATATTTTTTAATATTAGTTCCATAATTCATAATTCATATCAGAAAATTATAAAAATTGCAAATTCAACGTATTTATGTTTGGGTATATTAGTATTATTGCTACACAAAAAATTAGAACACTAGGATCATAATTTCAGAAGTTATAAATAAAAATATGAAAATGTAATTTAACATTAGAAGCACTAAATTTTCAATGTTTATAGTTCAAAAACTTGTCATTCAAATGACTTGAAATTTGATGTCTAGCCATAGTTTGAACCAAAGATTTGAAATATCTCGTTAAAATTGGGCATTGCCATTGAAAAAAATGAATTTTGGATTCCTTTTAATATGTAGATGGTCTCCTAAGCAAAGTTTATATACGTCATTTAAAAGTAGGCTTTATTTCCAGTCGTTCGGTGCCAGTAACTTTCGTCTACGATAATTTGTTGAGGAGTTAGTAGGGGGTGTTTACTTTTTTTCCCACGACTGTACCATCAAAAAGCGTATGAAGTTATGCATAGAATTGAACCAAATTTTTCGTGTATGTTTTTGGTCATGGCAAGAGGTCCCCTCTGAATTTGGAAAAAAATTGCCAGAAGGGGGCGCTGCAATAGCTGTCGCCGGCTCGGGCCGCTGTGATAGCAATTTTTGTGCAATTTTTAATATTGTAGCATTGAAAAGTGCATGAAGTTATGCATAATACAAATAAAAATACTAAATAAACTAATAAAAATGAAATAATGACATTTGTAACATCATTTTGAAACATTAAAATGTATGAGATAGAAGAAAGCTTTGTGATTGGTACATCCAACTAGTTTACTTTTTCCCATTATTCCAAATCTCGTGAATAAAATGTATAGTTTAAGTTAACTGCAAATTTATAAGTTCATTGAAATGAAATATTGGTACATCAAGTGAAAATGCTTCTTATTTTACATTTTCTGTATGAGGTTGGCCGGCGAAAAAAAGACCGAGCGCAATTAATAATATTCTGAAAAAAGACGTTCGGGTTAAAATAATTTTATAATAAAAATAATTCTCTAAACTTTGTTATCTATTTGTGATAATAATTGGAAATATTTGACATTTAACAATATGCATTTTTATTTAATAAACTTCCTTATTATATAAATTTGCTATCATTGAATAGTCATCTATTTAAAGATACATATCTAGAGATATTGAATTTCATTGAAATATTTTTATAACAGAATTAACTAGTTGGATGTGCCAATCCCGAAACTTTCTTCTATCTTATACATCTTAATATTTCAAAACCTAGTTACACAGGTTAATACTTCAATATTATTAGTTCAATACTATACCAACTTTGATTTTCATCTTAAATTTCTGCTCAAGTCAATTAAACGGACTAAAAACGAGTTAATCTATATCATGATATTTGTTAAAATTATTAATTTTTCCTTATTCTGTTGTGATCAGATGTTTGCGAATAGCCGGCTTAGCAGGAAGCGAGTTCCCGCCGCTGCATGAGCCGCCGATGCACAACAGAACTACGAAAAATCATAAAAGTATACAAAAATCGCTAACACGGATCCCCTTTACCGCGCAATATTTCCAAATTCAAGGAGGACCTGTTGGACAAACCCAAAAATAAGCACAAACATTTTTGTTCAATTGTATACATAATTTTATACGCTGTTCGATGATACAATAATGAAAATGGCACAGAGTTCGGAATTATAGCGCCCCCTTCTTTCGGATTTTTTTCAAGTTCAGGGAGGACTTGTTTGCCATAGCCAGAAACATGCACAAAAAATTTGGTTCAATTATATGGATAACTTCATACACTTTTCGATGGTACAATAATGAAAATGGTACAGACATCGCAATCATAGTGCCCCCTACCGACAGAATTTTTCCAAATTCAGGAAGAACCTTCGTGACATGACCAAAAATAAACACATAAAATTTGTTTCAATTCTATGCATAACTTGATACACTTTTCGACGGTACAATATTCAAAATGGCACAAAAATTGTACAAAAATCGCTATTACAGCGCCCTCTACGAGCGATTTTTTTACAAATTAAGGGAGGACCTCCTTGCCATAGCCAAGAACTTAAATTTTTTTTTGGTTCAATTCTATGCATAACTTCATACACTTTTCGATGGTGCAATATTCAAAATCGCACAAAAATCGTTATTACAGCGCCCCCTGACGGCGAATTGTTTGCAAATTCAGGGAGGACCTGCTTGCCATATCCAAAAACTTAAAATAAAAATTTGGTTTAATTCTATGCATAACTTCATACACTTTTGGACGGTACAATATTCAAAATCGCTATTACAGCGCCCCCTACCGGCGAATTTTTTCCAAATTCAGGGAGGACCTGCGTGCCATAGCCAAAAACTTAAAATAAAAATTTGGTTCAATTCTATGCATAACTTCATATACTTTTCGATGGTACAATATTCAAAATCGCACAAAAATCGCATTTACAGCGCCTCCTACCGGCGAATTTTTTCCAAATTCAGGGAGGACCTGCTTGTCATATCCAAAAACTTAAAATAAAAATTTGGTTCAATTCTATGCATAACTCCATACACTTTTGGATGGTACAATATTCAAAATCGCACAAAAATTGTTATATCAGCGCCCCCTACCGGCGATTTTTTTCCAAATTCGGGAGGACCTGCTTGCCATAGCCAAAAACTTATAATAAAATTTTGGTTTAATTCTATACATAACTTCATACACTTTTTGATGGTACAATGGCGACAGACAGACGGACAGACGGACAGACGGACACACGGACGGACGGACAGACGGACACACAGACAGACAGACATTTTCTATAAACATGTTTTTTGGAATCTCTGACCCCTAAAACATGCAAATCCGTCGAAAACCGGAAGTCGAAAAAAATTTCGATTACAATACTTTCTTCTATTGAAGATAGAAGAAAGTAAAAATATATATTTTTTTAAAGAGATTAAAAGTTTTTTAATTGGCTATTTCTAATAAAATAAGCGGTATTGTGGGAAATGATAAAATCTCCTTTACATACAACCTGAATAAAAAGAAAGAGGAAATTAATTTCAAGAATGGTGTATAATATAATTGATAATCGAAATAAAGAATAATAAAGTATAATTTAAACATAATTTCCGCTGTGAATCTATAATGCTATTTTTTTATCATCTTATTAATACCATTTAGATAATTGGATTTTAGTTACTTAAAAATGATAATTATTAATTTATTTTTTATATTTTTATTTAATTTGATTGTGAATTGGTTTTAAAACGGATACATAATATTAGAAATTATATATATATTTTAAAAATAAATATTAATTTTAATTAAGAAAAAATAACTCTTATTTTTATTGCTAAATATTATTTCAGTTTAAAAACATCTTCTCATTTGAGAGAGAAATAATTTTGTGTGCTTATGGAATCATGATACAGTGGTTTTGAAATACATTTTTTCCAGATTATTTAAAAACCAAATTAGTTATTCTTCCTGTTATTAGGATTAACAATTTTCACATAATGTTTGCATCTTTGCAAATTCTTAAATATTTTATCAGCAAATGCATGTACTTATTTTTATGTCCATTACGGTTGTCGTAGAGTTGAATGAATGCACACCATGCGTTTACATTTTACTTCCTTTTGATAGTAACAATAACATAAAAACCAACGTTCGGTTAAGCACTTTAGAGGAATTCGAAATTTAACTTCCGAGATCACTTTTTCATCCCCTAGATTAAAAATTAGATAGAAATTTAATCTTTACGCATGAAGTACCTGGATAACTGATATTTTGACAATATAAAAAAGAAAACGGGCATATTATTATTAGCGATTCATTTTGAAAAGTGTTTTTCAGTAACATGTTTATACTGTCGCACACAGTGTCTGAATGCCTAAACGTTTACTTTTGCATACTTTTTTTTAAAACTATCGCTATAGAAAAAGCTTTAACTAATTAGATAAGATGGGTCTATCTAATATATAACTACCTCTATAATCCATCTGAAAATTTTTGAAGATATTTCATGGACTTCAAGATTTTATAAATATATATACACCGAAGATCCAAAAAATTATGACCATCCTCACATTTTGCAATAAACTTGCCTGGATGGCGTGGAGGGCGCGAAATCATGTGGGAATTGTATTTAACTACATCTAGAGAGTCTGATGAATCATTTTTGCGCTTATTTCTGTCTGTGATGGGAAAGGCCGATGATCTAAGTGACTTTGATAGAGAGCAGATTTCACTGGCCCGATGGCTCAGGACGAGTATCTCCAAAACAAGTACAGGCTTCAGCTGCCACCAATTTTGAATATTAATCGCCTTCTTGGTGCCCTTGGTGCAGCTTCTTTAAAAAATTTCCGAATTGCTTCCAATTTTCATTAACATAGTTTTAGCGTCTTCCGATTACTTTTAAAGCTACTAAAATATCTTTATGCCAACCTACATGCCAGTTATACCTCTAGACCTTGGGGCCCGATACAGGGCCCCTTGAAGTTTCTGCATCACTCTGGCCCCCAGGACCCGGTCTTCCTTTATACCTCAGTTACTAATTTTTTCGAACATTAATCTCCTTGCAGTTGTTTCAGCATCAACTTACGTTTACTCACTACAGCCGTAAATTAAAAATCGCGTTAATTTAAAGGTAACTTTAGATAATGGATTTCATCAGTTTAATAAATATCATGTTTATGTTAAAAGTAATTCGTGAAATTTACATGGGGAGAGGTCATATTCCACCGCTTGGGGGCGCATTCTTTCCTCCATTTCTAAAGACCTAATTTCAACGGGATTTGGTTCATTGAACTTAGATTTAACTACAGCTACTTTCTGTATTATGAAATTTTATCTTAGACTTCAGTTACCAACATTTTCTAACACTCATGATGAATTCTTTTTTTCGATTCTATGCGCTTGATTACTACGAGGTTTGGCTTACTGAACTTTCGATTGTCTCCGGCACGTGCGGCGCACTTCCGGTACATGCTGCCTTATGTAGTGTGGACCCAGGTTTCATGTTCGTTCGGAAAGAAGTTTGTTGGGAACTCACTAGACGCTGCGGAAGGCAATGGGTGCTTCCGACATTATGTTCATTTAAAAGAATTTCAAAAGATATAAAACCATACAAACTTGAGTTTTGTTTAAGGTTATTATTTACGGACCCCGGGCAACTCCGGACGAGTCTGCTAGTATGAAATAAAAAATAGACATGTACTAAAATAAAAATTATTATTCAGATGCATAAAAGTTAAACGATTTTGAGAATGCCCAACATCAGTTCAATTGAAATTCAAGTTAGGGATCTGCCATAAATTTACACATTATTAAAAGTCGATCTAAGACAATGCTCTAACTTTTAGATATAAAATAACAGAGTATAGTTTTTTGAGTTGAAATTGCTTGAGAAATATGCTAGAGTTCTGAATGAGCCCCAGCTTGGCCCCAGAGCCGTAACCGTCACGGTGCGCCGGCTGAGTCGTGCCGGGACGCGTTTGTATTGTCTTAGGACGTGTCAGGTAGGCAATAAGTTTCTCTCTATTCTAAAAAAAAGTAACTACCGCTGTCACCGCCGCCGCCGCCGCCGGTTTTGAATTTTTTCTTACCGGAGGTCTTTCTTCGTTGATATTAAGAAAAATAATGCATACAAAAATATGAAAATCGGTAGTATTATACAGAAATGTTTGATAAACACGCTGATGCAGACAGTTTTCAGATCGAAGAATTATTTTAAGAGATATTTAATGCTAAAGTTGGACAAAAACGTTCCACTAAAAAAGTTTTATAGGAGCAAAAACTGTTCATAGGAATTTAATCATTTTTAGATCATTTTATGCGTTAGAATTCGCCGGAGTGCAGATTGCATTAATTTTTTTATTTTGACTAATTTTTTGAGGTTTTATTTCTATTTTAAATTCAGATTTTCAGCATTTCTAGAGATATTTTTAACAGATTTTAGAAAGTGATATTAATTTAAACTGTTGCCAACTGTATAAACAGCGGAAACAATAATGTTTGCTTCAAAAAAAAAATATTTATACGTGTAAATAAATTAAAAATTTATTTACACGTGACTATTATAAACAGAAAAAAACATTTGGAATAAGAATTAAATAATTATGTACAAAAAGCAGGAACTTACTAAAAATTATGCCATAAAAACTATAATTACACGTGAATTTTAAGAGAGAAAGGAATTTGTAAAGCAATAAATTTATTAACATGCGTTAGAAGTCTTAAATAGGAGAAATTACGTCATATTTACGTCACATTGCAGTTATTACATAAAATGAACACAAAATAATATTGCAAAACGGTTTAAATTTAGAAATTGCGCTAGACATTTATTTGATATTTTAAGAGGATACTTTTCAACTATTTTTGTTAGGAAAGCGCAAATAATATTTAATTTCCAACACAAGTATTTTCACGTGAATATTAAAAAGAGAAAGAATAGTTTGGTCAAAATTACGTCAGATTAAAAACGATTAATTTAAAATGTCTCATTTAAAAGAACTTTCTTTTCACTTTGTTGAAAAATACCAGGAGACAAAGACTCTGTTTACTTAATTCCTTTTATATTAGCTTATTTTGAAATGTTGTTTTATTTGTATTTTTATTAATGTTGTACTAATTTATTTGTTTTTTCGTTATTTAAAATAAAAATTATGTCAATTTGTATAATTTGGCGATTTATATAATTTGGCGAAATTGGTCGACGGGATAATCAAGTAGTACCGCAACGGATTTGGCGTTAAAATTCCCCAATCAAAGAGAAATGAATAGAAATCCGTTTATAGAGAGATCGCCACTGTTTTTTAAATTATAATTCAATCTTTCGAAATCTTTTTAAAGCCGATCAAATTAGCGTGCATTTAGAGTCTACGGTGTCTGGACGGGGGTTGGCGAGCGTAGCTTGTAGGGGGCCGAGCCCCCTAGTAGTAAAAATAGTAATAGTGATAATGAAACTTCTGTTAACGGAATCATTGGAAATATATTTTAATAAATTACACAGAAATATTTTCAAAAATCTACTTTTTGTTATACAGTTTCAAAAGTTATCATGTTTTTAAACCTATTTTTCATTTAATCCAAACGACATCGCTTTCTAAAAATAACTCTTTATTCGAATTTATTTCGAATGACCTATGGAATTATTAAAATGACATATCTCCCTGAGTTTTGCAGATATCTAGATGGAATTTTTTTTGTTTAATTCAGGAATGGATAAGAAAAATTTTCCTAATCGAAAATTTATCCTACGGGGACTGTATAAAAATGCAGTTTTTGTATTTTCTCAAACAGACCCCCCATGGAGTTGCAACGTATCTCATCAAATATCGCACATTTTTTATGAAACTTTGCAATAGGAAGTATGTGTCTAGGCGTAATATTCAAAAAGATAACATATTTTTTCGGTATCTATCAAACCGTATAATAAATTAATGTATATTATATAGTATAATTTATTTATTCTTTAATAAATTAAATTGCATGATTGTAAGTATATATCCCAAGTTTCACTTTAAAAAAAATACGATTCACAATAAAAAAAAAAAAGAAAATCTGAACACATATGCCATTATTCTTATAATTTTAGTGAAATTAGTATTCATTAAATTTTTTATCCTTATGGTAATCAAATCTGTGTAAATCTTTAACTCATATTATAAACAGGAAAAAATTGTTTATTTGTCGCAGATAAGCTCAGGAACTACCGAACCGATTCCAAAAGTAATGGTATCAAAATGATGGTATTCGCCCAATTTAGAACATAGGCTATATCTTATGTCGGTGCCACTGTCTCAAAGGGTGTGTAGGAGCAAAAAACGTTCTAAAAATGCGATTTTTGCGTTACTGAAGGGCCTAGAAATATGAAATTTGGAATATTAGTTACTTTTAAGATATAAATGGTGTCTAAGAACAGTTCTTAAACAATTCGAAACTTAAAAGGGGTGAAAATGCACAAAAAGCGTTCTAAAAAACGTTCTAAATGGTAGTTTCTACATAATCTCAGGAAATACCGAACCGATTTTAAAAATATTGGTGTCAAAATGATAGTGACAACGTTTGATCCAAGATAGGCTATGTTTTATGTCGGTGCCACTACCCCAAAGGGGGTGTAGGAGCAAAAAACGTTCTAAAAATGTGATTTATGTGTTACTGCTGGGCCTAGAAATATGAAATTTGAAATGTCAGCTACTTATTAGATATAAAGGATTTTTAAGAACAGTTCTTAAATAATTCGAAATTTAAAAGGGGGGAAAATGCGCGGAAAGCGTTCTAAAAAACGTTCTAAATGGTAGTTTCTACACAATCTCAGGAAATACCAAACCGATTTAAAAAATAATGGCGTCAAAATGATGGTGAAAATCCTTGCTCCAACATAGGCTATGTTTTATGTCGGTACCACTACCCCAAAGGGGCTGCAGGAGAAAAATGTTCTAAATTGCGGTTTTTGCGTGACGGAAGGGCCTTGAATCGTGAAATTTAGAATGGTAGTTAGTTATAAGATATCAATGATATCTAAGGACATTTCCTAAAAAAATCGAAATTTAAAAGGGGGTCAAAATGCGAAAAAAGCGTTGTAAAAAACGTTCTAAATTGCAATTTCTATGCAATCTCAGGAAATACTGAACCGATTTCAAATATAATGGTGTTAAAATGATGGTGACAGATCTTGCTCCAAGATAGGCTATATTTTATATATGTTTCCACTAACGCAGAGGAGATGCAGGAAAAAATGAGCAAAAAGCGTTCTAAAAACGTTCTAAATGCCGATTTGTCACCAATATCTCAGGAAGAATCAAACTGATTTCAAAAGTAATGTTAAGAAATTGATGCTGACAGCCTCTGCTCTAACATAGACGCTATTTTAAGTCGGTATCACTATCACCTAGACGGTGCAGGAGCAAAAAAGCGTTCCAAATTTCGATTTTTGTGATCGGTAGGGGCTAGCAACTTAAAATTAGGCAAGGTACATATGTATTACATTAAATGATCTTTAAGAACAGTTTCGAAAAAATTGGAAATTTAAAAACGGGTGAAAATGCGCGAAAAGCGTTCTAAAAACGTTCTAAATTGCGATTTCTACTCAATCTCAGGAAATTCCAAAGCTATTTCAAAAGTAATGGTTGCAAATCAATGGTGACAGTCCCTGCTATAACATAGGTTATATTTTATGTTGCTGTCACTACCAACTGAGGGTTGAAAAAGCAAAACATGTTCTAATTTGCGTTTTTTGCATAACTGAAGGGTCTAACACTTTGAAGTATGGCATGTTATTTACTTACAAGATGCAACTGCTTTCTATGAACTATCGAAAGAAAATTTTAAATTTAAAAAGATGAAGTGAGCGAAAAGCGTTATAAATAACAATTTTTATGTAATCTTGCGAAAAACATTCTAAAAAAGTCCTAAATTACGATTTCTACACTATTTCAGGAAATATAAACCAAATATAAAAGTAATAGTTGCGAATCAATGGTAACAGTCTCTGACCCTACACAGGCTATATTTTATGCCGATGATTCTACCACCTGGGATTCACAGGAACAACAAACGCTCTAAAAAAGGCCTTTAAAAGCTTTCTAAATTACGTTTCTGTGGAATATTAGGAAATAACAAATCAATTTCAAAATTAATGTTGGCAAATTAATGATGACAGCTCCTATTTCAACATAGCCCTTTATGTTTATAGATGGTGGTAGGACTTGGAATTTGACAGGATGGTTAATTTTAAGATGTAAGAAGATTGTTTCTAAAAAATTCAAAACTTCAAATGAATACTGAAATGAGCGTATTAATTGAGCATAAAAGTTTCAAAATATTTTCTAAATTATTATTTATTTAGTTTTATTTTGTTTTATTAATTTAAGTCTCATTTCTGCCTTATGCAGTGTAACAATGATATTTAATCAAACTGTGTTTTAAATAGTAATTTTTTTAAATTATTCCTAAAAGTAATAAGTACCTTTTAATAAAATAAAATATTACCTTTTAATAAAATAAAAATTTAGTTAGTACCTTTTAATAAAAATTAGACATATAAATATCACTTGGCATATTTCAACTATTACGCGAGCAAAGCCGCCGTGTTTGCTAGTCATTTATAAATCAGTAAATCTTTCACGATCAAATACAGCGTATATTTTTGTGATGTCACGTGAGGAATGCAAGTTTATATGAAAGTCAATATTTTAAAATTCATTTGCACTGCATATAAAATAATCTTATAAACATTTTGTAGCTACATCAGAGTGTGTTGTTAAAAAATACTTATTTTCGCTGTCACTATATTTTAAACATTCAATAGTCTAAGTACATGCATGCCATTATTCGCAAGACTTTTAATTAATTTGATATTCATTATTTTACTTTAACCTTACATTTTTATTGATTTTCACATGTTAACAGAATATTGCAGTTTTATCTTAAATTTTGTGCTCTTACCTGCAATCATTCTCACTATAACTATCACAGTACAACAAGTAATAAGCTTAGTAAATGTCAAAAAATGGATCAAAATTATGCTATTTAAAAATAACTGCACCTCTGATTAAATAGTTTTTAACCCTATCAGGGGCAAAGCAATTTCATTGCTAAAGCGTTGAAATTAATGAATGACACCGGAATTCGAAAACTGTTTGAAAGAAGGGAATTACTGCGTTTGATCTCAGAATACAACATTTAAACAGAAAAATCATTGTGTATAATTAGTTAAATTTGTGTTTTTCTGCAAGGTATGCAACTTCAGCAGATAATTGTACTGATTATCCATCTGTATTTTTCAAAGAAAAATTCTGATTAAACGTATCTCATTCTTATGTGTTTTATTTTCGTAATTATTTCTGACAATTCAAGGATTTTTCTTTTTGACATTTAGCTGTTCAACCTTTTAGCCATACTTAGAGAAAAGAAAATTGGATTGATGTATTAACTTTCTTTGAAGGAATTTCTTTAGTTTCGTTGAAGTAATTTACTTAAGTTCCTTGAATGATAACAGTATTCAAGTGACTTGTATATTTTCCTAGCATTGGTGGGAAACATTATTCAATTTATGTCTGTAATTTACTCACAAACTGATTTTAATGAAAACTTTTGCTCTGTTAAAATCCAAAACTCCCATATACTGAACTTTAATATTGCATAATAAAATAACTAAATCATGTGGAATTTTAATATAGCGTAGATTTTAAAATTTAAAAGACACCATATGCATTTTATAAAGAATGTGAATAAAAAAGTCGGAGTGAAAAAGAACCATTGAATCAAAATGTTTAATCAAGTGTAAAATACTTTTTACATAAACATGTTTTTGAAAGTATGGAACAAGTATTAGACTCTTATGTTGCATACTAAATAATATGTCTACTTAAAAAACAAAAATAAATTCTTAAAACAGATTAGGGGAGGTTTGATACATAGAGAGGGTTGATACATTGACATTTTTTCTCAACAAATGGCATTAACAGCCATTGTAACAGATGTAAAGTCTTCTTTTATTAGAAGAGGTCATCATTAGCTGGACTTAGCAGTGATGAACTGACAAAGTTTTTTTCCTTTTAATTTTGAAGACTTTTGGAATGTCAATGTCTTTTTTTTAAATATTGATTTTGTTTCATAACACTTATTATTGTGAAGATAATATCTTGTAATTTTTTGTATTTGTAACGCAGATTGTTAGGGTGAGGTTTACCAGAAAGCAGATTGGCATTTTGCAACTGCATTTATACAAAGTGACTGAAAATCCAATAAGGCATGATAGGGAGAAATGATACACTTGTATAGTTGAAATTTAATAGTTTATTTAAGTTGTAAACTAATATAGGACTGTAATATTCATTATTGTTTTGCAGCGAGAGCTACTGAAATTGGTAAGGAAGAACAAAGAGACTATTCATAGACATTATGTAGGTTACATAGAAAAGCAGTGCGATGATAGATGGTTAGTTCGTTTTGCTCGTCATGTAGAAGGAAAAAAGTTTAAATGGCCTGAAAAGGAAGATGTTTCTATAATTGACGAAGGGTAAATTAAAAAAAAACATTAAATCAACCCGATTTTACTTACCAATAACTTTAGTTATTATTTTTTTCTTTTAACCATTTCAGGGGTGGTGGTATGTTTATCAAACCACTTAATTTTAATTCCCAAAAGCCACATTGGCACCAGCATATTGTAAAATATTTACCATTTAATATGAAAGTGAAATATAGCCCTTTTCTTATTTCCAATTAAATTTGTTGGTAAATTCCGGTGTCATTTATTTATTCAACACTTTAGAATTGAAAATGCTTTCCCTGAAAGGGTTAAAGAAATCTTAAATGTGCTAAATTAATGTTAAATTGTTTGCAAATCAGCATTGTTCACTTTTTCGTGCAGCAAGATCTCTAAGTTTTTTTTTTTTTTTCATTATTTATTTTCTAAAAAGTTTGTTAATAGAATTGTTTAAATAATAGCAATTGTTTAAATATTTTTGTAAAAAACATTTCTGAAACAAAAATATGTCAATGTCATTTCATTTTAAATTTTACTTAAACATTTCAAGATTTATCATAAAAAATTGTATGACACATAAATTGAATTGTCTGCATTTTTTTTTTCAATTTACATAACAATGTATCAAACCTCCCTTGCTAGCGTATCAATCCTCCCCAGCAATAGGGAGATTTGATACAGTAGTCACCATTCACAATAATTGGAAAATATTTTTTGATTGATTACTTTTTAAATTCACAATATTTTTAATAAATGAATAAAAGGTCACTTTATAAGAAAACAGGAAAAATTTGTTTAAAAATAGGTTTCTAAGGGTTGTAAAAAATTAGTAAAAAAAAAAAAAAAGTGTATCATACCTCCCCTACCTCCCCTACACTTTAACTTTAAATGCTCACAATCAATTATAAAAAATATGCGTAATATAAATCCAAGTGTATTTATTACGTATTTCACTTTTACGAATAAATTTAAATAACAGCTCCATAAGAAAATTTAATAAAGAGAGGAACTTTGCAGATTTGAAAAAAAACGGTAAATTAAGCATATGAAATAGTTGTATAATTTGTAATACGTTAAGTCTTAAATTATTCTTCATTCCATTTGGACCAAATATTTCTGAATTGTAGATTCATATTTATTAAATAATTTCTATTGAAATATATAATATAAAAGATATAATAATGCGAAGGCGAAATAATATTCATCAAGATGATTTGTTGAAGTTACAGATATATTTGAGAATGAAAAAAAAAAAAAAAAACACAAAAGAAAGAAAAGTTCTAATTTTGGGTTTATGTTTTTTGAAAGAGTATATATATATACCAGGTGAGCCAAAAGTTCGTTAAAACTTTAAAAACTCATAAAAAGTGAAGAAATTATTATAAAGGTGTGCGGTTTGCAAGAAAGGGCTCACAAGGTAGTCGGACTTTTTTTAGCAGCAAAAGAAAAAAAAGTTAAAAAGCACATGTAGAGGACGCTGACGACACGAAACACAGTGAAAAGGACAACAGTTGTGTCATAGAATGTTCTGTAGGTCATGCTGGGCATTTGTTATTGGGAGAACAAATAAATGGAGCGCATTGTTTTCCTGTCCATTGTGTTTCGGGTCGTCAGCGCCCTCTATATGTGGTTTTTTAATTTTTTTTTTTTTCTGCTAAAAAAGATCCGAGTACCTTATGAGCCCTTTCTTACAAATCGCACAATCGCACGCCTTTACAGTAATTTCTTCACTTTTTATGAGTTAAAGTCTTAACGAACTTTTGACTCACCCGGTATTATATGAATTTTTGTTATTTATTTGCAATTGTATAATAAGGTAATACGACTAAGTAAAAAAGAAATTTTATAAACGTAAATAATATTTAGTGTGAAAATCCATGATGGTTTATAAACAAAATTACACGAACTAACTTAATATTTACAAAAAGTGATAATAATGCATTTAAAAAGCAAATAAATACCTATATTTATTTAGATAGATACGTTGTTCGCGTGATTTTGTTTACCAGTTTTAAATTAAATCTTTATGCGGAATTATTTTTATCATTATAGATCTTAACTATGTTGTCATCAGAGAAATGAAACATGTCGATTTAAATAATAAATTTGCCCTTTAAATGTATTTTTATCACCTTTTGAAAATATTAAGTTAATATGATATTTCAAGCGATTTTTATATATCTAATAGTATATAAAAAAGCAAATTTGTCTGTCTGTCTGTAATTCTATACAAATCCACAGTTTGGAAGCCAGAATTGTGAAATGTTACGTACATGTATATTAAAACACGACCGAGGCAACTAAAGCAATCCGGAGTCGAAATAATATATAGTTAATTTTAAATTAATAAAAATTTAAATCAAATTTAAACACTTTTCGTTACAGCAGCTGCCAACAATTAAAAATTCACAATAACGTTCTTACCACAACAATTACTTTTCTATTGCAAGATTTCTACGTGAAAAATGAAATGAAATAAATAGCTGGACAAATTTTTTAAAAAGTGAATATTACGTCATAAATTTTCTATTGCAAGATTTCCACGCGAAAAATGAAAATGAAATGCATAGTTTCACGAATAATAATAATAATAAAAAAAACAGAGTATTACATTATATTGGAAATATCGGAGCTAGCGAAAAAAAAGTCTACCGAGGTGCTTTACGTGTATCTTTTTTTACAGACCGCTGGAGTCACGTGATGCCCGAATGAGCCAATAGAGATGTACGAAAAGAGCATCATATCACTCCAGCGGTCTGTAAAAAACAAAAACAAAAAAAAAAAAAAAAAAAAAAAAAAACATGTGGAATGCACCGCCCTAGCCTGTCTTTTTCGGTAGCCTCGAGAAATATAATGGACGTAAGCAGGTGAACAAATAACGTCATATGAGTTTGCGAAAACGTATTGAAACATGATAAAAACCAGGTTGTGAAAATATTTGCATATTTTAACTTTTTGCATCATTCGTATGGTTAAATAGGTAAAATATATACTGTAATATTTTAAACGTCAAACCATCGAACATTTTCAATTTTTACATCTTCGTATAGTGAAAAAGTGATTTTAAATGCAATTTGTTTGAAAACTGCACCTCAATTTATTCTTGAGATATCGAAACTTGTAGTTTATTGTAGTTTTTAAAAGCCATTTCTGAAATGGTGGCAACTGAAGTACCTCTTTTCTTGAGAAAGTAAAGGGGAATTAGTAGATTCTTATATTCTTTTGTTGTTATTTTCGTATTAAAAAAAATGTCATTTAGATACGTGCGATGTGTGCTATAAAAAAATATTTCAAAGTATATATGCGAGACTTTTTTTTTCCCCTACAATTGACTTAATTCCTTTCAAAAGCTTAAAGAATGTAATTTTATTAAACCGTGCGTAATAACATATTCCGCATTGTGAAAAAAGCATAAATGAATGATTACTTACTTTTAAGTCTGAAAACTGAAATATGTTTTGCACAATTTATATTTATATATATTTTTTTTTCATCGTGGATGATAACAAATTCTGAAAAAGCAGAATTCCTATTTTCTATTTATGATTTATTGTAGTACATACAGGGTGCGGAAAAAGTTGTGAATGGGAATAAAATCCATTATTTTCGAGATTACCGTAAAAGTTAACAATTTATTAATAAATATATGAAATTTAACATCATATGAGTAATGGAAAAGCAGGTTAGATCTTAAAATCTTCCTGTTGTTTGTTTTCATGCACTTAACCCTCTCGCTGCATAATTGCATTATCAAAATAGCTTCAAAAATTGCCTACTTAATTCCTTCGCGACGAGTGTCTCTTAAGAATTTTTATTCTTTTTCCACCGGTTTTTCAAAACAAAAATTTTCGTCTGATTTAATCGAGAAAATGTTCCGATTAGATCAGGCAAAATTTACAATAAAAATTAACTGGTGGAATGATCAAGGCGGGTTAATTAGACGGAGAAAATGCATCCCCGCGGTGTTGCCAGATGGGCTACTTTTTTAAAATTCAGATTCTTGATTGGCACCACTTTTTTGAAATGGTAAAATGTGCCTTATTTAATGGCATTTAATTAAAGCGAAAACAAAGGTAATTTTTCCGTTTTAAAAAAAGTGGTGGCAATCAAGAAATTTTAATTTTAAAAAGTAGTCAACTGGCAACACTGCATCCCCGATGAAATCTCGGGTTGCGCAGCGAGAGGGTTAAACGTTTTGGAACATCATTGATTGCCGCATCGAGAAGATTGGTTCACGTTTCTCAGTTTTTCTTTCAAACTATCCAAACTTCCATGGAAAGTAGCCAAAACTTTTCTTTCAAAATTCCTTAAATGGAAAAAAGCTATTGGATTCATGTCGGGCGAGTTAGCATGCAATTTAGCGGGAGAAATAAAGTCAATGATCGCAAATTAACCCATTCAAGTGTCTTGCGCGCGCGATGGGCTGGTGCAGAGTCTTACCGAAACACCCAGGTTCGTCCAATAAAGTGTTTTTCAACAAAAGGCTTTAGCGCTTTCTGCAAAATCCCGTCCTGATAGCATTGTTGGTGGATTTTGACACCAGGATTTCCAAAAACCAAGAGGATTTTGAAATCTTTTGTGATTCCTACCCACACCATCTAGGACTTTGGATGAGCAGATTTATGAACAATTCTGCCTTGTGACATTGTAGTGAAAACAATCTGTGGCAAAAATCAATCTTTTGCTTTATGAATTCCTGCTCAATTGAGAATGAAGCCTCATCCGACCAACGAACCACATGAAGCGGGCCACTTTCTAGACACTTCAACAAAGCTCTACATTTCTTCAATTGTTGCTGCTTCATTGAGTCGATCAACACGTGATCGGCTCATTTTTAAAGATGTGCCGAACCGATTTTTCATCAATTTTTTGATCTCGTCCCATTTTGTGCATCGATTTTCGTGGGATGCGTCTTATTCTTTCGGGGATCATTTTTATGTTTTTGGAACGTGCTGAATGTGATTTTCTGCTTCTTGGTTTCTCAAAAAGGTTCTTTGAGTTTTTGTAATGCTTCAGAATGTTTGTGGTTGTTGATTAAGGCATTTTTCAATTCCTTAGCGATCTTCATTACAGTTTTTCCGTCTTGCGGCTGTTGCATAACAAACGCTCGACTTGTTCCGCGATCCATTCTAGCCTGAAGAG
Organism: Maratus speciosus; assembly: GCA_963932465.1. NCBI lineage: Eukaryota > Metazoa > Arthropoda > Arachnida > Araneae > Salticidae > Maratus > Maratus speciosus. The sequence continues at coordinate 52,521,830 of OZ010792.1, forward strand.
AAAGGAGCTTTTTTTTTCATGGATATTTGATGGCGTTATTTATGACGGCCGATTATCTACATGAGGAATATAGGCCCGAGAGTGCGTGCCCTCCATGGGGGTCTTTCTAGGGGAAGCTAGCCACCATTTACGCAAGGTTATCCAAGGTTCGAAGAAAACCACGGATAACTTCGAACGATTAGGCCAACGGGCGCAATTGGTTTCGAACTCAGCACCACCGTCTATCAGCTTCGAGAGCAGAACCTCTTGGCCATTAGTAGCGTGCCTTGTCGTGGATAGGTAAAAGTAAGTTAAAACTATACGAAAACATACTGAAACTGAAAAGATAAAAACACAAATGTAAAACTTTACACACAGAAACAAGACATCCAAAACTTTTTCCGCACCCTGTATATTGTATTACTGCTGGAGTTTTTTACATGACTCCTCTAAGTTGTGTTACACAAATACTCATATACACGACATGGAGTTGTTTTAAAACTGAGAAGCGCCGAAAGAATTTCACTGGCTTATCTGTTTATAAATTAAATAAGAAAAAAAAGACTTGCTTTTCAAAATTTGTAATATTGGTTGTACCTGAGTATGTGAAAAAAATACTTACAAAGATAATTTCGTGAAGTTAATGGTCAGAGAATAATACTTTTGTATACTTATTTTTTTTTTCTTTTTTCATGTGGAGTGAACAATAAAAATAATTTATTTGCAGTATTTACAGTAATATTTAACCCCTTAGAACCTAAGCCGGCCCATAACGGCCCTGCAACTTAACGCCTAGCTCGGCCGTTCTGGGCCGTTTGCGAAGAATTTAGGGGTGGAGGGTAATAGAAAGAGATGCGTTTCACTCCGTCCGTATGGATGTGTCTCTATTGTAGCCGACTGTTTTGTTCGGATGACATTGATGGAATATACACATGTGGTTATATTTACCTCTTTTAGCACTTAAAAGGATTCTTCTGAGGGAGCTTTTCTTTTTCTAAAGGTTTTAACTTCAAGAGCATGATATCATGTTTTCTGAAGTTTATTATTTATCAGCGCTAATATTTAATTACATGGTATTCAAAATGAATAAAAGTATGAGAAAGGTGAAAGGCAGTTAGAAAGAGTAGCAATATTGTTTGGATCAGGTGATAGAGAAAATAAAAGTAATGGATTGTTAAAGAAGCAAAATGGAAATTTCACTATTTTTTTACAATAAAAGCATCCCCCCACCCCCCACCGATTTACAAATTCTCGCCAAGAGAAAAGTATCTAAATTCAAAACTGGCCACCATTTTTTTTTTTTTTTTTACAATCACGGGCGCATTTAATATTCGGGTAGACCTTAAAAAAAAAAAAAAAAAAAAAAAAAAAAAGGGGGGGGGGGGGCTTTACATAAAAAAAAAAGAAAAAGGGCTTTACATTTGCAAGGGATTAATTGCGATTGAAATGATTTGCAGTGGGAATTTTTTTTTATATATATTTATCGATGAATTAATTACATCTTTATTTCCGAGCGATTATTGGCTCAGGGTGATTATTGTCAGCGCTGTCGCATTAAGGAGTTGGTTTAAAACGCCAACTTTGAAAGTATTTTGCTTTTAATAATAAAAAAAAATTTTTCATTATTTTTTTTGTTTCAAATACTCATAAATATTATTGTTATTTTAAATGTTTGTATATAAATTTAGATATAACTTGTAATCGTTCAAAAGAGATTACATTTTTTTTTTTTTTTTTTTTTTTTAAACAAATGATTTAGCTATGTGTTTCAATGTAAAAAAAAAAATTACCGAATCGGACGCAATATAGAGGTTGATGCTGCATTTGTGCATTATATTTCTTATTTAATATAATGTTTTATTTGCAGATTTTTTTCTAAAATTGTACCTAGCTACCTTTTGAAACATATTTGGATCAGGTGATAGAGATTTAGAAAATAAATACAATGGATGGTTAAAAAAGCAAAATGGAAAACACACTATTTTTACAATAACAGTTCCCCCCTCCCCCCCCTCTCTCTCAACGATTTGCAAATTCCCGCCAAGAGAAAAATATCTAAATTCAAAACTGGTCACCAATTTTTTACTATCACGGGCGCATTTAAAATTCCGGCTGTCCTTTAAAAAAGAAAAAAAAAAAAAAAAAAAAAAAAAAAAAAAAAAGCTTCTCATTTGCAAGCGATTAATTGCAATTGAACAGATTTGCAGTGGAAAAGGTTGTTTCATTTATCCATGAATTAGTTACATTTTTATTTATTTCCGAGCGATTATTGTCTCAGGATAATTATTTCAACGCTTTCGCATTGAGGAATTGGTTTAAAACGCCAACATAAAAAGTATTTTGCTTTAGCCGAAAAAAAAAGAAAAAAAAAACATTTTTTTTTTCAAAAATACCCATAAATATTATTGTTATTACTATTATTACTATTATTATTGTAAATGTTTGTATATAAATTTAGATATAGCTTGTAATCTTTAAAAATAGATTACATTTTTTTTTAAATTTAACAAATGATTTAGCTATCTGTTTTGATGTAAAAAATTTAACGAATCGCATGCAATATAGAGGCTGATGCTGCATTTGTGCATTATACTTCTTACATAATATAATGTTTTTTTTCTGATTTTTGTTTCTTTTATAAAATTGTACCTGGCTACTTTTTTAAACATATTTGTATCTCTGAATGTGCGAAATATCTACTAGTATAGAGTATAGTATTAGAGTATATTAGTACTAGAGTATACTAGTTTAGATGCTAGCAAATCAAATGTTTTTTTTTTTTTTTTTTTTTTTGTAAATGCAAGCATTTTTTATAAAATTATGTCAAATTTGGCGCTTTAAGCCAATCTTTAAGATATAAAAATCCGCGAAAGACCTGCGCTATGAAGAACATTCTAATATAACTACTTATTATTCATTTTTATCCAGAACCTTTATTAAAAGTTGAAAAACGCTTTTCGATTCCAATTCACTCCGTTAGTTATGCTTGCAGTTTTTATGCTTTTATGTCTAACAATGATTTCGCGTATGTGTGAGTAGAGAAAAACCTTTTCTTTTTTTTAGAGCAGATTTAAGATAAATTTCAAATATAGTAAAAGCATATGAAAACGGAAACAACATTTTTCGTCTTAAGGGAATTTTACTTTTAGGAAGGTATAAGTTTAAGATATACCTTCAGGATATCCTTGAAATTTTCCCATTTACGACATGATTCCGTTATATACAAATTCCGTTTAAAGAAGCTTTATTGTAGCATGGCGATGAGATGACCATCAAAACCCTTAGCGAGATCCGAACAGACACTTACTGGAGTAGAAACCAATAGTTCACCACTAACAATTTAGTTACTGTTAGAAACTTCATTCACTGGATTATTATTTCAGTTTAGTTTTGGTAATGAATGCCAATTGAAAGAAAATCTAAAATATTTCAGATAAACTCTGAGTTCTTTGAGTTATCTTTTCATTTATTAGAGACTAAGTCTTGATAATTAGTAGGAATTTTACCATTTATTATTACTGTTCATTTTTATATTAAAAATATACTGAGATGTTCCAATGTGTTACATTATTTTGATTACCTAGTACGATAAAACCTCTAGAAACGGAACCGTTTAAGGACAGGAAATAGCTTTAGTTTAGACAAGTTTGGAATTTAACAAGGGTCTTTCATTGGTACTCGAATGTTTTTCTGTTTCAGACAGAATGCCGTTATAGACAGGTTTCAGATTAACAGGCTTTTGCGAAATATTGATTCATAAAATGAGTTTAGGTAAATTTTAAAACAACATAGTCACCTGAATTTATTATTACTGCTAAATGCACTTTTTTATGTTCAGGTGCTTTTATTCAGAAACTATGAAAGCGAACAGCTTTTTCCATTTTACGATAGATGCACGTATTCTTTTAAAAATACTGTCGAAATTGACGTTTTCAACCAAAATCCCTGATGGGAAGCAAAAGAAAAGTCGTCATGTGACAAAAATTGATTATAATACAAGTTGTAATGCATTTATCGAAAAAAAAGGAGAAATAAGAATCCTTCAAAAGCCATGACTGAAATTTCGTGATTTTACTTTAAAAAATAAATTCATAAATATCACAGAAAATTTCGTAATTTTGAGAAGGGAAGAACATGTGTTTAGAATCACCTTAAAAGTACTTACTCTTAAATTCTACCGTGAGAGGTTTAGGGGAGGGCCTTTAATTACTATTTGTTTTACTTTCAGAATTTTAAACCATTAAATTGAGTATGAGCCCTCTCTAATGCAAGCAAATTTTTAATTTTTTGATCTCATACTCTAATGAATGGTACCGACCTATTTACACCATAATAAAAAGAATGAGGTACAAATTTGCTGAATTATTCTGGTATTTTCATTTTATTGCCCATATAGAATGTTTGCCGAATTTTGTTTTTCCAATTATAATTTTACAAGGATTATGCGTTTTTCTGCATCATTCTTGGCCCCACCAGTGGCTGAGAGGTTCTGCTCTCAAAGCTGGTAGACGAGAGGTGCTGGGTTCGAGCCCATTCGCGCTCGTCGGCTTAATCGTTCGGAGTTTTCCGTTGTTTTCTTTGAACCTTGGTTAACCTTGCATAAATATGAATACCTTAGAAATACCCCCAACGGAGGGTACTCCCCCTCGGACCTATATCCCTCGTGTAGATAATCGGCCATCATAAATAACACCTAACACACACCTATGTCATTCTTGCTATTTTTCGTTGTTCTGTGATTATTACCATTTTTATTATATGAATACATAATTTTCCGCGTGAGGAGGTTCGTGCGAAAATATTTTTGCACACAGGCGAATGTCAGAGAACAACATTAGAAGCCTTTCTTCCAAGCCTTATAGTTTATAAACATACGTTTCCAATAAAATAAATAGAGTAAGAATACAGTGTAAATATTTCTTACTATAGGTGGATAGGGATAAATATTTTTTTTACTAGAATTAACCTTCCAAACAAATAAACAGATCACTGCTGTCCTTTCTTAGTTGTTTCCGACAGAGCAAAGGGCGAAAATATCTGGGGGAGAAGAGTAAACATACATCAAGTTGACATTTCAACCACGCCTCTCCCATATACAACTATAGGAAACTCAAATGGACGGGTTCATTTTCCAAAACTGTTCCTTTTAAACGTCAGGATTTAAACGTAGTATTTTTTTCGTCTTTGTAGGTTTTAAAGAGTTAATAATTATAGTATTAAGTAAATTTTAATTCTGAAAGTAAAAAATCGTGAATGTAATTTAATCATAATGTAACTGAAAATAACTTAAAACTTATGATTTTATTATTCATAGAAATCTAGTTATACCAGTTTAAAAATAAAAATCTTGAAAAACCACTTTCTGAAAAAAAAAAATAGATTACAATATTTATGTAAAATCACTAAGTTTATTCCAAGATCACTAGAGTAAGTTGAATCGGAGAAAATGAATTATAGACAACACTGGTCGATACAAAAATTTTGTCGGTAAAAATAATGCTTTATTTGATTTCATCTCAGTTAATCAAAACATGTAAATTGAATTATTATATCTTGTACGATGTATGGAGTGGCTTCTTTTTAAATTACGATAATTTATATCTTACAAAAATATAAGTAGAAACTGTGTAAACAAAACTTATGCATGTGGTAATATGGAAATAACCTACAAATAAATGTACAGTCGTGGGAAATAAAATAGTAAATACCCCCACACTAACTCCTCAACAAATTATCGTAGGAGAAAGTTACTGGTACTGAACGATTGGAAATAAAGTCTACTTTTAAATGATGTATATAAAATTTGCTTAGGGAACACTCTACAAATTAAAACGAATCATAACTTTTTTTTTTCATTAGCAGTACACAATTCTGATAGAATAAATGAACTCGACAACCTTCAATTAGCCAAAAAAAAATTTATGCAATCTGTACGATAAGTTTCCGAGAAATTAGTTATTTTAAAAACGGTCTTATCGTAGGGTCTGCATCCAAATTGAAGTTCGTTACCCGATTGTTGACCAAGAGAGAGCCTCCTTCTTGTTCAAGGCATCTTAAGCGCTACTCAAGCAGTCATTGAAGACTGCTAGATTACAGGATAGCATAAGAAATTTCAAAATATTTAGTCACTTCTATCACGGATTGCCCCTTAAAGAATCATTTTGCCGTTTTTTAAGCATAAATTGAAAACTACTTGGAAGAAAAATGTGAAATTTTTGATTTCCATAAAGCGGGACTTAATAAATCTAAATTCATCAAAAAAATTGTAGGTTGCAATTTATATTTTTTTCGAATATTAATTTCATAATTCATAATTCATGTCATAAAATTATAAAAATTCCAAATTCAGCGTATTTATGTTTGGGTATAATAGTTTTATTGCTACACAAAAAAATAGCATATTAGGAGTATAATTTCAGGAGATAAAAATAAAAATATGAAAATGTAATTTAACATTAGAAGCACTAAATTTTGAATGTTTATAATAAAAACATATCATTCGCATGACTTGAAATTTGGTATCTAGGCATAGTTTGAACCGAAGATTTGAAATATCTTGTTAAAATTGTGTATTGACATTGAAAAAATTAAGTTTGGTTTCGCCTTAATATGTAGATGGCCCCTTAAGCAAATTATTTATACATCATTTAAAAGTACACTTTATTCCCAATTGTTCGGTACCAGTAACTTTCTTCTACTATAAATTGTTGAGGAGTTAGTAGGGTGTTTGCTTTTTTTTCCACGTCTGTACATAAATCTTGCGAATGTACAGTATAGAAAGGAATTAAAATGTGTTAGTGAATTAGACTGGATACGAAAGAGGACTCACCAAAAGAATAATAACCGAGGCAAATATCAGCAAAATGCTTGTACATGGTATATTTTATCGATTTGTTATCTAAGATAATGAAAACACCCTTTTCATTTTCATTTAGTATTCAAAATTTACAAAACAATATTTTATTGTTTATTATTACTATGGGGCTCTGACCCCTACGAGCTATGCTCGTCAATCCCCGTTCAGACACCGCAGACTCTAACAGCACGCTAATTTGATCGGCTTTAAAACGATTTCGGAAGATTGAATTATAATTTGAATCTGACAATTATAATCTGACGTAATTTTCACCAAACTTTTCTTTCTCTTTTTAATATTCACGTAAAATTACTTTTGTTAGAAATGGAATATTATGATCAAATATGAAATAAATGTCTCGCGCAATTTTTAAATTTAAACTGTCTTGCAATATTATTTTTTGTTCATTTTACGTAATAAGTGTAATGTGACGTAAATGTGAAGTAAATTCTCCTATTTAAGAATTCTAACGCATGTTAATGAATTTATTATTTTACAATATTCTTTATCTTTTAAAATTCACGTGTAAATATAGTTTTCGTGACGTAATTTTCAATGAGATATTCCTTTTTATAGTTTCTGTTTATAATAGTCACGTGTAAAATAAATTTTTAATTTGGAGCAAACGTTATTGTTTGCGCTGTTTATACAGTTGGCAACAGTTTAAATCAATACAATTTTCTAAAATATGTAAAAAATACCTCTCGAAATGCTGAAAATTTGAATTTAAAATAGAAATGAAGCCTCAAAAATGAGTCAAATTAAAAATCTAAATGCAGTCTGCACACCGGGAAATTCTGACGCATAAAATGATCTAAATATGATTAAATTCCTATGTACAGTTTTTGCTCCTATAAAACTTTTTTAATGAAACGATTTTTTCAACTTTGGTATTAAATATCTCTTAAAATAATTCTTCGATTTTAAAACTGTCTGCATCAGCGTGTTTATCAAACATTTCTCTATAATACTACGGATTTTTATACTTTTGTATGCAACAGTTTTTTTAATATTAACGAAGAACGGCCATGTTTAAGCATTCAAATTGGATGCCGATCTGCCGGGAATATCTAAGCAGATTTTCATTGGTGCATTTCCAAATCAAAACTTTTTTTTATATATAGAAGGATTAGAAAATGTTTCCTTCTATGTATAAAAAAAAGTAATGGTTTGAAAATGGACCAATGAAAATCTGCGTAGATACCGCGAAACGTATCTGATTGGTCAGAACTTTCTGACTTTTCTTAGGGGGAATTAACATGAAAGTAGAGAATTTAGATAGGATGGGTGCTATTAGGGGGGTTAGCAAGGGTAAGGACACCGGGTCTGTCGCCAAGTTTGGCGCCAACTGGGCGGTATATCGCCAAATTTGGCGGTTAAAATGAGCTGCCAAAAGTGGCGCCAACTTGGTACTATTTCCAGTATTTCACCAAATCTCCATAGACTCCCATTGAAATCCAATAGCGTTTACTCGCTTGCAAAAAATCAGCAAATTGAGGTATTGCAATGCAACAAAAATTAATATTAGCTTATGAATAGAAATTAATTGAACTATTTACATTATTTTTAAGCACAAATACTAACTATTTACAATATTCGTAACACTATATATACAATTGGTATTTGTTAGTTATCCTGTCGACCAAAATACTGTCGCCAAATTCATATATGTTAAACGAGCAAGGGATTTGCCGATTATGAATGATATCGTAAACGACTGGGAAGATTTTCACGAGACTTTCCCCCTATACTAAATCGAGCACGAGAAAAAGATCTAGGTAGGTTCCGAATACAAAAAAAATTTGTTTTTACAGGATAAAACAAACTCAGCGCTGAAAATGTTTTTCGTTATAAATGGAAAAAATCTCAAACGATTTACACGAAACGTGTTGCCTATACTAATTTGAGCACGAGAAATCCATCTAGCTAGGTTTCGAATTCGGGAAAGGTCATTTTGCTCTATTAAAACAAACTCAGCACTGAGAATGCTGCTATATATCAAAAACGGCTCTAACGATTTTCACAAAAATTGATGACTATACTAACTCGAGCACAAGAAATCGATCTAGCTAGGTCACTAATTCGAGAAAACTCGTTTTCTGTGATTAAAACTCGACGTGGTCATTACTCGAAAAGATGGTATCAATTGAAAAAAATTCCGGCTATTTTTATGAAATATGATTTATTTATGATTATGAGAAAAATACCTATCCAAGCACTGATATCAGGAAAAATTAATTTTGCTCGGTTTAATTTTTTTTCTATCTTTTGTAATTGAAATTCTTGCCTAAATGGTCTAATGCCAGCTAACGGTCATTTATCACAAATACAATAAAAACTCTCTAGAATACGGAACTTACGGCTTATCTGCTATGCTAAATCGAGCACTAAATAACGGCCTATATGCAAGTAAAAAAATGGTAAAATTTCTTTTGACTGGCTAGAAAAAATAAAATTAATTGATTTTACCAATTGTTAATTTCGTGAGCTTGATTATTTTCAGAAACATTGGTATTTTTCTGTTAGCCGGGCGCCAGTGTAATATATACGCACATATACTATGTATATATATATATATATATATATATATGTGTATATACATATATATTTATACACATATATATGTGTATACATATATATATATATATATATATATATATATATATATATATATATATATATATGTGTGTGTGTGTGTGTATGTTTGTGTGTATACATATACATATATATGTGTATATATAACACTCTAACCCGGCTAATCGAAAAGTACCGAAACATTTTGTAAATTTGCTAATATTTCTTGATAGGTAACTGTACTTATACTTTTGTTGTGTTTAAAACCACTACCATATTATTGCAAGCATCGCTATATTCGTAGTTTAGTGCAATGGCGATATATCTTGGTGCAAAATTAGCAGCAATTGTAGAAGCAAGGCAATTTTTCTGCCAAATTTACCTAATTGCTCCCGAAAAAGTTATTTTTTTCCGTCAACATTTGACTTGGGCAACGATTGTTGAAGAATAATCATTTAAATCCTTCTATATGCAAAAAAAGTAAAAAAGTAATGCTTTGGAAATGGACCAATGAAAATTTGCGTAGATACCGTGAAATGCATCTGATTGGTCAGACCTTTATGACGCTATAAGGAAAGTTACCAACGGGGGTTCCGGCTCTGTTGCCAAACGTCGCCAAGATTACCGCCAACTTGGCGATATATCGCCAAATTTGGCAATCAAAATTAGTCGCCAAAAATGACGCTAACTTGGCGCTATTAGTATTTCGCCATATTTCCATAGACTCCCATTGAAATGCAATAGGGTTTACTTGCTTGCAGGAAATCAACAAATTGAGATATTTCAATGCAACAAAAACTAATATTAGCTTAGGAATAGAGCTTAATTGAACTATTTATATTATTTTTTAGCACAAACAATAATCTGGGATTGGCTAGAAAATAGGAAATGCTTCACGATACCGAATAGAATCGCTAAGCGATTACGCGGGGGGTTGATGAGCGTAGCGAGCAGGGGTGTGGTGCCCCCCTAGTCACTAAAAAAATTATTCGTATAACTTACACTATGTGCAAAACTACTTAAAAGATGAGACAATATTTTAAAAGATTATAAATTACTTTAATACCTTAGTACTTTCAACTATAAAAACACAGTTTTCGTCAGAGAAATATATGAAATACAATTGTCATTAACGTCTAATTTTCAAAATTCACGTAGATGGTGACGAAAGGAGTGAAAGTAGAAGTCAATTTTTAGATCCGAAATACATTGGGAAAAATAAAACATGGATATAGGGAAGTTGAATATTACTCGTTTTATGATTATTTCAGCAAACTGAGCCAAATTCTGGGTATGTTGTAGGATGACACGTATTACAAACAGTATTTTCTTTATTAATAATTTCTATTGTTTCGCGGATGATTAAATCATGATAATTTTCTGAGTGATATATAATTTCTGCGTCTTCGAAATTAACTTGTGTATTCTTCTTCTGGTTAAATCTTGGCAGGGCTGATAAAGGTCGGTTATACTTTAAACCTCTCAAATGTTCTTTCATACGAACTTTAAGTTCACGCGAAGTCATTCCAATGTATTCGAGATATTTTTAAATATTGTCTCATCTTTTAAGTAGTTTTGCACATAGTGTAAGTTTAAGCTTAACTTTTTAAAGATGAATTAAGAATTTCTATTTATTTATTTACTAATAATTCATATGCATTACCACTTTTAAAATAATTATAAATAATGTAAAACTTTGATGGTTTTCAGAGATTATTTGTTTGCTAATTTGTCTATCAATAAATCATTAATGCAGCACTATTAAATACCTTCCTGTCTTTATATCCCATATTTTTATCAACCTTTGTCCTCAGTGTGTTTTAACACAGTATTTAGATCGATTTTCATTTATATTCTATTTTCTTTCCATAGGAACTATGAAGCAAACTAGTATGAAATTTTGTTAAACTTTCACATTTTGAACCGGAAGGATTACGACACTTTAATCGGGTTCATGATATAAGAAAACTAATTTACATATCGCATGGAAATCATTTTTTTTTTTGCTCATTATTATGGAAGTTTTTTCTGTTCTGTAATGTTACTTAACTATACATTAAAAGTGTTCCTTTTTTACATAATTTAATAAAAATAGGAACTGTAAAAGTAAAAGAAATCATCGAGAAATCACCAATACAAAATATTTATTTTATATTTTATATGAAATAGAACATTATACACTTCTTAAAATAACTTATAATATATGATAATTTAACAAACAATTGAAACATTATCTAAAAAATAAAATCCCATATTGTATTTGGGTTTCATGAATCAGATATATGCAAGGTTCTCGCTGCCGCTCGCCATTGCACCAAATCACGACAAAATGTTTCATTTGGCGAGTAAACGGATGATTAGATTCGCCAAATTGCGTGTGCTCAATTATTGCTCATCTTTATTTTTTATTTATTTATTTATTTACTTTTGTGTGTGTGCGTGTATCAGTTCAGGCGACACTCTTATTTACATTATTTTTGGAGATACTAACCGAACACCAGCTAAATAGAAACAGCCAAAGCTACAGTAAGCAAAAATGTCATTTCAGTATGTGTTAAACTGACCAATATGCAGCAGTACTATTTTGAAATTGCCTTTGAAGCATGGACTTTAATGAAAAGGCAAAGAATTCTAGAAAAATAAAGTTTTTAACACATGTTTTAGTTTATATTTGGAATTTTTCAAAATTCATTGAATGTATTATCTTAAAATCCTGAGTTAACTGGGATTGGAAGGTTTATATATAGCGTTTTATTGAGTTAAATCAGATTTTTATTCGCAATACATTTAGAATATAAATATATATATATTTTTTTAGTTTCTGTAGCGTATAATTAAATTTAGACGAATAACTGATCTATAAACAGTTACAAAAACTTAGGTTATTTTAGAACATATTGAAAAAAGGGGGATACTTTAAAGGGTGAAAAATCTAATTTTTATTGTTTCACAACGAATTTATTTTGCTATTATTTTTTCATTTGGCGAATGTTTTTTATTTCTGATTAGCCAAATTGCTAACGTTCGTAAAAAGCCAGCGAGAACCCTGAATATATGTATTAATTTCATTAATATTAACATATCTTCTTTTTATTTTTGTTTAAATAAAAGTACTGAATTTAAATAAAAGCACTGAAGATGCATTTTGCAACTACAGCATCTTGAAGTTTGAGTACTGTTGATATATTTTCGCCGAATTCGTTGATACTCTTGCTTATTTTTTAATCTATAAGTTAGGTTCTTCTATCATTTTGCACTTATCGTTTTTATTTTCTGGGGAGGGGGACGTATGTCGAATATGAATGTTAAACGAAATTTCATACTTTTCTCTGACATTTTATTTAAAATGTACAACAGTTAAATAAGTTTAACAGTTAAACGACGTTCTATTCCAATTGGCGTTTTAATAAGGTCTTACTTCGTATATTGATATTATTATAATACTGAATATTAAAAATATACGCTTCGTTTTAGAATTTTACAAAGACGATTTCTGACGGACATTTATATTTTACGATTAACCCGTAATTTAATTTTTGGAAATATTTTTCTGAAATGTTTTTTTTTTAATTCTGTGATTTGAACTGTCAATAGTATATAAGAATTTATTATATATTCTGAACCAAGAGAAAAACGATCTTGTCTTATAGAACATGTAAAACAAGTTGTATCTAGGATTTTTAGAAAGAAGATATATTTGTAGTTTATTCGTAATTATTTAATATATAAATAGTTAATTTAAAATTATTAACCGCTTTTTTTTAATGGACTTCTGACATTTTTATGAGGAGCCTTAAACCTTTAGCCCACATTTCTGTCATATTTTAAAAATAACGTTCTTTAACAGTGCTGAACATGTGAGATGCTTTACGGGTTGCCTAGCTGTGATCAGCTTGATACCCAGTCTTTTGATTTGATGTCTTGTATAATTATGAGCCATTGGTAAAAGAGAAAGGGTTATTTAAAAACTACATTATAAGTAAAAGAAATCAAAGATAAAAATCAATTAAGAATTTAAAATTAACTCTTTAATATTAGGCCCCTTTAAATACATATTTAACTCATTTTTAAAGAAGTTAAGGATATAGTTAAAGTAGTGTGTATTATATTATATTTCTTTTGCTTTCTAAACAAGGAGACAGAGAATTTCTTCTGTTCTTAACATACGTTCAAAACCATGTTTTCATTAAGAGTTTTATGGATATTTGTTCTGCTACTCTTTATTTTTCTTTAAATCATTAATGAAATTTTTGAAATACTTTTCTTGATGGAAATTTTTCTAGTCATTTTACTTGATATGTGTTAGCAGTACGGATATAAATTCAAGTAACGTATTACAGATTGCGTTTCATAAAAATGGAGCAAAAAACGTTAATTATGCAATTTTTAATACCAAAAGAAAAATAAATTTGAAGAAATACTTTCTGAGAAATTTAAAAAAATGCTAAATAAGCTTTACTTTCTCCGCGGATTTTGCAATTTATTTGTATTTTCTATACTTGCGCTATTCAACTATAGTTTAGGAGCTAGACTGAATGCCTATTTGATTATTATTCACTGAAGAATTCGCTGAAGAATGAAACGTGTTATACAAAAACGAGAAAAATAAGTTTAATTTGTAAATGCTGAGGTATTTTGAAATTTTGTTATATTAAGACGATATATTTTTTTTTAATACAAAGCGCTTTTAGAAGAAGTTTCATATTTTGATGTGTATTACGATTATTCAAATGTTAACGTACTTAGAACTATAATGGTGTTATATGCTCCTATTACAGGAGAAAAACAAATGCATTATTTAAGAAAATCTCAAACCACTGATAAAACTTTCTAACTACATTTGTTTCTGATTTTAGTTAACACTTTTATCAAAAATCAAACAGAAAAGCAGTAAATATGAAGGCTTAATTCAATTATCACATTAACAGGTCTTAATTTCCGCCATCTCCGACAGTTTTTTGTTTTTAGTGAATATTTAAATATTGGTCGGAATTCATCGGAGCTCATAAATACTGCGCCCCTGTGCCCAGCACAAGAGCACTTTAAAAAATCCAATGCCGAAATTATCGTTTCCTTTCTCTCAAATCTCCAATCGTATGCGTTCTTTTCTACCAAAGTTAGTACAGATGAGACGTCTGAAATAGCATTTAGTATTTACAATGTGGCAACCGGTTTATTAAAAAAGAGCTAAAAAATTGAATCCGATGAATGTTGAAAAAAGAATGTCGATCGTAGTATGGTAGCTTAAACTTAAACATAGTATGATTGAATGTAGAAAACTTCCGATGAAGAGCTACCAGATGCCGCTGCGATAGACTGTCATCGCTCACGATCATTCAACAGTTTTCGGATTAAATTTTGTTAGCATTTTGTACAGAACTAATGGAATAACAGGTTGCCATACTGTATCTTCCTGATGCTATAGTACCGTTTAACATACCTCTAGCTATCGCTCGCGAATGTAAACACAATTTGTTTTTTGTCCTAATGGTTTCTAAATGGCAACAAGGAGTGCCAGAATTAACTTCAACCAGATCACCCGTTTCTACTGGCGACCGTGTTCTCTTTACACGCTGTTTAGTTCGTTTTGTGAAATATATTTACTGATCGACTTTTTATATCTATGCAGTGTTAAATTTGTGCCTAATCTCACAGGAACACAAATACTGTACTTGTTTATTTTTAGTGAATATTTATACATTCGGGACATCCCTGTGTGTTGTGTTTTGAAACTTGATACAAAGAAATTCCTGGCGAATGAATTTTCCGCATATTCTTTGCTCCTGATATTAATGTTTTTGCACTGTTCATTTATTAAATCTCAATGTCTGTAAATGTTCATAGATATAGTGAAACTATATTAAAATTTTCTTTTGCTGAAACCTGAATTTCTTTGAATTTTGCAAATAATGTGTGAAATATAAATATTCGAGTGGAGAGAACCGGGCGGAGGGGTAAATTACAGTTGTTATTACTGCGAAATATTATACTTTCGGTACTTTTTTAGTTAGAAAATAAGCCCTGCCGCCAACACCAATTTTCATCTCCAGGTCATACGCCATTGAAATGGTCTGTGAAAGATTTTAAGTGAACTTGTATCTTGTAGACACTTTTGGATCTAGAAGAATTTAAACATTTAGAAATATGAGTTCTATACAGAGTGTTCCCTATTTCAACCGATAAATTCAGACGGCTGATAGAAAACATCAAAAGGATGAAAAATCGCTGTATAACATGGTGTCACAAAATACTTATTTAGTCACAAATGCAAGGTGTTTCATCAAAACTGAACTTAGGCTGGCGGTAATAGATTTCAGAAAAATAAAAACATTGCAATGAAAATGCAACGATATGTACCTTTTTGTGTGAAATGTTGTAACATCACGAAAAGCTCTGGAGAAACAAGGTGCTCAAGCAATCGATGATACCGTATGAACTGGTAATCGCAATCCAAAATGTGCAGTGTTAAGTGCATACTGCTGGGTCGAATAATGGAAACTTCTGCCACTTTTTTATATTATCACATCTACAATAAAGGTGAGAATATCTATTAAAAGTTTTATTATAATATTCTTCAGTTTTCTGAACATTATTGTCTCCAACCGAATCTGAATTAGTGCAGAACACCCTGTGTTTATGAGTAAATACGTGGTCGGCAACCCAATGTTCTATCGTAATTTTTGATTCTTTTGACCCTTTCTATCATCTCTCTGAATCTGTCGATCGAATTCGGCAACACCCTGTATATCTCGGAATTTCTGATATCATACTATAAGGTTCCAAAGTTATATACCTCCTCCAAACAAGCAAAGACGTTAGCTGTCTTCTTTTATTTTCGGTTAACAATATAGTAAAAACAACTAGTCTCTTTTTTTTTTTAGTTTGCCTGAATGTTAAAGATAACTAAATATTTAATTGACAGTTAAAAAAAATAATGTATTATTATTTTTATGATTGTAAGGCTATGTTGAATTTATGAGTTACACATAGGTGATAATCCAATTTATCAGCCCTGCAAATATTTTTTGATAAAGTTTGTTTTGTACTAAACACTTTTAGAAAAAAAAATACTATATAACCTATGAATTTAAAACAAATTTATGTAAGTCTACTCATGAAGTTGAAAAGGTAAAACATCAAAATTATCTCAAAAAAAAAAAAAAAAAAAAAAAAAAAAAAACTGAAAATTGAACTTATCAAAGGTAGGTTGAAATGTCATTGATTTATTACCTGTCTGTTTCATTTACGAACATAAAGTGAAAAAAAAATAGAATAAATAAATTAATTTCCAAATTTTACGAAGCAGAAATTTTACATTCCCTCTGTCAGATACAAAGGATTCATAGGTTTCCTATTTTTTTGCATCAGTATTTATTAATTGTAATGTTTTTATATTATATATTCAATGTTTCTATAATCAAATAAAACAAAAATTAATATTCGCAAATATTGATTCTTAAAATTAGGAATTGTGTGACACCGTCGCATATTTTAATCTCTGTGCAATGCATTCCCTCGCTACATTTAAACTTTCATACAAAAATACCATACACTAAACATAAATATATCATTTATTTTTTCTTTTATCACAAGGAGATTCTTCTGAGATGTTTGACTAGAACTAATGATAATCATCTCATACTGACTCGTCCTTTACCGTGCTCTGTTGGTTGAAGCATAGATGAGGTAGAAAAGGCTCACTTTCAGAATGTCCTATTATTGGCAAGTGATTAACCTCATTTCCTCTCTGTATAAATTTGTCATAAAATGTGTTATTGACTTCTCCTAATCCCAAACATGATACGAAAGATGAAAGCTTTGACAGCCTTCTCCAACCATTGTAATTCTTGAAATGGTTGTCTGAAATATCTGCAAGAGAAAGTTTATCGAGTGGAGACTTATCTATACACAGTCTTGGAGGCTTCGATGGAACCAGTTCTCTTTGTGACGTTTCACAAGCTCCACAATCGTCATTTAGACAAGGGCATGAATTTTGTTTAGACATCAAACAAGTACTTGATGAGGAAGTTGCTGGTAGGCCTTGTGCGTTATCTTCATTACCAAGTTCAAGAATGCTGTCTGATTTATCGTTACATGTTGTGGAATTTATTTGTAAGAGATTCTTGGATTTAGTAGAAGCAAATCTTATCTTCTTCTGTGATTCAAGAGATAACCTTCGGTTAGTGTTAAACTTTGAGAACTTAGAGTGCTTCAAAGATGATCTAGTTACCGGCTTTAAAACATCTGGCGTTTGAATAGTTCTTGATTTTTGCAAGTTCTTTTTGCGATAATCTTCTTGTCCCATAAGCCAATATGTAGACATATCACCTTTTCCCTAAAAGTTAAGAAATTTGCTATAATTGTATGAAAGTTATGCATTGAAAATTACATTACGACACATAATAATTACAAACGAATAATCTTTTTATTTGGGCACATAATATTCATGTACACTTTCTGGATTTTATGTTAATAAAGACGAGTGAAAAAATCAATATATTTTTAGAATCAAGATCGTTCAAGATTTCAATTATTTTATACAAATTAATTCTATAGTTTTGATTTTCATTTTAATATTTTTTTAATGTTTGATGTTCTTTTTAATTAGGTTCTGAGGCACAACAGTCCAGAGTGAAGTCAATAATATTAAGTAAGAAATTACTCATTCAGAATTACGCACAGTGTACTGAACTAGTGGCCTGCGAACCGCAGCGTTTCATTTGAAACTAAAATCTTCAGCTTATTTGATAGCAAACGTTTTATCATTAATTAAACATAATATTACATTTTAATAATAGCGGTGTCATAATACTTATCGCAAAAATTAGTCAGTACCTCTGATCTAATGGTGATGAATAAGGGTTGTTTTTTTTTTTTTTTTTTTTTTTTTTTTTTAACTTTTTCAGATGCAAAGTTGTTCTATTAATAAAATGCTGAAATTATTAAAGGTCATCAGGATATACAAACAAATTTATTTGATAATAGGTAAAAGCTTTTCTTTACGTACTTACGAGTACTTTCTCGTATTACGAGAAACAGTTTCATTCTAAATATGTTATGCCAATGATGCAATTATGGATTAAAATGAAGTGTTCGAAATATGAACCACAGCCCATAAAGGGGTCAATGCTTCTTATATCAGCTGTTTTATTGTCTCAATCAAGGATATGTAACAGTCGTTAAAAAACATTGAATAGTGTGTTTTGTGTCGCATACACAAATTCATTCAATTTAGTTAAATTGAATTTTATTCCTTTACCTTCTTAATAAACTAGTTTTTAAAAGCATTAGTCCTGAAATGTTCACATATGTTTGGAATTAAAATTTCACAATATGAGCAAATTACTTTCAACATAATATGTTTATGTTAGGTAACTTTTAATGAAAATTAATGAATTGTTTGCGGATATTGAATGAAATTTATGTTCTTCTTATAAAAGCATTTGTTTTGGATTTTGAATAAAAAAAATTACAGTCAACAAAGTTTTAATTAAACATAGCAAAATTAATTTTTATTTGTTCTTTGAGTTTCATTGTTCATTTCTTTTCACAAAAACTGTTTTTGTAAGTTACAAATACATTTAAATATCTATTTTTACTAGAGAATAAGCCTAATTTAGTTCAAAAGCTTAAAATGGATATAAAACGTAAAGAAAATTTTAAATTTTAACTATTTTTGATTCAGAAACTAAACATTTGTAGAACTAAATATTTGTAGTTCTTAAGTATAATCACCGTTTTCATACCTTTATGCTAACTATTCCTCTATCTTCTAACTTATAACCACCAAGCTTATCCAGCAAATGTTTACATGCCTCGCTGCAATGTATTCGAAGCGCTGCAAAGAAAGGAAAACAAAGAAAAAATGTATCGCGTATCACAGCATTATGTATTCTTAAAAAATTTCATAACAGAAATTGTTTTTAACTATGGTTTATTAAACAAAACAAAATAACTTAAGTGATTAATTCTGTAAGAAGTACACTGCAAATTGAGGCGTCTTAAATTTAGACAAATATGTGACTGAAAAAGATTTTCAGTCTCTTAAGTGTCTGAATCTGAAAATTCAGACACAACAGATGTATGTTTAAATTTAAGACGCATAAATTTCTTACTCTGATCACGGTATAAACGAACCGAGAAACATGTGTAAATTATACAAGAACCGTCTTATTTTAAGACGATAGGCTCCAAGCGGTAGTTAAACATCATCTTTGGTACTATTCTTAATAGCCAATCAGAACGCTGATTTCCGTGCATGTCATTTACACCACCTTCATTAGGTAAGAACAGAAACAATTAAATTTTCACCGCCGCCAATGCTTGGATTAAAAGAAAATACATTAATCTGGTTATTTATTGAACGAATGGGTAAATCATACTTAATTCTAATATTTTATTCCGATAGGTTTGTATCCTATGAATATGAGTGAAATCGTTTATAGAAATTTATCTCTTTTCTGTAGTTTAATGCTAATTTTTTTCATTTCACAAACGGTCGTCTGTTATTTGCTTTCTTAATATAATGGTATGAAGTATAATTGTTTTGACAATTAAATAGCGATGCTTTAATTCTATTTGCGTGATCTTTGTAAATAAACGAATGAGTGATAAATAGTTTAATCTTCATTTTCGATACGGTGATGTGAAATATTTGTAATTTGTCATTGCTGAAAACAAAACTTGCAACATAGGTTTGAAAAGTTGAATGATTAAAAAAATTAAGACATTTTAAAATGTCTGAAAATTGAACACTCCGTTTGAGACACTTAAGTGTCTGAATTTCAGACATTTTAATTTACGGTGTATGTTCAAAAAATTCTTAACTTACGTAATCCTGTAGATTCCATTCTAGAGGCGGTATTTACTGTATCTCCGAATAGACAATATCTGGGCATTTTCAGTCCAACAACCCCGGCACACACTGCACCTGCGAATGAACATCAGCATAAATATTTGGCTAATATTAAATTTTTTAGGTACTTTCACATAAAGTCGTTTTCCTATAATGAATTTTGCAAAAATAGGTATATTGCTTTATTTGATTTTAATATAAGTAGACATTCATACATGTAGTTGCTGAGCAGAACAGTAGGTACTAGTAAAACATGAGACGAATTTTTATTATTATTATTATTTTTTTTTTTTTTTGTGCGTAAGTGACAAGGGCGCAATGCATATTGACACTACTATTAATTCAATAAAATTCACAGAGTGCCTCCAACCGAACCTAGATTTTTTAATAGTTTTGAACATAACTGTGATACTAATGAAGATATTTCAGCAAAATCGTCAAAAAACTTACTTTGCATTATGGAAAATGATCTTGCAAGTGCAAACAAGATTCAGCTAGAATCCTCATAATTAGAAAGAAAGTTGGTAATGCAAACTGTGTAACTTACCAAATTATGGAGCAATTCTATCATTTCATTTCATGTCACGACATTTCGCAGAAAGCAAAATAAATCTGTTGAAGGTATTGCTAAAATGTATTTATTATTGTTACTGTTATAAATTAAAATCTACGTTCAGCTTGATATAAGACACCATTTATTTGTATCTATCAAGAATGCCTCCTTGGCGATACTTGCCAAATCTGTCAGTCGGCTGCTGTGGCAACACGCCTTTTATTGTTTTTCTGATTTACTTTTCAAGGTAGATGTAAAATTTGATTTGAACCGATAACTGGCGGTAAAAATTGAACTCTCAAATAAGAGTAAGGAAATATTAATATCTATATTATGCAAATAAATGTAAATACTTTTTTTAGAAGGGGTTTCTTAATTGAAGCTGTTGTTGTTGTGTGTGCATTTCTTCGTGTTATTATGAGTGAAATCTTTCGAATTTGATTTATATTGAAGGTTCGAGTTTCGACACAAAGAGATATTATTATTTTAGTTTAGAGCCTCCAATTTGAATTACGTAATGATTATCAGTATAAGAATAAGTGGATTGCTACACTGGTTTGCGAAGCGAAAACTGATTTTCCATGATATGTTGCTAACAAACATACCTCTATACATCTGACATAGCCTACAATTTTGTACTTCTGTCCAATGCAACATACAATTAAGTACGCTTACATGTTGCTCATCCGCAACAAAAGTCACTCATCTCGACAAAAGTTAATTTCACAAGAGTTGCAGAAGAAAATTTGCGTGATTTTACGGTTACATGAAATTATAGCACTTAGCTCTGCATGTAGGAATAAAAAAGTGCATAAAAGCATATAACACTTAAAAATAAAGACTAAGGATGAGATTTGGAGGGTTGGATAATTTTACCTCCCCACAGCCCTTTTCTGTGGTCATAAATGGACATATAGCGTAATAAACAGATTTTCCGCATAACTACACATATGAAACTTTTTGTGTAGCAAGACGCACATACTACAGACCTATATTTGGAATTAAGCGCAAAAGGAATTTTTATGAGATGTGACACTTTGCTTGCGGATGAGCGACATGTATTATGCATGCAAATAGAGGGGGGAGCGAAAGGTAAAAGGCAAAAGTGTTGCTGAGTAGTAGTGAAAAGCATAGATAATATGCTTGTACAAAGTAAATATAAAAAAATGAAGTGTACATAATACAAAGTAAAAATAAAGTGTACATAATATTTACGTAGTTTAATACAAACCAGAATGTAGTCCTATCCTGAGCATAAGGGTGTCATTAGGTCTGTGTCTGATTTTAAATTTCTTTATTGCTTCTAAGAGGTGGAGAGCCATTGATGCAATTTCCGCTGCATGCTTATCATCATTCTTGATAGGAAGTCCACTGACTACCATATACGCATCTCCAATGGTTTCGACTTTATATACGTCGTAGTTTTCGATGATGGAATCGAAACATGTGTAAAGATCATTTAGAAATGTCACAACCTACGAGGAAACAATATTTGATATTCTTAATGGTACAATGGCATTTTACTAATTTCTTTAAAATTTTGAAAAAAAAAAAAAGATATAACGACTATAATTTTTTAGACAGATAAAATTATCGACAGATAAATTGAATTATAAATTACAGTCAAAAATAAGCAATTTCAATATCAGACGACACCAAAATATATCATGTAACACGATAACTTTAACTTTAAACAGCCAATGGGCTATTTAAGATTACTGAACTCCATTCATTAAATTATTAGTAGATTATATAAACACTTTTTTAGCTCAAAAGCTTAGCTAGCTTACGTTTTTTCTTTCCTTCATTTGTAATAAATTGTGTTGCTGAAGCAGTAAGGAACCATTCAAAAAGAGCAATACCTTAAGAAAGAAAGTAAAATTCGTCTTTATACACTAAATTATTCGTCATTATTGCACAAATAATTTCCGTACTACTATAAAACATGCCTTTTACGATAATTATCCCCAAAAGTGTGAAAAAGAGGAGGGAAATGCGATTTATTCTTTGCACACATGCGTATTAGCTGAATTAATATCAAAATTTGAAATCATTTTTAAAATGAAAACAGGAAATTCAATGAATTAAAATTTCTAAATTGTTTAAAAACGAACAAACAAAAATAATGCTTTCATTTTTAATAAAATAGCATTTTTCTCAATCATTTAAACTTATGTGCTTTTTTAGAGTATTAAACAAGTATTCTCATGTAAAATATGTTCTAAACGATCATATTAAAAAATATATAATAATTCAATCAAGTTACAGAAAGCGATGCTATTTAAAAACGCAAACGTTTATTATGCATTTTATTTCAAAAATAATATTCATATTTTACTTCTAACAATCATATTATGTGTTATTCAAAATATGTCTAATATGTAGTAATTTTTACCCTTTTATTATTCTGTATCTATTCATTATTTCATAGCGGACGAATGCCACTGGAATTAAGTTTAAATTTCCTAGCTTTTTGAGCAAGAAATTTAACAGACTTTATCAATCACCATTTGAAAAACACAAATCTTCATTTTTAATTCGCCCTCTGCCAAGTACTCGCTGGAAAAGTCGTTACAATGCTCGATACGAAATGCGCTGTCACAGGTTCAGAATAAAGTGGATCCACTGGAGAACGACGGAAGTATTTTTTTAAAAAATCCTTTTTTCAGATCACGGGAATTTTCTGTCGTGGAACTAAAAACTAGACGGATGTGGGAATGCGAAAACTTTCTTCTATCTCATACATGTTAATGCTTCCTGATAAATGCAGCATATGAGCGCCACCGGTTAGATGATTTACACCAAAATGCAATTATCAACAACTTATGTCAACTTTTAACTCAATCTGAAGTTTCATGAAAATCCGTGCAAAACTTTTTTGAGATAGAGCTATTGCGGAAATCGTGAATAATTCTGCATAACAGCGCCACCTGTTGGACGATTTACACCAAAAACTAATTAGGACCAATTTATACTAGAGAGTAGCTGAATCTAAAGCTTGATGAACATTCATACATTAGTTCTTGAGATACAGCTATTGTGAAAATCTTGAAAAATGCAGCATAGAATCGCCACCTGTCGGGCAATTTAACCCAAAAGTTTAACAGCATTAATTTATATCAGGGTCTAACCGAATCTGTAGTTTGATGAAAATTAGTGGATTTTTTCTTGAGATAGAGGCATTCAGATAATCATGAATAATGTAGCATAGTAACGCCAACTTTTGTGATATTTACACCTAAAAGTAATCAGTACCAAATTATATCATGGACTAACTGAATCTGAAGTTTTATGAAATACCGCGCAGTAGCTCTTGAGATATAGCTATTGCGGAAATCGTGAAAAATACATCATAGCAGCGCCGCCTACCGAGCGATTTACACCAAAAAGTAATCATAACCAGTTTATATAAAGGTCTAACTGAATCTAATTGTTTGTGAAATTAAATGGATTAGTTCTTGAGATAGAGGCACCTAAAATTTTTGTCACATACAGACTCACAGTGTGACAGACAGACATTTTCTAAAAACCATCAAATCGTGTTCAAGACCTTCTAAAACGTATAAATCCATCAAAAACCAGAAGTCAAAATTTTTCACGAATCCAACACTTCCTCTTGTAAATATAGAAAAAAGTAAAAAGAAAGGGAATTTGTCTAATTCTCAGATATATAAGCAGTGTTGCCAGGAATATTTCTGTCAATTTAAGAAAGTATTTCTGAGATTGTAGTAATGAAATTTAATATTTATATCACAATATTACTACACTGCAAATAGAGGCGTCTTAGATTTAGACACATATGTGACTGAAAAAGAATTTTAGACACTTAAGTGTCTTAATCTGAAAATTAAGACATTATAGATGTCTTAATTTAAGATACATAACTGTCTTAGTATGATCATGGTGTAAATGAACTGAGAATAGTGTCTAAAATATCCGCAAACGTCTTATTTTAAGACACTTCGTTCCTTCAAACGTGTCTTAATTTAAGACGTTTTGATTCTTCCGACGCAATAACCACCAGGGGGCACTGGGGCACTGCCAGTCGCGCATGCGTTTTAGATGTCTTCGTTCAAAGTTGGTATACGTTGTAATTCAAACGAAGTTTGTTTTTATGTACGCGTGTATTTTAATTCGTTTTTCGCGGAATGTGAAGTTCTGTGATTTAAATTCGTATTCACTTGGATTATTTATTTATTGAATACATGCATCTGACGTGTGTGCTTGACATCAAATGTCTCTTAGAAGCTGTCGTCCATATAAGGGCGGGATAGACACAGAACAGAAGTAGACGACGCTTGAAGATTACACCCGGAAATTCTACAAAGCGTGTGCAATGGACTTAGTGTTAATTCGTATTAATTTATATCAATAATATTGTGTTATTCATCTTCGTCCTGTCGAAGCTAGCAAAAAAAAAAGAAACTTTTGTCTGGCGGGTCCTATTTTGAGGATGAAACATTTCATTCTTTAAATATGGCTAGTCGGATATATTATTGAATTTCGGACTAAAAGGATGCAAGCCCTTCTCTTTCACTGGGGTAGTTTTTGAAATTTCAAATCGAGGAATTTTTCTGACCTCTTGCAACATCGATTGAAGTAAGTGTCATAATTTCTTTATAGTACTGAAATTAGTGTCTTTTATGATTTTATTTATAGTATAAACAAATTCTTGCATGAAATTCAATTAGTTTTGAAGCTGTTTGCGAAAAAACCCATTAATTCTAGAAGTATATATTTTTAAACTTATGACGTTGTCTTTTATTACAAATTATATATTCTGAATTTTCATCTTTTTCCCAAATTTAAAGTAATAATATTACTAAAAGAGAGACATTTTAAGTTGAATATTCATTCTCTTGCTTTCAATCGCAGTTTCGTTTCAATGGTTAATTCTTACCTCACATAACGACCACAATGAAAGAAAAAAAAAAGCTTTGGAAAGATCTTTCTTCCTAACGTAAAACCGCAGATTAAAAAATAAGATAAATAAAGTGCCTGAAAACATATGACGTTGTCATGATTCATCTATTATGTGCTCCTTAATTTTAAAACTGCCAGTAAAAATATACATATGTATTTGATTTGAAATCAAGTATAATATTGATTTTTTGATTATTTTTAGTAGAAAAGTAATTTGAAATTTATAATGGGAAAAGTAAAAAGCTATAACTAGATTTTGTACTTAATATTGTGATTTTTGTAACTGTATTTATATACACTTATACGAAAATTACAAGAATGACAATTAGATGTTAAGATATATATTTAAGACAAATGAAGCTTGGAAACTATAAATTATTTTTTCCTCTTGCTATTAATGTAGGATATTTATTTATTTATTTTTATTGATAGTTGAATAGCTTTTGTGATTACCCTGTGATCTACATAAAAACTTGCTGAAGTGGCATGTGGCAATATAATTTTTTTTTATTTAATTTTTAAATGATAAGAATTTAAAATTTTTTTCGGGAAGGGAGGTGGGGGGAGGGGGATTTTGTATTCAATTTTCGTAAAGCTGATATCATAAATCCTTTTCGATATTGCACTGATTATAATGAAAGTTTTGAACTTTTAGAGTACGGCAAGATTAAAAAGACAAAATATATTTAACAAAATACCGAAGTAATTTTTTTCTTAATGTTATTAAAGTGGAATATTTATTTTTTAATTTTTTTACTCATAGTTAAATAGCTGTTGTGATTATCATCTGATAGATATGTAAAATTGCCTATGTGTCAATATAATTTTTTTTTAATCTAATTTTTAAATTATATGAATTTTCCTTTTGGGGGGAGATGGGGGGATTTTATTTGCAATTTTCGTTCATCTGACATTTTAAATCTCTTTCGACATTCAACCGAGTATAATAAATATTTTAAACTTTTAGAAAAGACAAGATTATAAAAAAATATATATTTATCCATGTATCTTAAAAGCCCTTAATAGCGGAAACTTCGGGATCGCGGAATTTGTCTGATGATCGGAGATGTCTGCTTTTGTGAGGTAAATATATACAAATATGTATGCGTGTGCTTTGCGGATTAAAAAAGTATTCGCTAAATAGAGGTGTCCGCAATTCGTGAATGTCCATTAACCTCCACAATGGATACTCCCGAGTACCGGACATCTCTATTTAGATAACCATAGTGTAGGGTTGCATTTTTTGCAAAAGAACTTCCTGATTAAAGCATGGGTATTAAAGCAGTGTCCCGTCCCCCTACGATTTAAGTGCCACCAAATTTAATGTGCAATATTTGTAAAGCTTATATTTTAAATCCGTTTCGAAATTGTACTGAATATAATCGATGTTTTGAACTTTTAAAGTAAAATAAGATTTAAAAAAAAAATCATATTCAAAATCATATTTATCATCAAAACAAATATTTAGATAAATATTTTTTGCTTTAATCTTGTTCTATTCCTGAAGTTCAAAATACTGATTATAATCAGTAAAATGTCGTAAAAGATTTAAATAAACAGCTTAACAAAAATTGCATACCAAAATTAGGAGCACCAAAAAAAATCAGGCTGCGGGGGGGAGGGGAGGGGGGAGGGGGGAGGGCGTGTGGAGGGGGCAAGACCCCAGCCAAATATTTTTCCAGGGTTTAACGTGGTCAAACATGGCTACGTGTGATGCTTACAAAAAAAATGGATGCTATTAAGACGTTTGAAGTGTCTGAAATTCAGACGCAAAAAGTGTCTGAAAAAAGTCAGACATTTTAAAATGTCTGAAAATTGAACACTCCGTTTCAGACACTTAAGTGTTTGATTTTCAGACATTTTAATTTACGGTGTATACAGTTGCTTTATTTTCTTGCGTGTTTTGTTTCAATTTAAACTAACATTTTTGCTTCTATTATATTATGTAGGGTGTTAGGTTCTGACCTTTAAGCATTCTAATTAACACTGGCAAATTATGTGGCATTTTAACGTTTAAATTGGAAATATATTTAATTTAAAGAACAGTTGTTCTTGTTATTATTGTATATAACTGGGAGTTAGAAAGAGGTAGTAAGATCACATAAATGTTTTTTTTATAACATTATTACAGAAAATATAAATCCCAACAAAAAGTTTTCGGTAAAAAAAAAGCGCCAAGTTCTTAATGTTTCGGCCAGAAAAAGTAGTGTGATATCTGATGTTCGCACAAGTTAAAAGCCAAACATCCCAAATCTTTCATTGAAAATGGCTTCCTGCGACTTGGCCGTTAATGCCTTCTACAGCATTTCAAAATTAATGATTGGAAATTACGCATTTATGAACTATTTAAATATTAAAAGTAATATTAGAATGCAAAGAGGCAAATTCACATAGAGACATTATAAGTAAAATATTTCTGATAACTACCATTCAGTTTCAAGAAACATTAGATTTGATTACAGATCATTTAGTCCACTTGCGGTTTAATTGCCATTTTGTACGGTCAAAAGCTAAAGTCATTAACGTAAAACACAAGAAATAAAACAAAATTTACTTACTTCATGTCTCACAATATGTTACATTCAGTGGCGTGGCGTGAAAATTTTCGGTGGTCATCGCAATTATTTAAGTTTGTGGTGAAAAATTATTAACTCTAAAATTCAATGGTTGAATGTTCAAAAAAGAAACTTTAAATCTTACCTTCACTTATACATGAACTCCGAATGTTCTGCTAAAACTG
The DNA here is from genome assembly GCA_963932465.1 of Maratus speciosus. Classification (NCBI taxonomy): domain Eukaryota; kingdom Metazoa; phylum Arthropoda; class Arachnida; order Araneae; family Salticidae; genus Maratus; species Maratus speciosus. The sequence continues at coordinate 52,550,310 of OZ010792.1, forward strand.
GATCGTAGAGTTTTAAAAGCTTATTAAGAGTTTTAAAATATTGCTTGCTCATCGCCGCATCGTGCGATGACCGGACGCCACGCCACTGGTTACATTATATTTTATTGTATAATATTGAAATCTTGTGTATTGACGAAAGAGATTTTTTTCGTTTGAACATTTATTATAGTTTGTTTGCAAACATTAAGAGGTATTCGATTTATAAACTGTTAAAAGTTGATATTAATTATGTTTTAGCAATTAGGGATATTATCTCCTGAATACAAGTATTTTGTTATTTTTAACTTCTAAGCATTTAAATAGACTGAAGTTGTTTAAATGATTTTTTCAAATGTGTATTTTATTTCTGTATTCTGTGTCACAAAATGCCTAAAATAATCAAAAAATGTAGTTGGCATGTAGCTCATTTGTACATATTTTAAAATTTGAAAAACTCTCACGAAGGCATTAACGGCCAAGTCGCAGGAAGCCATTTTCAATGAAAGATTTGGGATGTTTGGCTTTTAACTTGTGCGAACATCAGATATCACACTACTTTTTCTGGCCGAAACATTAAGAACTTGGCGCTTTTTTTTTACCGAAAACTTTTTGTTGGGATATCACTACTTTTTGTATGTTTTTTCAAGTTTGTTATTCTAAACTATATTAATATGAAAAAACTTAAATTTCGGTACTTTTATGTTAGCCGGGAGTAAATCTCCTCATTAGCCTTTTGTTTTTTCACCAATAGCAGTTTTCATTTTTCACATGTGTAAATTAGAAACAATGCTTTGATTTTCAAATAAAATATTTTGGTTTATGTTATTATTTATTTATTTATTAATTTATTTATTTCTATGTTAAATATTCTATTAAATAAAATAAGGGAAATGCATCTATTTTGAATGAGATGACTGAAAAGTATATATCTTTAAATGAAATGAATGCAATATGAACAATGGAGTTGGGAACAGTATTTGGCGATTTGCCACTTGCGCCCGGCTAACATAAAAATACCTAAATTTATTTTATTGAGATTTACGAATTTATACTTCATTTCTTTTTATATTAAAGTACTAGCCGCCTCTAGCAAGCAGTATTTACCGTATTACTTCCATGTTAAACGTTGCACCATGTTACTGTGATTCATAATTTCAGTAATCTTTTCTAATTGGGCTCACTGCCAATTGTTGTATTTTAACTGATACGATTGGGTACAAGTGAAATGGTTCTTATGAAATCATTTGACAATATCTGTATTTGCATTAAACCATATTGGTGCTAATATCTTTTTGTTTCACGTTAACCTTTTCAATAGACTCGATTACGGAAAAATAGAAGGTCTACCGGCTCACTGCCATGATCCATTTGAAAATCTATCATTCTTCTCATCTGATCGTGTTGAAGAATTAGTCAATGTGCCATGGTTTTAAGATTTTAGCTAATTTTACTCGAAACCCGAAAACTAAAATGCGAGGAACCGGATTATAGAAGATTCATTCTAACGTACATATTGATTAACAGGTTACAAATTATAGAATTATAATAATCATAAGGAGAACTGGCAGTTTCAATGCTTTAATAGTTTCCGTAAATTCTCTTTATATAATACAGAAGTTTTAGCGGTGTAAAGGTTAACAACATAGTCACAGTAAGTATAATAACAGTACAATATAATAACAATAGCAGAGGTTTTGGGCAGTGACGAAACTATTATCACTTTGGAAATATTAGTACGTTATATCATTTAACTATTCAGATGATATGCGGAAAAATAAAAATAGATGGCTCGCATTAATAATTAACTCATTGAAAAATAGCCACTAGAGTCAAATATTCGCCAAGCTTGGCGACATTTAGCAAAGTTTCGCCAAATTTGGTAATATATCATTTCAATTCTCAAATTTGGCGACAAAAAAATGTTTTGTTTATTCTGACGTCATAATGATGCATATGTATTATGTATTATACACATGCCTATAATATGTATGATGCAAATGTATTACGTATTATATGCATATGTATAATATGTATGATGCATATGCATAAGTTCATTAACATCAAACAAACGCACTTAACAAACGCACTTAAAGGAATAGTGTTTCATAAATAGTAGGGATAATTGCCAGATTGACCAGAGTGCTATTGAGATTAGAATACCGACATTTATAATAGACGTCTGTACACACCATCACCTCATCGAGTTTACAGCTGAAATTTTAGGATTAGTTAAAACTAGATTAGCATATTTAAATGCAACTGGTCTGTTAAGTCATATCTTGGTAGAAACCACCTGAAGACCTAATTTTAGTGGTTAACTGATAGGTTTACTATTGTATTTTCCTGCATCCAAAAGTTTGGAAACATGGAGGAATGGGTGCAGGAGAACACAATGGAAAATCCACCAATTAACCCGTAAAATCAGGTCTGTAGGTGGTTTCCACAAAGATATGACTTGGCAGACCAGTTACATTTCAATACGCTAATCGATATTTAACTAATCCTAAAATTTCAGCCGTCAACTCGATGAGGTGATGATCTGTGCAGACGCCTCCCGGTCTTAAATAAAATTTGTTTTAGGGAAGTAAAAGATAGAAAGATGGACAGATAAACTGAAAGATTTGCCTTATTAAGATTTTTGTAAAAGCATATAAAAATTCATTCAGCTTGAAATCTTGTAACACCTTTATAACTCAGGCTAATTTTCTGTAATCGGGTTTTGGCGACCAACATATCTCTTCTATAACTATAATCTTTCTTTTACAGATTTAAAATTAACAATAAATTAACAGTAAGTAGGCTAATAATACAATATAATAACATTAGCAGCGGACTTCGGACGCCACATCTGTCGCACATCGTTAAAGATAATTTATTAGTTACACATTTCATTTAATTAACAGGAGATTTTTAAACTTTCATATGGAATTAGGATATTTTTCTACCCAAAGGGCCTTGGCATTTTTTAAAAATCTTGGCGCAGTTCGGACTTCAGAAACTGAGATATGTTGCCAAATGATATAAACAACTAAGAAAACAAACCTGATGCACTTTTATGTTATTTATATGTATTTATATACATATAAACATTTTATTTATACATATATAAAATATTATTTTTTATATACAGATTATTTACGTTAGTATATAAAAATAAATAAACGGGTTCCTTACATTAAATAAATTGTATACATATGGAAAAAATTGCTTGTGTATATGACTCAGTAAATAGGTTGCCAGAAAATACGTTATTATCAAATTTCTTTTCTCGTCAAGGCTATTTTCTGTATTTCGCCAAGGCTACTTATATCGGAAACGTACCGAATTGCGATTATATTTTGTTAAATGTTTTATTGTTTTAACATCGTAAATATATCATAACCTGTACTGATTAAACTTTTTAGGTATATTCATTTTTTCTATTTAACAAACATCTTTGGAAAAGCATATATAAAATGTTATTCTGCTTGAAATCACGTGACCGCCTTCAAAGCTCTGTAATCTAGTTTTGGCGACCAACATTGGCACAATTGAATGCGTAGGAACTGTTTACGGCCAAATGAACACCCCCTGTATGAAGGGTTTAGAGGCGGAAATTCTGTGTTTTCAGATTTTTCTGGTTAATTGTGCTACAAACCCGACTTACTTGTGAAATTTCATGATTCTACGACTTTTAGAAGTACCTTAGTTATTTGATGATGCGAAGTGAGTCAGTGACAAAAAAGCGCTTTTTCGGAATTTAATATTTCTAAAACTACTAAATACAGAAACATGAAATCGTGGAACCTTAGTTCAGTTTGACCATACGAACATGTGTATAAAAGAAAAATTTCTATATCTCTCCCTAAAACGACGTTATGAGGGGGTGAAAAGTATGCCGAAATGGTTCAGGAAAAGGTAGCTTACGGCTTGTGCGAACTTGGCGGACGCACTGCCGTGCTCCCAGATATTGGGCTGCACTATTTGAATAGGATCAAATGTTTGATTGCATCAACACGAGTTTGGATAAAGTGATTTCATAAGATATGCGTTAAAGGATAATTATAAATATTGACGACAAGTTTGACTCTCTATTAAAAAAAAGAGTAGATAATGCTGCCGTATCTACCGTGATTGAATTTATTGGGATACATAAATATAAATATACATAAATATATATATATATATAGACAAAGAAATTATGAAAATATTAGTTATTTAGAGAAATACATGCGAATATATGATAAAAAACATGTTGAAACAAACAGTTTTTAAATCGAAGGATTATTTTAATCGCTTTGTAATGTTGCAATCGATCAAAATAGTTGAGTTAAACATGTTTTATTGTGTCAAATACTATTCATAGCAATTTAAAGATCCTTCACAGGCACTGGATGAAATTTCGTTGTGCAGTGTTCTATTTCTTTTTTGATTTGTCAACTTATATATATATATATATATATATATACATATATATAATATTCTTACCTGAAGGAAGATTTATTTCATATTGGATTAGGTTGTTTTTTTACCTGTTTTTGCGAGGCCTTAAAAACTCAAATAATATTAATATCCAAACATTCTTGAAAAACAAAATTACATGTGAATAATAAAAAAGAAAGAAAACCTTAAAATAATTAATTTCAAATGAAAAACATTTAAAGAAAGAAATTACTTCATATTTAAAAAACCCAAATAATAATCCTGAAAAACCTTTTCAATTGTAAAATATATTTGCTTGTAAATATTAAAAGAGAAAGACATTTTTAAAATAATTAAATTATTCCTGTTAAAATCCTGAAATGGCGTAAAATATCTAATATTTAAACAATATATTTTAAAGGTTATATTTATAAACATTTTCTTACAGCGTCTAAACAGAATACTTTTCTTCCTGACGTTATAGAATAAAAGTTCGAGGAACAGTGACACCTTTTACTTACAGATTTACTTACAAACTGTTTTTTTAAACGTGTGATAAATATTGTTTAAACGCTTATGAAATAAGGTGCCAACTGTTGCGGCAGCAGTATATGTGCTTTAGAAACAGAAAATCCAACACTCAATGGAAAAAAAAAAATGACAACCAGGTTACAGAAAGCCGCCACTCTATAATATTATCATTGGTCATGATACTAACATTCAATCATCCGTGATTGAGTAATCATGTTAAAGCACGGTGTGAAAACTGTAGGTTAATCTGTTACAACTGTTTGTTAAGTATGTTTAAGCATGTTAAACCTGTTGTTATAGAAAATAGCACATTAGAACGTTTGTTTTAATTGCGTGTTTTAAGCACATTAAATTAGAGTATTTATAGTGTCAGCGGTATCTACACGAGGGTTGGCGTGCTTAGCTCGTAGGGGGCAGAGCTATACATGTAACTATAAATCGCCTTCGCCGTATATGCATTTTCATAACACATTATTCCAAAGACTTTACATTGCTTTAACCCTTTATGGCCCGACGGTACTTTAGAGTAGCATTAAAAAAAAATTGTTATAAAATTCATTTAATACATCGATTAGTATCAATACAATTTAGAATGAGTAATAGATATTTTACTTCAACTTATTCCAAAAGCATTATTGGTTGAACAAAACAAAAATATTTTCAAAAGAATGATTTCTTTCTCATTTGCATCTCTTCACCTTTCTTAACGTTGAAAGATTGTGGATGAAAAGTTTCAGTTCGGAATTATTCTTATATTTCTATTGTAAGAGCATTATATTTGTACATTTCCTAATTCTATAGATTAGTAAAATAAATTTAAAATAAAGGATTTCAATGAAGTTATAACTATTGCATAAAATCCCTATAAATACAAATTTAATTAATTAACTTAAATTGGCAAAATCGTTCTAAATTTTATTAAATTATTGTGTAAATCTTCTAACGTATTTTCAAAATTTCACGATTATCCTTTCTTCGATCATCCTTATATTTTGATTATCCTTTCTTCGGTATTCACCTGTATAAATACATCACAATTACATCCGATACTGTATATAGTAAATAAAACATTACATGCAAAATAATTTACCTGAAGCGGGGTACTTTGTGCAGACATAGTTGTGAAGCCTACGATATCGCTAAAATATATGGTAACGCAATCAAATGATTCTGCTTCAACTTTATTCCCCTTCTTCAACTGATCAGCTACATATCTATATTTTAAAAAATTAAAAAATTAAATAATAGCAAATGATATTTAACTTTTAAATATATTTCAATTAAATATTTTTTTACTTCCTAAACCAATATAACTATAGAGTTTTTTTTTAAAAAAATTTGCATTAAAATTTTTATTTGTTACAGTACGTTATAATTTAATGTAGTATTCTTGTCACGAATAGCTTTATAGCTATCGATATCACAACATAAACGTCTCTGACGTAGCAAACCTTCGGCGAAATGGGAAATTTTGGATTTGATAATCATGTCATTGATCTTTTTCTGTTGCAATGCATAAATGTTATTTAGCACGTGAAAAGTATCTCAAGAAATGCAATCATGTTTGCATAAAGTTACACATTACATATAGTATATATTTGTTACGCATGTTCCCGCCACACCTTCCTATATAAATTCGGAACCCTTTATTTCTCCAATTGCTTGAGAAACGTATAAATGTGCATAAAGGAAAACTGGGATGTACAAAAATAAAGAAATTGTCTCATTTTCCTGCAAATCGGTTTATTGTAAACTAGATGGTGCATTAATGATAAGTTAAAAATTACTAACCGATAAAAAAGTCTATTTCAGAACAGTATATTTTTTTAACAGTTATAATAGTTTGAATAAGATTATACAGTCGGACCTCTATTTAACGAAGTCGCTAAATACCGAAAAAAAGTTTGTTATGTGGAAAATTCGTTAAATAGAGATGAACGTTTTTAAATACTTTAAACTACACAAAACAGATTTTTAATTCATAAACACTAAAAATTATTAAAAAACTTAACTAATCACACTTTTTATAAATCATATTTATTTTTAGTATTATTATTCATTTTACCAATCAAAAGGAAATCTCTAAGGACAACAAGAATTTTTAAAAATATTATCCGGAAATACACTTTATTTTCAGTTTTAAGAAAATATTTACATTAAAATTAATGAATTTTAATGACATTATCGTATTTATTATAACAAGTACTTTTAAGCATTGTATTACTACATGCATCCTTAAATTTAATTATTGAAACTTATTTACTGCAGAACAACCCTTTTGAGTGCACTCAAACAATATCCCCCTTGCACATGTGCAAGGGGGATATTGAAAGTTTGCACTTTCTGGATGAAATGAAAAGAATGACGGGGATTTTACTGCTCTCGTTCAGTTAGGCACCTGGTAAAACCAATTCAAGATCATTGATCACTATAAAATGTGTAAAAGAAAGAATAAGTTTGAAGTGTCCGGAAATCTTTTGAGAAACAGGAAGAAAAGAAAATTATATCAGAAGAAAAAAGTTCGTTAAATAGAGAATGCACTTCGCTATTTGGAGGTTATTTTATGAAGAAATTCGCAAACTGTTATTGGTTCCTAGGAAAAGTTCGTAAAATAGAGAAATTCGCAAAATAGAGGTTCGATAAATAGAGGTGTGACTGTATTAAATGTTTTTAAATGTTTGAACATGAATTTATACGTTTTAAAATACATTGATATACAGTGTGTCCACGTATAACCTGACCGACCTTTATTTTCGCAACCGTTGGTCCTAGATCCATACTTCCAATTACAAAAATGGTTTAAATAAGGTAAAGAATTATTTTTAAAGCGATTTGGGTCAAGAAAAACATTTATTAAAAATTACGAAATTTAAATTTTTATACAGTTGCCGGTCCTATAAGTTAGATTTAGTAAAATTTTCCTGTGACACTGAGAAGTAAGACAAAAATAGTCCCGTTATTCTGCGATTAAAAATGACCGAGTAATAGCTATTTTAAGTTGGATCATACTTTTTGCAGCAATTTAGGGGTCATTCACAAATTTAGTAAAAATATAATTCCGTCAGATACATTGTAAAAATGGCTGAGAGTAAAATTGACATTGCAATATAAATTTGAAATCTTTAATCAGTCTGAAATATTACTGTAAAATATACAATTTGTAATAAACATATAATAAGGGAAAAAAAAAACAGAATATTTGTTAAAAGGAGGAAAAACAACAGCCTCATTTCTTTACAAAATGATACAGAATTTTAAAATGCTGTTAGATTAATGCTGTCTTTCAAATTTAGGGTCGTGCCATGTTTTTTAGCTTTTGAAAATTGATTCTCATGTATTTTTTAGCGCTAAAACCCGAAATGACCTTTGTTTAAACCATGTAAGGATTTTTCTCAAATCGCAAATTTCAAAGTTTAAAAGCTTAAAGTTAAAATTGATCCCCTCCCCCCACCTCTCCTTCGAACCTCATCAGACCCCTGAGCTATTTAGCTGTAAGAAACCCAATATAAGCCAAAAAATTGAATAAATTATTGAATTAAATAAAATTAAACTGAATTAAAAAGTCTTATATCTATTTTATAGTATTAGATTTTGCGCTATTTTTTAACCTTGAAATTTACGATTTGTGAAAAATCATGACATAATCGTTAAAAGTGAAGGTAATTTTTTTATTCAGCATTAAAAATACATAAAACGTAATTATAAAAGTTAAAAAACACAACCATCGCAGCTTTATGTTATCTAATCTAAAACTGTTTCTTAAACTTGTTGACGGTAATCTATCCGATTTTTTTTTTTTTGTGTGTTATCCTCTAATATAACGATGTATAAGATGGTAAGTATCGAAAATCATATTAATATAGCATTGCCATCGGATTTAAGTCAGTATGTAAAATTTAACCTCGATCGGACATTTGAAAGTGAGTTTATGTTTGAGTGTAAAATTCAAACTGGAAAGATGATTGTTGCAAGTTAAATAAAACCTTATGAAAATAACATAATTTTTGTTAAAAGAAAATAATTGCCTCAAATCCTTACAAAATACAACATATGTTAAAATACAATTATTGTAACTAATCTGAAACTTAACTAATAAAAGTTAATCGTAATATTTGTACGATTTCTTTCAAAGCGCAGATACCTTGAAATAAGTTTAAGTACTTTATATACGATCCCTAAAAGCATGGCAGAAATCATCTGTTTTGAGCTGCAAAAAAGTGGTATAAGTCTTGCATTTCAAAGTTTCATAACTCGGTCAATTTAATGTTAGATGAATGGGACTTTTTATATCTTACTTGTTAGTGTCGCAGTAAATTTTTAATAAATATCACTTATAAGACAGGGGGACAGTATAAAAATTTAAATTTCGTAATTTTTTAATAAATGTTTTTCTTGACCCAAATCGCTTTAAAAATAATTCTTTACCCTATTTAAACCATTTTTGTAATTGGAAGTATGCATCTAGGACCAACGGTTGCGAAAATAAAGGTCGGTCAGGTTATACGTGGACACACTGTATATACAGTATAACCTCGAAAATCCGGCATCGTCAGGGTCAAGAATAAACCAAATTTTTGAAAATTCCGAATTTCTGAAAGAATTTAAAAAGTTCTACCGATATTCTTAATGATGTCTTTATTCATAATTTAATTCATAGCCAAGTGATAGTTTTGAGAAAAAAAAATTATTAAATTTTTAAAGTAAGTTTATTTTTATTGATATTTTCTATGTTAGAAGAAAATTCTAATAAACAGTGACGCCATTTCTTCCCTTGCAATTTCCGAAACATTGATGGCAATTTTATTTGCTTAATTTTTTTCGGAATTTCTGTAACAATATTTTCTTTAATTTTATAAAATATAATTATATCGATTTCGGAAATATAGTCTTGTTTCTCTAAAGCAGATGTTAATTTTCAAGTCAAATTTATGCATTTTTCAAGTGACGCCTTGTCTTCTGCTTGCTCCTCACTCCTGTTTATCTGACAGCATTATCGGCGGTTCTATTAAGCACAGCGTCAGCAATCTTGCTATCCTCAAATCCATATATTTTTATCTCGAAATTTTTAATTCGTAAACAATCGCTAAATTTCTTTCTCTTGTCAGTTGGAAGTGTAAAAATAAGGGGGATGACTTTGATGCCGGATATTTGAAGTTTTCGGATTTTTGGATGCCGAATCTTAGAGGTCACATTGTATACAAAGTTCACTGCTATTGCATAAATTCAACATTCAGCTTTAATATAATTGAATTTTGCAATTAAAGAAAATCACTGTTGATGTTATAATGTGCAAATGCAACTATAGGCAAATATAGTTTTTAAAGTGAAAACATGTAACTTTCGTTTTCCGCTTCTTTTCTTTTATACCAACAGCTTTAATGAATGATATTTCACAATCGAAATTTTATTTAGTTAAGTCAGATAATCGCAAACAGAAAAACTGCATTTTGATGGTTGCTCTTAATTGCATGAAATCGATCGGTTACATTAAAAAGAGTTTCCTATAAACAGCACATGCTGCAATATCTCTTTCTCTATATGTTTGACACATTACAGTTGTGATATACCAGTTGCCATATTTAAGGTGCACGTGCTTGAAGTGGTCTACAAACTAAATTTCTTGAAATATTAAAAAAAAAAAAAAAAAAAAAAAAAAAAAAAAGGTTTGGTTTTTATTTAGAGTATGTGGAAATACGTTCTGCAATAAATAAAATTATAATAAACAAATAAGACAGATGACGCTGTATGTAAAAAAATGAAACATTTCCTAAATTTTAAAACTCCTTTTTAGAAAATTGCACGTAAAAAGGTGTTCTTATTTAAACGATATTAATTATAGGATTGCTATGAAAGCATACGTAATTCAATATTTCTCAATTGATATTAAGAGGGCACAGAATCTCTAAATAATAATAAAAAAAAAATCAGTTTTCGGATTTTGTTTTATTATAAATATTTAAGAATTCCTTAACATTATGCAAAAAATCCATTCAAAAAGCTGCATTGTTTCTTGAGTTGTAATCATTTATAGACAGAATATAACTGAAAGTCTGTTCATATTGAAACTTTAATACATTGACAGACAGTAGGGACAAGTAAAGTTCGAAAATTAACACTATATGTTTTTGTAATTTTTAGAATATTAGAAGTATATTTTTTCTCTTTCTGCTTAAATAAACTTAATTTTGATTATTTATTTATATTTCAAATGTAAAATCATAAAAAACCAAAAAGTAAACAATATAACCATAAATATCGCTAATGTATCAGAAAATGCTAAATTTTATTTTTTTTTATTTCCATTTAAAGTGTAAAATCAATAATAAAGAAATACTTACCAGTATAAATAATAAATATCGTTAAATGTATCAATAACAACTATAAATTCAAGAGAAAACACGATACGAGCACTACTCCCTTCACAACCACGTGCTAACTGGAGCTGCAAGTCGTGTAACAGGTGGAAAACGAAATTCAACCTAAAAAATTGTTTCCGAAACATGACACTAAGCTTTTACTTGTACGCCGGTAAATGCACATTTGTGCCGCTATAGCCGTAGTGTCTAAAAACGACCGTTTCGTTTTGGACGGCTATTGCCGTCATGCCACATAGTGAAGTTCGCATTAACGGCTATTCACGCAAGTGTCCGTCAACGTGCGTTGCGTCAAATTTCTTCAAAGGCGTTTTTCCAGATTAGTAAATTTGGAGTTTGCACGCACTGTTACTTTCAAACTATAAAAGCTACACCTTTAAAAAATTAGTCAAAGTTTTCTTTATAGTCGTCCTGCAAAAAAAAAAAAAAAAAAAAAAAAAAAAAAATCACATATTTTGGTTATTTATCTTTTTCTACTTGAAAAAATTGAAAACCCTTTGAAAATTTTAGTGGATTTTTTTTTATATTTTGTGCTAAAATTTAATTTTAAACAAAACGTTTTGTGTATATTTTGGTTTTAATTTAGAAATAGGTGTGTTATGATTCTATTTTGTTCCAAAATTATCATATTTATGCAGAATTTAGAGTTTTATCATGCGCGCATCGGTTAATAATTTTAATTCACTCATTAGTGAGAGGAAATTCTAAATTAAATTTAAATATTAATTTTGTATATACAACATTTATTTTTTCTGGATAATATAGCTACGAATATATAATTTAGGCAGAAATGTAAAATACTAAAAGATTTTAATTGCAAATTATTTGTGTTTTGGTACTTTGATAAAGGTGATGCTTTTGAACTTTCCTACAAACTCTAAAGTCCCCTTATATAAAATCAGTTATGTTTGTCAATAATTGCTAATAAAAGATCTCTAACATTTGAGCTCCATCTGTTGGAACAATTTTAAACAAATACTTTTTGCTGCATAATTCGTTTACGCGTACTCTAAAAATTATAAATACCAAAGCTTTGAAAAATATTCCAAGTAGTTTAACGTACAAACTTTAAAGCATACCTATAATTACTTAAAAGTTGACACAAACATATAAAGATATTATTAATTACTTAAAAGTTGACACGAACATATAAAGATATTACTTAATATAACCCTAAGACCTTTCAAACGCACATACGTTCAATTTCAAAGGGAAAAGATGACTGCGTAGAATAGAAAACATATTTAAAAAAACAAAACAGAATACTAGGCATGCGCAAGCGAAGTTCAGTCCATTGCTCTACAGAGGATTGAAAATATCAGTTCATATTTTCAGAAGCTCTTGTAATACTTAGAATATTATACCAAATCCCGGGCATATTATAAGAAAAGACATCGTTACAAATAGTATCACTCCTAAGTAAAATCTCAGTGGATTCACGGATTATTGAATAGTAATGGTTAGATGTTGAAATGATCATTTTAGCTTTTACGAAGTGTATCGTAATATTTTCTTTTTTATGCAATCTGAATAAAGCTGCACTTGGTTTGCTAAACATTTTATCAGATAAGTACTCTTTTAGTCTTTTTTTAAGTTTTTGAGTTGTCATTACCAATGTAGGGTAAACTTTCTTGGTGTTCTGTGCTGAATGGGATTTTGTCAACTCCTGCTTACACTGTTAAACATAACACTAACTTTATAATACGGTGTTTTGACTCTAGTTCAACGTAACCCTTCAAACACGTTCACTTTAATTATGGCCACCCTGTTTATCGATAATGCATTTTTGGCACTCGAAAGTAAAAAGATTCTCATCCTTTTATTAACTATATGTTATACCAACAGATTGATCGAAACTAAGTTTTTATTATTTTTTTTTAATTATTATTTTCAATCCCAGTATTTGCAATAACAATTTTTTGCATAAACAAAATTTGCGGATGTATTTTGTCCATTTTTTTTAAAAATTATGTCTACCCTATACATATAAAATCCCAATGAAACGAATTTATGAAACGACTGAATAGAAACGAATTTATGTAACGATTCTATGAAACGACTGATTAAACAACTGATTATGTTTCACGGCGATTTCTCCTAAAATATGGAATACTTTGAGATGAAATTAACACCAAAAATCCGTATTGATCCACAGATTTCAAAACTGGTATTAGAATTTTAAAATTCGAATTAGTTTTCGAAATATTAATTTTTTTCTAATTTTAAATAATTTTTTCTAATGATGGCAACACAAATTTTAATCATAACAGATATTTTGTTTTCATATTTCAGAAAAGGTTATTATTTTAAATTAATTTGGCGACCAGTTTGGCCTCCCTTAAGTGTATGCTAAGAAATGTATCATGTTAATTTTATTCATAATTCAATTTATTTGAACAATCTTTCGCCAAATCGAAAGATTCTGATAGAGAAATCAAGAACTCGGTATTTTTTTGTTAGCGAGACGCAGGTGATAAATCGCCAAACATTTTTCCCGTCGCATTTTTTTATATTTCATTAATTTCATTTAAAATATAATACTTTGAATCATTTTATTTAAAATACAAACATCCATTTAAAACTGAAACATTTAAAATTGATGGCTTTCACTTCTTTCTTTTTTTAAAAACAAAACGAAAAGAAAAATATTAGGCACAGATGTCATATACGCACTGGGGTACCTAATTCGCGCCAAAATGGAATTATTTTGATTTACATGGTAACCCGGCTATTGTTGTTTATTTAATAATAAATGTTTATTTACTTTTATTTCTTTTTTTAAATTATGTAAATTATTTTGTTCTACAGTTATCAATTTTTTATTATTATTATTTCCTTTTGAAAATAATAGAAAATAGTTAAAAAAATACGGTACTACTTAGTTTTTCCGTCGACCAATTTCGCTAAATTATATAAATCGCCAAACCCCTCGCCAAATTATACAAAGTGACATAATTTTTATTTTAAATAACGAAAGAACAAATAAATTAGTATACCATTAATAAATATACAAATAAAATGTCGAAATAAAAATCACTTGATGATGTAAACATGTGTAACTTGCTTAAAGTCAAGTGAATGTGACATATACGATCAACCATTATTGGCTTTTAATCTTATAGTTTGGCGACGGATTTTTGGTCGACGGGATAACTAAGTATAGTACCAAAAATACATTTGTAACTGGTATTCGAAAACGACGTTTTCGCCAAGTTTTCGTAAAAAAATAAATAAATAAATAAATAAATAAATAAATAAATAAAATAAAATAAAATCACGCCATATCTGCGGTGCGTATATTTCAACTTCAAATCAATGTTTTAAAAAAAAATGAAATGCTAACTGGCGAGTTGAAAAAAAAAGGTATTGGCGAGATTTGCACCTAGCTAGCGTAACAGTACCAAGAATTCTTTGCGACCATGGCAAATTTTATGTAGTTTTATTCGAAATTTTTTTTTTGGATTTTTTAAAAATCAAAATGGAAAATTTTCGACACAGGTGTCATATACTGCCCCATATTGCCGCGATTTTTTTTCTGACTCCAATGTCATATACGCAACGGGTACTTAGGTGGCGCCAAAGTATCGTTATTTTGCTTGATATGGGGATGTTGTTGTTTATGCTGTTGATGCTTTCCCCAAATTGGCGTCGGAAAAAAATCGCTCCAATATGAGGCGCATAAGACATCTATGCCAAACTTTTATATGAAAGGCAAAAGGATCAATCCGTATTTGTTTATGACAGTTGATGACTGGAACTATTATAATATAGATGAAATGAGGGCGATAGAATAATATTTGGTGACTTATCACCTGTGCCTGGGTAACATTAAAGTACCAAAAGAGTTGATGAGAAAGAACTGTTGATGATAGTCATATGACTTAGGCTATTGTTATAGATATTGATTTTAAATATCGGGAGAGAAAGACTGTATACTTAATTCATTTTATTTTAGCTTCTTTTCAAATGTTTAACTGATCCTCTTTTATCAAAAACGAAAATAACCATTGGATGTCTTACCATCAACTGATTCGGCCTTAAATTTTTGTAATCAAAGGGAATTGAATGGAAACCCGTTTACAGGGAGATCTGCACAGCACTTTTCCGTATAACTCAATCTTCTCTAATATTTTAAAAACCCATTAGATTAGCGTGTTTTTTGATTCTGCGGTGTCTGAACGGGGGTTGGCGAGCGTAGCTTGCAGGGGACAGAGCCACCTAGTTTTTAATATATTTTCTGATCAATAGTGGTGATAAATATGCAAAAATAAAATAAAAATATCTTGCATATATGCTTGTAAAGCATGAAATATAAAATCATACGAATTAATACAAATTATAATAAACTAAAAATAAATTTTGGTGCTGGAATTAATAATATAGTTTATGCTCATTTTTATATTAGAGAAATATTTTATTGTGCTAATGATAACTAAACAATATTTGTTTATTTTCTAATTTAACGAAAATATTATTTTTATCTTACTCGTAATATATTCTTTTAAAAATTGTTTATCGTAAATCACGACACAACAATTTCAATTAAACTGGAAAAAATGTTTTTCCGTTTTAAATACTTTATGTCGCTTAGTGCGCTTTGAATTTCTCAGGTCTCAACAGAAAATAAAAAAGTACGCTTCATTTAAGGTTAAGTTTTAAAGAAATAGTTACCTTGGAAGCATCTCATATAGTAAGGCATCTGTTTTCTTCTTTTCCTCTATAAGTTGATCTGTTCTTTCATCTACTATTTCTTCAAGATTATTAGCATACTTTTCCATCATTGCAAGCATGTTATCAAATATATTTGGCTTCCTAGAACAAAAATGCATCGCAATAACATGCCTTTAAATCTTCTATTTTTGGACAAAGGTTTTGTCTTTATAGCAGGATAAAATATAAAGTATTGAATATTAACAATAATAATAAGTCTTAAATAAAAAATAACACAATTCGGAACTATTCTTCTTGCATGTATGCCGATAACATGCATTTCAATGAAAAAAGAAACTGTTCAGAAATTTTGCTTAGCTCACTTTTTTAATAAATTATTTAATTTATTGATAAGAAAAGTTTTTATTATTAAATTAAGTGAAAGATATTTTGCAGTAAATCATATTTTGTAAAATATGGTGTAATAGAAAATCATTTTGTATTTTGATGTAAAAAATAAATAAATAAATTCAAGTTTTAAATCACATTCAATTACCAAACACATAGCGAAAGGACATAATTTTGATCATGATTTGTATGTGTGTTTGAGTAATCACGATAACTCACAAACTATTAAGCTCCCTTTTTGGTGAATATGTTATAAATCACCGTCACTAGAATTGTATTGATTTTCGTAAAAAACGGCAGGCGGATTAAATATCTAGTCCTTTTCAATCCATTAAAACTACTGTTACCATTAACAAAAACCGTAAAGATCCATTAACCATTAAACCATTGAAAGTTAATCATTAACCCATTAACAGACAATTGAACCATTTAAAAACAAATAAACCACTTTCCAAACATTTTGCTACGATTCCAAAAGAAAAATCACCAAGGAAATGTGTCAAATATGAGTGATAAATATTGTGGCGCTGAAACAAGTATTAATGGCGCAGCAGAGATAACGTCTCCATTTTTTTACCGGGATTTATTTTGCTTGAATCAACCCAATACCAAAGACGAAGGGATTTTTACTACACTGGTTAGCAAAAATTAAGGAAAAGTCACAAAATGCTAATTTTCAAATACGCGAACACTCAAAAGAAAATAATAATATAATTCGAGTAATTACTATCTCCACAACTCAGCTAGCCCATATAACATCTTATTCAGGTCACACATGGTCACAAGTGTCACAGTCACTACGGTGAAGCAAAATAATAGGAAATTCCATACATCTCATTATGAGTCTCAAATGATCACTATATGTGACGCCACTGAGAAGTCAGTGTGACTACTGCTTTGTGACGAGTCACTATGTGACTTACAATGTAGTTACATTGTGACTCTCATGTTACTGTCATTTGTAGACTCAATTTCAAAGTCATCGTAACGCTGTATTGTGATGAGTTACCAAATAATGTCACATTAAAGTCACATGATGACTTTCAGGTGACAGAGATACTACTGTGAAGTCACCATTGTGCACTTTTGGGAAAAGTCATCATATGTGACTTTAATGTGACATTATTTGGTGACTTATCACAATGCAGCATTCACGATGACTTTGAAATTGAGTCTACAAATGACAGTCACAATACAACTACATTGTAAAGTCACATGTTGACTCGTCACAAAGCAGCAGTCACATTGACTTCTCAGTGGAGTCACATATAGTGATCATTTGAGACTCATAATGAGATGTATGGAATTTCCTATTTTTTTGCTTCACCGTAGTGACTGTGACACTTATGACCATGTGTGACCTGAATGAGATGTTATATGGGCTAGCTGTGTTGTAGAAATAGTAATTACTCGAATTATATTATTTCCTTTTGAGTGTTCGCGTATTTGAAAATTAGCATTTTGTGACTTTTCCTTAATTTTTGATAACCAGTGTACTTCTTTGTGACTGGCAGTTAAATTTCCATATCGGCAGGGTAGTAAGCTGTCACGTGTTTGTTAAGGTTCCTTTTTCGGAAAGGCGTGTCAGATATTTATGAAAACTCCCTTTTTGTAATTTTTGGATACTTTTGAAGGTTTCCTCTATGTCGATTCACTTCAGATTTTTTCAAACATTGTAAAAGTTAACGTACATTTACTATAACTTACTCTAAACTGAAGACATGATTGGATGATGGTTGATGTCACATGATCCCTGATTTTAGATAGATTTCGTAAGAAATACTGCCTACTTCTCTTCTATGTTGGAATTTCTGAATTTTCTTTTTTTCAAATCTACTCCGATCATGACCCTAGAATCCAAAACCTCCCCCAGTTCAAAGCGTCCATAATTCTGCACAAATCTCTTCCGAACTTATACATAAAATCAAGGCCAAGAGGTTAAAAATTTCGGTCAAGTTTGTTACTGGGCAGTATCAGACCAAGGGGGCGGAATTTGGAAGGGGTTTTGTGAAAACCAAAAAGAACCCATAACTTCTAAATCATAATAAATATCAAATCCGTTTAAAGTTACTATTGTTTTTAGGAATAGGACCAAAACATTATGTACGACAGATTTTTGATAAAATTAAATATGGTCTCAAGGGGCGAAAAAATATGGTGTCAGGGAGAAAAAAATTCAGAACATCGTCAATTTTCAAGATATCAAATTCACTTAAACGTATTATGAATCACTTTAATATTATCTACAACTTTTATACTGACAAGTTTTTGATAGGACCAACTCTTATAGCAAATATATATGTATATATATATTTGTAAAAAAAAAAAGAGGGGGAGTTGAAATAGATAAAAATTCGTAGCTTCGTCAATTCACAAGATATCAAATCCGATAAAATTTATTATAAATCTTCTTAATCTTATCTACAACTTTTATATTGACAAGTGTTAGATAGGACCAATACTTACAGTATATATATATATATGTATATATATATATATATCTTTAATGTGGATCTAGTTTTTGATGGTGAAATTTGTACTTAACTTAGAAATCTACCTCCGTCTGTAGTCCAAGCCGGCAGGAATTTTTTTTTTTTTTTTTGGGGGGGGGGGGGGAGGAGGAAAATTGGAGTTTGTGTGCATAAAGTTGTTATGATGTACAGCTACAATACCAAGATTTTAGTTATTCTTGAAGATTATGATTTTCTTTTTATTCTACATTATTTTCACCTTTCCATCATTTCATAGTCATTAAAAGTTTTGTGTCTATCACACTAGCAATGCATTTATTGTGCTTTTAATTATGTTTATTAAGATAGAGTTTAGTAATACATGCATTAACATTCAGATGGTCGCGCCCGATTTGGCAGGCACAATATATTTTTATTGTGGTATTTCTCGACCACTAGGGGAAGAAAATTCCACCTCCTAAAAACTTCCTGAAGTAACGAGGTCTCTCGTCTTAGCAGTGTGTTGTCTCATGCTTGCTATTACATAACAGTGAATCTGTCAGTTACATAGCTACATAATTTTTAAGTATTTTTGAAGCGTGCTAAGTTAACGTATTCTTTTTATTCGATATAGCAACTGGATCTCACAGAGCCATAATGTTTTGTGGGAAAACTCTAAAAAATCCCGATTTTCATTATCGATTGTAAAGCAATGATTTCTTTTGTATCTAAATGTACAAACATTTGTTAGTTATATTCATAAAAGGCCACTTCCTTCTGAAACATGTCTTATATAATGCATTAAATACATTGTTCGTCGAACATTCAAGTAAAATTGTATGAAAAACCTATTATTACAAAATTTAAGTTTTTTTGCGTTATTTAACCCTTACTGGCGCGGAGTAATTCTGTTTATAAACTGATGAAATAATGAACTGACACCGCAATTTATAAACGAATTTATTAGAAAATACGAACCTGCTTATTTTCATGAATTTTAGTTAAATATTCTTGGTGCCGATTGTCAGTTTTGGAATTAAAATTTGGTGTCCTTTTTTAAGGACACCGCGCCGGAAAGGGTTAAATAATTACCTTTGTGTTAAAATAGAGCAGAAGATTTTTTTTATTATTGTTTATTTATTTTTATTATACACATTATCTTATAAATTTGCACAAATAATTCATTAGATTAATAATAATTATTAATAATAAAACATTAATAATAATTTCTTATCTTGATTTATTTATATGTTATTTTCTGTTTGATTTATTTAGAAAAACATTTCCTATATTAGTCTAATATTAAAGTATGGACGTTTAAAATCAGATGTGTTTACTCTGCTTAATGCCTCAACTTCAAACTTCAACAATTATTGAAACATGACGTCATGTTACAACGATTTAAATCGTCAAATCATCTCAGTTGTTAATTCGTGATTATTCTTGTCGCAATTTTAAAAGCAAATTTTCTTAAATCCCAGTGTAAAATGAAAAGTTTGAAACAAAATAGGTTAGAGTAAAGCATAAAGTATATAAGCATTCATTACAGAAACACATACAGTACATATGCTCATGTTCTTGATTTTGAATGCGTTTAAACATGATTTAAAAAAATAACATGTATACAAATTTTATATTTTAATACCATTCAATATTAGTATTTTAAAAATTTATAAAGAGGTCCTATATTATTTAATAAATATAATTGCTAATCGAATATTACGCTCTACTTTTCTTAAAATAATTCCGCAACAAATGTAGCAATTTCCTGCAGAGCCGGAAATGAATTAAATGTTCTTACTTTTGTTTTTAAGATAATCAACTTTTCGTTGTGGCATTGCTACGATTAAATAGACGATAAAAATAATTATGAAAATTGGAATCCTAGTAAATTCCTTACAGGAAATTAATATTATTTCTCGATGATGCGAAAACAAAAAATTTTGAATATAGCTCAGAATGATATACATTGTTGAATACATATTATATTTACTGAAAATACACAGCAGGGGACTATTTATTATCTAAAAGATAATAGAACACCAGACATAAGATAATTTTCTCCACCATAAATACTAACAAGAACGTAAAATCGGGTGTTAAACATCAATTATGAAACACTTTCCAACATATGCAGAATTCCATAATAAAAATTCACAGTATAATTAAGTGAAAAAAAATGTCTAATTAAACAATTTGTAAAACACCAAGCATATTTCACAACACAATTTCATCAATTCCCATAAAAAGTATTAAAAAATGAATTTTTTGCGCAACCCTGTAAATGAACTATACATTTATCATATAATACATAGTTTGCTGAAACTTAGTTCAATATAAAATCACATAGCACAGTTGAAAATTTCCCTTCAGCAATTTCCATCAATAAACGGAAATGTACTGCAGATGTGGTTTTTTGTTCAGCGCTGTATGTGATCTTTAGAATATATATACACGCTAAGAAATATTTTTAATAACATTAATTTAAAAACGCGCCCCACAAAAGAAAATGCGCTTCCAACAATTATTGTTCATGAAGAGCACTATGCCCGACTTATTTGGTGAATCCCTGTATATCAATGTTAAAGGCTTGCACATAATATTTTATAGTAAATATCTTAAAGTGCACCTCAGAGATATATATTAATTTCCAATACGTTTAGAATAGTGTAACAGGAGTAAAATACACCGCAAAAGATTTTTTCCCGTATACCGTAATGTAATGGTTTTTTTTTAGTGAACCTGTAAATGAACGATGAATGCTATCCATACCACATCGTATAGTAGCCATCTTGTAGTGCACTTCGGATATATATATATATTTAAATTTCAATGAGTTAGAAAATGCATAACATTATTAAAAGACACCGCAAACAATTTTTCTGTAGTCTGTAATGTAACGGAATTATTTTGAATGTCCCTGTAAAGGAATCGTAAATGCTACAAGCTTAACTTTTAATACCGAACATACCATAGTGAATATAAATAAGTTATACCAATTTCATAACGATCCAACTATATTTACGCGTGTTAGAGCTTGGAGAGGTAGACGGCAGACAGAGTCATGCTAAAGCAATAAAACCTTTCTTTTCCAACACCAGTTGTGGTTTTTAATCAAAGGCAGGGAGGATCAACAATGGATTCAACATTGGGTCAGAGGATAAGATTAGATCGAACTTGAAGGAATATCTCCCGCTTGCAGGATATTCAGCACTTACCGTGCAAAGCCATAAAATATGAAAAACGCCGCACTACCACAAGAAAGTGCCGCCTAACCAGAACAAAAATACCACGAGTAGACTGAAACGTCTAACTGGAGCTTAAAGGTGTAAAGTAAACCAAAAATATGCGAAATAGTTTTCGAGAATATGAAGGAGTAGCATACAGTAAAGTATAGGGGAGACCAAGGGAATGGCCACCACCTAGTTTTTAAAAAAACGGCAGTTTGAGATAGTAATTGTGCCTGCACTATAGCGACCAACAACAAAAACAGTGCCTAGAGTAAGAGTGATTGTGTTGTATTTCGTTCGGTTGTTCTAGTGAAAAATTTAGTTTTCATCTAGTTGCTTCTTATTTTGAAGATTCAAATGATTAGAAGTAAACAGCTTTTATTGTAACATTAGGTACTTAAGATAATATTACCCGTAATCTACATGCATTCGTCAACATTTTGATGCAATTTGTTGAAAAAGTTCGGTTCTTCTTTCGGCTTTGCTGGGGAATTTCCGCTATATTGTACTCTCGGGGTAATGCCGGAACAATGGCAAACGGTAACTTTTGCAATTTGAGTTAAATTGTAAGCTTAGCAGATTAAAAAATCTTGCTTAAGGAACATTGTAATTATTCATTATTGTGCTCAATTACATTGCTTTTTAAATATTTTCAGTAGGTTATGTGTTTCCTAGTATTCATTTCATGTATTTTCTAGGTCATTAAAGAGTGGCGCCATTACCCCAGTATCTTGGGTAATCCCGCCACTGTACAGAGGTTGAAAGATTTTTTTTTTTTTTTTTTATGCTTGCTTACTTTACAATTATGATTACGGTTAAATTTATGCAGATACTAAAGATCATGATTCAGCTTTAGAATTTTGACTATTAAAAAATAAACATTTTTTTGAGGTGAAAAAATTTAATTTCTTTAAGTTGTCGCCACTCCCCTGCTCTCCTCTAATATACAGTACACAAAAAAGACTTTCATTTCCTATGAAAATTGCTGCGAACTTGATTCATCGATTAGTCTTGTCCACATGAATGGAGTTTTTAAACAAAATTTTCTAATAAAACTTTTCTTTAAAAATTCCGGTTTCAGTAATTTCTCAGATTAAATTTATTCAAAGATATTCAATAATATTTCAATACATCACATAATCCTTGATTTTTCTATCCCATAATTCAAAGTCGAAATATTTTTGTTATTTAATCATAAAATATCTGCAATTAAATTAGGTACAAATTTCTATTCAAATTTACCTATTGTTACCCGGAAAAAAAAAAAAAAAAAATCGAAACCTTATCGGGTCATTCCACGTAAAATGAGCAAAAATTAAAAAAAAAGTCGTGGCCACATACTAACCAATTTTAATAAAATTCGTTGCCCAGGTTCAATTCATATTCAAGTAACGTTCTGCAAAATATCTTGACAAAAAAATAAATATTTTTAGCAGTTTAGGACATTTAAAAAACTTGTGATGTGAAAACAACGCATGTGCACAATCGTAAAAAGTTGCAAGTTTGAAGTTCTGTATTTTGAAAACTATTTAACCGAAAGGAGTTTTTTTTTAAATATAATTTTGTAACCTCTGAAAAATTATCTTCGTATTTACTGAGTAATAATAATCTAGTAACACCATGATTATTTATAAATTGGTTGTAAAAATTGAAAATTTGTGAATTTTGAGAAAATTAGAAACGTTATAAAAATCAAAGGAATTAAATAACCTCTGTGAAATTAATGCCTGATGTAGTATAACATATGGAGATCGAGTTCCCCAAATTTGAAAGTCGCCATTTATTTCCTCCATCTTAAAAAAAAACTTAGAAACTTTACAAAAATTACAAAATCAGGATTTTTCCTCTTCTGTATGAGCAAAAAAATAAATAAAGGACAGGTCCGACATTAACACTATCGCACAGACATAAAGATTAATAAATCCATGATATGCTAAAAAAAAATTAAGATTGCCTTTTGATTCCTAACATAACAAAAATGGATTCAAAATAATAATGTTTGCTACATTCCATTCGCTATTCTTCTTTGAATTCGCGTGCGTTTCTTAAGAGGCCATACTAGTCACTTAAAAAGTCCCAGATTATAATGTTAATCCTATGGGGAAGTTATTTTCAAATATCTGGCTTAAATTTTGATATTTTCGAATGATTTTTTTGAACGGGATAACTAAGGAAGATCTAAATCCGGGCTAACTTTTACTTTTTTGATTTTGGTTTCAGATTTTTTTAAAAATTTCTTTTACTTCCGAAACCTGTTTAAACCGGTTCTGAAATTGAAATTGAAACTACCCTAATATAAAAAAAACTATAACCAAAATCAAAAAAGTAAAAACTAGCCCGGTTGTAGATCGTCCTCAGCTATCCTATGCAAAAAAAAAAAAAAAAAAAAAAAAAAAAAAAAAAAAAAAAAAAAACATTCAAAAATATTAAAATTTTGAGAGAGATATTTGAAAATAACACTCCCATAGACTTAGGAATAGCGTTTTTCTTTCTTCCCGTGACTGAAGTGGGCTCTTAATAGGCCACACTTATCACTCAAAAAGACCCGGATGATAATGTTAATTCTATGGAGAAGTTATTTTCAAATATCTGGTTTAAATTTTGATATTTCCGAATGACTTTTTTTTGCAAAGGATAGCTGAGGATGATCTACATCCGAGCTAGTTTTTACTTTTTTGATTTTGGTTTCATATTTTTTAATAAGAATTACTTTTACTTTCGGAACCGGTTTGTACCGGTTCTGGAATTGAAACTATCCTAATATAAAAAAAAAATTAACCAAGATCGAAAAAGTAAAAACTAGCCCGGCTGTAGATCGTCCTCATCTATCCTATGCAGAAAAAAAATCATTCGAATATATCAAAATTCAAGTGAGATATTTGAAAATAACTTCACCATAGGATTAACATTATCATCCGAGTATTTTTGAGTGACTAGTGTGGCCTCTTAAAATATTGCTCGATTTCATGAGAAAACAAATTTAGTGCTGCCATCTAGCATTTTTATTTGGATTTAGAATTAATATATAGTTTCTTGTTCAACTCAATTATTTCTTTCTACTCTAATTTAAAATACTCTTGAGGGAAAAATAAACTGACATCAAGAATAAAAGTTTCTATATTTAAAATATACACTTTTATCTACAATATCAAATAATTTAAAAGTTTAATAACGCTTTCCTTCACTTAAAAAGAAGTGATAGAAATATTGCATTTACCCTCAACATTTTTTACTATTTATTTATTTTTTTCTGATTAATGAATAAAAAGGCAAGAATGAAACTTTCGATATTTAAAATGTATACTTTTAGCTATAAGGCCAAGCAATTTTAAACTTGTCAGAGCTGTCCATCATGTGTAAAGGAACAATAGAAATAATGCATTTTTCCCCTCAAAATTTTTCAAAAATTATTTTTTCTCAATACGGAATAAAAATACAATTACTAACTTACGCCAATCTATTAATTATTATTCATTCCTAATTATAAATAATTTTTAATATAGTCTTTCCATTCCTGAGGCTAATAATCAAAATTGAAATTTTAACCATGTAAACAAAACCTCGATTTTGCATTAACTTTTAATGTAAATTTTAATACTTAAATAAACAATCCTGAAATCTATTATTATACATTTACTCATAAATAGATATGATCTACTTTTATAGAATGATTTTCATTAAAATCTGTGACATGTCTGCCACAGTTGATTTGCTCATTTTGAATGGCAGGACCCTATAATCCTATTGCACGCCTTCTTATTTTTGTTTAAAACAGAATATCAAATTTGAAAATTTTCCATTATTTGAATTACAAGGATATAATGGGATAAAACACATTGTTAATTGAATTGAAGAGAAATCAATTAAAAAGGAAGAATAAAAACAAGCTAATAAAAGAACAAACGAAGTAATTCCGCAAACATACATTAAAGCTACAAATTTGAGATATATGTGAATTACACTTTCATTAACTTACAAGCTACGGAATATATAATAGGTTAACAAATGCACCAAGGTTAACATGAAACCCAAATCGTTTGGTCGCACAGAATCCTTCGAATATATTTTACAATGGATAAACTATTTATAACGCTATTAGTGTGTTAAACATTGGACTGACCACAAGAAAATAATGTCCAAATACACCGAAAATTTTGCATTTCAAAAAATGTGGAATTGCCGAATTGGCCTCCGTTTTTAGTCGGAAAATTCGGATTTATAACAGAAAATAAGAATAGTATTTTCATATTTATTAAATTATTGTATTTTCAAGATTATAGATCTTTAAAAAGTTCCGGTTTGAATTCGGAATTTCGGGATAGAAGCAGATGTCAATCGGGCAACCCCACATCCTTTTAAATACAAAATTTTCTTTATAATTCCACTTGCTTTTCTTGTGGTCAGTCCTCTGGTAACTGGACAAGATGTGCTAGGATGGAATCCCAGTTTAGACACGGATATTTGTAGTGGGTATTGTCCTATTTTAAAAGGAGATTCTGGTGTGTTTAGGCCACGGGTGCAAAAAATGACCGTACCCCACATAATTAACAAAACAATCAACAAACTAACTTATAGATATATTTCAGGTATTCGGTCTGAAAAACACGATCAACACTTCCGTATAATATAAGTGACGCACGTCTTCTCGCATTAAAAATGTTACATACTTACATGCCTTTTCGCATTGGTCTCAGTTTCGTTCTTATCATTTTGAAATCCGGTCTGTCCTCTGGTTCTTCCGCCCAGCATTCTTGCATGCAGTTGATGATACAATCAAAACTATCTTCAATTTTCGTTACTTTTGGTCTGAATGGCGGATTTTCTTCTTTCCCCATTACTATTTTGATAAGTTCTAAACAAAAAAAGTTTGTAATAAAACATATAATTTCACTTCTTAAAATGTGTAAAGCTAAATTTCACTTTTTAAGATTTTATTCAGTAAAATACCTTTACAAGGTTAAATTGAAATCATCGAGTTATTTTTTTAAATTTCAAAGCTTTTTTCTGTTTGCGGGTTTCTTTTGGTTACAAAATATATAATTTTATTTTTCTACCTATTTTAATTTATAAACTGTCAAGAAATAATATTTTTTTAAATATCTTTTTTGTGAAGTGGGTCATTAAGTTTTGTATTTTAGAAGGGTTTGTTTTCCTTTCAAGAGATAGAAAAAAATGCTGAAAAAAAATTTCCTCTCTAGAATTTTTTTCGCGAAATTTTACAATAATATATTTCGTCTGTTTGTCATGCCATTTTAAACGTAATTATATTAAAAGGGCCAATCAGACGACATCTAAATGAAGAGAGAAACAATGTTCTATATATGCTTTTCTTTCAAAATAATAAAAACAGTTACTTATCTTGTAATCTAATCCGCAAACTATATAATAGCTTTCGTTAAATGCAACAGAGATTACGAGAAAGGATCGCATAATTTTGCTTCAGTTTATGCTCAGATTCATTCAGATTTTCCTCTTTAGGGCATGAAGGTTTTAAATAATTTAAAAAAGATTATATACATACATATATATATATGTATGTGTGTGTGTGTGTGTGTGTGTTTGTGTGTGTGTGAATGAGAAAGGACTTCTAGGCATTTTGGAAGACATCTGTACAAAGAAATAACAATAATTTCGCTTCTAAAGGGAAACAAGTTCGAAATTGCTTGTCAAACGTGGCAAATGGGATGCTTCGTACTATAAATAGTTTTATAAATATTTTTTGCACCGCACATTGTACTGAATGTCTATTTTAGTGCATTTCATAAGTGCATATCCATTTCATTCTGTTCAAAAGACTGTGACATCATTAAAATGTACTTGCAATATATTTTCCCATAGGTCGCAATGTAACGGAGAATTTTGACTGCCCCTGTAATTAAACTATATATCCGATTTTCATAAAATTTGAAATGACTCGACGAAATTTTGCAACAATTATATGTTTAAAATTTCAGGCCATTCTGAAGGCTGTAACATCATTAAAATGCACTTGCAATAAATTTATTCCCAGTGGCCGTCATGTAACGGAAAATTTTTGATTTTCCCTGTAATTAAACTATACTTTCGACTTTCATAAAATTTCAAATGACTCGACAAAATTTTGCAACAATTATATATTTAAAATTTCAGACCATTCGGTTGGGTAGTTTTTGCTCTGTTATATGCGGATAGACGGGCAGACGGACGAGCTAAACGACGGCTATAAGTTTATTTATATAATAACGAACGCACCTAAAAATGTGTCAAGTGTTCTCTATACAAGCAGTAATAAAAATTATATTTCAAACACTTTTTTCTCGAAACAGTTTTTTTTTTTTTTTTTTTTTTTTTTTTTTTTTTTTTTTTTTAAATACCAGAAATATGTCGTAAAAGAATCGATAACGGATTATCTTATTTTGAAAGCTTATATATATATATATTTTTTAATATTTTGTCGTTCGTTTTTATGAACAAAATATCTTTTTTATATTTAAGACTAAATAATTAACCTTAGCCCTTGTGTTAAAAATGTCAAATTTAAACACTGGTGAAATTTTCCAAATTGTCGGACAGACACTACAACAAAATTCTGATATACGTAAGTTATTTCTTTGATCGTACAATAGTGATTTTGACTATTTATTAAATTACAACAAGGTTAACTCTTTAATCGGTTACGCTAAAATTTTTAAAAAATGAGCCATTAATATTGGTATTTTATTAAGTAGAAATTAACACGGACCAAAATTTCAAATCTCGGCGTTGTTTTTTTAAACATAAGTTTATTAATTTGCATTTTCCATTAATAAAATTAAATGTTTGACAAAATAATTAACGTAGTTTATTTCAGCATAAAATTTCGTATAGGGATCATGTTTTATATTTCGTTATCCCTGTATTGAAAACATGGTTATACGCAAGTGAATTTACGGAATCCCAAATTCCATTGTGTGGAGTGCGCAGTTGTTGGATTCGAAGAGTTTGTTAACACGGTTTAAACTAGTCGTTGGGTGCCGCCGTAATATTTAAACATCTTGGATATGCATAATATAAAATACGAAAATAAAACACGTGTAAACTATTTATAAAATGCATTGCAATTACAAAATAAAATTTAAATGTATCTTTAAATATTTTTAATACATAGTAATGATCTATTACTGAATTGCAGGTAAAACTTGAGTATCCCGTCGACCAACTTCGACAAATTATATAAATCGCCAAACTACTCGCAAAATTATCCAAATTGCATGATTTTTATTTTAAATAACGGAATAACAAATAAATGAGTAAAAGATTAATAAAAATACAAATAAAACGTCGAATTTAAAATCACTTGATGATGCAACAAACACGTGAAATGTGTTTAATGTCAAATGAATGTGACATTTACGATACGCTATTATTGTCATTTAATCTTATAGGTTGGCGATAGTTTTTTGGTCGACGGGATAATCAAGTAGTACTAAATTGCGTAAAAGAAACTTCCTCATAAGTCCAAAAATGATAATCATATTAACTAACAGTTTACTGCGTCGGATTAAGCGTCTCATTTCCAATTAAAATATATCTTTTCAATTGAAATTTGAGTGAAATGCAGGGTCATGAAAAATCGAAGAGTGTGGAAAATATGATTACAAACATTCCGGCAACTAATTAGCTGATCGACTTTAACCTTTATACAAATTCTATGTTTTATTATTGTTATATTAAAATAAACAATTTCGAAAATTTTTATATGCCTTTTATCAGAATGAATATTTCGAGAGTCCGAAAAAAATAGTTCCGTGTAATCGAGGTTACTGATATTAAATAGGCTTCTTCCCATTATTACATTCTAAGTAGTCGCAAATTTCAAATCTCTATCACAATTTGTTCGGGGGATAGAGCATTTACAGATACACAGACAGAAGGACGGCAATTTTTGTTCTTCTAAAAATATGTTTTTCGGAATCTCCAGTGTCTGAAACTTGTAAATTCGTAAAAAAAAAATACGATTTTTAACACGAATACAAGACTTACCCTATACTACGTATGATGGGTAAGTAAAAGGGAGAATCAATCGGTTTTGATTGAAAATATATTATAATTTTACAAGACATATTAATACATTATGGATAATTTGATAATTCCATACACCCTAAAGAAAAGTATTTCCTTAAAAAACTTAAATCGTACAGACGGCAAGATACCGTACGCTCTTCTGGTCTGAAAGGATAGTTCTGTTATTTGAAGAAAATGCCATAGTTTGACTAATGAATTTCAGAACATTTAGAGCTTAAATTCGCGTTATGGTGGGAAAATGACGTACTTAAAAAAACATCAATAATGTAGGTTTGGGTCTGAGTATTTCGGGTACTTTTTTACGTTATACTCGGAAACGTTTTGAATTTTGGAAGGAAATGGGCATATCAAAGGGGACATATTTGTGTTTTAAAGTGTAATCAACAGAAATATTCGTTTAATTCACTGATTTTCTATCTGACTCTGAAAATTTAAAAAAAAAAAAAAAAAAAAAAAAAAATTACATTATAATCTATAAAAATACTGAATATGTAAAAAAAAATCATGTTTTTTTAATTATATTACATGAATACGTTAAATCGCTTTTAGGCGTAATTTAATACTGTTTTGTTATTTAATAAATACTGAAATTAACAGATTTTTTTACTAGAGTGCAAATAAAAATCTATATATTATCTCGTGAGCAATTCTTCTTAAATAACATAATTCTCCATTCTCAGAATTGCCCTCTTTTAGAATAAATTTGATACAAGCAGAAAACATAGTCTCTGGATTATCCAAGATTTCGAAAAAATTACCAATATACCAATATAATCGCTAAAGCGATATTGAGAGGTTCAATATTTAAACTTTAGAAATTTTTGAAAAATAAAATTGTTTTAAACATTGTGAATTATTTTTTTTAAATATTTAGTTAATATTTAAAAATTATCACAAAAATTATCACAAAATTATTTAAAATATCACTCCGTCATACTTGACAACCGTCCTGATGATAATAAATAAATAAATAAATAAAATGTAAAAAAAAATCAATTTAACAAATTACAACGACCATTTGGAAAATGATTTTTTCAAAGACTAAAATTTAAGGCATTAAAAATCGCACGGAGTTGATCATACATTACGAACGCTCATACGTACGTACATATACATTACTCTTTACACCGTCGTATAGAGGAAAAAATGTACTTTTAAATGCAATTTTTTGAAAGCTGTATCTCAATTTGTTTCTGAGTTATTTTTTTTTTTTTGTAGTTTTTATTACTTTTTTGTCATAGTGGCAACAGAAGTATCCATCTCTGTTGAAGGTAAAGGGGAAATACAAATTACTGTATAGACCAATCAGAAAACGAATAAATGCGGATTATTCCAATAAAACTCCTCAGATAAGCTTTTGATTTTCTACCCTGACGAGGACAATAACCATTTATCCAAAAGGTTAAAAAATAAAAATAAACTTACTTTGAGCCAAACTTTTTAAAACTATTTATTTTGCTTATAGTACAAAATAAATAATGGTACATTTCGGTTAGCAGGGCGCCAGTGTTATGTATACATATTTATATACATACATATGTGTAAATATACATATATATACATATACACATATTGTATATATACACACATATATGTACGTAAATATATATGTATATATATAGAGATGTATATCTTATACTATAATGCGAGCAAAAATTGTGTGTGTATGTATGTGTGTGTGTGTGTGTGTGCAAATTTTATCTTGAAAACGACTTTAACGATTTTGACGAAATTTTGTATTTTACCATTTTCGGGCATGATAAGACCATTGGGCTAGGTCACGTGTTCGAGAAAATTCGATTAGTGGGTCATTTTGGGTCATAATGCGTCCAGGTCAAGCTAATAATATCTAAAAAACGGCTCAATCGATTTCGACTAAATTTTATATCCAACCTTTTTTCGGCACGAGGAAACTATTGAGATAGGTCACATGTTCGCGAAATTTCGATTAGCGGGTCATTTTGTGTCACTATGGGTCAACCCAATTTTATCTAAAAAACGACTCTAACGATTTTGACTAAATTTTGTATTCTGTCGTTTTGGATTACGAGAAGACTAATAGACTAAGTCACATATTATAGAAAATTCGATTAGTGGGTCATTTTTGGGTCACTGTGGGTCAAGCAAAGTTTATCTAGAAAACGGCTCAAACGATTTTGACGAAATATTGTATTTTACCAGTTTCAGGCACGAGAATACCATTGGGCTAGGTCACGTAATCGAAAAAATTCGATTAGTGGGTCATTTTGGGTCATAATGGGTCAAGGTAAAGGTAATTATATCTCAAAAACGGTTCAATCGATTTTGACAAAATTTTATACCCAACCGTTTTTCGGCACGAGAAAACTATTGGGCTAGGTCATTTGTTCGAGAAATGTCGATTAGTGGGTCATTTTGGGTCACTACGGGTCAAGTCAATTTTATCTAAAAAATGGCTCTAACGATTTTGACTAAATTTTGTATTTTGTCGTTTTCCATTACGAGAAGACCAATGGGATAGGTCACATATTAGAGAAAATTCGATTAGTGGGTCATTTTTGGGTCACTGTGGGTCAAAGTTTATCTAGAAAACGGCTCTAACGATTTTGACGAAATTTTGTATTCTGTCGTTTTCGGGCACGAGAATACCATTGGGCTTGATCCAAGAAAATTCAATTAGTGGGTCATTTTGGGTCACAATCGGTCAGGGTCAAATTAATTGAATCCAAAAAAGGCCCAAAACTTTTCGACAATTTTTTTTAATATACCGTTTCCGGGCATGAGATGACCTTTGGACTAAGTCACATGTACGAGAAAAATCGATTAGTGGGTTATTTTGGGTCAAATGGGTCAAGGTCAAGCTAATTATATAAAGAAAACGGCTCAATCGATTTTGACTAAATTTTATATCCAACCGTTTTTTGGTAGAAGAAAACTATTGGGCTAGGCCGCATGATCGAGAAATTTCGATTAGTGGGTCATTTTTGGGTCCCTATGGGTCAAGCCATTTTTATCTAAAAAATGGCTCTAACGATTTTGACTAAAATTTGTATTTTGTCGTTTTGGATTACGAGAACCCAATGGTCTAAGTCACATATTAGAGAAAATTTGATTAGTGGGTCATTTTTTGGGTCACTGTGGGTCAAGCAAAGTTTATCTAGAAAACGGCTCTAAAGATTTTGACGAAATTTTGCATTTTATCGTTTTCGGGCGCGAGAATACCATTGGGCTTGGTCGCATTTTCAAGAAAATTTTATTAGCGGGTCATTTTGGGTCACAATGGGTCCTGGTCAAGCTAATGGAATCTAAAAAATGGCCCAAAACATTTTGATAAATTTCTGTAATATACCGTTTCCGGGCATGAGATGACCATTGGGCTAACTCACATGTTCGAGAAAAATCGATTAGTGGGTCATTTTGGGTCACTGTGGGACAGACTATTTGTAACTAAAAAAACGACTCAAATGATTTTGTCAAAATTTTGTATTATAAAGTTTTGGGGCATGAGAAGACCATTGGGCTAAGTCACATGTTCGGGAAAATTCGATTAGTGGGTCATTTTTGGATCACTGTGGGTCAAGCTAATTGTATTTTAAAAAAAGGCTGAAACGATTTTGACAAAATTTTGTATTATACTGCTTCCGAACACTAGAAGATCACTGGGTTAGGTCACATGTTTGAGAAAATTTGATTAATGGGTCATTTTTGTGTCACTGTAGGTCAAGTTAATTTTATCTAGAAAACTGCTTTAACGATTTTGATTAAATTTTGTTTTCTATCGTTTTCGGGTTCCAGAAGACCATTTGTCTAGGTCGCATGCTCAAGAAAATTCGATTAACCAGTCATTTTGATTCACTATGGGTCAAGGTTTAGCTAATTTTATCTAAAAAATGGCCCAAACGATTTTGACAAAATTTCTTATTACACCGTTTCCTAGCACGAGAAGGCTATTGGGATAGGTCAGATGTTCGATAAATTTATATTAGTAGGTCCTTTTTGGGTTACCGTGGGTCAAGCTAATTTTATCTATAAAATGACTTTAGCGATTTTGAATAAATTTTGTATTCTATCGTTTTCGGGTTCGAGAAGAGCCTTGGTTAGGTCGTGTGTTCGAAAATTTTCCATTAGTGGGTCCCTATGGCTTAGGAACATGCCAATTTTATCTAAACAGCAAAATTTATACAATAGAATGAAATATCGAATTGAACACAAGGCTAATTTTGACCGAGCTTAGCTCGGTCATCCCCGCTAGTATACATATATATGTATACATAACACTGGCGCCCGGCTAACCGAAAAGTACCTAAATAATATAAAAAATATATTTTTTAATAACATAAAATATACGTATTTTGGTAATATGTAAAACAATGGGAAAATGTGATCTTGTTGATGGACAACCTAGTTGCGCGGCACCTTTACATCCAGTTGAGAGGTGATCGTGTTGCAAGTGCATTACGGATCCTTAAAAAAATTAATTTTTAAACATCGCTGGTAGCCACAATGAGAAAAATAACTTCAGTCAAACCTCGTTATCCCGACATTCTAAAGAAAAAGTGTCGTCAAAAGCGGAGTGTCGCGGTAACCGGAGTTGCAGAAAAATATGTTTATAAAAAGCTGAATTTTTACTTAATTTAAGACAATTTTAAATTCATAACTGTTCTTGCAGTTTTAAGCAAAAAAAAATATTATTAAACAAAATAAACACAAAAACAAAATTGAAAAGAATAAAAATCAGATTTATGATGACTTGTTTTTTTTTATCGTTACATGAAATATTGATGTATTTAGGTTTGCTTATCTCTAGATGTGCTTCCTATAATTCTTTTTTCAATTTACACAATGAATTGTAACCAATATTCGTTTTTTCAGAATAGATTTTAGATAATTCCTGATCGTTTCAATGCAATGAAACTTTCTTCGGTTTTAGTCGGATGAAAAACGCCGTGTAACCACAAGAAAGCACCTCCTGAGCAGAAAGTAAAAGACCGGGAGTAGACTGATACGTCTATTTGCAGCTTAAGCGGATCATTCATAGTGTGTGAGTTTATTTATTCAGATAAATCATTGAAATAAAATTTCTCATTTATCTCAATGGGTATTTTAGACACTTTTGTGAAAAGTTTAGCTAAGTGATTTCTCACCGCTTAATTTCCGTGCTTATAAGATGAATTATGAAAAATGGACAATTTTCCTAAACCGTCGGGATATCCGGAGTTGAAAATTATTCAACGACGTAAAATCCGGAGTTTATTTACATTCAAATCATGTACAGAAAATCGGGACTTTGAAATACTGACATAATAAGCGGAGTGACGTGAAAACCTGGTGTCAGGATAACGATGTCCGACTGTATAAGAAAAGAATAACTTAAAAATAAGTACTTAACGTACTCAAAGTTTAATAATGTAAGAGAAAGAGTAGAAAGGAATATATATATTTTTTTTAATTTAGATAAAAAAAATTCCATTAGTTCCAAAAAGACAGGCGAAAAAGCTACCGGGGGATACCCAATCTTAAAAAAAAAAAAAAAAAAAAAAAAAAAAAAAAAAAAAGACCCTTTTCATTATAATGATAATTTGAAACTTAATTGATTTCATTGGTTAAATAAAAGTTCTGGTTCAAATATGTTTATTTAAACATGGGTCTTCCACTAATATCAAGTGACTCGGTACGTATGCTATGTTTTTTAAAACAAGAATAAAATGCTTACCTGACGGTGTTTTATCAACTTGTCCATACGGGCCCTTTCTTGTAACAATTTCATATAGGATGATACCAAAAGAATACACGTCTCCTTTTTGTGTTCCCTCTGCCTTGCTGTTCGGGTCTCGAAGAAGCTCTGGAGCTTTCCACAGCAACTCTTTATAAAATAAGAAAAATTATTACATACATTATTCCATTTTCTTTAGCACTAACGGGATATAATTTTACTAGTTACTAATTTCGTCTAAACAGTTTTTATATGCAACTATAACAAAACAAACAAGTTGAAAACTGCACGTAAAACATGGCAAATGAGCTGCGTTAGAACTGTATACAATTTCACTAATTACTAATTTCGTCTAAACAGTTTCTATATGCAACTATAATAAAACAAACAAGTTGAAAATTGCACATCAAACGTGGCAAATGAGGGGCGTTAGATCTATATATAATTTGACTAGTTACTAATTTCGTCTAAACAGTTTCTACATGCAACTATAATAAAACAAACTAGAAAACTGCACGTGAAACGTGGCAAATGAGGTGCGTTTGAACTGTATACAATTTGAGTAGTTGCTAATTTCTTCTAAACAGTTTCTATATGTAACGATAATAAAACAAACAAGTTGAAAACTGCTCGCCAAACGTGGCAAATGAGGTGCGTTACAATTGTATATAATTTGACTAGTTACTAATTTCGTCTAAACACTTTCTATATGCAACTATAATAAAACACACAAGTTGAAAACTGCACGTCAAACGTGGCAAATCAGGTGCGTTAGAACTGTATACAATTTGACTAGTTGCTAATTTCATCTAAACAGTTTCTATATGTAGCGATAATAAAACAAACAAGTTGAAAACTGCTCGTCAAACGTGTCAAATGAGGTGCGTTAGAACTGTACATAATTTGACTAGTTACTAATTTCGTCTAAGCAGTTTTTATATGCAACTATAATAAAACAAACAAGCAGAAAACGGCACGTCAAACGTGGGAAATGAGGTGCGTTCGTACAATAACTAGTTTTATAAACATTCAAATCTCGATGCAATAGATGTCGCACTCTTATGCAAAAATTCAAATCACGAATACTTTTGTTTTATGCTGTATATGATTTACACCATTTACACCCCCAGCGTAACATGCAAAAATTTAGTTAAACTTAAAAACTCATATCACAACTAAGAAGAAAGAAAAATCCTGCGTATGGCATAGATTATGAAACACTTTCCAACGCTCCCTGAAAGCTTTAACAAAACTTCGTTACCAGGGAAATAAGGTAAATAAGATAACTAAGTAAATATTTAAAAATCTGATTTTAGCAGTTACCGTCCATAGCTAAAAATGCTTTCCGATTCTTTTGAACAGCCCTCTATTTGATCTGTATGTTGATATATATACTATATAATGGGAAAATTTAGTTTAGTAAAAAAGCACATAACAGGTTGAAATTTCTCTTTCAGCAATTTATACTAATAGATAGAAAAGTGCTTGAATACTTTTGTACAGCACTGTAGTTTACTTAATACCTTTATTACACTCCACTATTTAGCTAAAATTTAATTCAAACTAAAACACTCTTAAAACTACTGAAACTACATTTCCAGAAATTATCATCCATAGACGATATGTATCCAATTCTTTGCGTGACCCTGTATATCCTTTTACAATATTCTACAAACTTTTTAAAATAAACTAAATGCAGTTCAGCGTAAAAATGCATAAATGTTAATCTTACGAATTATTTTGTGTAGCCCTGTATATGCATTATAGCATTTATATACACCATATAGTATGCACGAATATAGTGAAACATAAAAGCGCATATCATAATTAAAAATGTATTTCCAACAATCACCGCTAATGTACAGTACTTCTGATACAATATACCTACTATCTGAAAACTTTTGTGTGTTTCTGTAAATGCTATGCACTTAGTAATATACATGAAATAACTGATAGTAAACCTCAGCGACGGATATCAATTTCATTATATGTGAAATAGTTTAACATAATTTAAATACGCCGTTAACAATTCCCCCCTTCCTCCCTATATCATTATGCAACGGAATTGTGCCTATATCATTATGCCCCGTAAAAGAATAATAATTATTCTTTGCACCACATATTATACAGAATGCATGTTTTAGTGCGCTTCATATCAATTTCGTTATGTTTAGATTGCGTGTATCATCATTAAAAATCCTTTTAAACTATTTCTTGCCATAGAACCTAATGTAACGGAATACTTTTAACTGTTCCTGTAAATGAACTAAACACGCTACAAACTTCATTTGAAATAGCGAACGTGCTATGGTAAACGTCAATAACCTCCAAAAATTTCAGGGCAATCCGAGTATATTTACTGGAGTTAGAGCGTAATTTTTATCTATATTCTACAAACTTTTTAAAATAAACTAAATGCAGTTCACCGTAAAAATGCATAACTCATTTAAAACCCACCTTTAATCAATTTGCGCTCATACCCAGTAAACCTTACGAATTATTTTGTGTAGCCCTGTATGTGCATTATAGAATTTATACACACCATATAATATGCATAAATATAGTGAAACATAAAAGAGTATATCATAATTGAAAATACATTTCCAGCAATCACCGCTAATGTACAGTACTTCTGATAGAATATAGTATTTAAAACCTTCTGTGTGTCCCTGTAAATGCTATTCACTGCGTATTATCCATGAAACAACTTATAGTAAACCTCAGCGACATATATCAATTTCATTATGTAAAAAATTTATATATAATTAAAATACGCCGCAAACAATTCTCCGCCCCTATAACATTATCTAACGGAATTCTTTTGTGTGGCCCTGTAAATGAATAATAACTATACTTTGCACCGCATATTCCACAGAATGTAAATTTTAGTGCACTTCATAAATGAGTATAAATTTTGTTATGTTTGGATGCGTGTAACATCATTAAAAATCATTTGAAATGTTTTTTTCCCATTGACCGTAATGTAACAGAATAATTTTGACTGTCCCTGTAGATGAACTAAGCATGCTACAAACTTCATCTGAAATAGAGATCGTGCTATGGTGAACATTAGTAACATCCAAACATTTCAGGGCAATCCGAGTATATTTACGAGAGATAAAGCACGGGCAGACGGACAGACAAACCGAAATCATAACCACTTTTCAACTTTGTTGGAAATATTTAAAAAAGCACTTCCATATCTTTTGTGTGTCCTTGTAAACATTATGCACTTTCTATTATAAAGGAAGGACCTCTAGTAAACCTCAGTATCTTATATCAATTTCATTATATGTGAAATAGTTTAACACAATTAAATTATGCCGCAAATAGTATATCCCCCTATAACATTATGTAAGGGTATTTTGTGTTGCTCTTTAAATAGAAAATAAATATTTTTTCCGCTGCGTATTGTACTGAATGTATATTTTAGTGCACTTCATAAGTGCATAAAAATTTCATTCTTTTCGAATGGCTGTATTATCATTAAAATGAAGTAATTTTTTCCCATTGGCCGTAATCTAACGGAAAAGTTTTGATTGTTTCTATAATTAAAATATATAACTGATTTTCATAATATTCGAAATGACTCGACACATTTTTGAAACGATTATATATTTAAAATTCCAGACCATTCGATTGGGTAGTTTTTACTTTATTGTATGCGGGCAGACCGAACGACGACTTTAGGTGCTACGTATTTATATAATTAAGAACGCATCTAAAGATAAAACAATAAATTAGTAATTTGAAATTTTTTTTTCACTAAGGTTCAACTACGAAAAATTAAGAAAAGTATACAAAAATCGCTATCACAGAGCCCCTTTACCGCGCAATATTTCCAAATTCAAGGAGGACTTGTTGGCCAAAGCCAAAAACATGCACAAAAAATTTGGTTCAATTGTATGCATAATTTTATACACTTTTCGAAGGTACAATAAAGAAAATGGCACAAACACCGCTATTACAACGCCCCCCTTCCGGCAGATTTTTTTTCAAATTCAGGGAGGATTTGCTTCTCATAGCTAGAAACATGCACAAAAAATTTGGTTCAGTTACACGCATAACTTCATACACTTTTCGATGGTACAATAATGAAAATTGTACAGACATCGCAATTATAGCGCCCCCTACCGGCGGAAATTTTCCAAATCCAGGGAGGACCTTCGTGCCATGACCAAAAATAAACACAAAAAAAGTGGTTCAATTATATGCATAATTTCATACACTTTTTGATGGTACAATATACAGAATGGCAAAATCGCTATTACAGCGCCTCCTATCGGTGATTTTTATCCTAATTAAGGAAGGACCTGCTTGCCATAGCCAAGAACTTAAAAAAATTTTTTTGTTCAATTCTATGCATAACTTCATACATTTTTCGATGGTACAATAATCAAAATCGCACAAAAATCGCTATTACAGCGTCCCCTTCCGGCCGATTTTTTCCAAATTATGGGAGGACCTGCTTGCTATAGCCAAAAACTTTTAAAAAAGTTAGTTCAATTCTATGCATATCTTCATACACTTTTCGATGGTACAATATTCAACATCGCACAAAAATACCTATTACAGCACCCAGTACCGGCGATTTTTTTCGAAATTCACGGAGGACCTGCTTGCCATAGGCAAAAACTTCAAATAAAAATTTCGATCAATTCTATTCATAAATTCATACACTTTTTGATGGTACAATATTCAAAATCACACAAAAATTGCGATTACAGCGCCCCCTACAGGAGATTTTTTTTCCAAATTCAGACTATTTCTTCTATTGAAGATAGAAGAAAGTCAAAATATCACACTATTTCAGAAATTCCATTAAAATAACAGAATAAAAATATTTTGAAAACTAATTTAATTTTTGTAATTTCGATAGTTTGCACGATATACTTACCCCTTCTATAAGTAACTAGCAAACCCCGCGACTTTGTTCGCGTAATAGTTGAAACATGCTAACTAATATTTGCATGACTATTTTTTATTAGAAGAACAAACACATTTTGAAATAATTAAAAAATTACAAATTAAGCCACGGTCTGACTAAACTTCATTACAAAAGTGTAATAGGCAGAAATGATATTTTAATTAATAAGAAGAACTAAAACTAATTCCAATTAAATGATAATTTAGAAAGTATTTTGAAACTTTTATGCTCATTTCATACGCTCACTTCAGTATTCATTTGAAGTTTTGAATTTTATAGAAATCATCTTAAAATTAACCATCATGTCAAATTCCAAGTTTATTGTCTAACAGTCTACCACCTCTCTGGTGTTAGTGGCACCAACATAAAATGCCGAACCAGAGTTGAAATAGAATGTCTCGAAAAATGTTGAAACAGACACTGTCACCATTAATTTGCCAACATTAACCTTGAAATCGGTTGGTATTTCCTAATATTCTATAGAAAACGGAATTTAGATGTTTTTAAAGGCTTTCTTATTGTTCCTGCCAACCAGGTGGTATTGACACCGGCATAAAATATAGCTCGTATAGGATAAGGGACGATCACTCTTGATTCGCAACTAATAACTTCTGTAAACGGTTTATTATTTCCTGAGATTCCATAGAAATCATAATTTAGGCCTCTTTTAGAATGCTTTTCGCTCCTTCACTTCACCCCTTTTTAATTTCGAATTTATTTTCGACTGCTCTTAGAGGACATTTATATTTTATAAGTAACACCATCGTGCTATATTTAAAGTTTCTAGCCTCTTCAGTACCGCAGAAATCGCAATTTAGAAAGCTTTTTGCTCCTGCAACCCTCGACATAAAATATAGCTTACATTTGAGCAGGTTCTATCACCATCAATTTGTAACCATTATGTTTGAAATCGGTTTCGTATTTCATACGATTGCATAAAAATCGCAATTTAGAACGCTTATAGAACGCTTTTCGCTCAATTCATTCTTTTAAATTTAGAATTTTCTTTCGACAATTCTTAAAAAGCATTTGCATCTTTGAAGCAATTACCATTCCAAATTTAAAATGTTAGACCACCCTCAGTAACACAAAAAAACTATTTTGAACATTTTTTGCTCCTGTAACCCCCAGGTAGTAGTAACAACAACGTAAAATATAGGCTATGTTGGAGCGGGGATTGTCACCATCAATTTGAAACAATTACTTCTGAAATCGGTTTATGTTTCCTGAGATTGCGCAGAAATCGCTAATTAGAACGTTTTTAGAATGCTTTTCGTTCATTTTCACCCCATTTAAATTTCAAATTTTTAAGGAACTCTTCTCAGAGAGCATTTACATCTCATAAGTAATTACCATGCCAAATTTCAAATTGCTAGCCCTTTCAGTATCACAAAAATCACAATTTAGAACATTTCTTAAAATGCAACCGCACGGTGGTAGTGACGCGACATGAAATAGATCCTATATTGGAGCGAGGGCTGTCGCCATCAATTTCCAACCATTACTTTTGAAAGCAGCTGGGTACTTTCTGAGACTGCGTAGAAATCGCAATTTAGAGCGTTTTTTAGAACGTTTTTCGTCCATTTTCACCCCTTTTAAATTTCGAATTATTTAGGAAATGTTCTTAGAGATGAATTATATTTTATAAGTAACTACCATGCGTAGTTTCAAGTTGCTAGCCCCTGCAGTATTAAAAAAATCGCAATTTAGAACGTTTTTTGTTTCTTCACACCTTTGGTGTATTGGCACTTACATGAAATACAACCTATGTTGGAATGAAGGCTGTCACCATCGTTTTCACACCATTGTTTTTAAAATCGGTTCGCTACTTCCTGAGATTGCGTAGAAATCGCAGTTTAGAAAGTTTTTAGAACTTTTTTCGCTCATTTTCACACTTTCTCATTTTTCGCTCATTTTAAATTTCGATTTTTTAGGAAATGTTCTTAGAGATCATTTGTATCTCATAAATAACTACCCTGCCTAATTTCAGGATTCTAGGCCCTTCAGTAACACAAAAATCGCAATTTAGAACGTTTTTTTTTTGCTTCTGCAACCACTAGGTGGTAGTGACACTGACATGAAATAGAGGCTATGTTGGAGCAAGGGCGGTCATCATCAATTTCCAACCATTATTTTTGAAATAGGTTCGGTACTTTCTGAGACTGCTTAGACATCGCCATTTAGAACGTGTTTTAGAACTATTTTTGTGCATTTTCACCACTTTTAAATTTCGAATTTTTTAAGAAATGTTCTTAGAGATTATTTATATCTTATAAGAAACTACCATTCCAAATTCTATGTATCTGGGTCCTCCAGTAACACAAAAATCGCAATTTCGAACGCTTTTTTGCACCTGCTCCCCCTTTAGGGCTAGTGGCATCGACATAAAATGTAGCCTATATTAGAGTAAGGATTATCACCATCATTTTGACACCGTTATTTTTTAAATCGGTTTCGTACTTCTTGAGATTCCGTAAAAATTACCATTTAGAACGTTTTTTAGAACGCTTTTGGTGCATTTTCACCCCTTTTAAATTTCGATTTTTTTAAGAAATGTTCTTAGAGATCATGTATATCTAATAAGTAACTACCATGCCAAATTCCATGTATCTGGACTCTTCAGTAACACAAAAATCGCAATTTCGAACTTTTTTTGCTCCCGCACCCCCTTTATGGGTAGTGGCACCGACATAAAATGTAGCCTATGTTGGAGCAAGGGCTGTCACCATTATTTTTTAAATCGGTTTGGTACTTCCTGAAATTGCGTAAAAATCGCCATTTAGAAAGTTTTTTAGAACGCTTTTCGCGCATTTTCACCCCTTTTTAATTTCGATTTTTTTAAGAAACGTCCTTAGAGATCATTAGTATCTTATAAGTAACTACCATTCCAAATTTCATGTTTCTAGGCCCTTCAGTAACTCAAAAATAAGATTTTTAGAACGTTTTTTGCTCCTGCACCCCTTTTTGGCTAGTGGCACGGACATAAGATATTGCCTATGTTCTAAGTTGGACTAACACCATCATTTTGATACCATTACTTTTGGAATCGGTTCGGTAGTTTTAGACATTACCTCCCACAAATAAACAAATTTTACCTCTTTATAATATTAAATAAATATAGATCCTTTTTTTTTTTTTTTTTTTTTTTTTTTTTTTTTTTTTTTTTTTTAAAAAACATCTGGCCCATATCCCATGTGTAGATAATTGGCCGTCATAAACTACAACAACACCAACATCGTTTTTATTTTCTTAATTCGTTATTTATCGTATTGTCTGATCAGTAGATGTGAATACGAGTGCACAGTCACGGACTAGTAGACAGAGTTCTAGCAGTCCCTCTTAGGCTATCAAATCATTACACAGTCATATTCTAGTAAAGTAGGCTCCTGTGTGAATTTCAATTTACTTCATTAACCTTCCGTTAGTCGCAACTCTGCAACTCCGTATTCGGACAGGCGCATGATAGAAAATTAACATTAGCAATTAATTGATACTATTCTAATGGAACCGGGAAAGCAAAATTCAACCAAGAAAATCGATTTTTACTTTTTTATATCATTAAATAGTTTAAACTTCTATCTTTCCAACGATATGTCACACATGTTTATATATAAAAAAATGAGTTTTGAAATTATTCATTCTTTTCTTAGAGTACTTCAGAGCTTAATGGCCATTTAAATCTTTAATTGATTTTTTCTCAAAACTTGGATTTTTCA
This sequence comes from Maratus speciosus, assembly GCA_963932465.1. NCBI lineage: Eukaryota > Metazoa > Arthropoda > Arachnida > Araneae > Salticidae > Maratus > Maratus speciosus. The sequence continues at coordinate 52,594,711 of OZ010792.1, forward strand.
TGTTTATGTTTCTTTTTTCAATATCTATCAAACTGAAGAACTCAGATTTATTTTTTTTCTTAATATTTATATTATGTTATATTGCATAGTTTAACACATGGATTTAATGATTTGTTGAGAATTATTTATATTAAACATTGAAATCTTACCAAAAATGCTAATTTAAAAATGACTTTCAATAAATAATTAATAATTAATTTTGAGTTTCACTAATAAATAAAATGGACTGTTAAAATACGTAAATCATGTTATTTTAACTACTCTAAAAAATCTAGACCTCTATTTTTCACTATTTCTGAGAAAAATGGTACATAAAGTTGGTGAATTTAACATGGCGGAGATAGGGCTTTCTCGGTCCCCTTAATCTGTTAAGTGACTTTCATTAGGATCTACAAAGAGATAACATTCCAAAATTGGATGAAAAAAAACCCTCATTTATTTTACTCAAAGTATATAACCCTGCGCTCTCTATTGGCAGACAGGAGAATGGAAATAATTATGCTGTGACTGACAGGCCTATTGCGCATCCAGCGGTGGGTTTAATACGAATTATACTAGAGGCATCGACTAAAATTTCAAGTTTCATATTCTCAACTAAATTTGACAGTAGTCATAGTCATAATGTTAGATATACCATCACTTTGGATATAAACACACGTCAGAAGTTTTGAAATTATTTTACAATATCTGTCATGGACAGAAATAGGATCATTGTCTGAACAATATGCTTTATCTCTTTGACATCAATAACAATTGTTCCCTCTCCTGTCGAAAATCGAATCTCTAGTGCTTTGTGTAAAGCGCATAAAATATTCCGCAGTGACATGATTAGCTAATATTTTCAATTATTGACTGTAACATAATATATCTTTATACAGTTATGTATTTGTCTATTATTATCTAATTTCTCCGTATTTCTTATTTATTTAATAACAACACTGCTATAAATAAATAAAAATTATATATATATATATATTTGTATAAATGTACTAGTTTGTCTTCGACAGTTTTTATTTAAAATTTACAATTTACTATGTTATGCCTATTTTATAACTTACTAATAAGCTAAATAATGGTAAATAAATACTTTTTACAAAATTGTTCAGAAAGCGTATTTTTCTTTTGATAATTTTAATCTTAAGTACACTGAATTAAACGCAATTGAGTAAATCATAATTTCTATGCTCAATTTTTTCATTTATCACAATTTATATTTTGAAATAAATTAAAAGCGGTATATGCTTAAATTTAATTTAAAATCTCTTATAGTCATGATTCCGTAATTACATTAAAAGCTCCCTAAAGCGACCACGTTCCGTTCCAATAAAAATTGATCACTCAGAGAGGTGGTCTCTTAATGGAGGTCATGTTTAAATCTAGATTTTAATTGCTGGAAAAATATAACAATTAATTTTACTAAAATTTATTTTTCACATTAGGAAAAAATCTGAAAATTTAAGTATCAAAACAAAAATTAATTACTTAAGTTAATTACTGCAGAGTTTAAAAAATGAATACAATGATGTTTGTTTTGATTTTGCAGTTTTATCTATTATAACTTTTATTTCGAAGTCCTTTCGAAGTACCGTAAATAAATGCTATTTTTTTTGAACGGGAACAAATAATCACGATTTCATTAATTTATCTATTTTATTGAGACTTTCCTGACATAACAGGGCAGGGGAGTTTATTGACCGTCAACCTTAATTTGTAATCAGAGTTAAATTCATTTCCTAAAAAGGCACAAAGGTGTTTAAACCCTTAAAAGTTACCGGAATAAATGAAAATTCTAAACTTAGTTTAGAAGTTTGATGAATGATGCGTTCTCCGGAATTATTAATCTAATAAAACCTTCTTCAAGCGGCCAGGAAAAAAACGAATTTTGGTTCATTTTCTTCAAAGAAATTGGTCGCTCATGGAGAAAGTTCAACTGGGGTGGTCTCTGAATAGAGGTAAAATTAGTATTGAGCTTATAGGAATAAATTTCGTTACATGAAAAAAATGGTCGCTTAATGGACAAGGTCTAACAGGGAGGTTTCACTGTAATTCACGAAAATGTCAGGTTAAAAACTCCAAAGAACATTTGACTGTGAACATTCTTTATAGCTTAGTTACAATTTTACATTTAACGACACATTTGGGAAATTAACATTGTTTTCTAACGCAAATGTCATGGACACAGATGGTATTATCTATTCCAGAATATCCTTTATATTAACAATATCAAAAACAATTGTGCACGCTTTCGTCCCTAATACTGTCTACTCATTTTGAATAAAGTGCGAAAAATATTCAACATTGCATATTTACATTGTTTACATTGTTTACATGCATTACATTGTTTAGCATATTTTCCATTTATCAGACTTTCTATTTATCATACTTTATAATTTGACAAATTTTGATGTAGGTATTTCCTTGCAATTTTCATTTTAAATCACTAATGTTCATGATTCCATAAGTAATTCACTAAAATATCAGGTTAAATATTCAAAGAATATTTGACAGTGAATTTCTTTATAGATATGCTATCATTTCGGATTGGTGGCGCTTTAGTGATGTGTCAGGTCAAAAACTCCAATGAATATTTGAGAGTGAATCTTCTTTATAGATTTGCTATCATTTCAGATTTAGTGGCACTTTAGGAAAATTGTAATGCCTTTCTAATTTATATGATATAGACACAGATGGTAACATCTACTCAAGAATATCCTTTGTTTTAACAATATCAAAAACAGTCGTGCAAACTTTTTTCACTAATACAGAATGTCTACTGTATTTGTTAAAAAGTGCAAAAAGTATTTTGTTTCAATTTATCAAACTTTCCATTAATCATGCTTTCCATTAATCAAACTTTCTTTTCTGGCAAACTTTAATATAGGTATTTCCTTGTCATTTTGATATTAAATCTCTAAAGTGAAGTCTCCATGAGTAATTCACTAGAATTCCAGGACTAAATATTTGACTTTATAAATTTACTATCATTTTAGTTTTTATGACACTTTAGCAACAATGAAATGGTTTGTAATATTTCTCATGGAAACAGATTGTATTGCTGAATATATAATACTTGATTTATCATATTGCTAACTAAGCGTAGAACCAACAGATAGAAAAAATGTCCAATCCTGGAATCGAATTCGGAACCCTTGAAATAGCGCTCCCAGTGCTCTACCATTTAATTTACGAGGACGATACCCAGCTTAGCATCTCCAACTCAGAAATGTTGGTAAGGCTGCACCTGCAGCACAAGGTGGAATAGTCTTCATGAGTACACAATCGTGCGGCGAAACATGAGACACAAATAAACCCAGCATACCTGAACACATACATGATTTGAATTAAATTTTCAATTAATTTTCAGCAGTGGAATTACGCCCGAAATTGTTTTGTATTTAATGCGTGATTTATCACGTAAATTACACTGGTTATCAAAAATTAAGGAAAAGTCACAAAAGCTAATTTTTAAATACGGGAATACTCAAAAGGAAGTAATATAATTCGAATAATTACTATTCCTGCAGAACAGCTAGTCCATATAACATTTCATTCAGGTCACACATGGTCACAAGAGTCACAGTCACTACGGCGAAACAAAAATAGGAAATTCCATACGTCTCTTTTATGAGTCTCAAATGACAACTATATGTGACTCCACTGACAGGTCACTGTGACTGCTGCTTTGTGGCAAGTCACCAGGTGACTTTACAATGTCATTTCATTGAGACTCTCGTGTGACTCTCATCTGGAGACTCAATTTCAAAGTTGTGTGAACGTTGCATTATGATAAATCTCCAAATAATGTCAAATTAAAGTCACATGGTGACTTTTCACCACTTTTCAGAGTGGTACTTTACATTAGGGTCTCTGTTACCATTTGACAAAGTCATGTGACAGAAAGTCACCATGTGACTTTAATGTGACATTATTTGGTGATTTATCGTAATGCAACGTGCACAATGACTTTGAAATTGAATCTCCAGATGAGAGTCACACGAGAGTCTCAATGAAACGACATTGCAAAGTCACCTGGTGACTCGTCACAAAGCAGCAGTCACAGTGAGCTGTCAGTGGAGTCACATATAGTAGTCATTTGAGACTCATAAAAGAGACGTATGGAATTTCCTATTTTTTGTTTCGCCGTAGTAACTGTGACTCTTGTGACCATGTGTGACCTGAATGAGATGTTATATGGACTAGCTGTTCTGCAGAGATAGTAATTATTCAAATTATATTACTTCCTTTTGAGAATTCGCGTATTTAAAAATTAGCATTTTGTGACTTTTCCTTAATTTTTGATAACCAGTGTATATTGATTAGGAAAGAATTCGCCGTATCAATCGGCCCTCGATGTGTCCGGACCTTAATCCTATTCGATATGTTTGGGATGGTATACAACCCTCCCAGGACCTTCCAGTAGTTAAAAGCCGAGATCCTAGAAGAATGGGCTTTGTAGCCACAAACATTTATTGACACCCTCATAAACAGTATGAGAGCTCGTTGTGAGGCTTGTAAAACAGTGCATGGTGGTCACTCTCCATATTAGACAGGCTTTTCCCAAGGTAAATGCTTTATCTCTGATTTATGATTTAACACTTTTTGATATACCCTGTTTCTTAATTCACAATTAAAATCTTTTTCATATTTTAATGATGGTGCATTCTTTCTCCGATTGAAATATAACGCTATGCCAAATTTCGAGGCAACACAGTGAGTAGTTCATCAGTTTTCCAGAATTTATGTTTGTGACCTTAATTTTGGACATGTGTGTATATTTTTACTTTCTTCTATCTTTACAAGAAGAATGTATTGGATTCGTGAATATTTTCAAATTATGGTTTTCGACGGATTTACACGTTTTAGGAGTCAGAGATCCAGAAATACATATTTTTAAATGCCTGTGTGTGAGTCTGTCTGTCTGTATGTGACACAAATTTTGTGGGCGCTCTATCTCAAGAACTAATGAACGGGATTTAATAAAATTTTAGATTCTGTTAGTACTTGATGTAAAGAGATGCTGATTACTTTTAGGTATAAATCGCCCAACAGGTTGCACTACTATGTTGCCTTTTCCTGATTTCCGCAATAGCTATAGCTCATGAACCAATGCATACATTTTCATGAAACTTCAGATCCAGTTAGTCCTTGATACAGTTTGCTGCTGATTACCTTTTGGTGTAAATCGTCAACAGGTGGCGCTGCTATGCTGCATTACCAAAATTATTGCAATAGCTCTGTCTCAAGAACTAATGTACGAATTTTCATCAAACTTTACATTTTGTTAATCCCTGATATAAATTAGTGTTGTTTAGTGTTTGGTGTAAATCGCACAGCAGATGGCGCTGCTATGGTGAATTTTTCACGATTTTCCCAATAGCTGTATCTCAAGAACTAAAGCCAGAAATTTTCACAAAACTTAAGATTGAATTAGTCCCTGATACAAATTGGTACTGATTCGTTTTTGGTGAAAATTGCCCAAAAGGTGGCGATAGTTCTATCTCAAAAACTAATGCACGTATTTTCACCAAACTTCATTTTCAGTTAGTAATTGACATAAGCTGTTGCTGATTAGATTCTGTTGTAAATTTCTTAAACGATGGCGCTGCTATGCTGCATTTTTCAGGATGTACTAACATGTATGAGATAGAAGAATGTTTGGAATTGCCACCTCCTACTAGCTCTAAAATGCAAAGATTCTGCTGAAAGTAATATTTTTTCACGTGTTTGTCTTCTCTTTTGTAACACAAATAACATCTCTTGTACATCTTTAACCATACGGCATATTTTTGCCTGAGAAAATTAGCTAACATTTACAAATATTGTCTCTTACATGAAAAGAATCTGTGTTTGGGGATAAATAAGGTGTATATTTTAAATGGACTTAACAAGTGACTTTCATAACTAGTATGTTGTGGCCACCACAAAATGTTTCTTCTATGTAAGTCACGTCAATTAAATGATTTACAAGAAATACAAGAAGTACAAGAAATTACATCAATTTAACCCCAATTCATATCAAAGTATATATCAATTTGAAGTTTGATGAAAATCCATGCATTAGTTCTTGAGATAGATCTATAGCGGAAATTCTGAAAAATGTAACACAGCAGCGCCACCTGTTGAGCGATTAGCACCAAAACATAAACAGCACTAATTGATATCAAGGTACACCTGAATCTGAAGTTTGATGAAAATTCGTGCATTTGTAATTGAAATAGAGCTATGATGGAAATTCTGAAAAATGCAGCATAGCAGCGCCACCTGTTAAGCGATTAGCACCAAAACAGCTCTAATTCATATCAAGGTATACCTGAATCTGAAATTTATTGAATATCCAACCATTAGTTCATGAGATAGAGTAATTGTGGAAATTGCAAAAAATGCAGCATAGCAGTGCCACCTGTTGTGCAATTTACACCAAAATCTATAAAACGTAATTCCATGTCAAGGACTAACTGAATCTGAAGTTTGATTAAAATCAGTGCGTTATTTCTGGCGATTGAGCTATTTTGGAAATCGTAAAAAATACTGCATAGCAGCGCCACCTGTTGAGCAATTTACACCAGAAACTAAACAGCATGAATTCATATTCAGGTATACCTGAATCTGAAGTTTATTGAAAATCCAAGCATTAGTTCTTGCGGAAATTACTAAAATTGCAGCATAGCAGTGCAACCTATTGAGCGATTTACACCAAAATTTATAAAACGACAGTTCGTGTCAAGGACTAACTGGATCTGAAGTTTGATGAAAATCCGTGCATTAGTCCTGGAGCTATTGAGCTATTTAGGAAATCGTGAAAAATGTTGCATAGCAGCGCCACTTCTTGAGCGATTTACACCAAAAACTAATCAGCGCCAATTTATATGAGGGACTAACTGAAGATAAATTTTTATTAAATTCCGAACATTAGTTCTTGAGATAGTGTGCCCACAAAATGTGCAAACTTAGCAGTTTGCTATGGTATGCAACCGTATGTTTCATACTAATCATTTACAAAATAGTGAAAACATTATTTTCATTCTTTATGAAACAACCTTACAAAGCTATTGGAAAAAAATTAGGTTTTAATATTCTTTAATCATAAAAGTATTTAATTAATTTAAAAAATTCCAAGTTCTTTTCCATTCATGATGATTTTCATTTTGATACATTTTAACATGAATATTTCACACATTTTTAAATTTAATTATTTAAGCGCAAGTTAACATGATGTATTCTACTAATAAGTCATGGCTACTCTTATGAACAACATCTGACAGGGAATATTTTTTACAATATATATGTCATAGGCTAATTGAGAAATCCCGCTCTTTGCAAACAGCCTAGTCTCTTTGAAAAGAGCCGGGCTAATTGGAGAATCCATCTCCCTTTTTCCAATTAGCCTGATATTTTTCCGGCTTATTGCAAAGAGCCTAGAAAGCGTTACGCTAATTGAAAAATGACAACTTATTATCCGATCAGGGTGATATTATTAGCTCACATTCAATCAAAGCCTGAGAGCTTATGTGCCCGCCGATTCTGTATGTACGTGTGTACGTACGTACGTATGTACGTAACACGATAAGTCTTGATAAAAATATCCGTTTTGCTTCAATTTTTTTTTCTAGGTTCATTCTGATAAGGTGCTTCCCTGATTAGTTTTTGGGGTTCATTGGTTAAGGATAAAGGGGGGAAAGGGGGGCTAGTCACCGCTTTATTTATATAAATGGATTTTTCATGCAGACATATTCGATTTGCTCCAAATTTGGTATACCGGTTTATTGTGTTAAGGAGTTCCCTGATTAGATTTGGAGGGTCATTATTTAAGAATAAAGGGGGAAAGGGGGCTACCCCCTTAATCTAGATAAATCGGATTTTAATGATGAATTATTCGATTTGCTCCAAATTTGGTATACCGGTTTATTAAGTTAAGGAGCTGCCTTGATTAGATTTGGAGGTTGATTAGGTACATATAAAGGGAGGAAAGAGGGGGCTATCCCCCCCGTAATTTAGATAAATGGGTTTTTCATGCAGAAATATGCGATTTGCAATAAATTTGTATACCAGTTAATTATGTTAAGCAGCTTCCCTGATTACATTTGGAAGATCATTATTATGTATAAAGGGGGGGAAAGGGGGCAATCGCATCTCCCCTTAATTTAGATAAATGCGTTTTTCATGTAGAATTATTCGATTAGCTCAAATTTGGTATACTGGTTTATTATGTTAAGGAGATGGCTTGATTAGATTTGGAGGTTCATTAGTTAAATATAAAGGGAGGAAAGGGGGGCTAGCCCCCACCCTTAATTTAGGTAAATGGGTTTTTAATGCAAAATTATTCGATTTGCTCCAAATTTGGTGTACCGGTTTATTATCTTAAGGAGCTTCCCTGATTAGATTTGGAAATTCATTAGTTAAGTATAAAGGGAGGAAAGGGGGGCTAGACCCCCCCCCTTAATTTAGATAAATGGGTTTTTCATGCAGAGTTATTCGATTTGCTCCAAATTTCGTAAACCGGTTTATTATGTTAGGAGCTTCCCTGATTAGATTTCGAGATTCATTAGTTAAGTATATAGGGAGGAAAGGGGGGCTAGACCCCCCCTCCCCCTTAATTTAGATAAAAGGGTTTTTCATGCATATTTATTCGATCTGCCCCAAATTTCGTATACCGGTTTATTATGTTAAGGAGCTTCCCTGATTAGATTTGGAGGTTCAGTAGTTAAGTATTAAGGGAGGAAAGGGGGCTAGACCCCCCCCCCCTTAATTTAGATAAATGGGTTTTTCATGCAAAGTTATTCGATTTGCTCCAAATTTCGTATACCGGTTTATTATGTTAAGGATTATGTTTATTATGTTTTATTAGGTTTATTATGTTATACCTTGATTAAATTTGGAGATTTATTGGTTAAGTTTAAAGGAGGGACAGGGGCTAGTGTCCCCTTAATTTAGATAAATGGTTTTTCATACAGAATTGTTCGATTTGCTTCAAATTTGATATACTAGTTTATTACGATATGGCTTCCTTCATTTGATTTGGAGGTTCATTGGTTAAGTATAAAAGGGGGGAAAGGGGGGCAATTGCCCCTCCCCTTAATTTAGAAAAATGTGTTTTCATACAGAATTATCTGATTTAGTTTAATTTTTTTTCAACCGGTTCCGAACTTGAATGTTCCATTTGAAGTCAACCCGAAACCGCCCACAAACAGGTTTCGGATTGAGTTCAATTAGAACTTTCAGGTTCGGATCGGGTTGCCGGTGGACGGAGATTATTTTGTCTGGCTTGCATCGGGTTATAGTTGTTTGGAATATTTTTGTCGATTAAGATTTGGTTCGGGACGGGTTTCAGGTTGACTTCGAATGGAATTTTTAGGTTCTGGTAGCGTTGCGTGTCCACGGAATCGAATTTGTCTTGTTCGGATCCGGTTATGGATCTTTGGAATATTTTTGTCGGTTATCAGATTTGGTTCGGGATTTCGGGTTTTTTCAAATGGAACTCTCAGGTTCGGGTCAGGTTGCATGTAGACTGAAATTATTTTGACTTGGTCGGATCGGGGTACGGTCTGTTGTAATTTAATTTTCGGTTTTGGGTAGGGTTATGCGTTAATAAACCTAATAAAAAGAAAATTGCCCAGTTAAACTGATGGCATTGAGCTCACAGACTATTCACACTGATTGTACATTATACTCTTATTTCAAAGAATAATGCCCCTCGAAAAGTAAATGAAGGTATTAGTCCCCGTTGCCCTCCTTTCTACTTAACCAAAGAAACTCCAAATCTAATCAGGGAAGCTACTTAACATAAAAAACTGGTGTACCAAATTTGAAGCAATTCAGATAATTCTGCATGAAAAAACCATTTCACTAAATTAAGGGGGGGGGTATTAGCTCCCCCATTTTCTCCTTTATGCTGAACCAATGAACTTTGAAATCTAATCAGAAAAGCTCCTTATTAGAATGAACCTAGAAAAAAAATTAAACTAAATTAGATAATTCTGCATGAAAACATATTTATCTAAATTAAGGGTAGGGGCAATTGCCCCCATTCCCCCCTTTTATACTTAACCAATGAAACTCCAAATCAAATGAAGGAAGCCATATCGTAATAAACTGGTATATCAAATTTGAAGCAAATCGAATAATTCTGTATGTAAAACCCATTTATCTAAATTAAGGGGACATTAGCCCCTGCCCCCCCCCTTTATACTTAACCAATAAATCTCCAAATCTAATCAAGGCAGCTCCTTAACATAATAAACCGGTATACGAAATTTGGAGCAAATCGAATAACTCTGCATGAAAAACCCATTTATCTAAATTAAGGGGGGGGGGTCTAGCCGCCCCTTTTCCTCCCTTTATACTTATCTAATGAACCTCCAAATCTAATCAGAGAAGCTCCATAACATAATAAACCGGTATACCAAATTTGGAGCAAATCGAATAATTTTGCATTAAAAACGCATTTACCTAAATTAAGGGAGGGGGCTAGCTCCTCTTTCCTCCCTTTATACTTAAATAAAGAACCTCCAAATCTAATCAAGCCATCTCCTTAACATAATAAACCAGTATACCAAATTTGAGCTAATCGAATACTTCTACAAGAAAAACGCATTTATCTAAATTAAGGGGAGAGGCAAATGCCCCCTTTCCCCCCTTTATATATAATAATGATCTTCCAAATGTAATCAGGGAAGCTGCTTAACATAATTAACCGCTATACCAAATTTATAGCAAATCGCGTATTTCTGCATGAAAAACCCATTTATCTAAATTACGGGGGGGGGATAGCCCCCTCTTTCCTCTTTTTATATGTAACTAATGAACCTCCAAATCTAATCAAGGCAGCTCCTTAACTTAATAAACCGGTATACCAAATTTGGAGAAAATCGAATAATTCATCATGAAAAACCGATTTATCTAAATTAAGGAGGTAGCCCGCTTTCTCCCCTTTATACTTAAATAATGAGCTTCCAAATCTAATCAGGGAAGCTCCTTAACACAATAAACCGGTATACCAAATTTGGAGCAAATCGAATATTTCTGCATGAAAAACCCATTTATATAAATTAAGGGGGGGGGGGACTAGCCCCCCTTTTACCCCTTTATCCTTAACCAATGAACCCCAAAAAATAATCAGGGAAGCACCTTATCAGAATGAACATAGAAAATAAAATTTGAAGCAAATCGGATATTTCTATCAAGAGTTACCGCGTTACGTACATACGTACTTACGCACGTACATACAGAATCGGCGGACACATAAGCTCTTAGGCTTTGATCACCCTGATCGGATAATAAGTGGTCATTTTTCAATTAGCCTAACGCTTTCTAGGCTCTTTGCAATAAGCCTGAAAAATATCAGGCTAATTGGAAGAAGGGAGATGGATTCTCCAATTAGCCCGGTTCTTTGCAAAGAGCCTAGGCTGTTTGCAAAGAGCCGGATTTCTCAATTAGCCTTCGACATATATATCTTCAGATAAGTCTTTAGGATTTACAAAATTGTTTTTCGTATATCACTGTTGAACATTGATGTCATCATTCGTTAAAGATATATCCTTTATTGAATGGACATATCTAGCAATTGTTCGCTCTTCTATCACTAAAATGGGATCTCTAGGGCTCCTTATAAGGTAATGGAATATTTTGGAGGGATAGTATTAGTTGTAATCGCATGCATATTTGAATTTGCTTAATATTTGACAGGGAAATTAAAAAAGAAATTAATTTTAATTAATTTAATTTAATATTTATCGGGGATCATTTTTAAGATGTTTATAATATTACATTTTTTGCAACATCTCTGACTGGCTATCCCATTTAAAGCCAATTAATCTATGAAACAAGGAAAATTCTTTTTATCAAGGAGAACCAATAATTTTAGAAATTATCAGCATCTTCTTAAATTTAGTGCACTAAGTAAAACGAAATATGCATGATATATATATTTTTTTGTAGGTAGTAACTATTCAACTAATCATAATACAAATTTAAATAATTTAAAATGGGTTCATTTCATCGTCATTTCCAATTAACTTTTTTAATCACACTTTTTCCCGAAAATAATCTAATGAATTTGCATGATTGCCATGCCGAACTATAACTGAAAATAAATCATTTTGTATACTCAGTATCGCTTCAGATATATTAACACATTGCCGACGGGCAATTTTACCATATCTGAATTTTAAAACAGTAGAAGCTCCTCCCTGTTCTGAAAGGCCTTTGTAAATTGGTGTTCTAGATAGGATTTTTCATGGTAATAGATCGATAAATATCTTTCAATGTACGAATTTAATATAAAAAATCTTACAATCTAAAAAAATATGGACAACATGATATAAATGATTTTGTGTAAGGTAGAAGCCACGCCCTTAGTCAATGATGTTTTTTGAATGAATCCTCATTTCTCCTTGGTGAATGTGTCAACAACTTAAAATTAGAGAAACAACAATACAGTGCACACGAGACAAACGCATGAGATCATTCTAGTCAAGAATGCAGTTGTAAGAATACTTAATACATTGACTTGAATGTCAATCATTCGCTATTTGTCAATAAATGAAAATTTCTTAAGTGAATGAAATATTATAGAGTGACGGGTATAACTTATATTTACGTTTTTTATCTCATTTATATTAAACAAACATAAAAAGGGGCTTTAATAAATAAATAGAAATTAAGACTTAACATACCATATTTACTGATGAATGTCGCGCGTCTTTTTATACAAAAGAAAAAAGAGTGCGACTGATATATGAACATTTGATATTTAAAGGCCGCAGTTGCGGAGCTTCTCATCCTGTCATGATCAGTATGTTGTTGGATCTCTATTCTTTATTTCAATATGCGAAATAATAAAAAAAATCTGTTTAAAATATTTTTCGTATTTTTTTATATAAAGCAATGTTTCCCAAATAACATATTGGGTCATTCAGAAAGTCGTGTCCGATTCGGAAAATCAATTCGTACCCGATCATTATTTCATTTAATAATTAGAGATTGATTCTGATATCTAATGTCTAATAATTACCGGGTAAAATTTTCCGGTACGAATTGATTTTCCCAAACGGACACGACTTTCCGAACGACCCAATGTTAAATCTGGGGTTGCGCGAACTATACGAGGGTAGCCCATGAACGAGAAAATGCGTTGCATTGTTTTCGTTTTAAACATTCCCAGTTATTTTACTGAGTACGTATTTCAAATGAGCAGTTAAGAAAGGCATACAATGTTTGTCATTACATACTAACAAATTAAAAATTGTGGAACATTTTTTTCTATTCAACAGATTTTCTTAGATTTAATATTTATTCTTAATTAAATTTTAAGTATCGTAATTATATCTTAAGTGATTTCATTAAAACAAAGTTCGTCAGTTATTATTTCTATTGTGGAAACTTTGCCTTTTATCATACTCCTTAACTTGACAAATTTTATAAAGAATATTTTACTGTTAATTTTTTTTTTTTTTTTTTAAGTAGAAATACCGTTTCAGTAACCCACTGAAATACCGTAAATACTACTCAATACAATATTTGACACTGCACGTTTATGACAAACTTGATATAAATTTAGATATAATGAAGATTTATGAATGAATTTCCCATTACATGTCATAGGTACAGATTCGATCATTCTGCTGGGGAATTTGCATTATAGAAATGACATCAATAGAAAATTGATTGCTCTTATGGATCACTCATATGGAACCTGTAGAGTTTTCGATCCGTTAGTTTGAAGTGAGACAGAATAAGCGAATATTTACGACTATTAACTATTACATCATAATATATTATTTAGAAATGAATAAATACATGTGGACACAATTAAAACACCCCTAATTCAACCTCTGTATATAATGAACTACTCAGTATACGGCTTTCAAATTTTGTGCACATGGTATTCAACACTTGAGCAGGGCTGACACAGACGACTAATTTTATATTATGTTCTCACCATTTTTTAAAAAAAATTCTTTTTGTAGTATATTTCTCTTGCAAATGTTAACAAATGTTGTATGTAAAAGGTTTTAGTTTTGGAAAAATAGTGTGAAATATAATTTAAAAAACAGTCGCATGTGGCATTCCTGCATGAGGAAACGAATTTATCAGAAATTAAAGTTCAGAAACCACGGATAGGTGGCGCTATACAACTGGTCATATGCATCTCTACAAACTTTATTTGAACGTACAAAATGTTCACGTGACAAGATCCTGCTCAATATGATTTCTTTCATGAAGATGTAAAATCTGCAGTTTGTGGGCAGCTTGTTCAACAGCAGATCTTATCTGTTGGACTGAGATGCTTCTGACAAGTAGAGTAATACATTCTTTCAGATATGACAAGGTTAAAAGAAACCCTCCATAAACAACACTTTTTTTAGTGTCCTCACACCACAAAATCATACGGATTAAGATTCGGACAACAAAATAGCCAGGCTGTCAGAAACGCATGACTGGTTACTTTGTTATTATTGAGATATTGAAGAGAAGAAATAAAATTCTCCCCAGTTTTTATCCTCTTTTATACCCAGAACGTGCCAGCAAACCATGGGTTTATAGAGAGTTTTATGCTTACAAAGTGAAATTTCAGTTACAAGAGTTTCTCATAAACTTACATATTTACGTTCTTAACAGAATTTTCTAGGATTTTCTCTTTTATATTATTACTCTTATTTTCATTTTGTAAGTTAAAAGTGAACAAAACAGGTACAATAACAAAAAAACAAAAAAACAAAAAAAAAAAAAAAAAAATGCAATTTAACAAATTACAACGACCATTTGGAAAATTATTTTTCAAAGACTAAAATTTAAGACATAAAAAATCGCACGGAGTTGATCATACATTACGTACGCCATGAATTAAACATTAATAGTGTTATTACACGTAAAAATTGCAAGCAGCCAAAATCGCCTGCGACTCGTCAGATTTCCTGAAACTTACGTATTATCCAAGCATTTCATTGGCTGTTCGGGAAAAGGCTTTTCCAGCGTCCAAGAAATCTGACGATCAATTTTACATGAAATTTCATTTTAAACCCTCAAATGCCGGGTGTTGCTTTTCGCTAACATATCCAATTTAGGCTTCTAAAATAAAATTAGAGTTATATTGAAGCTATAATGCCTATTGTTGCGAATAAAATACATTCTGAAAATATTATTAAATCGGTTGTCAACATGTAGATGGCAACACGTATGCTGTTTAAGAATAAAGATAGATTTTTTTTTTCAAATGTTGCTACTTGCTCTTTTTGTTTTGTTTGGAAGCTTGCGAAATATCCTATTTTGTTCTGCAGTGAGCAAGTAAAATTTATTTCTTATTATAGTTCCTAAAATTCTTGTGCGTTTAATATTATAGAAGTATCAGGGAAAATTATTTGTTCAATTAAAGACCAGTATTGCCGATTAGTAACAAACTGTTTTTTAGCCGTAAACCATACTTAAAACAAAATATGATTTTTTAAAGTATTTTTCCCATGCTTTATTTAAAAAATGAAAGCCGAAAAACATTATTACAATGATTTTTGAAAAATCAGCCATTTAAGGGTTAAACTTCTAAAAATCCCACAATATTACTTTTTACATCGTCGTATAGAGAAAAAAATGTACTTTTAAATGCAATTTTTTGAAATCTGTATCTCAATTTGTTTCTGATTTATTAATTTTTTTTTGTAGTTTTTATTACTTTTTTGTCATAGTGGCAATAGAAGTATCCATCTCTGTTGAAAGTAAAGGGAAATACAGATTACTGTATAGACCAATCAGTAAACGAATAAAATGCGGATTCAAGCAATAAAACGCCTCAGATATGTTTTTGATTTCCTACCCTGAAAGAGAACAATAACCATTTTTCCAAATGATTAAAAAAAAAGCAGCCTAATAAATAAAGCATAAATACATCGTCTGCCTCTCTCGCTACTTCTGCTTCGTTTTGGGAAAAAATAGATATTCAAAACATAGAGCGTAAACATATTTCTTCAACATAGGTAAATTTCGGAGACTTGTTAATTCTTCCCCCTTGTCAGTAATCACGCCAGTACTGTTGCCATTACAGATTTTGCCGTAAATGTCCCATCTTGTATGTTAATCTATGCTTTACGTTTTAATATATAGGATTGTGCACTAGTTATTTCGTCCGTCATAATATTATTTTAAAACAAATTAAAACAGAACGAAACTAAATTTTAATTAACATTATACATTTAATACATTTTATTACTTAATGAAGAGACTTCCAGGAAGCAAAACTTAAAAATGATTGCGAAGATCTGTTCTGATATGAATCATGATTTTCCGTTGCGCATTTCTTAGTAGCAATAACGATAGAAGTTTCTCTGTATGTATGTATGCTGTCAAGAACCTCTGAACACTTGCTGATTTATTCTTTGTCAGTAGTTAAGCATATCAAACGACGATTTTGTATTTTTTGTTAAATTTTGCTATGTGTTACATTTTTTAAAAACGTTTCTCAGTCCCCCCCCCACTTTTTTTTTTTTTTTTTTTTTTTTTTTTTTTTTTTTTTGTTATTTCATAATAGGGATTTAGTAAAAAATCCTACATCCTTTCTTTAACCCATCATTATATTATTTAAAAACGAATTAAAGTTGAACGGAAGGCGATATTTTTATTAAAATTTTATATTTTATTATATTTTATTACTAATGAATATACTTTCGTAAACAGGAACTTCAAAATGATTGCAGAGATTTGTTCTGTTATGCAACTTAATTTTCCTTTACGCGTGTCTTCTGTAGTAATAAAGATAGAAGTTATTTCATAATAGGGCTTTATTAAGAAATTCTGCATCCCTTCTTTCATCAGTCATAATATTATTTGAAAACAAATTAAAGCGGAACTAAACTCAATTTTTATTAACATTATACATTTTGATATATTTTATTACTAATAAAAAAAGAACCTTTCATAAACAGAAACTTAAAAATGATCGCAAAGATTTGTTCTGGTATGCATCATAATTTTCCTTTACGCATGTCTTCTGTAGTAATAAAGATATAAGTTATTTCATAATAGGGCTTTATTAAGAAATTCTGCATCCTTTCTTTCACCCATCATAATCATGGAAGACGATAGTATTACAGTGACGCAGCCTTAAGCCCAAAATCGTATCGTATCGTATCGCAGAATTCGTAGATGGCGGAACCCGTATATGCAACTAACTCGACTTCAAAGAAAACGCGAAAAGCCGCCTTTCAATAACTCGGCGAATATAGCTCTTATTATTCTGATTTTTTTAGAACAGTCTTATTTCTGCAGTCTAATGCTATTCTGAAATTTTTACATTTGTACGTGAAGTATATTTTGAGATCTCGAAACCCATTTTTAAAGTTATTTGCGATGGAAGAAGTTCCTGATTTCCATTTCTGGAAAACGGCCCGCGCGATTTTCTTTAAATTGATATATAATAGGAATTTATTTTATGTGAATGGAATAAGATAACATTTGTTTCCGGGAAAACTCTAATTTCTTTTTAATTCACTTTTTTCTCTCCGAAAATGATCTTATTATAATTAATATATAATATGAATCTATTTTAGATGAACCAAATAAGACCATGTTTGTTACCAGGAAGACTCTTATTCGTTTTATAATAAGCATGTAAAATCGGACTATATTTTTCCACCATTTATGGGAATTTCACAGAAAATGTGCCTACTGTATTCATGCGCTTAACTTCTTTTGATCAACGCTTAGTGGAAAGTTTACGAACCTTCCGTAACTCAGTCGGTTAAGTGCATGCCTCGCAATACATAGGTTGCGAGGTCTGTCCTCTTTGAAGCAGTAAGCATATATATATTTTTTTAATCATAGTAAATTTTATTTTATGTTTCTATAAAAATATATTTATTTATTTTGATTTTTTTTCTTTAAGAGTTTCACATATCACTATTTCGTGACAATTTTTCAGACAATAAAAATACTGTAAAATCTGTCTAAGGCGGACTCTGTCTAAGCCGGAAATCTGCCTACCGCGGAAAGACTTTCAAGTCCCGACGAATCCATTGAAAATAACATTAATACGGGCTCCTTTATCAGGAATCTGCCTAACGCAGAAACGGAAAGGTTTTTAAGGTCCGCCGAAAGCCAATTTTTACATAAGACGGAAAAAAGAATATTTTTAAACCGAAAAGCATTCGGTAAAGGGAACTTTAAAACTGATAGATAGATCAAATACATATAATAAATAAATACATATAAAATACAATATAAATAAAAGCACATTTTTACGCATTCATTTGTTTACAGAGAGAGAATTTTAATTTTGAAATTTTTCAGATTTAATGATAAGGAAAAGAAAATACTCAGTTTCTATTTGTTCAATCTACAACAGTTTCTTTTTATTTACAATTTTTAATACAAATAAATTTCTGTTTTTCTACTGTACATAAATTCAAATTATGCGTTTTTATTTTTTCCATTACCCTTATAATAAAAAAAGAAAAAAACAGGCCGTAATTCCTCCATTACCTTTATAATAATAATAATATTATTATTATTAAATACGTGCTGTTACTCTAACTGTAAATGGAAGACTACGAGATTTAAAAAAATGTCATACATTCAAAATTTAAAAAAGTAAATTTTTAAAAAGTTTTAAATTTTTGTACTGTTGCATAAATTGGCATGCAAATAAATTGCAGTTTTATACTTTTATCTTTAGGGGAGGGAGAGGGGCTCAAACAAAGTTTTACTAAACCATCTCTTTAAATCCAAAGAGCATAAAATGCAAAATGTGTCAGGTACATTAATTTTTTTAAATATATTTAAATTATTTTTTAGCTTCACAACAACAACAAAAAAAAATATATATATATATATATATACCTTGCAAACTTCCCATGTATTCACAGAAAAAAATAAACTAAATAAAACCTGCAATTAAATAATTCAGTTGGATAAATAAATTATTAAACCATTGCCTTGCATTAAAAAAATTACAAGGTACAAAATACAAATAAAATCTGATTCTGAAATGTTTCTGTTGCTAGTTAAATACATCAATAATTAAATGGCTTTCTGCATGCTATCGCCATCTATTGGCTAAATTCAGCATTAACAATAAATGGGAAATGTATTCACAGAAAAAATTAAGTGAAATAAAACCTCAAATTAAATAATTCAGTTGTTTAACTAAATTATTAAACCGTTGCCTAGCATTAAATATTTCAAGGTACAAAATATAATTAAAATCTGTTTTTGAAGTAATTTAAGGTACTTGTACATGATTAGTTAAATACATCAATAATTAAATGCTTGTCTGCATGGTATCGCCATCTATTTGCTAAATTCAGCATTAACAATAAATGGGGGGCATATTACAATAAAACTTTCTTTTCAATAATGGGAGCAATAATAATGTATTTTATGCATTTTATACGGTTGTATCCAGTAAATCTAATATCGTACCACCCCAATACAACTAAAAATTGAATATTTACATTAAAGTAGCAATATATGTTATGTCACATGTTAGTGTTATGCCCAATGTTGATAGATTAAAAACTTACATAATGGAAAATTATTGCTTAAAAAATAAAAAATCAGTAATTTCCCAAATAAATTTTATTTGAAAGTTTTTTTTTTTTGTTTTTTTTTGCTTACAATTTTATTGTATTTTAAATAAAAATGTTTAAAGAGTAATATTTCTTTATATTTTTCTTAAGAAAGTAAACTTTTTACATAGTATGTTTTAACAAAGCTTTCTATATCTGTGAAATAAACTATAACCCCCCACATTTTGTATACTACTTCCATATCTTACTAAAAATTTCTTAAAAAAAAAAAACAAATAGCACAGCACTCTTTACAATTGAAGTATGATGTATGCTTTTTTGAGGGGGGTGGGGGGGGAATTTAAGGCGAATGGAAATCATGATTATGAGTTCCTATAATTAGTCTTTATTTTTTTTTTTATCTTTTTATTATTAACTTAAAAGAACTAATGATATCAATTAAAAAAACCCTTAACGGGTTAAAAGTTTGTGACGCAGCACTTTATCTTATTGCTATAAGAATTTTAAATATGGAACATAAAAATAATGATATCAAATTTTAAGTGACGCTATATTATTTATTTCATGATTTTACTTTTGTTTTATTTATAATTGCATGCGTAAGAATTATGTTAAAGTATAAAAATTTATTCATTGATGCGTTATCATTCACATTTTTCATAAATTCAAACTATGAGTTTTAAAAGATATGATATCAAAATTTACGTGACGCCTTGATGTAGCCTTAAACAATTTGTTTTAAAATTCAATTTTAATTGTTTTCGATTTGGCTAAATATATTTACACATCTAACCAAAACTTCTAATTTTCCAATACACTGTTAAAAATACCACTTTCACTGAACCAGTACAATGCACTGTCATGTATTTGTATGAATAAATTGATTTATCTTTTGTGCCACGCTATCCAAAATCAAAAGTAAAATTTATGTAAGGGATTTCTTTGCGTCATTGTATCCAAACTAAGCGAAATATATGCAAATGGATATTATGACGCAAAGAAATCACTCATTGCAATAGAATACAATATTTTCTTTTCAAATACAATATTTTCTTTTCTTAAATTTTATAACTAGAAAAAAAAAAAACTATTTCTACATAACCCTATTTTTAGGTACGTTCGCAATTATATAAATGCGTGGCCTCTATAGTCTTCATCTGGTCCATCCGTCTGTCTATTACTCTGTTCGCATATAACAGCGTAAACACTAACCAACAGAATGGTTTGAAATTTAATATATAAAATCGTTGCAGATTGCTGTCGAGATATTTCAAAATTTTGAAAATCGAAACAAAACTTAGAAAGATATTAATAAAAGTTTTCTTCATTCTATTAAATCCTATCCTACGTAATTAATTCAGTGATATCCCATGATTGGTAATGATTTTAGGATGCAATGTTGATTACGTCAAATTAAAGATGGAGTCATATTATTTTCCTATTACTGAATTTAATATATATAATTGTAATAAATTTCGTATTCATGCACTTTTGTAAAAGAGTGAAGAGCTATTGCACCAAGTTCTGAATATTTATAAAAGTAATTATAGTATGAATGCACCTCATTTGCCACTTTTGACGTGCAATTTCAGACTTGTTTCAATTCTAGCTTGTTGAAAGATAAACACAAAAAAATTTACTTTTGGTCGATAGTTGCTTATTCCAAAGCTACCGACCACTTAGGCATTACTTTTCTAACATAATCTACTAAAGTTTCATGGCTTACACTCTAAACTATATCTGGCAATAAATCATCTTTAGATGTCCAATTTCCCCTTTAGATATAATAACCTTTTGGGATTATGAAACTGCTGGGCGGTATATGTCATGCACACAAATGTGAACACTTCTGTTCAAGTATAGCTTGTAGGGACAACGATAACAATTAGTAACTCTTCTATCGATGAAGTAGATGCACTAGTGCGTTTGAATAACGCGTCTTATATTATTAGCAGTAGTAGTATTACCCTCTTTGAATACAAAGATATGAAGTTTTACGCTATTTACGTTTTTAATATCTTCTTTATATTTTTATCAGATTTCATAAATATGAATTTTTTTTTTATCCATAAACGTATTGGGTTTAAAGAAAGTCGTATATATTCAGCGATTATGCATAATGTGTGACCATTTATTGAATATAAATCTATGGATACATAGTATAGGTTATATTCGAAAGGTTTAACCCGACACTACTAGGGCGTCTGTCGTTTTGGCAACTATATCTAGTATCTTCTCTTAACCCATATCCCCTTACAAATAAAATGGGAACTTTCCATGTTGCGCACATTAATTTTTTTAAGGTATAAATTTACTAGTTAGATTTCTTGGAAAAGTCTGCGAAATGATCACTTGTGACAGTTCATTTTTACCATTTTTCAATACCTAAAAATTTCGGGAGAAAATTATACCATTTAAGTAAACTGTGAATTTGTAAAACCATTTATGAATTCATTTAATATTCGAATATTACAATATTTAAATGTTAAGTGAAAATTATTTATGCTTATTATTTTCTGGATACAGGGACCGGCAACAAAAGAGACGGATCACGATCAATAGCATACTGAAACAAGTAAGAAAAAACATGCGTTAAGCATAGATTATGAAACACTTTCCAACACTTCCTGAATGCTTTAACAAAACTTCGTTATTTAGGGAAATAAGGTATATAAGTGAACTAAGTAAACATTTTAGAAAACATATAAAACATTTGAAAAACTGATTTCAGCAGTTACCATCCATAGCAAATATGTATTCCAATTCTTTTGAACAGCCCTGTATTTGATCTGTAGGTTGATATATATGTACTATATAATGGAGAAATTTAGTTTAGCAAGAAAACACATAACAGGTTAAAATTTCTCTTTCAGCAATTTATACTAATAGATTTAAACATACTTGTATACTTTTGTAAAACTCTGCAGTTAACCTAATACCTTTAATACACGCCACTATTTAGCTAAAGAGTTTAATTCAAAGTAAAACACTTTTAAAACTACCGGAATCACATTTCCAGAAATTATCATTTATAGACGGCCATGTATCCATTTATATATGTTTTACAAACATTTCTTAGTAAACCAAATGCGGTTCAGCGTAAAAATGCCTAACTCATTTAAAAATCACCTTTAAGCAATATGCAATCATACCCAGTAACCATTACGAATTCTTTTGAGTAGCCCTGTATATCAATTACAACATTTATACACACCATATATAATGCATAAATATAGTGAAACATAAAAGCACATAACATAATTAAAAATGCATTTCCAGCAATCATCGCTACTTTACAGTACTTCGGGTACAATATAGTATCTGAAATCTTTTGTGTGTCCCTGTAAATACTCTGCATTTCGTATTATCTATGAAATAAGTTATAGTAAACCTTAGCGACGTATATCTATTTCATTATACATGTAATAGTTTAACATAATTAAAATACGCCGGAAAAAATTCCCTCCACTTCTATATCATTATGTAAAGGAATTCTTTTGTGCGGCCCTGTAAATGAATAATAACTATTTTTTGGGCCGCATATTGTACAGAAAATGCATATTTTAGTCAACTTGATAAATGCATATCAATTTATTATGTTTGAAAGCATGTAATATCATTAAAAATCATTTTAAACGATTTTTCCCCATAGGCCGTAATGTAACGGAAAACTTTTGACTGTCCCTGTAAATGAACTAAACATGCTACAAACTTCATTTGCAATAGGGTTTGTGCTATGGTAGAGGTCACTAACATCTAAAAATTTCAGAACGATTCGAGTATATTTACGGGAGTTAGAGCGCGTACAGACGGACAGACGAACAGACGGACAGACAAACCGACGTCATAAACACTTTTCAACTTTGTTGGAAAGTGTTAACAACTTTGTTGGAAAGTGTTAAAAAGAGACGATTTCTATCGGATTTATTTATCATCGTTAATGGAATGAATCTAAAATGAATAAATTAATTTAAGAAATGGGAATCATTCTTTATTCTATTATAACAACAACTGCACAATAATTTAATTTTTACAAATATATATAAGCGTATTTTATTGTAATTTTCCCTTAACTTCCCTGGAGTCACTAAAATTTTAAGTTTATCATTCTGAATGATATTTGACAGTAAACCATCTTTTGAATTTCAAAATAGCTCTAGGTATAATAACACTTTGGATTACGAAGCTGCATTTCAAAATGTTTCATGACACACAAATAGAAACATTCTCTTCCAGAGTTCTTGAAATAACATCAATAACAATTGTTCGCACTTCTGTCTTTGAGTCTCTAGTGCTTCGGAATGAAGCATTTAAAATATTTGGGCGCAATGGGATTAACGTTTTTAAGTTTAGCCTTACTATTTTGTCAACCCTATATACGTTTATTTTCTATTTTATTTTATTTTAATGAATTTTATAGATGTCTAGCGAAAGAAAAAAAAAAGAAGTGTGCTTTAATTCTCTTATTTTATTAATGTTCCAGTTTTTTTTTTTTTTTTTTTTTTTTTTTCCCTTGAAAAAAAGCATAATTTCATATTTTTTTGTCGATAAGATTATAAAAGCGATCTCTAAAATATTCAAATAAATTTTGAATTATATCAGAGAACAATCATTAAGAGAAAACATTTCATTTAAAAATGGGGAGGGGGTCTGCGTCTTTTAACAACCAGCACCATTTTTTTTCTTGCACATAGAAACACGAGATTTGAATTTATAATGAAAAAAATAGTAACGCAATTCGCCACTAGGTGGATTTTTTGCTCTGCAAGAGTAAAATTTGTGATAATGGAATGAGAATTTTTTGGAAATGTATTCCCTTAAAACCTACAAACACCAACTTTTATCAGAATGTGTGACAAAATTGCCTGTTAATTGGTAAAGTGGTTTAGTGTAGCTACACTTGTGATATATAAATAGTAATGGCATGCGATAAAAGCATTGATTTGGATATTGTGCAATGTTATTTTATGTTTCAAAATCAGGATATTAGGAAAATGTCCTTAAGGGGACAAAATACCTTCAAAATCAACAAAATCGCTCGAATCCACGGAAAAAAAAAATGTCCCCAAAAATCATTCTCTATGTAAGCTTTCTCAAGTTAAATTCTTGCAATTGGATGATTGTTTTAGCATTTTAATTTTATTTTTTTAAATTTATTAAAGGGCCCTCGTGATTAGCTGATCTTCGTTTACAAATGCTTGGAACATATCATAAAACTTGGCATGGTTTTACTTTAATTAAATACAATTTCAAAAGTTAAAGGTAGCTATTTGGAGTAATATGATGTGAAAATGTTGAAATTTTCATAAAATTTAGTATTTTTTTTCTTACAACTATATTTAAATATATAAAATTCGATGCACAGTTTTATTGGTACTATATATAAACCAAACTTTCATAAAAAATATTCGTGGTTTTAATTGATGTGGAATGCGCATGGAAAATTTCCAAAATTACTTCATATCGCTGCGAAATTTTGGTCGTCAACAAATGATTTCTTTTGTTCTTAAGATTTCTCAAAATATAAATTCAAAATTTATAAACCATTTACACCATAAAATTTTTGAATCAATGGTTATGTTTAAATTTAGTCGATTAGAAGATGTACTTTAATGTTTGTGCTTATATAAAATCTTAAAATAAGTTTTACCCAGTTTAAAAATTTTGTTTCGAAATGTTCAAGGGCTTGATTTTCCCTCTGAATGCTTTGAAATTTTTTATAATTGTTTGTCACTGTATACTTCATAAAACTGTACATGTTTTTTTTTAAACTAAATATAACTGGAAATGTTAAAGGTAGTTAAATGCAGAAATATGATGCAAAAATGCTGAAAATTTAATAACAGTTATTTTTTCTTACCTTTCTAATCCAATATATAATGTTCTATTCCCAGTTTTATTTGTATATATAAACCAAACTTGCATTATAAAATATTAGGGATTTTAATTGATATGAAATGCACATGGGACTTTTTGAAAAGTTCTTCATAACACTAAAAATATTCAGGAAAATTCCTTATTTTTCTCTCCCCCTAACTTTTTTTTTGTAATAAATATATGCCATAAATGCATATTACGTGCCTTTGAATAGTATTTAAAATTAAGTTTAAAAAAATGATTTTGAAGGTTCCTTGTACACTTTAACACGTTCACGCCGGCGCGGTGGGTCACACTCGACTGTCTCAGAGTAGTCAAGTCTACGGCTTTCTGCACACCACTCTTATTTGAGAGAAAACGTTGTTCTTTTAAATAGCCCAATTGTTCTAATTAAATAAAACAACATTTTCTGCATTAAAATACTGGTATCCAAAAAGCCGGAGAGTCGGCAGCTCTGAGACAGTCGAGTGTGACCCACCGCGTCGGCGTGAACGTGTTAAAGACAATGCTTTTGAAATATCCCCATAACCAAAAGCCACACCATTTGTAACCTCGATGAACATTCCGTGGGAATTGTGTGACTAATAATTTCGTTTTCTATGATTGCTGCCGAAAAACACACTACACCTGAGGCCAATGTAATATTGCACGCCAGCTTGCATGAAGGTTTTAGATTCGAGGCATCGTATGCGCTGCAATCGTGGATTTACAAATATGACTAGCTGACGACAGCGTCCAGTTCGTAAACACTTTCTACGCGGGGTATGGGCGGGACCGTCGCGAAATAACTTTCTTCTCTTAACGGCCTGCTTCAGGACGAGGATTACGTTACGCAAGAGATCAGAGTAGTAAACGAACCAGGTCGAAAAGTGTGCCTAAAAATTTCTGTTTTATATAATTTTGTTGAGCAATTTATAGCTTATTTTAGATCTTTTTGAATTATAAATTCGATAATTAGACACCCGAGGTTCAGTAAACAAGCACTTTTCTTCTTTTTTATTTATTTTTTATTTATTTATTTATTTATTTATTTATTTATTTATTTATTTTTTGTCTCTTGATTTCAAGTACATTTGATTTATGTATTTTATCGACGATTTTAACTTGAAAAGTACACTTATGGCAGAAAAAATCATTCATTAAAATTACACAACTATGGCAGCAAAAAAAGAAATACAAAGATAGTCAAAGAACTGGGATTCATGATATTTTTCAAAGAGTTTAATTAAAATAATATATTTATTGCAGGAAAAATCATACATTAAAATTAAACAAATTTAGCAGCAAATAATTAAAGTCCCCTTTAAAATATTAAAAATTTAAATAATTAAAAATAAATATACCTTAATTTATAATTGTAAATATCTTGATTGATTACGTAAGCTCATAAATAAAATATTAAAAATTTTAAACGATTAAAACGAAAATTCTATTTATCAATTAAAATTTTAATCTTCATAATGTATGAATATACACATCCTGTTGATAGGTATTACAACTAAAAAAGCATTTTTCACTTATAGTATGTACTTTCAAATAATTTACAACAGATGTGGTCATAAAAAAGTTGAAGTATCATGAAACTTATCAATGACACATACAACCCTTGGCAAAAAGTTTCCGATCAGTGTTATCAAGTTTATGATTTTTGCATTTCGAAGCATATATTTCGCGATTTATGAGTATAGGGGTGTTTTACAATATGCCAAATAAAAGAACACGTATTAAAATGTAAATGAAAAGTGAATTCAATATAACAATCATATAATTTACAATTATACTGCAGGCGAAAAAGTCTCCTCGTGAGAAAAAAATATCCGATCAAGACGAAAGTTTGAAAAAAGTAATCGATCACTGAGGAAACAGGTTTGAAATTTGCATATTAAAGACAGATAAGAGCGCCTGCGCATGCGTACAATATTTGAATCCTATTTAAAAGAAGAAATTTTCCAGCTACGAGATCAAATGCAGCTTGGAAGTGCTGGACAATGCCTCGTGTGAAAAACCTGTCTAGCGATTTAAAAATCCTCATGATTAAATTGTTGCAAGAGGGAAATTCACAAAGGAAAGTGGCTACTTTATTAAATTGTACTCAAAGTACGATATGCGATATTTTGTAAAAATATCAGTTGACTAACAGCGTTGAAAATTTACCTCGAAGTGGACGTCCACGAAGGAGGACGCCTAGGGAGGACAGAAAACATGTGGAAATAGCAAAAAGAAAGCGGAGAGTAACCTCAAAACAACTCAATTCCGAATGGTCTAAGTATAAGGTAAAGGTATGTGACCGCACTGTACGTAATCGTCTAAATGCAGCAGAATTTAAATTCTGTAAAGCTAAAACGAAACCTTACTTGACAAAGAAGCATAGAAAAGAGCGCTTGCAATGGTGTTAAAAACATGTACACTGGTCACTTGATAAATGGAATAAAGTTATTTTTAGCGATGAATCTTGCATATCTCTTGGAACAGGTGATGACTGTGGAATATTTGTTTGGAGGAGAGTTGGTGAAAAGTTCAGTGATAAGTGTGTCAATACGAGGACTAAATTTTCACCTGCATTTACAGTTTGGAGTTGTATGACATCACAAAGCGTCGGTAAGTTGTGTATTGTGTTACGTATAGTAAACTCTGAAGTTTACATTGACATTTTAGAGAATTGTTTGCTTCCCAGCATCGGTCAATGGTTCGGGGATCAAAATGACTTCTTATTTCAAGATGACAACGCCGCTTCACATCGCACCAAATCAGTGAAGAAATTTCTACAAAATGCAGGTAATAATCCAATTAAAACCATGACTTGGCCGTCCAATAGTTCGGATCTTAATCCCATCAAAAATCTGTGGAATATATTAAAAAGAAAAATCGATTTTCAAAGGATCACGAATGTTATAGAACAATGTAAAGCTATAAGTGAATGTCCTTGCAAAATTGCTCCAAATATGTGTAAACAGCTTATTGAGTCCATTCCATGAAGAATTTCGGCTGTCATGTGAGCTAAAGATGGATTTACTAAATATTGATTACAGTGATCGGTTATTTTTTTCCAAATCAAAGCGTGATTGGATATTTTTTTCTTATGTGTTTAAAATTCAATCACAATTTTTCTGTTTATAAATTGATGTATAGTGATTTTTCTCTATTGCATCTTATTGTGCATTTTATATAATACAAATGTATTATCGCTAATAATAGTTTAATTTTTATACAGTGAGAATAAATAATCCTTTCTTACAAAAAATGGTAGTGTTGGCGTAATGATCGGAAACTTTGTGCCAAGGGTTGTACATGTTTGTTAATACAGATTATCTTATTTTATTAGAAATGAATTTTCCATTGACATTTTTATCTTTTGTAAAGTTATTTAACAAGATACTATTTGCAATTCCTAACAAACACAACCTGAATATATATACGAAAGTTGGTTTCCACATGTGTATGAAACTATGAAATTCAGACCTAAAATTTCATTTTTTTTTTTTTTTTTTTTTTTTTTGGGGGGGGGGGGGGTTCTGGAAATTTTAAGAAAGTATTTTCATAATTCTGATTAATTAGTTTTTGAACAATTTGAAAGATATTTCCAATTAGAAACAATAAAATTTCCTGAGGCCATTTTAATTGACCTCTACCTGACAACATGAAGTATTTATACCCATTCATTCGGACAATCTAATTCTAAAGTTTTATCTTTGACTAAAGTGATAATGCACTCACAACATTTTAATTTATGTTAAACTTTATTTCCAATGAAACTAACTATAAAAGTCTATAGACAAACATGGTTTTATCATGGTATATCATCACTGCTGTTAAACGCATCGTAAAAGAAATCTGGTATGTTTAATTCTACAATTTCATCAACAATAGTTATAATTTGAGCATTTTAATTGAAATTCTCCATTTTGCTGTGAGTGTAAGTTAATTAAATTAAAAAAATTAACTTTATTTCTGCTTTTATGACTTGCATACAATAAATGTTATAATTTCCTCCACTCATTTGTAAATATTGTGCAAAGTGTGACTTATCAGTTTGAAATTTCTCCAAAATTATCTATCTTGAATTAGTCGTTGCAACCGTACATTTAATAATTTCTATCAAATTATTTGTAGTAAAATTTAATGCAACGAATGTTTCTTTTGTCAGAAGTCATCCTTTATTTGGAATACCCATTTGATTTCTCTCATCTGCTTTCAATGTATGCATTTAATTCCACTCAATTAACCATTCACGGAATTTAATAAAATATATATATATATATATATATATATATATATATATAAGTCATCTTTTGTAGATTTTATTGGATTTGATAGACTATCATTTAGGTGTATGCGATTAGGTGTATGACTCTCATAGGATCTGAGAGAAAATTAAAAACAATTGTCTTTTACATTGTCATAATATGAACGGTGATTCGCCGCTTAGCATTTCAGGAATGAGACGAGAAATGCAGATCTCTTTTATAACTCACATCTCCTGCTTGCGATCACAAATCAGGCCTCTAAGAGAAGAAAGTTGTTTCGCGATGGCCCCGGTAGCAAATTCGCAATCACTCAACGACCAGTGCACTTGACGCCAAATCCTGCAGCCAAGCCCTTTGGCGTTATGAACTTCCACATAAATGAACTTCCACGCGCATGCAAGTCTGAGGCTGATTTCGACCTTCGATATTTCGTTCATTTGAACGCGTATTTCTTGCTTATGAAATACTTTCAAGAATACGAATTCGAAATAATAAACGCTTATTTCATCTTCTGAATAATTATATATGCATTATGAGCAAGTGAAGTATTTAATCTTATAGATATATGCTTTATAAGAAGTCTAGCCTTTCTTATCCGAAGCTAAAGTATTTATTTATGGAGTTTTAGACGTATCGTGTGCTGCCATATAGTGTCAGCCCACAAAATACATTACTACAGTCGTCTATTGAATAATGCATGTATATATATTGTGAACAAGGGGAATATTTAATCTTATAGACCCACTCTGTAACTTTGGCCTTTCTTTAAATGATCACCATAAATAAATGAAAATGCACTATATCTTAATTACTAGTTGAGAGTATGCTAAGATAAGTGCTTTGTTGCTGATTGATAACAGGTTAAAAATATTCAATAATGGACATAGCACCCCTCCTTCTACCTCAAAGTTTTTGGTTCATAAAAAAATAGGAAATAAAAATTTAACTTTTATTATTTTTTTTTCATAACTTCTCCTTGTACGCTGTAATGATTTTATTGTTTACAATCTTGATTAAACCATTCAGGAAGCAGAAAATTGGCATTTTTCCCCCATAGTAATAGAAAACTTTGAATTTTATGTATGTCATTTACAAAACTGCGTTTATTTTAAAGATTTTAAGGCTAGTATTCATTAATGGGATGCTCAATTATTCTTCTTTTATGAACTACTATCAATTTATTTTAAAAAATAAAAAATTATGCATAATTAGGATGAATTTGAAAAAGTAAAAATCTAACCATGCTCCTTATTGTAGTACCTGCGCTATTCTTGCAGCTCTGTATTATTTCGTTAGATAGTACTTCATAGTATCAGTGCTTAACAAAACTGTATAAAAGTAAATCTATAATTTTTGGAAAAGTAATTCAAAAATAAACAAGAACGAAAAATCATACGTCCGTCATAGACAGGGTTCGATGATATATATCAATGGATATATATCTTGATATATATCATGATATATATCCGATATTTACTTTCAAAATATCATGAAGTTTGATATTTTTGATATTTTCATGTATTTGACACAAATTTTCAAAATATTGCATATGATATTTTTGTTATTTTTATTTAAAATAACTGTACACGAATTTTTTAACTGTTATTGATTGGGTTATTCTGCAGATAAGAACTTTTGCTTAGGCAGGCCGTTTTTACCTTCACGACTCTTCCCACACCCTTCAAGAAAAAAAAATATTTTACAAACTTTACGTTTGAAGCTTAATTTTTAAATATAGAATCAATAATTACAATATTTACTTAAAACAGCTATTTAAAGATAAACTGTCTAATTTAGAGAACTTATTTACACCATGATTCGAATCTTTCCTGGTTTTAGTTTTCTTTAGTTTAAACTATACAACATGTTAGAGGAGGAAAAAGTCGAAATGCTTACATTTATGTTAAATTATTCAATAAAAACAAATCATTTTGTATATAATTTTGTATAAACCACAAAAATTTCCTGGAAACTTGGTAATTAATCCCATAGTTTGTTTTTTGTGAGTATAAAGCAAATTGTGTGTATTCAATTAGTTGATCTTCAAGTTTGTTACATAAGTGAAAAACAAAATACATTTAGAATATTGTTTTATTAAGTTTTCATGCTAAATTTAATACATTTTAGTTTCAAATTCATATTAGGTCTGAAAAAATTTATAATTATCAATAAATTGAATGTTTCGAAAATATCGGATATTTTTTATATTTACGAAAATATCATGATATTTACGAACCCTGGTCATACAAGGAGAGGGCCAATCTTGCTAATCACAAATTTTGATTATTTTAATATATGTTGTAGGGTAGAGACCACTTAGTGTCAGGTTCAACGGATTTTATCCAACGCTCCTTAGTTCTTGAGAAACCGGTGTGTGTGTGTGTGTGGGGGGGGGGGGGGGTCTAATAGTCGTACGCAAGTTAAATACTTACTTTTTAACCCAAAAGATAGGTTGGTCGTAGCTCAGTTGATAAGGCGTTTGCCGGCTGATCTGCGGGCCCGGGCTCGATACCTGAATGCGCTACGGTTTTTTTTTTTTTCTCATTTTTGTTTTATAAATATACTTGTAATTATAATTTAATAATTTCAATTAAAAATTTTAATAACATACATTAATTTTATTGCTAACAAACTTAAATTTATACTTTTTTTATTTTTAAACTGTTATTTTTCATCCTTTAAAGAGGTTTAAAAAGAAATTGAATCCATTATTGAATGATAAAAATTCCAAAATCGTGACAAAATCTGTTGTGGCTCCATCTAGTTATGATAAAATAAAAAAAAATATTCAAATAAAATAAAAATAAAAGCAAAAAGAAGATAAAGGTGAAAGCAAAATAATTGAAATCGCAAGCATGCGTATTACAAATTTAAAAATCTTTAATATGCAAAAAATCGGTTGTAATTTAATTCTGATGCTAATTTTTAATATAATTATGCTTGTTTATTTAAAACAGAATAATAGTATTATCGCATTGACTTCATTTGTTAAAGCAATACGTAAATGATGTTTCTTTAAAATCACCAATTGACACAATTGCTCAATACCATTGCATCGATAAAGGATATATAAAATACATTTTAAAAGTGATTAAAAAAAATAATAGTTTTATGATGTTTTATTACAACTATTTAGTTAAAAGTAAAAAATTAAATAGATTAAAATTATAATTGATATGCAATATTATAAATTTTAATTGCCAATCAGATTATTAAGTTATACTTACAAGTATATTTATAGAACCAAAAATGAGAAAAAAGTAGCGAATTCAGGTATCGAACCCGGGCCCGCGGATCAGTCGGTAAACGCCATACCAACTGAGCTACGACCAACCTTTCATTTCGGTTGCAAAGTAAATATTTAAGTTGTGTACGACTATTACCCCCCCCCCCCCCGGTTTCTCAAGAACTAAGGAACGTTGGATAAAATACGTTGAACCTGACACTAAGGTGTCTCTACCCTACAACATATATTAAAATAATCAAAATCTGTTATTAACAAGGTTGGCGCTCTACTTGATAGATCATGTAACATTTCCCAACGCATTGAGAATAATGTAAGAAAATTACACAGTTTATTAAGCTGAAAGATGATATCTAAATAAACGATTCGGAAAACGATAACGCATTTAAAAAGCCAATTTCTGCAATTACCATCAATCGTCTAAAAAATATCCGATTTTTTGCGTGCAGCCCTGTATATGATCTATAGATTTTTATGCATACTGCATAGTTTGCTAAAAGTTGATTCAGTTAAACGCATAACACAGTTGAAAAGTGCCGTTTAAAACTTTCCGTCAATAAACGAAAATGTACTTGAGATCTTTTGTTTAGCCCTCTATATAATCTATAAAATTTATATACACGAAGGAAATATGATAAAAATATACATTTAAAAATACGTATCACAATTGAAAACGTACTTCCAGCAATTATTGTTTCATAGTAATTCCATAGTAAACCCCAAAATCTATATGACAAACTAAGATTGTAAACACTTTTCAACTATGGCAACTATTGTTTCAACTATTACACCTTCATAAAGCTAAAAACATGCATTTTAAAATTTTCAGCGTCATCCTTAATTTGTAACGATAATCTTATTTTATTGTAATAGCATCAATATTCGAGTAATATAAGCGTATATAATCAATAAAACAACTTGTGTAGACTGAATTAATCTGCAAAAGAGAAAAATAAAACCTCTCTTTTAACTCTGTAAGCGTATCCAAAATATATTCATATAAAGTGGATATAAATATTCGCACATGCAAACTTCGAACTTCAGTACAAGAAACAGAATGTAGCATGCACATCGAAGTTCATTTTTTCGCCATAGCACGTGGCTACAGGGTTTGGCGTCAAGCGCGGTGGGACGTTGAGTGTTTGTGAATTTGCGCCACGGTACGGGCCGAAAACTGCCGAAAGTTGACACAAACTGTAATAATTGCAACAGAAAGTTCCTTGAAGGATTTTTTTTAAATATTTTTTATCAGATATTGAAAACGGTTTGTTTACTGCCAACTTACACACAACTAGTGTTATATTTCGGCTAATAGATCCCTGGCTAGAGGGCGCTGAAGGCTTCTCGTAATTTTAATGTTATGCTGTATGTGATGAGTATTGGAAATTTCATAATCTAAATTCGTACAAACTGCGTAAAGTAACTTAGTTATTAACCTTACTAAAATATAAATTAATATAAAATTATAAATACGTATAGAATAAATATATAAAAATATAATATATTAAAAATTTATTTCCTCGAAAATGGGAAACTTTAGAATTTTTTAAAAGGTTATATCTTTAAGAAAAACATAAATCAAATTTAAAATGGTTCCTCAGCTGGCTGGAATAAATCGATAGAATGTAAAAGTATACCAAATATTCGTAGGCAATTTTCTTTTTCAAGTACGAGTGCATTAAATTACCAATTTTGCTTGATTGGTTTATAAATCTGAATCCAAGTGTCATAGTGCATCATCGCGTCTGACTGATACGCATAAGGTCTAGAGATCGACACCTACACAAAGTTCACTAATACTTTTATTTCTTCTGGATGTATGAAATGAATAGCAAGCTTCGTTGGGAACTAAACATTGAATGTCTGGCGTTAGGGTGACTACTTTACCAGGACATAAGAATATATAGTCCCTCAGGGCCCATGGTTAAGTTGACAGGTTGGACACCGTAGGCCCTGATTAGTAATGGAGATTAATGCCGCAAGTTTATTTTTTTGG
This sequence comes from Maratus speciosus, assembly GCA_963932465.1. Classification (NCBI taxonomy): domain Eukaryota; kingdom Metazoa; phylum Arthropoda; class Arachnida; order Araneae; family Salticidae; genus Maratus; species Maratus speciosus. The sequence goes on from OZ010792.1 coordinate 52,629,583, forward strand.
TCACAGGCTATGAAAGCGAGAGAGATAATGTGCCCGAAGGTTCTGTATATACGTACGTATGTATGCATGTAACGCCATAACTCTTTATAGAATTATCCGATTTGCTTCAAATTTTGGATGTAGGTCCATTCTGAAAATGCGTTTTCCTAGTTTTTGGGGTTCATTTGTTAACTTTAAAGGGTGTAACAGGGGTAAAATCCCCCCTTAATTTAGATAAATTGGTTTTTCATGCAGAGTTATCGGATTTGCTTCAAATTTGGTATACCGGTTTATTCTGATAAGGCACTTACCTGAGTAGATATGAAGGATCATTGGTTAAGTATAAAGGGGGAGGGAACGGGAGGCTAATCCCCCGCCCTTAATGTAGATAAATCTCACGATCACCCCCCCACCACACACACACACGCCACTTAATTTAGCTAAATGGGATTTTTTTGTGGATTTCTATATTTTTCAAGGGCCATAATTCTTTGAAATAAGAATATAATATAAAATCAGTGTAAATGGCCTGTGAGCTCAAAGCCCTAGATTTAACTGGGCATTTTTCTTTTTATTTATCTTTAGATTAACAAACCTGTATACCCAGAAATAAAACATATGCAAAATTGAAATGGTACCTTCGTTCACTCTGTGTGAAAAAATAGTAAAATTTCAAAATAAAATACCAAAAATGAAAAAAAAAATGGGTAAAAGTTTACCCATAGTGAAGGATTTGTTTTGTAATTAAATAAAACCTAAATATTATATAATGCTGGATAGATGTCATTACCAATAGAAATAATTATTGTGAAAAAATATCAGACGATCTTGAATGTTCAATATTAAAAAAAGACCAACTGTATAGTTTTGTCAGCTTTAGTCCATCTGTGTTTTATCACAATAAGCGACATCATTTTTGAAAATCGATATATAAAATTTTCTAATATATGTTATCAACGCAGCTGGTACCATTCTCTGCCAGAATTCCATTTATTGTAATGACATCGATAGCATTTGTCCGCTCTTTTGTAATTAAAAATTAATAAAATAGTTATTGTTTTTTAAGAAAAACATGCATTAAATAATGTATAGTGAATAAAATATTCAATAATTCCGATTTTTATTTTTTATTTATTTTTTTTTCTTATATGTTTTGAGCACTGAAGAAGTGTGATTAATAAACGTTGTAAAGAATGAATTTCAATTTATATATATTAATCAGCATGTTAGTTGTGTAGGGAAAAATTACATAGATTCTGGCAAACTACAATTTATGTATATATGTCTCATGCTGTACACACATATATATGTATATAAGTATATCGTAAGGTGATTGAGAAATCCGGCTCTTTGCAAACAGTGTGGAGGAAAGTGTCACGTGACATGATGCAGGTAATGGTGGTGGTGGTGCTGGTTAGTATGTGGTACCATGGTGGGGATAAGGGTTATTGGAGGATTATCAGCCTTATCCCAATAAGCCTGCTATTTTACATGCTTTTAGCAAACAGCAATTAGCAAATTGTAATGGACAATTGGCAGCTTTATGTATTAAAAAAATTTGCATGGCTTTTGCATAGTAGCCTTATGCATAACGCAAAAGCAATCAATTGACGAGACACTAAAAATGTCTCTAAATTTAAAACAATAAAAATCTGCTTCACTATGGCTTTTTATTGACATATGTGCCGAGAAGAGGCCAGAAAGCAATACAAATTTCATTTCATCAAGTTATTTAACAAGTGGAATTTATTATTGGTAAAACGTATGCTTTAAGTGCATAGATTAAAAAAAATAATCTTTCATCGTGATGAGTGTTGGACATTATCATAGTCTTTAATTTCTATTTCATGAACGTACTTAATTGTTCTTTATAGTTTGTTTCTGTAAGTGTTTATCTGCGTAAAGTAATCTACTAAACATCCCTAGTTGGTATTCTAAACTCTATTTAAAATTTAGAACATTATATTTATTATTTAGGTTAAGCAATATATTGGGTTGGCCCATAAGTCCGGTTGTCTTTTTTTAAGCGAAAATTTTCAATGAAAAATAAAATAATATATAATATTTCAATGATAAATAAAATAATATTTTGGCAATCCGTTTTACATTATTCGATAGAGAATTACTTGCTCTACAAAATAATTTGTTTAGTTTTTTATGCTGATATTTTTTATGTTTTCTCAAGTCATTATAATGGAGTGTCAAGTCGACAAAAAAGAGCAATTTCGACACCTTCTGCTTATTGCGCTTAATCGAGGTGCCAAAGTCACAGAAGCTGCTCAAGAGATTTGTGATGTGTATGACAAAGAAGCGATGCCTCATAGGACGGCTCAAAATTGGTTTAAGCGATTCAAAGACAGCAATTAGAAGTTCGAAGACATGCATCGCACCGGAAGCATCGCTCAGTTCGATGAGGAGCGATTGAATGAGCTTATTCGTAAAGATCCCTGCCAAACGACGGGGTAATTGGCAAGTATAGTGGAATGCTTCATGTAGTAGTGGAATGTAGCATAGAGCGTCCCCTTCATTCGATGTGAAAGATTCAAAAGTTTGGCGCATGGATTCCACATGGTTTGAACAAGAACAACAAAAATCAACGAGCCACGATCTCCGCCGGTTTGCTAGCCCATCAACGGTCAACTGATGGGCACAAGCAGCGATTCCTCTACCGACTTGTTCCCGGCGATGAAAAAGGGTGTCTGTACGTCAATATGAAGTAGTGCAAAGAATTGCTTAGCCCCGAAAAACGGGCAACACCGCGTGCAAAAGAAGATCTTCACCCGCGCAAAAATCTTGTTGGACGTTGGGAAGAAGTTGTAAACAGCAAAAGAGAATACATTATTGATTGATTTCTTGTTCATTTCTTTTTTTATTTTATGACTTCATTTGAGTGTATTATTTAAGTTTATTACTTAATTTATGAGCCTGCTTGATTGTCCTTTTTACCCGACTGAAAAGAAGGGTTATGTGTTTCACGCGTATCTGTAAATGAGGATTTCTTTATACCTTCGAAATAACTCGACGGCTGGATAGATTTTAGAGAATGAGGTCTCTATCAATTCGTCTTAAATACCCCATGGTTATAGGCTATGTTTTTATTTTATAAATTCAAAATGGCGGCCGTAAAATACAAAATGGCGGTAGAGACGAAGAAAAAAATTACGCACCCTATTGATTGGCATATCATTGGACAGGTCTTTCAAAATGAAGACGATGTTTCATTGACTATTTTACAGTCAGAAGCTCCGTCAAAATATTATACAACCTGGAAGTTGTGTATGTAGGATCTCTAGTTTTACTGCAACTATAACCATCATAGATATCTATAGACCTTATCAAAACAGTGTTTATAGATAGGAACTAACAATTAAACACAATTTAAAAGTCATCAATACAATAAATAAAAAAAAAATAGGTAAGCAATATAAATAAGTAACATAAAAAAATATTTTAAGTCAATTCCTACTTAGGTCAATAAGAGAATTTTTTTTCTCCCATTCTTCTTTTCTCTTGAGTGGCGCTTGATGCCTTGATCAAGAAGAGGGCTCTCGCGGTCTTAAAATACCTTGATTAAGAATAGGACTCTCTCGATTATTGAAAATTAATTAATTACTTAATATTTGAAAAAAACTGGATTAACATCAAGTGTCATACACTACAAGTTAAAAAAATTATTTGAGCTTGATTGGATGAATAATAAGTATTTTATTAACGATTGAAAATTTGAACAAGATATATATAGCGAGAGTGTGAACTAATAGTAGGAATTGAAAAAAACATAGTTTCACATTGATGAGAAATAATTAATTAGTTCGCTTTTTACGCAGTCGGATTTTTTGATTTTTTAAATTTAATTGTTTATTAGCTTATTTCTATGAGTGTTTGTCACCCTAACGTAATCTACTAATCTTCGTGATTGTTATTTTAAACTCTATCTAGCGTATTTTGAGATGTAATAGCTTCAAGTTTAATAATGCTATGATATTTATAAATGTGCTTTGCATTTTGTGAACAGGAAGAAGCCACTAGTTAAATTGCGATGAATATATACAAAAGAAAATTCCTTTCCTCAATTTATTTAACAAGTTATTTTTTTCAAAAAATGAGCATCATATCGATTTGATACGTACATTTTTCCTCTCTCTTTATACTTTTTTGCTTCTAGAATTATTGAAATTAAACCAAAATGCAATGTTTTAATCGTTAAAAACTTTTATGAAGTAAAAACACGCAGCAAGAAAAAAAAATCAAAATTGAAAATCGTTTAAATTCACCCAATATTTCTGCGATACACTGGTTTCATTTGAAGAACTATATTTTTATTATAATACTGGTTTTGCTAAAAGGCCCTCACAAGTTTTTGAATTTAATATAAATACAACTATTTGAAGCCCCGGGTCGCTTTTTGATAAAATGTTTATAATAATCACAGAGAATATTTTATAAGCATATTTCATTCTATGTTTTGTTTTATTTCTATAAGTGCACATGTCTCACTCAAATAATCTACTAAATTTCATGATTCTTATTCTAAAATCTGTTATGCAGTAAAGGATATTTAGATAATGAAATAGCATCAGTTTTTTTAGCAATCAGAATTGTCTTTGGAATATGTGTCACAGTTACACATGTGCTCATTCTGCTGAAGATATTACAGTTACAATATTGTACAGTTAATATTGTTTATTACAATTGATATAGACAGCAAATAGCTCTTTTGCTACTAAAACAGAAGAGAATCTGTAGTGTCTTTGAAAAAAAAAAACTTCTGAAGTGTCTTGCTCTAACTGGATTAGTTGACATTTTTCGTGCTGTATCTTGGGAATATTTTTATTAAAATATAAAAATTGCAATTTTAAATAGTTATTTTAAAATTATTTTATTCGATAAATTTATCGTTTATTTAAACTAGCTTATTTAACATCTTTGCTAGCAGGGTCCACACAAGTGGACCTCTATTCGTTTCTTCTTAAAAATTAAACTCTTCAATCATTTTAACACTGTCCAACAAAGTTGAAATGTGTTATCGACATCGATTTGTCTGTCCGTCTGACCGTCTATCCACGCTCTGTCATAAATATACTCGGATCACCCTGACATTTTAGGATGTTATTGGCGTTTAGCCTTACATGAACAATATTTCAAATGAAGGTTCTTGTAGGTTTAGTTTATTTACAAGGACAGTCAAAGTATTTCGTTGCATTACGGCCAATGGGTAAAAATCGTTTCAAATGAATTTTAAAGATGTTCAAACATAACTTTCCTTTCATAACCCATAAACAACATAAACATAACCCTTTCAAACATAATAAAATTCATATGCATTTACGAAGTGCACAAAAATATGCATTCTGTAGCATATGCGGTCCAAAGAATAGTTACTAAACATTTACAGGGCCACACAAAAGAATTCCATTACATAATGGTATAGGGGAAATTGTTTGCGGCGTATTTTAAGTATGCAATTTCATATATAATGAAACTGATATACGTCGGTGAGGCCTAATGTAAGTTATTTCATGCATAATACGAAGAGCATAGCAGGGACACACAAAAGATTTCAGACAAGTATATTCCATCAGAAGTACTCTATATTAGCGATGATGGCAGGAAATGCATTTTTATTTATAATATGCGCTTCTAAGTTTCGCTATATTTATGCATTATTATAATGTGTATAAAAGCTATAGTTCATATACAGGGCTATACAAAAGAATTTGTAAATGTTACTGAGTATGAGCATAAATTGCTGAAAGGTGGTTTTTAAATGTGTTATACATTTTTACGCTGAACTGCATTTAGTTAGCTAAGAAATGTTTGTAGAATATAGATAAAAGGATATACAGGGATACGCAAAGAATTGGATACATGCTGATCCATAGATGATAAATTCTGAAAATTTGATTTCAGTAGTTCTAAGAGTGATTTAGTTTGAATTAAATTTTAGCTAATTAGTGGCGTGTAATAAAGTTACTAGGTAAACTACAGGACTGAACAAAAATATTCAAGTATGTTTACATCTATTAGTATGATTTACTGAAGTAGAAATTTCAACCTATTATGCCTTTTCTTGCTAAACTAAATTTTCCCATTATATAGTCTATATATCAGCTTACAGATCAAATACAGGACACTTCAAATGAAGTGGAATACATATTTGGCTATGGTAGATAACTGCTTAAATCAGATTTTCAAATGTTTTATTTGTTTTCTAAAATGTTTACTTAATTATAATATTTACGTCATTTCCCTAAATAACGAAGTTTTGTTAAATATTTGAGAAAATATTGGAAAGTGTTAAATAATCTATGCTTAACGCATGATTTTTCTTTCTTGTTACATTTTAACCTCACTTCGAAATAACCGAATGTTTTTGGCTTTAAAAGAAACTCAATAAATCTCAAGCTCTATGCCGATTTAATCATAAAATAAATTTTATTTCCATCTGAATTTGCAAGTGGCCAAGAAAGTGAGAAATTTTCACAAGAATTTAATTTAAATCCTTTACTATATAATTTTTTGAATGCTTGTAAATCATTCACTTGTTTAAAAGCCCTTAGATTTGTAATTGTGTGAATAAGTCCGGGATAATTAGATTGATATTTTAAGAGATTTGTAATTTTAGATCCATATTTATGAATATAAATTACATGTCTCTTAAAAGATCAATTTCAGAAAATTTATTTTTTCTGTCCTATATGATGTCATTTTGTTCGTAAAACAACAATAAACTAGTTTTTGTAGCATTATTTTAGTTTCGGGACTGACGAGGTTAAACTACTAGTTTAAAACTAGCTTTTTGGAATTGTAAGTAACATCAATAGCAATTGAAGAACAGTTACATAAAACAGTGAAAAATCTTTTTCTTAATTATTCCAAAATTTCTCTATATATCTGGTATATATTTTTTTTAATTCTTAAATGCATCTATCAAAGAAAAACTGTGTATGATTTATTTTATTATTTTTACACATTATTATTATTCAAAATTTCATACATTTAAACAAGCATAGTTTATTGTCAATTTTAATTTCCTTCCTAAAATTAACGTTTCGAAAAAAATACAAATGCGCGAAACGTTAACTACTGGTATTAACTTCATATTTGTTGTTTAAGATTTTTTGGGATTCCCTGTTACTCCAGGTTACTTAATGGGACTCAACCTGTCATTTGGATTTTTTAAAAATGACCAAAATTTTGAATTTCATATTTTTATTATAAAATCTGCCTTAATATTTTTTAGCATTATGCCCAAACTTCGAAACGATTCAATAAATAATAAAAGAGATAAATTTCAGTCAAAAAGATGAAATTTGATCTTATTTAAATGTAAGTGAAATGTCTAAACTCATTTTTCTCGGTTAGCAATTTTCTATATTTTCATTTAAATCGAAATGCTGGGGCATCTAGCAAATTATTTAAAAATTTAAAAAAGTATCTTTAGACCCTTTCGTGGGAAAATTACATATCGGATTTTTTTTATGTTTTTAACCTTAAAAAAAATATAAAGTAGAAAACATGCTTTCCCATGTTTTTTTCATATACATTCACTAATTATTTTCTTTTCTGCTGTTCTAATTGACTAATTAATATGAAGTAAAAAACATGCTTTCCCAAGTTTTTTCCAGATACATTCACCAATTATTTTCATTTCTGTGATCTAATTGACTAATTAAAAATCCGATAATTAGATTTTTAGAAAAAAAAGTACTCTGAATAAAGGATGATTTTTTTTCCAAATATGACAAAGAAGAAGCAATTATAAAATTATTAATTTTTAAAAAAAAATCCTTTAAAAAAAGTTATTGCTATATTGAAAATTTAACACTTTTTATTATCTATTATGACTATGCTTTATTCAAAAATGAACCTAAAAATATCATATAGATTCTGGTTACAAAATAATTTTTGGGGGTATAGATTCTTCTTAACAATTTATGGTTTATAAAAGTCCCTTTCAATATATGTCACGAGCACAAATAAGGTCCTTTTCCTTCTGAACGTTTTATATCAGTGACAGGGATAATAAATGTTTGCTCTCCTGCCACTAAAAAGGAAGATACTCTCGATTTTACCGACAAGAGAATTTCATAATAAATATTTTACAGTGATATGATTATGTAATAGTTATTATTTTGGTCATTTAAAATTTAACAAATGATTTCATATATTTAAAAGATAAGATTTAACTTTTTGTCTTTCCCAAAAGAAAACCAATAATGTTGGCCATTCAAAAGAATCAATGTTGTAAAATTAGTGCATTCATCTAAAATATTTTTTATGAAATAACGTTATTGATTAAACGTTTTTTTTAGATATAAAATATTTTCAAGGAATGGAAAAATAAAGAAATTTTCATCAATTATTAACAACGAAAAAATGAATATTCATTGATAAAACGCGGTAAAAGCTAAACATAAAATTACACTATGTGCAAAATACTTCAAAATATGACACAAATATTTAAAAAAGATGTTAAATTACTTTAATTCTCTTTAGTACATTCAACTATAAACACAGCCTTCGTCAGAGAATACAAAAATACTTATATTAACATCTTAGATTTCAAATTTCAAGTACTTGATGTCGAGAGGAGTGAAAGTGAAAGTCAATTTTTAGATCCGGAAAACATTGGGAAAATAAAACATGCATACAGAGGGTAGACGAATATTACTTGTTATATGATTCTTTAAGCAAACTGAACCAAATTCTCGGTTTGATGTAATATAGAACGTCATTACAAACAGTATTTTCGTTAGTAATAATTCTTATTGATTCGCAGATAATTAAACGATCACGATCAAGAAACATTTCACCTTGTTAACAAAGAAGAAACCAGTTTTATAATTTATCATATGCCACACGCTTTTGTCTGCTTATCTGTTCAGTGTGTCATATGCCTTATATAAAAGTTGAACGGAGCAAATATGTAGCTGAAAAGTGATGTACTTTCAAAAGGAATGGTGTTTTCAGACTTATTTACTTTCCCGTAAACTGAGTGCCCAAGTATTAAGTTTGATAATTTTTTTTATTAGCATTACGTCAAGAAATGACAACTCGTTATTCTTTTCTATTTCGATGGTACATTTTATGTTAGGATCCATATTATTTATTCTGTTAATAAATGCTCTGTATTCTCTTTTTTATTACCTTCCGTATTATTTTGTATTCTCTGGCGAAGGCTGTGTTTATAGCTGAAAGTACTAAGCAGAATTAAAGTAATTTAACATCTTTTTAAATATTTTTGTCATCTTTTTAAGTATTTTGCACACAGTATAATTTTATGTTTAACTTTTTAGATATGGATTTAGTATTCTATTTATTTATTTGCTGGTGTTATTATTTTTTTTTTATCGTTTTAATGTTCTAAAAATGTAAACATGTCAATTTTGATCATGTTTTATATCAATACTGCCAATATTATTTAAGGTATGGATAATGTGTCGAAGATTTAGGTAGTATGAGCAATAATAGATCGACATTGTTTAGGAGGGAGATCGCCTTCAGCAGCTCGATAGTGCGTGATTTTAACGCAGTATTAAAAAAAAAATAGAGCTGTAAATATTTTTTGAAATTAAATTTTTTTTTCAATTAATTGTAACAAATCTTTGTTTACGTATTCCTTTAAATAATTTTAACGATACGTAATTAGAATTTAGTTTAATTAAGACAGACTAATTGAGGATTTTCAATTACATACATGTGTTGCGAGCAGGATTACAAAAAAATATATTCAATATATCCACTTAATATTATATATATATATATATATATATATATACTCTTACAATCTTGTGCTTTAACTTCAACTTTATATAATAATCTAGTTTACAGATGACAATATTTTTTTCATGTCATTAAACCATAAAACGAAAAATCTACGATAAAATTTCAATAAAAATAAAAATAAAATGAATATATTACAGGTACTTACTTAAAAGTAGGTAGAGGTTATAAAGATATGTAAAATACAATATATTCTAAAATTTTAAGTTTCTAGTTACTTAGTTTATGAAACATGATTCGCGCAAAGTCAAAAATATGCGATTTGAGAAAATTGATTATGAAGTCCAAATTTAGCTTCATTTGGATAAGTATCGCTCCATATATTTTACCATAAAACCGGTTTTCATTGCAGTATCGTAATACATATATATATTTTTAGGTAGCATATTATTCTGCATAATAAACAACAACAAAAATTTGACTTTATGAAAAGTTTTATGGTGATCTCCGTCCTTTAATTACCTTTATATAATATGAATTTGCCAGTTATAAATGGAAAAAAAAAACGGAATTAAAATTAACATTTTAGACGCGATCTTTATACAAACGTTCAAGCAAAGTTCATTCTTAAGGGGTCTCAGGACTCTTAAAGCTTTAAAATTTTCGAAAAGTTAATTCTTTTGGATGTTAAACTTCTATCTTTTCTGAACATTTTGATATAATTGTTATCTTGAAATTCCCATTAGAACAGAAGTCATGGCTTTTAAAATTATACCCGCTGAACAGCTGAAACTGCGTTTCCGAAACTTTGAAGCCATTTTTCTCCAAACGACGTTTTTGGGCATAACGCGCACGATATCTTAAAAACTTCTGAATATTTTTTCATGAAATTTTCAAAACGTATGTTTCATATTAGTCTGTATAAACTGAACCTAAAATTTCTTTTTTATTGAAAAAAGAAAATTTTCTTTTAGGTGATTATATTGTTGAAATTTTCTAAAATTTGCATTAGCTAATTACAAATTTGCATAAAAAATATAAAAATGCTTTAAATACAAAATTATTTAGGTTCAGTATAATTATTAGAATGTGAGGTACAAGTAGGCACCAAAAATTTCATTCAGGTTGCAAAATTTATTTTGTAATCGTGCGCGTAATCTGTTCTGTCGATTTTCTACTCGCCAAATGTCTGATGGTTTAGAGCCCCCTGTAAATTAGCTAATTTACCCCTGTAGCTAATTTTGCATCTTGGAATTTTTTAAATATTTGAAATGAAAAAACATTCTTATATATTTCATTCCTAATTAAAATTGTGTCTTAAAATCAAATACATTTTAAGATAAGATTTTGAAAATGGTCTTTTTTTTTTCTTTTTTTCCCAATTTTAGGAGTCTTGAGACCCTTTAAAAACACAGTATAAAATTCATTTTAATTGTGGAAGTCCACTCATTTCAATGATTATCGTTCTGACCACAAAATGAGATGTTTGTGCCGATGTTAGCAGGTTTAATGAGACAGTGGATGATAATTTTTTTTTCTTCATAGAGATATGAAATTTTGTGGAAATATACATTTCACCGTAAGTATATAGAACACCTTAAAATAAATTTCTAATTTTGTTTAATTTACCCCTGTAGCTAATTTTGCATCTTGGAATTTTTTAAATATTTGAAATGAAAAAACATTCTTATATATTTCATTCCTAATTAAAATTGTGTCTTAAAATCAAATACATTTTAAGATAAGATTTTGAAAATGGTCTTTTTTTTTCTTTTTTTCCCAATTTTAGGAGTCTTGAGACCCTTTAAAAACACAGTATAAAATTCATTTTAATTGTGGAAGTCCACTCATTTCAATGATTATCGTTCTGACCACAAAATGAGATGTTTGTGCCGATGTTAGCAGGTTTAATGAGACAGTGGATGATAATTTTTTTTTCTTCATAGAGATATGAAATTTTGTGGAAATATACATTTCACCGTAAGTATATAGAACACCTTAAAATAAATTTCTAATTTTGTTATAATTTTAAGATTTTTTAAAAAAATTAAATTTTAAACAGAAATTTTAAAAGGCTCCCTGTATCATAATTTTTAGACATATCCTCAATTTTGTATTCTAATCACTTAAAACTCTATTACAAACAAATCTGTGTATCAAATTTTTAATGCCTTGAATAGTTAATTTTTTAGAGTTTTGTTTTCTGAATTCGATATCGATTCATCAAAATTTTGGCTTTTAATAATTTAAAAATCATTTTTAAATATCTTAATGATATCGAATTTTACAATGCATGCACAGCTTCTTTCTAAGTAATATCAGGATTCTTTCTTATCAATTTGCTAAATTTTGATAAAAAAATATGACGCATGAAGCATTTCAAATACATAAAAACGCTGAAAAATAAGATTTGAGAAAAACAGATTTAAAGTATATGAAAGAGCCAAAAAATCGTTCAAAAGTAAAATTCAAACACTTGTAACTTTGCGAAAAGTAATCGTATTTGCATGCGTTTACATAAAAATGGTTCAGAAGAAACTGGCGAATAATAGTATGTACAAAAATAATTTTCGATTTAAGAATCGATTTCTACTCAAACAAAGGTCCACGGTCCCTTTAATTGCAGCGCGGTCGAAGCGTGGTGGCTGCAAGATTTCCATGTTTTACTCCTACTTTCACAATATTTCTGGAATACCGTTATAAATTAAGGAATCCTTCACACAGCAGTATGTCTAAAAGCGGTTATTACAGTCCAGGAGAAGGTGAGATTGAAAGCCCCGTCATCGCAGAATTATTAAAAAGCTGTAATCATTTATCATTTTCCAAGAAAGCCGACACTCTTGACCAGTATCGAGACGTGAAATAAAGTAACCACGGGTAAAATTCAAAGCAGAAAAAAAAAAAAAAAAGATGTGAAATTTTATAACCTGACGCCTCCTTACAGTAGGTATGATAGTCCTTTCCGACCGGATGAAGTTTGTTATACCAATTTCTTCCCGAAATAGCACAACATTTTCTATAAAATACTCCAAGAGTGATCAAAATCCGCGATGATGTAAAACAATATAGCTTTTTAATAATGATTAATTTAATTAAAGCTATTTTTGGCTTGTCAAACCTAGTCATATTTAGCTAATTTTGCTCGTATGACTTTTTACTATCAATTTACATACACACACACACACACACACACAAAAAAAATCAATTCTGCGATAAGGGGGTTTTTGGTGTCACCGGCTCCCGGATTATTAATAAAATCCCTGCCCCATTATATTTATTTATTGAACAATTTAAGTTTCTTACATGTAACATTTTTGCACTGAATAAAAAATAATACATTTTACATCAATTTTATTGTCATAACATAAAGAGATATTTTTTTTTAAAAAATTATAAAGAATATCACATTGTTCGTTTTAAGTCTTTAATCCCAAGTTTGTCTTAAATAATCCACTAAAATTTCTCAACTATATTTGACATTAAACTACTTTTGGATTCGCCGTCACTTTATATTGACAAACACATAAAGATTTCTGAAAGTTATTTCCAATGTGTGTCACGGACACAGATGGGATTGTTGATAAAGGATATTTTATATTGCGGAGACATTGATAGCAAATGTTTGATTTTCATTCATGATATGAGAATCTGTTTTAGTATTAAATAAATTCCATGAATGATTTTAGTGTTACAAGTTTAGCTAATACTTATCATTATCTTTTGCTAATATGTACAATAAATTTTAGGTGTTTAGTTACATGTAAAAAAGCCCTTAGTTGTGATTTGTTAAACTGAATCGTGATATAGTATCCTAATTATACGTATTTTGAAAATCATGAATATGCAATCAAAGATACTTTAAGTCTATAAGTATAGAATAACCTTTGTGCGAATTGTAATAAAAAGCTAAAGTCTTAAACAACGATTTTTACGCACAAATAACGTACAGAACGATAAAAAGACTCATACAATCGTTTCGGGAATTCCAAGATCCCCTATAATTTTTTAAATTTTAATTTTCAAAATAGAAAAATTATACATGGTCAAATCTTAAGTAACATATTCTTTCAATTATAATAATGGTTCAGCGACCTTTCTTAAGAAAATGAGATTCAAACTGAATCTCCTTTTTTTTATCATATTCCAATGGAAATGATATCAAAAACACGAAATCTTCAGAATTAGTCAACAGTTATTATATATAAAATATATGCTTATTTACTTTCACATTGTTTCTCGAAATCTGTGTTGCTTTGACCTTCAGTTTCAGCTCCAAATTTCAATTCGTGCAGTCCAAAATCAGCAATTTTCACAACCCAGCGACTGTCAACTAAACATTTTGACGATTTGAGGTTTCCATGAGAACGAAGAGGACTGTCGTGAAGATATGTCATTCCCTTGATAAAAAATAAATAAATAAATAAATAACACCATTGTTTTGTAAACAATTTAAAGAGTTCAAGCTAACATACATTAATCATAAGAAATGTTTTCTACTTTAAATTAACGCAAAAGAAAGCATTAATACTTATATTTTTTGAACTATTCTGACAGTTAACTGAATCTCCTCATTTCAATTTTTACCAAAGTTTCAGGTGTCGTTCAAGTTGAGGTTCTACTCTTATTAAAGGAGGGAAGGTACTGCGAATGAATCTATGTCTGTTCGCATGTCTTCGTGATTTTCTTTCAAATTGTGTAGTGAAACTATGTAAATTCGGGTTATGTTCCCTTAGAAAGATATTATGGAAGGCAATCGTTCACGCACCTTTAAAAATTATATTAAATATAACTTATGTTAGAACACATTGCCCATAGGTTTCTGAAATATGCTAATAATTTTAATCTGCCACGAGGACACGTGAGCCTAATTTAATATTATCTAAATTTAAAATAATATATATTTTTTAAAGGATTAAAAATGGTCGTTGATTTTACATATATATTAACGTTGGCCGTTTTGGCTTGCTAAAGTAATTTTTATCTTATCTATCGTTCTTTTTTCCACATTTTGTGTTATGTTCTTGCCTTCCTGACAAGGTGTATTTATGGGGTGATTACAACACTGCAAACTGTCTCGATCTTCTGCATTAAGGAACGTATACCAAATCCCTGAAATATTTGTATTTAAAGTTTTCAGGGATTTTGTCTTTAAATTAGAATAAACTGAGACGTAAAAAGGTCCTGCGGGCGCACAAGTGGCTTTGCCTCAGGATCCGATTAGTCGGGCTCTGGATTGGATTTTTACTATTATATATATATATATTTAGTATCCTATTGATTGATTATTATTTTTAATTGTTCAATTGGTTAGAACTACAGATCTATGTTACAAGAAGCTAATGGTTAACAATAAGAGTTCCACTTTTGAAAAATTAATTTTTCCACTAGTGTTTCAATCTTTCTTATTGTTTTGTTTGTATATTTCTTTAAAAATTTAATATTAGGTTTTTGATTTATTTTTTTCTCTAATATTTGATAAGTTCGCCTTAAATGGCTTTTACTATAATGATCGGCTTCTTTTTAACGTGTTAACAATATTGTTATTAATTATTTTGAATACATATATATCCTCCAAGATTTTTTTGTTTGTTTGTTTTTACTTCTTAAATATTATGTACATTTTCAGCTAATTCATATAAATAAAATAAATAAAACAAAAAGGATAATCAGAAATAAAGTTATAAATATTATTTTTTAAGTAGTTAAGTAGTGTTATTTTTAGAGTTATTTTTTTTTAATTGAAAGATGTTTACTGTAAATGGGTTAACAAAAAAAGAATGTTTTTTGAAACTGTGCATGAAAATATTAATTTTAATGAGATGTGCTATTAATGTGCTGATTTATATTTACAAGTAAAATGATTTCCTGCTGAAAAATCATTCAATAAATAGGACTAAAACTGAATTTTTTCATAAAAATTTGTAAATTTTTATTAAGAAATTTCCAATAAACATTTTCCTTATTTTTTAACGAAATTTAAATATCAATTGCAAAGTATGATGGCTAATGATAAAAACATACTTCTTCCTATTACAAATATACGCAATTGATGTATTGCTTTTACTTACTTTAATGTATTTAATTTGCGAGTGTCTGTATATATATCAAAGTAAGAAATTTAATTTTTTATGAGGGGTTGGTATAAATTGTATTTAGGAAGATCTTCCCCACGCTCTAGTATGTAAAGCCTATGAAAATCCATTATACAGCTCATATTCAAAATATTAAAATAATTACTTTTTTTTTACAAATTGAAAATGTCGTTTGGTAATTTAATGCCTTCTAATGTAAATATGGAAACGATATTTTTATCAAGAAGTTATTGTTGATTAAACTTATTTGTTATCTTAAAATTAATATAATTTTTGGAAAGATTAACTGAAAAAATCTATTTTGAAAAGTCAAAATATTAGAATATTTATTCAAGTGGTTCAAAATATTAGAATATTTCATATTAATTCACATTTAATTATCACCAATTCATAAATGGTGGCATCATTGATTAAATTTGGACGATTTTACTTAAAATCAATATTCTTTTTGTAGTTTGTTTGCTTTTTTGTCTTTAAATGGGTCGTGTGAGTGATATTCCTGAATCTATTAAACTTCGTATGGCTGATTTGTATCGGCAAGGTAAAAATCTATATTATATAGCTAATTATTTACATTGTTCGCAATCAAGCGTTAGTAAAATACTAAGTTAATATTAAAAAAATGAAAATTTCAAAATAATCGCCGAAATGGCGGCCGAAAACCAAAAACATCTGCTAGGGATGACAAGAAAATGAAGCGTATAGTTAAGAAAAACCATTTTAAAAGTGTGCGATTCTTGCACGGAAAATGGAAAGAAGAAGGAGTTGAAGTTTCTACATCGACAACATTAAGACATCTCCATAAATTTAAGTTTGAATCTCATGTATCGAAAAATAACTTCTCATGACTGCAAAGCAAAAGCGTATAAGATTGAATAGGTGTAAATCAAGACGTTTATGGAGCGAAAAAGACTGGAAAAATTTATTATTTAGCGATAAAAGCATGTTTTGTGTTTCATATGATAATCAAGGTATTCGAGTTTGGAGAATGAAGCAGAAAACATTTGATAAAGAATGCTCTAAACGTTCCGTAGAATTTTCTGCTAGTGTTATGATTTGGGGTTGCATGAGTGCAGAAGGACCTGGAAAGTTCTGCATCATCTACGAAAAGGTTAACTTTCAGATATATCAAGAAATTTTGGAATATTATATGATTCCATCATCAAAATATTTATTTAAAGATGATTTGATCTTTCAACAAGATTTAGTATCACCACATACCTCGGTGTCAATTAAGAATTGGTTCCGCCAACATAACATTACCATTTAATCCCATCTAAAACTTATGGTGTATAATAAAGAAAAAATTTCAAGAAAATCCTGCTTCAAGTAAAACTGAGTTAGTGGCACGTATAAAATCTATTTGGGCTAATATTGATAGAAATGTTTGTAAACACCTTGTATATAATATGCAAGGTCGATTGTACTCTGTTATGAAAGCTTAAGAGGTTGCTGTAAAATATTAACTGGCATTTACTTTATATTTTTACGGTAATATTGTTGCGTAAAATAAAATATTCTAATATTTTGAACAAATCTAAATTTTATTGTAATATTTTGATGCGTTTCAGATAGTTGTATACCTAATTTATTGTACTGTATTTTATATTTTATAAATGTTAAAATCTTATCTAAACATTCCAGATTTAATTTATAAGAAATTTAATTGCATTTACTAAGTATCAAAAATAAAAAAAAAATGAAAAATATTTTTTCCTTCTTACTTTTTCTTAATTATTCTAATATTTTGAATATGAGCTGTACTACGACAAGAGCGTGTAAAGGGTTGATATTATGAAATTTATAAAAATTCGGTGTCAGTCGTCTGTCGAACTTCTCTGTTTATATTTAGCACTGGAAATTTCCCAGATTACACAGATCACTAAATATCCACAAGTTTTGGTTGGGAAAAAATTGAAATTGTAATGGTTTTCTGGCCAGACCATGAAGAATTGTTTCCTTTAAGTTTTCCTTTAAGTTCCTTTAAGTTTAATGTTTCCTTTATCCTCAAATACAAAACGGATATCTTCTGACATGTTTTTAAATTCATTTTTGTTTGGAAACGCGTGGAATGGGCAGGAGTTCTTATTTAGAAACTATGTAATCAAAAGGCGTTTTGCACTTTTCAATAAAGGCAAAAGATCTTTCAGAAAATACTGTCAAAGTTTTCGATTTGGACCAACAAGAAAGGAGAAAAACTAGTCGTCACGTGCCCACAATCGTTTATAACTCGATAAGTAATTTAGTTATCAAAATATGGAAAACTCATTTCGTTTTAAATTCGCTTTAAAAGCCCATTTTATGCCTTTACGTCTAAAAATGGATCAGAAAATATGTCAAAATGTTTCTCGTTTCGAACAGGGGAATTGAAAACAACCTTAAGTACACAGAAACCGGGTTTTTTTTTTTTTTTTTTTTTTTTTTTTTTTACACATTCCGATGTAAAACAAATGTCATGTATGAAAGAAATATTTTATTTGTATACTTTTGGTTAATTTCAAGTACGTTTGTATCATCAACATATTAATAGCTATTGAACATGACATCTATTTTTTAATTTGTTCAGTGTTTTTATTACAAATATACATATACAGTAGACACTCGATTAACCGGGATCGGATTATCCGAGTTGCAGATTTACCTTGACGGTAACACTCTCACAGTTTTGGATGCAATTTATTATGTTGATGCTGAATGGAAATTAGTAAAAAGCACCACGGTTAAGAAATCATGGAAGAGAATTTTATCGGATGAAGAAAAGAAAATTTCTACGGCGGCAGTACTGACTTGCAGAGAAAAATCTTGGAAGATTTTTGAAAATTAAACTGTTCTGAAAATGTGGGCGAAAAAGCTGTGCAACAATGGATTAACGAAGATTCGAAATTGGAATAGTGATGGGCGATTCTGGAAAATTCAGGAATCGATTAAAATCGACATCGTATAAAACTGAATCGATCACAATAAGAATCGATTCCCAAATTCTAGAATCGATACTTGAATCGATATTTCGATAGTCACAGATTCGCACAGATAAGCTCAAAAATATTAATTTCAAAACTTAGCGAATCAGCAGAGCCGTAGCGACCACCTCCCATACCTCACATTTAGAGGGTAGACAAAGTCAGGGGCCCAGTCGTAAGCTATTACAGACCTTTGAGTCAAATAATAAAGTTTTTAACTTTTAAATTATTAGTTTTAAGATGTAATTTTACTAATATTGTAATTTAGATTTTATTTTAATTTATTTTTTAAGAAAGGTCTCGGTTATATACAAGTTGGAAATTGCGCGTCAAACGTGGCAAATGTGGTGGGCTCGTACAGTGCACTTCATAAGTGCATATCAATTTCATTCTGTTTGAAACTCTGTAACATCCTTAAAATGCACTTGAAATAATTTTTTCCATTGGCCGTAATGTAACGGAAAACTTTTGACTGTCCCTGTAATTAAATCATTGTGATTTTCTTCCAGCCTGAATTAAAATTTAAATTTTCAGGGACATAATTCACGTTGCCATAAGAACCGATTTAGTATTCTTACAATTTGAGTTTAATAATGTAACTGGCAAAGTTTATTAAAGTTCTTTTATTTAAAAAAAAAAAAAAAAAAAAAAAAAAAATCGTCGCTGCAAGACGTGAAAATTTAGTTTTCTCAGAAGAAATAAAAATCAGTTAATTTTACTGTCTTAGAAGGATAGTGGACGCACATGTATATTGCTTGGAAATCTTTAACATTATAGCTAGTAACTAGCGGGTTCCGCCTAATATGAAATCTCGAAGCGAACGAACCGCGAACCGGGTTCCCGCTGCCTACAGCATCGTATAGGTGTATCCCCCCCCCCCACTTTGCCCACCGGGCCGGAAAAACGCGCTTACCCCCCCCCCCCACCACCACCAATTTTTGACATTCATCATTTAAATTTTTTTATTATGTGTTATAAACTATCTTAAAATTTCAAACAAATCGCCCTGTTATATTTTCTAATTTTGTTCTGCCCCTCCTCTCTATCCGCCCCCCCCCCCGAAATGTGACGCGCCATTCTTTTTTATAATTTTTTATCATATATTATAAACAATCTTAAAGCTTAAAACAGATCGCATTGTTAGATTTTCTAATTTTAACAAAATCGCGTTATGTTGGTTCCAGATTCCACCACCAGGGTGCGCACTCTATTCCTAACAAAACTGTGAACGAAACTCCGTTAAACAACCTATCAGTAGATATATTACTCAAGAGTGTGGCAATCTTGATCAAAAATTTAAGCTATTTGCCGAAATTACTATACGGAAATAGTGGTAACTAAACTTTTGACTTTTTTATATTTAATAAGTAGCATTTATCTCAGGACTCCGTCAAAAACCCCACCTAAAACGGTAAGGAACGCTAAGGTTTAAAAAAAAATTCTAGCGGCCTTCCGCCCCCCCCCCCTCCTCCCGAAATTTTCGCACCATTCTTTTTTAAACTTTTTCTTATGTGTTATAAACTATCTTTAAAGTTTCGAACAGATCGCCTTGTTAGATTTTCTACTTTAAATGAAATCGCGGTCTGTTAGTTCTATATTCCACCACCAGGGAGCGCAGTCTATTCAAAACAAAAGTGTATCTAAACGAAACTCCTTTATACAACCTATCCGAAGATACATTAGTCTAGGGGGTGGTAGTCTTAAGCAAGAAGTCAAGATATTTGTGAAATTACTATTCGAAAATAGTGGTATGAACACTTATAAAATTTTTGATATTGAAAAAGTAGTAATTATCTCAGCCCGCCGTCAAAGAACCGCACGCTAAACGGTAGAAAACGTTAATGCTGCTATAAAAAATCACGTGACTGCCTTTTAAAAAAAAGCATTTAATAGAAATAAACCAATTAGTGAAATAATAATTAATATCTCAGCTTGTAATTAAAATAATATTTTTTCGAATTTCTGAAAGGAGAATTTTTTTTTTTTTTTTTTTTTTTTTTTTTTTTTTTTTTTTTGCATCGCCTTGTCCAAGATTCGAATTTTTACGCCCCTTACATTCTAAGATGTGGTCCCCTTTTAAAACAGTACAAAATTCTCGGGAATCACTTTGTTTAAATTGTTAAATATATTATTTGAAAAGAAAAAAAGGTTTTAAAGCATTTTACCACGTATTTTCATACCTACACCCTTGAAAAAAATTAATAACATACAGGGGATCCTTTAGTTTCGGAATGCTCCGAAATTTCATAAAATTCAAAGTATCATAAATCAGTAAGTTTGGTTGTAAACGACTGAATTTTTTATAATACAACTTACACAAACACTTTGACAAACTTACGGGTGAAAATACGGCTTAACTAACGAGAACCTTGAGTCACGTGGCTTTAAACCAAGAATGATAAGTTTAAAATGGAAAAGAGACGAAATTTGTTATTACCATTCATAAATAGTGCTCACCAAGAGCTGCAGATATAATATCAGTGTTTAGTTGGTAAACAAATGACTCGGGAAGAATGTCAAAAAAGGTCCCATTGAAATTGGACCATAATTAAGAAAATTGGGATCGAGGGGGGGGGGGGATGTATAGGTGACGAACTGAAAAAGTACAGCTTAATAAACTAGTAACCCAAATAACTTGGCTCCTAAACTAAGCCAAGAAAGAAAACGGCTCTTATGCGAAATTTGACAACAGTTCTGCCTTTAAAACAGTAAATCCGAAAGAATAAATATATATATTCCTTTGAAATTACTGTCAAAAATATCAATACAAAAGTTGGAGCACGATTAACCCTTACCAAAAAGAAGGAAGGCTAGAGACAGAAAATGAAAGATCACATTAAAAGCTTTCCAACGATATGTTATACGATATGGTTTGGAAGAAACAAAAAATATCCCCCCCCCCCCCCGAGGGAGCAGTTAAGCCCCAAACGGTTGGAGGGGCGACCTCAAAAGTATCTTTGGTCAAGGTTTCAAAATGTGGCTTTATAATAAAATAGAACAAGAATTGGACATTTTAAAAATTGCATGCAAATTTTGA
The DNA here is from genome assembly GCA_963932465.1 of Maratus speciosus. Taxonomy (NCBI): domain Eukaryota; kingdom Metazoa; phylum Arthropoda; class Arachnida; order Araneae; family Salticidae; genus Maratus; species Maratus speciosus. The sequence continues at coordinate 52,651,377 of OZ010792.1, forward strand.
ACGGCCCTGTAAATTAAGATTAGCGAGGAAAAGGGGAGAGGGGGTTGGAGAGATTAGAAGGGACGAACTTGAAAAATACAATATAATAAACTAGTAACCTGAATAACTAGGCTTCTAAACAAAAGTATAACGATTTAACCTAGCGTTGAATTCAGGGGGTAGCCCGGGAGGACATCCCTCCCGGGACATTGAAATGTCCCTCCCGTAAGTTTTGAGATTTTATGCTTTTTAATGGACAAATGTGCACCGCCCCCCATTACGGAACTCTGAAATACCCCCCCCCCCCAATCCCGACCGGAGTCGCATAAATCCCTCCATGAGAAAAATACCTGCATTCAACACTGATTTAACCTAGAAAGTAAAAAAAGGCTCTTATACAAAATTTTACAGCAATTCTGGCACTAAAACAGCAAAATTGGAAGAATTGATTCAACCCGAATCGTGGATCGACCGCGATGCGATTTGAATTGAAGTAAATCAAAGCATAACGATTCGACATTGCATCTAAAGAATTGAAAGTAAATCAAAATATAACGATTCGACATTGCATCTAAAGAATTGAAGTAAATCAAAAAAGTAACGATTCTGAAGATCGACATCGGCATCGAATCTGAACTGAATCGATTCACCGTTTCTGATCCAAGGGCAGAATCGATGCGTTCATCTTTTCTTGCTTTCTTTTGTCTTTAGAAAAATAAAGTGTTGTTTTCGTGAAAATTTTCGACTTCCGGTTTCTAAGGATTTATAGTGTTAGAACTTCTTGTCGGGAATACGATTTGACTATTTTTATAATTTTTTTGTCTGTCAGTCTGTTTGTTTGTTTGTCTCTGACAAAAAAATTGTGAGCGGTCTATTTCAAGAACTAATGCATGGAATCTGTTGAAACTTTAGATTCGGTTAGACCTTCATATAAATTGGTGCTGATTACTTTTTGGTGAAAATCGCTCAACAGGTGGCGCTGCTATGCTGCATTTTTCATGATTTCCGCAAGATTGCTATCGCAAGAACTAATGCACGAATATTCACCAAACTTCAGATTCAGTTTGACGTTGACATAAGTTGTTGAGGTTTTGATGTAAATCTACCGGCAGGTGGCGCTGCTATGCTGCATTTTCCCCGAGTTTCGCAATAGCTCTATCTCAAGAACTAATACACGGATTTTCATAAAACCACATTCAGTTAGACGTTGGCATAAATTGCTGCTTATTAGGTTTCGGTATAAATCGCCCAACAGGGGGCGTTGCTATGCTGATTTTATCAGCAGAGTTGAATTCAGACATTTTTCTCCGGGAGGGACAGTTCAGAGGGGGAGGAAATTGGACTTTAGTACATTTTAATGTACAAAAAGCATAAAATCTCAAACTTTCTGGGGGGCATTTGAATGTTGCGGGGAGGGGGAGGGACGAATGCTACCCTCCCGGGCCATCCCCTGAATTCAGCACGTTTTTCAGGATTTAAATAATTTTAGGGATAATATCTCAAGAATATGAACGAAATTTCATCAATTTTTAATGTACAAAAACGAATTGAACTCAGGGGGTGGCCCGGGGGGGTGACATTCTCCTCCCCCCGAAACACTCAAATGCCCCTTAGAAAGTTTGAGATTTTATGCTTTGTTGCGGGGGGAGGAATGTCATCCCTCCGGGCCACACCCTGAATTCAACACGTTTTTCAGGATTTAAACAATTTTAGGGATAATATCTCAAAAACTAATGAACGAAATTTCATCAAACTTAATATTCTGTTAGACAATGCCATAAGTTATCCATTATTAGGTTTTTGTGTAAATGATATAACAAATTGTGCTGCCATGCTGCTTTTATCAACAGTGTTGAATTCAGACATTTTTCTCCGGTGGGGATTTCTATGGTTCTGGCGAGGAACATTCTAGAGTTACGAGGGGGGAAGGATTGGACTTTCGTCCATTAAGCATAAAATCTCAAATCTCCCTAGGGGACATTTCAATGTTCCGGGGGGGGGGGGGTCCACCCGTACCAGCCCCTGAATTCAACACTGTTTTTCAGGGTTTACACAATGTTTGCGATAACATCTCAAGAAGTAATGAACGGAATTTCATCAAACTTAATATTCTGTTAGTCATTGAAGTAAGTTGTTTTTTCTGAGTCTTTCATGTTAATCATGTAATAGACTGCGTTGCTATACTGCTTTTTTCATGATATTCATGATAGCCATATCTCAAAACTAATGCACATAATTTAATCAAGCTTCATATTCTGTTACACTGTCGTATAAATAGATCGTTATTAGGCTTGGGTGTATACTACCCAGCAGGTGTCGCTTTTATGCCCTTTGAACTGGGATTTTCCGTTGCGGACATCTAAGAGGGTGTGGGCCGAAATTCAATGATTTGTTAGGAAAATGGGATTCTTATATATATTTTTAAATACACATATTTCAACGAACCTATACTTTTGGATCCTCATGATGGGTATAGGTTATTTAAATTTGACACTGTGATAGCGAATTTTGAAGTTTTAACATTTATGAGACAGAAGAAAGTTTTGGGATTGGACATGCAACTACTTGACCTTAAATTTTTGAAGGAAAATGAAAATATGACCTTTAGAGACATCGATTAAAAAATTTATAGTATCGATTATATCGAGTTGGCCATAGTATCGATTAAATCGATTAAAAAATCGAAATCGCCCATCACTAAATTGGAATGTTACCAAGTTTTAATTGACGATGATATTATGTTGCGTGTCCCTTGTTGTTCAGAAGACACAACGAATTCCGAAGGATGTCTTGAAAGTTATAAAGAAAATCTGGTAACTCATTGAAAATTAAGTCACGGTGACGCATTAGTACTCACTGATGCATTACTTAATTACTCGGAGCAAGAAGATGAAAGCACACCTGCTGAAAAAATGATGTCGAGAAATTTGCGTAGTAAAATTCGTCAAAGAGTAAATGAAGAACGAAAACAGACTACTATAATTTTCTTCTTCACAAAACAGTGAGGTAAACTACATTTCCATTTTTCCTTACATTGTAACTAATTGTAAATCTAAATAACATTAAAATTTATGTTCATTATGTTTCTTTTGTATTAAATTATTAATCCCCTATTATATAATAATTTGACTCTTTCTATCCTTTTTCTAAATTTTCTCTTCAAAATTTGCACAAATAAGATTATCCAGAATATCCGCTGATCCGGGACGAGGCATTTCCCGACCGTCACGGTTAATCGAGAATCCACTGTATAAGCAAAACTTTCTTTAATCAACTTTTATCTCGGATACTCACTTGGTACTTACCCTGACTATGTCTCCAATCATGGAAGCATTAAACATATTGTCAAGTTTTACATCTTCGTTTTCTAATATATCCTGAAAATTGAACTAATCAATATTTCTTTTAAAATACCAAATAGATTCATACAATTTCCTGCATACTAATAAAAATCTAAACAATAATGCATGAAGTATAAATAAATAACTCTAAGGGGACTGGGACGACTGTCACGACTAAAAAGTTGGAAATTCGGGCTATTCGTTTAAAGCCCATTTATTGTTCAAATATGTATGAATCATTACAAATTAGGGTTTCGTGCATCTCAAGAAACCCTTATAGCCTGGCTTCTCTGTCTCTCCACCACAGCGATCGTACTCTGAAACTATTTAAGTTACATACTTGCCTTTTTACTAATGGAGCTGAATATCCCCTGTCATACAGAAAATCATAAAATTTTGAAAACGTTTTGACATTTTAATTAAATAAATTAATGTAATGACATCCCACCATTTTTGCGATTTCAAAACACGATCTTTATATCAACCATCTTTTCGTGAACACGGTACTCCTGTGGTAGAGTGTGTTAGATTCTAACCGAAAAGGTCTTGGGTTCGAAGCATGTCAGCGGAAGTTGAAATTTTAATTTTTTTGCATTTAACTATCCGATGGAGTTAATTAAAAAAATTTCGTATTTTTTTATACATTTTTCGTTTTTTTTTTTTTTTTTTTTTTTTTTTCGAAATTATAATAATTGTTAACATTTTTTTGTCGCCATCTAGTGAGTGTTTGGAAAGTGAAAGAATTAATATGGACTTTTTCGGAATTATTTCTACATTTTCAATATGTTTTAAACTTCTTTACTTTCAAAAAAGTTATATTTTATTCATACCTCTGCTCAATTTTTGAAATTTCTTAATTTAAAAATTATCGGATTTTTTTAGCTTTATATAAATAATGTTACTTAAATATTTTTAATTTGGTCTAAAAATATTTTTTTAATTATTTTAAAATTAAAGGTAATGATGCTGACATTTAAGAAACGATTAATAATTATAAATTAACAATTTTGAATTATTAATTAAGGATAAAAGTGTTCCAAAGAGATATTAAGCGAAACCATCTGTGCGATGTGCGACCACACTTACCAACTTGTTTTTATCCCAGTTTAGAAAAAACAAGTTGGAAATTGCTCGTCAAACGTGGCAAATGAGGTGCGTTCGTACTATAACTAGTTTTATAATTATTTTTTGCACCCCATATTGTACTGAATGTGTATTTATTTGCAATTCATAAGTGCAAAGTCTGTAACATCATTAAAATGCACTTGCAATATTTTTTTTCCCATTCCCCTTAATGTAACGGAAAACTTTTGACTGTCCCTGTAATTAAGCTATACATCCGATTTTCATGAAATTTGAAATGGCTCGATAAAATTTTGCAGCAATTATATATTTAAAATTTCAGCCCATTCGGAAAGCTGTAACATCATTAAAATGCACTTGCAATAATTTTCCCCATTGGCTTTAATGTAAAGAAAAACTTTTGACTGTCCCTGTAATTAAACTATACATCCGATTTTCATAAAATTTGAAATGGCTCGACAAAATGTCGCAATAATTATATGTTTAAAATTTGAGACCATTCGGAAAGCTTTAACACCATTAAAATGCACGTGCAAAAATTTTTCCCATTGGCCGTAATGTAAAGAAAAACTTTTGACTGTCCCTGTAATTAAACTATACATCCGATTTTCATAAAATTTGAAATGGCTCGACAAAATTTTACAAAAATCATATATTTAAAATTTCAGACCATTCGGTTGGGTAGTTTTTGCTCTATTATATGCGGACGGACGGACGGACAGACGGACGGACAGACAGACGGACTGAACGACGACTATAGGTGCTACGTATTTATATAATTACGAACGCACCTAAAAAACATTATGGATATTTTAATATTTTAAAAAAAGTACTATTTGGCTTTAAAGATAAATTTAAATAAACAATGTAAACAAACATATTTCTTCCGCGTGAAAGTTTTGAGGTTTCTCAATTGGGAGTTTTTTTTTTTTTTTTTTGTTTTTTTTTTTTTTTTTTTTTTTTTTTTTGTTTTAACTAATCGAAATCTTACATTGAAAGTATTCTTTGATGATCGTAAAAGTACTTAATTTTGTATACTGAAACTATTTTATTCTTTGTTACATGTTATTCCTAAAAAAATTTTTTTTTTAAATCTCAGAAATCTATATCTTTTTGTCATGCATATTATCGATTTACAAGTATATCCTTAAATTAAAAAAAAAATATGTTCACAAGATGTAAAACAGTGTTAGTACTTACTCTGTGTCACATTTTAAACTTACAGGGAGGTACTTGCAACAGATTTTGCAGAAACTATACCATTACATAAAAAAGTCCTTCCGGCCAGTGCCGGGAGGAAGAGGTAGCTTTGATATTCCTTATTTTTAAAAAGCTATCTTATACTATTCAAACACACGAAGCTCAATTTAGTGGAAACCGATTATAGAATATTCAATACTAATTTTTATCAATACAAAATCATTATGAATGAGAATTTCGCGAAATCAGCCAGCTTTATCCGAGCTGATTTTATTTAAAGTAACTTATATTTGGTTTCCGAATTCGGCGATATCTTGAAGTGCATGCCCTTTTAAGACAACATGGTGGATGAGGCTAAACAGTGAACTTGGTCGAGACCTTAGTAAATTCTGTGCACATAGTCACTCACATCGGAATCTGTTGATATATACGAGTGCTGTCGCGGGCAAAAAATCAGATTTTTCAAAATGTCACCCACATAAAGAAATTCAAACTGCTATATCTGAGACATTTTTTTAAGATAAAGACAAAACAAAAAATGCTCCGGAATCCTTATATCAAGGGCAAATACTTAAAAAAGAAACCTTTTTTAATTTCTAATTTTTTTTGCACCTCACTTTAAATATAAATATATTTTTTAATTTAATGGCCACCATTTTTAAACAAGATGGCGGATAAAGCTGGCCAGTGAATCTGGTCGAGACATTGATATATACTATGCACATGCCTTCTTACATCCAAATCGGTTCATAAATACGCCTGTTATCTCAAGACAAAAATTAGGTCGTTTCAAAATGTCAGCCACAATAGAAATTCAAAATGCTATAACTCAGCCATTTTTTTAGATATAGACGAAACAAAAACAGTTCTGGATTCTTCGTATCAAGGTCAAACACATAAAAAAAATCTTTTCATTTTCCAATTTTTGATACTTTATTTTAAATTTATTTTTTTTTAATTTTTTAAATGGCCACCATTTTAAAACAAGATGGCGGATGAAGCTGGCCAACGAACTCGGTCGAGATTGGTATGTACTATATATACACCGAGTTTCATCCAAATCGGTTCATAAATACGGGAGTTACAGTGTGACAAATATCAGATATATATATATATATATATATATATATATATATATATATATATATATATATAATATATATATATATATATTAACATTTGAACGGACGGTGGTTTCGGGGTCTACAGGTCATGATCGATGAAAATATACCAAAATTTATTGAAATCACTTTCCTCCGAACGGCTGCAATAAAGCTACCTAAAACATTTTCTGAAAAGTGCAAAAAATTGTCCGTTTAAATTTTATTTAAATCTTTGATTAAATTTTAAAGCTGGTAATAATCAGTGTAGAGAGATAAAAATTCCACATTTATATATATTTGTTAATCTGCCGAATCTTATCTATTTTCCAGACACTATTTGAAAAATCAATTTCTTGAAGGTAGTTTATGATTCAGTTTCATTAAAGTCATTTATAATGAATTCTAAAATAGCCTACGTAGTACAAATGAACAATTACATTTTCTTTAAGAAAAACAAAAGAATTAAACATAGTTTTAAGTATTTTTATGTACTATATATTTGCTAATATCAGAGGCTTCCTAATTCACATCAATTTTTTACAAATGAGATTGCATCGAAATTTATTGAAGAAAAAAAGTAATTTATAATTATAAATAACTATGTAGTTGTAGCAACTATGGTAAATTGTTTAATAAATAGTGATAAATTTCGCAGGGTATTTAAACCAAGCAGTAAATTAAGGTGTTTACAACCGACATTCCACCACCTGGCTCTGAAAAGAAGCTGTGGTAAGATGGTTGCAATAGACCTGGGACATCGAACTTATGTCAAGCGTGTCATAAAAATTAAGCTACAGAATATTTGCGGAACATCGTTGATTGAGATTCTAAAATAAAACGAAAGAAAATCATACAAAATATGTGAATTGACACTAGAACCATCGGGAATTTTATTCAAGTTTTATAAATATTATTTCACACCATAATTTTTATTTAAAACTATTTGATTATTTAATTAGACTATTTTTGTGGTGCCTACATTTATCATACCTGGTAAATAAATTTCTTGTTCCAATCGACAGTTATTCATTTGGTATGGATCAAAATGACCTCTCGTGGCGGTTGTAGCGTTAAACAAGCTGATCTTTTTTAATTTGTTTATTTTTTTCTAAAATTAGTTAAAGTGAAGTGCTATTGAACCAATTATTCCAATCTGTTTCGATATTGGCTTAATTTTATGAAAGTAAAGAAATACTCGGAGAATATGAAAAAAAAAAGAATCATACGGTTTTATAAGTAAAAATACCAATGATTAAATTATAGCATTTTGTGAATGGTATGGTAATGCTACATTGACTTTACATTTTACAATTTTGACTGTTATTTTCTTAAGTTTGCCATTTTTGATGCATTCCTCTGAGGTTCCACCTTCGAATCCTTATTTTCAGAAATAAATTATCTGAAAAACGTCAATGGAAACCCCGTAACAGATAACTCCAATTTAAATGAAATTCCATTAAAAGTAACTAGGGTGGACAAGAGGTTCTGCTTTTAAAGCTGATAGATGGAAGGTGCTGGGTTCGAACCCAATCGACCTCACAGCATAATCGTTAATCGTTAGCGTACTACGAGCCTTGGATATCCTTGCATAAATACGGGTTAGGTTCCCTTAGAAAGACCCCCACGGAGAACACCCCCTCCCCCTTGGGCCTATATCCCTCGAGTAGATAATCGGTCGTCATAAACAATACCACCAACAACATCAAAGTAACTAGGTATTGACACGGTATTAATTATTTTTCGTTCAAGATGCCATAAGAGAAATAAGATTCAATTTTTTATTACTTTCTAAATAATAATTGTAACTATAATTATTACAGTGTAATATCTGCATGTACATATATTATCCCCAAATGTTTCAATCTAAAAAAATAAGCAATTTTGCTTCACTACATTTTTATAATTGTTGGTGTGTAAAAAAATTAGAATAAGTTGAAGAAGAAAAAAGGAAAATTGAGCGCTAGTTCGGATGCAATGCAAGGTGTTATAAATTAGGAAAGGAGAGAAGCTAAAAGCCAAATGTTCAAAAAGGGAAAGAAAAAAAAAACACCAGAGAAGAGAGCAGATTTTTTTCATAAAAACAAGTCTGATAACTAAAACTGGAGTCCGTTATTTTCCTTTTATACATTTAAATAACTGATTTAACCCGCCGCCTACCACACGGGTCCAATGTACAAGGCAGGTACATTGAAATTAATTTTCTCGTGAAAATAATATGACTGAAAATTAGTAAATGTGTGATTTTTTCTGGGATGTTCTACTCTTTTTAAAGAGGGTTACGAAGTTAGGAAATTGATTAATACTATATTACAATATGTTACAAAACTCATACCTATATTTATTTAACAAATTCCGGTGAGAAAATTCTATGTACCAATATTATTTTACATAAAAAATAATAAATATGACACATCTAAATAAATATCAAATTCATTTTGAATAGTTCTTAAACTATTCACATAATACTTACCTTCAGACTTCCTCTTGAGCAATATTCGGATACAATACATATATTTGGTGGTTCAACACAGGCTCCAATAAAAGAATTTAAATTGTCGTGTCGTAAGTCTCTCATCTAATAAAAGCAAAATTAAATATGTTTGTTATAGATTAACATATGGACATATAAAGCATGCAATTTCATTCATCCAAAATATTGCATCTTGGATGCAATACGGACATTCAGAAATCCGGACAATTTGGGAAGTCACAATTTTCTTATGATGTCACATATACACATGTCTATAATTTAAGCAGTTAGAATATTTCCTTAAATTATTTTTTATAATAATAATAATAATAATAATAATAATAATAATAATAATAATAATAATAATATGATAGCATTCTTTGAACAAATTCAGTTGGCAATCAAGATTGCTTTTTTTTTCTTTCCTTTTTCATACTTATTCTTATTTTATTATAAAAAAATAATTTATATAATTCTTACATGAGAATGTAGTATATTATACAAAATGCAAGTGAAATCTTATGTCGTAATCGATTTTCTTAGAATATAAAAATAGTTCACAATGTAAAAGATGTTTTTACCCTTTGAGGTGCAAGTAATTGCGTTACTGTAATGTCGAATTCACACTGGAATCCTTAAAAAAAATTATTGCATAATAAGGAAAAACAATTTTACGCCTTTTTTTTCCCACCAAAGTTAGAAGAGTAAAATTTAATAAATTTTTTTCTGTTGCAAATCTTCATTAATTGTAGGTGGAAAATAACATATTCCATCGCCCCCCAAAAGCTTAAAAAGATTGAAACATGCTTAATTTTTTTTTACCTGTTGGGAATATATCTAGGGAATATAAATGTAGAAATAAAGAGTGGGAATTAAGAGCGGTATAATTAACGTTGCAACTCAGGATTAAAAGTGAAAAACGCTTTAAGTCCAAAAGAGGAAAATTTTCAAGAGAGCGAAAAAAAGAAAAATTCCTACTTCTGATACATACAGTGTTTTCCACTTCACTCGCTTTGGGCTCTTAGTTCAACACTTTAAAATGTAGGTACCTAGCTTCCTTTTGTTTAGTGTTTAAATACTGAATATTATCGTTTGTAAAAATTTTGTTTATTTATTTATTGAATATTTTTCAACTTCCTTAAAAATATCCCATTGATATAAACAATAACAACATGATCAAGTTGTATAATGACCACAAGTCGCCACGCATTTTATCACTGGCACATTCAGCGGTCTCCACTTCACTTCGCATGGCACATTCAGCGTTCTCCACTTTACCTCGTTTGGCACATTCAACCAGCTACATTTTTCTACTCATTTTTTATCTATTTCTACTATGGTTGGCACTTCAAGAGTTCTTCTGTTTGTTAATCTTGGCATTCAATATATTTTTTTTTTTTTTTTTTTTTTTTCAAAAAAAGACTTTCGAGTTTTTGGTACTTTCATGGTTTTTCATTTTTAGTCTTCAGTTAATATTACGTGAACAAATAGTGCTGCTATTAATTAAAAAAAGCTACAGTTTCATTTTTATATAATCCCTCTGTCCTATAATTTAAATAAAAAAGTCTTGACGCTCTTACAACTTCAATAGTAAAAATTCCTTTCTTCTAAAAGCAAATCTCGCCGAATTACGGTATTTTGAATTTTATAAAATTTCGGAGATTTCCGGCACTGAAAACAGAAACACCTTTTAAGTGCATGAAAATTCTTAAATTTAACCTGAATTTTGGTCATAAAAGAATGTAATTTTTACTGTTGTTGTTGTCAGAGGACGAGGAATTGTTTTTCTAAATAACCCTTAAAACACAATTATAATTTTAAAAAAATCGTTTTTAAATTTTGAGGCTAGAACTATTTCATTAACACAATCTTAATTTCTATCTTATTTTGAATAATTTTGTAATTCATAATGCCTACTAAATTAATTTTTCATTAAGTCGAAAAAAATTTCGATCTGTTTGAGACACTGTGTATTTTATATATTGATTTTGTCCTTACGAAGATTTTAAAATTTTCAATTAAACATGTATGTTAAAACGAATTTCGAAAATATTGTATTTTAATTAACGGATTTATACAATTCGCATTCACTAAGGGTTTTTTAAAAACGTATTTGTATTTCCTAATGTCCATTTGAAAGAATGGTGTTTAGATAATTGCAAATGATAACTCAGTCATGTTTTCAATTTTTTAAATTTGTGTTAAATGTATCTTTAATAAAGATGTTAAATTCAATGTTTATTTTAAAAGGAATGCCACAGATGTGGATAATGGATGTTCTCATTCTTTTCTTTCTAAATAAATGTATAATAATTAACATTTAAATAATGTCAAAAATATTAAAATAGGAATATGTCAGTTACCTCTGTCGATTGTAAAATTAAACAAATTCCAAATGTAAACTATTTTACGCAAAATAATATACTGTGGTGTATTTAATTAGGAAAATTGTATAATCACTGTATTTCATCTTAAAAAAATAATTATTCATATTGTAATTACCTTAAATTATAAAATGCAATTTTTATTGAAAGTAAAACTATATTGAAAGTTAATATTAAAATTATTAATGAAAATAAATTATTTCAGACACAAATTTAAATTTGGATTTTATAGCTTTTTTACGTACATTGTTTCAGAATTTTTTTTAGTAAATTGTTTATACAAATTATTTTAATATAATACATTTTCTAAAAGATCCTTCTTTTATCGTTAACGTTAATTTATTTTAATAATGTGCAGTTAACTTTTCCGGGGTGATTCGGACGGTACCTTTGCGTTTTTGGCATGTATTCTTGAATAGGGTCCCTGCCAAAACGTTAGCAGTTTTTAATTCAAAATTACACATATTTAGCATAATTTAAGTTATTTCTATTCCAGTTTACAAATAAAACTACAGAATTCCATTATTAAAGCTTTTTTTTATTTTTTATTTTTATTTTTATTTTTTTTTTTTTTTACTATCACATTCCTTGTGTGCAAAATTCCTCTTGAAGACTTTTCTTGTTTTTTTTTTTTTTTTTTTTTTTAACTATCAAATGTGTGAAAGCGGTCCTGTCCGAACTACGAGTAGTACATATAAATATTTTCGATCCCCCTTATTAGAGTTCCTATGAATTTAACTTGAGCTCCCGTAACCTGCGGACTGGAACGAAGAAAAAAGAGCAAACTAGCAATTCTGAAGATTTTGAATGTTTTGCAAAAGTTTTGACATTGCTGGAGCATCAGAAAGACTGTGATAGTGGTGAACTAATAATATTAAAAAACTCTGTGATGAGGTTTCAAAGCAAAAACAATCGAAATTGCGACAAGCAAATCATTTTTTCAAACTCTTGTGATATATGTAAAAGGTACTTAATTTCAAAATTTAAATTCAGGTAATTTATTCTTGTTTCTATTTTTTTTTTTTTTTTTTTTTTTTTTTTTTTTTTTTTTTTTTTGTTGCTTTATTCTTATTAAACATGTGTTAACATAATAAGAGATAATGCATGTATTTCTTCTTAATCTCAAAATTGAAGCACTCTCGATTACCCGAAAAATTCGATTTTTCGTCCCAATTACTTTGGATAATCGAAGTTCTACTGTATTTCAATGTTACTTTTTTTCAATTCTTCAGATTTAACGGCAGCTATTATAGCTTACAATCCCACAGCATTAAACATTATAATGAATAAAGTAACTTTAGATGAATAATGTTTTCTAAAATATTTGCAACTTTCATCTCTTAAAATCTCCCGCTGGAAGTGCGTGATATATTAACAAAAAAGAGGCAGCTTTTTGAAGTCCTTAAGCATCCTTAAATTTAGGAATAGGTTCTAGAAACTTTGCTTTGCTAAGCCCCTTCGACTTTGTCTCGCCCATCCACAATGTTAATCCTCGCACCTTATAGGTGCTTAAAAGGTGCACCAAGTTCTTGAATTTTGAGTACCTGCTTTCTGTACAGAAATTTTTTGCATTTTCTAATATTTTAAGTAGTTAAATGAGGCGAAAAATTCAATACGGTAAAATCGGTTCAATCAGTAAGCAAAAATGTGTGTAAAAGAAACTCATCGCGAAGGGTTATAAGCAACCTAGTGATTCTCAGTGGTAAATTTGCGATGAGTTACAGAAAGTTTAAGGTTAACAAGATATTGCAAATCATGTCAATCCGCCTTGTAGTCATAATGACTACACATATTCATATGAGTTTTCGGAAATAACGTTTCTATGCTGTGCCATATAACACTAGTTTAACCTCTACATGAAACTAGTTTAGCCTGCTACTCATTGGTATGAACTAGTTTACCCTAGGCGAATTCAATTTGGCGTTGTTTTGTTGATCCCAATGTCCGTCCAGGCGCCAACCTTCTAGTTTATCCTATGCCGAACTAGTTTAACCTTGTCCAATTCAATTTTGCATGCTTTTATTGATCCCAAAGACAGCCCTGGCGCCAACCTTGTGCAAAGTAGTATTGCCGTGACCGCTGTATAATATATTTTATTTGATGGTTAATGGGACACCATTCGGTTATTGTTGTAGCCCTAAAATCCGTAGTTGGTACGGTCAGCTCCATTCCATTGTTGGGACAAAGCAAACAAACAGAAACCGAATGCTGCATCACATTCGGTTATTGTTGTATCCCTAGAAGTCGATAGTGGGTACGGTCAGCTCCATTCCATTGTTGGGACAAAGCAAACAAACAGAAACCGAATGTTGTATCAATTTCGGTTATTGTTGTAGCCCTAGAATTCAATAGTGGGTACGGTCAGCTCCATTCCATTGTTGGGACAAAGCAAACAAACAGAAACCGAATGTTGCATCACATTTGGTTATTGTTGTAGCCCTAGAAGTTGATAGTGGGTACGGTCATCTCCATTCCATTGTTGGTACAAAGCAAACAAACAGAAACTGAATGTCGCATCACATTCGGTTATTGTTGTAGCCCTAAAAGTCGATAGTGGGTACGGTCAGCTCCATTCCATTGCTGAGACAAAGCAAACAAACAGAAACCGAATGTTGCATCACATTTGGTTATTGTTGTAGACCTAGAAGTTGATAGTGGGTACGGTCAGCTCCATTCCATTGTTGGTACAAAGCAAACAAACAGAAACCGAATGTTGCATCAATTTCGGTTATTGTTGTAGCCCTAGAAGTCAATAGTGGGTACGGTCAGCTCCATTCCATTGTTGGTACAAAGCAAACAAACAGAAACCGAATGGTGCATCAAATTCGGTTATTGTTGTAGCCCTAGAATTCAATAGTGGGTACGGTCAGCTCCATTCCATTGTTGGTACAAAACAAACAAACAGAAACCGAATGTCGCATCACATTCGGTTACTGTTGTAGCCCTAGAAGTCGATAGTGGGTACGGTCAGCTCCATTCCATTGTTGGGATAAAGCAAGCTTTCCCATTTCACCGCTATCGGTAGTTACAAAATATTTTCCATATGAGAAACAATACAATATGAACTTGAAAAAGTTCTCCGTTTGACTTGAAAATCGGCAGGCACTAATAATACAGATGTTACAAGTTTAAATTTAGGGGAGACTGGAAAGGGTTCACACATTTTTTACTAAATGATTTTTAAATTTTTAAATATGGAATTTAGAATAAAGTTTCATATAACATTTTATTCTTTATACAGTGAGTTATCAAAATAAAATGGCGACATAAGCGTACTATGTAAGAAAATTGAAAAATCATTGATTTTAAACGTGAGAAAATAATGGGTAAGTCTCCCCACATATGGTAGGCTTAACCCACTTTATTTTATATTGAAATATTTGTTAAGGGAAGTAAAATCATTTTGTAAAAAGGCATAATAAGTTTATGATACAGGGTTTAATTATTATCATAGAATATTTAGGAAAATGTGATGTGTAAACAAACCTGCTTAGACGGAATTTAACGCACAGGAGAAAAATGCAGTTTTAAACACCTAGTTTTTCTTACACTCGACCTGGCACCACTAGTTACCACATAGTTTGGCTTCATCTCATTATGTTCACCTTGGTGAAATTTGTCTACACATCTTCCTAAAGTCTTTTAATGAATATTGCGTTCTTTTGCAGAGAAATGAATACCTAATCATTTTTAAGGCTGCTGCTTTCAAACATTTTAGTGTTTTCCATTATTTTTATTTATCTATTATGGGTACAATTTAAATCAAATAAAAGTTCCTATCAACTTTACAATTTATATTTCATTAAATATTTTCTTACTTCTTATAGCAATTTTTCTCATCTTCATTTAATTAGTTTTAAATATTTCTTTTCTATCACCAAATTTTACTGTAGATTTACAGAATAAATTTTCATTATTTTAGAAATATGGTCATTAACCCTTCATTATTTTCAGTAGCTAATAAATTGATTTCCAAAAACACTTAAGGGGTCTCAGGACTCTTAAAGCTTTAAAATTTTCGAAATTTTAATTTTTTTAGATGTTAAACTTCTATTTTTTCTGAACATTTTGACATAATTGTTTCCTTGAAATTCCTATTAGAAGTGAAGTTATGGCTTTTACATTTATACACGTTCAATAGCTGAAACGTCGTTTCGGAAACTTTGAAGCCGTTTTTCTCCAAATGACATTTTTGGGTATAACGCGCACGATATCTCAAAAACTTATGAATATTTTTTCATAAAATTTTCAAAACATATGTTTCATGTTAGTCAGTATAAACTGAACCTAAAATTTCCTTTTTATTTTTCAAAACTATATTTTTTAGGTGATTATACTGTTGAAATTTTCTTAATTTTCCATTAGCTAAATACAACTTTGTATTAAAATTTTAAAAAAAGCTTTAAATACAAATTTATTTAGGTTCAGGGTAATTATTACAATCTGAAGTATACGTAGGCACAAAAATTTTCATTCTAGTTGCAATACTTATTTTGTAATCGTGCGCGTAAGGTGTTATGCCGATTTTTTGCTCGTTAAATGTCTAACAGTTTGGAGACCCCTGTAAATGCTAATTCTGCATATTATAATTTTTTAAATACACGAAATGGAAGAACATACTTATATATTTTATTCCAATTAAAATTGTGTCTTAAAATCAAATACATTTTAAGATATTAAATGTTGAAAGTGGTCTTTTTTTTTTCATTTTTTCCAATTTTAAGAGTCCTGAGACCCCTTAATTAAGGACCTTTGCTCATCTGATCAACCTTCCCACACTGATTGGAAAAAGCCTCCCCACATAGCCACTTTTTAAATTATAGCACATGGTTATATTTAGCCTAAATTACTGTACAATCTTTATGCCTGGAATGAAAGCTCCATATTTCTACATTACTCAAAACCTACTTACTTAAATTTCTATGATATATTTTATCTCAGAAAATCTTGCAAACATTTTCTAAAAAATACACTTTTTAAGCTGAAAAGTCTTCACAATTTATTTCCACCACACCCGTTTCAATTATCTTCATGAAACAAATACTATTGTTCGAGCATTTTAGTAGCTTTGGTTGCCGTAATGGCAAAACTCGGAATTTTTTTTAAATATAAAAACTGAAAGGTGGGTCAAGCTTCCCGCATGGTAAACCCTCCCCAGTCTCTCCTACATTTTACTTAAATTTCCAGGTACTTTCGATGTACCAACGCGCAATCATCGACAGGAAATGAATGTTACGGTAATTAACAAACTATTCCCAGATGATTACTGTTGTATTGCACATCGAGAGTACTAGGAAATTTAGATAAAATGCAGTTTTTAAAACTTGTAACACCTCTGTTGTTGTTACCTGCATCTTTTACGAAAAACGGAGAACATTTTAAAGTTCATATTGTGCAATTTTTGATTGATTCAAGGTGTAGTATTGCATTTCGCCTTATGATTTTATATCTCATATGGTTAATTTTAGTTTTGAATAGAACATATTTCATTAAAAGTACAAACACATTTCACAAAATACGTTTCATATGCTTAATATTAATTTTGAAAATACTATGGGCACTATAATCTTTAAAATTATTTAAATAGCTATATAGATTATACGTAATTAAAATTAGTCACATTACGTTAAAACTAATTTTTCCCTTTGTGAATCAGTTTATTACGTCTTCTAGCATGTAACTACGAGTTTTAGGCTAAGTCTGATTGACTTTGACCTATGCGTAAGCTTATCTCTAATAAGATCGACCAACTTACAATTTTCTTTCAAAAGTGAAAACTGATAATCACCTATTAGTGCAATATTTTAAGGAAATGAAAGCAAAGCAAAATGACAAAACAATTGCATCAGAACATCGTTTTGTTTCTTTCGGATATATTATCAGGTGGTGGGAGGAGTATTAGAGTGAGGAAATGTTACTACTTTGCGGCGGTTTACATTTAATGCATTGCTTTAAAACAAAGAGTTTTTTAGGTTTAAATGCTTTTAATTTCGAAATACATATAATTCATACGTGGAAATGTTTCCAAAGAGAAACATTCGCTTTGTATACAATATAGCAAATAAAAATCAAATTTCAAATTAATCGTTTATGTCTTGCCCCATGTCGGTGCGCACGATAAATATTCCCTCTTGTGCTGCGCCAACCTTGAATAGTGAGAAGTTCCAGGCTGGGTATCGTTCCATGTGGTTTTGTCAGTAGAATGTCAATACGTTAATCTGATGGCCCGGGTTCAAGTCCCAGAATGGAATCGTTTTCACTAGGTTGGCCTTTGAGCCTTTTAAGCAATTAATCTGTAATTTGATTTTCATACATAAAATTCAACAAATAATAAAGAAGTTTTACTTTTTTTTTTCAGTTTGGTAATAATCTTTTATTTCACTAATTGCTAAAGTTTCAAGAAATTTCATAACTTATTTTTAAGACACATTAAAAAAACAAAAAACAGAAGTAACAATTTTTTTTGAATAAATATTATTCTATCAATTTTATTTACAACACAACTAAACTTCGAAAAATATTATTATTACGACTGCTAATGATTTAATCTAAGATTTTGTTATAAGCAACATAATTGTGCAATTATGAGCAACAATCAAATATATTTTTATTCAAATAATAAATTTATTTCAAAAACAAAATTAAGTGCATTTGGTTTAATTGCGATTAAAGGTTAATATCAAGCTGCAACTAATTAAATTTCGATTGAATCCAATTTCAATTAGGTTCAAATGGAAATAATATATTTTAGTTGTATAATGCAATTAAATCAGTCACAGTTAAAATATTTCCCATTAAATTAAGTGGGGGTTGAAACGCACATTTATAAGGATTTAGATAACATTTTAATTTCGTTATACATTTATCATAACAATTTTAATTTTTATTCAATAAATGTCTGCTCATCACCCTCCCGCCCTCTTGCAGCACACATTTTTTTTTTAAGTTATTTTTTTTTTATTCTGCCATTTTTTGTATAGTTTATTTTGTTCTAAGTTGTTTTATTTTGTACTTTGAAATACTAATACATAATTAAACAATCCTCTAAGTTCTTTCTCACCTACATTTCATGACAACCTCTCACACCATTCTTTGGTCCTCCAGCACAGTTTAAAATATTTAACTCTCATTAAAAAGAAAAACAAATGTACAATATTTATTACCTTGACGTTACAATAAATGAAACACTCATATCGGACGCATCCCCACTCCACCACAGTTCCTTTTTTTTTTTTTCTTCTCTCACGAATTTTAAAGTACAAGATTCTTTATTTTTGAAGTTTACTTCAATTCTTTATGTTATTTTGGAGTAAAAAATCTATTGTTTAACACGTTGAGTGCCACGCTGACTGACACTGAAGCAGAAAAATTTACAATGTTTCAAGTAATTTTTAAGGAAGTATAATCTATATAATAATAGCCTAAGTCATGTGACTGTCATCAACAGTTCCGGGCTGGGCGCTTCACCTTTTTACTAGGCGCAGATGAAAATGCCAAATAGGATTATATCGCCACCATTTCATTTAAAATGTAAAGCTATCACTGACTTCATTTACACTGCAAATAGAAGCGTCTTAAATTTAGACACATATGTGACTGAAAAAGAATTTTAGACACTTAAGTGTCTTAATCTGAAAATTAAGACACTATAGATGTCTTAATTTAAGATACATAAGCGTCTTACTATGACCATGATGTAAACGAACTGAGAATAATGTCTAAAATATCCGCAAACGTCTTATTTTAAGACACTTCATTGCTTTAAACGTGTCTTAATTTAAGATGTTTTGATTCTTCCGACGCAATAACCACCAGGGGGCACTAGCACTCCCAGTTGCGCATGCGTTTTAGATGTCTTCGTTCGAAGTGGTATACGTTGTAATTCAAACAAAGTTTGTTTTTATGTACGCGTGTATTTTAATTCGTTTTTTGCGAAATGTGAAGTACTGTGATTTTAATTCGTATTAACTTGGATTATTTATTTATTGAATACATACATCTGACGTGTGTGCTCGACATCAAATGTCTCTTAGAAGCTGTCGTCGATACAAGGGCGGGATAGACACAGAACAGAAGTAGACGACGGTTGAAGATTACACCCGGAAATTCTACAAAGCGTGTGCAATGGGCTTAGTGTTAACTCGTATCAATTTATATCAATAATATTGTGTTATTCATCTTCGTCCTCTCGAAGCTGGCAAAAAAAAAAAGAAACTTTTGTCTGGCGGGTCCTGTTTTTAGGATGAAACATCTCATTCTTTAAATATGGCTAGTCGGATGTATTATGGAATTACCTTTTAAACTCATGAAAGTCTTTCTCCCTCACTGTGGTTGTGGTAGTTTTTAAAATTTCAAATCGAGGAATATTTCTTACCTCTTGCAGCAACTCAAGTAAGTTTCTTTATAGTAGTAAAATTAGTGTATTTTATGATTTTATTTATTGTACTAAACAAAATCCTGCATGAAATTTAATTAGTTTTGAATCTGTTCGCAAAAAACCCCACTAATTCTAGAAGTATATATTTTTAAACTTATGACGTTCTTTTTTATTACGAATTATATATTCAATGTCAGTTCTTAGTTTCAATGGATAATTTTTATCTCGCAGTAAATGACGGCCACAAGGAAGTAAAGAAAAAAAAAACTTTGAAAGATGACCTAATGCTTTCTTACTTCCTGGCATAAAACCGCAGATTAAAAAAAGATAAATAAAGTAAATGAGACTGGTCTATTATATGAAGCTGCCTGTAAAAATATACATATGTATTTCATTTGCAATCAACTCTAATACTGATTTTTTTATTATTTTTAATAAAAAAGTAATTTGAAATTTATAATGGGAAAAAGTAAAAACCTCTAACTAGATTTCATATTTAAAATTGTGGTAACTTTATTTATATGCACTTATACGAAAAATACAAAAATGACAGATGTTACTGTATATATTTAAGACGAAAGAAGTTTGGAAATCATAAGTTATTTTTTCCTCATGTTTTTAATATAGAATATGTACTTATTTGTTTTTATTGATAGTTGAATAGCTTTTGTGAGTACCCTCTGATCTACATAAAAACTTGCCAATGTGGAAATATAAATTTTTTAAAAACATAATTTTTAAATGAGTATTTTCATTTTTTTTTGGGGGGGGGGGAGGGGGGGATTTTGCATGAATTTTTGTAAAGCTGATATCTTAAATCTTGCACTGATTATAATGAAAGTTTTGAACTTTTAGAGTAGGACAAGTTTAAAAACGCAAATATATTTAACAAAATACCAAAGTCATTTTTCCCCAATGTTATTAAAGTAGAATATTTATTTATTTATTTTCATTATTCATAGTTAAATGGCCGTTGTGATTATCAAGTGATGTATAGGTAAAATTGCCTATGTGGCAATATATTTTTTTATATTTTCATTTTTTTTTGGGGGGGGGGGGATTTTGCAATTTTCGTACATCTGATATTTTAAATCTTTTTCCACATTCAACCGAGTATAATAAATATTTTGAACTTTTAGAGTAGGACAAGATTATAAAATATATATATATATTTATCTATGTACCTTAAAAGCCCTTAATAGCGAACACTTCGGGACCGCGGAATTTGTCCGATAATTGGAGATGTCTACTTTTTTGAGGTAAAAATATACAAATATGTATGTCTGCTGATTAAAAAAGTATTCGTTAAATAGAGGTGTTCGCTATTCGAGAATGTCCATTAACCTCCACAACGGATACTCCCGAATACCGGACATCTCAATTTAGACAACTATAATGCAGGGTTGCGTTTTTTGCAAAAGTACTTCTTGATTAAAGGAAGGGCAAACTGGGAAGTGCCCCGTCCCCCTACGACTGTAGTGCCCCCAAATTTGATGTGCAATATTTGTAAAGCTTATATTTTAAATCTGTTTCGAAATTGTACTGATTATAATCAATATTTTGAACTTTTAAAGTAAAATAAGGTTAAAAACAAAATAAATTTAAAAAAATCTAATATTTAGATAAATATTTTTTGTTTTTTAATCTTGTTCTACTCCTGAAGTTCAAGATATTGATTATAATCAGTACAATGTCGTAAAAGATTTAAATTATCAACGTAACGAAAATTGTATACAAAAACTGAGAGCACCAAAAAAATCAGGCTGTATTGGGGGGGGGGGGGGGAGGGGCAGGACCACAGCCAAATATTTTTCCAGGATTCAACGTGGTCAAACATGGCTACGTATGATGCTTACAAAAAAATGGATGCGATTCAGACGTTTGAAGTGTCTGAAATTCAGACGCAAAAAGTGTCTGAAAAAATTCAGACATTTTAAAATGTCTGAAAATTGAACACTCCATTTCAGACACTTAAGTGTCTGAATTTCAGACATTTTAATTTAGAGTGTAAAATACATGACTTTCATTTAAAGCAAATAAATTTAAAATACATACATCAGATACATTTAAAATATACATCTTCCTCCATCTCATTTAAAACACAATAAGTAAATAAATAAAGATACTTTTTCAGTATAGGTACTTGACAAAACGGCGCTTGGCGAGAAAAGAAATTGGGCAACTTATTTACTGTTTCATATACACAGGCATTTTTTCCCATTTGAATACAATTTACTTAATATAAAGAAGTCATATATACTTTTTTATATAGAAAAGTATACAAAAATATGTATAAATAAAATGTTTATAAAATCAGGTTTGTTTTCAGAGCTGTTTATATATTTTGGCAACATATCTTCCTTTTTGAAGCCAGAATTGCACCAAAGTTTTTAAAAAATACTAATGCGCCTATAGTGGAAAAATATCTAAATAAATAATTAATAGTAATAAAAATAACATATGCGAAAATATTTTATTTCAAAATCAATGCAATGTTTCTAATTTACACAAAATATAAAAAAAAAATTAAAAACTAGCGACGGAGAAAAAATGCTGTTGGCGAGATTTGCGTCCGCCAACATAAAAGTTCAGCCATATTTACTCAATTTTTTTTTAAAATATAAAACTGCTTAAAATTTGATTTTTTAGAAAAATATTTAAAACAATGCTTGAGAGATAAATTATATTCAAAAATATTTTTATATGTTTTGAGATAACTTCATTTAAAATTACAAACAATTGACAGTCTGTATCTTTTTCCATAGAAGTAAGCATAAAATATTCGTTCTTCAGTGAACGATAAAAAATATTAATTTTTGGAGGTAATCATTCACACAGTAAGAATAAATGATATTGACGCCACATTCACTTGCCGGCAGATTCATTACACCTGTTTGTTACTTCATGAAGGGATTTTTAATTCAACGTTTATCTGCATTCATAATGACAAATATATATATATATATATATATATATATATATATATATGTGTGTATGTATAATGTATAAACGAAATGCTGCCCTAATCGCATAGATTTGTTGATTTCCCTATCAGAATCTTTACATTTAGTGAAAGTACGTAACTAAATAACGTTATGAATAAAAGTAACATGCTACAAGCTTAAAGTGCTATTACACGAGGAGTCAATGTCGCTTCAAATTCCAGGCGTCTCCATGTTAATCCTATGGCTCCAGGGGAGTCGCTTTGAAAGCAAGCAACTTTCTTATTTACTTTGATGCCTGAAACGAAGCGAGTCACCAGTAACAGCCAATCAAATGCTTGGAAATCTGACGATGGAAAAGCCTTTCCCCGAACAGCCAATGAAATGTTTGGAAAATACGTAAGTTTCGGGAAAACTGACGAGTAGCAGGCGATTTTTGTCGCTTGCAATTTTTACGTGTAATAACACTATTAGGTACATTTAAGGGAGACCAAACTGGTAGCCAGAGGTGGCTAGTAATAAATAAAAGGTAAGTAAATTTTAAATAAATCTTCAGTAATTACTTAAAACAATATATATATCTATTCAGTTTTATATCATATTTTAGACTGTCAGTCATCGGTGAATGACGCGTTTTAAACGGAAAGTTCAGTGTCAGTCACCGGTGACTGACGTGGCGCTTAACGTTTTAAACCTCCTCTTAAACGTTCACTAACTGGTGACAACACTGACCTACAACGATTGGCCAGAGAACTGATAGCGCTTTCTCCCTTCCGCCAACTTGCCAATTAAAGTGCCCACAACGTGAGCGTTCCTGAAAATACCGCCAGGGATGTCATTTGGGTCAATAAAGGCACATCAAATTGAATTGGCCCAGGATAGATCGGTTTACGTAAACTAGTTCAGACCAATGAAGAGCAGACTAAACTATCGTGTCCTACGTGTGTTAGAATAAACTAGTTTGATCTAGGAAAAACTAGTTTATCCTATGTTTGTTAGGATATACTAGATTGGCCTATGAAAAACTAGTATATCCTATGCGCGTTAAGATAAACTAGATTTGCCTAGGCCAATCTAGTTTGGCCTGTAATCGGGTTTGACCAGTAACATATATATATAGAAAAAGTAAGAACAATTATTTGAACACATTTTGAGAAATAAAAAAAAAAAAAAAAAATTATAAAATAAATTTCACTAATTGCTTTATAATGATGTTATTAATTTTTCTCATTTTCATATTATTCACTAAAAATTCTCAGGTGATAAAACTATCAGCAGTATAATAGTTGAAAATAAAATGTTTTTTTTTTAATAATTATTTCAAAATTATAAACTAAATCAAGACAACGGAAAAGAATCAAATACAATTTTTTTATTTACTTGGATGGGATAAAATTTAATTTCTTTTATTTTGAACCGTTCTATGATAAATTTAATCATTATAATATTAATAAAGTTAATCATTAATAATATTTAATCATTAAAGTATTTATATAATATAATTTTTTTAATATTATATAACAAAGAACATTACTATTTTAAGCTCCTTCTTCATTTTCCTTGTTATATCGACACTCTTTTTTCGAAGTCTTCTTATTGCAACCATTCTACCTTTATACATTCCGACAGTTGTAAAAATACTAGTATATCTAAAATCGGCTTCAGCATTCGAACTCAAAGAAACTTGACTTGTTCTAATTAAGGGATGTAGACTCTGTAATGAGTAAAACATGTATGCATGTCAACAATTAGTTTACATATAAATTTATAAAAAACTTACGTATTCATGAAAAAATTTAATTAGAATATATTTACTTAAAATCGTCGGATTATTTTTTGGAAATAATTTTTCTTTAAAACATATATGATGTGATAGAATTTTGCATGTTTAACTATGTACTGGTTCGGATTAATGCGTACTACTAAAAAGAGCTACCATTATAACACGTAAACTATCATAAAATAGACATTATTAATCATTGTATTTTACTCATCTCATTTATTTATAAAATCATTGTTGTTTCCGACACTGCACCTTACCTCGTGTATATAAATATTTTCCAATACACCATGAATTTGTACAATATAAAACATGTTTCACATCTGCATCAGTCAGATGTATTACGAGTTTCTGTAAAGGAAAACTCGTAATAAAACTCGTAAATGATACTCTAAAAGATGAAAATAGCCTCCTAATTAGTTTCGCTGAGAAATTTTTCGTGGTCTTCCCGTTATGTAGGAAAACAGGATTTCTTCTTCTGTTAATCCTGCTGAAAATATAACTCTGTGTACATAATGTATATACATATGTATAATGTGATCGCGACAATGTAATCAAGAATGACATATATATGTAATTTTCAAAAATCCCTGAGTGCTTTATATCTGTAGAAGTCTCTTGTTTAATAAACCGACTCAATTCGTGAAGAAAGAAACAATTATGCAGAAATGGGTTAAAATCTCATATAATCTTGAAGAATAGGAAAAATTACTTTAAAAATATATATTATTAGAAATTATATAATTAATAAAACATCTATGTGCATAAATTGCATTCCGTATTATTATATTTACTTTATACCCAATAATAATTTATTGTTTAATCGAGATTAAAATTTCATTATTTTTTTAATAAATTGTATTGATGGTATCAGGGCACAAAAAGCCGCTTCTTTCAGCAATACTTTAAATATATATATATATAAATGCAGTGCTGAGAAAATTAGTTCAAAAACAAATTATATTTATTTTTAATACAGTACATCGAGTGATAGTGATGAATACAATGCTGTCAAACTGAGTATACCAAATAGTTTTCTTTAGTATCTTATTAACTAGGATTAGGTTAATAAAAACTTACAGATTTAAAGGAACTTTGTATTTACTTTTTCAATAAAATAAATATATTTTCGATTTTTAGGAGGTTTATTTACACACGGGAAAGTATTAAGCGGGAGAAAATATTAAAAAATATTGTTTGAAAGAAATTAATTTTTAAGATAGCTTCTTTTTGTTGAAAACAATATCTCTTTTCCTTTTTCTTTACTTAAGTCAGCTAAGAAACATTGGGTATTACGTATTTTAAATATCGCCATGCTGAATATATCAAATTATTTAGTGTGTTTTATATATCTAAAGAATATTACACATTCTTTCTCAAAAATATAAGATTATTCTTGATATTTGTGAAATTCGGTTACATTGGAGAAACTGGTTGTTACCACAAACTATTTGTAAATTACTCTTCCAAAGACATGTATCTTTAATGGGACCGTGGACATTCAGCTAGTAACACAGCGAGTAAAAAATCGATATTTTTCTTTTATTTTATTAATATACTTCAGTCTTAACTGCAT
The DNA here is from genome assembly GCA_963932465.1 of Maratus speciosus. Classification (NCBI taxonomy): domain Eukaryota; kingdom Metazoa; phylum Arthropoda; class Arachnida; order Araneae; family Salticidae; genus Maratus; species Maratus speciosus. The sequence continues at coordinate 52,677,612 of OZ010792.1, forward strand.
CATGTGTAAAAAAACCGCATGCAATTGCAACGATTCTTAGCGAAGTTACAATCGGTTCAAATTTGTACGCGGTAATTGAGTTACAGTAAAAATAAAATTTAAATTCGCGTTTTCTCAAAATAAATTTTCTTTGAGTTAGTATATTTAAAATAGTCCATGAGTCTTATTTTTTATCTTGTTTGCACAATATTAAGAATTATTGTTTGGAATATGCTATATTTCAAAACAGTATTAATTTGCATGCATTATTATACATAAAAGGTAAATTTCATAGTATAACTTTTTCTTGTGAGATTTTACGAAAATTGTAAATATTGGTAGGTAAATATTGGCTATTATGTTTTATCAATATATAAGTATAAGATTAAAATGCATACAAACTTTTGTTGAAATATTAAAAAGCTACCATTTAACAAAGCAACAGGTTCTTAAAGCCGAACTTAAAGCGCATGAAGCATTTTTATTTAGAATTATTAATTAATTTTTTTATTAATAAGTGAATTAATTACACACATTTTTGAATAAAATTAATTAATTTACTTAGAAAATGAAACAATTATTATATGCGCAAGATTTCCGTATAATTGAGCGAAAAATGAATAAAATCATTTTCAACGTCCACTGTCCCCTTATGGTAAGTTTATTTCGTTGTTACCAATCTGTTTCCTTTGTTTGGGTGTATAAGTTAAGAAATTTTATAATGTACGAATTCCCATATGGTCATGTTGAGCATAATAAATAAATTTTCTTTTAATCTTTTGTCGAATAGGGGTACATTCATGATAAATTTATACACATGCTAAATAAACTACATACATTTAATTCTCCATACTTTTAAAATCTATTAAATTTTAATTACATTTGACGAAATCAATCAGTAACATAGTGTTGTTTTGTTGTTAATAGAATTATTTTTCTTTTCATCATTAAAATTTCAAATATGATTGCAGATTTTTATTCGAAAATTTGAAATATTACTATTAACCTATAAACTCATATATTTATCTCCGAAGAAAGAATTATTAATTGTATTTTGTTCTTTTAAAGTGTTATTCTGCATTTTTTGTAAAAATTTTAATTCGCAATCTACAATTTTCAGATGGTATTTGATTTCTTCTTATTTTTATCACATTAATGTAATCATCTTTGGGGGAAAAGGAACAAACTACTTTGATAGTCTTTGTCCAAAAAACACTTATACTTATTTTATTCTTTACTTAATACTTTATTTAAATATTTGAAGAAAATATAGGTATCTTTTCAATTTTGTTATAAATAAACATATTTTCGATGAAATATACGCTAAAATTTTGAAAATAGAAGTAAGGTAGAGAAAGGAAGCGTGTGTGTAACAGAGCGATGGAGATGGAATAAACAGATAAGTGTAAATAATAAGAGAACAAAAGATTTTGTTTGAAATGCTATATTTAAATATCTAACGTGTTCTCTTACTAATTTTTGTAAATAAAATATCACTTATTGGAAACTTACTCTAGTCGATCTCCCAATATTAGTCGAAGGAGTGTACTCATTTATGTGAATATCTTTGTAATCGATTTTCCATAAGAGACTGTCCAGTTCTTGTTCATAAGCCCAACTTCTAGAGAGTGAAAAAAAATAAAATAAATGAATAGAAATAATTGCACAAAAAATAAGCAAGGACGCCATTTCTGGAGAGTAAAATACATCTATTTCACAAAATATATTATCAGACCATTCCTTATAATTAAGAAGACTATCACTTAAATATGCTCCTTTCTTTCATATTGTTAAAAAAATGTTCGAAGCGGAATAAGCCGACTTTTTGATTAGCATTAGCAACCGGTCAGCTTTATGTTTGGTTCACATCCCGATACAACATGTATCGTAGTTGGTAGCGTTTTAAATGAAATGGAATTCCCGATAATATTGAATACCCATTTTCAAATAACAAACTTCTGTTTCTTAAAAAAAAAAAAAAAAGTAAAGTCGCCACACTCTCAGAAATAGAATTCTCACTTTTGACGATTTAGCAATCCTCAAGCTGTATTTCGTCGTTTTTGACGATAATTTCCTATCACCATCACGTGGTTTTTAAGGAAAGGTAAACTCTCAGATATTTGACGAAAGTTTTTCCTCAATCACGGTCAGACTCAATGCATTTTAAGGAAACCGTTGCTGTACCTCCTCAAATCCTGCGATTTTAGCAAGCAGATATTTGCTTGTTTGTATTAGTCCCGTAATAATTTATTTTTAAAACAGCACTTTTTAGTGCTTTTCAGAAAATACTGAAATATAGGTAGTTATTGTTTCTTCATAAGTTATTTTTTTAGCTGTTAAAATTTTTAGGAATGCGTATTATTATTATTATTATTACTTGTGTTGTTGTTCGTTATGTTTTAATTCGAAAAGAATATATTTCCTGTGTTCAAAAACATCCAAAAAGAAAATTTAATCAATAAAATTTCAAAGATCCTGGATATCTTTTTTTAAAATTTATTTAAGAAGTATATTCTATTTTCAATCAGATTAAAAATAAACATAATTGATCCCTATCCCTTTTATAAACAGTAAAGTGTTAAAATCTTATCCATCTATTCAACGTGATAAAATCTCACGCAATACGCACTTCACAGTTCGTTATTTGTGTGAAACAAATTAACCAGACCATATTCTAACCATTCAAAGCAAAGAAAACCAGCAAAGAAAATTTCACTAATAAATGATTTAATCAAGCCATATTATAATTATTCATTGACCATGAGAAAAAAATAATAATAAATTAGCCTTCCTTAAAACTTTCAGCACCGATAAAATTACAATCTATCTTATAAAAATATATCACGCGGCAGCTTTCATTAGATCAGTCTAAAAGCACATTCATATAAGTCCCCAATAGCCTGATCGGTAGAGCAAGTGTCTCCCACCCCAAATCCCGCGGGTTCAAATCACGCCGAGGAAAACGAGAAGTGATATTTTTCTTCCCTTGGTAGAGGAGCTTCCAAACTGTTCAATAGATGGCGCCACCAGCCCTTTTTTGACAAAACTTTTGAGGAAATTTATATCGTCAAACAAGTGAAGAAAGTAATTTCATCAATTTGACGAAATATTCGCTCGGAGCATATTCCAGGAAACCGTTTCGTCAAAAACAAAGAAAATTTCGTGAAATCTGAGTATTCATTTCTGAGTGTGCAATGACTTGCAGGTAGCCCAGTTTTCATTTAAAACTTTTTCGTCTAAAATTTTTCTAGAATCATTTTCTCATCAATAGAATACATATTATATAGTAACTTAGAAACAAATTTTAACAAAATTGTAACTTTGGTATTATGATAGTTATTTTGAACCAGCAGTTATATTGTAATATAGAGAAATTAGACATTAGATGGTATGTACTGCAAAACATCATTAACACAGTGATAAACATCAACAACATAGTATATATATATATATAATATTAACTTACTTGTAGGCAGCTAAAACTCCAATGAGCAACACAATGACGAGACCTCCGGCAACACCAGTAGCTAGTTTCCACACTAGATTGAATGAATGTAAACAATATATAATAAGATTTGGAAGAAATACCAAATGTTACAGCATGAGAGTAATGACCTATACTAATATTGTAAAGAAGTAGATTTTGTTTGTTTGTTTGTAGGAGGTAATCTCTGGAACTACCGAACCGATTTCAAAAGTAGTGAAATCAAAATGATGGTGACAACCCTTACTGCAAGATAGGCTATATTTTATGTCGGTGCCAAAAGCCCAAAGGAGGTGCTTGAGCAAAAAAGTCCTAACCATTTAATTTTTGTGTTACTGAAGATCCTAGAATCGTGAAATTTGGCATGGTAGTTACTAATTAGATATAAATGATATCTAAAAACATTTCTTAAAAAAATCGAAATTTAAAAGGGGTGATAATGCGCAAAAAGTGCTCTAAAAACTTTCTAAATGGCGATTTTTACGCAATCTCAGGAAGTATCAAACCGATTTCAAAATTAATGGTTAGAAACTCATGGTCAAAGACCTTTCTCTAATATAGGTTCTATTTTATGTCGGTCTTACTACCACGGGGTGGTTACAGGAGCAAAAAGCGTTCTAAAATGCGATTTTTGTATTGCTGAAGGGCGTAGAAACATTAAATTTGACATGATAGTTATTTATAAGTCTTAAATTATCTCTAACATCATTTAAAAAAAAACGAAATTTAAAAGGGAGGAAAATGCGCGAAAAGCGTTCAAAAAAAAATGTTCTAAGTTGCGATTTCTACCCAGTCACAGGAAGTACCGCATTGACATCAAATATAATGGTGTGAAAATGATGGTGACAGTCCTCGCTCCAAGATAGGCTATATTATGCGACGGTGTTATTACCCAAAGGGGGTGCAGGAGCAAAAAAGTCCTAAAAATGAGATTTTTGTGTTACTGAATGCCCTAGATACATAAAATTTGGCAATATAGTTATTTATTATATATAAATGATCTCTATGAATATTTCTCTAAAATATCGAAACTTAAAATTGGTGAAAATGCGCAAAAAGCTTTCTAAAAAATGTTCAAAATGGCGATTTCTAATCAGTCTCAGGAAATATCAAACCGATTTTAAAAGTAATGACTGCGAATTGATGGTGACAACCCTCGCTTTAACACAGGCTCTATTTCATGCCAGTGTCACTACCACCAGGAGGTTGCAGGTTGTAATACTAAGGGGTCTAAGATTTTGAAAATTTGAAAGGTAATTAGGGGAGACCGGGGATAGTACGCGCAGTGTTTAGTTATTAATTTTTATTTATTTTCTGTTCAAGTTTTTTATGAAACTTTAACTGTACTTTTAAAGAACAGGCATTGGGCTATAAATACCCGGAGTTTTGAGTTTATAGCTTTTGTAGTTTATGTTTAGTGGAAGCCTAAAGTAAAAGGGAGATTGTGCGCCAACCTACCCCTTCACGGGGCACGTTGCCTATACCTATGGGGTAAGTTGGCACACGCGTTATAAAAAATTAAATGAAGCTCAAATAAGACATGCAGTTAAGCGAAATCAATTTAATTATTACCAGTAAGTTTAAACAAAGGCGTTTTAGCCGTACAATGTAAAATCTGAATTATACATGCAGACATAAAAATAATGAATAAAACATTAACATTGAGAAACTTCTATCCTATTCTATATCATCATCAGAGTTACAGTTGTCATAAATAAAAAATCAAGTGTCTCCGTTTGGGCAAGCCTCGTGTGCCCAAAATCTTGCATTGCAATCACTTTTCTCGTTGTTTGCTGTTTTTCAAGCTACCAGCATACACCAAACAACGAGCCAACTTGCCTGTGTTCAATTCGCCTACTAGCCCCATAATAAATTTCTTCACTAAAGGGACACGTAATCCTCTAAGCATAAATAATCCAAGGAAATCACATATGGTGTAGGTATACAGTTAATCATACACTAAGAAAAACTGCAAAAGTTAAATCGCAATTATTAAGATAAGTATTAGAAATTAGAAAAAGAATGAAGCAACAAAAAATTACTTATGAGTGCGAAAAACAGAAACATCGTAATAAATGCCCACTGCACGTAGGTAAAGCTGCAAAACTACAATGGACATTGTAAAAAGCAATAAGAAAGGTACTCTGTGAGTGGTTGCGTAATCAATCCTCAAACAGGCGATTTATGAGTACTGCGCCTACTTACCCCTGTCGCCAACTTGCCCGATCTCCCCTACTTAAAACAGGGTTCGTACGGGTACCGTTATTTTCAAGGCCAAATATCAGAATTTTTTAAAAGAAAAATAAATCTAGTTTAAATGGACGCAATTTCGCCCTTTTTAAGGACAGATTTTCCATAAGAAAATACTGGTACCGAAGAATTTCTTAGTCTAGAAATTCAAGCACCCGTACGAACCATGTAAAAGATGCAAATGCTTTTACAAGAACCGTCGAAAGAAAATTCCAAATTTAAAAGGATGAAGTGAGCGAAAAGCGATTTAAAAACGTTCTAAATTATGATTTTTATGTAATCTTGTGAAATACCAAACCGATTTTTAAAATAATGGTTTCAAATTGGTAGTGATAGAACCTGCTCAAACATAAGCTATATTATATGCCGTACCAGCAGAGGGTTGCAGGAGCAAGAAACCTTCTAAATTGCGATTTCTGGGATACTGAAGAGGTTAGAAACTTTAAACATAGTATGGTACTTATAAAATTTAAATACCCTCTAAGAACTGACAAAAATAAATTCGAAATAAAAAAGGGTGTGAAGCGAACGGAAGAAGCGAAAGGCATTCTATAAAAGTTTTAAATTACTATTTGTATGCAATCTCAGGAAATAATAAACCGATTACAAAAGTACATGGTTGCGAATCAATGGTGACAGTCCTACACAGGTTATACATTTTATGCCGGTGCCACTACCACCTGGGGTATGCATGAACAACAAACGTTCTAAACAAGCCTTTAAAATCTTTCTAAGTTAAGCTTTCTATGACTTATTAAGAACTATCAAACTGATTTCAAAATTAAAGTTGGTAAAATAATAGTGACAGACTCTGTTTCAACATAGATATTTTATGTTAGTGCCCCTACCACCAGAGAGGTGGTAGACCGTTAAACAAAAATACTGGAATTTGACAATATGGTTAATTTTATGTTCTAAAAAATTCGGAACTCCAAATGAATACTGAAATGAGCGTATGATGTGAGCATAAAAGTCTCAAAATACTTTCTAAATTATCATTTATTTGGAATTAGTTTTAGTTCTTCTTATTAATTAAAATCTCATGTTTGTCTATTGCACTTTTATAAGGAAATTTAGTCAAACTGTGGAATTTGTAATTTTTGAATTATACCAAAAAGTGTTCTTCTAATAAAAAATAGTTATGCAAATATAACTTGGCATATTTCAACTATTACGCGAGCACAGACGAGATTTTGGCTAGTACGGAATAAATATTTTGTCCATGAAACTAAGTTAATCAATATATATTAAAAAGAGATTAACTTCATGCAAATAGCGACATTTATCTAGCAATCTGCCTCTATCAACACACACACACATATATATATCTACATGTCCCTTTACCATGCATTTAATTAATAATTATACAAGGTGCATCAGGTATGATCATTAAAATTTAGCGGGAAGTAGAAAATAACAAAGGAAGACAATTTAACCTAGGAAATTACGGGCGCAAACGAACGCGTGAAGGTGCAGAGGGCGCTTTGTATCGAAATTTCTGCTCACTGGAACAGCTCTCTGACAAACCCAGCCGATCGTTATTCGACAAGTTGATTTTGCAGATGTAACATGAGTTATTGTATGTTAAATGAGTATGCAGATATATATCTAATTTGCGGTGCGATAGGGTAAAGTGGTAGGACAGCTGCACAAATGTACGCTTCTCCGACTGGCGCAAACTTAGGGATCAAATGTTTGCATGTGTTCACAAACAACTTTTCGAAAGTGGCTCAGTTACCAGTACCTAAAATGATAGAGAGGGTAAAAGTCTCATATCCGCACAACACTTGGAACCAAATAAATAAACAGAATGCTAAATTCGTCTTTAAAAAGTTAATCTTAAATATTACAATATGTGCAAAATACTTAAAAGATAACAAAAATATTTAAATTACTTTCATTCTTTTTAGTACTTTCAGCTATATACATAGCCTTCGTCAGAGAATACAAAAAATCCTGTTATTAACGTCCTAGTATAAAGTCTACTGTACATAGTTTTTCATAAATGTGTTTAATTTTTAAATTGTGTTATTTTTATCTATCATTGCAGAAAAAGCAAGAAAAACTCTTATTCTCGCACATGTTTTGTATATTGTATATATTTTTATATCTCATTTTCCGCCATTTTTGACGGGCTATCTTTCTAGTTCTTTATAATACCTCTGATTCCATCATACATTTTTAGAATTTTATTTATTTTTAAACCAATGAAAATTTTATTATAAAAGCTTAAGGAATTTCAGAGACTTTAAAAATACTTTTCTTTTCTTTCGATAAAGAAATAAGTAAGAATAATAAACAATCTTTTCTCATATATAAAGCTCTTTTTCTGAAAATCAGACTGCTGTGAAATTACAATTCATTCGAGTTGTTTTTCAACTAACTAACTATGGCTGTATTAAGTTCAAGCTAAGTTGTCTAGTTTTTCGTCATCAGGCTTCGCGCGAGACCTTTGATATGAAAAACAAGTAAGAAAAATCATGTGTTAAGCTTAGATTATGAAACACTTTCCAACACTTCCTGAATGCTTTAACAAAACTTAGTTATTTAGGGGGAAAAGGTATAGGGGGGAGTAGCCATATTTGGACCGCCGCTTTAATTGGACCGTTGCCATTCTGCCGTTAATTACAGAATGAGACGTCATCTACCTCTTAAATCATACTCATCACAATGACGTCACTCATGATTAGAAGAAGCAACCGCCTACCACGTGCTGTTTTCAGACAATTTAAAAAAACCTTAAGTTAGCTGTTTTGATCTAATTTTTTTCTCTCTAAACGTAAGGGAATACTTTAAAACTAAGGTAAGTTGTTATATTTTTATATACATATAGGAATTCATCGGTTTATTGCGCATATTTTTCACACGGATTTGTTTGATTTTGTTTTTGTTCTTAGTCTTGAGATTATCTGTTTTCAAAAATGGAGCAGTTGCCGTATTTGGGCCAATTTCAGTTGCTTAAATTGGACCAGATATGCGATCATACATTTGAAAAGTAAGTAATTAATTTCGAGGACGGTACGCTTTGTACACTATTTTTTACAATATTTTTAATATTTTATAATTGATTACTATCTCCATGCATTTTTTTTTTTTTTGGATATCTGGATTATTTTTTATATACAGTTTAGGCCTATATAAACATAAAAATATTTTTATATGTTTATGCAATAAATTTGTTTGCAATTTCTTTTATCTTGTATGTATTTGTATTTATTTTCTTTGAATTCCTTATTCCTACGGGTATTTCGTTTACAGAGTTGAATTCAAGCATTTTCCTCCTGGAGGATATTTGTTATTGCAGACTTTTTACAGTTCTGGAGGGTGGAGTTATACTTTTTTGCAATTAAGACGAATAAAATCTCAAACCTTCAGGGGGTAGTGGTTATTTCAAGGCTCCGGGGGGGAGGGGGGGGAGATGAATTCAACACTGTTTGAATACATAATGTTTGCGTTTTATTAATCATAGCGTATTTTTCAATAGATGATACTTTTAAACATTTTTTAATATAATGTTGAAAATTTTGAAAAAGACACAGACAATCTGTCTTGAAGACAAACACCCGTGATAGCAAAAGCTGTTAAAGATATAGGAAACAAAAAGGAGAAAGTAAGTTGTGAAGAAATTGACCTGCAAGAAGGCTGCAGCTACAAATCATCCCCAAAAGCCAAAAAATCATTAGAGATATTAACTCCCTTGCTAAATTCAGTTAAATCAAAGTACAGAGGCAGCCAAAAACAGTTCTGATAACATTTTCGCATGATAAACTAAACCTTGAAATGAAAAAAAAAACGACAAAAAGGAAGCACAAAGCTATTGGAACATCAAGTTTAAAACAATAGGCGCAATGCAATTAGCAAGACAATGATGGAAGGGAAGAACTACAAAAATAATGTAAAGAAAATCTTTGTTGCGAAAAAAAAATGTGTAATAATTCAGAATCTAAAAAGAAAAATCTAGGCAATGATGGTTGGCTTTGCCTAATTTGTAAGAAAAATAAAGTAGCAGAAATGATTCAGTGTTCAGATTGCTAAATACGGTTCCATGTAGTGTGCGCTCGAAAAAAAAATGTATAAACGAAATTCATGAGTAAGCTTTGAATTACTCCTTACATGATATTAAAGTAACTGACAATTAGTTCCATAATTTCTATTCTTTATTACTGATAATTTTGATTTATATTTTGAATATATTTACATTTAATACGATTACTCTTATTTTCCGATATTTGATTTCATTATATTCCATTGCTGTTATTCAGTTTGATTGTTTCATTAATCGTAAATTTTGCTTTTAATAAAATTAGTTATATTCCCTGGTCATTAAAACAACCTGATATTATTTGGTCCAATTTAGGAGACTGGGGGTCCAATTTAGGGGACCTGTTGCCGAATTTGGACCACTTTTGACAAATTCTTCAAATTAAAATGAAACTTAAGATTTTCAAAAAGAAATTGATTTAAAGATTTATTTAGTTAGTAGATGAATGGATTGACCCCGTGTAATAATGTTTTGCAGATATTCCAAAAATTAAGCGAGTTACACCCGAAAATATGTGAAGTGGTCCAAATTCGGCTACTCTCCCCTATAAGAGAACTAAGTAAACATTTTAGAAAACGCATAAAGCATTTATAAAACTGATTTCAGCAGTTACCGTCCATAGCCAAATATATATTCAATTCTTTTGAACAGCCCTGTATTTGATCTGTAGGTTGATATATATACTATATAATTGGAAAATTTAAATTAAAAAAAAAAAAAAAAAAAAAAAAAAAAAAAACTCATAACAGGTTGAAATTTCTCTTTCAGCATTTTATACTAATAGAGCAAAACATATTTGTATACATTTGTACTGCCCTATAGTTAACCTAGTACCTTTATTACACGCCACTAATTAGCTAAAGTTTAATTCAAAGTAAAACACTCTTAAAACTACTGAAATCACATTTCTAGAAATTATCTTTTATAGACGGCCATGCATCCAATTTTTTGCGTGCACCTGCATATCCTTTTATCTAAGTTCTACAAACACTTCTTAGTAAACCAAATGCAGTTCCGTGTAAAAATGCATAACTCATTAAAAAAGCACCTTTAAGCAATTTGCAATCATACCCAGTAACAATTATGATTTATTTTGTGCAACCCTGTATATGAATTACATCATTTATACACACCATATACTATGCATAAATATAGTGAAACATAAAAGCACATAACATAATTAAAAATGCATTTCCAGCAATCATCGCTAATGTACAGTACTTCGGATACAAAATAGTATCTGGAATCTTTAGTCTGTCCCTGTAAATGCTATGCACTTAGTATTATACATGAAATAAGTTACAGTAAATCTCAGCGACGTATATCAATTTCATTATACATGAAATAATTTAACCAAATTAAAATACGCCGGAAAAAATTCCCTCCACCCTATATCATTATGTAACGGAAAACTCTTGCGTGGCCCTGCAAATTAATAATCACTATTCTTTGCACCGCATATTCTATAGAATGCATATTTTAGTGCACTTGATTAATGCATATCAATTTTATTACATTTGAAAGCATGTAACATCATTAAAAATCATTTTAAACGATTTTTTCCCATATGTAACGGGAAAAGATTGACTGTCCCTGTAAATGAACCCATGCTAGAAACTTTATTTGAAATAGGGATCGTGCTATGGTAGAGATCACTAACACCCAAAAATTACAGAACGATCCGAGTATATTTACGAGAGTCCGAGTGCGGCCAGACGGACAGACAAACCGAAGTCATAAACACTTTTCGACTTTGTTGGAAAGTGTTAACAAATGCATGCTGAAACGAGTAAGGAAATTTTGAATGTGATGGAGCATTACAAAAATAAGAACAAAAGCCAGGGACAAGAATTCTCCGACCCAAGATGGTTGATTTTCACCAGTAAATTTTGATAGTATTCTTTGCTTTATTAAATCTCAGAAATTCTGTCATTAAATACGGCGAGAAATATTATTAAAATTTATTGGTAGCAATTGCTCATTTGGGTCGGAGGATTCTCATCTCTGAAACGCTAATTTATCTATTCCCTTAGAACATTTTAATATAATATACCTTAACAACAAAAGAAAAAAAAAATTTCCTACAAAATAAACTACGTATTCATACGTCATGAATTTTCAAAGAACTATAGCTCAATTAATTCTGATTAGAAAATTTCATTTAATATTTTAGTTTCTTTATGAGATTTTTTTAATCTCAGGTTTTGTAATATATTTGATTAATGAAAACGAAAACTATATTAATAAATTTCTGACTTGCGCACATACATGCAAATAAATTTTAACAAAATTAAAATTTTATCGTATATGCTTTCAAAGAAACGGAATTTTCATTACTTACATTTAACTTTTTTCTAAGAAATTATTTTAAATTACATCTTTAATTTAGCTAGTTCCATTAAGATTATAGTTTTATTTTCAAAGATATATGAAACCAAATGAAATCAGAGGAATAATTCACAAGAGATATTTCACTAAAACATTTCATATCTAATGCAGTTTTGTACTATTTATAGAGACTAGGTTAATATTATATGCAGAGAAAGAGTACACTTACATCATTAGGCAGATGCGTACATATTTAAAAAGAAAATGATGAAATTATCTGGTAACTGCTTTCTTCCGCAGGCATTTATTTTCAAAGCCAAATGAGGTGTTACAGAAAATTGCAACATGAAATCTCTTTTAACAGAACATGATTTGCTTCTTAAGTAATTGACAACATTAATAAAAAAAAATTCTTCTAAATATATGAAATAAATTCAATTTCATTCTGTCGCAACTGGAAGAAAATATTTCAAACTTAAACTATGTTTCGAAACATTTGACTTAGATTGTTCAGTTTTACCAATAGACTGTAAATGTATAATAGTAATGTGAAGAAATTTGTTTCTTTGATTATTTTAATTATTTGAAAGCTTTAAAACAAAGAGCTTTACCCTCAGTTTCGACTAAATAAGCACTGATAGTCTGATTGGTTTTACAATTAAATTGAAACGGCATTTACGTAAGTAAATAAAATAATATTTATATCATTTGTTTGCATGTTTTAAAGTGTATATTAGTAACAAAAAACTCAAATTTTTACCAACACTTTTCAAATAAATGAAAGATGCAATCTTTATTCAGTTTCATTAATGTTAAAAGGTAATGTAAGTAAAATGCATTCAAACGAACATTAAAAAGAACCGACATGCAATTATATAAAAAAAAAAAAGAACACAAGTTAGATAACATATTATACTTTTTCTTGATAAAATTTAACAACAAAGAATGGGGATTTTTATTTATTGTAATACTGTTTAATTAATTTTCCACAGATTTTATTTATACTTAATTATGTTTTCATTCTATTTTTTCCTTTCGTAATTTAATGTCGAATTACTTTTTGTAACAAAAAAAAAAAAGTGCATTTTGTGCATTTGTATTTCTTAAACATTTTTTTTTTGTTTAAAACTTGTAAAAGAAAAACTTTTGTTTTTCAGTTTTTTTTTTTTTTTTTTTTTTTTTTACTAATGGATTATTTGCGTGTTTGTTTTTTTTTCTGTTTTGTAGAAATTTATAATGTAGCATTCTGTAACTTAAGAATATTTAAGTCAGGAGCAATGGAGCTTTGGTATGCAATAATCAATTTGTAATCAATTTGTAATCAATTGTTTGGCAATTGATGGAAACAAATCTATCTTGATCACGTGATAGACAACAGAGGTGCAAGGCTCGTCTTTATTGTTGGCTGAGATTTATAAACGGACCATACTAACCTTGCCTTGTCTAGCGTATCCTTGTGTAACCTTGTATAGCGTCTAGAAAATATACTGAGGCAACAGGCTATTTCAGTACATTTTAAAAAGAGCAAAAAAAAAAAAAAAATAATAATAATAATAAATAAGTCCATAAATGCAGAATGGTGTTAAACAATAATTGTCGATCGCAAAGACTTCTCGTAGTTCAAACGTTATATTCTCTAATATAGCGTTTAGAAGATACCAGTACAATACAGTAAACTTCCGATTATTCGTCAGTCTATCAACCGCCACCCTCGGTTAATCGTCACCCTCCTCCCATATATTTTTATTTTATCAGAATGCAAATTGGCGTAACATTGTTTATAGAACACAAGATGCTTAGACCACATGTGATGATTTGGAGATAATGACCTGGGTGCAAAACTACATGTTTAATTCTGCGGATAAGACCACAGACTGTTTTGATTATGACAAGAATGATATTTATTGGTTATCAAAAATTAACAGATGACGAAATCATTCAAAATGTTTTGACTCCAGAAAAATCTGAAGCGGATGAATGTGATGAACCGAATAATGATTATCTAGAAGGCATAAGTGAAGACTCTGCTTTCTAAGTGCATTAATTGGTTTGAGGTGCGAGAGGAAAGCGATGGAACACAAGTAATTTTTTTTTTTTACGTAGAATTATTTTTGATGCAGTAAAATCGTAATAAAAGCGCAAGCAAAAAAAATATATATAATAATAATGGATTACTATGGTTGAAAGAAGGTTATTAATATTTATTCTGCAAAATTCTAAATTTGTATCTTTGATTTCTTTTTATTAATTATTTTTTAATAACTAACAAATAAGAATGTAATTTTTGTAACAGTCTTGTATCGTCTTTCGATTATCAATATATTTCGATTATCTGCCATACCATCAGTTCCTGGAGTGACGAATAAACAGAAGTTTACGGTGTTGACGTTTGAGATTCCAGATGAAGCTGCTAGAGACACTAATCGGCTTGAATATTTCGTCACTTTTAGGAATAGCGTAGTATATCTTGTACACGCTATCCCTAAAGGATGGATACGCGGTGTAGTGTGTGTCTCATCTTAACTTCATTTGCAAAGGTTAGATGCAGTGGATTGAACCCGTTACAATTTGTCTGAAATGTGTAGTTTTTGCATAAAAAAAGAAAGAAAAATCGAACTTTTTAAACTAGCTTTATTTGATAAAGTAGAAATGATTCCTCCTGGTTAAATACATAAATGTGAAATAAATGCCTGCACTGTATTAACGAAGATTTAATAAAATTTGAAGTACAATATATTCGAAGTCGGGAACATACTCACTAACGCATTTTTCTCCATGGAATCCACAGGTAGGTTCATCTGATGGAGGATATCCACCAACCCAGTCGATTTCTGACAGCAACTCTAGAACCTAAAATATATATTATCAAAATATTTTATTCAATTTTATCAAAAAATTAAAACAGATATCTTCTTATAAATTGAAAAAATAAGATAAAACTAACATGTGGCTTTAATTTTAATCAATTGGTATCAATGCGAGTTTAGGATTTTTTTCAATTTTTTTTTTTTTTATTTTACAACTTTCGAGGCCTTAACTTATTTATATACGTCAAAATCTGTTTTAATCCTTATCGGCCCCAAATCACTTCCCTTGAGATATCAGGACCAGCATCTCTTACACAAGTTTTATTTGGTTTGAGCCACTTTTATTTAGGAAACACTTTTACTTCTACTTTCGCAACAAGAAAAATGTACGACAAAATCCATTTTCTTCATTAGAATAAAAAATTAAAATCATGTACAAAAATCTAGCGTCCGATAAGAGTTAATAATTGTAAATAACAATACAGGGCCGCTATGCATTTTCTTAATCGATATAAATAATGTTTCTTATGTATTTCTTATAAGGATTCCTGAACAAATAATTGAAACGTTCTGTTACATACAAATTCTGTTCCAAAACAAATTCAGCAATTCTGTCTAGTTAGAAGTTTTAAATTTAGTTATAAAGACGTCATAAATATATATTGGTGAATTACAAATTTAGTAAAAAAGATCCCAAATATGAATAAGCATAATGGCATACAACTACTATACTGTAAAAGAAAAACAAATGACAAAACTTTCTTAATCTAAAAAATATATAGTAGAACTATTAACTGAAATATACAATAACCTCTTCCGTGTTACCCATCATTCTTTATAGTTAAAAACCTCAAAAGCCAGTATAGTTTCGAGATTTAAAAAAAGTGTTTTAAATATAAAATATTTATCTTGTGGCCTCTAACTTTTGGAAACGTTTACGAGTAGTTTTTATACTATATTAAATAGATTTATGAAATCGGAATATCGGTTTTCACTATAATATCAATTCTCCGTTGAACATTTTTATCTGTGTAATTAAATTTATAAATGTAAGAGCATCAAAATATTAATAATTTTAATGTTACATGAATGCCATTAATTTATCATGTTTGTCTGGTAAACGTGTTTTTTGAACATAAATTCAATAATGGAAAACGGCGTAATACACTATAAAATCTACTCGGAAATATTTCTGAAAATCAATGAACCAAAAAATCAGGAAATTTTCGTTCGTGGTTATATTATACCCTCCTAAATAAATAAAAAAAAGGTATTTTTTACTGTGAAGTTGCTGCACAGGAAAGCGCCGCAAACGTTGAGCACGTAATGTTATAAAGCAGTAAAAAAAGAATTCTTTATTTGATGTGCAGAAAAGACCCTTAATTTGTAAGGGATATGCGTAATGTTGTAATTTAATAAATTGTATAATGCTCCTAATCTGTTGCAGTTTTTTCAACAAAGTGTTTTGGGTCGGATAGATCGTTTACTTAATTTTTTGGGATATCTATCTTCTCATATATTCTATTTACAGGATAGAAGGTAATGCTCGCAATTTTTTAACTCAGCCTATCGAAAATATGTGGATACATCTGGAACGGTAGAAAAAAAAAGGATTTTAACGGCTCATTTTCTAGAGATGTTATCATTCAGTACGAATAAATAATTTTTTTTTTCTAAACTTATATACTTGAAAAGGATCCTTCTATTCTTCTATAAAAACGCATTATAATGAATAAATCATTATTTAAATGTATATATTACTAAAATAATAGATGCAGATGAAAGATGTAATTACATACATTTCAAACTGCTTCTAAACGCCTTGACGTAATGTAAATGTGTTAATCTTAGAAAATGTCATATTAATTGATAATTAGCAGCAATCAACAGTTTCCTACAACTTAAACAATTCATCAGAGAGATCCTACAAAATGAGTTCCTCAATTTATAAAACACGCAGAAGCAATTGAATTTTCGAAATTTACTCAGTTAATTAAATTTCATACCAACGTAGTTAAAACGTAGAAATATTTAATTAAAAATTCATTTACGTTAATAATTTTAAATTTATCCCAAGTAAATCAATATTTTATACAGTTTTCCTACTTAGATAAAGAATTTCTTGCACAACTCGCAATTTTCATTATATAAAATAAATTACTTTCTCCTCAATCATTGGACCTAAATATTTTTTTGTTGTCATTTCTTAAGAAAGCGACTTTAATATCAATGGTAAAAACTTAGTATATATATTATTATAATTTAACAATTTTCTGAGATGATAGTTATGTTTTACTCACAGGCATTTCAGATCGATTCTCATGCAACTGAAATACACCGACTGGAAATAAGCCATAGTCTCCAGGTGGACTTCCAGGAACTGGTTTTCTTGCAATTAGAGTGTAATTTCCTTCTGCGTCGCCATTTTCATCCATATAAACCATGTAACCCATAGCACCTAAAAAGAAAATCTTATTTATTTTATTTACGAAGTAATAAATATGAAGTAAAATTAATCTGCATTAAAAAATGATTTTAGAAACATCTTGTGTTATACTTAAATTTCTTTAAAATAGTACTTAAATCTGAAATAAAAAAGGTAAATTGGAAAAAAATAAAATTGCCCAGAAACTCCCAAGAAGAAATATGAAATACGAATTGCCTACGAATAAAAATATTCAATGGGAATTTCTTTAAGGAAATTTATATGTCGAAAATAATGGTATAGGGGAGACTAGGGAGGGTTTACCATACGGGAGGCCTGACCCACCAATCAGTTTTAATATTTAAAGGAATTTCAGAGTTTTATCAATAGGTGTCAACGAAAGCTACTGGAATACTCAAACAACAGTCTCTGTTTCATACAGATAATCGAAATAGGTTTGAAAAAAAAAACAACTGTGAGGCGTTTTCAACCTAAAAGTTGTATTTTTTAGAAATATTTTGTAAGCTTTTTTCAGATAAAATATATCATAGAAACTTAAGTAAGTAAGTTTTAAGTAATGCAGAAATATCGAACTTTCATTCCATTCATAAAGATTATACAGTAAGTTAAGCTTAACATAACAATGAGCTATTCTTTAGAAAAGGGCTATGTGGGGAGTCTTGACCCAATCAATGTGAGGGAGGATTGACCAGATAATCAAGGCTCTCATAACACATTCACGACGAGAAACGAGAATTCTCATTTTCATTCAAAACACATCATAGACTAAGGGCGTGGTTTCTACCTTACAGAAAATGCATTTATATCATGTTGTCCAGATATTATTTTTTTTTTATTATTGTAACACATTTTATATTAAATTCTTGCACTGAAATATATTTACCGATATACAAACTTGGGAAACCTATCTGGAACACAAATTTACAGAAGACTTTCAGAATAGGATGGAGCTTCTACTGTTTTAAAATTCAAATTTGATTAAAATTGCCCATCGGTAACGTAATAATTAAAAGGGTTTTGGAAACATTTTTATTATACACTGTGCATAATGAAAAATTAATGGTTACACACAAAAATGAATGTAAATTTATTCTGCAAAGCTATAGTAAAATGGGGTGATGGAAAAGAATACGTTTAAAACTGATTAAAGAAAGATGTGAAAAATTGCTATAGTATCCACAGTACGAAAACAATGAAGTGGAATATAGAGAATAGCGAGGAAGGTTGGGTTGGGTTGATTTTTGACTGCCAATTATCTACACGAGGGATATAGGCCCTAGGGGGAGTGCCTTCCGTGGAGGTCTTTCTAAGGGAGCCTAATCCGTATTAACGCATGGAAATCCACGGTTCGAAGAAAACCACGAAAACTCCGAACGATTAGGCCGACGGGCGCGATTGGGTTCGAACCCAGCACCTCCCGTCTACCAGCTTCGAGAGCAGAACCTCTCAGCCACTAATAGCGAGGAAGGATAAAGGAATACGGATAGGGAAGGAATCGGGATTTCAGAATATGGAGTAGCTTCTACTGTTTTAAAATTCAGATTTGATAAAAATTGCCGGTAGGCAACGTAATAATTAAGGGGTTTTAGAAATCTTTTTATTATACACTGTGCACAATGAAATGTTAATGGTTACAAAAAAAAAAAAAAAAAAAAGAACGTAAATTTATTCTGCGAAGCTACAGTAAAATTGTGTGATGGAAAAGAAAACTTTTAAAACTGATTACAGAAAGTTGTGAAAAATTGCTATAGTATCCACAGTTCGAGAAAAAAATGAAATAGGATAGGAAGAATAGGGAGGAAGGATAAAGAAATAGGGATAGGGTAGGAATAGGGATTTCAGAATAGGGAGGAGCTTCTACTGTTTTAAAATTCAGATTTGATAAAAATTGCCGGAAGGCAACGTAATAATTAAGGGGTTTTAGAAATCTTTTTATTATACACTGTGCACAATGAAAGATTAATGGTTATATACAAAAATGAATGTAAAATTATTCTGCAAAGTTACAGTAAAATGGGGTGATGGAAAAGTAAACGTTTAAAACTGATTAAAGACAGATGCAAAAAATTGCTATAGTATCCACAGTACGAAAAAATTAATGAAATAGGATAGGGAGAATAGGGGAGAAGGATATAGGAATAGGGATAGGGAAGGAATGGGTATTTCAGAATAGGGAGGAGCTTGTGCTGTTTTAAAATTCAGATTTGATAGAAATTGCCCGTCGGCAACGTAATTATAAAGGGGTTTCAGAAATCTTTTTACTATACATTGTACACAATGAAATATTAATGGTTACATACAAAAATGAATGTAAATTTATTCTTCAAAGCTACAGTAAAATGGGGTGATGGAAAAGTAAACGTTTAAAACTGATTAAAGACAGGTGCAAAAAATTGCTATAGTATCCACAGTACGAAAAAAATTATGAAATATAAATGGGAAAGTGGATTGGAACTTTTTTTCATTTAAATCTTGCTCACAATAGGTAAATAGAAACAGTGGAAGAGACTAGAAAGCAGTGATGGAACAGTGTAGCAGCAGAGAATTAATTGACACAGGAA
This sequence comes from Maratus speciosus, assembly GCA_963932465.1. NCBI lineage: Eukaryota > Metazoa > Arthropoda > Arachnida > Araneae > Salticidae > Maratus > Maratus speciosus. Next base: position 52,697,509 of record OZ010792.1, read on the forward strand.
AATTTTATTAGTATTCTTCATCTAACTTCAGGACATAATTTTTGAGATTTTTGAACGCGAAGAATACTACAAAAATTTAGTGGTGACAATCGCTCAGCTACTGCGCCACTGTTCCCTCATTGTAGAAAGGACTAAAGAGTACGAAAGCGGTAGTCTTAACCGTTTCAAGGGCAGTGGTACGTTTACGAAACCACTTAATTTTAATTACCAAACGCCACAATGGCACCAGAATTTTGCTAAAATCTTTACCATTTAATATGCATGCGAAATATAGCCCTTTTTCATAGTTCCAAATAAATTTGTTCGTACATTCCGGTGCCAGTCACTTATTTCAACATTTTAGTACTGAAAGTACTTTGTCCATGAAATGCTTAACACATTGTACGCGGGAAACGTTTCGAATATGAGCACTAAATTTACGTTCACAAACGCCACTGTAAATTAACACCTGCTCAGAACCAATTCGAATCAAGCATGCTTGGATTACACCTTCTTTTTTCGTCCGTACAAAATTTCCGGTACCAGTTACAAATTCTGTCCCCAACACACAAAAACGTTTTTTTACGTATCCCGCATACAATGTGTTAAAATATGTTAATGATAAGTTAAGTTCTCATGCGGGTGCAAAAGAGCATAGCATTGATCGAAAAACTTTAGGAAGGTATGAAGACAAATTTCAATATGATGAGCGGAGTGAGATGAAGTAGAACTATGTGACAACTAGAGTTGTCAGGTCGAATGTCACAAAAAGTAGGACAAGGAGACAAAAAATAGCGGGACAGTGGCTGCTAAATCCGGACATTATAATGCATGAAACCCTATGAAAACGGAATCTGACTCTAGCGGAATACTGTCTTAAATGATAAAATTTCATTTTCCCTGCTGTACAATTATACCTGCTAAGACAAAATCATGTCCTCTGACATGCGATTGTGCCTAAACAGGTTTGTTTTTGCATCATATTTTCAAAGATATTTTTTTAATAATAATTAAAGCATGTAGCATAAAGGTATTTTGCGTCAAGCCTCCCATGTAGTGGGTCTATCCTCCCATATGTGGGGAGTTTTGACCCATTATTTTCTCATGATTAAAATCAATGATTTTTCAAATTTCGTATATATTAAACTTATGTAGCAATTTTATTTTGATAACTGATTGTATAACGAATAAAATGATAGATAAAACTTTATTCTACGTTCAATATTTAACACTAGAACGCCGGGAAAATTTACGTAAGTTTTATAAAAAATACTTTAAACCAGAAAATTTATTTTAAATTATTTAAGCTTATTGTTTAACTTATTTTAGCATTAATTTTATTTAACTTATTTTATAAAGAAATTTCTGGTTCGAATCGACAATTGCTCCATTGGTTGGTGTCGAATTGACACCTGCTCGGCGTTCTAGTGTTAAAAAATAAAAAACTATTTTGTAAAAAGTGGGTCAACCCTCCCTAGTCTCCCCTACTTGTTTTAATTGTACAGTAATTTGATTAGAATTTCATTTTACAGAAATCAAATGAGACTTTATTAGCATAGGTATGGCAGCAAAAGAACATAATAAGACATATTTTAAACCACAGTTAACCCCTTGGGGACGAGCGGCACGTATACGTGCCGCATGAAGCGTTCAGATTCCTTGTTTTTCCTCACCAGTAAAATTTTACTGTAAAAGTTACCTTGTTTAATAAGCCCATTTTGTCGATTCAAGAAGACACAAATTTATGGTTTTTAAAAACGGTGAAAAAAAATTAAAATATTCGTAAAAGGCTCCCGTCCGGAAGGGGTTAACAAAAGTGATAGGTCATGATACTTCCACACATCTTTGCTCTCATGCGATCAAGATAATTTACAACAATTGACGAAATGGCATTTCATATAGGTAGGCGGAAAACAAGCCTAAATCAATGGATTTCTGAGGCATGTCGGTAAACGTTTCTGTTCTAAGCTTTTAAAATATTTTGTTTTAGAAAATGCTCGATTTTAAAACTACACATTAATTCTCAGAGAGTGATGTGTATAATCGAACATAAAGTTGGGGGGGGGGGGGGGAGTTTTTGTATGAAGCTTGAAAAAACATTTCGTACTGAACATTTATTCAATATAGAAAGAACCACATTCTTGGATCATAAATGGCATCTTTTTAGAAAAAAAATAACTTTATAACTTTTAATGACACTAGGGGATCGTACCCGGGCTTCCCAGGTTAAAGAATATAGGTGAAAACATTCTTTTTAATTGATAACTAATATATATTTTTTTATATCCAATAACATTTTTAGATTTCCCACTTACATTAAAAAAGCATTTTTCATATGGAAAATATGAATTATACAATCAAACAAATTTTTGAAATTTATCAAAAGCGATATTTTCTTATTAGCCGCATGCTAAGAGTTATTTAACCAAGATTTTGCTACTTATGGCATCCTTTTATGTTCTGATAATTTCAGAGCTTATACAGATCTGTTAAATTTGTGTTTTATTTATATTATTTTATTTATTTATTCAAAGGAGATTTTTTTTAAAGGCCCTAAGAAAATGATGAACTTTTTATTTTGTTTTAAGGGCAAACGGATTAATCTTTCATAATCGAGCTTCGCGCGATATAGATAAATTAAAAAATATTTCATGCTTTAAAATTGTCTTTAAAACCATAGATAATCAGTAAACTGAGATGAACTTTGCAAGCAAATTACATATGAAAAAAAAAATCCTATTTGGTGATCTAAATTTAAAATGCACGATTACAAATATGTTAAATTTTTATTTTTTCTATATTATTCTTTTATTTCTTTTTATAAAAGAAGTATTAATTTCGTTAATTTGTCTTTCACAAATATGTTAGATTAGTGGTTTTTTTAATATTATTCTTTTATTTGTTTATAAAGGAAGTATTAATTTCGTTATGCAAAAATAGTCAGAATCAAATGCTGAAAAATGTTTGTTGCTTTATGTGCAAAATGTTTATTATTATTACGTATTGAAACCGGCACGTAATAAGATAAACTTTTTTAAAAAATCATGCTTAAAAATTATTTTAGAAAATATAATACATCAGACAATTAAGAAACAGTTTTTAAAAAAATTGCATTTGAAAGTAAATGTTTTCCATATGAGATTAAAATTGAAAATGTACGATGGTCAGAAGATTAAAAATTTGCAGTAGCGAAAATTTCAAGACCGAAATTCTATCGTGAAGTGTTGCCATTCGCAAAATGACGTCAGCGTTATGCACAGATACGTTTGTTCTTTATAATATAGATACTTAATCAGTAAAATGTAATAAAGATCAGTTATTAGGATGTGGTTTTAAATTGAGGCTCTTATGCTTGGTATTCCGGAATGAAAAAAAAAAAAAAAACAATTTTCACCTTTTCAAAATTTGCATACTCACTTCTCATATCCATATTCATTATTTAAAAAATGTATTTTGTTTGATCATTTAAAAATCATTTTAACCCAAAACTTGAAGTTACGATTGTCAGCAACATATTTTATGTGAACAGACGCACTCTTTACTTGAGATTCTAATCTCAATTCCGGAGAGAAAAAAATTCCGTAATTATGTTTTTTAGACGCATTTGTGTTAAAATGTTTAGTTTTATCTAAGAAAATAACCATTTTCTTTTAAATATGACTTCATTTTCACTTAAATAAGCATTTCGCCTAGTGTGTGAAACTTAGTATCAGTACACATGCAGAAGGAAAAACAATGTAGAAAATTTCTGAGGAAAAATGCGTGTTTTCAATAGCAGTATGTCATTTTACGTTATTATGCCCCTAATATAATATCCTGCTCCTAATGGGATTTTGCGACACTAAACCCTATACAACAATTTTTATCAACAATTTTGAATTTTTATCAGAAAATAGCATGAATAAAAATAAAAATACCTTATTATTTGTCTCTTGTCTGCAATAATGAAAGCTATCTAAGTTTTCACCACATTTTGAAGAGATTTCATAAAAGGCTTTTAAACTTAAAATATAAAAGTGGGGATATAAAAAAAAACAGATAGTGCGATCACATCTACAAATGAAGTGTTTTCAGTTTAAAAGAAATATTGGTAAAATTGGTTCAGCAGAAAGATCAGGGCAGATGACTAAAAAACATACTTGTGTTTTAAATATATAGATTATATAAAAATAGGAAAAATTAAATTAAGCAAATTATGTTATTTTGATAAAATTATAGTAGAATGTCCTAAAGAATAGAATTAAAATTTCATTAATCGAGAGAATTTTGGACAAAAATTTCAGGAACATGATATTATTTTAAACCACGAATTATTTGTTTGCGTGTATAACTTTGCGAAGGTAATCCACCCAGGCGGGAATAATCCATTTCTGTAATATAAATCGCTATTATTTGCATGTCACCCCTCTTTTATAAAGACACTCTAAATTTTTGTAAAACATTGCGTTTTATCAGTGTGCGATTTCGATTACATTATTTTCAAAAGTGAAGCATTTTCACCAGTGAAGAATTTCAAAGCAGGTGTGAAAATGACGCACTTCTACAAAACATAATTCAGGTTTTAGAATTAAAATACACGTTTTTTTATAAAATGACATCATTTGCATCCGCTAAAGCAATCCACTTTTACAATCGAGTCTTAAACTTCGTCTATAGAAAAGTATGCATATGACGTCATTATCACGGAATAACAGACAATATTCTTGACATAGCCCATATTTTAATTTCAACATTTTTTTCCAGGTTTTATGAGAAAATGGCAACAAAAAGATACAGTATCTCCTGTTTTCGACTATTTTCCGTTTACTTTCAATGACTTTCAATAGAAATGGTGTGCTTTTGTTGCCACGATAATAAAAATGGTATTAAAAACTACAAAAAAATTAATGTCTCAAAAATAAATTGAGATACAGCTTTCAAACAAATTGCATTTAAAAGAGCATTTTTTTTTCTTATACGACGGTGTAAAAATTTAAAATGTGCGATGTTTAGAAGTTTGAAAATTTGATGTAGAGAAAATTGCAAAACCAAAATTTTAGTTCAAATGTCAAAGTGTTGCCTTTCGCAAAATGGCGTATGCGTTACGCACAGATATGTTTGTCCTTTATAATATAGATATGTAATCCGTTGTTATATTATTTTACTGCTAAATAAAATAAAAACTAAGATATTTATAAACTAGCAAAGTAAGAGTACGATGTACTTTTTAATTTATTTACATACATAATGTTTTCAATTAGTTGGATAATGTTTTTTCCATAAATTAAGTTTATTTCATTAAATACGGAATGGAATTTTCATTAACATAAATAGTTTATTTAAAAAAAAATTTAAATAAATGTCATACTCCATTTTTACAGTATTTTTTCATATGACATTTAATTTACATTTTGCTAATGAAGTTATAGAATAAGGTCCTTAGCGTTATAAAATACACTTGTAAGAAATCATACAAATAAATTAAATATATATATATATTAACAGCAAAAATTTTTAAAGCTATATTTTGAAAATTTTACTTCAAATATAGCCACACAAATTCCATATATTTTAATTAAATATTAAAAAATAAAAAAAAAACTATAAAAAATTCAACTCTGAAATTAAAAAAAAAAAAGTTAATAAATTCGAATCCCCCTTAAAAACGACGCATTAAGATATAAATGTAAAAATAAGATAATGACGTTACAATGAAAATCAATGGAATGTAAAATAATTCGTTCTTTATTTTCAATAATTTACCTATAATTTTGATGAGAAGTTAAATTCTTGAACTGGAAGTCTGACATGGAGCTAATACTAGTCACAGGTAGGATACTACTATTTCAAAATAACTGCGTGTGAGATTTCCATTGAAATTATTTGTAGAAACGTATTATGAAGAATTTTTTTCGAAAAAGTAGTGGAAAAAAAACAGAACATAGGAAAGACTACACTTATAAAAAAAAAAAAAAATCGTTAAACTTCTTCAGCAAATAAGTATAATACTGTAATTAATATTAAACATAAAACCGTTTTTTTTTTTCGATTTTAAAAGATGAGTATTGTTTACTCAAAAAACGTACGTAGTAAATATTTGTAATATGCAATATGACAAGCACATTTTAATCAATTATACGACTTCAATTATTATTTTTTTTTTAATAATGTAGGAATCGAAAAAACAAACCATATGAAAATATTCAAAATGGAACCATGCGACCTTGAATATGATATTTACTTTAATACAAACTCCAATTATTATTTTTTTAATGTGCTTTTGCTTAATTCATTTCCTCAGGATGATTATTCGTATGGTGATGCACATTGAAAAGCACATTTGAATCACGACTAATAAAATCTGGTTGGTTTAAATGACAAAACGATAGATTCAGAATGCATGTATAACCATTTTTTACACATCTCCGAAATAAAATTGCTGAATTATTTACAGTGCATGCTAGTTGCAAAAACACTGTCATCAAAAAAGCTAAATCAAAGTAAAAAAAAAAAAAAAGATGTAGTCTGTATTAATAGAGACATATCAATTTTAAATTGGGCCGGCATCTATTTTAAATATTTTCTTGCGCTTGTTTTTTTTTTCGATTGAGAATTCAAATAATAATAATAATAATGAACAAAATTTTTACTTTTTTAGATTATAAACAGATTAATATTCTCAATCTTTGATTTAAGCTTGTCATATGTGGCTATTCAAATTAAATTTCATTCAATACTGACGGTTTGAAAAAATGCTTTCTGTGGTAGACAATTTATTATTTCATACTTACTAAAATATGTCCTTCCTGTTATGTATTTCATTAAACCACGCCCATCATAGGGATCCTTGTTATGCAAAAGACATTCATTGAGTGCTCTGGCATATACGTAAACAGCATCGTATAGATAAGCTCCTTCTGCTGGTATCTATGAAAATAACCAACTCTTAATGCCTTCAGTATATGACATACACACAGGAAAAGGTGAAAAAGAGATTTATAGAATTTAAGAAAAATGCATTTAATTTTAGCATATTGTGATGTTCCGAAGCAAAGTGAGTCAAGTCGATAAAATATATAGAGAGATTTTTCGATAACTTAATGCAGCGGTTCCTAAGCATTACTAACATTTAAGTAAAAAAATAAATTGCGACCCACCTAATTTAAGGTGTATATTAGTAGGAAATTGTTGTATGACATCTATAAGCTATCGGCTGTCCTATCCTACGAAAAAAGTCAAATTTTCGTACTAAGGATAGACTATCAATAAAACCAAGATTTGGTAATCTCAATGTGTGTAAGTGAAATAATAATTAAAACACAAACTACAAAAGTAATAAAAAATACGTTTAATTATTATCAAAACACGACTTTATACACAGTGAGATTTCTGGCATTAGTGTTTGCCGACGAGGGCATATATATCATGGGACAGCTGGTTAATCTTAATCTTAAGTTCTTAAGTTACTTTCTACATGCAGTTTGTTTCTGCACTTGTTTTTCAAAATCAGCAAGGTAGAAAAAGCATTTAAAATAATAAAACTTTGTAAAAAATCACCATAAAATTAAAACAAAACACAGGACGCGTTTCGAGCTAAAAACATAACAGCTCGTCATCAGCTAAGCATACACGTGTCCGAAAACGAACAAGTTCAAAAATCTTTTTTTTTTTTTTTTTTGAACTTGTTTGTTTTCGGACACGTGTATGCTTAGCTGATGACGAGCTGTTATGTTTTTAGCTCGAAACGCGTCCTGTGTTTTGTTTTAATTTTATGGTGATTTTTTACAAAGTTTTATTATTTTAATTGCTTCATATCGCCAGTTTTCGGTGCTGTTTCGCTGTAGAAAAAGCATGTTCACACAAGTATGTCGTGTTGGACCCCATCAAGGAATTCAAAGCTGATTTAGAAGCTTCTGGATATTGTGCTTGTATATTCATCCAGAAGGAAATTAAGGATTTTCTCTTGAAACATTATTTGCTGTTAAAATTGTTATAGTTTTAAACAGAAGAAATAAAGATATATTTTTGTGACAAAACTGGATTGTTCCGCGACCCACCAGTAGTTTGCAACTCATAGGTTGGGAACCGTTGAGTTAATGGACTCTCACGCATTCAATACAGAGTCATAAGATATTATCACTATCCCGTTAATTCCATTTTTCACCTAATGACCTGAATTGTTAAGGTTCAATACAAATTATTTTCTATAGAATGGAAGTTTATCCGAAACATGATTTAACACTTTGAGGGGCAAAAAGTAATTGTGTTTCTTTAATGTCAAATTCACACCGGAATCTTCAAAAAAAAAAAAAAAAAAAAAAAAAATAGAAAGTAAGGAGATGCATTTTTAAAAGTTTTTTTTTTTCCACCAAATTTGCAACTGTAAAATTTAATAAATTTTTCTGGTGCAAAACTTCAATTATTGTAGGTGGGATATAAGATATCCCACCGCCCCTCAATTGGTAAAAAAAAAAAAAAGACTTGATCAACTTTGACTTTAAAAGCTTCAGTTATAAGTATAATGTTTTCTTGATGACAAAACATTTTCTAAAGATTCTTACCCTTATTAATCCTCCAAGTCTTTCCACTGGATTGGAAAAATTAAAAGGTGGCAGTTGTCTATACTTGTTGACTTTGGCTGTGAAGTCTTCGTACCCTACAGGTGGCGAACCAACTACTCCAAGATAAGACTGAAATGCTATATTTGCTGTCTCATCTATGTTGTCACGTAATAAACCTATAAAATAATTGTGTACTGTGGAATAAAACTAGATAGGTTTGCATTTTAAAATGCGATTTAAATTGAATGCATATAAAATAGATTTTCCAATATAAATAATAAGGAAGACCTTTGTAGATGGAGCCACTTTTGACTTGATTCTGAAAAACGGAGCTACTATCCCCTTCAGAAACCTTTATATTGACGTGCGTTTATGTATAGAATTTACTTCTTATTGAAAGTATCGTACATACTTAAAACTGGAAATTATACGAAGTAAACATATTTTATTGAAGCAATGAAAATATACTTGGTCTCAATAACAAAAATGTACCGTTGTTGTTATTCCTAGGGCTATTCTCTGAAATATGATATTTGGGACATTCTCTGAAAAGTGGCTGTTTTTAAAAAAAAAATGCGGCCCGATAAAATTGCCTCAAAAATCTCAAAATTTAGCCTACAAGTACCTTATTGCTATATTTATCAAAAAATAATATGAACCAAACTGTATCTCATAGTTCTTCTGATATTTTAATTTCAAAGCACTTTCATTGCTAAAATGTTCAAATAAATGATTGGCACCGGAATTTAAGAACAAATTTATTTGTAAATATGAAAAATGCTACAATTCATATACAGGTTAAATAGATAAAAGTTATAAAAAGTCTGGTGCCATTGTGGCGCTTGGGAATTAAAATTAATTACTTTCATAAACATACCACCGCCCTTGAAATGGTTGAAAAAGGAAAGAAATTATAATTAGAAGTCATACTGTCAATAAATAATATTGTTTTTTTCTATGTCAATTGAAAAGATAAAGCATTAAAATTTAGAAGAGTTAATGTTTATTTGAATTAGTACATTTTTTTTTTACTTCTCCCTGTAAAATAATACAAATTATAAATGTATTGTGTTTATTTACGGTAATTAAAAGTCTTATGAGTTTTTTACTGTGTATTTTATTGCATTACATTTTCATATTTTACTGTTTAGTACATATATAAATGGATTCAGATCATTCCCTCACAATTTAAATCATTCCCTCATATTAAAATTAATAGGGAATGACGAAATACGTCTGAAAACCATGTTATACAAAAGTGATTATCCTTAGGTATATTTTCAGTTATTAAATATCTTTTGAAACACATTTCTAATAATATAAAAACATAAAAAGTCATTTCATTAGTTATAAATAAATTTATAATAGATGAGGGAATTACGCGTAATAAAAATACTTACATTGATCTAGTACTTCAAAGCCATATACTAACTATTCAAGAACGTTTTTGAGCAAACAACAATATGGAAACTTCACTTTACTCTTGTACAAACTGTCCTAGACATACATAAAGCATGTGCTATTTTCTACTAAGTAAACAATGGAAAATTTATAGTTATGTGAGAGAATGACGACAAATACTAGGGACATCATTAAAAAGTGCCCTAATTCATTCATTATATAAAATATAAATATAATTAAATGGCTAAATATGTATTTAAGGTGTTTAATGGATTGAGAAAAAAAAATTATAAATATACGTGCTGCAATGGCAGAAAAAGCATTTTCTTTCCTACATATGTGAATGGGGACATAGTGAGGGAATGATATTTGCATAAAAAATACCTTAAATTTATCAAATTTCAATTTCAGTAAGCAAATAGTTACAGTTTATATGTATAACTGATTAATATTGATAGTTTAAATCACTTTTTCTTTTTGTAATTTTAAAAATATGTCTTCAAGGCCCCTGGGACATAAAATTGCCAATTTTCAGAGAATGACTCATTTATACTACATAAAAACATGAGGAATACATTGAAATTAAAAAAAAAATAAAGAAATTAGATCGGTTACTATATAAATCAAAAATTTACAGGTTTAAAATATCTTTAAAATTGTCTTTTTTACAATGCAGAAAATGTGGAAAAAAAGAATAAAAACACAAATTAACGTATCGCTAAAAAGGAAATTATGTAAATTAGAAAAAAAAAATAAATTCCTATCATGTAAACATTATTCATAAAATAAAAATATTTATTTCATAAATTCTACCACATTATTATACTTTTGGAAAACTTCTTCCAAAAATATTATTATAAATCTACCTCACAATTTAAATACCTCTTACCAAAAATACGTTGCATGCACTAACGTTCTGGAAATTCAACAATAATTTTTAATGCAGTTTGTAAAGACTTTTAATTACTTTAAAATAATTCAGGATACGAAACATCAGACATTTATAATCAGTTAGATTAGATATTCTGATACGAATACAATAATATTAAATGAATGTAGCAAAATACTATTAGCAACACGCAATTTATAAAATAAATTAAAAAATATATTTTTTTTTAAATATGTGAAATTATTACATCAGCAGAGGCTGTGTTATCAATCCTCATTATTGTACATTTGGGGGTGAGGGAAAAAAGGGATATTGCATTTTATCTAGGCTCATCGATATAGGTACAAGGCAGTTATATGAACCTAGATACAAGATTGAATGATTTCAGATAAAATTTACAACGAGCGATTCCATAAGCGCATATTCAGAAAAATCTGAAAAAATTACATAATATGAGGATATATATGTCTCATCATAATATATATATCTATTAAAAAATTTGCGGAATGTCGATATAACGTAAGTAAAATAATAATGAAAACTTATTATTTTTTTTTTTTTTGGCGATTTTTAGACGACTGTCGGCACAATGAAATAATAAAAAAAATTACGCTTAAAAGGAAAAGCTTTTTAAACTCTTCATACTGAACTATTTTAAGAGAGTTGAACTTCAATAAATGTACTTTTATAAGTACAATTTTTCATATATATTTATATGTTTATATAGTGTAAACTAAACATCATATTATACAGCTTAGAATAAAATTTAAATCGATTAAAATTGTTTCAAGCTGAAAATTAATGTCCTATTCCGACCACTGCTAATTCGACTTCAATATTGTTTGTTTAGGAGACAAGAGAACAGTATTGTTTCCAAACAAACAAGGACTTATTTAATATTGAAATGTATAATCATAGATTCAGGCAGTAAGTTACTTTTAATATACACACAAAACGTATCCAGCCGATGAAATCGTGTAATATTAAATAGCTGTAGCAACACACAAATTATATATATTACATAAAGTGATACAAATAATAGTATATTATTTCATCGTTTGATTTCACTAAGAACGGAGCATTTACACTCTTTTTAAACAAGCAGTTTCCAATTGGATTATAATCGTTGGCATTTGGTGATGAAAATCGCTGCTAGCTAAATCGTGTATTTTTTGCGCCAAATACTCAAAAGTATTTTATTTTTTGCCGATATTCTAACGGATGTTCGCAGCTATATTTGATCGATCGTTTATAACGTATAGTTTCATTTTGTTTTCCAAAATATTCTGAGTACATACTTTAATGACAATTTCCTTTGTTATGTATGCGATATATTTGATATCACAAATAATATTTTTGAAAAAAAATGATATAAGTGTTATTGTTAAAAAAAATCATGTTTTTATATAAAAGAGTAAATTCATAATATATATAATATTCATAATAAAATAATAGAATTCAGCTACAAAGGTTAGCTTTTGTTCCTGTAAACAGTTTTCGACCTTTTAACTCTTAACTTCTTTCGTTTGGAATTCGAAATGGCTACGATAGCAACACCAGGTATTATACTTACTCAGTTGATAATAAAATTTGGATACAAATATTATTTAAGGCTAATCTCCCTGGGCACACAGGTCAACCATCAATATATCTCTAAAATGCTTCATGTTGTATGTTACACAAATTGTTGAATTTTCCAAATTATAATATAAATATGTTTTAACCATATCGTAAAAGTGTTTCTAACATCTGCTAAGTGTTTTCACCAAAACACTGTTGAAAAACTCTCCAGATTTATCTTAATCTCCAATAACAGCCCCATTCTATTAGTCGTAAATCTCATCTCTCTTGTACATTCCGATGGCTTATAAGACAACGTACAACGGTAGCAAGAAAAACCATTATCAGCGTTAAAATTTTATTTTTTATCAACATATGAGTTAAAATATTTCGATAAAACAAAAGGGAAAAGGAAAATATGCATCATTATACTCTTTATATGCATACAGCATATCTAACTTGTCAATAACGTAGTAAAAAATATATATATTTTTTAATTCTATGAAATGTTTTCGCAAAAAGTATAGCTATACAGCGTAGAAGGTAATGGTGTGATTTTTTTTTAATTATACATGCAGAAAACATAAAGTAAAGGCAACTAATGGTTTGAGACTGAATTTTAAAATCATGGCAATATTAATTTATGACCAGCCACATTTTTCTTTCGATATCAGAAAATTACATGTAGAGCAGGTGTCGCAAAGCTTCATGCCACTTTGGGAGCATATTAAAATTTTAATTTGTTTTTGGACTTCACACCAAAACCTGAACTTGTAGTTTTAACCGTTTCTCGCTTGCGCATATTTATTTTATGATATCTTTTATCAATATATAGTTTTCTTCTGTGTTTTTGGACTCTGGCCATTTAGCTTCGATCTACAGTTACTGAATTAATACTCCTCTAAAGATAAACAAGTTGGAAATTGCTCGTCATGCGTGTCAAATGAGGTGCGTTCGTACTATAACTAGTTTTATAAATATATTTTGCACCACATATTGTACTGAATGTATATTTTAATGCCTTTCATAAGTGCGTATCAATTTCATTCTGTTCGAAATGCTGTAACATCATTAAAATGCACTTGCAATAATTTTTTCTCATTGGCCGTAATGTAACGAAAAACTTTTGACTGTCCCTGTCACTAAACTATACATCCGGTTTTCGTAAAATTTGAAATGACTCGACCAAATTTTGCAAAAATTATACATTTAAAATTTCACACCATTCGGAAGGCTGTAACATCCTTAAAATGCACCTGAAACAATTTTTTCCCATTGGCCGTAATGCAACGGAAAACTTTTGACTGTCCCTGTAATTAAGCTATGCATCCGATTTTCATAAAATTTTAAATGACTCGACAAAATTTTGCAACAAATTTATATTTAAAATTTCAGACCATTCGGTTGGGTAGTTTTTGGTCTGTTATATGCTGACGGACAGACTGACAGACAGAAATCACCCACTCGTGGACAGAAACAGAAATCACCCACTCGTGGACAGCCAAAATTGCGGTATAGGAGCTAAATGTCCACGAGGGGAAAAACCCATATCCGCCTTCCCACGAAACCCCCAGACACCAGACGGGCCCGGAGGCCTCAGCAGGTAGAAAGACACCCCCCCCCCTATTGAAATTTCATTTAAAATTGTACAATCATATCGCAAGAGCTACCCAATATTGCTTAAGCTGGGCGAGCCCAAATAAAACAATATTTTGGATTTTTAAGATATTACAGATATTACAGATCATCAATCAGTTATTAAAATAGGAATACTTGAAAGTAGCCAATTTAAAATTTTAATGAAAAATTACAATAGTTAATGTTAATTAAAATAGTTAATTAAAATAGTTAATGTTAATTAAAATTTAATTTAATGTTATTAATGTTAATTAAATTTAATTAAATTAGCTAAAAGACTTCTTAAAAATTTATACTAATCCATATTAGGGCCTAATAGGACTTGATAAAACAAAGTTAGTTGAGACAAAATTGATTGAAATCTGAAAAATAAGTAAATCTGAGCGAAACTTTGAATGATATTTAAATGAAATAATAGTCTTGTTAAATTTAATTATGATTCTGAGTGATGACCTGTTAAGGAAATTTGAGATATTAATTATAATTAATTTAAAGTTCTAGATAGCTTAATATGTTGAATAGTCTGACGGACGGACTGAACGACGACTATAGGTGATACGTATTTATATTATTACGAACAGACCTAAAAATGACATCGTTAACTTAAAGCGCAAAAAAGAGGATTACTAACGCTCTTCCCTCTGAGTATTCGTTTATATGTGAATGTATATTAGGGTGGAGCGTAGAATAAATATTTTTGAATTCAAAATCGGCCCGGTGTGCGAACGTTGCGTATTGTATTGCTTATTATGTAAAAAAAAAAAAATAAAAAAAAATAAAAGTAAAAATCGCCCCCTGAATTGATATCTTCATGCGCCCCAAGGGGTGCGAAATCCCCGAATTTCAGCTAAATTACGCTGATTTTCCTGAATTTTAATAGCTATTAAAAAAATTAACTTGTTATTGGCCCATTGTGGATATAATGCTATTATGTCCCCTTACCATATGTAAAAAGTTTCAAATCCCTAGAACATCATCTTCATGCGCCCCAAGGGGCGCGAAAACCCAGAATTTTGGTTAAATTACGCTAATTTTCTTGAATTTTAATAGCTATTTAAAAAAATTAATTTGCTATTGGCCCATTGTGGATACAATACTATTATGTCTCCTTACCATTGGTAAGAAGTTTCAAATCCCTTGAATATCATCTTCATGCGCCACAACAGAGTTAAACCATTATGAAATTTGAAAAAATTGACTTATTTCAGGTTTACTTGAAGATATTATTAAATAATAAAAATCAATATATACATAAATGTTTGACATTTTTATTAATTTCGACTATAATATGATATAATATATGTTCTTTGTCCATGTTTACATTTAACTCCTCAGTTTTAATAAGCAAATAATAATTATAATAGGTAAGAGTAATACGAGATTCTAAATACTTTCAGTTTGTACTTTGTAATCGCATTTTGTATCAAAAACCTTCATTCTGGTACATGACTCAATTTGAGTCCCAATTTATCCTTACTTTCTTTCATATCTAAATACAGTTTCAAAGGACTATGTTACTAATTTATCAGTTCTCTCAGTTACTTGTGTGTGACTTGTCAATTGCAACAGGTTTAAAAGAATTTCAGTGCCCGTACCTAGTGCACCATTCTTGAACCTTTCAATATCTTCTGTACCCAATCTCCTGGTAATTGGACTCTCCATTCGTTCTTTCACATCTCCCTCTAATCTTTAGTTCCCATCAGTTAAATTGACATAGTCTGCTGCAGCAAAATCTATTTTTTTTTAACCCTAAACTTTCTTTTATTCCTGTTTTGTAGCGGTCTGCTCTGCTGGCTCTCATTTTTTCTACTTTTATGCGCCTAAATGCGAGTTTTCCTTCCTATCATCTGCCAACATAGCAAGGAGTTTTCCTCATGAGCGAAATAGTTGTTTCTCTGGCTCACTTTTGACGTTATTTATATTTATTTGATATTATTTATATTTATTTGATATTATTTGATATTTATTGACGTTCGTCAATAAATATCCCTCAAATCCGACTCCAGATACATGACATTAATATAAACAGAATATAAACAGAACTTCAATACAAATAGAAACGGGCTCTTGTAACACTGATATGTGTTCTTCTTTTCTTAGGATGATTCGGAATAACTTCCAATTTTTTCTTGAAACAATGTGTCCTTACGGCCATAAAAAAAAACTTTGCAGTTAGTCAAAAATTCCATTGGGATGATGACATATCCTGCCTTAACGTCTCACGTTCGTTCCCGTCTTACTTTATTTCAGAAGTATCAGCATCAGCATCGTAGATGAAGTCATCTACAAAACAGGAATTTCAGGAAGATTACGGTTCCAAAAATAAATTTTGAAGCAAAAGACTGTGTGGATTCATTGATGGGAATCAAAAAATTAGAGAGGGATGTCAAAGAACGAATGGAGAATCCAATTACTCGGAGATTGGGGACAGAAGAAATTGAAAGGTTCAAGAATGGTGCACTAGGTGAAGGCATTAAAACTCTTTCAAGCTTTGTTGAAATTTCCAAGTCACACATTAGCGACTGAGAGAAATGTTAAATTTGTAATAGAGGCCTCCGAAGCAGTATGAGGATATAAAAGAAGTGATGGATACATTCGGTCTCAAATTGAGTCACGGACTCAAATTGAGTCACGTTACAATGTACAAACTCAAAGAGTTTAAAAACTCATATTACTCTTACCTATTATAATTATTTGATGCTTATTAAAACTGGGGAGTTAGATGTAAATATGGAAATGGAAAATATATAGCCTAAAATAATACAAAATTGAGTAAATCTTGATTTTTATTATGTGACAGTGTCTTCAAGCAAACCTAAAATACGTCAAATTTTGTCAGATTTCACAATGTTTTAATCCTGTGAAGAGAAACTTTTTCTCTGCTCCCCATGGCAACGAAGGACGCGCGATGCCCGCGCATCCTACCTTAGAATGCGACTTCGGTATTATTGGTGGAACTATAGGAAAAGATGTTTTGATTTCAAAAGCATGATCGCTGTAATTTTTTTTACAGTTTGTTGATGAGGCTAAGCCTCCCTTTTTCGAAAAATCAGATTAAGTATTTGTTAATACTTATTGTAGTAAATATGTATAGAATCATGTATCTGTAAATATTCATTAAATATTTCAAGAAAAGAATTCAGAAAGCACCTCCTTCATTGATTTTACGTTCGAATGTTTTGAAAATTTTTCACATGGTGCATCACGCCGAAAAAAAAAGAAAAAAAAAGTATTTGTTACCTTTTTAATGTCTTCAAAATAGAAATAAGGAAATAGAGGATAGTAAGTAATAAGAAGACGGCAAAGGTAAGATAAGTCTTTCATATTTTATTTCGAAATGTCTGATTTAGAAAAGTTGAAAAAGAACCGAACAGTTTTAAGAACAGCAGTAACAAAGCTGATTAATAATATAGAAAATGTTATGAAGGATAGTCCAATAGATTTTGATAATTTAGAAGAATTATTTATTCAGTTAGATACTAAAACAGAATTATTGAAGTCAGTTGACGAGAAAATTGAGCCCCTTTTAGGGTTAGACGACTATGAAACTGAAATCAATTCAGTTTATGATTACGCGGATAAAATATCAGTTGCAAAATTCCGGGTGAAGAAAAAATTAACCCAAAACAAGAAAATTGTTAATATTGATTTAAATAACAGTCAAGATTTAAAATCGAATGTGATTAATGATGAAAACTCAGTTGTTAAATTGCCAAAACTCAATATACAAAAATTCTATGGCGAATGTACGCAATTTATTTCATTTTTAATACCTTTAAAAATACAATTCACGAAAATAAATCGCTTTCGAAAATTGAAAAATTTCATTATTTGAAGAGTTATTTACCTGGAGCTGCGGCTAATGCTGTAGAAGGTTTTGAAATATCAGAAGCTAATTATGACGCAGCATTGAAAGTTTTAGAAACGCGTTACGGTCAAAAAGACGTGATAATTAATCATCACCTGAACAAGCTTCTTAATTTATCCCCTGTTTATAAGGCTAACGAAATTCAAAAATTGAAAAAATTGCACAGTGATATAGAAATAAATGTTCGATGTTTGTCCACATTAGGGCTCGAACCAGCAAATTACGGCTCCATGCTTATCGCCGTAATTTTAAAATTAATACCGGCAGAATTAGCTTTGGAATATAATAGACAAAATGTAGATAATTTAACACATTCAGATATACATAAATTATTAGATTTTCTGCACACTGAAATAAAAAGCAGAGAACACACACTTTTTTCGAGAATGAAAGCATTTGAAAATAATAAAACAAAAATTAAGTGTCAAACAACAAAATCTGAATTTAAATCTACTTCTGAATTTATGAACATTTCGAATAATAAATCGACTTTAGATAGGCAGCTGGCTCATGGCATTTTTTGCAACGATAGTAAACATTCATCTGATTTGTGTGAGGCTGTTGATGTAAACACTAAAAGAAATTTGTTGAAATCTCAAGGAAGATGTTACCTTTGCTTAGGCAGGAAACACGTTATCAAAAATTGTAACTCTAAAACTAGTTGCAAGAACTGTTCAGGCAGACATAATCAAACGATATGCCTAAAATCTAAATTAATAAAGGAAGTAAACACACCCGAATTAAAAGATAATGAAAGTGAAACTAGGGAAAAAGTAATTTCGGCTATTTCCTCTACAGAAAATAATAAAATTCTTCTACAAACTTGTTGTGTAAAAATAAAATCAAAAGGAAAACAATCTCTAATTAGGTTACTTTTAGATTGTGGGAGCACTCGAAACTTTATATCTGAAGAAATAGCAAATAAATTGAATTTACAGGCAATAAGAAAAGAAAAATTGTCGGTTTTTACATTTGGAAATAAGAACTCCATTGAAAAAACCTTTGAAGTACTTAAACTAACTATTGAAAATAAAAATGTACCTAATTCAAAATTAGATATAGAAGCGCTAGTCACCAATCAAATATCAGCTACTGAAATCCCCCCACCTGAAATCAATGATTTGATGAAAAGTAAACAATTTGAAAATTTAACCCTTGCGGACACACCCACATCCAAAGAATCCATTACATTACTTATAGGTGCTGACTATTATTATGATATAGTTACTGGAAATATAAAACATTTGAATAAAAAATTAGTAGCTGTCGACACCATTTTTCGTTGGTGTCTATAGGGAAAAACAACTGACAGTTATACGCCCTTAGCATTTAATGTAATACTAGGAAAAAAAATTATTTCTGAACAGATTGAAAAATTCTGGAATATCGAATAATCTGGCCTTTTTTAATACTAAACAGGATTCAGATTAAGTTAAATAATGCTATAAAAAGTGATAGAATATCTTTATTAAGACTTACGATCGTTTCATCGCACAATCGGCGACATTTTCAAAATCAATCATAATAGAAAATATTTTCACATAACTTAAAAAAAAAAAAAAAAAGTAAAGCAGTCGTAAGTCTTAATAAAGATATTCTATCACTTTTTATAGCATTATTTAACTTAATTTGTTTATAAGTGATTATTATACATGTTTTTATAGGATTCAGATTTTTCAGAAAACAACGTTATGAAGCAGTTTGTGTCAGAAATTAAATACAATGATAAACGATATGCAGTTCGATTTCAGTGGAAGCTTGAAAGGGAATGTTTAAATGACAATCGGAAAATTGCAGAATATAGATTTTTTAAACTCAAACAAAGATTGATTAAAAACCCTGAATTATTTTTTGAGTATAAGGAGATGTTAGCAGATTATTTGAAACAAGGTATTATTGAGTTAGTTACAGATCCTGAAGAAAAACAAAATGTAACTTTTTATTTACCTCATCGAGAAATAATTAGAACTGATAGGACAACGAGCAGATTACGCATAGTTTTCGATGCCTCTGCGCATGACACAGGCTCACTGTCTTTGAATAATTGCCTGCATGTAGGTCCAAATTTGTATCCTGAAATATTTGATGCTTTGTTACGGTTTAGATTTAATCCCATAGCTTTTACAACTGATATAAAATAAGCTTTTCTACAAATAATTATAGATGAAAACGATCGTGATGTAACAAGATTTTTATTTTCACAAGATTTGTTTGATAATTCTAAACCCTTTGAAATTTATAGATTCACCAGAGTGTTATTTGGAATTAGTAGCAGTCCCTTTTTATTGGCTGCAACAATTAAACACCACTTGAAAAAATACACCGAAAAATATCCAAGCTCAGTAAAATTTTTAAATGAAAATATCTATGTTGATGACGTTATAGGAAGTCATGAAAATATTGATCAAGCCCTATCCACGAGTTTACAATGTATTGATATATTTGAAAATGCAAGTATGCATTTACACAAATGGCATACGAACTCTTTACCACTTAGTGAACTATGGAAAGAAAATGGCATAACTTCAGAAGTCAATTCTGAAGCTTTTGGAGAACAAAATCTCCCTTATAAAGTTTTAGGAATCGCTTGGAATAATTCCAAAGATTTACTTTATTTTGATGTTCGAGGTTTAGTTGATTTCGTTTCAAAAAGAATAGACACCAAAAGATTTATTCTACAAGTTTTAGGCAGGATTTTTGATCCACTTGGATTCCTAGGACCATTTACATTAAGACTAAAATGTATAATTCAACAAATTTGGAATTTGGGTCTAGATTGGGATGACACCTTACCCGAAGATTTACGTATACTTTGGAGTAGCTGGTGTAACGAACTCCCTCATTTGAAAAACTTTTCAGTACCCAGATACTATTTTTCTGACATCACCAATTGGCATGATTATGACCTACAATTGCATATTTTTGCCGATTCGAGCATGAAGGCTTATGGTACGGCTGCTTATTTACGTGTAGCAACAACCACCAAAAATGTTCGAACAGTTTTTGTTGCTTCGAAAAACAGGGTTGCTCCACTGAAGGCGCTTACCTTACCAAGGCCTGAATTGATGGCCGCATTGTTGTCGGCCAAGCTAAGTAGTAACATTTTGAAATCTCTAAAATTGAATGTACCGACTTATTACTGGACGGATTCAAAAATATCCTATTTTTGGATAAAAGGATCCCTAAAAAGTTTAAGCCCTTTGTCAGAAACATAACTGAAGATATCCATAAATTGACCTCACCTGATAACTGGTATCATTGTCCTGGTACTGCCAATCCAGCTGATATAGTTTCTCGAGGATAAAAAATCTCTAGGATAATCAATGATACAACTTGGTTACAGGGACCAGAATAGCTAAGTTTACCTCCTGAGTGTTGGCCAATATCAGAAAACAAAGAAATCGCTTACTCAGATGAATTAGAATACAAAAAAAAAAAAAAAAAAAAAAAAAAAAAAAATCCTAACGATGTTTTTCAGAGCGAGTGCTTAGTCAAAAATTTCGAAAATCCCATAAACATTTCAAAATATAGTAATTTAGAGAAACTTTTGAGAATTACCGTTTGGGTAAAGAAATTCATTATGAAGCTGAAAAAATCATCTGAAGTGCAAGACGTAGCACCACCGAAGAATTACTCGAAGCTGAAAAGTTTTTGATACAATCTGAACAAAAACAATTTTATAAGGAAGAAATAGAATCTCTAAAAAATAGTAAATCAGTGGATAAGACGTCATCCTTATCAAATTTCATGCCCTTTATTGACAAAAACGGGTTGATGAGGTTGGGCGGAAGGCTCGAATTTTCTAACCTGTCCGCAGAAGAGAAAAACCCAATAATTCTCCCCAAACATTCTTGGTTAACTACTCTAATAGTTCGTCAAGAACACGAGAAAATTATACATGGAGGGACAGCCAGTACTTTCGCAAAAATTAGATCTCGTTTTTGGATACCTAAAGGTCGTCAGTTGGTCAAGAGTGTTATCAAGAATTGTATAATATGTAAAAAATATTTCTCCAAACCAGCAGACAAGATCACCGCACCATTACCAAAAAAAAAAAACAGAGCTAGTGATGCACCGCCATTCGCAATCTGCGGTTTAGACTTCGCCGGTCCGATCTATATCAGAAATTTTAAAGAAACGCAAAAATCTTACATTGTCCTGTTTACTTGCGGTGTGACTAGAGCCATTCACCTGAAACTCGCGTCTGATATGACAACAAATTCTTTTTGATGGCATTCAGAAGATTCACAGCTAGACGAGGAAATGCCAAAATTATTTATTCTGACAACGCAAAAACCTTCAAAAAGGCCAAAGTTGAACTCAAAATTTTATACAACATACTGACAGACAAAGTAGTTTTAAATTTTATTACAAAAGAGAGAATTATATTGAAGAATATTATAGAAAGAGCTGCATGGTGGGGAGGGTTCTATGAGCGACTAGTCAAGTCAGTCAAAGACTGTTTGAGAAAAGTAATTGGTAGAGCACTATTAAGTTATGATGAATTAGCGACTCTGTTGACAGAAGTGGAAGCAGTTTTGAATACGCGACCACTGACGTATGTATATAGCGACAGCGATGAACCAGAACCTCTAACTCCAATGCACTTTTTAAATTTTGGAAAAGAACTTTCATTTCCTATTAATTTTTTTGAAATACTTGAAGATTGTTCAAAGAGATCAACAATCCTGAAAAGAAAAAATATCAATTTTTACTTTTGAAACAATTGTGGACCAAATGGAAAAAATAATATTTGATGGATTTGAAAACAGCCCATTCCTTGAAAAAACCTAATGCCCATACGCCACTGAAAGTGGGCGATGTTTTTTTAATTCAAGATGACGCAAAAAATAAGTTTCTTTGAAACTTGGTAAGATTCAGACTGCCATTCCTGGAAGAGATGGCAATATTCGTTCATACGAAATAAAAGCAGCGAGTGGAATCTTAAAAAGATCCATCCAGCACTTGTATCCCTTTGAAATACAAAATGACTAACAAATGACTTTTTGCAGACTTTTTATAAACATTCATAAACTTTTATAGACATTTATTTAGTTTGTTTTTTCTGCATTTAGGACTCTAAATATTTTCTTTCTCTTTTTTTAATTTTTAGTCTTAATTATATATAGAATCTTTTTGAATTTTGGTATAAGTAAGTATATGATTTAACTGGAAAGAAAAAAAAAATGCGTGTGTTATTTGACTGTCATTATTTTTACTTTGTTTGAATTTAAAGTGTTTTATTTTGAATTTATTGATATTTTGAATTTGACTAATTAAGTGATTAATTAGATATTGTTTGAGTTCTTATATTTAGTATTTTGTAATCGAATTTTAAAAATTGTATTAGATTACTGAACCACTGATACGAAAAATTGAATTTTTATGATTTTATGATGGAATTTTGATTTGTGAACTCTTTAAAAGTTCAGGTGGGGAGTGTGAAGAGAAACTTTTTCTCTGCTCCCCATGGCAACGAAGGACGCGCGATGCGCGCGCACCCTACCTTAGAATGCGACTTCGGTATTATTGCTGGAACGATAGGAAGAGATGTTTTGATTTCAAAAGCATGATCGCTGTAATTTTTTTTACAGTTTGTTGATGAGGCTAAGCCTCCCTTTTTCGAAAAACCAGATTAAGTATTTGTTAATACGTATTGTAAATATGTATAGAATCATGTATCTGTAAATATTCATTAAATATTTCAAGAAAAGAATTCAGAAAGCACCTCCTTCATTGATTTTACGTTCGAATGTTTTGAAAATTTCCACACCTGTTGGGGCGGATGAAGATGATGATGTAGAGATTTGAAACTTTTTACATATGGTAAGGGGACATAATAGCATTGTATCCACAATGGGCCAATAGCAAATTAATTTTTCTAACAACTATTAAAATTCGGAAAATTAGCGTAATTTAGCTAAAATTCTGGGACTTCGCGCCCCTTGGGTCGCATGAAGATATCAATTCAATGGGCGGATTTTTTTTTTTTTTTTACATAATAAGTAATACAATACGCAACTTTCGCACACCGGGCCGATTTTGAATTCAATTTTTTTTTCTACGCTCCACCCTAATGCACATTGCATGTAGTATATAAACATGTACATTATATCATGCTATCAAACATAAATGCTATCGGATTGCATATATAATCAACGATAATAGTTAAAATACAATGGGAAACAACATATTTTCGTAATAACTAAAGACACAAAAATGAAAGAATGCCTATGCGGCATTGAGAGTCACTTTCAGCATATTTACTTAAAAAAATGATTGAACAGATTAACATCTCTGTTTCTTCTCAATAGAACCCATTACTTTTACGAAATGAAAAGTTTATTGTATAACATTTAAATTTATAATAGGTTCTCGAGAAAAACCGTTAACCGTTCCTCTTTAAAATTAAATAAATAAATAAATAAATGGCTTAATAATGTCATGATTAAATCTTCATTATATGTTTAAGAACGTATATTTTAGTTTTCATTTCATTTTGAATAATATTTTAAAAATTCCAGTTATTTCATATACAAAACTTGTTAAAATGTAGTTAAGCACATACTGCTAATATTTATATTCACTACCCTCATTTTATGAACAAATCTTTTTTTTTTAACAATGCTGTTTAAGTTTTTAAAAGTTGGTTTCATGTAGTTGCAGTTGTTTTCTACAACGTCTACGCATCACATTATTTCTCTTACTATTTAAACTCATTCCTCAAAAGAAGTTTGACTCAGATTAGTTTGTCTTCTCAATATACTCTAGTCATCAGTACTGTAAATCCGATATTTATATTTTGAGATATTTGTACCTTTAACTTAATCATAAGAAGTGGAGTGTATGTTATAAACGCCAAGTAATTGAAATTCCAAACTGTGTATGAGCATACAGAATTTTTGAATGAAATTTTGCTTTTATAATGTACGTGAAGAAAAAATATATTTCTTTAAAATGAGCTTGTTCGTAAATTATCGAGACATTTAATAATTCTAAAATTAATGCGAAACAGAATTACTTTGCATGTGAAGGAGTGAAACATCTAATACATATTCCCTTTTAAATGGGTCCTTAATAAAATTTAAAATTTAATTAAGGGGTCTCAGGACACTTAAAGGTTCAAAATTTTATAAATTTAATTTTTATAGATGTTAAACTCCTATCTTTTGTGAAAATTTTGATATAATTGTTTCCTTGAAATTCCCAGTAGAACAGAAGTTATGGCTTTTAGAATTATACCCGCTTAATAGCTGAAGCGGCGTTTCCGAAACTTTGAAGTCATTTTTCTCCAAATGACGGGTTTGGGCATAACGCGCTAGATACCTCAAAAACTTCTGAATAATTTTTCATGAAAGTTTCAAAACATATATTTCATGTTAGTCTGTATCAATTGAACCTAACTTTTCCTTCTTATTGTTAAAAAAAATGTTTTTTAAAGCGATTATGCTGTTGAAATTTTCAAAATTTTGTATTAGCTAAATACAACTTTGCATTAAAATATAAAAATTCTTTAAATAAAAATTTATTTAGTTTCAGGGTAATTATTATAATCTGAAGTATAAGTAGGCACCAAAATTTTCCTTCTAGTTCCAAAATTTATTTTATAATCCTGCGCGTAAGCTGTTATACCAATTTTCTGCTCGACAAAAGTCTAACAGTTTCGAACCTCCTATAAATACTAATTCTCAATCTTGCAACTTTTTAAATGCATGAAATGAAAGAACATACTTATATCTTTCATCCCAATAAAAATTGTGTTTAGAATCATATACATTTTAAGACATTAAATGTTGAAAATGGTCTTTATTTTTTTTCTCCAATTTTAAAAGTCCTGAGACTCCTTAATCAAAGATAATTTGCTAATTTTTTAAACAACTTTTTAAAAGTATCTGTAACAAATAACTGTACGTTAAGGTTTCAGATATCAATGAACTGTGTTATATTAGAATTAACCATTTAAATGGTTTTGGATGTAATATTTAGATTTATTTTTATAATATTAAATCATCTGTACTCTGTTTGACGCATATACATCCGTTGTCTCTGTTTTATTGTTGCCAGGAGAGTTTTAAAAAAGACACGTTGAAGTTGCTTTATTAAGCGTGTGTGTTTTAAACACGAGGTATGTCTGATAACTATCCAAACTCAATTTTTTCACGTTTAGTAATGATTCTAAAATGACGCCACTGTGTACAATGGAAGGATCCAGATTAATACGAATGCTTGAATTTTTTTCTCGCGCTCCAGTTAGCCGGTCGTTAGCTGCTGGCCGCCCAGTGAGGTGCTTTCTTACGTGTTCGTCGGATTCTGTACGAGTTGAGATAAGCTACTGCATCAAATTTTGAGAAAAGTTTGGTGTTCTCAAAGCGAAACAATTTGTAAAGATCACCATATATTTTGATACGATGCTATAGGAGTTGCATCATGACAATGATCCAGCTCATTCATCGCACCTGATTCAGTCTTTCTAAGTGAAAATGGAATTCCACTCGTTTGCCAACCTCCAACTCTCCAGATATGGCTCCTTGCGACTTCTGGTTGTTTCCGGATTTGAAAGTGCCATTGAAAAGATCCCGTTTTCAAAGTAGAGAGGAAACAATACAGAAAGCGACGGCGGAGTTGAACACCAATCCAAAAAAAGCCTTCCAGAAGTGTTTTCGGTAATGGAAAAAACGATGATGTAATTGTGTGTAGGCGCAAAAGGCCTACTTTGAAGAACTACTTTGAACCTAATTTTGCCAAACATGAAGTAAAGTGAGTTGAGGGAATGATTATTGCGCGGGATTATAGGTATTTGGTGTGTTCGGGAAAGGATCACGGTTAGAGACGTTCTCAGGTTTGTATGACCAGAATTATGGACGTTCAATTTTTTTACGCGCTTTAGCGAAGTTGGGTATAAAATGTTGTGTCGTCTTATTAAAAAAGTGACTGTCTAATTTGCGTCAAGTCTTTGACATCACCATCACAAATATAAATTAAAAAAAAAGAAAATTAAATTCCCTCGAATATCATGAAAAGTTATTAAAATACTATCAAAAATATTCGCTTAATTCATGTGAAAGTTTACTTTTTTCTCACTTACCAGCGTCGGGTATAAGGAAACAGTGCTTTTACCCCCGACTTATACCCCCGACTTATACCCCCGACTCAGGGCAAACATTGAAGTGGTTTTAACAACGACGTGTAAAAACATTCAGTTGTCCGAAAATTTTGACGCGTCGGTATCAGTTTTGGATAAACTTATCCAAGGGTCAATCCATTTCAATTGGTCCAGCACTGGTTGCTCGACCATTTTTAAAAAATCTGAATTTTTTTGTACAACAACCCTACATGATTGAAGTTCAAAATGACTATTATTTTAATTTTATTAATTTTTGTTTGTGCATGGCGGAAATCATTGTTTCATCGTCTGCAGCAATTTTCATACATGAAGGGTTTACGGAATTGTAAACAATTCATCGTTTATTTCTCCAATTCAAGTGCGGATTAAAGCAACTTGTACAGAATACATTGGGCTAAAAATTTGGTAATAGAGTAGTTTCCGAAACTAACTGCTTATTGGTGAAATTTAAGCATAAAAATTCAGTTTTTTTTCCGAAACTTGTCCGTTTACAAGAGGAAAACTGTCAGCATGACATAATTATTTTTACAAATAGGCCGAAAGTGCTTGTATTCACACGCCAAGTTCGAGATCTGGGGCATGCTTTCTCTTCGCTAAAAAAAAAAAAAAAAAAAATCCAATTTTTTTCAAAAATGTCAAAAATCGCACTTTTGAGGCTTTGATATCTCTGGTGGGGCACGAGATAAAAATCTGATTTTTTTTTAAGAGTATTGTATGGTAGTGTTACGCACAAGAAATTTCAGGATGGAGATGCAAGCTGAGATATGGCAAGGGCAACATCTCAAAACAATACTGCCAAACTATTGTTTAGTTGTAGTCACAGGTAAGTATTTATCTCAGTGTGTCATTTAAACTTATTTATTTTTTATTATCTTTAAATAATAGTAATAGAAAATAAAGTCTTTTGCAAAGCTTAGCAATTAATTAAAAAAATAACTATGCCTAAGGTCAATCATTTTGTATGGTTTCAGTAATTTTTGTTGTAATTTTAGTAACAAAAGAAACCTCAGCACTTTTACATAACGAAAAAAAATATTTATAAAAATAAAACGATGAAATGAAACGAACGAAAAAATAAACGATGAATTATTTACAGTTCTGTAAACCCTTCTTGTGAGAAAATTGCTGCAGACGATGAAACAAAGACGGCCGCCATGGACAAACAAAAATTAATAAAATTAAAATAATAGACATTTTGAACTTCTATAATGCTGTACAAATTGTTGTACAAAAAATTTCAGATTTTTAAAAAATGGTCAAGCAACGAATAAATGATTTTCTGGACCACTTGAAATAGATTGACCCCCAAACATGTCAAGTATATTCTGCTATTATTCGGCCCGAGAGCGTTCCTACAGTTGTAGGCTCATAGCAGTACAGTATTAGGAGCATGTCTTTATTTGGCGAAATTACCATACATCATCACACTGAAATTCTAAGCATTTTGTTATTCGCTACGTATGTGTATTAAACAAATATTTTCATTAAAATTACAGCATAATTAAAAGAAGTTAAATTAAAAAAGAAAAAAATATCCTTTTCCGCGCATTTTTTAGGTACTAAAAAAAAAAGTGAGAAAAAACAATAAACATGACAAAATAAAAACCAGTCATGAATAAATAATGCAATTAAAATATTCTTAATTTTAAAATTGAGGAAAAAGTGTTTACTGAAAAAAAAGTTTAAATCGTATAAATTTGTGCAAAACTTTGATTTATAAAATTTCGTGGCAGAAATTTATTTAATTAATATTTTTAGAAACAAATCTAATGCAATTTCCGTAGCAATATTTACCTCTAAAGTAGCGCCTTGGTTCGTGGCATTTATATTGTTCAACGTCGACTCCAACAACATAGTATTCTCCTTTATCGAGTAAGCCGTGATTCTGCATACTCACCATCAGACCAATATGCTCGAAGTAATATCCAAGTATTATATATACTAAAAAATATAATAAATATTAAGTTTAAGTACTAATTTATTTAAATAGATGTATAATTAAAAAATATATATTAGTTAAAAGGTATAATGTAGTAAAAGAAAACATAACTTCTGTTCATTTAATTGGGAAAACCTTAAAAACGAATTCTATATTATTTCCATATCATTTTGAAATACACTAGCGCAAAAAAATAAAGAAACAATTCTAAAAAGGTACTTCATAATTCAATTAATTCAGTTGCATTAGTTAGAAAAGTGGAAAATCTAAATCTAATCCCATAAAAAAAAAAAAAAAAAAAAAAAAAAAAAAAAAAAAATGTTCTGATCTTTAAAAAATTGTGCTGATATATGCATCTTTTTGTGATAAAGTCCAGGCAATTTCTGCTGATGTATGCGCTAATGATGCAAATAGGTTAAGTAAAGTTAAATGTAAAGGAGTAGGCTGCCAGATAAGGTCAATGTAAATAAATACTTCAAATGAATACGCAAATTCGATAAAAGTTTCCCTTGTAAAAGCGTTTGCCGATTTTTACCCTGAAAAATTATGGTCACAACTGGCACTAACACACTGAAATATCTCTGACACAAGCTTGATCCCTCTCGATTACAAGAATCTTATTTAACGCTCTAAATTCTAAAAAAAAAGAGAGATTTGAGAGCAATTTTATTTTGAGTGAAACGTATTAACATGTGCTCATAAATGTTTTTCCTGAACAATCTAGAATAGCATTTAAGATATTCGGCTTTACAGATTGATTATTCTTTGATTTTCTATAATAGAATATAAGCAAGCGGACTAGATCAAGAAAGTTTTCTTTGTAATATATATATATATATATATATATAGGGATTAGTGCCAGTTGTTGTATGATGTCAGTTTTAACAGGATATGAATGTAGAATGGAAAAATAGATTTTACTGACACTTAATTATAATTTAAGAATGACAGACCGCAAAATATCTTTAGAAAAT
This sequence comes from Maratus speciosus, assembly GCA_963932465.1. Taxonomy (NCBI): domain Eukaryota; kingdom Metazoa; phylum Arthropoda; class Arachnida; order Araneae; family Salticidae; genus Maratus; species Maratus speciosus. Next base: position 52,727,421 of record OZ010792.1, read on the forward strand.
TATTTAAACTGTAATTTAAAATAAAATTAATTCATCTTCTCTATAAATAAACCTGAAAAAAGTTACAAAATATTTTAAGTTACATTCTAGTTGAAATATTTTTTTTTAAATTTTTTTTTTAATTTTTTTTTTTTTGTAATCCTGCGCGTAAGCTGTTATATCAATTTTCTGCTCGTCAAAAGTCGGACAATTTGGAGCCCCTTATAAATTCTAATTCTACATCTTGCAATTTTTCAAGTACATCAAATGAAAGAGCTTACTTATATATTTCATTCCAATAAAAATTGTGTTTCAAAATAATATACATTTTGAGATATTAAAAAATGTCTTATTTTTTTCTATTTTGAGAGTCGTTTTGAGACCTCTTAAACGAACATAATCCATTCCAACAGATAGATATTTATTCTTTGTAATTGACAGCTCTTGAACAGTATCTCTTAAAAAATGTAAACATTGGCTATAAATTCATCTATCATTAATCTAAGAAAAAAATAACACCCCTTAATTCATATAAAGGAATTTTCGGATGTATGTGATTTATTTTGCATAAACAGGTCATTTTTGTAATATACTAATTACAACTAAGATTTTAATGTATAATAGTAACGCCATAACTTAGTTGGATATTGACATTACGCAGGCAAATGACGTGTAAATAGAAATATATATAAATTTTGAGGATATCAATACGAGCCTTAAAGAATATTTCACTATATTTGGATTGTATAAATTATAAACGAGGAATAATAGTTGATGCTGATTTATTCTGCGACTTTTAGAAACAAATGCAAAGTTTTTCAACACCAGAGAAAATAAATAAATATATTGTCTATTATATATGTCGTAGGCTTGTTCAGAAATCAGTATCTTTGCAAAGAACATAGGCTTTTTGCAAAGAGCCGGGCTACTTGGAGAATCATCTCTCTTATTCCTATTAGCCTGATATTTTTCAGGCTTATTGCAAAGAGTTAAAAAGAAGACAGTGTAATAGGTTAATTGAAAAATGGCTACTTATTTCCCAATCGGGATGACTTTTTAGGCTTATTAACCCATAATCCGACCCGAACCAGAAAATAAATTACAACAGACTGTACCACGATCCGAGCAAGGCAAAATAATTTCAGGCTACACGCAAACCGTCCCGAAACTAAAAGTTCCACTTGAAAAAATCCCAAAATCAGACCCGAACCAAATCTGATAACTGACAAAAATATTACAAATAAACATAACCCGATGCGATCGGGACAAAATAATTTCCGTGCACACGCAACCCGACACGACCTAAAAATTATGTTTGAAGAAAACCAGAAATCTGACCCAAACCAAATCTGAACCCGACAAAAATATTCCAAAGAAATATAACAGGATCCGAGCAGCACAAAATAATTTCCATGGATATGTGCCCCGAACAGAGCCTATCAATTCCATTTCAAAAAACCAAGAAATCTGACCTGAACCAAATCTGAATCCGACAAAATACTCCAAAGAACCATAACAAAATCCAAGGAAGGCAAAATAATTTCCGTGGACATGTTACCCGACCCTAACCTAAAATTTCCATTTGAAAAAAAACCCGAAATATGACCCGAACCAAATCTAAACACTACAAAAATATTCCATTGAACCATAATCCGATCCGAGCAAGACAAAATAATTTCCGTGAACACGCAGCCCGACCCGAACCTAAAAATTTCATTTGAAAAAAAAATGAAATTTGAACTCGACAAAAATACTACAAAGATCCATAATCCGATACGAGCAAGACAAAATAATTTCCTTGGACACGCAACCCAACCCGAATCTGAAAATTTCATTTGAAAGAAACCCGAAATTTGAATCCGACAAAAATATTCCAAAGATCCTTAACCGAATCCGAAAAAGACAAATTAGTTTCCGTGGACACGCAACGCGACCAGAATCAAAAAATTCCATTTGAAGTCAACCTGAAACTTGACCCAAACCAAATATTAGCCCGACAAAAATATTCCAATGAGCTATAATAACCCGATGCCAGCAAGACAAAATAATTTCTGTCGACAGACTACCCGATCCGAACATGAAAGTTCTAATTGAACTCAATCTGAAACTCGATCCGAAACCGGGTTATGGTCGGTTTTCTGGTTGACTTCAAATGTAACCTTCAAGTTTGGATTCGGTTGGATGTCGACGGAAATAATTTTGTTTTTCTCCGATTGGTTTACAGTTCTTTAAAATAATTTTGTCGTTTTCAGATCGGGTTCCAGTTTGACTTCAAATGGAATTTTCAGATTCTGATCGTATTGCGTGTACACGGAAATTAATTTGCCTAGCTCGGATCGGGGTACGGCCTGATGTACTTTGATTTCGGGTTAACTTCAAGTAGAACTTTCAGCTTCGGATCGGGTTACTTGATGATCGAGATTATTTTGTCTTGCTCGGATCCGGTTATGGTTCTTTGAAATATTTTTGTCAGATTCAGATTTGGTTTGGTTCAGATTTCTGGTTTTAACTAATGGAATTTTTAAGATCGGGTCGGGTTGCGTGTCCACGGAAATTATTTTATCTTGCTCGGATCGGGTTATGGTTTTTGGAGATATTTTTGTCAGATTCAGATTTGGTTCGGATCAGATTTCAGGTTTTTTTCAAAGGCATTTTTAGGTTCGGGTCGAGTTGCGTGTCCATGGAAAGTATTTTGACTTGCTCCGATCGGGTTATGGTTCTACAGAATATTTTTTTCGGTTATGTTTGGTTCGGGTTTTTTTAAACTAAATATTTAGGTTCGGATCGGGTTGCGATCCACCTCAGAAATGATGTCCACAGAAATTAATTTGTCTTGCTCGGATTAGGTTATAGTTCTTTGGAATATTTTTGTCCGGTTCAGATTCGGTTCGTGTCAGATTTCGGGTTTACTGTAATGGAATTTTTTGTTTCGGGTCGTGTTGCGTGTCCACGGAAATTATTTTGTCTTGCTCGTATCGGGTTATGGTTTTGGGGAATATTTTTGTCGGATTCAGATTTAGGTAGAGTCAGATTTTAGGTTTTTTATCAAATGGAATGTTTAGGTTCGGTTTGGGTTGCGTGTCAAAGGAAATTCTTTTGTCTTGTTCTGATCGGGTTATGGTTCTTTAGAATATTTTTGTTTGTTATCATATTTGGTTCTGGTTATATTTCGAGGTTTATTCAAACACAATTTTTAGGTTCGGGTCGAGTTACGTGTCCACGGAAATTACTTTGTGTTGCTCGGAACGGGTTATGGTTTTTTGGAATATTTTTGTCGAGTTCAGATATGGTTCGTGTCAGATTTTGAGTTTTTTCTAATGGAATTTTTGGGTTCGGGTCGGGTCGGGTTGCGTGCTCATGGAAATTATTTTGTCGTACTCGGATCGAGTTATGGTGTTCTAGAATAATTTTTCAGTTATCATGTTTGGTTCGGGTAAGATTTCGGTTTCTTTTTTTATCAGGTTCTGCTCGGGTTGAGTGTCGACAGAAATTATTTTGACTTGCTCGGATTGGGGTATGGTCTGTTGTAATTTATTTTTCGGGTTCGGGTCGGGTTATGAGTTAATAAGCCTGAAAATATCGCCCTGATTAAGAAATAAGTAGTCATTTTTCAATTAACCTAAAGCTGTCTAGGATCATTCAATAAGCCTGAAAAATATCAGGTTAATTGTAAAAAGGGAGATGATTCTCCAATTAGCCCGGCTCTTTGCAAAGAGCCTGATTTCTCAATTAGCCTACGACATATACATACATTAACATGGATAAGTGATTGTTTGTCTTAATCGTGTAATGAACTATCAGAGGTGATAGCGTATAAAATAATTTCAAATGAAAATTGAATTCTCTAGTAAGACAATTAGCAATATTTTCTTAGTAATGTACTGCGTTTGAGTCGTTGAAAAACACCGTGTCCCCCCAAAAAATAGAATTCTTCCACTGAAAATACTCAAGTTCATTGGGATATTACATATCTTTAGAAGAAAATTATACTTAAAAGTAAACCCATATTACCTAAATTGTAAAATATAATTTTATAGTAATATTTTTATGACAGTGGTTACAGCTATCGCAATTACCTCGAATATTTGTTTTGTAAAAGAAAAATGTTATATTTCTCAAGTGACAGAAAAAAGAAAAAAAATTAAAACTATGGATGATGACATGGTTATATGTTTATAGTTTGTCCTGAATTACAAAATTTTCTGACATGTACCCACAAATCCAGTGATGCAGCATTTTGCCCATATTTTTTACACTATAATATTTTAACAAAAAAGCTATGACAAATAAAGCTAGTTATTTTCGTCATACTTCTAGTAATTGTGCTTTCAAAAGCTTTAATAAGCCGGTTGAAGTTTTGTTATTGACACACATATTTATTTTCAGTGCTGAAACAAGCGAAAGGCAGGAAAACCATTGCGGTAAATTAAACCTGGTGAATAAAAACAGGGTTATATAATAGTCTTACTTATATGTAGGTCTATCTATCTTATATCTATCTGTATATCATGTACATATATAAGTATCGGATATATGCAGATAATATGTTTGTATGCGTATGTTTAAACTCCACGACGTAGATATTGCCCTCATTTATAGAGTTGCTAAACCAATCTTTCTTTACTAACTCTAGCTACTACTGGATGATATAATTGCTATGTGTTTGTTTTCTATTTATTAGGTAGATTTCGTATGAAATACTATCTATTAGATTTTCCCCTTTGTTGGAATTTCTGAAAAAAGTTTGCAGATGTACACCGATGATGACCCATAGAACCCAAAACCACCCTCAGTAATATATATATATATATATATATATATATATATATCACTTTCTTCTGGAAACGATAACTTCTATAATTCTGCACAAATCTCTTCCAAACTTATACATAAAATCAAGGGGCATAAAACCCTGGTCAAGTTCGTTAATGGGCAAAATCGGGCCAAGGGGATTGAATTAGTGAGGGGTTTTGTGGAGACCGAAAAAAACCCCATAACTTCTTAATTTCTGTAGATATCAAATCAGTTTAAAGTTTTTATTACTCCTAAAACTTGGGCCAAAACTTTATGTATCACAGATTTTTGATAAAATTAAAAATGGGTTCAAGGGGCACAAAAAATAGGGTTTTAAGGAGATAAAAATTCATAACTTCACCAATTCTCAAGGTATCAAATCAAATTAAATTATTATAAATCTTCTTAATATTGTCTACAACTTTCATATTGACAAGTTTTTGATAGGACCAATTCGTACTGCAAAGAAAAAAAATTAAAAACGAAAACAAAAGGGGAGAGTTGAAGATGAAAAAATCCGTAACTTCGTCAATTCACAAGAATTTATCATCCGCATGAATTTATTATATATCTTCTTAATATTGTCTACATTATTTATACTGGCAAGTTTTTGATAGTACCAATTCTTACAGCAAAAACAAATTAAAAATACATAGCGGTTGAAGAAAAAAAATCATCGTATTAATGGTGTATTCAAATCAAAACTGCTTATTTTCTTACTCATTTTTAAATTCATTTTTGCTCTCAAACACATCCAATTGGTAGATTCTCTTATTCAGAATTTATATAATGTACCGTAATGATCGATTTTTTTTTTTTTTAGAGAGGCAGAATATATTTCAAAAAATGATGTCAAAGTGGGCATTTTGAACCAAATTTCCCGAAGAGATTGTGTTAGAAACGAAAAATATTGTCCTACTGAGAAAATAATTGTTTATAAATCAAGTTTTATTTAATTGAACGAAAAATAAAAATACAGGTCGCTTATAAATTTCTTCAAAAATCACGTCAACAAGTTTCATAATTTTTCAATTAAAAATGAATCTGAAAATGTGCCAGAAAATTTCGAGTTGTTGCGCATGGAAAAGTATTTTTTTTAAATACCGCCCTAACATGATTCTGATAAAACCCGCTCTTATATAAAAATGAAATAAAAACTCGTCAAACGCGGCCAGATAAAATTGTTAAAGTGGGTTTATCTCTAATTACAACTTAGTTTTTGTTGGTGAAATTAGTATACTTAACTTCGAAAGCTACCTCCGCCTGTAGGCCGGGCCAGCAGGGATTTTTTTTTATGAACACAATCATAAGAAATGTTCCTAATTTTATATTTTGATAAATAGTTTTATATTCTCAATAATAATATACAGATACGTCCAGAGCTTTCGAAATAAAATATCTGGGATATTAAAAATTGCGTAAGAGCACCAAGTTAAATCGTCATGGTTTCTGACAGTAAACCATAATTCGTTTACTTAAAACTTAAAAAAGTGTAAACACAATAAGTCTCAGTATTAGACTAGAAAATCATATTAATTTTCTTGTAAGTCAACACAACAGATGATTTTAATGTAATGCTGCGAACATTGGTCAAAAGTTACTTCATGAATAATTGCAGCTTTTAGATTTAATCACCTATCTTTTAAAATAGTCAACCAATAATCCCAAATTAGTACTTATAATAACCAAAAACAGAACAATCAAAATTTGAAGGAACTTTATCTCTCTTTTATGAACGGAGCGGTATATGACTTTAAATATTCACTGATAGCAAAAGTATAATTCAGCTCTATAGCATGCGCATTCAAGGGTCAATTGACATTCCGTCGTAAGTTTCAATTACACATATTCTTTACACATATTATTTGTCGCGAGGTCCCTAATTGAAGTATTTCAAAACGTATACTGCAGCGAATTCAGTTTTCGTTGCTGTACTTGATGTTAGCGACCGACCCCTTGCAACATTAAATGAAAATGAAATGAAATTAAAATACCGAAACGATGGATTTTCGAATAGAAATTTTTAAAATTATGCGTTTTTACCTGATTTTTCTATTTCCCCCTTTTTTTCAACATTTTAAAATTATATTTTCATAAATTCATAATATTCCCATTTCTTTTGAAAAGATAAATGGTGAAAATGATTAACTATCTCAGCCCTAAGTACAAAGCACTTATGAAAACAGCACACTGTAAAAAAAAAATCTGTGAAGTTACTAAAGTTTTTCTAGGAAACTGGGATTCCTAGAACTTTTCATGTAACGTCAACAACAAAATTTCATGTAACAGACACACTTTTGCGCCGAAAATCAAAAAATCTGTAAGGTTACTAAGAATTTTTTTGGAAACTGGGATTCCGAGAACTTTTCATGTAACTGCAGCCAGGGTTACAAATAAAAGTTTAGTAAGATTACTGAAATTTTAGCAGATTCATTTGTAAAGTTACAGATTTTTGTAGCTTTACAAAAACTAGTTTTGTAGATTTGCAGCTTTTTTCGTACAGTTACAGGTGAAAGTTTAGTAAGCATGTATTTTTACATCTGTAGAACTACAGATTTTTTTTTTACAGTGCAGTGTCAATTTATATGCTGCTAGTTATATCCACACTGTAAAACAAATTATGTAGTATAATTCCATAAAATTGGTGGCAAGATGCCGCCTCCAATTTTATAGAGTAGTTTTACTTATATAATGGTGTAATTTAAACTGATATAACTGGTGTAATATTACACATTAGTGTAACGTAACACCTGTTATATCTGTTAAATTACTCAATAAAATAGAGTAACGTTACATGATATTATTTTACAGCATATTATATGACCATAATATTATGTGGTTAGTGATCATTAACTCAAAATATAATATTCTAGAAACTACATTATAACACCAGAATCCACTTGAAAATTAAAAAACACACATGATCCAGTAACACACTCTAATAATTAAATTTTTTAAAACTAAGTTTCTACTTACTTCTGGCTTCCATGTAGGAATTTTCAACTAAGGCGTCGAAAGGATTTTCTCCATATCCATAGTGGTACGTTTCTGGCCATGTTCCAAGATACCTAATCTCTATTCCGACTTCTTCGAATGTTTTTATTATAGTTCCAGAAACTTCTAGGAAACTTCTGTCTTCGTTGTTCGTAGAATAGAGAAATGCAACTTTCTTCCATCCTAAGGTTAAAAGCAGAGAAGCAACAGATTTTGAAATATGTGTGTCAGGTGGTCGAGTCCTAGCAAATGTCGGATATAGATTTTTGTCAGATGTTTCTTGATGGGCACAAAACTGCAAAAGATAAAAGAAAATCTTGTTATGTTTTCTATGTATTTTTGTAGCTATATGCAGCTAATGAACATCTTTAAGAAATCCTAAAATTTTGAGATAAACCTCGGAGGTTTCGAAAAAAAAATATCTTTAGGTTCAAGACTATCACTTTGAAATCAAAAGCAACCCTTAAAAAAACGGGAGGGGCGGGTAGGAATATATACAAGAGGGAAGCCGAAATTAACACAAAAATAAATTTAGAAGATTATTAAAATAGATTTAAAAACAAACAAAAAGATGGACGCGATAAAATAATAATATACATCTCATCCACTGTCACAAATCTAGCCCGATAAGCTAAAAATCAGATTTTCACCCCCTCCCCTTTCACTCCTCCCTAAAAAATAATGTGAATAGAGCAGCTACGGTTTTGAAATTGAGCATATAGGCATCTAAGACATTAGGCTTCGATATTCCACAACAACTATCGCAGTACAAATATTTTATATACACTAGGAACAATAATTATTGAACCACAAACTTATATATAGGAAAGTGAATCAACATGGAACACCTTTAGATTAATGTTTTTTTTGTAAATTTTATTTTTCATTTAATATTAAACAGATTTCAATAACACGTAGCTGGATCCCTTAATTAGATAATACAATTTTAGTGTCCGCAATAGGTAGATTACAAAAAAATAAAGGTTAAAGATATGAAATCATCGTCAATTGGTTCAGTCAAATTGGTTGGGATAATTGGGCAAAAAAATCTTTTAATAACCCCTTGAGGGGCGGTGGGATATATTTTATCCCACCTACGATTAATGAAGATTTGCACCGAAAAAATTTTATTAAATTTTACTTTTCTAACTTTGGTGAAAAAGCCGTAAAATCACTTTTCCTTTTTTTTTTAAAGAAATCTTTGTGCGGATTCCGGTGTGAATTTGACATTACCAAAACGTAATTACGTGCTCCTCAAGGGGTTAAACGTTGAATAAGAAAAAAAAAGGGTCTAAATATAAAGAAAATGTAATTTTTTCAAATACTGAACACAGTAGTATTTATTTCCGTCACCTAAATGCCGTACGCTACACAAGTTATGATTTCATTAAATATTTTTCTCGGATGTATTACCCGTACTCAAAATAAAATACAATAAATAAGTAGAAATGCTTAATTCATCTTTAAAAGTTAAAGTTAAACTTACACTAAGTGCAAAATTACTTAAAAGATGACACAGTATTTAAAAATGTTAAATTATTTTAATACCTTAGTATACTTTCAACTATAAAACATAGTCTTCTTCGGAGGAATATAAGAAATACAACAGTTATTGATTGAACGCCTAATTTTCAAAATCCGCGTAGATGGAAATAAAAGATGGATATAGGGAAGTTCCCTATATCCATGTTTTATTTTATTTTATTTTCCCAATGTTTCCGGATCTATAAATTAACTTCCACTTTCACTCCTTTCCTCACCATCTACGGGGATTTTGAAAATTAGGCGTTCAATCAATAGCTGTTGTATTTCTTATATTCCTCCGAAGAAGACTATGTTTCATAGTTGAAAGTATACTAAGGTATTAAAATAATTTAACATTTTTAAATACTGTGTCATCTTTTAAGTAATTTTGCACTTAGTGTAAGTTTAACTTTAAAATACAATATTTATTTAAATTTCTAAAAAAGTGTGTTGAAATTAAAGTTTAAAACTCTAAATTAAGACAACAGTTAAATACTTGTTTTATCGGTATTTTTATGTTGGACATCTCAATCGAGTGAATTTTATATTACTAAAGAACATGTCATAAACTAATTTAAGTTTAGACTGTTTCAATATACACCAGCGGAGAAAACCGAGCTACGATTGGTAAAAATTAGCTTTACGTTGAACTCAACATAACAATAAATTATTGCTATATTATTGCTTTAAAGTATTTTTTCTATGTTTTGTCGCCAAATGTCGCTATAATTTCTCCAAATATTGCCGATTTTTGCGACATCCTTTCATTTAGCTCCAAGCATGTGTATGTACATTGGTAATTTTGAAAGTCGAATTTCCGGCCAAATCTCGCCAATGTTATGAATATTTCGCCACATATTGCCAAATTTTGTAAAATATGGAAATCTTTGAGACTTTATTTCCTGACAAATTTTCAGCAACTTAATTACTGTTTCAAATTTAATCCCCGTTGAAATCTGCTAATCTGTAGTGACATCAAAAGGACACTGTAAAACAATTTTCTCTAACATGTGATCAAGCCCAATGGTCTTCTCGTACATCTTAACGGTAGGAAACGAAATTAGTTATATTTGTTAGGGCCGTTTTTTAATAAATTTTGCATATACACACTCACACATAAACACAAAGATACAAGGTTTGCTCGTATTATGATATATGTGTATATTATGCTTTAGTTTTTGTCATACATATGAACACTAATCTGCGACTTAATATAGTTTGAAATATGCGCAAAAGAATTTATATTACTTTCATTGTTATGACTATGAAGCAGTAGCATTTTTATTTTGTTTTAAAAGCTAGTATAAGGTGTCAGACTTTTAGAAAAAGAAGTTTGCAGTGCTTAAAATACCGTTATTTATCCTTATATAAGTTTTAAAAATTTGATTGTTAACCCAAACCAAATAAAAATAATAGTTAAACTTAAAGAACTGAAAGGGACAAAATGGGACAGTCTTAGCCACTCAAGACAATAAATTGTCTACCTAAAAAACTTTAAACATATAAATCTGAATAATAATTATTAAAATATTTATATTACGAAAATTAAATTTCCGCGCTTCATTAAATTTATTACATATTCATTTCCCTTCTAAATTTATTCTGCGATTCTACCGGGTGTCCCAAAAAGGACTGACTGATTTTAAAATTCAATAACTTCCAAACGGTGACAGATATTAAAAAAATTCTTGCAGGAGGGTTATGCATAAAGTCAAAAATGTTTTACAGTGATTTTCGATTTTAGTTCGAATTACAAACAATAGATGGCGCCGCGATCAATAGAGGCTAAATTCAGGCTCGATTTTTGTTACTTCGTGGCCCGGATAATACATTTCCATCTCCTTTTTCTGCATGGAACAACAGAAAGGACCAAAAATCGAGCCTGCATTTAGTGACTATTGCTTACAGCGACATCTATTGTTTGTAATTCGAACTAAAATCGAAAATCACTGTAATAAAACTTTTTACTTTATGCATAACCCTCCTGCAAGTATTTTTTTAATATCTGTCACCGTTTGGAAGTTATTAAAATTTAAAATCAGTCAGTCCTTTTTGGGACACCCGGTAGTTTATTAAATTATTTCCTATCTTAAACAATATTCCTTTCAGTCCGGTTGCTTAAAATCATTTCTATTTAAAATGGGTATTTTAATATTTATTCCTTTTCAAAATGTTTCTAAAAAACATTTCCCGTAATCATTTTTCCTCAAGACATTTTTATTCCTCAATCTTAAAATGCCGATATTTATTCTATTAAGAAATAGTTTTTATACCATTTTTATTTTCTTATTTTTTCCAAAAGTCAATTTCGCGGCTTTTCTCTGAATTATCGCAATGGTCCTAAATTCTTACGCCACTAGAATATAGTTCCAAGCTTTTTTGGAGCCGTGATTGGCTGGGCCGTGTATCTGCAAACGGAGAAAAACATGTCGCCACCCAGTATTTCTCAAGCCCCCGAACATGAGAACGGAGCACAGACATTTCGATGCATTTGTTGTCTTCTAAAGTTACGCTGCTGCATGGAAGTGATTCATCAGAAAATTGGATGGTATACTAAAATCTTTAAGAATGTAGCTTATGATGACATGACTAATTGCTAAGTAAGTAGAGAAAATATCCAACTATTTTCTAGAATTGTGGCGGATGCTTGTGTTGTAACCTACTCAGCTGACGTTCAATAAAGGTTTTTCCAAATGATATTGTTATGGGAAATCTATAATGATTTTTTCGATTTTATGCCAAAACGTTAACGACGACCGCATATGAGCTGCTTTAATATATCGAATGTAAGCAATATCTACTAAAAACTGGAACGAATGATGCTGACTACGTTCCTAAAATAGAATGTTGCGAGTGATGTGATCTACGGGATTCACGATAGAACGATGTTTACTTCATCTACTTCAGTTTTTCATTACATGTTACGAATAATCTTAACATGTTGTAATGTTCTAGTAGTCTGATTTTGCAATATTATCTAACTATAGGATAAAATATAAACAGGTGGTAAGGCAAACTACCAGAAATCATATATTGATTATGAAGTCATAATAGAATTCTACTCAGTTAATTAAAATTATAGAATGTCTCACTTTAAGCTGAATACGGATTTTCGTTCATAATTTTAAAACTAATAAAGATAACTTAGTGAGATTTCAAAAGAATAAATTGGTGTGGAATGCAGTGGCATCATTGGAAGCTGTGTAAATGCATTGCAATTCATTTGCATAACACTCTATGTACAGCAAGCTACATGCTGTAGTTCAAAATATTTTATCAAAAAATTAAATAGCCTAACAAAAATTATACGAAATGGGACGACACGGAGATATGAATTATAAATAACAACAAAAATTGCATTACTGATTAAATTGTTTATAATATTTGGTTAAAAATAATAAAGTAATTTTTTTTTTTTTTTTTTTTTTTTTTTTTTTTTTTTACATTGTGTAAAGGGGGATTATTTTTCCAAACTTGACATTCTAATTACAGGACTTGAAAAAAGAAATAAATAAAATAACCATACAAGAAAAAATTCAAGAAGAACTATGTTGACATAATTCTTAATGAAATATTAAGAGGCATAAAATTATGCATCAGTGCTGTCATAGTTCATCTGTTTTATTTTATTTAACTTCTAAAAAAGCTTTGCTTTCTTTCTTAAATTACTTACGTTAATTACTATGAAGAGCTGACATATAAAATTCATATAAACGCTTTATTTTGATTTGAAATAATTCTGAAAATCTTTGAAAAAACTTAAAGTTATATCAAAAACATCTGATGAAAATTCCTGTGCGCCTTAAAGTCCAATAACGACAAGACTTAAAGCCTGACATTTTGGGTTCAAAATTTATCCAAATCGATTTTCCAACATCATCTTGATATCTTTGAAAATATCGAAATACGATGAACAGAGAAGCTATAATAAGCTGTCTTTAAGGTAAAATATCAAAACCGTGTAATGGGAAACGTGACGGCAAATGTGTCAGTAAAAATAGATACAGTTTATAATAGTTCAGAATTTGACATAAGGATCTTTTATAAAAACAGAATATTTTCGCGAATGACATGAATTTACTTTCGTTTGAGAAAAAGTTGCACGTTCAGATTTAATTGAACCTTCTTGGTATAAATCCAGAATGTTTTATTTATTAAGTGGTGTATTTCTTTATTATTTTGATTTGTGAGAAAAAGAGTCGTACACTAATTTAATATCCCAAAAACAAATTTTTGTTACAGCATTGTTGTGTTGCTGAAGAATATAAATTACTTAATCTCCATAGGTTAATAGATTAATATAAGATTTATGTATGTATGCATACATATAGATGTGAAATATGGATTTATATGACTAGGCATATTGTTAAGTACGGGGTATTTGATATGGGGTTTTCGTGTTTTCTTTTTTCATAATTATATATATTTATTATAAATTTTGGGCACAATGCAATCGCAAGCTAGACCACACGTTTTGAAACTGGAGACGTTATCGTATGCTTTATTAATGTTTGATGCCATCGCCAAACAATTTATCACTTATACTCTGTCACGATACCTTTGTTACTTTCCTTATATAATCAGTTGCAAAATGGTTTGAAAATTTAAAAGAAAATGGTTTTAAGTGCATTAACCATCTGGTAATTTTAACGAATGTGACTATGGTCTATAACATATTCGGCAAATGAGAGGTCAATGGAAAGTACCGTTTGCAAGCTAATGTGTTCACCCACGCAAATCATGGATACAGTACTTTGCTTACAACATGTGTTTTAAAAATAATAATGTATCATGAATTTAAGAGTATCAAGAATCTTCGTTCTTTAAGCTTAATTTTTGATAGAATAACTCTCCTTGATATAAATCCAGAATATTTATTTATTAAGCAACATAGTTGTTGAATGCAGTGATGGATCAGTGTAGCACCTGATGATTAATTGACACCACTAAATTTATTAGTGTTCTTCGCCATATTTCAGGGTAGAATTTGTGAGTCTTTTCAAGGAAGAATCTATTAAAATTTAGTGGTGACAGACGCCCAACTGCTGCGCCACTGTTCCACCACTGTTAATGTTTTCAATTGCCAGAAAAAAGTTGCACATTAATTTTAAAAGAATCCGATCGAAATATTAAACTTTTGCTGCAACTTTATATGTTGACTGTGGTCTATAACATTTCTAAATGGGAGATCAATTGGAAGAACCGTCTTCCAGCTATTCTTTTCTCTGACACAAATCATAAATATAATACTTTCCTTACAACATGTGTTTGGAAAGCATTAATGTATCATGATTTTTAGAGCAATTACAATCTTTGTAATTTAAGCGTATCATTTGACTTCTTAACACTCCTTGACATAAATCCAGGAAATTCGTGTATTAAGGTACATACATGTTTAACGTTTCCAATTGTTAAAAAAAAAAAAAAAGTCGTACTTTAATTTTTAAAACATTCACATAAAAAAAAAAAACTTTTGTTGCAACATTGTTGTGTTGTACTGTGGTATACTTTTGTTGCAGTTTCGTTGACTGTAATTTATAACATTTCTAAATGAAATCTGAATCGGAAGAACCATCTGCAACCTATAGTATTTGCTTACACAAATCATGAATATAACACTTTTTTTAAATAAAGAGTTTGAAATATATTGGGTCGTTTGGAAAGTCGTTTCAGTTGCGGAAAATCAATTTGTACCGGAAATTTCTGCCTGTTAATTATTAGACATTGGATATCGGATTTAATGTCTAAACCTATGTCTAATGTCTAACTCTTAATTGATTAAATTTTCCGGTGCGATAAATTTTCTCAAACTTAAAAATCTTTACGAACGACTTAATAATATATCATTCTTTCAAGGCTAAATAGAATCTTATTACTTTAAAATTATCATACAATAAATAAATTTACAATGCATTCCTACATAAAATAAAAAGAAGTGCAGAAAAATGTCTTATAAGATATTTCCTCTCTGATGTGTTTTATTGGAAGATACCGATGAGACGTTTTCAGCATCGCAATAGAGCAAGTTAATAAAATCACGTGATTCCTTTTCTTGACAAATAATTCTCTATTTACTATCTTAAAACTCATCTTTATTTGATTTTTTTCTTATTTAATAGTAAGAGATATTAGAAGTGTTTGAAAATACCAAATAGCTAAAACTGTGGTCTATTTCGGGACACGTAAAATGCAAGTCTGCCACTGGCGACTATCTTTATATTCTATTTGTTCAAGTAATTTAAAAATTATGTGTCTTGTAATACTTGCATATTATATGTGAAAGTTTTTTGTTTTGAGAAAGTGGTGCCAGTTGGAATTAAAAAGTAGTCGCCAGTGACAGAACTGAAAATTAAATATTCTGTTGTAATTACCATTGATAAAAATATAGTGAAGGAATTAACCTATAAAAATATTGCTCGGTATTTTTTCCGATATGGAAATTTTTCAGAATTTCAAGTTTTTCCTTCGAAAATAGAGATTAAGAAAACTCCCTTAAAATTAAAAAAAAAAGATTGCAGGGGTGTGTGGGGGGGGGGGGGGGGGGGGTGGCTTTTCCAATCGTAAGTAATATACTTAAAATTGATTTAATACTTCAAAGGAAATGAATGTAAAAAAAAAAAAAAAAAAATCTCAATCATAATGAAGATCATCATAAAAGTAGAATATTGTTTCATAATACTTACGAGTGAAATTTAGAACAAGAATAAGAAATCGATAATTAATTTAATTTAAAACTGTAAGGAGTGCAGAAAATTTAATAGTTCTGAAGAATCAAGGGCACGATTCGACATCCCATTATGAAATTTCCAGCTATTTTTTATTACATCACCTGGTGGATACTAAAATTCTCCTCTGTGAAGACGAAATGTCAGAAAGTGCTATTTGATTTTACGTAGAATTTTCTAGAAGTGCTATATTTCGAAAATTCAGTTTAATGTGCAAGGCACCTTTGATTTGTCAAAAGTTGGTTGAGTTTTAAATTTTTTTTATTTAAATAATTATAATTTCCACCTTTATACATAATTTAAAAATATTTATAAATTTTATAAATATTATTTAAAGCAAAGTTTTTATTTTGTATTTTTAAGCATTTAAATATATATATATATATATATATATATATATATATATATATATATATAATATATATATATATATATATTATAAATTTTATGTCATTAGTCAATATAAATTTTTAAATTGCATGCAGAATAAAATTTGTAGAATTTACCCGTGTAAGCTAAAGCGGTTTCCTAATACTTGGAAAAATAATTCATTATTTAATAGACTTACTATTAAATCAATAGCCTTATTATTTCAGTAAAAATAACATAAGCATTTCATAACAATCGAGAATTTCAAGAAATCAAAAGAGAAAAAAGATAAACCATTTTCCGATGTTATCTGAATGCCCAATGTTTTTTTTTTTTTTTTTTTTTTTTTTTTTTTTTTTTTAATTCGATTTCATTAGTTTTAATAAACAATTAAATTTAAAAAATCAAAAATCCCGACTGCGTAAAAAGCGAACTAATTAATTATTTCTGATCAATGTGAAACAATTTTTTTTTTTTTCAGTTCCTACTATTAGCTCACGCTCTCGCTATATATATCTTGTTCAAATTTTCAGTCGTTAATAAAATAATTATTATTCATCCAATCAAGCTCAAATAAATGTTTTTAAACTTGTAGTGGATGACACTTGATGTTAATCCAGTTTTTTTAAATATTATTCATTAATTAAATTAAATTAATTAGTTTTCAATAATCAAGAGAGCCCCCTTCTTGATCAAGGTATTTTAAGACCGAGAGAGCCTTCTTCTTGATCAAGGCATTTTAAGCGCCACTCAAAAGGAAAGAAGAATGGGAGAAAAATATTCTCTTATTGATCTAAGTAGGAATTGACTTAAAATATATATATATATTTGTTATATTACTTGTTTATATTACTTACCTATTGTTTTTATTTAATTGTATTGATGATTTTTAAGTTGCGTTTAACTGTTAGTTCCTATCTATAAACACTGTTTGATGAAGTCTATAGATGTCTATGATGGTTAGAGTTGCAGTAAAGCTAGAGATCCACAATACATACACAACTTCCAGTTTGTATAATATTTCAACGGAGCTTTTGACTGTAA
Source organism: Maratus speciosus (assembly GCA_963932465.1). NCBI lineage: Eukaryota > Metazoa > Arthropoda > Arachnida > Araneae > Salticidae > Maratus > Maratus speciosus. The sequence continues at coordinate 52,744,850 of OZ010792.1, forward strand.
AATAGTCAATGCAACATCGACTTCATTTTGAAAGACCTATCCAATGACATGCCACTAAATAAGGTGCGTACATTTTTTTCTTCGTATCTACCGCCATTTTGTATTTTACGGCCGCCATTTTGAATTTATAAAAATAAAACCTAGCCTATAACCATCGGGCCGTTAAGACGAATCGACAGCAACCTCATTTATTAAAATCCATCCAGCCGTTGGGGTGTTTCGAGGGTATAAAAAAATCCACATACACAGATACGCGTGAAGCACATAACCCTTCTTTTCAGTCGGGTAATTAAGATATTCAGTACATTTTTACATACAACAATGAATGATTTCTTAATTTAAAATAATTGGCATTTCTCTTGACTTCTCGCCGCTCGGCATTAAATACATCTCTATAACATGTGTCGCATAAATTGCTTAATACTTGCATGACTTGTCTGTCTAAAGCTGAAGTAGTGTATCTAAAGCTAAAGTGAAGCTAAAAAAGGTTTCAGAATGTAGTTGAGAAGTTCAAACACGGTTAATATACAACCATTCTGTTCAGTTGAAAGATAAAAGCATGGGTTTTGTATCATTATTTCAAGAACTTTTTAAAATTTCTTTCGACATTGAAGCTATATATATACATTATTTAAAACAAAAAGGAAAATTATGCTCATGTTATTAGATTCACCCTCCTCATAATTGTCTGTATCCATGAAATATGCGTTCAACTCGAAATGTTTGTAAGTGTATTAATTATAAATTAAAAAATAAAAATAAAATGTGAAATAACATTTTTTAAGTTTACATCTTGTGAACAGATGATAAAAATATGTATCAGGAATTCAAATAACTGCTACAAAAGTATCACACGAAAATTTGAATAACAATAAGTTGAAAAAAAATGTGTATATATACAGTGTGACTTCAAAAATCTGGCATTCAGAAATCAGGCATCAAAACTATCTTTTCCCCTTCCTTTTTCTATTATATTTTCAAGTTATGGTAGAAGATAGCAATTGTTTATGAATTGAGAGCTTCAAAATCGGAAGTAAAATGAATAAAAAATAATATTCGACATTTTTTTTTCATTTGTCAGACGCCATTATTTCCTGAGCAAATTTTCTGGGAGCTGCACTGTTGCTCAGTAACGGCGTAAAGATTAGGACACAAGTTCTTTGGAGTCTCTCTTCTGACGCTGTGCTAAATAGAGCTGTCGATAACGCTAGTAACAACTCCGAAGACGAGGATGAACAACAGGCAGAAGAAAAGGTGTCACTAGAAAAATTCATAAATTTAACTTGAGAATTAATATCTGGTATAGAGAACAAGACTGTATTGCCGAAATAAATCCGTAATAGAAATTCTTCATTTGTATAAAATACAAGAAAAACTTGTTAAAGGACGTCCAAAAAAAAATTGAAGCAAACAAAATTGACATCGATGTGTCCGAAATTATACGAGAAGAAATAATTTCACTCTTTATTAGATTTTTTTTCTGTAACATAGGAAATATCAATTAATGTAAGTTTATTTTTTTATTTAATTTTCTCTTTTTCTTACATAATTATCATTTAATAGTGAAATAAATTATGGCTAAAGGCGCCATTTAGAAAATAGTACTACTTCTGATATTCCTAGTTACTACTTTTGACATTCCTTCAAAAATCCGGAATTTTGAAAATCCGGCATAGTCTCGGTCCCGAGGATGCCGGATTTTTGAAATTATACTGTATTTAAATTCAACTTTAATATAAAAAAATTAAAGCTTTAAACCAGAAAAAAGTAATAAGGAATTATTTAGTATATATCGTAAAAATATGTGTATAGATATCTACATACAACAGACAATGAATCTAATCAACTTACGTCCATTTGTGACAGATATTAAGCGTCCAATGCAATGAAACCTCTATAAACGATAAACTGGAATCCAGGGCAATTTTTCAATATCAAATGTCTACATTATTGTACATTTTACCCCTGAATACAGGACGAATTCCGCTCTTCCTATATGTTCATTTTTCAGAGGATTTCATGAATTAAATTTACCTTCATAATTCTATAGGGGCGACATTGTACTATGATGTGGCAAATCAAATCAAATACCTTTCTTTGCACATTAAATTTTCTATTTTGCATTACAATACTATGGATATACGTTTTCTAAATTCAGGTACACGAATTGTGATTAGTAAAGATGTGTACAGTGTATTTCTAGTATTCTGTAAAATCATTTTAATTTAATAAAATATTTTTTAAAAGATGTTATGCATAACTTTTTTTTTTTATATAAAAAAGCATAAATTAGTAAATTTCATATTCTTCGTCCCACGAGAGAAGGTAAACCATGACATATTTCCGTAGCTAGAAAATAAATGATTAAATGAATTCATAAATAAATATATTCATAAATAGTTTTATTTTGATTAACAATTTAAAATTCTACGAAAATCGAGCAAATACTATTACTAACTATTATTAGATTCCAAAATATTCTTTAAATAAATATTAAGCTTTTTGTAACGTAGAAGACATCGTTATGAATGTTTATAAATATTAAATTACAGCATATAAATTGCTTTGCTATTTAAGACATAATGGACGCAATTTTGTCTTATAATTTTGTTAAAAATAATAAATTAATATGCGCAAGAAATATTTTTAAAAGCGTAATTTGAGAAGTTAAGAAAGCTAGCGAAAAAGTAAATGATGCACTAATAATTGATAATTGCTGTTAAAAATATTGAACAGTTAATTTCAATAGCTTTCTCAGAGAAATTAAAAAAGTTAAATGTATCAAAATGAATGTAATCGTAAAAATAAATGAATGCACACAGATTTTCTGCTGTATGTCATTGCTATATGTTGAATACAAAATAGTACATAAATATAGATGGAGTAAGAATTTTACGCGTTTGTTAATTTGTATTATTATATTTATATACCTAATTTATATTATTTATATCGAAATAACCTTTCATTTGTTTTTGTGCATTGTATTGTTCTGTAGTTTTTCTGTTCAAAAATTCTTATTATGTTATGTCCCAAATTATACAGTATGTATATTTAATTATATTGCATATATATATATATTCGTATGCGGAAGATTTGCCACTCTTGTTCTAAGCTTGTTAAAAACTTTTAACAAAATCAAATTTTATTATTCTGAAACCACTTGTTATTTTAAAATGTCGGTATGTATTTCATCTCTTGTACTTGCGAACTTGTTTACATTGGCCAAACTGGGTGTGCGCTTAAATATAGATCAAACTATACAAAAATATGGTCTAATAAAATGCATTCGAACACTGTAATTGCTTTCTACTGTTGCATTGTTGCATATTATCTGATAGTTTAAATTTTTCAGTCGCTACTATTCTCCCTCTTATCATATTTAATTACCATCGCGCTTGAAATTTCTTATATTATTTTTCATGTATAAAATTCTCAAAAATTTTTAGATTTTATTTCACAAATGCATTTTTCATCTGATGCTTTGAAAGTTCTTTTAGATTTTTTTTTCTCAATTGCCTGCAACCCTCACCCCTTTATTGTTTAATTTAAACTTATATCAATAACAACAACAACAAGAACAACAGCAACAGCAACAACAATAATAATAATACCGATTTCATTGAAAATAATAATAATTCTATCAGTAAATTACATGAAACACTTTCGTTTGTATTTTCTATTTTTTGTCTTCCCAGTTCTCAGTACTGGTATGTATGGTTGTACACTGTAAAAAAAAATCTGTGAAGTTACTAAAGTTTTTCTAGGAAACTGGGATTCCTAGAACTTTTCATGTAACGGCAACAACAAAATTCCATGTAACAGACACACTTTTGCGCCGAAAATCAAAAAATTTGTAAGGTTACTAAGAATTTTTTTGGAAACTGGGATTCCGAGAACTTTTCATGTAACTGCAGCCAGGGTTACAAATAAAAGTTTAGTAAGATTACTGAAATTTTAGCAGATTCATTTGTAAAGTTACAGATTTTTGTAGCTTTACAAAAACTAGTTTTGTAGATTTACAGCTTTTTTCGTACAGTTACAGGTGAAAGTTTAGTAAGCATGTAACTTTACATCTGTAGAACTACAGATTTTTTTTTACAGTGTACATATTTAGTTCCTTTTTCGCAGGCATGTTCGAACTTTTTAAAAGTTCTGTAACCCCCCCGAGCGTCTTGAAAAAGGGTAAAATTGTAATGTTGTTTTCTTTGCATTTTGCTTTAAATGCTAGTAAAATATGATTCTTTCAACATTATAAAAAAAAAAAAACTCAATTACAAATATGAATGTAATCCTTAAGAGTATTAATAATTCTTCAATGTATTTAAAATTCCATAAATCTATAGAATTATATTATCTTAAATATTGCTTGTATTGCTGTGAAACCTGGAGCTTAGTGAACGGAATAATACGCCCCAAACACTTAGAGGGATATATATATATACCTTATTTGTCTTATCTAGCTGTATACTTTATACTCCTCCTGTTTGATGCCGGTTTATCTTTTCTACACTTTAGGAGAAACGGTGTCCCAGGTGTGTTACGTGAATTATTTGAGAAATTCTTGCTGTTGTATTTTGTTATTAAATAATGGTAACAATTCGAACCAAGTTAAAAGGATCAAATTATAAAGAAGAATAAGTTTTTTTCCAAATAAAATCAAAAATAATAATTTATCGGGATAATTTTTGTTTCATACATTTTCCAACTGAAAAGACAACATAGCATATTATCCGCGTGTAATGCAGATTTTTGCTGTAATGAATTCATTTTCAATGCTGAAGGATATGCAAATCGAAATAGTTTTTATTGTTCGAACGAATGAAAACCAGGATAAATAAGAATAAAACAGAATAAAATAATTGTTTCTATAATATTTACTTGTTATATATGACTGATGACATATAACTTATAAACTACTGCTGCCGCAGGACTGTCAATGTCAACTATTTTTTAGTTCTATATCTCACCACTTTTACATACGCTTTGGCAACATTTGCAAGAGAAATATACTATAAAATGTATTTTTAAAAAAATAGTGGTTTGAATAGAATATAAAAATACTCTCCTGTTGCAGCCCTGCTAACCTATATATACTTCTTTATTCAGGTTTAAACTTACTTAACGTTTTGTAATAGTTATTTTGATACCATTCGTAATTAAGCTGCAAATCATTAGAGTGAAAATAATAAACAAGTATCTCGCTTTTAAGTAAAATAAATAAATAAATAAAATGTCGAAACCAACTAATTTTAAGCATTTTTTAAACATGATTAAAAAATCTGTGATCATTTATAAATATTAATAATATTTAACTCTGCTTAAAGAAAATAATTTTAAAAAGCTTGTTTTCTAAATTTTACAAAGCGTTTAATAGTTTATATGCAATTATATGTATGAAAACATTTGATTCAAAACAAAGAAAAATAATCAAAATCATTAAAATACATCCAATTCTGCATATGAAAAATGTTGTTCCATTAACTATGTTTTCTACTTTTAAATTTTAATCACTCCATCTAACTAAAATAGAAAAATAAATAAGAACTATTCAATGATAGTATAATTAATAATGTTGATTATATCCAAATGTTTTCCAAAATATTTGTAATTAATAATGGTTTGTTTACAGAACTCTGCGGTCTACTTATTTAAATGATTTATATAATTTAAAAGAAAAAGATAACAGTCATAATAATAAAATACATAATTGAAATCTTTGTTTTTATGGTTGCGTGAAGCATGACACATTTTAATAGCATTGCTTTGTTTTATGTTTTGTTGTAACATAATTTAAAAGAAGTCTGTTATGTTTATTATTTGTTGACATTCCAAAATATGAGGATTTGATTGTTTTTTTTGTTTTTTTTTGGGGGGGGGGGGCGTCAAAATATATCCAAAGTAAAAAATAATAAGATTTTTAATTTGATATGCACAAGAAATCAACAGAATCATAGTTAAATTTTAATATCACAAAATGCGTTCATTTTAGAAATTTAAAACTTTATAAACTTAAATAAAATAGGGGTTTATATATATATATATATATATATATATATATATATATATATATATATATATTATATATCTCAGTCTAAACAAACAATCTCTGTTTCATTTGTATAGTTTAATTACAATTGTACTTTGGTTTTACGGTAACATTTATTTTTAATATTTTATCATATATATATAACATACTAAAACAAAATCATTTACTGAAAATACATAGATAAGAATTAAAACTACAAACATAGTTATTTCTTTTATTTATACAAGTGAAAATAAAAAGCATTCACAGAAAATACTTAAAATAGCAATTTAAATTTTTTGTATTTTATTATTATCTAAGAAGCTCAGATACTCAGTATAATTAAAATCTACTAGTCAATATAATTTTGTACGTGATTTTTTCCAAAGTTTTACATACTTCTCATTTATTACACTTGAGAATGCATTCATGTTGAAAATCTAATTTACGTCACTATGCATAATTATATGCAAGTGAACTATTATTTTAACACAATCAAATTGATTGGTAAAGTTATCATACGAACTGCATATTTCCAACTGAATGAAAAAATGCCCAGGCCAGGAATCGAATCCAGATCCTTGGCTAACTGGGCCAATGCTCTACTGTTTAAACTACATGAACCGCCAACTAGGGAGCATATTTCACTCGGATAACCTTACTGGTAATCCATCTGTCCTGTCATGTAGACAGCTCAACAGAATAAACCGCCAAGGATCTGGGTTCGATTCACGGCCTGGGCATTTTTTCGTCCAGTTGGAAATATTTAGTTCGTATGATAACTTTACCAATCAGTTTGATTGTGTTAAAATAATAGTTTATCTACGTACCCATCGATGGTATAGAGTTCCTTTACCTGCGGTTTATTCTGTTGAACTGCTACGTGACAGACCAGAAGTTATTACCAATAAGGTAATCTGAGCAAAATATGCTCACTTGTTGTCTTCTTTCGAAATATGCTCACCGGTTGTCCCGGTTGTTTCTCACCGGTAGAGCATTGACCCTCTCAGCCAGGGATATGGGTTCGATTTCCCGTCTGGGCATTTTTTCCTCAGTTGGAAATATTCAGTTTGTAATGTTCAGTTCATACGTAAGTATTTCCCTGCGTGTTGGTCTTTTCCTGCCCATTTCTGCTATCGTCCAATAAATCATTCTCCATCACCAATAAAGTAAAAAAAAAAAAAAAAAAAAATACTAGATAGCTCATCTCATCTTAAATGCTTCACAGTAGTCAAGTTAGATTTCTGCTTCATTCAAGTATACATTGCGTTCATTAGAAATGAATTGACAGAAAGGCGACAAATGCACTAGTGTCAGTTTGTTTTTAACATTTCACAATGAAAGTTCGACCTAAAACTATAAAATTTCAAACACTTAAACGTTATAACATTAAACAAAAGTTATGTTTGAATATTAAATAAAAAATATTTTTTATTTTCTGAATTCCATGCGTGAACATTAGAGCTCAAATTTTGTATTCAGTAGTTACCGCAATGAATATTTCTCAGAAGTTATAACTAGTAATTTCTTTTAATTAAGATATTTAAAAAATCATAAAAATCTGTCGCATTTATAAATAAAAAAATGCATTTTATATTTATTTCAGATACGTCCAAATGTTTTGCAAAAAGCAAGAAGTAAAAATCATGCTGCGCACATGTTTTTAAAAACATCCCTTGGTTGAATATGGTTCTGAAATCTTCATAATTCAGTATTTAAGTACCTATGATTATCCACGTTAGCACAGTGTTTCGTTAAGAAAACTATAACGCATCTGATTAAGAAAACTCTCTTTGGTGACATAAGAAATTTGAAAATATGTCTCATTGATTCCTTTATTTTTCAACTGTAAATTTAGCTGTATTTTCACTGCAGCGAAAACCGTCTTGAAAACGTTGTTCAAAGTCATTAAAGTATGTTGTTAGTTTCACTGTTTTTCAAAGGAATTTTAATGCCGTAAAAATCACGTAAAAATAGGAATATCTTTTCAATACAGTCTTATTGATTTAATATTTTTAAAAAGCTTTTTAACGCCGTGCAAAATATTTGAATACAAAGAAAATCAGAACATTAAATTAGAACAAAAAAATTAAATTTAATAGAACTTTGATTTTAATTAACATAAATTAAATTTAACAGAACTTTAAAAGTTATCAATTAAAAAGTAGCTTTCCTGTGTGTTTTAATTTCCTTTTAAATTTTGATAATTATAAATTGCAAAATTTCGAATTTTTGACGACTTTTTGAAAAAACACCTTTTACAATTTTTGCTTCCGCAGAAAAAACAGATCAATTTGTCTTTGGTAATAATTTCTCAGGTACTATTTTTTTCAGAAACATGAAAAAGATTTTTTTTTAAATATTCAGTTCCTTTTAGTAAATATGTTTTAAATATATTTGTTACACTTCATAATAAAGAAAGTTTCTAAAATAAATTATCGTACTTCAAAACAAAGCAAAATACTGTTAAATTGATCTTTTTTTGTTTGTTTCTAGTATATACATATATTTATTCCTACCCATATATTTAAAAGCGAATTTTCCTGTTTCAAAAATGTTTTCATTATAAATTGCAAAGAGCATCTTTGAAAACCGTACTGATTTATTTTTATTAATCAGTTTTCCAATACTAATTTTTTAACATAAAAAAATGTGTTCCTTTAAGTACTAATTTGTCTTTTGTGAAATGTTTTGAAAATTTAACATTGAAAATATCTTTTGAGTATTTGTTGCATTCGCGGTACAGTAGAGCTCCAATTATCCGAACTCTGACTATCCGAGTCGCTGATTATCCGAATCGCTTAAAGAATTTCAGAAAAAAAAAATTAAGACGGAAGCGTACTGCGTTTCACAAAATAATGATTCTGTCTAAGCGCGCTATTGTCCTTCCCTCCGCGAAGCTAGTGTAGACGCAGCGCGAACATTATTGGGATGATGATTCACCGTCTCATAGTCATAGTTCAGTTCGATTATTGGCTGTCGCTTGTCGCCAGGTGGCCGGCCCGGCCTTCTTGTCACTTTTCTTTTTGATTAGTCAGTCAAACTATCGTCTCATTCCTAAATGGTTCCCTGCGGAAGAACGAAAAGTGGGATAGTACACTTTTTAATTGGGGTGAGGTGGTATGCAGAAGTGGACTGGAGCCATCTGTTGACAGAATTGATTAATTTTGTATCTGTTTGCAACTGATTCCGATTTTTTTTGTTCATGTCATATTATAAGTAATTCAAAAATAAAAAACGGCTCTTTTCAGAGCCAATTATCTGCATTAAATGCAACAGACCGTTTACGGAGGGAAAAAAAAAATCTAAACAAGCATTGCAGGATTGTTTTGAAGATGAATTTTTAATTCCATTAAAAAAGAAAACCAGTTTTAATTTTAGAGAGTTTCAATTAACAGAATTTTCAATAAAAAGTTTAGAAAATATTATATAAGAACTTGTTAAAATATTTTATAAAATTTAATTTTTAACGCCATATAATTATTAAAATCAAAATACATATATTAAAAAAATAATATTGCACTTTTCATTTATTTTTTATACTTTTAAATCACAGCATAACATTTTGGTATTGTTGTTTACGCCAGAATTATTATTATTAAAAAAAAAATTGTGCTTTTCATTTATATTTTTTCAATTTACGGCATAATATTTTGGTTCTAGCGTAAACATTATAAAACATATATTTCTTTTCTTTGTAAACAAAGTTTTAGGGACTGCAATTATGCATTAAATCATATTTTAAAAGGAATTAGTAATAGGTCATCAACGCTGAAGTAAAAGCATTTTGGTTGTTATTTCTGTCAAAAGAGGGCTGCACTCTTTTCCAAAACTTCAGATTGCAGATAATATCGCTAGAAGCTACACGATACTTCTGCGCTCAATCATTAAAAAATAATAAAATCGCTTTTTAAGTTAAAATAATATACTTAAATTTATAAAAATAGAAATTGTATTTTTTCTTTCAAACCATTTTTTACAAACAAAATAAATGATTTATGAATCATTATTATAAATTCTCAATGATTTTTAAAAAATTAAAATGGTGTTTGAACTTAAGTTTAAAAAAAAATAGAAACTGCATCTTTTCAATTGTAAAAAGTCACATCATATCACGTTTCCGCCCGCTTGGATTCGAACTAATGATCTATTGAACCCGAGACAAACGACGTACCACAACGCCACGGTTTTCTTGCAACATGCTTTCTTAAAACAAAATTTGAAACAAATCTCGATGGCTCCACACCAATATTGCATACTACCCCAATCAAAAAGTGGACTATCCCACTTTTCGTTCTTCCGTAGGGAACCATCTAGGAACGAGACGCTAGTGTCGGTCCGAGGCTAACGAGAAAGACAGGCTACCGCGGTCGGTTGGATTGATCTTTTTTTACAGACCGCTGGAGTCACGTGATGCTCGAATGCACCAATGAAGTTGTGCGAAAAGAGCATCACGTGACTCCACCGGTCTGTAAAAAAAGAAGAATCGGACCCACCGCGGTAGCCTGTCTTTCTCGTTAGCCTCGGTGTCGGTCAATGTGACGTGTCCTGCTAGTTGATTACTTGACCTGCTACTGTAAAGATACTGTTTCGTGTCGATGCGTTGTTTTGTTTGTGAGTGCGTTTCGTCGTTCACCATGGCTTCTAAAATAACACGTGTTGTGTTGTCGTTAGTGGATAAACTAAACATTACAGAGCAATCAGATAAAGGAATTACGGGTAAACAGTTGGCTGAGATGTACGGTGGACCCAGATGTTCAGCAAGCAATGCCGTTCATTTACATTACGGTACGTGCATACTGTACTAGTCACAGTACTTGTAAATACGCTTGACATGCAAAAGTGTTGCCTTTTCATACAATTAATTAAAAAATATTTTTCTTTAAAAATAGTTTTTTTCTCCCATTTTCAACATACATACAGTAATTAATTAAAATAGACCCTTTTTTCGTAAAAAATTAAATTATCCGAATTTTTTATTATTCGACTGGGGTCCGGTGCCAATTGATTCGGATAACTGGAGTACTACTATATGTGTATTTCCAGCAATCTTTATCTAATCATATCGCTCACTCGCAATAAAAGTGACACATCTCGCAAAAATTCATTTTGTGTTTATTTTTTCGTTATTAGATGTGTCATACGTCCATCTTGCTGCTGAAAATGTATTATTCGTGTCGTTATAAGGAAAAACTCTATATTACACTATGTCTAACTTTTCCAATACAGAAATTGTACAGTGATGAAACATGAAAAATGGCACATCTCTCAAAAAAGGTTTCTACAAGCTCATTCTCGTACAATTTAGACAGCTCTTTATTGGCTTAGTAAGAAAAATAAGAAAATGTCGCTCTGTTGGTGATTAATATATTCTCATTAGATTACTAATTAAGCCACAGATTAATAGTTACATTACAACTTGTCAACTAAGTAGTGATGTTGTTGAATGTCATTTTTGGAATGAATCTGAGGTTCAACACAGAACAAATAAACTAGATACCTGTTGTAAGACATGGCATCTCGTGTTGACAATGAAAATTTGAAATTAAGTTTTTACTGTGGTAAATGCGATGTACAGAATAAAAACAAATACATTATTTCATTCTTCAAGCATATTGTTAAAACATTAAAAATCAATAGTGTAACTATAAATTCTTCATCTGTGGAGAAACGCAAAATAGAGGCGGTTCTTTTCTTTCAGAATTAGAGAAACAAATTAAAATTTAAAAAAAATACGGCCCAATTTACATTCCACAACGGTATGTCACATTGAATAGAAGAGCTAAAAAGAGGAGGGCGGAGTCATTTTTCTGTGAATTAGATAGTTCATTCCGATTTTTTAGATTTAAACGATTGAGTGGCGAAATGAAATGTGCTAAGAAATTATTTGAAACATAATGAATGTAACATTCTTCAGTTTTCCAGATTGAAAATTTTAAGATTTGATAAATCAAAACCTTTTACATTCAACGTAAAGTACTCTTATGAAAGAGGTGATTTTTCTGAACTTGAAATTAAAGCTAAGGGTTAAAAGAGAGCTTTTACCTTTACATAAAGCTTATTGGAAACCCCTTTCCTTTCAGTGAACAGGAGAAACAAGATTGCTTCTCTTTATTTCCTTCCAAACGCATTCCTCAAAGTTATGCCCTTTTTTTCCTATGATACATTATAATATTTGCAATTTGGCTAAAGGATTGATGTTGCTTCCATTTAGAACTTTTAAAATAAAGTTTCAGTTCGAGAAAGTGCTATAAAATGCTGCAAAATTAATTTTTATAAGAATAAGAAATTTAAAAAAAAAAGAGATAAAATCACTTATCTAGTTTTTTTTATTTTAAATTAAGTGTTTTTTTTTAATGTGATAATTATCTGCTATATGTTTATTTTGAATAACTATTTTTCTTTCTAAAAAGTTTGAAGAAACTATAAAACAAACATAGTAATTCTGTTCATGCTTTAGGAGAAAATAACTGCTTTAGGAGAAAACTGAACGAACCACATATATTTTTAAATTGTTACTGAATAACAACCAATATTTTTATATTTTTTGTTCTCCTAAGTAAGGTGCCTTTTTAAAATAATGCAGTTTATAAATGTTTTGAAGAAGTAAATAGTTGACTGAAATATTAGTCTAAAAATAACTTACATATTTCTTTTATTTTCCAACTGTTATAGAATATTGCAATGACGTAGTTACGACTATGTAATTTATCAATGAAATAATCAGTTCTTGTACATTTATTTTGTAGTAACTGCAATTTTATTTCTCTGAAATGTAATTGTAAGATTACTGTTGAATAATAACTATAAAAAGTTTTGAAATATGCTTTTTTTTCATTTAATTTCAATAACTTTGTTATGAATCACCGCTTGATTCTTACTTTGATGCAAACTAATATTTTTGATAATGATTGATAATGGATTAAAGTTAAAACTTTGTGATTAAAAACTAATTTGATGTGCCAATCCTAAGACTTTCTTCGATCTCATAAATCTTAATCTTTCAAAAAGTGCTTACAAATATTAATACTTTAAATGTTAATACAGTAAAACCTCCCTAAAGCGACCACGTTCCGTTCCAATAAAAATTGGTCTTTCCGAGAGGTGGTCTCTTAATGGAGGTCATGTTTAAATCTATATTAAATTGTTGAAAAAGGTAACAATTAAATGTACTAAAATTTATTTTTCATATTAGGAAAAATATGGAAGTTTAAGTATCAAAACAAATATTAATTATATAAGTTAATTACTGCAGAGATTAAAAAATGAATACATTGATGTTTGCTTTCATTTTACGGTTTTATATTTTATAACTTTTATTTCCAAGTCCTTTCAAAGTTCAGTAAATAAATGCAATTTTTTTGAACGGGAACAAATAATGACGATTTCATTAATTTATCTATTTCTTTGAGAGTTTCCTGACAGAATAAGGCATGGGAGTTTAATGACCGTCATTCTTAATTTCTCATCAGAGTTAAATTCATTGCCTACAAAGTCACAAAGGGGTTTAGACACTTAAAAGTTACCGGGATAAAAAAAAAAAAAAATTCTAAACTTAGTTTAGAAGTTTGATGAATAATGCCATCTCCGGAATTATTTTTCTAATAAAACCTTCTTCAAGCGACTAGGAAAAAATGGAATTTGTTTCGTTTTCTCAGAGAAATGGGTTGCTCATGGAGGGAGTTCAAGTGGTATGATCTCTGAATGGAGGTAAAATTAGTATTGAGCCTATGGGAATAAATTTCGTTCCATAGAAAAATGGTCGTTCAGGGAGGTGGTCGCTTAATGGAGGTGGTAGTACAGGGAGGTTTCACTGTACTTACAAATTTTACTTTACAACTCTGAATATTTTGGACTAGTTCAATGCATATCTTCATACACTTTTCGATAGCATAATAATGCAAATGGCACAAAAATCTCTATTACAGAGCCTCCCTATAAATATTTCAATTAGAAGGAGAACCTGTTTGCCATAGCCAAAGATATGGACAAAAATTTTGTTTCAATTCAATGTTTATCTTCATGCGCTTTTCAAAGGTACAATAGTGAAAATGGCACAAAAATAGCTATAGCAGCGCCTCCTTTAGGTAGAATATTTCCAAATTGAAGGAGAACCTTCTTGCCATAGCGAAAAACATACACAAATAACTTGGTTCAATTGTATGCATAACTTCATACAGTTTTTGATGGTACAATGACGACACATGAACACACGGACACACAGACATTTTGCATAAACATATTTTGGGGGATAGCTGAGATCTAAAACGTATAAATCTGTCGCAGACCTGAAGTAGAAAAATATTTCGATTAATATGCTTTCTTCTATCTTCAATAGAATCCATATTTTTGCATATACTGGTTTGAAAGGCGAGTGGAATGTGACAAAATGTGCAACAAGGAAAGTATCACAATTCAACAAGGGGATACATTTATCAAGGGAGGGGGTGGGGTATAAATTTCATAAATCCACCTTATCTCTTTTATCTCTTGATTGTTAAAGGTTTTGCTCATTTTTAAAGCTGAATGTAGAATTAAGTACTGTCATTTTATGTCTCATTAAAAAAATGCGAAACTTCAATTCCCTCTCTTGTGAAATTTACTTTTGTCGAGATGTGCCACGTTTCTTGCGAGTGAGCGATATATCTTTACCCTTTTCACGAAAAGCGAAATAGCGAATGGATATTAGCACGAAATTTTCAAATCTTGGATAACTTAATTGCAAAAACTGAGTGTGTTATTTAAACTATTCGCACCAACTTAAATTTTAATTCAAACTAAATGATTTTTTTTTTCTTAGAGAGAGTTTTATTTGTCTTCTACCCTAGGTTGGTGTGTCCACTTTTTTCTAATGCAAAAAGTCTTCTAGAATGCATTTTTTAAAATACAGAGTATAGTAAAATAATAAAAAGAAAAATAATTTGATAATTTACTAAAATTTGAAGAAATTGATAACTTAAAAAATTAAATAAATACGTAGCCTTTTTTTGTTTGCATCATCCAAAAAAAATTCTCACTTCTACTAAACATGTTATTTTTTTATTGTAAAACCTTGTTATTACGAGCTCATTTCTTGAAGTAAACTGACTGTTTGTGAATATCTAAAAAAATGTTATTGGAAACATTAAGGTAATATAATGAATATAACAAGAAAATAGTACTGTTCTGTTAAAACTATCTTGCTTTTTCTGATAAATTCATGTAAAATAACAGTCTGTCACATTAAGCCCCACTTCTAGATATTACACATCTACAAATGAAATAGACAAAGCATAAAAATGTCATAAGTATGTAAAACTATCTTGAGTAAACGACTTCATCGCAAGCGAAAATTACGTAAATTCGAGCGTTTCAAAGAAAGATTTCAAAATGTTTACATTTAAATACTAAAGAGCATCGAGGTTACCCGCTATACTCAAAATAGAATTAATGTATTTAAGTGAAGATATTTTTTGTGGGATTTTAGTCATATAAGGCAAAAGCAATATTTTCCAATAAAACTTCAACATATATATGTAAAAGATTAATGATTTAACACTGCAGACTAATAATTTAATGTAAGTTACAGGATGAAATCTTATACGATATTAATGATAATATATCGACAATCGATAGACAAAAAAAAAAAAAAGAAAAAAAAAAGAAAGAAAGAAAGAAAGAAAGAAAAAATAGCACCAGTTCCAAAAGATAATTGGTGTAGCTCTGAAATCAATATGCCACAATGCTAAAAATAAATAAGTAAACGAAAAATTTCGAATAATATCATAAGACGGAACACAATATTTTACCTTAATTCAAACATAAAATATAGCGTATGAACTTTAAAAATTTCATTGTTTTACTTAGAAGGTGACTAAAATAATAAAATAGATGGTACAGGTTGAAAATATTGATAATACATAGACGATAATTTTATTGTTTGGATGAATTACCTCCTTGATACTCCTTGATAAAATAAATCAGTTTGGTGAAAATATAAAATTCGCTGTTAAAATTGAGAAAGGTGGAAATTTAATTTTTTCCGACGTTAATATATTTCAAATCAACGAAAACCTCAACGTTGGCAGATATGTTCATAGGAAACCGATCAGATCAAATAATACGATCCCATGTAATAGTCATCACCAATTTCTTATAAAATCGCAGCTTACAAATTTTATATTAGACAAACTTTTAAAGTATGTTCAGATATATATTTAGAAAAAGAGCTTAATACCATCAGACATATCGCTGAAGAAAACGATATTTCAACAATTCTCATTAAAAAAGTTATCTATGAATTCAGTTTTCATGATAATATCAACAAAGTAAACCATAACGAAATCCTTCTATATATATAAAAAAAAAGTTTTGATTTGGAAATGGACCAATGAAAATCTGCGTAGATATTCCGGGTAGATCCACATCCAATCTGAATGCTTAAGCATGGCCTTTCATAGTTAATATTAAAAAAACTATTGCATACAAAAATATGAAAATCGGTAGTATTATAGAGAAATGTTTGATAAACACGCTGATGCAGACAGTTTTGAAACCGAAGAATTATTTTAAGAGATATTTAATGCTAAAGTTGGACAAAATCGTTCCATTAAAAAGGTTTTATTGAAGCAAAAACTATACATGAGAATTTAATCATTTTTAGATCATTTTATACGTTATAAGTTCCCGGTGTGCAGATTGTATTTATTTTTCTTATTTGACTCATTTTTTGAGGTTTTATTTCAATTTTAAATTCAAATTTTCAGCATTTCGAGAGATATTTTTTACAAATTTTAGAAAATGTTATTAATTTATACTGTTGCCAGTTGTATAAACAGCGCAAACAATAATGTTTAATTCAAATTAAAAATTTATTTTACACGTGACTATTATAAACAGAAAATATAAAAAGCAGGAACTCATTGAAAATTACGTCATAAAAATTATAATTACACGTGAATTTTAAAAGAGACAGAATATTGTAAAATAATAAATTCATAAACATGCGTTAGGAGTCTTAAATAGGAGAATTTACGTCACATTACACTTATTATATAAAATGAACAAAAAATATATTGCAAAACAGTTTAAATTTAAAAATTGCTCGAGACATTTATTTGATATTTTAAGATGATCATAATATTTCATTTCTAACAAAAGTATTTTTACGTGAATATTAAAAAGAAAAAGAAAAGTTTGGTGAAAATTACGTCAGATTATAATTCTCAGATTCAAATTATAATTCTTTCTTCCGAAATCTTTTTAAAGCCGATTAAATTATCGTGCTGTTAGAGTCTGCGGTGCCTGAACGGGGTTTGACGAGCGTAGCTCGTAGGGGGCAGGGCCCCCTAGTGATATACAAAAGTTTATCTATTTCCCTGGTCTGTACGAAAGGTTAAGATATGCTCTACTGAAACACAATATAAATTTAATAGCCTGTCCTCCAAGAAAAGTAAAAGAGTTAATTAGTACGAAAATAGACACAAAACCGAAAGGTGAAATAGCTGGTGTATGTGTCATTCCTTTTAAAAATACGAATGACCAAAAGAAAACTCAAAGCAGAGTCGATATAAAATTTTCTCATCAATCCAAGAGGTCAGAATAAGATGACCAAACTACGCAAGAAG
The DNA here is from genome assembly GCA_963932465.1 of Maratus speciosus. NCBI lineage: Eukaryota > Metazoa > Arthropoda > Arachnida > Araneae > Salticidae > Maratus > Maratus speciosus. The sequence goes on from OZ010792.1 coordinate 52,762,481, forward strand.
CCAAATATTTGTTTGACTCGTTTTCCAATGTTTTGTGATCAACTCATAAAACTGCTACAGAAAGCAGTGGAGAGGCATATCTTGCCTTATCAGTTCAATAAAAGGGGGAGGAGTGATATAAAGAAAAACTTTCTAAGACAAAATTCAAAAAGACAGGGGAATTTTCCGTTTTAAGTAGATTTTTTTTCATAATAGGTAGCGCAATTCTAATACAATTGCATCTGCCATAACGGAATCACATGGGGCCAAACGAATTCCGTTTTAGACAGATTCCGGTCTTACAATAAAAGTGGATATTCCTAAAATCTCGAAAGACCCAGTGGCTTCTAAACCCAAAAATTCCAGTGGCCACATTGTGAAACAAATGAATAAAAACAATAGCGTTTATATGGGGAAAAACTAATAATAATAACTAGAAAACAGGAATTCTGCTTTTTCAGAATTTAGTGTCGCCCCCGATGAAAAAAAAATATGTGTATATATAAATAGTACAAAACATATTTCAATTTTAAGACTTACATCACAAGTTTTTATTTTATGTAAAGTAACGTCATTCGCATCCACTTAAGAATTACACATTTACGATCCACTCTTAAACATCTACAGTAAAGCATGCATAGGATGTCACTATCTCAAAATAATACACGAATGCAGCAGAAAGATACCGTCATTAAAGAAACTGGACAAAAAAACGGCTATCTAATGATTCATAGGCATTCATTTGTTTGTAACATTATTATAGATGATTTTTGTCGTGACGTCAGTCATGACGTTTTCGTTGGAAACTGACTCCAAACAAACTGTTACCATGTCGTATTTTCTATTTTGTTTGTGTGTTGCAGCTATATCTTATATCTATATGTTACATCTAAATGTTTTAGTACTTGGTATGTACTGGTAACATTTTCTACGATTTATATTTAAAAAGATGTGACGCATAGAAACCGTTTGTTTGGAGTCAGTTTCCAACCAAAACGTCATGACTGAAGCCACACTAAAAGGTTCTACAGATACTTAAAATTAAATATAGTTTATAATAGCTCCATGTTTTATTATTCGTAGAAATTATTCGTTTATATTTTTCTTTCAAAATATCACGTATTTTAATTATATTTTCTTTCGATTGTTATGAGAAAATGGAGGCAAAAAGATATAATTGCTATTTTGCAACTATTTTCCCTTTACTTTCTGTATAAGTGGAGTACTTGAGTTGCCAAAATTAAACAAATGGTGCTAAAAACTACAAAAAAAATAAAATTTTCAAAAATAAATGGAGATACAGTTTTCAAACAAATTGCATTTAAAAGTACTTTTTTTCCCCAATACGACGGTAGAAACATTGAAAATGTGCGATGCTTAGAAATTTAAAAATAAAATGCTATACAGCATTTAATTGTACAATAATACATCTGCTTTGTTTATTGCTAGCGTCTGTAAGGTAACGTCCTTTTTTGGAGACAAAATAAGCTCGGAGAAAGAAATAGCATACCGTTCCGGGGGCTAAAAAAAAAAAAAAAAAAAAAAAAAAAAAAAAAAAAAAAAACTCAGGAATTCAAATTGAAAAATTTGAAATTGGATGTACGACATGTATGTACATGGGAAATGATGTTAAATGATACGAAGGATTGCCAGTTTTTGAATATTTAGCAACAGCCTGAGTACCTGAGCGCCTAAGAGAAAAAAAAGTAGAGTATTTTTTTTTATTTATTTATTTTTTTTTGTCTTAGTTCAGTTTACATATGTTTTTGCACTAAACACGTAACAATTTGTTCGCGTGACCTTAATTGATTTATGTACTTGAAATTGTAGTATATAATTTAATTAATATTTCAACATTAAAACAAAAATTCAATATTTTAATTTTTTATTATTTATAAAAAAAAGGTTAATTCTAAATTAAAATCTAAAGTGTGTAATATGACTGAATCAATTTATTATTGCTGTTGCGATTCATTACTAGGAATTTTGAAATTAATAAACAATAGAGCCAATTTTGAGTAATATTTCAAATGAAAATATGACTATTTCGATAAGTGCAAAAGCTATTTTAAAAAATATACATTAAAATTGGTGTTTTCCAGCAAAGACAAAGCGAAAAAAAAGGTCCCCATGAGACATGAATCACATATGACATTTTTCAGCACAGACGAAACGAAAAAAAAAGTCCCCATGAGACATGAATCACAAATAACCCAAGATGCTATTACAATACGTTTATCGAACAATAAAAAACGACATTCGATTCCAAATTGCAATCTGCTAATTTCATATTTTCAGTTTTAAGTATGAGTTTGCAAACGCCAGAAAATTTGGCACTGTTAAATGTATTTTTTTAGGGAGGGAGGGGGGGGGGATTAAGTATAGTCTGCTTTTAAGTATACTGTTGTACAGGGCTTGCCATCACCTTAAAGGTAAAATAAAAAGGAATTTAGATCTCGTTAGGTGCCGGGCATAGAGCAAACCTTTTTAAGACCTCAATTGTTTATTTAATTCTTTATTATGTTTTTTATTTTTTTATGTAGAAAAAAAATGTTTTTTAGTCTCATTGTTTATGGTTATGTTTATGACGGCCAATTACCAACACAAAGGATATAGGCCCAAGAGGGGGGAGGGGTCCGTGGGGGGTCTTTCCAAGGGAACCTAACCCGTATTAACGCAAGGAAATCCAAGGTTCGAAGAAAACCACGGAAAATTCCGAACGATTAGGCCGAAGGGCGCGATTGGGTTCGAACCCAGCACCTTCCGTCTCCCAGCTTCGAGAACAGAACCTGGTGGGGCTTTATTATCATTGGATGTCCCTATAAGTGCGGGACTCAGCTGCGTTACACCTGCCACATCCCCTTTGCGGGTGTCCCTTTTCTTGTATTACAGTATGCGTTTACCTAAACATGCGAATTACATTTTAAAATATTTTTTTTATATTAAATACTCGTAAGAATTGTTAAAACTTTTGCACTTCTATTCTTCGGGTAACCTTTTCAAAAAAGCAATGAACACATCAATTTCAAAATTGTTATGCCTCCTGAAAATTCATCATAAAATAATAATAAGCATTTAACACATAGTAAAAATAAAATAAAATATATATTTTGGCGAATTTTGGTAATAATTTAAATATTTTAAAGATTTTTCTTCGCATTTTTTTATGCTGCTCTAAAAAACTTTTTATGTATAAAGAAACAAAATAAACTTAATAAGCATTAAAATTTTCAGTCGGGAAAAGAATAAATAAATGAAAACTTTCAAAATCCATACGATTCAATACAGTGTTCACATATTCAAGATTAACTAGTTGGATGTGCCAATCCCAAAACTTTCTTCTATCTCATGTCAATATTTTGTTATAATTAGTTTTATTAGTATTTTTACTAGAATTAAGCATAACTTCATACACTTTTCGATAGTACAATATTGAAAATTGCACAAAAGTCGCTATTACAGCGCCCCCATCAAGCGGAATTTTTCCAAATTCAGGGAGGACCTTCTTGCCATGGCCAAAACCATACACAAAAAATTTGGTTCAATTCTATGCATAACTTCATGCACTTTTTGATGGTACAGTATTCAAAATGCACAAAAATCGTTATTACAGCGCCCGCTACCGGTGGATTTTTTCCAAATTCAGGGAGAACCTTCTTGCCATGGCCAAAAACATACACAAAAAATTTCATTCAATTCTATGCATAACTTCATACACGTTTCGATGGTACAATATTCAAAATGCACAAAAATTGCTATTACAGCACCACCTACCGGCGGATTTTTTCCAAATTAATCGAGGACCTGCTTGCCATAGCCAAAAACTTTAAAAAAGAAATTGGTTCAATTCTATGCATAACTTCATACAATGTTTGATGGTACAATGGTGACATACGGACACACGGGCAGACAGACATTTTCTATAAACATGTTTTTTAGAATTTCTGACTCCTCAAACGTGTAAATACGTCGAAAAGGGAAGTCGAAAAATTTTTCGATTACAATACTTTCTTCTATTGAAGATAGATATATTACTTTCTTCTATTGAAGATAGATATATTACTTTCTTCTATTGAAGATAGAAGAAAGTAAAAAAATGACGTAACATTAGCAGCAATAGTAAAAGGCAAGTTATGGGACGTTTACTCATTGTTATTTTAAAATGCCTTATCTATCTATGAACAGTTAATTTGAAATTTTCATTTTAGGATGTTTTCAAATCCAAATTTGTCTACTTTCTGGCGCAATTTTTAATTCATTTTGTTCGCAAACGATTGATATTGGCAGTTGCTTTTAGTTGGAAACTATCAAACAGTTTTTTTGCCATTTTTTTCGATAGAGGCATTATGATATTGCTGAATTTGATTAATATTTCAATATAACAATAAAAATCCAAAATTTTTATTATTCGGCTCGAAACCCATTTTCTTCTGCCATTATCTCAGTGGTGATAAATGAAGTTTTAGAAGCCATTAGATGTATGAGAAAAAGTAAATACCTTGGCGAAGATGGAATTAAAATTGACCTTATCAAAGAAGCAGGAGGAGGATTTGCAAAAATGCTTTGCAAAAAATTGTTATATGTTTAGTGCAAAAGCATATATATACTGAACTATGACAAAAAAAACTGTACATTTTTTTTCTCAGGCGCTCATTACATGTTGCTAAGTATTCAAAAACTAGTAATCCTTCGTCTCATTTAACATCATTACCCATGTACTTGTACATACATGTCATACACGCAATTTCAAATTTTTCTCTTTGAATTCCTGAGAGTTTTTTTTTTTTAGCCCCCCCCCCCCCCATATAAACACCATTTTTTTAAAATTCATTAGTTTCACAATGTGGCCACTGAATTTTTTGGGTTTAGAAGCCACTGGGTCCTTCGAGATTTTGGGAATCTACACCTTTATTGTAAGACCGGAATCTGTCTAAAACGGAATTCGTTTGGTCCCATGTGATTCCGTCTGAGCAGATATAATTGTATTAGAATTGTGCTACCTGTTATGACAAAAACCTGCTTAAAAATCTGCTTAAAACGGAAAATTACCCTGTTTTTTTTTTTCAATTTTGTCTGAGTAAGTTTTTTTTTTTTTTTTTTTTTTTTTTTTGTATCATCCCCCCCCCCCCTTTTATTGAACTGATAAGCCTAGATATGCCACTCCACTGCTTTCTGTAGTAGTTTTATGAGTTGATCACAAAACATTCGAAAACGAGTCAAACAAGCATTTGGCTTCCTGTGTAGTTTGTTCATGTTATTCTGACCTCCGAGCTTGCCGATCATACTCTGATGGGGTTCACAGCAGGCAAAGAGATTCCTGATTGGTTGGGTGGTATTAGCTTTGAACAGCCAGTCCATACAAATCCTGTGTAAAAACAATCAAGTATGTAACACCGTCCTATCATATAATATTCCGAATTTATAGTTCAATATCCTGAAAATAAACCATGGAAATTTGTGAAAAGTAACGTATTAAAGTTTATGGTACGTTAATTAAATATTTTCTTTTATCTAAATTTAATCTGAACCACTGCTACTTCCGACTGTCCAGCTACGCATTTAAAAAGGAAAGTGACATATGAGATCAGAGTGATGTAATAAAATAAATGGAACTGCAGTTAATAATAGTATATATTTTCTCTAATTAAGTTCAATCCAAGAAACTGCTACTTCTACATTCAATTCCAATAATTATTGGCTCTTTTATTTTCGAAACGAAGTAACAAAGTATTTGTGTAAATAAACAGAAATTAGTTATTAATGTATTCTCTGATGAAGAGCTTGGAAAAGCCTGAAAGTTCTAAGATGTTTTAAATAAAATGCATATTTTTAACTTTTAACATCTTTTATATTTATTTTAATCACCTTTTAAGTAAAACGGTGAACTTTTTTAAGTTCATATAATATAGAACGCCGTTTGCCAGATAGTCAGCGTAGAAAATGTATTCTTGCCTCTGTCATATGCAAATTTCCTCCGTGCGCCCAGATCGTGTCTTTTTTTTTTTTTTTTTTTTTTTTTTTTTTTAGCTGTTCGCAGAGCTGGTATCGCGATACACGTACCGTTCCATAGCTATTTAGGGTTTTCGCATGCGCTGAGCATTTTGCGACGAAAAAAAAAAAAAAAAAAATGGGCGCTGCCATTCGAAAATTTTGAGTTTCCGTACCTATAACCGGGTGGTTATATATATATGGTGTTATGGTTAAATTATATATAACTAATGGTTATGTATATATATATATATATATATAATATAACTATTAAAAGAACATTACAGATTGCCAACAAACATAAAATAAATAAATAAACAAATAAAGTGTGTGGTTTCATCTTCATATTAGCCGTAAAAAAGCAAAATAATGTGAATTTAGGACTACCAACACACAAAAAATAGAGAAATAAATAATGAAAAACAAATAAGTTTAAAATAAACAGTGAAAAAAATTTAAAATAAAAAGGATTAGGAAATAAAATTCACATTTGAAAGCATTGTTTAATAAGAATTTTATATATATATATATATATATATATAACACTGGCGGTCGGCTAACCAAAAAGTAACAAATACATACAGTAGTTTTAAGTATATTTAATTTCCATAAATTAAAACATGTAAAAAAAAAAAAAAAAAAAAAAAAAAAAAAAAAATCTTGAATAACGTCCTTTCAAACGTGTAATTTTGTTAGATATTTAAACGTTTAAAAATAAGCTTTAGTACTAGTTCGGTTAATATGAATACTACTTGTACATATGATATATTTATTTTTGTATTAGTTATTTCGAAGCCCAGTGGTGTAGTGGTCAGGGCGTCCGACTGCCGCACCGCAGGTCGAGAGTTCGACTCCCGACTGGGCAAGCTCACTCAGCCCTTCATCCCTTTGGGGTCGATGAAATGAGTACCAAGCTTGCTTGGGAACTAAACACCGAGGTTCTCGCGTTAGGCTGACCACCTGGCCGGGACGCATGCTGTATAGCACCTCGGGGCCCAGGGTCAAGAAAACAGAGATGGGCACTGTCGGCCCAGATCCTTCATGGATTGTATAGCCACAGAGTTTAGTAGTTAGTTAGTATTAGTTATTTCTCTTGGAAAATTACAATGTTTTTATTTTTTTTTATTTTATTAATAAACTTCTTGTATGCCATGCTATGTAAATAAACAAAATTGAACAATAATATTTCTACATTATTTTGAAATTCAAATTGCATAATTGTGATTGTAATAAAATTAAAATCTACGATATTTCTCAAAAAAAAAAAAAAAAAAAAAAAAAAAAAAGAAGTTAACAACTCGTATAAAAATTTCTCAACATTTCCCAAGAATATGGATATATGGGATCGTTAAATAACTGCATTTAAAGAATAATAATCTTTTTAGTGAATCCGAAAAATATTTTTAAATAAGATATTTTAAAATCGCGATTTTTGTGATTACAGTGTACTTATTTTTGATTTAGAACACTAATAACATAACAGTTTTTCCAAGTGGGTGAAAACATTCCGGACCAGGATTCGAACCTGGGGTGTCTTGCATGAATCCGCCAATTTTCTACCATGTAAGCTATGCCGGTCGAGTCTGGAGGACCAATTCAACCAACTAACCTTTAAAGACCACAGCAACTTGACTGATATTGGTTGAACTGGATGCCCAGTCTCAGTTTGTACCCCATTAATAATCAGCTAATACATGCCATGTTCGAATCCTGGCCCGGACTTTTTTTTATCCACTTGAAAATTTACAACTGTTATGATTTTGTTACTAATTGAATAAATGTGTTAAAAATTAATCTAATACAACACATTTTTTATCTATTCTTTGTGCATCCATTTTTTATTTATTATTTTGTTATTGATCTTTGCAATTTGTCTTTTAATTATTCGTTGAAGCAAACACATTTTCGCATTTTAATAGCGCGCAATAGATTTTATTATTTCCCCAAAAAACAATTTTTATTGTTTATTTGTTAAATTCTAAATTTTTCGCTTGTAGCTTTATGTACTAATTGTCTCCATAGAGAATAAAAGTAAAGTTTACCGTATATGCTGCTGTATAATACACAAGCGCGCATAGTCTGCGTATCCAAATTGTCGTCCTTACTTCATTTATACTGCACACTATGTTGTTTTATAAACAGAAAATCGAAAAATTAGAAAAAAATAAATTATAAAAGTATCCACTCCCAAACTGTATCTTGAGCCTAAACAAGCTATTCGATAATGTGTATTTCGCACCTTTATTTAAAAACCATGCAATTAAGGCATTTGCAATATATACGTTTGTGTTGTAGGAACTTTTGTAAATATTCATCGACAATGATACCGTATATTTGCTCATCGTTCAAAAACTACAGAAATTATTATTTTAATTATTTCCGTTATATTACTTAAATAACAGAGTTTCACTTCCAAACATTTTTCACAACTAGACCTGAAATTAAACGAACTCATGGTTGTGGACACCAATGAAATACTTCGAATTCTTTTTAAATCTACACTCTGAAAAAACACTTTCTACAATTCACGGAAATTATACTGGAAGCACTGCTGCCAGGGTTTTTCCGTTTATTGACAAATATCCGTTAATATTTTCTCCGTTACGGGAGGTAAAATATACGGCAATAGACACTATCAGTGGTGACGTCACAGAGAACTCAACTCCGCATATCAACCGCAAATTGGATCCAAACAAACAACAGAGTTCAGAGAAAGATACAGAGGAAATGGGTTGGTTTGGCGTGAAGCTTAAATTCCAATCGTGAATAATTAAAAGGGATCACAATTCGGCCCGAACACTTGCGGCTCAATTCGAAAACTTCTCATAGTCCAGTAAATTTAGCCCAGTTACACGTACTTGTCTTATTTTGAACGATATTTGGCTTCATACTGAAAGCAATTTTGACAGTATAGTGCATCTCTAGTACATTATGAACTCCATGGGTTTGTTTGGAACCCATTTGCAGTTGATATGCAGAATTAAGTTGCCTGTGACGTCACATTGATAGGGTCGGGGCTAACGGAATGACAGGCTACCGCGGTGCATAGATTAACATACAAGATGGGGCATTTACGGCAAAATCTGTAATGGTAACACTACTAGCGTCATTACCGACAAAGGAGAAGAATTAACAAGCCTCTGAAATTTTCCTATGTTGACGAAATATGTTTACGCTCTATGTTTTGAATATCTATTCTTTCCTACGGGCCCACCGTGGCTGAGTGGATAAGACACCACGCCGCTAATCACTTGAGAGCGTAGGTGGGGGCGGGTTCGAATCCCACCGGTTCCGTTGCACGCTCTTTGCGGAGCCCCCAGGATGTAATTCTCTGGTGGTGTAAATTTCCTTGTGCTATCTCGTCCCTGTATATCGACGATGACTTATAAGCGGGCCCTGGTGTCAAGCACACAAGTCTGATGTATGTGTTCAATAAAACAATCAAACAAACAATTATTTCCTACAACGAAGCAGAAGCAGCGAGAGAGGCAGGCGATGTATTTATGCTTTATATATTTAGCTGTTTTTTTTTTTATTGTACCTGTATCTTTCACCTTTATCTTAGAAAATGATAATTAGAGTAATAATATAAAAGAAAAACTCTAGAAAATTCTGTTAAGAATGCAAATATGTAAGTTTATGAGAGTAAATTGTAAAAAATCAATTTATCAATTGTGTCAATTTATTGATATCGAATAAAATGTAATTGAGTGTAATGTCAGTACCTATATTTATTCTTTAACTTTTAGATTTATACAATTCTAAAAATTTGTCGAAAGGAATATTTCCGTACCTGTAATTTTATTATTATTAATTCTTATATGTTAATGTAATAAATACTATTGAATTGATTGTACGTTATTTACATTAAAAACAATCTTTATATTTTATCTGTAAAAAACTGAAAATGCTTAAATTTCAAAATATTATTGTAACGATTGTTTAATACGTTAAACTTCATAAATTAATAAAACATCGGCTATAAAAATGTCCCGACCAAAGGGAAATAATTATGAAATTTTCTGGGACTTGTAGAGTGTAATATTTCGTATAATTTTATATTACACCATTGCTTTTCATATATAGCATTCAAGACGAAATTTTTAACTTGTTTTTTGGTGCACTTAAATCGTTCACTCACCGTGTAAAAAAAAAAAGCATATATCCGTGCATGAACATAGAATAGATATTAGATACATAAAATAGAATATCATTCTATGTTCATGTATCGGTGTAAGATTCTATTGAAACTGTAAACATGCAACATTAAAAAAAGAAAGATCGCAATAAGGTAGATACTCAATAATAAAAATATTACAAGGATGGGGAGCTTCTTCTGTCACTATAGGCGCTACTATCGCAATCGCATTACCATTACGCTCAATGGGAGTGTCCGATCTGTACGTTAGTCTATGTCGCAGTGCATCCCACATGTTTTTTTTTACAGACTGCTAGTGTGGCGTTATGCTATTTTCGCACACGTTCATTGATGTGTGACTCCAGCGATCTGTAAAAAAAAGATACGTGGAATTCACAGCGGTAGCCTGTCTTTCTCGTTAGAATCGCATAGGGACTAATGAAGAAAGTCCGGAAAAAATAAATTTGCCGACATTGGAATCGAACCAGCCATACCGACGTTACGAGACGTGTACGCTAACGGCCGCGTTACGTTAGGACAGCAGCGAAATGCTTTAAAGTAATAATATGCTTGCTTCAAATGGGCAAGGTTTGATTAATTTCTTTCAAAAGCTTTGAATTTTGAAGTTAATTTCGGGAAGATTTCTTCTTTAATGAGATTGTGGATGGGGTTTTAATATTCAGTATTAAAATATTTTTTATATTTATATAAATATTTTTAAGTAGATTTCTAAATGTAAAATATGAATATTATATTTTTATTCGACGAGTTTTTTCATTTTATTTAATTTTTTTAAGTAGAACAGATTTTTTTTTCCCCATTTAATATTTAAATTAAATGTGTTCATTTAAAATCTATTTTAAATGCGAGTATTTTTTTATAAGCAACTTTATAAATTATTTTTTTTTACACCTTATTCAACTTTATAAAATAATGTGCAAGTGCTTTTTAATGAATGGGAAATTTAATTGTTATTTATTTTTAAATTCGAAAATTTTTCTCTTTTCATTAAATTATAAATCTTAGTTTATATAACTTTAGGTTTCCTTTTAAAATAAATTCGGATTTTAGTATTAACAGAGCGCATGCGTGGTAGGAGAGAACGGAATTTCTTCCTCTTTTGGAGGCTTTATGGTAGTATTCACGGAGAAAACGTATTTTCTAAGAGTACGGAAATTATATGTTAAAAAATGAGGAATAATCTACCGTATCTTGAGGAGTTTTGATGACAGTGGAGATTAATTTCTAATATTTAGCATACGAGGGTGTATCAATAAGTTTTTGCCCATACATAGAAATAATTGAGCGAAATTTATGAAATTTCTACATTTTATGTGTCCTTTTCTATATAGTCAGTGTGCACAATCACACATTTTTGCAACCGGGATTTCAAAGAGAGGTGGGGGGGGGGGTGTTCCCGGAGATGCGATAGTAGACCCAAAGGGGGTCATTTTTCTAACTTTTACCGAACACCACATGTGACATATTGTTGGAAAGACCTGTGACCACTTATCCATGCTATGCACCTCTCGAACCCCTCTCCCCGAAGTTGTCCTCCGAGGGGCACTTTTATAAATTTTGCTGACATTATTCATGGCCCCGGGGGGCAAATTTCGGGGAGGGGCTCGGGAGGTGCGTAGCCTGAATAAGTGGTCACAGGCCTTTCCAACAATATGTCACATGTGGGGGTCGGCAAAAGTTAGAATAATGATCACCTTTGGATGTACTATCGCGCTTACTGGAGTACATCCTCCCCCCTCTTTTTGAAATACAGTTTGCATACAGTTTGTGTTACTCCGCCTTTGTGACTATACAGAAAAGGAATAATAAACGTAACAATTTCATAAATTTTTCTCGTTTTTTTTTCTATCCGAGGGCAAAACTTATTCATACAACCTCGTCATTGTTCGTTTTACTATACCGGGGTTGCCACTGACTACTATTTTTGTATTCCATTCGCACCGATATATTTTTTAAAATAAATTTGGTAGTATATTTCTCTTGCACATATTATCATAATGTATGTAAAATGTTTTCCTTTTAAGAAAGTGGTGCGAGATAAAAAAAAAAAAAAAAAAAAAAAAAAACAGCCGCCAGTGGCAGCTCTGTATACGCACCGATTTGGCACTCTTCCAGCTTACATAACGAAAGTATAAAATTAAAAGAAGAGCTATTCCCCTTTCAAAAAACAAAAAGTTAAAAAAATCGCCTAGGAACGTTAAAAAATATAAAAATAAAAACTTGAAAACAGGAATTCTGTTTTTTCGGAATTTAGCTTTGTCCCCGATGAATACATTCACGACTCAGTCTTAAACAACATCTTAGAAAAATGTGCATATGACATCACTATCACGGAATTAAAAACAAAACCAGCAAAAAGCGATATCGTTATTCTTGAAACTCGACAAAAAAAATCTAGTATCTAATGAGTCATACGCATTCATTTGTTTGTAACATTAATATGGATATTGAAAATTAAATATAGTTTATAATAGAACCATGCTTTATCAGAAATCATTCATTTATGTTTTTTTTTTTTTTTTTTTCAAAATTTGGAAAAAATTATTACGCACGGATTAATAAAATTGCATTCTTTCAGTTTTTTCATTGGAATTAAGTAAATTGCGGAGATAAGAAATTTACACATATATACTTTTAAAAATATTTTTATAGCAAACGATATTATCGGAATAGCACGTATTTTAATTACAATGTTTTTCAGATTTATGAGAAAAATCCGCCAAAAGATATAGTAATCTACTATTTTCCTTTTAATTTCTTTAGAAATGGAGTCTTTCAGATGCCACATTTACTGAAATGGCTATAAAAACTACAGAAAAATTAAGATTACCAAAATAAATTGAGATGCACATTTCAAACAAATTGCATTTAAAAGTACTTTTTATCCTATTCGATGGTGTAAAAATTGAAAATGTGCGATGATTAGAAATTAAAAAAAGTTGCAGTAAATATTATCAGTATTTAACCTTACAATGATACATCTGCCTCGTTTTACGGCTGGCTTGTTGCCCGAAAGAAATAGTATATCAGGGCTAATAAAAATGCTGAAATTTGCTTTAAAAATTGGGGAAAATCGAAAATAGCAGAAACATTATTTATGTTGGGTTAAAACATTGAAATGGGTTTTCTTAACACAAAATCTTTTCACCAAGATCCAAATCAAGATGCATGACTCTAGATACAGAGATTTTTTCCTATTAAATCTAGTAGATCTCAGAAAACATACTTCAGCAGCATACAGACATGCAAACTTCTATATTTTTTATTATAGATTATACTATATTCGTAAAATTTCACCACAGTATGTTTTCTGTATTGAATAATTTTGTGAATTCATGTATTTTGTCAGAAAACTTTCGAAAATATTCATTACATGTAGCGTATCAAATTTTTTAGGCATATTTTTTTTTTTTTTTTTTTTTTAAAGTCATGCAAACACAAGTAAATAGGATATATTCTTTAAAAGTAAACTTATTTCAAACTTCAAAGCTTGTGTTTCATGAGATATAAACTCTTTTCAACGAGGAATGAATAATGCTTCATGTTACAATATATTTTGCATTGTTAAAGTGCAATCAAATAACCTTGTTTGAAGAGGCAAAAGTGAGTCTGTCGTTAAAACTTCACAAAAGTTTAATTGGTTAAACAATAGACTTGTTAAAATATCCTTTAACGCTTTACTTAATCTGATGAATGTACTTATTTATTTAATCCATTTAAAGGAACGCCAATTGGGTGGTAGTACAAATTATTCTACATATTTCTAATATAAACTAGCTTTATCATTTAACACTCGAAAAGCTGGCAATTTTACAAAAGAGTTATAAAAATATTTTACACCTGAACTTTTATTTAAAACTCTTTAACTTTTTTAGTTATTTTTTTTTATTCTTTATTTTATTTAATCGCTTCGCCACATTGTGTTCTGTACAGAAATTTTAATCTTTTGTCACCGGTTTTCCATAACAGAAATGTTTGTGTAATTGAATCGGGAAATATCCTGATTAAATAAGTCAAAATTTAAATTGAAAAATAACTGATGAAAATAATCAAGCATTCTGAGCTCCTTATGTGGCACAAATTATGTGTCGCTCGTCCACAAGGGGTTAAACTTATAAATTTGTCATTACAACCAAAATATAAAAATTTGATAGTGGTCAAAATACCTCTCAATGTCCTTAAGTAAACATCAGAGTATGACTAATTGTTTGTACAGTTTTGCAGCAGGGTTGACATTTTGGCCTCATTTTTTAGTCAGACTTTTCCAGTTCATACCAGAAATAAAAAATACTAAAAAACAACTTTTCAAAAGTAAAAAAAAAAAAGGGGGGGAAAGTTGTGGCTAAAAAACAGTGTGATATCAAATTTCCAAGCTTATATTATGGTACTTATTTAACATTTTTTATTAAAAATTTACCATACGCAAGTCGAGTAACTAAGTATGCGTTGATAGAAAGCCTTTTCTCCTTTACTAAATACATCATAACGTGTTTCTGAAAATTAATTTTTTTTTAATTATGCATGATGGGCTTGGCGGCCATCTTTCCATATTTTACACAAATTTCTAAGCACACAAGTACATTGTTAAAATCGGAAATTCGAAATTGTTGCTAAAGCAAACATTTTATGCTTTTAATTTATGGAAATGAGTGCCTAGAAATTTGTGTTTTAAAATAAAGTTGAAGTAACTTCAGGTTTCATCTTATGATTCTTTTTCTCGGGGGGGGGGGGTTAATTAATTAGTTAAAGCAGTAAAAATCAATTTTTTTTTTCAAAATAAAAGACTTTCTTATTTTATTTGTCTGTAACCAAAACTAAACAACATACTGCAAAACTAGACTGCAAACATATTAAGAGCTTGTCTGCTTAGAAATTTGTGTAAAATATGGAAAGATGGCCGCCAAGCCCATCATGCATAATTAAAAAAAAATTAATTTTCAGAAACACGTTATGATGTATTTAGTAAAGGAGAAAAGGCTGTCTATCAACGCATACTTAGGTACTCGACTTGCGTATGGTAAATTTTTAATAAAAAATGTTAAATAAGTACCATAATATAAGCTTGGAAATTTGATATCACACTGTTTTTTAGCCACAACTTTCCCCTTTTTCTTGGCTTTTTTTTTACTTTTGAAAAGTTGTTTTTTAGTAGATATCAGTTCTTTTTTTTAAACAGATCAAGCAGGACGGTCGTTCTGCCAAGCCAAGCTGAAAAAAAATGCTAACCTCGCCAAACAAACAAACGCCAAGAATAAAACGCAAGAGACCGTAACTGCTTATTATACTGAAGACAGCTTCTCCATGTTAAATCGACCAAACATGCAAAAGTAAAATTTCCCATATTAAAAGAACCAATCATCGCAGAGAAATAAAACCAAAATCAGTTGGACCTAATGGAAAAGATCTTCAATTTGAGACCAAATGCATCCTCATAAATTAATTATAAACAGAGATATAGATTTTTTTAAATAACGTCGAGATATTGAAAATGACAGATTTTTTTTATTCGTCACACCTTATGTTTCAATCGAGGTAGAGACTTAAATAATGGACAGAAAAAAGTAAGAATTGAATTTTTGGACAGATATTTACTCAATCTACGTGCTTTTATAAAATTCAGCTTTAAAAACACAAATTTTCTATTCTTAATTAGCGAAAAACTGTTAATTTATTCCAAAGTTTATAAATTATGCCAAACAGCGATAAACCCGCCAAACCATTTTAGAAGTCTTATACTATTCTTTTATATTATCCTTCTGCATTGATTTCATCGAAGAAAACTATCGCCGAGATCCAGATAGATTTTTCGCTGTTAGCGAAATGAGTTGGACCAATCAGAAGCCAGAATGTTTGAGAATTTTTGCTGTTTCTGGATCCCGACCTATGTCATAAAAGTTTTGAGTCATTTTCTTAGTGCCATGGATGAAGTGCAATGTCTACAGAAATATAGGCTGAGATCCAGAAAGATTTTTCGCTGTTAGCGAAACGAGATTCACCAATCAATAGCCTGCATTGCTGCAAACAGCGAAAAGTTCGCAAAAGTGCAAGCTTCTGATTCATGAATCTCGTTTCGCTAACAGCGAAAAATCTATCTAGATTGCGGCCAATTATGTTGAACACAATTTTGCATTTCCACATCCAGGAAGGGTATTGATATCATAACAACAGTGCATATTCGAAACTATTTAAGGCATTGATTCTGAGCTCCTTTGCTATACATTTCAATAATAAAGAAGTTGTTGTTTCAATAGTTTTAGTTCTTTTCTCTATTGCTCACTCTAAAACACAAATATCGAACTTTAACCAACAGCGCTCAGAAACTATAGCGCCTAGAATATATAGTGTTGAAATCAGCTAACCCTGTAATACTTAAAAAAGCGCTAAAATATTGTATCCCTTAAATGTGCAATGATACTGCTGCAATATGCAGATCGCAGCGACATCTGCAGGATATTTTATACAACTGTAAGAAATTGCTAGTCTATACAATGTAATAATAGTAATACGAAAATCCCGCAGATGTCGCTGCGATCAACACTTGAAATTTTAGAAGTATCGTCGCTCATTTAAGGGATACAAATTTTTAGAACTGTTTGGATAGCATATTTCCACACTAGGTATTCTAGGCGCTGTATCAGAAACAACACCATAACAGAGAGCCTTTATACATAAGAGTGGTGATATATGCACAGGAGGCATGCTCATTTCAAGTTTTTGTCGAAAGTACGGCAATCCGCTTTCTTGAATAGAGAATATTCAATCTATGTTATGATCACATGGTCAAGGCAAGAACGTCTAGCGTAAAGAGGGGAAGGCTCCGTCTACGTAATGTAAATCCCCGCTAGCCAATGAAACAGTTCATGGGAGAAAGCAGTAGTACACTGTTAAAAATATCGTGAAAAATTACCTCTGTTTTTAAAGGCTATCTGTATTCTGACCAATGAGAACGCTTCATAGGCATTTATGTAGCGTTCTCATTGGTCAGAAAATAGGGAACCTTTAAGAACAGAGTTAATTTTTCACAATATTTTTAACAGTCTAGTTTCCTGTTTCCCTTCTTATCAGTTAGAAATTCTTTGTGTAAATTACCGGTACCACGTGACTTTTACACAAATTTCTAAGCAGACAAGCTCGTAATATATTTGCAGTCTAGTTTTGCAGTATGTTGTTTAGTTTTGGTTACAGACAGATAAAATAAGAAAGTCTTTTATTTTGAAAAAAAATTGGTTTTTACTGCTTTAACTAATTAATTAACCCCCCCCCCCCCCCCGAGAAAAAGAATCATAAGATGAAACTTGAAGTTACTTCAACTTTATTTTAAGACACAAATTTCTAGGCACTCATTTCCATAAATTAAAAGCATAAAATGTTTGCTTTAGCAACAATTTCGAATTTCCGATCTTAACAATGTACTTGTGTGCTTAGAAATTTGTGTAAAATATAGAAAGATGGCCGCCAAGCACATCATGCATAATTTAAAAAAAATTAATTTTCAGAAACACGTTATGATGTATTTAGTAAAGGAGAAAACGCTTTCTATCAACGCATACTTAGGTACTCGACTTGCGTATGGTAAATTTTTAATAAAAAATGTTAAATAAGTACCATAATATAAGCTTGCAAATTTGATATCACACTGTTTTTTAGCCACAACTTTCCCCTTTTTCTTTTTCTTTTTTTTTTTTTTTTTTTTTTTTTTTTTTTTACTTTTGAAAAGTTGTTTTTTAGTAGATTATATATAATTGAAATAATTCTACTGGCTAAAATTAGTCCTTGTATAGCCTTTATAAGTAGGGAACAAACACAATAGTACATATTTTGTTTATCTATCATTCATTTTTTAGAGTAATTAATAATTTAAAAGTAAGGAAAGTCAATTTCTTCTTTCAAAGTATCAGTCTTTCTCAATTTATATCTCCTTAAAATTTTCTGTGAAGGATGAAAATTTAATAAAAATCAAATAGAGTCACAATAAAATATATATTTTCAGTTAGTCTGTCAGTTAATTGTTTTGTCAGTTAATTGTAACTTTTTTTTCTGCTGACGGTTTTGCAAAATAAATTTACCTTTACAAATACCTACGGATAATCCGAGAATGAAGCCCCGCAGGCATCTAAAGAATCGAAGATCTGTCTACAGAAGAAATCTAGCAATTCTAGACATGATGATGAAACCTTTTTGATAAAAAAAAATCTAAAAATTCAAAGATATAAACTGTACATATAACTTCATCTTCATTTAGATAATGTTATAGAGAAGAAAGAATAAATATATAATTTTACTCAAGTCTGTTTATCCATACCTATTTGCATAAATGTGAGAATATAATTTCGTATAAAAATTCCCGTAAATTGATTATCTGTAATAGTCTATTATTAAAGCCGCATAAACATTAGAATTAAATTTTTTCCAGTTAAAAATTGCCTGAAATCTATACTCTTATCGTTAGTCAAATTTGTTTTATGTTTTTTTTAATACCCAGACACCTTTTCTAAACTCTGTCAAAAGATCACAGAAATACTGAAGTTATCCAAATACTTATATCTTTCTATCGTATTTCTTTTTTTGAGGGGGGTGAGGGGTGAGGAAGAGTGCTTAAGAACTTCGTTTTGTTCTTAGAATTCTGAATTAATCATTGAAAAGATCTACCTACATAAGTCTTGTTGGAGAATTTTCATTAGCTAAGAGTCGCATCAACTTATACATCATGAAAATATATTAAATTACTTTTGTAAAATACTAGATTGGAGCCATTTATATTTTCAGAGCATTTACCTACATTTTAAACTTAAGTCATTTACAACTATTCATTAATTTTCTATACGAATTAAAGAAGTCATTGTTTCCATGGCAACTGTACCTTTTACTATTGCTTGTTTTATTGAACACATATATATCAGATCACGTGGGGATCACGGCGGGATTCGAACCCGCCCCACCTACGCTCTCAAGCGATTAGCGGCGTGGTGTCTTATCCACTCAGCCACGGTGGGCCACTATTGCTTTCTCTAATACCCAGATAATCAAATTTAACCAGCTGTAATGAGAATCATGCTCATAACAGAGTACATTTATATGTAAGAGTGGTGACATATGCACAAGTCGTGTACTCATATTCAAGCTTTTGTCCAAAGTACAGTAACTCAGTTTTCAGTAATAGACGTGGAAGATTTCGATTAAACTAACCAGAAAAGTTAAAAGACATTGGCTTTTTGATTTGATTTTTTCAAAATCGTCTTAACCAACCAAAGTTAATGTCCGGGATCCAGATAAATTTTTCTTTGTTAGTAAAATTAGATTGACCAATCAGTAGCCTCCATCCCTGCAGGCTTTTCGGTGTTTACTGCAAACATAAAAAAGTTTTCAAAAATGCAGGCTTCTGATTGATCAATCTCATCTTGCTAATAGCGTAAAATTTATCTTGATCTCGACCTATTCAACGCCCTTTAAATATTCGAGAAAGCCTTGACACGCGTCAGGAAAATATCACA
The DNA here is from genome assembly GCA_963932465.1 of Maratus speciosus. Classification (NCBI taxonomy): domain Eukaryota; kingdom Metazoa; phylum Arthropoda; class Arachnida; order Araneae; family Salticidae; genus Maratus; species Maratus speciosus. The sequence goes on from OZ010792.1 coordinate 52,782,098, forward strand.
CAAAGCAGGCAAAACAAAGAAGAAAAATCATTCTTTGGCTCGTTCATATCCACGAGCCAATGAATGATTTTGTTCCTTTGCTTTGCCTGCTTTGTGTGATGTTTTTGTGACACGTGTCAAGACTTTCTCAAATATCTAGGGGGCGTTGGTTTATTTCACCATCATGAAGCTATGAAAGGAGAGGAGCAGACATCTTCCCGTGTGAAAAACTACATACCAAAAAAAAAAACAGTTCTTTCCCCCTCTTCTGCCCTTTTCTCTCTTGATTTTGACCGATAGCAGCCCATTTAGCAGTCTCCAGTGCAAGATGCCGCTATATATGGCGGACGCAAGGGGGAGGGTGTTAGCGTGACCAATGACATAATAGGCCAGTTCATGACGTTTAAAAGTCACACGGAGTTGGATCATCTTTACTCGATGATTAGTACAAAGGGGTGCGCCGATTTTTTTTGTGTCCATTGCCGTGTACAGATAATCAACTCCGTGTAACATGATGAGCTGGCCACACTTTAGGAACAGCTTCAAATGACGTTATCTATATCTACTTCGAGTCAAACGAAAAAGACAGGTTACCGCGGTGCTACAGCGCCTAGAATATATAGTGTGGAAATCCAATCAGTCGATCACAGCGATATCTGCAGGATATTCCCCAAAACTCCAAGACAATTTGGTCTAGACGCTGTAACATTTTTTTAAACATTTTAACATACATCTGACCTGTGTGCTTGGCGTCAAACCCGCTGTAATAATACGATGTTTACTTTGAAGGGGCCTCGGTGGCCGAGCGGTTAGGACACTGCGCTGCCAGCCGCCAAGCATTGAGAGCGGCAGAGGTCTGCGAGTTCGACTCTCGCTGGCTCCATTGCACTCTCTTTGTGGAGCTCCCGGATGTAATTTCTCTGTGTTGTAAATTTCATTGTGCTATCTCGTCCCTGTATATTGACGATGACTTATAAGCGGACCTAGATGTCAAGCACACAAGTCAGATGTATGTGTAAAACAAATAAAACAAATTACTTTGAAGTTTGAAAATATATCGCAGATGTCGCTGCGATCATCTCCCTGGATTTCAGCGTCAGTGCACATTTAAGGGATACACTTTTTATCGGTTCTTGGATAGCAAATTTCCACATTATGTATTCTAGACGCTGTAGCGGTGCATTACACATGTCTCATTCTTCTTTAAAAAATATCCTGCAGATGTCGATGCAAATGACTGTTTGGAATTCGACATCGTTGTACATTTAAGGGATTCAATACTTCCGCGCTTGTTTAAGTATTGCTGGGATAGTCGATTTCTACAACATATAATCTAGACACTATAACGGAGCTATAGTTTCTAGAAGATATAGTTTAAAAATCGGCTTATTAAAAAGGTGCTAAAAAATTGTATCTCATAAATGTTGAACGAGGCTGAACGACTAATGTCGATTACAGCGACATATGGTAATTTCAACGTAACTATTTCAAAAGAAAACGTTTCGCTCAGAGAAGATCTAGAAAAGGTTGCTCCTATCGACATTTGTCATTCAGTATTTTTCAATATTTATGGAATTCAATTTTTAGCACTTTTTAAAGCATTACTGGAATAGCCGGTTTCCACACTATGACCGTGGTCTAGGTAGATTTTTCTCTGTTATCGTAACGAGATTGGCCAATCAGAAGCCAGCATTTTTGCTAACATTTCACTGTTTGCAAAAATGTACCTGGATCCCGACCTATATTTCTAGACGCTATAACTGAGCTCAGGAATAGTACAGAAAGCAAACTCCGTATTTTGATACATTAAGGCCGGGATCTAATGGAGGATATTCCATCTCCGTTTTGATCAGGTGGTGAAGGTAAAAACTTCCAACGTAAAGAAGGGAAGGTTCCGTAGACGTGTAATGTAAATCCCCGCTAGCCAATGAAACAGTTCATGAGGCAAAGCAGTAGTATCTTCCCTTCTTATCAGTTAGAAGTTCCTTGTGTAGATTACCGGTATCACGTGACTTTTTTCAGCCTCGAACCCATATTTGGAATATCCTCCATTAGGAACAAGTGTGTCTCTGTAACGAAGTAGCGACATACGGCCAATAAATATTAATTGGTAAAAGTGATAAAAACAAATCGTTAAAGTTTTTTGCGAGCATACCATTATCGTCAGGCTAATGCATGCTGAATTATTTTCCTAGTGTAATAGAGATCGTCCATGCGCGTATCTTCTAATGGAGGATATTTCAAATATGGGTTCGAGGCTGAAAAAGTCACGTGGTACCTGTAATTTACACAAAGATTTTCTAACTGATAAGAAGGGAAACAGGAAACTATACTGTTAAAAATATTGTGAAAAATTAACTCTGTTCTTAAAGGTTCCCTATTTTCTGACCAATGAGAACGCTACATAAATGCCTATGAAGTGTTCTCATTGGTCAGAATACAGATAGCCTTTAAAAACAGAGGTAATTTTTCACGATATTTTTAACAGTGTACTACTGCTTTCTCCCATGAACTGTTTCATTGGCTAGCGGGGATTTACATTACGTAGACGGAGCCTTCCCTTCTTTACGCTAGACGTTCTTGCCTTGACCATGTGATCATAACATAGATTGAATATTCTCTATTCAAGAAAGCGGATTGCCGTACTTTCGACAAAAACTTGAAATGAGCATGCCTCCTGTGCATATATCACCACTCTTATGTATAAAGGCTCTCTGTTATGGTGTTGTTTCTGATACAGCGCCTAGAATACCTAGTGTGGCAATATGCTATCCAAACAGTTCTAAATATTTGTATCCCTTAAATGAGCGACGATACTGCTAAAATTTCAAGTGTTGATCGCAGCGACATCTGCGGGATTTTCGTATTACTATTATTACATTGTATAGACTAGCAAATTCTTACAGTTGTATAAAATATCCTGCAGATGTCGCTGCGATCTGCATATTGCAGCAGTATCATTGCACATTTAAGGGATACAATATTTTAGCGCTTTTTTAAGTATTACAGGGTTAGCTGATTTCAACACTATATATTCTAGGCGCTATAGTTTCTGAGCGCTGTTGGTTAAAGTTCGATATTTGTGTTTTAGAGTGAGCAATAGAGAAAAGAACTAAAATAATTGAAACAACAACTTCTTTAATATTGAAATGTATAGCAAAGGAGCTCAGAATCAATGCCTTAAATAGTTTCGAATATGCACTGTTGTTATGACATCAATACCCTTCCTGGATGTGGAAATGCAAAATTGTGTTCAAGATAATTGGCCGCAATCTAGATAGATTTTTCGCTGTTACCGAAACGAGATTCATCAATCAGAAGCTTGCACTTTTGCGAACTTTTCGCTGTTTGCAGCAATGCAGGCTATTGATTGGTGAATCTCGTTTCGCTAACAGCGAAAAATCTATCTGGATCTCAGCCTATATTTCTGTAGACATTGCACTTCATCCATGGCACTAAGAAAATGACTCAAAACTTTTATGACATAGGTCGGGATCCAGAAACAGCAAAAATTCTCAAACATTCTGGCTTCTGATTGGTCCAACTCATTTCGCTAACAGCGAAAAATCTATCTGGATCTCGGCGATAGTTTTCTTCGATGAAATCAATGCAGAAGGATAATATAAAAGAATAGTATAAGACTTCTAAAATGGTTTGGTGGGTTTATCGCTGTTTGGCATAATTTATAAACTTTGGAATAAATTAACAGTTTTTCGCTAATTAAGAATAGAAAATTTGTGTTTTTAAAGCTGAATTTTATAAAAGCACGTAGATTGAGTAAATATCTGTCCAAAAATTCAATTCTTACTTTTTTATGTCCATTATTTAAGTCTCTACCTCGATTGAAACATAAGGTGTGACGAAAAAAAAAAATCTGCCATTTTCAATATCTCGACGTTATTTTAAAAAATCTATATCTCTGTTTATAATTAACTAGCAAACCCCGCGGCTTTGCTCGCGTAATATTTGAAATATGCCAAGTGATATTTATATGTCTAATTTTTATTAAAAGGTACTAACTAATTTTTTTTATTAAAAGGTAATATTTTATTTTATTAAAAGGTTTTTTTTTATTAAAAGGTACTTATTACTTTTAAGAATAATTCAAAAATTACTATTTAAAACTCAGTTTGATTAAACATCATTATTACACTGTATTAGGCAGAAATGAGACTTAAATTATAAAAATGAAATAAAACTAAATAAATGATAATTTGGAAAATATTTTGAAACTTTTATGCTCAATTAATACGCTCATTTCAGTATTCATTTGAAGTTTTGAATTTTTTAGAAACTATCTTCTTACATCTTAAAATTAACCATCATGTCAAATTCCAAGTCCTACCACCTCTCTCAACATATAGGGTTATGTTGAAACAGGAACTGTCACCATTAATTTGCCAACATTAATTTTAAAATCGGTTTGTTATTTCCTAATATTCCACAGAAACGTAATTTAAAAAGCTTTTAAAGCCCTTTTTTAGAATGTTTGTTGTTCCTGTGAACCCCAGATTGTAGAATCACCGGCATGAAATATAGCCTGTGTAGGATCAGAAACTGTTACCATTGATTCGCAACTATTACTTTTATAATCGGTTTATATTCCTTGAAATTGCATAGAATCGTAATTTAGAACTTTTTTAGAATGCTTTTAGCACCTCCCCTTCGCTTCACCCTTTTTTAATTCGAATTTATTTTCGACGTTCCTTCGGGGGCATTTATATTTTATAACTACCATGTCATATTTAAAGTTTCTAGCCTTTTCAGTATCACAGAAATCACAATTTAGAAAGTTTTTAGCTCCTGCAACCCTTTGGTGGTAGTGGAACAGACATAAAATATAGCTTATGTTTGAGCAGGTTCTATCACCAAAATTTTTCATCATTATTTTTTTAATCGGTTTGGTAATTTATAAGTTTGCTTAAAAATTGTAATTTATAACGCTTTTAACTCACTTCATATTTTTAAATTTGGAATTTTCTTTCGATTGTTCTTAGAAAGCAGTTGCATCTTGTAAGTAAATACCATGCCATACTTCAAAGTGTTAGACCCCTCAGTTGTGCACAAAACGCAAATTAGAACATGTTTTGCTTTTGCAACCCTCAGATGGTAGTGACAGCAACATAAAATATAACCTATGTTATAGTAGGGACTGTCACCATTGATTTGCAACCATTACTTTTGAAATAGCTTTGGTATTTCCTTAGATTGAGTAGAAATCGCAATTTAGAACATTTTTAGGACGCTTTTCGCGCATTTTCACCCCTTTTTAAATTTCCAATTTTTTTCGAAACTGTTCTTAAAGATCATTTATATCTAATAAATATGTACCTTGCCTAATTTTAAGTTCCTAGCCCCTACCGATCACAAAAATCGAAATTTAGAACGCTTTTTTGCTCCTGCAACGTCTTGGTGATAGTGATACCGACATAAAATAGCGTCTATGTTAGAGCAGAGGCTGTCAGCATCAATTTCCTACTATTACGTTCTAAATCAGATTCATTCTTCCTGAGATATTGCCGACAAATCGACATTTAGAACGTTTTTAGAACGCTTTTCGCGCATCTTGCTCCTGCATCTCCTCTGGGGTAGTGGGAACAGATATAAAATATAGCCTACCTTGGAGCAAGTTCTGTCACCATCATTTTTACTCCATTATATTTGAAAGCGGTTCAGTACTTCCTGAGATTACATAGAAATCGCAATTTAGAAAGTCTTTTATAACGCTTTTTGCGCATTTTGACCCCCTTTTAAATTTCGATTTTTTTAGGAAAATGCCCTTAGAGATCATTGATATCTCATAACTAACTACCATTCCAAATTTCACGATTCTAGGCCCTTCCGTAACGCAAAAGCCGCAATTTAGAACGTTTTTCTCCTGCACCCCCTTTGGGGTAGTGGCACCGACATAAAACATCACCTATGTTGGAGCAAGGGTTGTGACCATCATTTTGACGCCATTATTTTTTAGATCGGTTTGGTATTTCCTGAGATTTCGTAGAAACCACCATTAGAATGTTTTTTAGAACGCTTTTCGCGCATTTTCACCGCTTTTAAATTTCGAACTGTTTAGGAACTGTTCTTAGAAATCCTTTATATCTAATAAGTAGCTAATATTTCAAATTTCATATTTCTAGCCCCTTCGGTAACGCAAAAATCGCATTTTTAGAACGTTTTTTGCTCCTGCATCCCCTTTAGGGTAGTGACACTGACATAAAACATAGCCTATCTTCGAGCAAGCGTTGTCACCATCATTTGGACACCAATATTTTTTAAATCGGTTTGGTATTTCCTGAGATTGTGTAGAAACTACCGTTTAGAACGTTTTTTAGAACGCTTTTTGCGCATTTTGACCACTTTCAAATTTCGAATTGTTTAAGAACTCTTCTTAGAAATCCTTTATATCTAATAAGTAGCTAATATAACAAATTTCATATGTCTAGGCCCTTCAGTAACACATAAATCGCATTTTTAGAACGTTTTTTGCTCCTGCATCCCCTTTAGGGTAGTGACACTGATATAAAACATAGCCTATCTTCAAGCAAGCGTTGTCACCATCATTTGGACACCAATATTTTTTAAATCGGTTTGGTATTTCCTGAGATTGTGTAGAAACTACCATTTAGAACGTTTTTTAGAACGCTTTTTGCGCATTTTGACCCCCTTTTAAATTTCGATTTTTTTAGGAAAATGCCCTTAGAGATCATTGATATCTTATAACTAACTACCATTCCAAATTTCACGATTCTAGGCCCTTCCATAACACAAAAGCCGCAATTTAGAACGTTTTTCTCCTGCACCCTCTTTGGGGTAGTGGCACCGACATAAAACATCACCTATGTTGGAGCAAGGGTTGTCACCGTCATTTTGGAACCATTATTTTTACTTTCTTCTATCTTTACAAGAAGAAAGTATTGGATTCATGAAAATTTTCGAATTCCTGTTTTCGACGGATTTACACGTTTTAGGGTCAGAGATTCCAAAAAACATGTTTTTACAAAATGTCTGTCTGTGACTCTGTGAGTCTGTCTGTCTGTCTGTGTGTATGTGACACAAATTTTGTGGGCGCCCTATCTCAAGACCTAATGCACGGAATTTAATAAAAATTGATATTCCGTTAGTGCCTAATACATGTTGATGCTGATTAGTTTTTGGTGTAAATCGCTCAATAGGTGGCGCTGCAATGCTGCATTTTTCACGATTTTCGCAATAGCTCTATCTCAAGAACTAATACACGGATTTTGATCAAAATTCAGATTTAGTTAGTCCTTGATATGAATTGATGATGATTACGTTTTGGTGTAAATCGCCCAACAGGTGGCGCTGTTATGATGAATTTTGCAGGATTTACACGATTTCCCCAATAGCTCTAGCTTAAGAACTAACGCACGGATTTTCATCAAACTTCAGATTAAGTTAGTCCTTGATATGACTTGCTACTGATTAGGTGTTGGTGTAAATCGCCCAACAGGTGGCGCTTCTCTGCTGCCTTTTCCACGATTGCCTCAATAGCTCTATCAATAGAACTAATGGACCAATTTTCATCTAACTTCAGATTTAGTTGTATGTTGACACAAGTTGTTGTTAATTAGGTTTTGGTGTTAATCACCCAATAGGTGGCGCGGCTATGCAGAAATTTTCACGATTTTCGCTATTGCTCTATCTCAAAAACTAATGTACGGATTTTCTCCAAACTTCAGATTCAGTCAGACGTTGACATAAATTGTTGCTGATTAGGATTTGGTATAAATCACCCAATAGGTGGCGCTGCTAGGCAGCATTTTGCTGAATTTAGACGGTTTCAGCGATAGTCATATCTCAAGAACTAATGCACGGAATTTCATATCGTTAGAATCCTCATGAGATGCATATATTGCCATTTAATTTTGGCAGTGTGATAGCGAATTTTGAAGTATTAACATGTATGAGATAGAAGAAAGTTTTGGGATTGGTACATCCGACTAGTTTTAGATCGGTTTGGTATTTCCTGAGATTGCGTAGAAACCACCATTAGAACGTTTTTTAGAACGCTTTTCGCGCATTTTCACCCCTTTTAAATTTCGAACTGTTTAGGAACTGTTCTTAGAAATCCTTTATATCTAATAAGTAGCTAATATTTCAAATTTCATATTTCTAGTCCCTTCGGTAACGCAAAAATCACATTTTTAGAATGTTTTTTGCTGTTGCACTTCCTTTCGGGTAGTGGCACCGACATAAAACATAGCCTATGTTGGAGCAAGGGTTGTCACCGTCATTTTGACACCATTATTTTTTTAATCGGTTTGGTATTTCCTGAGATTGTGTAGAAACCACCATTTAGAATGTTTTTTAGAACGATTTTCGCGCATTTTCACCCCTTTCAAATTTCGAATTGTTTAAGAACTGTTCTTAGAAATCCTTTATATCTAATAAGTAGCTAATATTTCAAATTTCATATTTCTAGGCCCTTCAGTAACACATAAATCGCATTTTTAGAACGTTTTTTGCTCCTGCACCCCCTTCGGGGTAGTGACATCTACATAAAACATAGCCTATCTTGGAGCAAGCGTTGTCATTATCATTTTGACACCAATATTTTTTAAATCGGTTTGGTATTTCCTGAGATTGTGTAGAAACTACCATTTAGAACGTTTTTTAGAATGCTTTTTGTGCATTTTCACCCCTTTTAAATTTCGAATTGTGTAAGAACTGTTCTTAGACATCATTTATATCTTATAAATAACTAATATTCAAAATTTCATATTTCTAGGCCCTTCAGTAACGCTAAAATCGCATTTTTAGAACGTTTTTTGCTCCTACACCCCCTTTGGGGTAGTGGCACCGACATAAGATATAGCCTATGTTCTAAGTTGGACTAACACCATCATTTTGATACCATTACTTTTGGAATCGGTTCGGTAGTTCCAGAGCTTACCTCCTACAAATAAACAATTTTTTCCTCTTTATAATAGGAGTATAGATTTATGAGGATGCATTTGGTCTCAAATTGAAGATCTTTTCCATTAGGTCGAACTGATTTTGGTTTTATTTTTCTGCGATGATTGGTTCTTTTAATATGGGAAATTTTACTTTGGCATGTTTGGTCGATTTAACATGGAGAAGCTGTCTTCAGTATAATAAGCAGTTACGGTCTCTTACGTTTTATTCTTGGCGTTTGTTTGTTTGGCAAGGTTAGCATTTTTTTTTCAGCTTGGCTTGGCAGAAAGACCGTCCTGCTTGATAGTACTTTATACCACGGTACTTTATTTAATGAGAGACATTTAATTTCAGATAAAGTAAATAATGCTCTGGAATTTCCGTGCAAATTCCATCTTTTGCCTAACGTGTATGCATCAAGATCCACTCGACTCACAACATTCGATTTGAAATAAACGAGACCATTGCGACGCTCGTAGGTATTCCAGACATCACTGCATTGTTTCAGATAAAGTAAAAATTCTTTATTTTTACTTATTATCTTAATTATCTCGAATTTTCGGATTAAAATTAGAGGCCAAACTAGCAACCCTGTTTTGTAGTGTTTATGTATATATATATATATATATATAACAGGGTGATTCATAAAGATGGAGCCATTAGCCTACTTACAAGGAAGGTCTCCATACTGGGCATACTCAGAATATGTTGAAAAAAAAGCTAGTGAAAGTACTCATGTATGTAATAAAGGATCGGTTAAAATTAGCGGCGGAATTACAGTAGAAAATCTGTAAAAAAAATAAAATACTTTCGAATAATTGGCGTGAAAAGACGAAAGCGGCACGCAGTTTGGCGAGCAGAACTTTTCCTCGCCAAAAGCAAACGATTTTAATGAATCTGAAAATTGTTTGTTAATTGATTTTGAGAATATGCGGTATTTAATGAATTTAAACGTAAAACATGAAAGAATTATTATTATTACATTTTGTATGATACTTGTTGCTTGTTGCCGATTTGAACGAAATTTTGCCATTGTTTTATTCTTCAATCCACAATTTTTTTTTTTAATTTAAACGTCTTTATCGGTTATAAAAATAACTTTTAACGCCAGATGAATAATGCTGCCGTAATACATTTCAATCAGTGGCGTGGCGTCCGGTCATCGCTGGATGCGGCGATGACCAAGCAATATTTTAAAACTCTTAATAAGCTTTTAAAACTCTACGATCCAGTTCTAGCAGAACATTTGGAGTTCATGTATAAGTGAAGGGAAGATTTAAAGTTTCTTTTTTGAACATTCAACCATTGAATTTTAGAGTTAATAATTTTTCACCACAAACTTAAATAATTGCGATGACCACCGAAAATTTTCACGCCACGCCACTGATTTCAATACCGAAGAAGTTGTTTCCATAGCAACAAAGTTGAATCGACAGTGCTCGATGGGGCATATTTTTGAGTTTGGAACAATTTTAATCAATTTAAATTTTGTTTTAAATCGTAAAATATGATAGTTAAAGTTCGTTATAAGTACATATAAATATATTAAACAAAAACCTAATTTGCAGAACAAATTAAAAAAACAAAATTTATTTCCTAAATTGTTTAAGCCCGAGAAGAGGGAGATATTAAGACATTTCATTCAATTCGTTCTACATTTACTGTTAAATTTTTGTAACCAATAAGTTAAACCAATTGGACATTAAAAAATAAAAATGAAATTCATACAATATAATACTTTAAACACCTATATACTTAGATTCCGTTCAAATGAAATCGAAATAAATCTTAGACTTTTTTTTAAGTTTTGTATTTCGCATGTATCTTATCATATTATGTACAATCGTCATAAATATAATGCAAAATTGCAGTACAAATATTTACAACTTAAAAATGGAAAAAGTCTAAGATTTATTTCGATTTCATTTGAACGGAATCAAAGTATATAGGTGTTTGAAGTATTATATTGTATGAATTTCATTTTTATTTTTTAATGTTCAATTGGTTTAACTTATTGGTTACAAAAATTTAACATTAAATGTAGAACGAATTGAATGAAATATCTTAATATCTGCCCCTTCTCGGGCTTAAACAATTTAGGAAATAAATTTTGTTTTTTTAATTTGTTCTGCAAATTAGGTTTTTGTTTAATATGTCAAGTTTTTTAATAACTACTGCATTCAAACGGACACATTTCAAAATTAATGGAGGGTATCATCATCAGGCTTTGATTTGTGCGATATCGCATCCCAATTTGTGATGTAATTTACCTGTGTATGATTCAAAAATTTTCACCAGTGCAGTAATGAATATTGCTGTAGTTTGCACGAAAAATTCCAATCTGAACATAAAAAATCTGCTTGAAAATGTCATTTTTATTTCCACTATGACGTCATATTCATCTTCTTTTTAATTCTTAAAAAAACTCTTTCAGTTTCTTCAGTTTCATGTTTCACGTGAATGATTCAAAAATTTTCACCATTTCAGTAATGAATATTGCTGTTTGTTTCCACGAAAAATTCCAATCTGAACATAAAAAATCTGCTTGAAAATATCATTTTTATTTCCACTATGACGTCATATTCATCTTCTTTTTAATTCTTAAAAAAACTCTTTCAGTTTCTTCAGTTTCATGTTTCACGTGAATGATTCAAAAATTTTCACCAGTGCAGTAATAAATATTACCACGTAGCAGTAATAAATATTACTGTAGTTTGCAAGAAAAATTCCATTCTGAACATAAAAAATCTGCTTGAAAATGTCATTTTAATTTCCACTATGACGTCATATTCATCTTCTTTTTAATTCTTAAAAAAACTCTGTCAGTTTCTTCAGTTTCATGTTTCACGTGAAAATCATTCAACTAAAAATAGGCAAATTATTATTACGGCTTTTGAATTATTTACAACAATGAAAAAAAAAATTAATTTTAATTACAAAATGTCCGTTGAATCTCAATGATAGAAGCGAAATTTGGAATTATTAAGAAAAATATTTGAATAATGTATATAAAAATTAGCCCATGTTACTCTCTAGATTCTAATCCATCTATATGCAAAGGCATATTATGATCCGTTTTGACCCTGACGTCTGGCAAATGTTTTTACACTTTGAATTTATAATATTATTAGAATTAGCAAAGAATTAAAAATGAGTGGCATCAGGGACAAAAAGGTGGGAAGAAAAAATGAAAAAGTTACCATCTCCATAGGCTTTTCTATGTTAAATTAACATTGAGAAATGACACTGGAAATAAATAAGTATTGCGCTGCCGCTCAATACTTAAATATGACAAAACTATGGTTAAAACAAACTAAAAATGGCAAAGCTAAAGTTATTTAAATTAAACTTATTTAAACAAATTCAACATAAAACGTTTTTTCCTTAAAGAGTATTCGACAAGCGTATTTTTATTTTAAACTTAATTTCTTCGCCAAACGGTGATAAGTCGCCAAGTAAGCGAAATTTTCATTATTTTTTTACGGACGTTCTACCGAGGTTCCGCCAAAAATTTTTTTATAAACATATATACCCATGGGAGAAGAACATTCTGTATTTTATTCAGATTTTTCTGAGTATGCCCGTATGGAGACCTTGCTTGTTAGTTAAATATTGCCTCAGAACACATACTCCCGATTTCGATGTTTCATAAAAAAAGATACAAAATTTTATGACATATGTTCCAGCTCCATGGGGATTCTGTTTAAGAAAATACACAAATTAAATTTTTATACGGCCTCCCTAGCGTGAAATTTCCAATTATTAAATCTTTTGTTATCCATTCCTGAATTAAACACACACACACACACACACACACAAAAAAAAAAAATCCCTCTCCATATGCCCGTTCAAATAATTCATCAGATTTTAAGGGATTATATATAAATTGAAATACGTGTAATTCAAATAATGATGTTAATTTAGCGGGTCCTGGAAATATTTAAAAAATATTTATTGAGTTAGAAACTAGAACTTTTTTTTTACATTTAACCATATAATTTGTAAACAAAATCGCATCCTAAACTTTCTCATAAAGTTTAAAAAAATTAAATTAATGAAAACAAATAGGAAATTGTACGTCAAACGTGGCAAATGAGGTGAGTTTGTACTATAACTAGCTTTATAAATATACAGTAGGGGAGGCAGGGGAGGTATGATACACTTTTTTTTTTGCTAATTTTTTTAGACCCATTAGAAACCTATTTTTAAACAATTTTTTTGTGTTTTCTTATAAAGTGACCTTTTATTCATTTATTAAAAATATTGTGAATTTAAAATATAATGATTCAGAAAATATATCCCTATTATTGTGAATGGTTACTACTGTACCAAATCTCCCCATTGCTGGGGAGGATATACACTAGCAAGTGAGGTTTGATACATTGGTATCCAAATTGAAAAAAATGCAGAAAATTCAATTTATGTGTCATACAATTTTTTATTATAAATCTTGAAATATTTAAGTAAAATTTACAAAGAAATGACATTGACATATTTTTGTTTCAGAAATGTTTTTTACAAAAATATTTAAACAATTGCTATTATTTAAACGATTCTATTAACACACTTTTTAGAAAATAAATAATGAAAAAAGAAAACCTAGAAATCTAGCTGCAAGGAAAAATGAAATGAACATTGCTGATTTGCAAACAATTTAACATAAATTTAGCACATTTAAGATTTCTTTAACCCTTTCAGTGCAAAGCATTTACAATGCTAAAGTGTTGAATAAATGAATGGCACCGGAATTTACCAACAAATTTAATTGGAAATACGAAAAGGGCTATATTTCACTTTCATATTAAATGGAAAATATTTTACCAGAATGCTGGTGCCAATGTGGCGTTTGGGAATTAAAATTAAGTCGTTTCATAAACATACCACCACCCCTGAAAGGATTAAAAGAAAAACTAATAACTCTATCACTTTGGTAAGTAAAATCTAGTGGATTTAATGTTTTTTTTTTTTTTAATTTGTCCTTCGTCAATTATAGAAACATCTTCCCTTTCAGGCAATTTAAACTTTTTTCCGTCTACATGACGAGCCAAGCGAACTAACCATCTATCATCGCACTGCTTTTCTATGTAAACTACATAATGTCTATGAATAGTCTCTTTGTCCTTCCTTACTAATTTCAGTAGCTTTTGCACTAAAACAATAATGAATATTTGAGTCCTATATTAGTTTACAACTTAAAAAACTACTAAATTTCAAATATAAAAGTATATCATTTCTCCCCAGCACTAATGTTTTGAAATGTAATGAAATTTTAAACCTAATGAGTAATCATTCATCATCGTGTCCACTGTTAATTAACTAAATAGCAAACGTGACTTAGCGCCATAAAATATTTTTTCTTATAGCCTTCGATTAGTATCCAAAATCAATTTAAAATCGTAACGTTCTACGTACCGTTCATATTTGACGCAAACCTATGTTTCAGATTAAATTACGAAAGATTAGTTGGTATTTTATTTTCCTCAACCGGATATTTATCTTTATCTTTCGTAATCGGGATGATTTGCATGATTTTTTTAATAGACTACAAGTTGTTATCAAGGACTTCGTTCACGTAGAATTAAAAGAAAGATAAATGCATTGATTAAGCAACACATTTTTCGCTTCATAATTAAAAACATATAAAACTAACCAAGGCTTCATCAAGTTTTACATTGTCACAATGTGAATTTTTTTATTTGTAAGGCCTTGATATACTTCAATCATAAAAATGTGAAGTTTTGTGCCAACTATTATAAACAATTGCGGAAAAGGAAGAGCAACCAATGAAAAAAGGAGGGCCAAGTAAAACTTTTGAAATCGACGAATCTTTCGTCGTAAAATGAAAAAGCAATGCTAGAAGAATACTACAACTGTAAGTATTTTAGGTGATACTTGTGAAATTTGTATATGTATTAGTGTGGTTCGAAAAAAGTCAAGTTGATGTTTCCGAGTCGCTATAGTGCGGAAAAGTTGTGATTTGTTAATATAAGAAAAACAAAGAAAAATTGTTTAAATCGGAATTATCTTCCGATCGCGCAAACCGCCTAAAAGTTTAAAAAACTGAAACTTCCGAGTTTTTCAAAATTTATCTCTATAGTGAAATATATTTTCAGATTGTACTTTTTAATAATAATAATAATTATAAACAATTGCGTTTAAAGAATATCTTCCGATCTCGCAAGCTCAATAAAAATTGGGAAAAATTCAATTTTGAGTCATTTTGACGAACTATGAAAATAATCGTCTAAGGTCAGTTTGCGTTCCAATGTTAACATTTGCGTATAAATTGTGCAGCTTTTTGCTTGTTTAGATGTTTGATAATATTTAAACAACTCAAAACTCACCACAGGAAGATGGCTGCACTCCGAGTTCCACCCACACCCTTCCCTTCATCCAACCAATGAGGTTGTTTGCATGGTTGTTGGTACATTGTTTAAGGAGATCCGGGGCTAAAAATTCTGAAAAAAAAAATTCAAATTTTTTTATTGACTTAAAAATAAATACTGAGTTTTTACCGTTAAATACTGCAACCGCATGCTTTTATATTCATTAGATGCAGATATATAACACCTTTTGCCTTGAGAAGTGATGCAACTGCTGCCCGCCTGACGTGAACTTTAGCTTCATTTATCTCAGAATGAATTTTTTCACGATTTGTCAATTTTAAATGAATATATATAAAGTTCCTTGCAATATATATGTGTGAAATTTTTAACAGAGATTTTATGCTATATTTACAACAAATTGTCTTCAGGATTTTTAAATTTGAGTGATAATTGTGAAAATATCCTAATTAATGCAAAACTCACTCGTAAAAAAAACTTCATTTATTTATTTAATTTTTTTTTTATAAAATTCCTAATAAATATTTTAAGAAATCCCGAAGACAAATTAAAATGACACATTTTCTGTACACAAAAGTAAAAATTTTCTATGTGGAGTCAGTTCTTCCAGAGTTATATCAAAAATTAAATATGTTTAAAATTCTACAATTTAAATTAAAAAAAAAAATATTTAAAGATTTTAAAAATCTTTTGCATGCAATATTCTTATTATAGTAAAAGATATTTTTGAAAAAAAAATCATAACAAAATCTCTATAAATAACAAAAATAGAATTTTAGCCCCGGACACCCGTAAATACATAATTTGTTATTTCATCTTTTTAAGTCTGACCTTTAGACGCAACTTTGTACTGCGATTTGGCGGTAATGTCTGATATAATAGACATTGGCTTCAGTGTGGCCTTGATGAATCCATCTCTTTATTGGGGCCCACGTACCTTAAGTGATGCTTGCGTTACCAATTTTGCGCAACGCCTGACAGCTTGCGTGTGGCAGGGAAATTGTTTATCATCCCAGTCTGAGATATCACCTGACTGAACGAAGAAAAGTATTTCTTCATTCATTATCCTCCGAAAAAGAGGTGGAGATGATAATTTTGCTACATTCTAATCAATTAATTATGTATAATCTGCCGCATCTAAGTTCAAAGTAGGAGGGATAAAGTTTCTGATGACTTTTCCTTTAGAAACAGTCTGCCTGAATTTTAGCACTCTTCTTAGCCCTAGCTCTCTTATGTGCCTCCTATTATCAAAGGCCATTGCCATTAGTAGGATTTCCGGGTGAGCAAAGAACGAGTTTCGTCAATTACAGGGGCAGCCACTTTCTTCAGGTTGTCAGACAAGTATCGAGATGTTTGCTCAGTACAGATGAATAGTCCCGTCTGTAATGTACTTACTGCATTTTATTTTAAACCAAACTGGCATGTAAGACTTTAAAATAAAAGTCAATATCGCTTTTAAGGCATCCGATGAGTTTTCCACGCTCACGTAATGTTGAAGAACTCTATTTGCGCAAGTGAGTCATTTGGCATGTGAAATTGGGCCGGGGTCACGCTTTGATAAGTCATTTGGAAAGTTGCCACTTTTAATTTATTAAGTTACGCCAAAAATATATCTTTGGTGGTTTGCTCAACTGTTGTCTGTCCACTTCTGGCATTTTACAATCACGTAATTCAAATTTTATCACTGAGAGCTTTTCACAACCAATGGGAATCTATCCAAATGGTCCACTAAATGATCTTGGACTAGATGTTTCACCATCCAAATGTTGAAAAAGATGGCCGAAGGTAATTCAAGAAAATGGAATAAAGAAACAACCCACTGCCATTGTCGTCCGAGTGCACTTCAATTTGTCTGATAGCATCACCTTTTCATCCAATATTGGTATTTGTGTCTTCATAGCCTACCAAATCTAAGTATTCTAGTGAAACCCCTTGTTCAGTTAAACTGATACTATAGAAACTGCTATGTCCTTAGCAGATCCCGGAGTTTGGAGACACATAGCCAGAATAAACTGAGCCAGGTTCTTTAATGATAGAATAGTGTTTCTCTTTAATAGCCCGACGAAACTGTTTAGATCCAATCCTCTCTATAACTAGGGTATCGTCCATTCTTCCGTCAAAGTATATGCTATGTAGTTCATCTCAATCCACTTGACTTTGTGGCAAATTTTAAGTGGTTATGTGAGATTAGGTGGGAGCGCTTACGCCGACTTCAGCTGTTTTGCAACGTAGCTAGCAACAGTTGGGTGAACTACTAAACCTTTCAGACCTGCAACGAATTTTTCGTGGTAAGTTCTAGGTTGTTTAAAAATGACTTAATATACTCAATAGCATCAATTTACATTTAAATCTTAACCTAAGACCGCAAACTGACCTCAGTTGATTATTTTCTTAATACATGAAAACAACTCAAAATTGAATTTTTGCCGATTTGTATTGAGCTTACGTGATCGGAAGATTTTCTCTAAACGCAATTTTTTTTATTGTTGTTATTAAACAGTACAATCTGCAAATAGTTTCCACTATAGCGATTTAAAATGTATAAACGTACAAAGTTTATAAAATTCTGAAAAAATTGGAAATTTTTATTTTTTTATTTTTTATTTATTTTTGAATTTTTAGGCTGTTTGCGCGATCGGTAGATAAAGTCCGATTTGAAGTTTTTTTTTTCTTCTTGTATTTACCAATTGCAACTTTTCCACACTATAGCCACTCGGAAATATCAACTTGATTTTTTTCGCAAAACCCTAATATGTATTCACTGCATCCTATATGGCTTTAACAAAATCCATCAGAGCGAAAATAGTATTTACAAAAGTTTTTTTTTTTTTTAAATGACAAAATATTTCCAAAATACTTCGAGCTTCCGAGCCTTAATTTTGATACTAGTGGAATGTAAAGGATTTACTTTGATGTAACCATATTAAAAGCTTTAATTTTTGGAACAAAAATGTAATTTCCTTTTAAAAAATAAAGTAATTTTCATTCATATTTTGTGAAAAGAGGCGGCTTTAAAAATTAACACTCGTAAAAAAAAAAAAAAAAAAAAAAAAAAAAAAAAAAAAAAAATACTTTTTTCAGGCAATCTAGATTTTTTTTATCTTTTAAGAATGAAAACATTTATTTCTCGATATAATGACGTCATTTTCGGCTGGATAATTTTGCGGTGCATAGTTTTGACATTTACTTATCTATTTGCTTTTCAAAAATTTTGTTTATTTAAATTTTAATTTAAAAATTAAACCTTTATGACCGTGTGCAGATGATAAACTGTAAAGTATTGATAAGATTTTTTTAACAATAAGAATTAATATCATAACACAATACCCTTTTATTTCAACATAAAAGCGCATTCGTTTCATTTTCGATATGTGCCGTCATATTCACGTGCTTTCTGTTTTCCGTTTTGTTTTCAACCATTTCCGAACCATTTACTTTCAACAAATAATAATTTGAAGATCGTCGGAATTGCCATAAAAAAGCATTATTGTGCAAAATAAAATATTCTATATTTTTCGAACGAATGAAGCAAATATAAGAAAAAACTATAGACCTAAATCTGAATACCTCACCAACATGCCCACTTAATTCAAACTAATCGGGTGTTTTTGCAGCAGTCATCGCAGAACAGACGGCCATACAGACAGACAGATGGAAACCAAAAACTTTTCGTATCTTCACAGAAGCTTTCACTGACGTTTCGGCAATTACCCCTTTTTCTGAATTAATTTTTTTTTTCAACTTCATCGCTATAACTCATATATTATTGGTCAAATTTCAAATTTTATTTAATTAACAGGAAAAATAAGTTGGATTTTGTTTCAACATTTTTTAAAATATTAATAAAAAATATTTAAAATAAAAATAACATAAAAGATGCAAGTTATTTTGAAAAAACTAATATTTTCAAAATAATTTTATTTTCAAATTTGTCATAACTAATGTAAAATAATCGAAAAGACATGTTCAAAGTTCAAACCATTTACCTTTAACAATTGCTGTCCTATAACAATTTAAAGATGATAAATTGTGAAAACACCCATCACGCAGGAAAACGCATTTAAAGTTTTAAACAAAGATTGCCTCCTAATATGAGTAGAGTGTTGAAATTCCTTTTAAAAGCTTCCAGCAAAGTAACTTACACCTTCCTGTAGTTTAAACTTTTGATTCAGTGAAACTTTTGCTCTTTTCACCTTTATTGTGTAGTGTTTAAATGTCTCGTTAGCTGATTTAAAACAAGGCCTTTAAGGATTCTAGTATGCCAATTTCGAGTATTTTCATAATTTAAGCCCTCAGAAATTTCATTTTTTTTATCGTCCCGGCCGAGGCTTTTAGAAAAGTCTTTATTTTGCATTCCCGGCCCGTTTGAAAGTTTGCCTTAATTCTGCTGGTCCAGCCCACGGGCCGAGCTCGGGCATATTTTCATTCACGACACTCAAGCCGCGCCAGACCTAGACTGGTCTTCACTCTTTTCGTGCATGGCTGGTCTCGTGCCTTACTTTTTTCAGGAGGATCAGGCCGAACCTGGTATACCGTATTAGTTCCATTCCGAGCCGGGATTACCCGCATTCTTCCTAGGTCTTGACTGTTCAAAATTGTTAATCCCAGTCTCAATCCAGACCGTAAGAAAATCACCGTCTCTGCGGGGCCTAGCCATTGGAAAAAATCAGTAAAATTTGGTTCGGCCAAAAATTTTTACGAAAAATGGATATATTTTTAAATCACTATTACTCTACAAATTAACTTTAAAATTTATTCTTTTTAAATAATTCTAGATTGCTAGCGAATAAAATTAAAGTGCAGCAAAACACGTGAAAAGAACCTGCCTATAACGAAATTCTGTCTTAAACGGAAAAATGTGTTGTTCCTTCCAAAATGAATATACTAATTATAGGTGATAAAAGAGTAGAATACATTTACAGCTGGTAAGAAGGGAACTTATCCACAATACATCTTTTTCTTTCCTATGTGATACCGTATTAGAAGATTTTACTCTAAGGTAAAGCCAGGAGATATGGCGTGGTCGGAGAGATTGCGCACAAAGCGACTAAGTAGGAAGTAGTAGAGTGCGCGCGCAGCGACTCGAAGTTTTTGTACAACAGCAGTAGTGCAGTGTCCACTTAAAAGTGCGTGTTGATTGTTTCAAGCGTCTAGGATAAAGCATTGCTATTGTTTTGTTTTCCCAAGGCACGTGCTTGAATCTTCATAACTATTTGTCAGAATTTCTATAGAATGTCAATAATACAAAATATTTTAAACTTAAACGATTTCTCATGAGCTAGTAACCTGGACTAATGGTGTGAACACTAGTGGTGCGTTTTAGAAGCGGTCATAATTAGATAACAGACAGAGAGTGAAATCTCTCCTATTGAAATTGGAGAGTTTGCGCACCTGCTTCTTAGGAGAGATGGCGCATTGTTCATATTAGTTTCCTTACTTGGAGAAATTAAGCAGCTTATTAGTAAATTTGCATTAATTGCTAATTACACGAAAACACATGAATGAACCAAATTTGAATTAATTTTGGAAAAAACATATAATTATAGAAATTAAAGTCGTAAAAAAATTATCTGCTAAAAATACATTTGCAGATTAAAAAAAAAATGTTGATAAATTTATAATACAGCTGTTATTAAATTAATTTCACAAATATTTTTGTTAATAAATTAATAATACATTTGTTAATGAATTAATTATATATACTTTTTTTGCTAATTTATGAACAATTAATTTACTAATAAATTATTTTTTTTTACTAAACATAATTTTTTTTTTATAATAAATGATTTTTTTTATTTTAACTAATAAGTTAGCAGATAAAGTTTGGTTTTCTTCGTTTATGCAAAGACACCCTGGGTTAAAGTATCAGGAAAGTACAACGTGTTAGCTGAGCTAAATCAGAAGGATTAAAAAAAACTGAAAGAAAGAAAACGAAGGGCAATGAGAATGAGTGGACTACATGTCTGGAACTGTACCAGAAGACAACTTCGTTCAGTGACTGGACTCAATGTAATGCTTGTGGAAAGTGGTTGCACGAAAGCTGTACCATTTACAACAATAAGTGCATGGATTGTGGACGATGATAACTTCGGTCAGCATACAAAAAAAATTGCAACTGTGGAAATAAAAATGAACAAATTTTAAGTTAAACTGGTTATCGAGTAACTTAATGTTATTTTGCAAGCTTATCTGGGCTTGCGTTTCCACATTCTTTCTTTTTTCACTTTAATTGTTCTTAAAATCTTTTCTTTTTTCTAATTCATTAATCATTAGGTTGAAATAGTCACTCCTAATACAATAATATTTGATCACAAAAACTTTAAAACAATGTATTTAAGTGTAATTATTATTGTTAAATATTTAATTGCATTTATTATCAATAACAATTTCTCCTACCCATGTGCGGAATCACATCAAGCCTGGAAGGGCAGATTGCGCAAAATAGCTTTCTTGGTTTTATTACAGCTGTTTTATTAAATCATAGTTTGAAAAAAGGCAATGGAAATTAATAAAAACAAATGGAGTCAAAATTATTCATAAACAGTTTCGCAAAAAATTAATATTTAGATTTTTTTTATTAC
Organism: Maratus speciosus; assembly: GCA_963932465.1. Classification (NCBI taxonomy): domain Eukaryota; kingdom Metazoa; phylum Arthropoda; class Arachnida; order Araneae; family Salticidae; genus Maratus; species Maratus speciosus. The sequence continues at coordinate 52,803,918 of OZ010792.1, forward strand.
TCTGTTGAATTGTGTGCAGATTCTCCTATATCATTTTTTTCAAAATCTCCAATACACGGAATATGGATTAACGATATTAATGATAAGTGAAACATTTACATAGAAATAGAGATTCATTAAAAAAAAAAATAAATATCATAACCTGGGCTCTTCATTAAAAATGAAGAATATAAACAAGAAAAAAAAGCTACAATAAGTATTTTTGGTTGGAACTCATACGAAACAATTTTTAACCATGCCGACGTGTAGATCCATGTCTTGTAGAAATTCAGTCAAGCCACGTCTGCTCAAACTGATACTTTAACTTTTTTCCCGAGACGAGCCGAACTTTATTTCTATGGGTCGGGACAGGCCCGGCCTCGCAAAAATTCCGGTCTGTGCAGACCTCCAGCGTATTTCGAAAGCAAGTTTAACTTAAAATCTATGCTAGATTAATTTTAACACAATTATTGTAATTGGTAAACAAATCATATATATTTTAAAATCTATGCGCTGATATTTTATGTCCAAAGGACACATTCTTAAATTGATATTTTAGAACGTATAATTTGTGGATGATCCCTATTTTGCATTCCAAATGCATCAGTATCACGTCGCTCAGAGGTATGGTTAAGTGGTGTAATTCACGAATTTTGAATTTTTATACATCTGTGAGTTTTGCAGATATAAAGATGAACTTTTTTCTATTTCATTCAAAAATGGATAAGGAAAATTTTCCTTATGTGAAAATTTTCCCTACTGCGCCATATAAAAATTTAGTTTTTATACTTTCTCGAAAAGATTCCCCCATGGAATTCCAAATTATGTCATAAAACTTTGTAACATTTTTGTGAAACTTGCAATTGGAAGTATGGGTCTAGGGACAATATTCAAGGGAATAGGATATTGGATATATAATTATGAATCACTCTGTATATATATATGTACATGCGCGTGTGTGAATATTGTTAATTCTTAATTTAGTATTTTTAATTTACAGGTCAAAATAAAAGACATTTTTTTAAATGCAAATTCAAATGGGAAAAAATGAAAAAAAATTGTATAGTTTAAAAAAATTTTCATCAATGAATAAAAAGTTTTTTTTACTGAAATAATGTTTTTTTTTAACATATTTTAGCATTTTCGATTTATTTTAATATTTTTCATAAACTTGTTCTTCTAATATTTTTATTTTTACAATATAGTTCAGTCAAAACTCGTACCACAGATTACAATAGAAGACGTTGCAACGGCGTTTGTCGACACAGCACAAGACAATATTGCTTCCACCCACGCTCGCGGGGTAGCTCGGATTCTGGAAATGCCTTCTAGTACTGTATGGAAAGTGTTACGAAAGATTATCTACCAGGGCCGAAACTAGCCTTTTTTGCACACACACTTTTTTGCAAGCATGTATTTTGGCGCCCCCTCCCTCCTCTTCCGCAAAGTATTTTACAAAGAGAATTTTACTAATTTTCTAATAGCCGACTTATTTTAAAATTTAAATATATAATACTGAACTACGTAATCTGCAATGGCGGATCCAAGAGAGGTCACGGGGGTCATGACTCCCCTCTGAACACCAACAAAAATATTCAAAGATCATTTTTAAAATGAAATATACAGTAGAGTCCCGATTATACGAGTCCTGTTTAACCGAGTATCCACTTTAATGGAGTTATTTTCTTCTGATGGGCTGGTGGCTTCTATTATTATGAAACAACTATTATAAATGAAGTGTTAGGTGAAGATGAAAGAGCAGTCGTAAAAAGTTTTAACTCTGATTTTCTGGTCAGAATGGGAGGAAAAAAATAGCCATAATTTTATTTAAAAAAAAAATTATAGCCATTTTTTTCTTCCCATTCTGACCAGAAAATCAGAGTTCTAACTTTTTACGACTGCTCTTTCATCTTCGCCTAACACTTCATTTATAATGCCAGTTTCATAATAATATTAGCCATCAGTCCCTCAGAAGAAAATGATCCATTCCAAAGGTATAATCCTTCATTTGGCGCCCCTTCGTTTTGGCAAACGGGGCACATGCCCCCTCTGACCCCCTTTAGTTTCGGCCCTGTTATCTACTTCTATTCATACACGATCAGCCGTGTACAAGAGTTATGTCACACCGACCATGATAAGCTACTGACTTTTGATCCCACATTTCTTGACAGAATGGAGGTGCATGGTGCTGGGCAGTGGGAAATCTTATGGAAAGAAGGGACCCACTTTTAACTAAATAAAACTGTAAATAACAAGAGCTGCCGAGTTTGGGATAACAAATCAACAAATGCATTCAAAGAAATTCCCTTACATTCACCAAAGTAACTGTTTGGTGTGGCTTCACATCGAAAATGACCATAGCTTCATTCTTCTATGAGAACATTACCCCGACAGGACCGGTATCATGTTCTGTTACCGGAGAGAAACATCGCCAAATGTTAAACAACTTTGTCATTCCGGCACATCAGGAAAGTCAGTGCCTAGATAAAATCATTTTCATGCAAGATGGACCCACTCCACACAACGTTTTGCGGTTACAACAGCTGATACGACAGGCATTTACAACAAAAAAAGTCATTAGTCGCAGCTTTCCAACTGCATGGCCACCTCGGTACCCTGATCTTACCCCATGCGACATCTGGCTATGGGGATACCTAATGTCCAATGTCTATCATGGAGTTATCCGAATCTGGCTATCTTGAAGTATAACATAACACGGAGTGTACGGGAGATTCCTGCAGGCATCTTACTTTCTATTGTGTTTTAGGACTTTATTTTTAAAAGGCCATTTCTACAAGAAGTTCAAAATAGTTTAGATAACTTCTTGAAAGGCATTATGGGAAAGGTTTCATCTGAAACCCAAGTAAATATTTATAGTTTCTTAAAGCATGCAAAAAAGGTAGCATTTTTGGTTTACTATATTACTCGATAAAATAAAAGTAAGGTCTGTAAAATTGCCTTTAATTAGTAATAACATTTGTAAATCATAAAACATTATACACAATACATTTACACCGACTCATAATTATTGTACTGCGTCAGCTAAAGAATATTTACTAAGTTAAACACCAATAGCTTAACTTTTTCACAAAATTCAGCATTTTGCGTAGTTTAAATATGTATTTATTTTTCTGAATGCAACTTAAGGAAATAATTAACGGCCATGATATTTACAATAAGAGTTATTAATTTTGCAGCACATTTAAATGCAACAAAGTGAAACAATCAGTGAACAAAACTTAAATCCGAGAATCCGAGTGTTATATCATATCAGTGTGTTATCAATAATGAAACGAAAATACCAGACAATAGTTATTTTTTTCTTTTTTTTTCTCTTCTTGTGTATTATTATTTTATCTCAAAAAGTAAACAATACATAATACAATTCCATTATATCCGGCGGAAGTATTACAGCAGATTGGCGCGTTCGTTTTACGTATGAGAATATTTGAGTCTAGCACTCAAAGTAATACACAAGCGTTTTCACCGGAGCTCGTAATGTATTTTTATGCGGAAGGAAGGAAATTGTATGATACGACACGCTGCTGAAAATATAAGTGAGCTTGTTAGAGGAGAGTACTATTAGAAGTTAAAGACAAAGAATATTTTTATCTATTTAAAAAGGATTTTCTTTTTTCGGAAAAAGAATTTGCTGAAAAAGAAGTATTGCGAACTGGCTAATAATGAATAACGTATATTTAAGAATATTGTAGTCTTTGCGTATTGAGAGTACTTAAAATTTTAAACGATATTTTCTATTATTATGCACACTTTCTTCTTTACGTAGAAACTTCATGAGATTTTTTAAGACGAATTCCATTTTCAATTGCAAGAATTTTAAAATTTTGTTATTGGAAACTAGTACTACAGACGATTTTCCCAAACCAATCTATTATAAAAGGTATTACGACGGCGTTCAGCTTTACCTCCCTATGACGGAACGAATTACTTTACATAAATGTGTCACACGGGATTCAAACCCTGTAATTCAACGTTGAAAAGTACCTCCACTATTGACCACGCTGTCGAGTGACAAACATGACAATTATTACGAATGTAAACAAAAATATTAACAAACAGCGATGTGAAAACGTAGAATGGATACAATGTTTACTTATAAATAAATCTTATTTTTCATGCTCTCCATTTTTTTTTTTAATTTTTAAACTTTGATTTTCATATCCAACGTATTTCGCGCAATGGCATATTTTTATCATTTTTTTTTTAGGATAAAGATTCGCAATATACCTGAAGTTTCTAAATGTGACACATTTCCAGTTTTAAATCCAAAAGACTCAATTCGCTCACTGCTTTATTCATAAAAGACAAGGCAAATTCCTCAAAAAACTCAGTTTATTTCACGAAACAGAGTTATTTCCAGTTTCAAACATTGTTTTTGCCAGACTTGACACGTCTACTTATACGCCGGTAATACTGTAGAAGAAATTGATTGAAGAAAGAAATGGAAATAATGCTGCGTAACATTGCGCGGTTTTAAATATTTAAATAATTTGATTACATCATAAACTGGAATCTTTCAGTTTTTCTTTTTCTTTTATATTTAATCGTCAATTTGAAGTAATAGATGTAAGGTTTATGATAATTGATGCGTCATTTTCGCCTTTATGAGTAAATTCTGAAACAAGAAACATTTAAAATGTAAACAATGTGACTCATTATGAGATGCTATTAGTTATTTGTATCTGCAATATGATTAGAACATCTATAAAAAAAATGTCTGTGTGTATGTCCATTTACTTTATATAAAACCCTGGCAGTTAGAAGTCTTTATTTTGAAAAATAATCACACTTTTTTCGTTAAATAGACAGAAATTTTAAAAGAAACATTTAAGAAATAAAATTAAAAATAAATAAATGTAATTTTTAAATTGATGTAAATTATAAAGAAAATTTTATTTACAAATTCTAGTTCAAATTTCGATTAAAATTTCGCGGTTTAAATAATATACCAGCGCCTTTCATAATTAAAAAAAATATTTATTTAGCTCGATAAAGCGTTGTGTTTCACTTCTATTTTGTCTTCAATTAATTTGCATCAATCTTTCATAATTTTTCTAGAAAAATAAAATGCTTTTCACTAAAATAAAGTATTTAATATTCATCAGAAACATACAGTGTAAAATTAACTAAAAATCTTTTGAAAGAAAATATTATTCTCAGTAACAAGTGTATCCATTAAAAATGCAAAATAGTTTGCATATTTTTCCTGAGTGACTAGTTAAGTCATTCAAAGTATTTTTTTCTGTCTTCCTTTAAGTTTGTTTATAAAATCTTTATTCTATAAACTTTTCTTATTCTTAAACAATTCTTATATTAATTCTTCGTGATTTTTTCACCTGAGAAAATAAAAAAGCTCATTGCATCAGCGATAATGGTTATCATAAAAATACTTCTAAATTGTTTTAAATCTAAATTTAAATAATATAATTAAATTGGCTATACGCAAATATATATATACAGGATTCCATAATTCAACAACTCTATTTTAAAGTTCTTTCCAGACTAAACTATTGCTCAGACTGTTGTGAAATTTAGTGAACGACATAATGAAGATATCGGAATTTGTTTGAGCGAAAAAAATAGTTTAAAATTTCACCGCCAGAGGCCCTTTATTAACGAATTACACATTTAGCATACATTTACGATAGTTTACAAATTTTATTAGAAACAAACATGTTCCACAGGACGGTTATCATTTTTAGATACCCTCTGAAATCGTAAGATAGCATGTTCCACAATTGACCGCATTGTGTTCTGCTAAATGCTGAGATCATGTCGTGAAACGCTGTCTTTAAGATCAGGTAAAGTTAATAAATAAAATTTCTAAGATATCGTAAATGTATGCTAAATGTGTAATTGTAAATAAAGATGTGTAAAATGTGTAAAAAATGCCCTCTAGTGACCAAATTCCTAACTATTTTTTTTTCTTATTAAACAAATTCCAATCCTTTTATTATGTCTTTCACATAATTTCACAACTTTATGAACAATAGTTTCATCTGTAGACAACTTTAATGTAGGGTTGTTTATTTATGGACATCATGCATAAAAGGGTAAAAGCTTTGTGAGAAAACTCAGGAAATGTATAAAATAATAAATTTTATTACTCAGTTAGTTAGTGAAAAGTAGTAGTAATGAAATGAAGATTTTCCTAAATATAGCCTATAATAGGATTCACGGGCAGTAAGAAAATATAAAAAGCTTTAAACAAAAATTCAGGTATATTTTTTATAAAACTTGTTGAAAATTTCAAGCGCAAAGTCATATTATCTTAAAACCAAAAAAAAAAAAAAAAAAAAAAAAAAAAAAAAAAAAAAAAAAACCCCTTAAACTGCGATTATTTTTTAGTCAATTTTTCTCAATGAAATTGTAAAACTATTTTTCGTTGTGTTGCTAAAATAACTGAAAATTAATTTTATAAATAAATGGTACCAATTTTTGAGATAATCTATTTTCTTTTCAGTAACACTTTTGAAACTAACAAGGAGAGGGCCAACCTTGTTAATCACAGATTTTCATTATTTTAATATAAGTTGTAGGGTAGAGACCGCTTAGTGTCAGGTTGAACGGATTTTGGAACAGATGTCATATGTTCCCCCCGGCCGCCATCTTGGAATTCTTGGCGTGAAAACCTCTTTTCCGCCAGGTAGTAAATGTCGCCAAGCACCGGTTTATACGCATGCTTTGGGTTAACGAAAATAAAATGTAAATAATAAACAAAATTCGCTAAACTGGCAATCAGTAATCCTTGTATGAGCGCTTCGCGCACATTTACCGATAAAAAACACCGCCGAATTCAGCATTTCTCGCGGGATAGCATTCTCAAAATTCAGCAGTTCTCGTTTTGTAGCAATCTCAAAACGTAAAAAACTCTTAAAGCAGCAAAATATACATAAAAAACGAAACTTCCTAAAGTGGCAATCAGTAATAGTCGCATGAGCGCTTCGCGCTCATTTACCGAAAAAAAAAACATCGTCGAATTCAGCAGTTTTCGCGGTATAGCATTCTCAAAATTCAGCAGTTCTCGTTTTGTAGCAATCTCAAAATGTAAAAAAACTCTTAAAGCAACAAAATATACATAAAATTATCAGCATACCTTAACAGACATCTGATTTCTTGAAGCCCCCAGCACAAAATACCTCTCATAACACCGCCGTCATTTTCCAAAATAGGCTTAATACGCATTGACACGCTATAAAGAAACCTCCCTTTCTTGTCAAAATTTCCTCATATTTCTTAATTACTTCAGGAAGAGCGCTTAAACGGACTACAGAAACTATAGTCAATGAAATACATCCAATAAATTTTACAGAAAAAGAAAACGATAGAACACGATACACGATATCAAAATACATGCACAAAATTATAAGCTTCTCAGGGGTTGCCAGAAAAAGACACGTTACACGGGGTTTCCATATCGAGTTTGTCATATCCGTAAACACCGCCAACACGCCAACAAAAAATCGCCAAACAATTCAAAACAACAACGGCTGAGGGAAGATACGGCATTTATGCCCGGATTTTATCCAACGCTCCTTAGTTCTTGAGAAACCGGGGGGGGGGGGGTCTAATAATAGTACACAACTTAAATACTCACTTTGCAACCGCAATGATAGGTTGGTCGTAGCTCAGTTGGCACGGCGTTCGCTGGCTGATCTGTGGGCTCGGGTTCGGTACCCGAACGCGCTACGTTTGTTTTTCTCATTTTTTTTTTTGTTTTATAAATATACTTGTAATTATAATTTAATAATTTCAATTACAAATTTTAATATCCTACATTAATTATAATGTTAACAAACTTAAATTTATCATTTTTTTATTTTTAAACTATTATTTCTCATCCTTTAAAGAGGTTTAAAAAGAAATTGGAACTATTATTGAATGATAAAATTCCAAAATCGAGACAAAATCTGTTGTGGTGCCATCTAGTTATGATAAATTAAAACAATATTCAAATAAAGTTAAAATAAAAGCAGAAAGAAGATAAAGGTGAAAGCAAAATAATTGAAAGCGCAAGCATACGTATTACAAATTTAAAAATCTTTAATATGCAAAAAATCGGTTGTAATTTAATTCTGATGCTAATTTTTAATATAATTATGCTTGTTACTTTAAAGACAAAATAATAGTATTATCGCATTGACTTCCTTTGTTAAAGCAATGCGTAAATGATGTTTCTTTAAAATTACGAATTGACACAATTGCTCAATATCATTACATCGATAAAGAATATATGAAATACATTTTAAAAGTGATATTTTAAAAATTAACAGTTTTATGATGTTTTATACAACTTTTTAGTTAAAAGTAAAAAATTAAATAGGTTAAAATTATAATTTATATACAATATTACAAATGTTAATTGACAATGAGATTATTAATTACACTTACAAGTATATTTATAAAACAAAAAATGAGAAAAACAAATGTACCGCGTTCAGGTATCAAACCCGGGCCCGCGGATCAGCCGGCAACCGCCATACCAACTGAACTACGACCAACCTACCATTGCGGTTGCAAAGTAAGTATTTAAGTTGTGTACTATTATTAGACCCCCCGGTTTGTCAAGAACTAAGGAGCGTTGGATAAAATCCGTTGAACTAACACTAAGTGGTCTCCACCCTACAATATATATTAAAATAATCAACATCTGTAATTAACAAGGTTGGCCCTCTCCTTGTAAGTTAAATAACAAGGATGCTGCAATAATATTTAGCTTTCTTAAAATGATATTTTTTATACACGAAAAATCACTTACCATACGTAAGAGTAAGAGGTTTTGATAGAAAGATACATGTTTTTGATGTTTGTTGGCCGAATTTATTTATTATTGCAACCAAATTTCGTTTGTCAATGTCTATTTTTTTTTTATAAAAATAGCTACATGTTGACGTTATAAATAAATATATATATGTATTGCAATTTTTTACATTTACCTTTCTTTTTTAATAATATTCTTTAAACTAATTTATCCGTCAACACTCTTTACAGACATGTATTTATTTACTACTAGCTAAATTAAAATATTTTATTAATAAATTTTCATAAGAACCTGACATGAAACTACTCCATTTATGTATTTATTTAATATTTTTTTAAAAAACCAATATCGATTTTATGAAGAGACAGAAAGATAGAAAGTGAGAGATAGCGAGAGAGATAAATATATGAAACTACAAAACAGGAATTCTGCTTTTTCAGAATTTAGTGTTGTCCCCGATGAAAAAAAGTGTGGAACAGATGCTGTATATTCCGGCGCCGCCATTTTGGATTTCTACTTGCCGTGGAAACCCCTTTTCCGCCAAGTAGTAAATGTCGCGAAGGAGAGATTTATGTGCATGTTAGGCTTAATGAAAATAAAATGTTAATAATTAAATACAAACAGTGGGGTTGCCTTATCGATAAAGATCGCCAAGAAATCCAATATGGCGGCCGCGGAAATATACAGCATCTAAGCAAAAAATATATGTATATATAAATAGTACAAAATTTATTTCAATTTTAAGACTTTAAAGCACACACTTTTATTTTATGTAAAATGACGTCATTCGCATTCGCTTAAGAATTCGACATTTACGATCCACTCTTAAACATCTACAGTAAAGCATGCATAGGATGCCACTATCGCAAAATAATACACAAATGCAGCAAAAATATGCCGTCATTAAAGGAACTCGACAAAAAAAGGCTATCTAACGATTCATAGGCCTTCATTTGCTTGTAACATTAACTTAAAATTAAATATAGTTTATAATAGCTCCATGTTTTAACAGAAGTTATTCGTTTATATTTTTTCAAAATAGAACGTATTTTAATTACATTTTCTATCGGTTGTTATGAGAAAATGGCACCAAAAAGATATAATTGCAATTTTTCAACTATTTTCTCTTTACTTTCCACATAAATGGAGTACTTGAATTGCCAAAATTAAACAAACGGCGCTAAAAACTACCAAAAATTAATATTTAAAAAATAAATGGAAATATAGTCCAGGGGAAATGTACATTTTACCTTGCAAAAAATCGGGTCGAAGATTTTTTTTCTGACTTGTTTATAATGATGCCAACATGGAAAAACCAAGTTTTCCAACAAAATTTCTTAAGGCTAAATTTTCTGTGGCCAAAAAACAACAACATTTTGGGACTGTTTTTGATTTTTTTTTAAATATCTCGATACCTGTTGCCGTTGCATGATTTTTGTGAATTACAATATTAAAGAGGACAAAATTCTCTACAACGTTCATATTTACAACTTTTTTATACACTCAACATCAAGCGCAATACGCCGTTTCAAAAATAAGAATTTTTTCAATTTTCTTAAAAACCGTGAAAACGTAGTTCTCCACCCGGTTATTCACATGTTTCCCACGGATTTAATCACGTATGTCAAATTCTAAAAATAGGTAGCAGTAAATTAAATATTATTTGCACACCCACGTCTTTATTTTCATCACAACCTACATTTTATATTCAATAAAATTATATAATTTTAAAAATAGGATAGTGTGTAGATGAATAAAACAATTTTCGTATCGACAGTAATTTTAAGTGTGTATAATGTTAATTTCAAAGCATTGTTTAAAAGAATACTTTAGTATTTAATAACTTATTGGTACTATAGTTTCAATTAAGAAAGAATTTTTTTTTTAATTTTAATAATTTTGTAATTGTAATAATTTTTATAATGCATGCATATTTTTCCAGGAAACAATGAGATAGATATGAAAATTTGCGAAAAACATACTTTATCCCACATATTACACACTTAACATACAATGCTATATTTTATTTATCAATTATTGATAACATATATTTTAATGCTTTATTTTTTAAAGATAGTAAACATTAGATTATACTTCCATATAAAATGGGGGAGGGGAGGCACTCAGAAAATAAATATATTTTATGTAAGAAATGCTTTTACCTTATAAAATAGCTACAATAAAAATGACAACAGAATATTTCACTAACTGATGTTATCTGGGAGCACGGCACTGCGTCCGCCAAGTTCGCACAAGCCGTAAGCTACCTTTTCCTGAACCATTTCGGCATACTTTTCACCCCCTCATAACATCGTTTTAGGGAGAGATGTAGAAATTTTTCTTTTATACACATGTTCGTATGGTCAAACTGAACTAAGGTTCCACGATTTCATGTCTCTATATTTAGTAGTTTTCGAAATATTAAATTCCGAAAAAGCGCTTTTTTGTCACTGACTCACTTCGCATCATCAAATAACTAAGGTACTTCTAAAAGTCGTAGAATAATGAAATTTCACAAATAAATCGGGTTTGTAGCACAATTAACCAGAAAAATCTGAAAACACAGAATTTCCGCCTCTAAACCCTTAAAACAGGGGGTGTCCATTTGGCCGTAAACAGTTCCTTCACATTCAATTGCGCCAATGTTGGTCGCCAATACACGATTACAGAGTTTTGAAGGGGTCACGTAATTTCAAGCAGAATAAAACTTTATACATATGCTTTTCCAAAGATGTTTGTTAAATAGAAAAAAATGAATATACCTAAATATTTTAATCAGTATAGGTTATGATATATTTACGATATTAAAACAATAAAACATTTAACAAAATATAACCGCAATTCGGTATGTTTCCGATATAGTAACCTTGGCGAAATACAGAAAATAGCCTTGACGAGAAAAGAAATTTGATAACGTATTTTCTGGCAACCTATTTACTGTGTCATATACACAAGCAATTTTTCCCATGTGTATATAATTTATTTAATGTAAGGAACCCGTTTATTTATTTTTATATATCAACATAAATAATTTATATATAAAAAATAATATTTTATACATGTATAAATAAAATGTTTATATGTATATAAATACATAATATAAATAACATAAAAGTTCATGAGGTTTGTTTTCATAGTTGTTTATATCATTTGGCAGCATATCTCAGTTTCTGAAGTCCGAATTGCGCCAAGATTTAAAAAAAGTGCCAAGGTCCCTATAGTGGAAAAATATCCTAATTCCATATGAAAGTTTTTAAAAATCTCCTTTTAATTAAATGAAATGTGTAACTAATAAACTGTCTTTAACGATGTGCGACAGATGCGGAGTCCGAAGCCCGCTGCTAATGTTATTATATTGTATTATTAGCCAACTTATTGTTAATTTATTGTTAATTTTAAATCTGTAAAAGAAAGATTATAGTTATAGATAAGATATGTTGGTCGCCAAAACCAGATTACAGAAAATTAGCCTGAGTTATAAAGGTGTTACATGAGTTCAAGCTGAATGAATTTTTATATGCTTTTACAAAAATCTTAATAAGGCAAATCTTTCAGTTTATCTGTCCATCTTTTACTTCCTTATTAAAACAAATTTTATTAAAGACCGGGAGGCGTCTGCACAGATCATCACCTCATCGAATTGACGGCTGAAATTTTAGGATTAGTTAAATATCGATTAGCGTATTGAAATGTAACTGGTCTGCCAAGTCATATCTTTATGGAAACACGGACCCGATTTTACGGGTTAATTGGTGGATTTTCCATTGTGTTTTCCTGCACCCATTCCTCCATATTTCCAAACTTTTGGATGCAGGAAAATACAATAGAATACCTATCAGTTAACCACTAAAATTAGGTCTTCAGATGGTTTCTACCAAGATATGACTTAACAGACCAGTTGCATTTAAATATTCTAATCTAGTTTTAACTAATCTTAAAATTTCAGCTGTAAACTTGATGAGGAGATGGTGTGTGCAGACGCCTCCCGGTCTATTATAAATGTCGGAATTCTAATCTCAATAGCACTCTGGTCAATCTGGCAATTATCCCTACTATTTATGGAACACTATTCCTTTAAGTGCGTTTTAGTGGTGTTAATGTACTTATGCATATGCATCATACATATTATACATATGCACATAATACGTTATACATTTGCATCATATATATTATAGGTATGTGTATAATACATAATACATATGCATCATTATGACGTCAGAATAAACAAAAAAAAATTTTGTCGCCAAATTTGAGAATTGACATGATATATTACCAAATTCGGCGAAACTTTGCTAAATGTCCTCAAGCTTGGCGAATATTTGGCGCTAGTGGCTATTTTTCAATGAGTTAATAATGCGAGCCATCTATTTTTATTTTTCCGCATATCATCTGAATAGTTAAATGATATAACGTACTAATATTTCCAAAGTGCAAATAGTTTCGTCACCGCCCAAAACCTCTGCTATTGTTATTATATTGTACTGTTATTATAACTTACTGTGACTATGTTGTTAATCTTTACACCGCTAAAACTTCTGTATTATATAAAGATAATTTGCGGAAACTATTAAAGCATTGAAACTGCCAGTTCTCCTTATGATTATTTTAATTCTATAATATGTAACCTGTTAATCGATATGTACGTTAGAATGAATCATCTATAATCCGGTTCCTCGCATTTTAGTTTTCAGGTTTCGAATAAAATTGGCTAAAATCTTAAAACCATGGCACATTGACTAATTCTTCAACACGATCAGATGAGAAAAATGATAGAATTTCAAATGGGTCATGGCAGTGATCCGGTAGACCTTCTATTCTTCCGTAATCGTGTCTATTGAAAAGGTTAACGTGAAACAAAAAGATATTAGCATCAATATGGTTTAATGCAAATGCAGATATTGTCAAAGGATTTCATAAGAACCATTTCACTTGTACCCAGTCGTATCAGTTAAAATACAACAATTGGTAGTGAGCCCAATTAGAAAAGATTACTTAATAGGATTAAATATTTCCGCATTAGAGAACGAATCGTAACTGCTAAGGAAACATGCATAAGTGAGTTAAGAGATATTTGTCACGAAAGATGGAATACATAACAACACAAAATATATGATGTGTTTCCATGATCGTAAAGAGTTTTTGATTTCTCTATCAAAAGCTTCCGATTTGGCGAAAGAATGGGCAAGTAAATTAAATTATGAATAACAGTAACATGATGCAACGTTTAACATGGAATTAATACGGTAAATACTGCTTGCTAGAGGCGGCTAGTACTTTAATGTAAAAAGAGATAAAGTATAAATTTGTAAAGCTCAATAAAATAAATTTAGGTATTTTTATATTAGCCGGGCGAAAGTGGCAAATCGCCAAATACTATTCCCAACTCCCATTGTTCATATTGCATTCATTTCATTTAAAGATATATACTTTTCAGTCATCTCATTTAAAATAGACGCATTTCCCTCATTTTATTTAATAGAATATTTAACATAGAAATAAATAAATAAATAAATAAGAAATAATAACATAAACCAAAATATTTTATTTGAAAATCAAAGCATTGTTTCTAATTTACACATGTAAAAAATGAAAACTGCTATTGGCGAAATAAAAAAGTCTAATGAGGAGATTTGCTCCGGGGTAACATAAAAGTACCGAAATTTAAGTTTTTTCATATTAATATAGTTTGGAATAACAAACTTGAAAAAACTTACAAAAAGTAGTGATATCCCAACAAAAAGTTTTCGGTAAAAAAAAAAGCGCCAATTTCTCCTTAATCTTTCGGCCAGAAAAAGTAGTGATATCTGAAGTTCGAACAAGTTAAAAGCCAAACATCCCAAATCTTTCATTGAAAATGGCTTCCTGCGACTTGGCCGTAAATGCCTTCGAGAGAGTTTTTCAAATTTTAAAATATGTACAAATGAGCTACATGCCAACTACATTTTTTGATTATTTTAGGCATTTTGTGGCACAGAGTACAGAAAAAAATACACATTTGAAAAAAGCATTTAAACAACTTCACTCTATTTAAATGCTTAGAAGTTAAAAATAACAAAATACTTGTATTCAGGAGATAATATCCCTAATTGCTAAAACATAATTAGTATCATCTTTTAACAGTTTATAAATCGAATACCTCATAATGTATGCAAACAAACTATAATAAATGTTCAAACGAAAAAATTCTCTTTCGTCAATACACAAGATTTCAATATTATACAATAAAATATCATGTAACATATTGTGAGATTTGAAGTAAGTAAATTTTGTTTTATTTCTTGGGTTTTACGTTAATGACTTTAGCTTTAGACCGTACAAAATGGCAATTAAACCACAAGTGGACTAAATGATCTGTAATCGAAACTAATGTTTGTTGAACCTGAATGGTAGTTATCAGAAATCTTTTACTTATGTCTTTATGTGAATTTGCCTCTTTGCATTCTAATATTACTTTTAATATTTAAATAATTCATAAATGCGTAATTTCCAATCATTAATTTTGAAATGTTGTAGAAGGCATTAACGGCCAAGTCGCAGGAAGCCATTTTCAATGAAAGATTTGGGATGTTTGGCTTTTAACTTGTGCGAACTTCAGATATCACTACTTTTTCTGGCCGAAAGATTAAGGAGAACTTGGCGCTTTTTTTTTACCGAAAACTTTTTGTTGGGATATATTTATCTCCTGTAAAATTTAAAAATTTTTGTCAATAACATATTTGAGATCACTATAAAAATATTTAAAAGATTAGTTTTATTAAATACTGTCAGTTTTTTCCTACTTATATCAATAAATAGAACAAGATATTATATCACTTTAGCATGCAAAAATATATAAAACTTTAAGATTATCTATTAATTGCTTTAACCTTCCGTCTACCAGACGGGTCCATTGGACCCGACAGCAATATTTAATGTAAATTTTTCTCATGAAAAATAGCATTCAAAGTTTCGCGATTACATGACTTTTCCTGCAATTGTCTCCTCTATGTATATGCAATTGCGATTAAAATTTTGTTCGAAATTTTTTACCTATTTTTAATTTGTTTCATTGTTTACCACGCGGGTCCATTGGACCCAACATTAAAACAAACGTAATATACTGTTGCTTTCTTTTTCTAGGGTTGCCATAAATCATGAGGAGGAACAGGGTTACTATAATTGGCTGTTTATCGCCCATTTGGCGATGGATTTTTAGCGCCAATCTCGCCAAATTTGGCGACTTTATAATGAAGTTTTGAGAACATTCTAGACTGATCTAGTAAACTTCGTGCTCTATATATAAAAGGTTACTTCTGGTTCAGAGAGTCATTTATCAACAGACACAGTTAGTGAGCGAATGGTGTCTATTGATGTTTTTGAGTCTTTTCATTGAAAATAGGACTTGATATTTGAAGACAAGTAATAAGTGTAGTTTGTACGTGCTTTGTTATTTTACAAATATTCATCATTTTCTTATTTCCTAACTTATTTTTTGTTAAAAACTGAATTGAAGATGAACAGAAAAAAGTATTGACTCAAGAGGAAATTCAAAAAATTATGGAAAATCCGGACGATATAGAATTCGACACCGATGATGAAAATCTGTCGTCTGATGAAGGTGAAGTAGATTATGTTGAAATACATAATGAAATTTCTGATTCCTACTCAGAATCTGATAATGATTCCAATGAAGTAAATGTAGCAACCACAAGTACTTCAAATTCTACTTTTGTTTCCAAAAATAATTCACAGATCTGGTATAAGAATGAAGTTGCCAGACCACAAGGAAGACGTACTGAAATCAATATTTTACGTGAAAAATCTGGACCTTCAAGATTTGCAAATCGTGAAGTGGATTCCATATCATCCTCATTTCTTATCTATTTCCGAAAAAGACTTTTGGAAATTATAGTAAAAGGGACAAACGCGGAAGGCAATAGAGTATTCGATAAAGAGTGGAAACCTATAGATATTATAGAACTTAAAAAATTCATCGGACTTTTATTACTTATTGGAGTATATAAATCGAAAAATGAAACAGTTAGCGAACTTTGGAGCATAAATAATGGAAGACAAATATTTCGGGACATTATGAGTCGCAATAGATTCACAAGTATATTACGTGTCATAAGATTTGATGATGCTGCTGAGAGGCGTAAAAGAAGATCAACTGATAAATTAGAGCCAATAAGAGAATGCTTTGAATTGTGGAACAGCTATTTACAAGACCCTTATATTCCTAATTGGTCTATGACTGTCGATGAGCAATTAGTTTCTTTTCGTGGAAAATGTCCTTTCCGTCAGTATATGCCATCTAAACCTGGAAAGTATGGATTGAAGTTCTGGGTTATTTGTGACAGCGTAACATCGTATGCTTGGAAACTGGAACTATATACAGGCAAAAATGAAGTAAGAGAATCTCATCAGGGAGAAAATGTAGTTAAAAGATTGACGAAGGAAATTGAAAATTCTGGTCGTAATATTACATGTGATAACTTTTTTACGTCATATGCATTAGCAACACATCTTACTTCAAAAAAATTATCTCTTATTGGAACAATTCGAAAAAATAAACCTGAATTACCCGCTGTGTTCACAAATCCAAAAAATAGTTCTGCATATTCTACTTTATTTGGGTTTCAAGAGAAGGCGACCATCATCTCTTACTGTCCCAGAAAAGGTAGAATTGTTACTTTGCTAAGCACAATGCATAACACTTATGATATTGACAACAGCTTAGAAAAAAAGCCACAAATAATCCTAGATTATAATAAAACCAAAGGCGGAGTAGATACGATGGACAAAATGGTAAGAGCATATAGTGTGAAACGCATGACACGTCGGTGGCCTTTGATTGTATTTTATAATATGATCGATATAAGTGCGATGAATGCATACATAATATGGTTGTCACTGAATGCTGAATGTGATCCGAAAATGAAAAAAAGGCGGAATTTCATTATTCAACTTGCAGAAGAATTAGTAGGTGAAGGAGGTATCGCCGTCTCAACATCTACTTCAGAACAACTTTACGCAAATAGTTTTGAACCGCCACGAAAAAAATCAAGATGTCATATTTGTCCCTCTAAAAAAGATCGAAAAACACGAACATTATGCAAGAAGTGTACGAAAAATGTTTGCGGAGAACATTCCATCGTTATTTGTACTTCATGTACAGAATAATTTTATTATGATGAAAAACGTTTTGTAGTCATTATAATATACTATATATATTACTTTCTTACTGTGTGTGTTACTTTCTTACTCTATTACTATATATATCACTTTTATATATTGTATAAGGTGCATTAATAACAAATATATTCATTGTAGATAAATGGGTGTTTTGTATATTTTGAAATCCTATATATTTTACATATGGGTCCAATGGACCCGAATGGTAGTTCTTGCATATACTTTTTTTTGGTAGTCTGAAGGTTAAAGCTTAAACAGCTATTACGTACTCATACTTCGCAATCTTTAGCACTAATATGACACCCCTGGTCCGAAATGTATTCTCCCAAGGCCATCGGTCACTCCCTAGCAATTATTTTTCGACTGTCCACCACCGTGCCCCCTTCCGCGTTCTCTGCATCGAGTGTGTATGTAAGTTGAAAAAATAGCCATATATATACATACATACATCAGTGCCGAAACTAACCTTTCTTGCACCAGGGACAAACATGCATTTTGGCGTCCCCGCCCTCACAAACCTCCGCAAAAGAAATTTACAAAAAGAGTTTTACTAATTTCTAATAGCCGAATTATTTTAAAATTTAAATGTAATCATGAAATACGTAATGCTGAACTGCGTAACCAGCTTTGTCTAATATTGATTCATTAAAACCTTTAAAAGGGAACCCAAAATATTCCGCTTTATACAGGTTTCCCTCTCAGCAGTTGCAATTGCTAGTATTCTTTCTGTACTTTTTAGCTCACAGGCTGTCAAAGCCTGAGAGCTAATGTGCCCGCCCGTCCTGTATGTATGTATGTACGTATGTATGTATGTATGTATGTATGTATGTACGTAACGCGATAACTCTTGATAGAAACATCCGATTTGCTTCAAAATTTTTTTCTAGGTTCATTGTGATAAGGCGCTTCCCTGATTAGTTTTGGGAGTTCATTGGTTAAGGATAAAGGGGGGGGAAACGGGGTTAGTCCAACCCCTTAATTCAGATAAATGGGTTTTTCATGCAGAATCATTCGATTTGCTCCGAATTTGGTATACCGGTTTATTATGTTAAGGAACTTCCCTGATTAGTTTTTGGTATTCATTGGTTAAGGATAAAGGGGAAAAAGGGGGTTAGTCCACCCCCTTAATTCAGATAAATGGGTTTTTCTTCCAGAATCATTCGATTTGCTCCGAATTTGGTATACCGGTTTATTATGTTAAGGAACTTCCCTGATTAGTTTTGGTGGTTCATTGGTTAAGGATAAAGGGGGAAAAGGGGGGTTAGTCCACCCCGTTAATTCAGATAAATGGGTTTTTCATGAAGAATCATTCGATTTGCTCCGAATTTGGTATACCGGTTTATTGTGTTAAGGAACTTCCCTGATTAATTTTGGGGGTTCATTGGTTAAGGATAAAGGGGGAAGGGGGCTAGTCCACCCCCCTTAAATTATATAAACGGGTTTTTCATGCAGAATTATTCGCTTTGCTCCAAATTTGGTATACCGGTTTATTATGTTAAGGAGCTTCCCTGATTCGTTTTGGGGATTCATTGGTCAAGGATAAAATGGCTAGTCCACCCCCTTAATTTAGATAAATGGTTTTTTGCAGGATTATTCTATTTGCTCCAAATTTGGTATACCGGTTTATTATGATAAGGAGCTTCCCTGATTAGATTTGGAGGTTCACTGGTTAAGTATAAAGGGGGAAACGGGGGCTAATTCCCGTTCACTTATTTTTTTGAGGGGCATTATTCTTTAAAATAAGAGTATAATATACAATTAGTGTGAATAGCCTGTGAGCTCAATGCCTTCAGTTTAGCTGGGCACTTTTCTTTTTTATTTCATTTAAGACAGGATTCCGTTATCCTAATTTAATGCATTTGTTTCAAATTTTCTTTTGGATTAACATGTAATTTTTTCATTTAAAACAGGGTTCTGATATCCAGTTTTAATACATTTGGTTCAATTTGCATTGTGGATTTTCCGGCTGCGAGACAATTTTAGCCAAATTTCATACTATATATTTTTTGGTATCAAACGACAAAAAAATCTTTTTTTGGCGCCCCTTCGCCTTCCTCTCTGGCGCCCGAGGCACATGCTCCCTCTGTCCCCTCTAGTTTCGGCCGTGATATATATATATATATATATATATGAAATTTGGATAAAAAAAGTCTGGCAGCCGGAAAACTGACCAAAAATAAAAAATAATAAAAACTGTAATCAAAATAGAAAAAGTAAACACTAATACGGTTGGAATTCAACGTCAGCACTTCTAAGACCCTCAAAAAAAAAAAAAAAAAAAAAAAAAAAAAAAAAAAAAAAAAAAAAAAAAAAAAAAAAATTAAACTATTAAATTGCAAACGAGAAATTGTAAAAGGAACGCTTCCATAGGTTTAACCTATGGAATTCCAGTTTCTTCCCGTGAGTAGTGAAGTCTCACGCGAAAACATTTGCACGCTAATGTTAAACCTATAAAAGTGTTCTTTTCAGAATTCTTGCTTGAATTTTAATATTTATTTATTTTTTCATATGATACCGAGGTCGATATCTAACGATGTCTTTGTATGACTAATTTAGTCTCATAATTCATATAACTATGACATTAAACCCCTCAATACTACAACTATCGTAAAATTTTTGAAAATAAAATCTTCATATACGAAATCCGGTCCTTAAAGAAAAAATTATATATTTTTAAGAGAAAGAATATGACCAGTTATACCTCCTAAGATGGAAACCTGTTTAAAGCGGTATATATTTCGGTTCGGTTTTCAAGGTTTTAATGAATCCATATTTGAAAAATCTGATCACGTATTTAATGATTACACACTTAAAATTTTCAAAATCTGGCTGTTAGAGATGCGATTTATTAAAATAATTAACGAGGGGTGGGGCAAAATTATCCCCCCTCCCCGAAAGGCTAGTTTTGGCCCTCAAACACATAATTTACTGGTACCAATATATAGAAGTTGACATACATGTTAAATCCGTGGGAAACATATGAATAATCGGGGGAGAACTACGTTTTTCACGGTTTTTAAGAAAATTGAAAAAATTGCCTTACTTTTGAAATGGCGTACTGCACTTGCTATTGGGTGTATAAAAAAATTGTAGGTATGAAAGTTGTAGAGACTTTTGTCCCCTTTAATATTGTAATTGACAAAAATTATGCTACTGCAACGGCTGTTGAGATATTTAAAAAAAATCGAAAAAAGTCCCAAAAATTTGTTGTTTTTCGGCCACAGAAAATTTCGCCTTAAGAAATTTTGTTGGAAAACTTGGTTTTTCCATGTTGGCATCATTATAAACAATTCTGGAAAAAAAAATCTTCTACCCGATTTTTTGTAAGGTAACCCCTCTTTTTTTGTACATTTCCCCTGGACTAATACAGTTTTGAAACAAATTGCATTTAAAAGTGCTTTTTTTTTTCAATACAACGGTATAAAATTTTAAAATGTGCGATGCTTAGAAATTTAAAAAATTGCTATAGAGTATTTAATCGTACTACTTTTTTTTTACGGCTGGCTTCTGTAAGATAACGTTATTTTTTGGAGACGCCACAAAAAAAGCTGAGAGAAAGAAATAGCATACCTTACCGGGGGCTAAAAAGTACCAAAACAACTTCTTTCACAGGTTTAATACACAATATTTCTACTATTATGGCAGAAAAAGTGCAACTTTCTATATATGGCTAGTTCCGTGTGTTTTTGTAGTGTAAGTCATATAGCTTATAACCGCTATGCCTGTTGTTCACCGTCAGTATGCTTTGCCTTATTTAATTAATGCGACACCTCTCATAAAATAAGTCACATTTTTGCGTTCTGAAATACTGGTAGCGAAAATCATAGCATGTGACTTACACTACAAGTACTCATGCAAATGGCTATATCACTTATCTAAACATTTTCGGTTAATAATAGTAATTCGATTTTTTTAAGCTAAATTCAAATACAAATAATTTTCCCGATTCTTAATATAGCAGATGTTTTTGACTTTAAACCTAAAAAAATAAAAATTATTTTCTAATCGATACCGGGTAAGCCAAAAGTTCATTAAAACTTTAAAAATCATAAAAAAGGAAGA
Organism: Maratus speciosus; assembly: GCA_963932465.1. NCBI lineage: Eukaryota > Metazoa > Arthropoda > Arachnida > Araneae > Salticidae > Maratus > Maratus speciosus. The sequence goes on from OZ010792.1 coordinate 52,825,915, forward strand.
AATTATGATAAAGGAGTGCGGTTTGTAAGGAAAGGCTGACAAGGTAGTCGGAGTTTTTAGCAGAAAAAAAAATAGTTAAAAAATCACATGTAGAGGACGCTGACGACCCGAAACACAATGAACAGGTTCTACGACGCAACCTGGTTGGGTCGTAGAATGTTCTGGAGGTCATATTGAAAATTTGTTATTGGGAAAACAAATGAATGGAGCGTATTGTTGTCCTGTTCATTGTGTTTCCGGTTGTCAACGCCCTCTGCATGTGATTTTTTTTTTTTTTTTTTTTTTTTTTTTTTGCTGCTAAAAAAATTCGACTACCTTGTGAGCTCTTTCTTGCAAACCGAACTTCTTTGTCATATATTTGTTTTTCCTTTTTTATGAGTTTTTAAAGTTTAAACGAACTTTTATCTCACCCGGTATATATATATGTGTGTGTGTGCGCGTATTATGTCAAAAATAAAAATATCACTACTTTTATCAACATGCGTGATCATGTATGCACAAATTTATAAATTTTGACGCAGCAATCTATGAAATAGAAATTAAAATAATATATTGTTTCTTTAGCATAATATTATTCTTTTTTATCCTAATCTTACAATTCCTTATTTGTTAATATTGCAAATATTCTAGTAATAATTTTAGTTTTCCGAAAAATTTATTATGTCTGGAATATGTTTGAGCGTTTTGTATCTTTTTCAAGTATACTATATTGGTTTGCATAGTGATAACACTGTGGCGAATAGAGCTCAGTGAAAATGTTTGATGTTAGAATAAATAAGTACATGATGTGAAATGCAAAGCATACTTACATTGTAATCCGAACGCAAAGCATTTTTTTTTTTTTTTTTTTTTTTTTTTTTTTTTTAACAAAAGAATGTTTTTCAGACATAATGTTTTCATGAAATATATGCCGTAGCATAAATACTTGTATTTTTCATGAGAGTATAATAAATTCCTCTTTAGACGATTTCAAAAAAAGAAGCTTCTATTTTTTTCGTTTATATACCAATTCCAGAAAATGTTTATATTTTAAAAAACAATTTTACTCTCTGTAATATATACAGGTGTGTTTTTATAAAAATATATTATACGTAACATTTAAAAAATATATCAATGAGTTTACATATATAAAATATCCTTACAATAACGTTTTCGTTCTTATTGGAACATACTCAGTTGATTGACTTCGCTTCTTTATTTATCTAGTTTCAAGATCAGTAGATTCCCTATTTTTCCATTTATCCTTTTCTCCTATTCCCTCTTCTAGCATTTTCATCCATTCTCAGTCAATAGATTTAAAATTTAGATCTTTTAATTTTAATTTTTAGATCATCAGTTTTAAAAGTATGAATTTCAATAGCTTCTCTTAATAGAGCATTATGTACAGGGTGTCCAGCGAATAACACCCTGATTTCAAAATTAAATATCTCGAAAACAAAGATCAATAGAATTATGCGGTAAACGGTTTGCTTATTAGCTAAGCTGAAAAAATGTTATACAAAAGTTTCAAATTTAGTTGCAAAAACAGATAACAGATGGCGCTGTAATCGCAATGCCTATAAATTGTGTTTTGAAGTCCAGAGCAATAGCGCCTCATTCCTAGATGGCTTCCTATGGAAGAACGAAAATTGGGAATGACCACTTTTTCATTGGGGTGATGTACAGAAGTGGAGACAACTGGTCACAGATTTATTGCATCAGCTTCAATTTTAGAGAAGTTCAATTAATAGAATTTTCAATAAAAAGTTTAGCAATCATCATATAAGAACTTATTAAAATATTTTATTTGGGTAATGTGCAGAAGCGGAGCCATGTGTTGACAAAATTGAGATTTGTTTCAAATTTTGTTATAAGCTACTTCGGTCCGGATACCAGTATCTCTGTGGTATGTCTTTTCTCTCCTAATTGGTAGATCGTGGAATCGAATCCAAGCAGAGGGGGATTTGAAAAAAATGGAAATCTTTACTTTTTAAAATTTATTTAAACTGTGAAAAAAGTTTGAATAAAAAAATTCAAAGTTTCTGGATTTAAAATTTAATTAAGCTAAAAGAAACCCCCTTTTTAAAAATCATTAAGTATTTATAATAATGATTCATAAATCTTTTTTTTTTTTTTTTTGATTTATTATTTTTAATTGTAGAGAATAGTTTGAATGAAAAAATACAAAGTTTCTATTTTTAAAAACTTAATTAAGTTAAAAAAATAATTTTAATTTTAAAAACTCGTTTTCATTTTTTTTATCATTGAGCACAGAAATATAGTGCAGCCTCTAGCGATAGGATCCGAAGTGTTGGAAAGGAATGCAGCCTCCAAAATACTTTTGCTTTGACGTTGATGATATCACTTATCATCAATTCCTTTTAAAAAAGAAAAAAATAAACGTATAATCTCTGTCTCTAAAACTTTGTTTACAAAGAAAAGAAATATATGTGTTGTATTAAAACCAAAGTATTATGCCGTGATTTAAAAATAAAGGAAAAGTGCAAAATTCCTTTTTTATTTATAATATTTCTGGTATAAACAATAATAACAAAATATTATGCCGTGATTTAAAAATATAAAAAGTAAATAAAACGTACAAAATTATTTTTCTATATATATGGATTTTGATTTAAATAATTATATGATATTAAAAGTTGAATTTAATAAAATATTTTAATAAGTTCTTATATAATGATTTCTAAACTTTTTTATTGAAAATTCTATTAACTGAAATTTTCTAAAATTAAACCTGATGCAATAATTCTGTGACCAAATGTTTCCACTTCTGCACATCACCCCAATGAAAAATTGGACTTTCCGAATATTCGTTCCATTCTAGGAATGAGACGATTGTGCTCTGGTCTTCAAAGCACATTTTAAAAGTATTGTGATTACAACGCCATCTGTTAACGGTTTTTGCAACTAAATTTTGAAACTTCTGTATAACATGTTTACAGCTTAGCTAATAAACAAACCGTTTACCGCATAATTCTATTGATCTTTGTTTTTGAGATATTTAATTTTGAAATTAGGGTCTTATTCGCTAGACACCCTGTATATTTTCATAATTGGCAATGTTTTCTCTATTTTTAAAGTTTCTATCTGTAGGGGATTATTACGTTATTTTTTGCTAAGACTGTAGTTCCTTTAATTAATTTGAGGTCCCTGATATGCTCTATATTCCTTTATTCTAGTCTCGTTTTAGTCATTCCTATGTAATTTACTTTCTCGTTTTTACTATTTAGGCGACTGATTTTATAAAACCTGCAGTTTGGTTTTTTTCAGAATTTTCTGTTTCATTTCTTTTTGCTTTGAATAGGGATGGATGGGGGAGGGGGAGGATTATTGGAACATGTTTAAACAGTTTCTCAAATTCTCTTTTAATTTTTAACCAGTTGAGAGCGGTGGGATCGCATAATTTTAAAAAGAATTCGCACCAGAAAGTTTTAATTAAATTTTAATTTGTTATGTTTGGTGGTATAAAGTAAGAACTTGCTTTTTCTTCTTTTGAGGTACTTTTTTTTCGAAAATTCCGGTATGAGTTTAACAATACAAAACATAATTGCTCGTTAAGGCTGTTCCATTCATATATGTAATAGGTGGTAGGAGTATATTAAAAAAAATTGTTCTGGTTGGATCCGATCTATTCCTTCTCTTGCTCTTTGAATAAGTTTATTTATAGTTTGCTTGGGGTGCCCTGCGTTTAAAAGTATGTTTTTAAATTCTTCTTTTAACGATTGTTCTGTTGAACAAACATATAAAGCTCTATTGATGAAGAAATTCAGTGATGTTAATCTGTACTGTCATGGATTGAAGCTTCAATTTTTGATTGTTACGTATGAATATAAGTCTGCAATGGCTGCAATTTTCTCAACAGCCACTGAAAGGATTTCAATGTACAAGTAATTTCTTATACTGCGATTCTCGTACTCTACGTTCAGTTTTAAGCTAAAAATAATCATCGTCTTTATTTTTTTTTTTAATTTTTGACAGAGGACAAGATACATATTTTAATGGATTATTGTCTACCGAGTTTCAAAAGTGAACTATGCTCAGTATTAAAGTACCTTTAAAATGTCATGACCAATGGAGTTTCATTGAGAGGTATTACGACATAAAATAGTGAAGCTATATTCATAGCTGATATAATATTAGTTGATTTCTCTACCACGTTTAACCATATTTGACCAATCAAGTATTGTCACGTTAATGTTGTTTACCTTAGTTTTGACAAAAGCTTAAAATCTAAGCGTGCACCCTGTGCATATGTCACCACGTTTTCATATATTATTTCAATTCACTAGAATCAGTGTAGAATAAATGAAAAGTGAATAGCGATAAAGTGTTTTCTTAACCCCTTAGAGACGAGAGTCTTTTACAGAATTTGTAATCTTTTATCACCGGTTTTTCAAAACAGAAATTTTTGCCTAATTAAATCGGGAAAATGATCTGATTAAATAAGGTAAAATTTACAATAGAAATTTACTGGTGAGAATAATCACGGATTCTGAGCCCATTACGCGGCACGTATACCGGTCGCTCGTCCCCAAGGGATTAAATAACAATTCAGTAAATAAGCAACATTATATACCAAGATGCCGTATTTACATTAGTAAATGCAGTAAATAAGTCCTGAAATGAAATGCAAAAATACATGCAAAAGAATCTGACCGTAAAGAATAATTTCAATTGGGATCTCTTCCAGAAGAAAAAAAAAACTATTTAATTTCGATTTCAAATCGAAATGAAAAAACTTAATGAAATCAGTTTCTCGTGTATTTTCTTAGACAAAGCTAAATTAATTTATTTAAATATATGTTACATAACATATATTGAATTATATTATTAAGATTTTTAGAGTTAAATTTAAATAAGTGAATTTAGTATTTTTACCACCTAAACAAAATATTCTACTTATTTGGTATTTCAATACAATCCAAATCTTTTAAACGGAAAACGTGTAGTTGGAAAAATACACTAACCGAAACGATAAATGAGAAAAAAATAATTAAATATAAAATAATGAAGAAAATGTAACGAAAATGAATTGAAAAAAGAAATTTTTTTAGCATGTGTATTAATGAATCAAATTGAAGAAAATAAAAGGAAAAATATTGATAATATAATTAATGTTTTTATAGAATTTATTAATATAGGCATTTAAAAGTACTTTGGGATGAAAACTTTTTTCGAATTGCCTGAAGAATTCCATTAATATGTATAAATAAGTTCTAATATCCCACCATATCATATATATGATCTAAGTTGACGATGTATTTCAATGTAACTTGTTAATATCTACATGAAAAACTGTTATTTTTAGTGCATTTCAAAATCAGAATGTAATTCTTGAATACAGTCGACCTTGTATTTCTTTTTAGGATCAGAGTCATTGTAAAATTTCGAATGACGGGGATAGTTTTTTCTTATAGCTTGTGAATTAATGTATCCCCTTTTGTGTACTCGTAATTGCGAGTTTCTTTCATTTTCCCTCTCCATAGTTACTTGTTTACATCTAAAGTTTGCTGATGGCAGCACATTTACTTATAATAAGTGAGCTTCTACTGTAAGCACATTACGAATTCGCCGCATGCAATAGTTCAAAGATTATGTTATGGTATATTAATGAAATTATAAACTTAAAAGAAATTATAGTCTTTTGGCTTACTAATGTTTTTATTTCAGATTTTAATCCATTCACAACGAGCGGTAATTACTCTTGACGTATAAGTTGAACAAAATCCACGAATTTGAAACAGCAATTTTAACACTTTGAAGGGCGGTGGTCGCAAGAAGTGACCACCTTATTTTAATTCCAAAACTGACAAACGGCAACAAGTTAATTTTAATAATATTTTGCTTTTATAATAATAATGTAGGTTTCTATTTTTTTGAAATATTCGTCTAAAATTTCTGGTGTCTGTCAATTATTTCTTCTTTTTACGAATAAAATTTTTCTGCCCCTGAAAGGGTTAAACAGACAATTCATTTTTTTTTTATCACAGATATTTTTCTCTGAAAATGGTATGAAAATAAACAATTAAATTTAAAAAAAAAAATCAAAAAACCCGACTGCGTAAAAAGCGAACTAATTAATTATTTCTCATCAATATGAAACATTTTTCTTTTCAATTCCTATTATTAGCGCACACTCTAGCTATATATATCTTGTTCAAATTTTCAATCGTTAATAAAATACTTATTATTCATCCACTCAAGCTCGAATATTTTTTTTTAACTTGTAGTGGATGACACTTGATGTTAATCCTGTTTTTTTTTTTTCAAATACTAATTCATTAATTAAATTAAATTAACTAATTTTCAATAATCGAGAAATCCCTCTTCTTGATCAAGGTATTTTAAGCGTCACTCAAGGGGAAAGAAGAATGGGAGAAAAAAAAATTCTCTTATTGACCTAAGAAGGTATTGACTTAATTTTATACATATATTTATATTACTTGTTTATGTTAATTACCTATTTTTTTTATTTACTTGTATTGATGACTTTTAAGTTGCGTTTAATTGTTAGTTCTTATCTATAAGTACTGTTTTGATGAAGTCTATAGATGTCTATGATGGTTAGAGTTGCAATAAAGCTAGGGATCCTACATACACAACTTCCAGGTTGTATAATATTTTAACGGAGCTTCTGACTGTAAAATAGTCAATGAAACATCGTCTTCATTTTGAAAGACCTATCCAATGATATGCCACTCAATACGGTGCGCAAATTTTTTTCGTCTCTACCGCCATTTTAAATTTTACGGCCGCCATTTTGAATTTATAAAAACAAAACCTAGCCTATAACCATCGGGCCGTTAAGACGAATTGATAGAGGCCTCATTCATTAAAACCCATCCAGCCGTTGGGATGTTTCGAGGGTATAAAGAAATTCACATACACAGATACACGTGAAACACATAACCCTTCTTTTCAGTAGGGTAAAAATAACAGAAGTGAATTGATGCTAGTTGTGAAATGGTAATATATATATGACATATAACTCTGTGTTCTTTTTTTATTATTAATATTGTTATTTTTCCTTAGAACTTGAAATTTGAAAGAAAAATATGCAGAATTTTATTAAATTAAAAATAAAAACAGAATGTAAACACTTACGCAATCATCTTAAGAATATATTAGAAAAAGAAAGCCATGTTTAGATAATAGTCCCTTGTTACGCGAAATCATACAATCGTTTTTTGTTAATCTTCCAGAAATATAAAAGAAACATCTGGAATATACCCAGTTTTCTCGTGAAATTGTTTACATTCTGAACTTGTTGACACACGCAATGGTCTGTTTCTTTTTTCCAACTATCATCACAGCTTAGTAGAAAAAATAGAGATGTGGAAAACATATTTCTGAAAGATTCTATATATTATGATATTAGAATAAATAAATCATGAAGTCACTAGATATTAGAGCAGCATAGAAAACTTTATATTGTGAAGTTTTCCAGACATCTTTTCATGGAGTTGGAGCTTTCGAACAAAATTTATTCTATTTTGTTTTGAAATAGTTAATACTATTGTTGCAGCATATACTCTTAACAAACAAGATTCAGATTATTTGCTTTTAATTTCGCTGAGATAGATATAAAATAATTATTTTAAAAATAATTTTAAGGATACATAATTTCTGAATTAAAATCGAATTCGGTTATAACAAATGAAAAGGGACTGCAATATTTGTTCCTTATAACTTATTTCTCCTAATAACAAAGCTTAATATTTAACATGCTCAGTTTCAAATTAGTTATTAAATTTTACAGAACTATTATCTATATTGTGATTTTTTTTCTGAATCAGCAGGATAAAATAATTACAGTAAAACCTCTCTAAAGCGACCACGTTCCGTTCCAATAAAAATTGGTCGCTCCGAGAGGTGGTCTCTTAATGGAGGTCATGTTTAAATATAGATTTTAATTGTTGAAAAAAAATGTAACAATTAACGTTACTAAAATTTATTTTTCACATTAGGAAAAAATATAAAAATTTAAGTAGTAAAACAAAAGTTAATTACATAAAGAGTGCAGAGTTTAAAAAATGAATACATTGACGTGTTTGCTTTGATCTTACGGTTTTATCTTTTATAACTTTTGTTTCCAAGTCCTTTCGAAGTTTATTAATAAATGCAATTTTTTTTTTTTTTTTGGACTGGAACAAATAATGAAGATTTCATTAATTTATCTACTTCTTTGAGAGTTTCCTGACAGAACAGGGCAGGAGAGTTTATTGACCGTCATTCTTAATTTGTCATAAGAGTTAAATTCATTGCCTAAAAAGGCACAAACGGGTTCAAACCCTTAATATTTACCGGAATAATAAAAAAAAAATCTAAACTCAGTTTAGAAGTTTGGTGATCAATGCGCGCTCCGGAATTATTTTTCTAATAAAGACTTCTTGAAGCGACCAGACTTGTTTAAAGTGAATATGGTGTCTGAATGTTATCAGTATTCATTAGTTATAGCTCAAAGGCATCATTTAAGTTAAGATCAAAAGTGGGGAATAATTGGTAGAATCGAGGAAGGTCAAAAACTAATGGAAGTCGCCCAAGATTTGAATATCCCTCAAAGTGTCACATCAAGAGTTTCTAGCCGCTTTTTAAGCACTGGATCCATAGATAGACAGCCTGGTCAAGGAAGACCAAGAGCAACAACTGCATCCAAGGACCGTTTTTTATTTTTGTGGCTCGAAGAAACCACGAAGCGACTACAAGAGATGTGGTTTGAGACATTCAGGCTGCTACAGGAACTCGAATTAGCCGACCTACTGCTGCACGAAGGCTTAACAAGGGTTGACTGTAAGCGATAAAACCAATAGTTTGTGTCTCTCTCACTCCAGCTTCCAAATGGGCCCGTTTAAACTGTTTCCCTCGTCAAGTTCAATGGAGGCAAGAAGACTAATCTCAAGTACTGTTTAGTGACGAGTCTAGATATAGTCTGAACACTGAATCTAGACGTGTTTTTATCTGAAGAGATGAAGGAAGACGCAACATGCCCTTCCGTTGTCTGTGAAATATCCCGTTCGAGCCCAGTCTTCTTGGCTCCATTGAGCATGACGACAGCAACGGTTTAAACGGGAACATTGGGAAGCTTGAGTGAGTGGGATACAAACTTTTGGTTTTCTCGCATACAATCCAGCCTCGTTAAGTCTGCGTGCAGCAGTAGAACGGCCAATTCGAGTTCTTGTGGCAGCCTGAAGGTCTGAAACCAAACTTCTTGTAGTCGCTTCGCGGTTTCTTCGAGCCGCAATGACAAAAAAAAAAAAAAAAAAAAAAAAAAAAAAAAAAAAAAAACGGTCTTCGGATGCAGTTGTTGCTCTTGGTCTCCGTTGACCAGGCTGTCTATCAACTGATCCAGTGGTTAAAAAGCGGCCTGAAGCTCTTGATATGACACTTTCAGGGATATTTAAAACTTGGACGATCTCCATTTGTTTTTTACCTTCCTTGATTCTACCAATTATTCGCCACTTTTGACCTTAACTGAAATGATGCCTTTGAGCCATAACTAATGAATACTGATCACACTCAGACACCCCATTCACTTTAAACAACACTACAGACCAAAATTCCAACATACGTCCATTGCGCACCACATTGTGAATCATCTAATTTGCATATTTCCCAAGCTAACGTATGCGCGGAAATGCAATTTTGAGTTCAATAGCATTTAATTAACAGAAATAATTGCAGCATTGGGCATTGGTTGCAACATTAACTTAGTGAGCATATTTTTCCTCATTATCCTTTAATTTTGATGACCGGTGTATATATACATATATACTTGGTGATCGGAAAATAGCTGGCCAAATTGTAAAAGGTGGTAGTGGGGACCAACATAACTATTTTTTGTCATAGAATGTGGGACCAGAAATGACGCGTATAAACGCCATCCATTGGCCCTTATACGTTGTCTTTCATTGTACCTTTCATAATTTTCTTCTACACCAGCGCCATTTCCGAACACGCATTCTATGACTATAAAATGCTTGTTTAGTTTCCCTCTACCACCCTTTAAAATTTGGCCAGTTATTTTCCGCCACCCTGTTTATATATCCCTTTAAGACCCGATGTATTTGTAAACAAAGCTAGTCATGCCTGTAGAAATTAAAACATGGATTGCAATCGCTATCTGTTGATAAAAAATTATACTTTAGTCTATCTGCAAACCAGAACTATCGTTCGATTAGAGTTTTTACTACAAACGACTCAGAAGCAAAGCCTTAAATGAATGTCTAACCCGCACGATCGTGCGGGTTGGGTCTTGAAGGGTTATACATACACCCTATTTATTTCATAAAAAACAAATAAAAGGAAAACTAAATATTATTTGCCTTGTTAAAAAGAAGTTAACACTTGATAAGTGTATTTAATTTTCTAAATACTTTTATTTATGAAATATAAAAAAAATGCAGAATTTTTGAAGTATTTATTGATGATTGAAACAAGATTAAAAAAATTCGACTTCCAACATTTTAATGTAGACAATTTAATGCTATTTATGTATGTCTTTCAAAAGTTTTTCGATATCAAGCAATATACATATATATTTACTGTGAAGTTAGCATACTTTTTCTGTGCTATTTACAAATATTAAGATATAAATTGACGTCGTATGCATTGCTAATAAATATTCCTCTACAAATACAGTTAATTGAAACGGTCCATGAATCCAATCTTAGTTCTACTTAAATGGAATGTTGAACTCCGTACACTAATTGTCTTAAGAACTATGTGCCATTTTGCATAAGTAGAATCTAGTATTGAAGAAAGCCTTTCTGTATTTAAGTCCTTTATGCTTTATGCGATGAAAGGAACAAGCATTAAGAATGTAAAAAGATCATTTAAATATGCCCTACGTTCCTAGGTAACCATAGATGCATGTATTTGAATATCAAAGATGTCTGAAACTTGATATCTAAAAGCTACTGATAGTTGTTTAATTTTAAATGTGTTAAGCGAGTTTGACATATATATATACACGACATGCAAAAGTTCAAATACGCACCCAGTAATAGACTTTTTAAATAAATTACTCTCTTAACAAATTAAGCTAGCTTTAAATTAAAAAAAATGATTTATAATAAGCCACAATAACAAAAATGAAAAATGAACACACAGTAATTAATCATCTTCTATTGACTGTTAAAATTTTTAGGGGTGTCTTTTAGATACCAATTGTAAAAGTTATTTACTTACATTGCATAAAGAATAACTTTTTCATGGGAGAGTAGTTATTTACTTACATTGCATAAAGAATAACTTTTTCATGGGAGAGTATATTCAGAGCAATTAATTTATTTTAATACAGTCGAACCCCGTAATATGCGAATCAGGGGACCTATCAGAATTCGCGTATTAACCGATGTTCGCAAATTTTCATCCAGTAGCCTATCTAATAATAATCTATGCGGATAGAACACACGTTTTTGACAATTTTTAACATTTTTAAGACAAAAAATGACATTTTAGTTGTTTTAGTCATTATGTGCTTATTAAGCAGGAACGTTCGAAAGCTGGGGATTATGTATGACACATAAATTTGAACAAAACGAACACAAAATTTCTGCTAAACATGTTATCTAAAACTAATATTATCAAAATTAAAATCCTTGTTAGTTATACAGAACAAATAGAGAGCAGTGTTGATAACACTGAAAAGTCTATATAAAAAAACAAAAGTTAAAATTTAATAAAGTCAATAATGACATAAAAATTTCTTTTTGGCAAGGTAAAATAGCTATCAGTTTTGGCCTATTTGACATACGTTCGCACCATCAGCATGAGGTTTTCAGCCATATTCAGGTGATAGAAAAGTCCAGGGCCCTTCGTCCAGTGGCGTTACATACTGTCTGAGAAAACTGAAAGCATCCATAACTTTGGAGAATTGGTATGGTGCCGGAGTCACATGTCCAGCATTTTCTTCCTCCTCATCCGGTTTGTCAGTCGTAGTTACATCGGCGATGATGTCATTCAGACTTCTGAGCTCGGAGGTGACTAGATCTTAGTCGATATTAATGAACATGTCTAAATCGACAAAATCTTCCCCTACAGTTTGTTGTGCGCCCAGCCAGTCTTCTTCGACGTTCGACATCAGGATGCAAGATTGGCTCTTTATAATTGATGTAATCATTACTTCTAAAACCCGCTTTTCAAAAACAATTTGCAATTGTCGTTGATGTGACACTCTCCTATGCTTCGATAAGCATGTGCATAGCATCGAAGACTGTTATAGGCCGACTCTCGTAGCAAGAATGGTTGCTGCCGCATTCTATTTGGTGAAGATATAGTCGTACTATTTACTGTCGCGCTGTTAATTATTCCTTGGCCCATTGGTTGAGTGACACTATTTGAATTTGGGGGTAGAAATTCTACTTGGACATTCTTCAAGCCTACGTTATCTTTTGGATGCGCAGGGCAATTGCCCACACTTGGCGCGATTTTTTTCCAATACGCCGGGCATAATAGGAACCCATATTGAAAAAAGGTTGTCCGTCATCCACACTCTGAGCTGATTTTCGTACAGGCAGGGAAGGTTATTTACATTTTTAAAGCATCGCGGGTTCGGTGATTTCTCTATAACCAACAGGTTTAAATTGTCTGATCCATCAGAGTTGGCACTGAGCAGAAAAGTAAGACGGTCTTTGCGTAGTTTACCCCCATGACATATTTCTCCTTTCATAGCCATTGTTTTCTTGTCTGTCATTTTGTAAAAATGCCTAAATTCTTCCACGTTATAAATATCGCGGCTTGAGTAGTTTTATACAAGCTGCGGAAGCACATTTGTTTTCCAACAATCGATGTTTTCTCATCTTCATTGCTGACAGCAGCTGACTTATCGTACACTTGCTTGAACTTTATTCCGTGGCAAGCTTTAAATCGATCCAGCCATCCATTTGAGGCATTGAAATCTAGCAATTCCATTTTTGTTGCGACTTCAAAAGCTTTTTCGTGGATTAGTAGGCCGCTTATTAGGATATTCGCAGAGCGCGCTTAAACAAATCGCTCTTGGATGGCCTTCTCCTCTCCGTGTCCTCAAACTTGGCTGTTTTTATTTTCTTGTTCTTTATTCCCCCAACAACAGCTTAGTTAACGACGCCCTATTCTTTTACAAAATGCTCAAAGTTGACTGCGGTATGCATTTTTCTTTAGCGAAAGCAGACTTATCAGACAGCCTGGTCATCGTACTGATTTATAATTTGTAAGTTCTCAGTGATGGGGAGAACAATTCTTTTAAAGCTGTTCTCAAATCCAAACGGGCAACTTTATGACATAAGTTTTAATTTATTTTTGTTCGGAAATGCATGAAACTAGCAGGTGTTATTGTTCAAAAACTATGTAATCAAACTGTGTTTTCCGTTTTTTTTCTTTTTTTTTTTTTTTAAGAGAAAACTGATCCAAAATAGTCGTTTTTAACCAAATTTCCGCGCGAAAGAAGTAAAACCACTCAAAAAAAAGGGGGGGGGAACTTCTTTGACACGTGATCAAAATAGCTTATAACTCAATACGTAATTTGTTTATCAAAAAATGGAAAACACATTTCGCTTTCAAATCGCTCCCATAGTCAGGACTTCCAATTTTATGTCATTCCATTAAAAAATGAATTTGTAAATGTGTCAAAACATTTTGCTCTTGTTGAGCAGAGCAGTTGAAAACAACCTTAATATGTTTTCTCCTTCCGCCATGCATGTTATAGACTAGATTATAATTGTAAAAGCACAGGTGGATATAGTAGACTAGATCCTACCGGGAGCAACAAGCGATCATGTTCCTTTGTAAATATCACAGCACTGACCAGACAGTGAATAGGAAGACTCACGTGTTTAAACATACATAAGATACAAATAAATGTAAATATATTGCTTAAAGGTGCGTCAAATTTAATAAAATCCTTTAAAAACACATTAAAGTCATTAAAAAAAAAAAAAAAAAAAAAAAAAAAACGTTTTTAATCGACACTTACTCGGCCTTTAACAGTGAAAAACTAATAGCTGTTGTCTCTCTGCGTATTTTGCCTTGTCCGGAACAGACAATTTTACTTCAAGGGTGGTATGGAATATAAGGTGGAACGGAAATGTTATTCATTTTTTTTTTCCAAAAAGTACAGGTTTATCAATCACGTATTAATTCTTTCCAGACTGCGTGGATATCATAAGATAATATATCGTTACAGACCATTTCTTTATTAGATATTATTTCCAGAGATTCTCGTATGATAGCTTTCTGGTGGTTACTTGTACGGAAGATAATTTTGGCTCTATTGAAATCTACTTTTATCGGCTGAGTTTGTGCTAATCTTGCAAATGCAGTGTGGGGTCTGCTTCGTGTTCTTTTATTCTGTCTCGAAATTTTCGCAGTGTAATACCTATGTACATAAAATCTTTATTTTCTTTCTTGAAGGGTATAATATATACCCCTGTTCTATTGATGGCTTGGGTAGGGTCAATTTTCGCATTTAACAAATCCTTTAACTTTTGGGGAGGGACTGCGATTAATGTAACACCAAACTTGAAGAGGGAATGCCTCATACTCTCAAAAAGTCTTGGGATGCAGTTAACTTTACAAAATTTCAAACTTTTAATTGGAGCTGTACTTTGTTTTCTTCATTTTTCCCTTTAAATGATTTTTTCAGTGAAATGGAATGGAACTGAATTCTCGGCTGCTATTTTTCTAATTACATCTACTTCCTCATTAAGGAAATGGCTTGAACAAACTTCAAATGTTCTTTTTATATACAAATTGAAAAGTGCTAACTTGTAATTTATAGGTAAACTGCAGTTAAACGGGACCGTGGAATTAGACCTGTTAACTTTCCTAAAAACTGTGCGATCGAGACTCTGTTCAGCCATATTTCTGATTAGTTGGACATCCAAAAAAGCCAGCTTTTGATCTTGTTCTACTTCTAGTGTGAGTTTTCCGTGATTCCATATTATGTAAATATCATCCACGTATCTGAACCAGCAATCTGGACCCGGTCCTATGGTTTCCATAATTATATTTTCAAGAGGACGTAGTTTAAATTCTATAAGATTTACCATATTTATACATATTTATATATTAATTTACCATAATTATATTCCATACCACCCTTGAAGTAAAATGGTCTGTTTCGGACAAGGCAAAATACGCAGAGAGACAACAGCTATTAGTTTTTCACTGATGAAGGCCGAGTAAGTGTCCGTTGAAAACGTTTTTTTTTTTTTCTTTTAAATGACTTTAATGTGTTTTTAAAGGATTTTATTAAATTTGACGCACCTTTAAGCAATATATTTACATTTATTTGTATCTTATGTATATTTATTATTAATCAAAGTGAATTTTGCACTGAAATTTTAACTTTTTATTGAAATCACGTGTTTAATCTGCGATTTGTGACAGAATCCTCATTTAACTGGGAGAGGTTGAACAAGAGAACTGAACAAGAACTGGTTTCTTGTTCAGTTGTTTTCCCCTATTCGATATTTTAAATACATGTGACAAAGCAATCATTTGTTATTATTGTTATTTTAGTAGTTATCTTATTATTATAGATTTGTGATTTTATAGTAACAGTCGTTTCGATATAATTATGCGATTTTATAAAAAAAAATTCTTGTTTTTTGTTATCTTTTTTTTTTCTGATGAACGCATGGGCGCATAACTTTCATCAAAACTAAAACTAATCACTGGATGCAGCAACTTCATCGTGCAGCAGTCTCAAAAACGCCATAAATTCGCGAATTCCGCGATCATAAACGAACGAAATTCGTTAACTCCGCAATCCGTAACAAACGTATGAACGCATAGCGCTCATGAAGACCGAAGAAAAACAACACTGGATGCAGCAACCTTGTGCAGCAGTCTCTAAAACGTAGTAATTCGCGGAAGCCACGATCACGAACGAACGAAATTTGTTAACGCCGCAATCAGTAAAAAACGTATGAGCTAATAGCACTCATGAAAACAAACAAAAAAAACATCACTGGGTGCAGCAACCTCGTCGTGCAGCAGTTTCTAAAACGCAGTAATTCGCGAAAGCCGCAATCACAAACGAACAAAATTCGTTAACGCCGTAATCAGTAACGAACGTATGAGCTAATAGCGCTCATGAAAACCGGAAAAAAATCACTGGGTCCAGCAACCTCGTCGTGCAGCAGTCTCTAAAACGCAGTAATTCGCGAAAGCCACGATCAAGAACGAACGAAATTCGTTAACGCCGCAATCCGTAGCGAACGTATGAAACTATACTGTTCATGAAAACTGAAAAAAAAAAATCACTGGGTGCAGCAACCTCGTCGTGCAACAGTCTCTAAAACGCAGTAATTCGCGAAAGTCGCGATCACGAACGAACGAAATTCGTTAACGCCGAGATCAGTAACGAACGTATGAACGCATAGCGCTCATCAAAACCGAAATAAATCACTGGATGCAGCAACCTCGTTGTGTAGCAGTCTCGAAAAGGCACTAAATTCGCGAAAGCCGCAATCACAAACGAACTAAATTCCTTAACGCCGCGATCAGTTACAAACGTATGAGCGTATAGCGCTCATGAAAACAAAAAAAAAACATCACTCAGTGCAGCAACCTCGTCGTGCAGCTGTCTCAAAAACACAGTAATTCGTGAAAGCCGCGATCTCAAACAAACGAAATTCGTTAACGCCGCAAAAACTAAGGAACGAATAAGCGCATAGCACTCATAAAAAAAAATCACTGGTTGCAGCAGTCTCAAAAATGTACTAAATTCGCGAAATTCGCGATCACAAACGAACGAAATTCGTGAACGTTGCAATTACTGACAAACGTATGAGCGCAAATCAATTTCATTTAACTTGTGCATGAATGATATTTATTTAAGTCTTATAGATATATAAGTCTTATAGAATGATATTTATTTAAGTCTTAAGTCTTATTAAAGTCTTATTTATTTAAGTCTTAAGATATATTTTAAGTCTTTTTCTCATTTTTTATTTGTAAAAACTATGAAGTCTAAAAATGCAACACTAAAGTAAATAATAATGACATCATATCAGCCAGGGCAAAGTGCAAGGGAATTTCTTGGATGTATTTGTGATAAGAGCCGTTGTGAGGGCCACGATTTAGACGTTATTTTATTACCCAACAGGTGGGTAATAACGCCTAATAGCATTGGTCAAGAAATCACGCCACTATATTTTATGAATCTGCAATCTGCTAAAATAGTTTTCCTTGTATACATAATCAATAAGTTACTGTATCAAATCCTATATTGGTTTGGGAAAAAACAATCTAAAACTAAGCCGTAAAAATTGGTAGAATCTTAAGGTGGCGTTATTACCCCAGGACATCTTATGGATAGTGTACATAAAATGAAATGCAAGTAAAAGGTTATATAAATCTCAAATTGCAAAAATCAAATTACGAAAAAATCAAATTATTAAAAATAGACTCAAAAAAGTGAAATGGCCTTTTAGCCAGTAGTCAACCGTGGTGGCCGATTACTGAACATGTAAGTAAATATAATACCCAATAATCGGCCACATTAAAATTAATTAATACAAACACATTTATTTAATTTTGATACTGAAAAACATTAGTTTATTAAACATTTTAATAGTAGAGTCTTATAATTTTAGAAAATAATAAAAAATAAATTAATACTAGTCTTTTAAAAATTTTGTCATCGGTTAACAAAAAAATAGCAAAAACGGTTATTTGACCGCAACCAAATAAACAAGTTAGAAATTGCTCCTCAAACGTGGCAAATGAGGTGCGTTCGTACTATAACTAGTTTTATAATTATTTGCACCCCATGTTGTGCTGAATGTATAATTTTTTGCACTTCAAAAGGTGCATAGTCTGTAACATCATTAAAATGCACTTCCAATAATTTTTTTCCCATTCCCCGTAATGTAACGGAACACTTTTGACTGTCCCTGTAATTAAAATATGCATCCGATTTTCATAAAATTTGAAATGGCTCGAAAAAATTTTGCAACAGTTATATATTTAAAATTTCAGACCATTCGGAAGGTTGTAACATCATTAACATGCACTTGCAATAATTTTTCCCATTGGCCGTAATGTAAAGAAAAAATTTGACTGTCCCTGTAATTAAACTATGCATCCGATTTTCATAAAATTTGAAATGGCTCGACAAAACTTTGCAACAGTTATATATTTAAATTTTCAGACCATTCGGAAGGCTGTAACATCATGAAAATGCACTTGCAATAATTTTTTCCCATTGGCCGTAATGTAAAGAAAAACTTTTGACTGTCCCTGTAATTAAACTATACATCCGATTTTCATAAAATTTGAAATGGCTCGACAAAATTTTGCAACAATCATATATTTAAAATTTCAGACCATTCGGTTTGGTAGTTTTTGTTTTGTTACATGCGGACAGACAGACAAACAGACAGACAGACGGACGGACGGACGGACTGAACGACGACTATAGGTGCTACGTATTTATATAATTACGAACGCACCTAAAAATGGCTGATTACTAACGCAATAAAAATACCCACAATTCTTTGCTGATGGCTTATGACGTATAAAGGATGGCTACATATAGGGGGATTGTAATATTTCATTTTAAATCAAAAATAAGCTATTCATAACGTATTTTATCTCAAAGTGGCCGACTACTGGTGCATTTATCCTATATATGTCAAACTCGCTTAACATGTTTAAAATTAAATAACTAACAGACACTATTAGACATGTATTTTCAGACATCTTTGATATGCAAATACATTCACGTATGTTGTCCTTCGAAAGTAGAGCACAGTAAAATTATCTTTTTACATTCTTATTATTTGATCATTGTATAAAGCATAAAGGAGTTAAATAATGCAACGGTTTTCTTTAATACTTTATTCTACTTATGAGAAATAGCACATAGTTCTTAAGGCAATTAGTGTACGGAGTGCAACATTCCATTTGGGTACAACTATGCTTGGAATGTACGTTCAATTAACTGTATTCATAGGAGAATTTATATAGCAATGCATACGACGTCAACCTATATCTGAATATTTGTAAATAGCACTGAACAGAAATGCTAATTTCACAGTAAATAAATATATTGTTTGATATCGAAAGACTTTTGAAAGATACGCATAAATAACATTAAATTGTTTACATTAAAATGTTGGAAGTCAAACATTTTTAATATTGTTTCTATTAACAATATTACTTCACAAATTCTACATAATATATATATATATATATATATATATATATATATATAGAGAGAGAGAGAGAGAGAGAGAGAAAATTAAATACACATATGAATTTTATAAGTCTTTTTTGTAACTAAACAAACACTATTTAGTTTTCCTTTCATTTGTTTTTACCAAAATATATAGGGTATATATAAATATATAAAGGATTTGAATGTGGCAAAAAGGAAAAAAAAAATCTTAGAAATAATTTATTTAATTAATTGCCTGATTAATGGTAAACATTATTTTGTTATTTATGTAAAAATAAATATTTTTAAATGCAGAATTTCAAAATTATTTAAACAAATGTCCACATATAATAGTTACATTTCCTGCTGATTCAGAAATACAAAAATCACAATCTACATAAAATTTCTCTCTCTAAAATTTAATTGTCTGAGCGAAGCGAAGGCTAATACTCAGCGAAATATTACTGTCCGGACACTTTACTACTACGATGGATATTAACGCCATGTCCTACTAAAAAAAAAGCCTAATAAAAACCTTTCGTCAAGCATAACTCAAAAAATATTTGTCGGATTTCGTTTCTGATTGCACCAGAAGGTACCTATGAGGGTCGCCTACTGAATGCACCTACTATGAAAAATAAGTTCCAAACCGTTTAAAAATTATATAGAAAAAACTCTTAAAAAAGCACAATTTATTTGCATGCGTCACAGAAATTTGGTGTGCGTCACTTTCACCGGTTGATGTTTTCGTAGACAACTGGTTTGAAAACATGGAGCAAATTAAAAAAAATACGCAAGCAGTAATATTGAATAGATCAGTTTCAACCACGTGATCACAAATCTTGCAACAACCCGTGGCAACCAGTTTTGGTGGGCAAACAAATAATAATACAGTATTCCGTACCACGGTGACCGTTTTTAGCCTGTTGTATAAAATCTGGCATGTTGTATGGCATACAATTGTGGATGATTAAAACAAAAGACATGAGTGTTTATTGATCCGGGAGGTTATCTTTCTCTGGATGTCTGTCTGTCTATCATACAGCATGCAATTTTCTTGTAAAGGATGATATTATTATGCAGTAAAACCTCCATAACGGACACACCCGATTAGTGGACACCTCTATATAGCGGGCATTTTTTCGATTACCAACCCTTAAATAACTGTACATTTTTTACTTTCAGTAGCGGACACCTCCAAATAGAGGACAAATTCTGCCCTCCGAGGTGTTCGCTATTCAGAAGTTTTACTGGTAAAACCTCCATAGCGGACACACCCGACTAGCTGATACCTCTATTTAACGGACATTTTTTCGATTACCAACTCTTAAATAACTGTTATGTTTTACTCTCAGTAGCGGTCACCTCTAAATAGAGGACAAATTCTGCATTCTCGGGGTGTCCGCTATTCAGAGGTTTTACTGTATATAATATTGATAATTATTTTACAGGGCCGCACAAAATAATAAGAATATATGAAACGAATATGAACTAAATTCGGGATTGGTAGATCGCTGATGGTAATGTAATTTTAGGATGTTGTTACAGTCATCCGCAGCATGTTTTTAGAGTTTCGTTCATCTAACGAAACCCTACCTGTCTCACTCCTTTGTCTGTCTGTTTGTCCGTCTGTCACAGAGACCGTTCTCAGAAACTATATCTGTCGGAGACTTGAAAATTTGCATACTTATAGCTGAACACCACACATCAAATGGCAAATAATAAAATTTTGAAAAAGTCTAATATTTAACCCTCTGGGCTCTAACTTGTATATTTTAAGCAATTTTTCTAACTCAGCCCCTAATTTAATTAAGTTGGAGTCATGAAATTTTGCATACTTATAGCTGAACATCTCACATCAAACGACAAATAATAAAATTTTGAAAAAGGCTTAATATTTAACCCTTTGGGCTCTAACTTGTGTATTTAAAGCAATTTTTCTGACTCAGCCCCTAATTAAGTTGAAGACATGAAAGTTTGCATACTTATAGCTGAACACTTGCGATAACACGATAAATCATAAAATTTTGAAAAAGTCATATCTAACACTCCGGTCTCTAGATTCAGTATTTTAAGCAATTTTTCTAACTCAGCCCCTAAGTAAGTTGGAGACATGACATTTTGCATACTTATAGCTGAACACCTCACATCAAACGACAAATAATAAAATTTTTAAAAAGTCTAATATTTAACCCTCTGGGCTCTAACTTATGTATTTTAAGCAATTTTTCTAACTCATTCCCTAACTAAGTTGGAGACTTGAAAGTTTGCATACTTATAGCTGAACACTTGCGATAACACGATAAATCATAAAATTTTGAAAAAGTCATATTTAACCCTCCAGTCTCTAACTTCTGTATTTTAAGCAATTTTTCTAACTCAGCCCCTAATTAAGTTGGAGACATGAAATTTTGCATACTTATAGCTGAACACCTCACATCAAACGACAAATAATAAAATTTTGGAAAAGGTCTAATATTTAACCCTCTGGGCTCTAACTTGTGTATTTTAAGCAATTTTTCTAACTCAGCCCCTAATTAAGTTGGAGACATGAAAGTTTGCATACTTATAGCTGAACACCTCACATCAAACGACAAATAATAAAATTATGAAAAAGGTCTAATATTTAACCCTCTTGGCTCTAACTTGTGTATTTTAAGCAATTTTTGTAACTCAGCTCCTAATTAAGTTGGAGACATGACATTTTGCATAGTTATAGCTGAACAACTCACATCAAACGACAAATAATAAAATTTTAAAAAAGTCTAATATTTAACACTCTTGGCTCTAACTTATGTATTTAAAGCAATTTTTCTAACTCAGCCCCTAATTATGTTGGAAACATAAAAATTTGCATACTTATAGCTGAAAACCTCACATCAAACGACAAATAATAAAATTTTGAAAAAATCTAATATTTAACGTCTAATATTTTGTCTCGCGCAATTTTTAAATTTAAACTGTTTTGCAATACTATTTTTTGTTCATTTTGCATAATAAGTGTAATGTGACGTAATTTGTTCTATTTCAGATTTCTAACGCATGTTAATGAATTTATTTTACAATATCCTTTCTTTTTTAAAATTCACATGTAAATATAGTTTTTATGGCGTAATTTCCAATAAGTGCTTGCTTTTTATACCTAATTATTTAATTCTAATTTGAAGGTTTTTTTCTGTTTATAATAGTAACGTGTAAATAATTTTTTTATTTGAAGCAAACATTATTGTTTGCGCTGCTTATACAGTTGGCAACAGTTTAAATTAATACCATTTTCTAAAATATGTAAAAAATATCTGTCAAAATGCGGAATATTTGAATTTAAAATAGAAATAAAACCTCAAAAAATGAGTCAAATTAAAAAAAATTAATGAAATCTGCAGACTGGGATCTTCTATTGAATAAAATGATCTAAAAATGATTAAATTCCCATGTATAGCTTTTGTTCTTATAAATTCTTTTTAATGGAACGATTTTGTCCAACTTTAGCATTAAATATCTCTTAAAATAATTCTTCGATTTGAAAACTGTATGCATTAGTGTGTTGATCAAACATTTCGCTATAATACCACCGATTTTCATATATTTGTATGCAATAGTTTTCTTAATATTAACGAAGAAAGACCTCCGGTCACAAAAAATTCAAAACCGGCGGCGGCAGCGGTGACAGCGTTAGTTACTTTTTATAGAATAGAGAGATATATAAAAATGAAAACTTGTCTATGTGTCTGTTTGTAATTCTATAAAAAATCCACAATTTGGAAGCCAAAATTGTGAAGAGATACGTACATGTGTATTAAAACATGGCAGAGACAACTAAAGTAATCCGGAATCGAAATAACTTATAGTTAATTTTTAATTAATAAAAACCCACCAATTTAACAGCAATTTCTTATGAAATTTAAACAGTTTTCGTTATAGCAGTTGCCAACAATTAAAAAACACAATACAATTATTACTACAACAATTAATTTTCTACTCCAAGATTTCCACGTGAAAAATGAAAATGAAATAAATAGTTTGCCGAATTTAAAAAAAAGGTGAATATTACGTCATAACTTTTCTATTGCAAGATATTCACGTGAAATATGAAAATGAAATAAATGGTTTGCGAATTTAAATGAAAGTGAATATAACTTCATAACTTTTCTATTTCAAGGTTTCCACGTGAAAGAGGAAAATATTACGTCATATTGGAAATATAAAGGGCATGGTGGATATAGTATAACGTCAAATGAGTGTGAAAAATGTATTGAAGCATGATAAAAACCCGATTAGGGAAATATTGGCGTATTTTAACATTATTGCTCCAATTATAAATTGAAATAAGTTCATTTATAGCTGTATTCTTTTGCGTCTGTTATATACATTTATACATTTCTATATAGCGTTTTCATATGATTCATTCAACAACATTTCGACTGCTTTTTTTAATGTATGTTTTGTGTTGTATGTTAAATTTTGAAATTGATTTTTCAGAAAAAACATCCTTCAAATTCTGGGCAACGCAGGCACTTTAGTTTGTAACAGATAAATGGCTTTTGTATCTGTACATCTAATGCTAATATTATAAAGCGTTATAATATTATAAAGTATATAATATTATTAATGCTTGTACGTTTGTGAGGTGTTATCTCTGAAAGTACATAGCCAACTTAAAAAAATGTTGTTGGCCATCTCTGCTCCGAAAAAAAGACTATTTATGTCAGTGCAAGAACCTACATCGCTGCAGGAGCAAAAAAGTTCTAAAATTGTGATTTCTGCGATATTGATTGGGTTAGAAACTTTAAATTTGGTGCGGTAGTTACTTTTAAGATGTAAATACTCGTAATGAACGCTCTCTAAAAGGTTCAATTTGACGGATAAACGTAAAAATTTCTAGACAGGTTCTAAACTATGATTTATTTGGAATACTGAAATTTTTGGGATACTGTTGGGGTTAGAAACTAGAACTTTGGCATGGTAGTAATTAATAAGATGTAAATGCTCGTTGTAGAACGAATTCTAAAAAATAGAAAGACTAAAGAAAGCGGAAAAAGATCTAAAGTTGATCTAAGTAACGAAGAACATGGAACTGTTAGGAATATAAACATGAAAATTGACATGGCTGTATTTATCATGACGTAAATTCTCGCAATAGAACAATTTCTAAAAATGTCGCTATATAAAACAGTGCAGAAACAAAAAACTTTCAAAAAATTTCTATTTCTCTGTTACTGCTGAGCCCAAAATCTTGAAATTTTGCTTCGGGTTAGTTTTAAAATATACAATTGTCTCTATGAATGGTTTCTAAAAAATTTAAAAAGATGAAATTAACGGAAAGCGATCTCAATTACCATTAATTTGGAATTATTAGGTACAGCAACTTTAAATATTTCATAATGCTGCATTTCCTCCGCAAAACATGCGATTTAAATGCAACAAAACTGATAGATACCCACCTAGCATTAAATAAATTGTGTAAATATTGAATAAAGACCTGTATGAAACAGTGAGTAGGTTGCCCGAAAGTACTTGTTAAAGTGTTCCTTCTCCAGGCTTTTCTCTCTCTCGCCAAGGCCACTAACAGAGGGAAGTGCCGTTTTAAATGTGATATGAATTTTTTATCCGATTCATTTTTCTAGACATTTTATCATAAGGTCATATTCTCAATTATCATTAGTAGATTTTTTATATATTAACTTATTCTGGTGAAATTTTGTAATCGGGTTCATATTGGCGTATGTTAGCTTGCATGATTTGCTGAATAAATATGTATGGATTTTTAAATTACTTCAAATGACACTTTGACAGCTCAAAAGTTATGCAGACGATATATTCAGATCTTGTGTCATACTTTATGTTGTAATCATTGCCGATTTCTTTTATTTAATACATGCTAAATACAGCTCAACTTGTGCAGAATATGTTTGAAAACAAAACAATACAGCGTATGTAGTGGCCAGCATACACTCATCATTTAAATCCGATCGAGCATATCTAAAGCACACTCTAACGAAGCATTGCATGCCACTTTTGATGTATTCGGTACTTTGATACTATATTAGATTTTGAGAAGAGAATTCCTTAAATGTTATCGTCAACCTCATTGCATCCGTGGAAAACAGATATTGCACAATATTAACTATTCCGGGGGAGCACACACCATATAAAGTATAGTCCATTCTTTTTAAACATCATATATTTGTCATTTAATGTTACTCAAATTGGTGCGGAGCGTCTGATTATGCTCTTGACATCATTTTATACAGTTAAAATTCCGATATAAGTAAATTAGTGTTTCATTTTCTATTTTACTTTTAATATATTGCGTACTTTCAATTTTATATCCATGCATGGCTGTCTTGAATGGTTTGATTTGACATTTTTTTTAACAGTGTATACGAATTTATATATAAGATTTTGTAATTCTACAATTCGTTTATTTTCATCATTTCAATTTTTCGGAGTATATGGACAATTAAAGATAACATCTCATTTTCTTTGCTTCCACATGTTATTGTTAAATCTATGTTCTCAGTAATATCGCTCAGACTAATCCCTCTGAGGGAAGTCCTAGTACCTAATATGAAATTTAACATGCTAAATATTAAACTTTGTTATTAGGGGAAATGTGTAATAACGAACAAATATTGCAGTCCTCTTTCATTGGCTATAACCGAATTCGATTCTAATTCAGAAATTGTTTATCAATAAAATGATTTTTAAAATAATTATTTTATCTCTGTGAAATAAAAAACAAATAATCTGAATCTTGTTTGTTAACAGTATATGCTGCAACAATGGAATACAATCTTTCAAAAGAAAATAGAATAAATTTTTTCGAAATATTCAACTGCATGAAAAGATGTCTGGAAACCTTCCTAATACAAAGTTTCTTATGTTGTTCTAATATCTAATAGCTTCATGATTTATTTATTCTAATATCATAATAGTATACAGGAAACTTTCAGAAATATGTTTTCCACATTTCTATTTTTCTACTAAGCTGTAATGACAGTCTGAAAAAAGAAACAGACCATTTCGTGCGTCAACATGTTCAGAATGTAAACAATTTCTCGAGAAAACTGGGTATATTCTAGATGTTTCTTTTATATTTCTGGGAGATTAACAAAAAAAAAAAAAATATTGTATGATTTCGCTTAACAAGGGATTATTATCTAAACAGTACTTTTTTTTTCTAATATATTCATAAGACGACTACGTGAGTGTTCACATTCCGTTTTTATTTTTAGTTTAACCTCTTCCCCCGTGAAGATTAGAATATATAATAAATAAATAAATATTTTATTAGCTATTTTGATATCATACATTGTAAAAAAATATATATATTTATATTTTTATGTGTATTAACTGGACAATAGTTTTAGGTACACATATGTGTACCTGAATTTTCAATTAGACAAAATAGCATATTTTTCTCAATTGATAAAATGCATATAATATACATAATAATTTGTATATTGCAATGTTATTAATTATCTAAATGTAATTCTATTATTAAATAAATAAATATAAATTGAATTTATTTAATATTTATTTTTTATAATTATCGCTATTTACATGAATAATATTTATTTTGAATGAAAATCCTCACAGTCATTATTCTATAAGATATATAAATATATTTCACATTTGTACATGTTACACCGGTTCTGGATTTAAATCCTAATAAGCGATATTTCGAAGCGTTTTTTCATTCATATACCTTGATCAATATATACATTATGAAGTAGTGCTTCTTTTTTAGGCTGGTTAGCAACTTTGCGTTGTTTTGGGGGTAAATCTTTATCATCTGAAAGGGGAGTACACATAGGTCTTACCTTACGTGGAATTCCAGGTTTATTGTCTTCATGCTTTAAAAGTGCTAAATCAACATTCATTCTATGTTCCATAAGGGACATATATTTCTTCAAAGCAATGTATTTATGATAATGCACGTAATAAATTCAACAATTCGAAATTAAAAGTTCGACAAAATGTGTAAACATGCTCACAGTTCATTTTTTGTTTTTTACTGAACAATGATAATAAGCAGATCGCAAACATCTGTAATACCCACTGATGTATTATACATACGAAATACAGCAGACTGAGGAATGCTAATGCTTTTCAACAGCTCATATTCAAAATATTAGAATAATTGAGGAAAATTAATAAGAAAAAATATTTTTCATTTATTTACTTTTAATACTAAGTAAAAGCAATGAAATTGCTTACAAATTAAATCTGGAATAGCTAGATAAGATTTTAACATTTAAAAAATATAAAATACAGTACAATAAATTCGATATACAGCATTCTGGAACACATCAAAATAGTAGAATAAAATTTACATTGGTGCATAATATTAGAATATTTTATTTTACGAAACAATATTACCTTATGAATATGAAGTAAATGGTAGTTAATATTTTGTAGCATCCCCTTTAGCTTTCATAACAGCGTACAATCGATGTTGCATACTAGATACAAGGTGTTTATAAACATTTTATATCAATATTAGCCCAAAAAGACTTTATACGTGTCACTAACTCAGTTTTACTTGAAGGTGGGTTTTCTTGGAGTTTTCTCTTTATACTACACCATAAGTTTTTGGTGGGATTAATATCTGATGAATTTGGTGGCCAAAGAAGTATCTTAATGTTTCGTTGGCGGCACCAATTCTTAGTTGACACCGGGGTATACGGTGACGCTAAATCTTGTTGAAAGATGAAATCATCTTCAAATAAATCTTGTGATGATGGAATCATGTAATATTCCAAAATTTCTTTATATCTCTGAGAGTAAACGTTTTTGTAGACGATGCATAACTTTCCAGGTTTTTCTGCACTCACGCAACCCCAAACCATGACACTAGCAGCAAATTTTACGGAACGTTTAAGGCATTCTTTATCAAATGCTTCTTGATTCATTCTCCAAACTCGAAATCGAATACCTTGATTACCATATGAAACACAAAACACGCTTTCATCACTAAATAATATATTTTTCCAATCTTCTTCGCTCCATAAACGCCTTGATTTACACAAATTCAATCTTATACGGTTTTGTTTTGCAATCATGAGAGATTTTGTTTTCCGGTACACAAGATTCAAACTTAAATTTATGAAGACGTCTTAATGTTGTCGATGTAGAAACTTCAACTCTTTCTTCTTTCCATTTTCGGTGTAAGCATCTCTCTTTTAAAACGGTTTTTCTTAACTGTACACTTCATTTTCCTTTCATCTCTAGCATATGTTTTTGGTTTTGGGCCGCCATTTCGGCGATTATTTTGAAAATTTCCATCTTTTGAATGTTGCGTTAGTATTTTACTAACACTTGATTGCGAACAATGTAAATAATTCGCTACATAACATTGATTTTTACCGTGCCGATACAAGCCAAGCATACGAAGTTTAATAGATTCAGGAATATCACTCACACGACACATTTTAAGACGAAAAAGCAAACAAACTTAAAAAAGAATACTCATTTTAAATAACATTGTCTGAATTTAATCAATGATGCCACCAGTTATGATTTGGTGATAATTAAAAAAGGTAAATTAATGTGAAATATTTTAATATTTTGAACAACTTGAATAAATATTCTAATATTTTGATTTTTCAAAATATTTTTTTTCAATTAATCTTTTCAAAAATGATATTTATTTTAAGATAATAAATAAGTTTAATCAACAATAAATTCTTAATAAAAATATCGTTTGCATATTTGCTTTAAAAGACACTAAATTACAAAACGATATTTTCAATTTGTAAAAAATAGTAATTATTCTAATATTTTGAATATGAGTTGTATTCTTTTTTACATCACTCATTGCAGTATAAGATTTAGTTCCTTTCCCACTCATGATAACCACTCTTATTGTCCTTCCATTTTAAAACAGATATTTTGTAATTGTCTAGTACGGGTATCTATTCATTCCATTTGCCTCTTTTCAGTTCTTTCTCACTTTTAAATTTTCGTGTAGCCGAACCAGTTCTATTGCTATTTACTGAACTAATTAGTAAAATATTTTGTTTTTTAACAACTATCGGAGTAGATTAGACATTTGAATCAAACGTATATTCATATATGCCTTCATAGTTTTACTTTAGAATAAACCATGAGTCATCACTATCACACTCATCTATCAAATAAATTACTCTGCTGTAAATTGCGTCAGTCTATTCTTGAGCCATTATGCCTAGAAAAATAACTTTTTAATAAAAGTTCAAGAATTACAACATGAACACTTAATTATAGCATGTTCTAAATCATTAAAGAAGTTTAAATCATGGAGTAAATAAATGCTTGATTTTTTTTTAAGTTTCATACTTTTTATAATAACTTTTAAAAATAGCTAATAACCTTTTAAAATAAGTACCAATGATGTCTGTGAATTTAAACCATAATTACTTATTATGCAACTAGATAAACACACTTTTTAACGCCTTACACTAAATGCAGTGAAATGGACGAAGGCACACATATATATGTAGTTAAGTGTTATTCATGATAAAGCTTTTCGATAAAACTATTTAACAAGAAAAAATACACTAAACAGATACTGAAACATCAACATTTTAGAAAATAATTTTATTGTATCCATAAACGAGATTTAAAATAGAGAAAACTAATTACGTTTCCGAGGACGCCGATTTTCTATCATTTTAGGTAATCACTTATTTAAACGAATATTTCATGAAGAAGTTGGTTTTTGTCAGGTATCTAGCGGATTCGTTATAAAGATTAAAGACTCATGAACGTAAATATAAAATTGGAATTGCAAATAGTCCTACTATGGAATTATAAAAATAGATATTGCGAGGTCCACATATGTGGACCTACGTAACGAAGAGGTTGATAAAATTCCGCATTTTAAATTTCGAATTTGATGTTCTAAGGGCTAATAACAATATTAATAATAAACAAGTAAGAGAAAATCATGCATCAAGCATAGATTATGAAACACATTCACAAAACCTTCAGAATAATGTAACAAAACTGCACTGTTTAAAAAATTAAAATATTACGTCTAATTCAACACTATGGAAACGCATAATACATTTCAGTACCCAATTTCAGCTGTTTCCATCCACAATCGGAAAATTTTGCGAATTTCAGCCTTGTATATGATTTATATATTTGAATCTATTAGCTACATGCAAGCCAAAATGTAGTTCACTTAAGAGCTACACATATACTTCAGTTGAAAATTTACTTTCAGCCATTTCCTCTAATAAGGAGAACGGTACGTGGATACTTTTATGCAGCCCTGTATTTGAGGTATAGAATTTATATATAACGACTAAGATGCAAAAAATTAATAAAATTCAAAAGCGCATACAGAATTTTAAACCGTGCACTCCAGCAATTATTACTCAAAGACAGTATTGTACTGTAACCGATTTATTTTGTGTGTCCCTGTAAATGAATAAAAAATGCTATGAATGTCCTGTTCTAACGTGATCATAGTGAAATTCAATGATTTATATCAGTTTCAATATATTTGAAATAGCATAAAGTCATTAAAATACTCTGCAAACGATTTTTCTCCATATACCATAATGTGATGGAATACTTTTGAGTGCCCCTGTAAATGAACGATTAATCCTACATACTTCATATACAATAACAAATATGCTTGGTGACCTAAATAACCTTTTTCAATTTCATGAAAATCCGAGTATATTTACGTAAGTTATTCCCATATACCATAATGTAATGGAATACTTTTGAGTGTTCCTGTAAATGAACGATTATTCCTACATACATCATATACAATACCAAACATGCTTTTGTGACCCTAAATGACCTTTATCAATTTCATGAAAATCCGAGTATATTTGCGGGAGTTAGAGCGTGGACAGACGGACAGACGGACTGACGGCCAGACAAACCGAATGCATAAACACTTTTCAACTTTGTTGGAAAGTGTTAAAAATGAACACTGAGTTGTACGTCATATATGTGTTACCCATTTCACAACTAGCATCAATTACACTTCTGTTATTTTTGTCATACCATTTTCAGAAAAAAGTATTTGTGAGAAAAAAAATCAATTGTCTATTTAACCCTTTCAGGGCAGAAGAATTCTGCCCGTAAGGAGATTGATTGACACCAGAAATTACAAACGAATTTTTCAAAAATTAAAATATCTTTTTCTACACTTTCATTATAAAAAGATAACTTTATTAAAATACTAGCAGCCTTCGCCCGCTAGCTGGTCGCTTTCTCTAAACAAAACTTTAATCAAACGAAATATATTGGTGTATTTGATCTTGTGTTTTATATCAATATATACATTTATCTCCAATGATCTTCTCCATTGCTGAAAACAATATGAACGCCATTATGGTTTTATATTTTCTAATGTCTCGGACAAAATTTGGACTGTTAAGAAGCAAATCTTTTAGTTAATTATTTACAACTGGATATGGAAAAGAACGGAAGATCAATAAATAGCATATTAAAATCATCCCTGAAAATTTAAAAGTGCAAATCTCATCAAAATCGGTTCAGTAGAACATTCTAATAAGACTAATTTTTCATAATCGGGTTCACCAGATTATAGAACATTCACCTATAATTCTATAACAAAGCAATGTAGAACAATATATGTTATATATTAAAATCTTTCCTGAAAAATTATCTAACAACCAGTGCTTATTCCATCAAACTCAGTAGAACCTTTCAAAAAGGCTGATCTTTTAAAATACGGTTAACTTTTCAAAGGATTTTCGCACATAATTCTATAACTAAGCAACGTAGAATGATATGTGTTATATACGAAACCCTTTCTTGAAAATTTATCTAACTATCAATGCAAGTCTTCGCAAAATCCATTAAAATGAACTCCAGTTATATGTGGCCGGACCAATATTGCTTTTTGTATTATATGTGTAGTAGATAGTTAAATATATCTTTCATAAACGCGTTTACGCGTGATTGTAGAACTTTCAGGAATGAAACGTATGCTATATGCTGTAGACCTTCTGAATTTTTTTAGAAACTCTGCACAACCTCCATAGTTATAACATATGTACTATCTTGTATATACCCTCTTCCTGTAGGTTTTATCTTATGTTTTTTTTACAACTACACCACTGAGAACTTTCCTTATAGGTCCATAACGAAACTAGTCGGATGTACCAACCCCAAAACTTTCTTCTATCTCATACATGTCAATACTTCAAAATCCGTTATCACTTTGCCAAAATTAAATGGCAGTCTATGCTCGTCATAACGATTCTAAAAAGATGAAATTCCATGCATTAGTTCTTGAGATATGAGTATCGCTGAAATCATGTAAATCCAGCAAAATGCAGCATAGCAGCGTCACTTATCGGGTGATTTACACCAGACCCCAATCATCATCAACTTATGTCAACGTCTAACTGAATATGAAAATTGGGGACAATTCGTGCATTAGTTCTTGAGATAGAGCTATTACGCAAATCATGACAAATGAAGCGTAGCAGCGCCACCTGTTGAGCGATTTCCACCAACACATAATCAGCTGCAATATTAATCAAGGTGTACTTGAATCTGAAGTTTGATGAAAATTCGTGCATTAGTTCTTGAGATAGAGCTATTGAGGAAATCGTTCTAAATGCAGCACAGCAGCGCCACCTATTGGGAGATTTACACAAACACCTAGTCAGCATAATTTCATATCAAGGACTAACTAAATCCGAAGTTTGATGAAAATGTGTGTGTTACTTCTTGAGATAGGAGGGCTACTTCAAAAATAGTGTAAATCCTGCAAAATGCAGCATAGCAGCGCCACCTGATATAAAGGAGTAATCGAATATGAAGTTTTATAAAAATCCGTGCAGTAGTTCTTGAGATCTGCCTCCATCACGTTTTAATTAGGGATGAATAAATTATAAAGGTACTTATGATATTTAAATTTCTCTTATTTAAATTTATCTTATTTCTGCACATATTTGGTTCGTTTTCATGTAAACTGTGTTGTTTTTCTATATTTATGTTATTGGTTTTGTTCAGATAAAAAGCATTTTATATACATTAGCAAAAGTTGAAATCATTAAAAATAATAATTAAAAATTTATATGCATAAAACTTTCTCAAAACTCTCGAAATTTTTAATTTCAGACCAAAAAGTTCTGTTTATTCGCGTGAATACGCTTGTTTTTTCCAAACCGTTTTAGGTGCGTTCGTAATTATATAAATACGTAGCACCTATAATCGTCGTTCAGCCCGTCCGTCCGCATATAATAGGGCAAAAACTACAGAACAGAATGGTCTGAAATTTTAAATATATAATTGTTGCAAAATTTTGTCGAGTTATTTCAAATTTTATGAAAATTGGATGTATATTTTAATTACAGGGACAGACAAAAATTTTCCGTTCCATTACGGCCAAAGGGAAAAAATTATTGCATGTGCATTTTAATGATGTTACAGCCTTCCGAATGGTCTGAAATTTTAAATATATAATTATTGCAAAATTTTGTCGAGTCATTTCAAATTTTATGAAAATCGAATGTACAGTTTAATTACAGGGACAGTCAAAT
Source organism: Maratus speciosus (assembly GCA_963932465.1). Lineage (NCBI taxonomy): Eukaryota > Metazoa > Arthropoda > Arachnida > Araneae > Salticidae > Maratus > Maratus speciosus. The sequence continues at coordinate 52,859,581 of OZ010792.1, forward strand.
TTTTCCGTTACATTAAGGCCAATAGGAAAAAATATTTCAAGTGCATTTTAAAGATGTCAAAGCCTTTCGAACAAAATGATATTGATATGCACTTATGAAGTGCACTAAAATATACATTCAGTACAATATACGGTACAAAAAATATTTATAAAACTAGTTATTGTACGAACGCACCTCATTTGTCCCGTGTGACGAGCAATTTCCAACTTGTTTTAATTTGCTTCCAAATCGTACGTTTTTAGAATACCACTTAAAAAAAAAAAGAAAAAAAAAAGCTATTTGTACAAATTTTGTAGAACTCTAACCCACAGGCTATTTCTGTTGCAAATGTTATAGAAACCTACGACAAAAATATTTCTTAAATAAACGGTCAAGTGCGAGTATTACTCGCGCAAAGAGGGTTCCGTAGAATAAATATATGAATTTGTAATTGTATTATTAAAAAATATCGTTGCTAAAAGAATACTAAGACTTTGTAAAAAACTATACAACGTAGGGTTGGGTACAAAAGTATATATTAGAAAAGTGTAAATGGATATATCGTGAATATTCAAAGAGATATGGAACCTAAATAATATCAAATACAGGTATTCTGTATAACTCATTTTTTTTTTATATTATCCTAATCGGTTTATGTAAACTTAATTCGGTACTGACAATAAAGGCAGTGCATATTTAAACTTCATTTGGTATTTCATAAAACTAAATTCAGCCTAGTAATAACATTTATTTATAGAGTGAAGCTAAAACAAAACCTTTGTTCAAAGTTTAAATTTGGCATTGTGCTAATTGCGCTTCGAAAAGAGGTCTCAAAGTTGCAAAGACGCCATGGCCAGTGCCGCGTTTTTCTAGATAGGTTTTTAACTAACTTTTAAAGTCACTCGAGGCGTATTGAGAGATACACTCAATGCAAACTAGTCGCGAATCCCACAGTATTTATGTGATTCATTCTAATTAAACCTTTCGAGGGCGGTGACCTTAAAAAAGGACGCCTATTTTTAATTCCAAAGCAGACAAACGGCATACAAAGAATATTTAATTAAAATTTTCCTTTTATCATGTACGTGAAAATAAGCAAATTCGTATTTTGTAATAAATTCGTTTAAAAATTCTGGTATCAGTCATTATTTCATAAGTTTATAAACAGAATTACTCCACGCCGGAAAGGGTTAAGTGGTCGCAGGACTCTTAAAGCTTGAAAATTTAAGAAATTTAAATTTTTTTTTAGATGTTAAACTCCTATATTTTCTGAAAATTTTGTTATAATTGTTTCCTTGAAATTCCCATTAGAACAGAAGTTACGGCTTTTAGAATTATACACGCTCAATAGCTGAAGCGGCGTTTCCGAAACTTTGAAGTCATTTTTCTCCAAATGATGTGTTTGGGCATAACGCGCAGGATACTTCAAAAACTTCTGAATAATTTTTCATGAAATTTTCAAAACATATATTTCATGTTAGTCTGTATAAACTGAAGCTAAAATTTCCTTTTTATTGTTCAAAAAAAATATTTTTTTAGGCGATTACAATGTTGAAATTTTCAAAATTTTGTATTAACTAAATGCAACATTGCATTAAAAATATAAAAATGCTTTAAATACAAATTTATTTAAGTTCAGGAAAATTATTACAATCTGAAGTATAAGTAAGCACTAAAATGTTCATTCTAGTTGCAATATTGATTTTGTAATCCTGCAAACTGTTATCCCAATTTTCTGGTCGACAAATGTCAAGCAGTTTCGAGCCCCCTATAAATACTATTTCAGCATCTTGCAATTTTTGAAATACATGAAATGAAAGAACATACTTATATCTTTAATCGCAATTAAAATTGTGTTTTAAAATCATATACATTTTAAGACATTAAATGTTGAAAGTAGTCTTTTTTTATTTTTTCCAAATTTTAGAGCCCTGAGACTCCTGAAACTAGTATGTTTTTTTAACAATTTGACATTTATTACTTTTATACTGTTACTGGACATTATGTTACACATATATATCATTAAAAAAATAACTAGGCATAGAGTACGCCGCCCCTGCCATTGTGTATCTTCAAACTGGCCGTATCTTTAAGGGTTAATATCTCGGCTAATTACCGATGATTTTTTTTCGAAATTCATTATGAACAATGCTTTTATACTCCTGCTACGATAGGTACATCCAGCGATGATCAACAATTTTTTTGAATGTCCGTAAATCAAAATTTGTTATTAACAGAAAAATGCGAATTTCTGAAAAACTATGTGACCTAGAATAATCGCTATAATTTTCTGACAACGTTTATATCAACGTCTACTACCATTAATTTTTTCATAATTTTAGTTTAAGTAGATTCGGAATTAGATGGAGGGGGGACATATTTTTGCGCTACATTTTCGACAATGTCTTTGAAAATATAATACCTAAAATTAAAAGGAATGTATTTTTGAGTTCAGCGTTACGAAAGCTTTCACACGATACCCCGCATGATGTGGGAAGAAAAGAGTTTTGTTTTTCAAGTACCATAATTAGCCCCCCTACATTTTTACTAAATATATTTATGAATGTTTATTAATCTGAAAATATGTGGGTCAATGGTCTTTATTATTTCCCAGAATTTGAACTCTCCACTTTCAATAGTTTACGAATAAAATGGCTGTGACAGACAGACAGACACACAGACAGACAAACGGACAGACACAGGAGTGATCTTATAATGGTTCCGTTTTTACTTTTTAAGTACGGAATCCAAAAAACACTGATTTTTAAAAGTGGACAATTTAGAAACCCTACAATATCACTGTTACACTAATCTAAATATAGTTATTATAATCAATTTAAGCACCATTCAGTTTTATAAGAGAAAATTGCATTACTCTTGTATTTCATATTATTTTTATTTAATGGCGCATTTCTTAAATTATCTCTCTACTCTAAAAAAAAAAGTAACTTACGCTGTCACCACCGCCGCCGGTTTTCAATTTTTTGTGACCGGAGGTCTTTCTTCGTTAATATGACGAAAAGTATTGCATACAAAAATATGAAAATCGGGGTATTATATTGAAATGTTCGATAAACACGCTGATGCAGACAGTTTTCAAATCGAAGAATTATTTTAAGAGATATTTATTGCTAAAGTTGGACAAAGTCGTTCCATTAAAAAAGTTTTATAGGAGCATAAACTATACATCGGAATGTAATCATTTTTAGATCATTTTATACTTTATAATTTCCCGGTGTGCAGAATGCATTTATTTTCTTAATTTGGCTCACTTTTGAGGTTTTATTTCTATTTTAAATTCCAATTTTCAGCATTTCGAGAGATATTTTTTACTTATTTTAGAAAATTGTACTAATTTAACATGTTGCCAACTGTATAAACAGCACAAACAATAATGTTTGCTTCAAATTAAAAATTTATTTACACGTGGCTATTATAAACAGAAAAAAAAATCTTTCAAATTAGAATTAAATAATTACGTATAAAAAGCAGGAACTTATTGAAAATTACTTCATAAAAACTATATTTACACGTGAATTTTAACACAGAAAGGATATTGTAAAATAATAAATTCATTAATATGCGTTAGAAGTCTTAAATAGGAGAAATTACGTCACATTTACGTCACATTACACATATTACTTAAAATGAACAAAAAATAATATTGCAAAACAGTTTAAATTTAAAAATTGCGCGAGACATTTATTTGATATTTCGAGATGAACTTTTCAACTATTTTTGTTGGGACAGCGCAAATAATATTTCATTTCTAACAAAAGCATTTTCACGTGAATATTAAAAAGAGAAATAAAAGTTTGGTGAAAATTGCGTGAGATTAAAAACGATACATTTAAAATGCCTTTCATTCATTTATTTATTTATTGAACAACAAACATAAGACTTGTGTGCTTGACATGAGAGCCCGCTTAAAATGTCTTATTTAAAAGAACTTTCTTTTCGCTTTGTTAAAAAATACCGGGAGACAAAGACTCTGTTTACTTAATTCATTTTATATTAGCTTATTTTGAAATGTTTCACTGGTTTTATTTAATCAAAGAGGAAAACAACCATAGTATCTTTTAACAGCAGCTGATTTTACCTTATAATTTCCCAATCAAAGAGAAATGAATAGAAACTCGTTTATAGGGAGATCGCCACTATTTTTTAAATTATAATTCAATCTTCCAAAATCTTTTTAAAGCCGATCAGATTAGCATGCTTTTAGAGACTGCGGTGTCTGAACGGGGGTTGACGAGCGTAGCTCGTAGGGGGCCGAGCCCCCTAGTTATTATAAAAATTTCTGAATGACATTAGATATGTTTAGTGAAGTATTCTATAATTAAAGTTACGTATCACAATAGCCATCATTTAATTATTTTTAGTAATTAATGAAGCCATTTCTTTGCATTACATTCGTTCTATTTCCAGGCATCGAATAAAAAAAGGCCTTTGTTATGATTTAATTAAACGATGATTTAATCAAATGATAATTTCGTAAGTAAAAGTGCTTTTATTTAACCTTGATCTTTACACAATCGAAATGGGATAAAAATAATTTGAATATTTTCTAGAAAATGAAAATATTAGCGGTGTTTCAATGTGCTGCAGTAGTGAAAACAATGCTGTGCTTTTGCATTCACTTGTACTGCACAATGAAATAAATACTAATTTAAGCTTAATCTTTGGATGACCAAGTGGGGTCCTTTTATGATCCCTGCGCAAATTTCTGACGAATATTTAATTTTTTTTTTTAATTTGTAGTGCTTTCAGTATTTTTATAGCTGAAATTTACACTATTTTATTACGAATTCTGAAGTTATCGCTTTCCCCATGAAAAAAAAGTACATAAAAAAATTAAATTTTTATTTGGGGTCTGTAAATGACCCCACCCGGTCGTTAATGTTATGAAAGACGTTGCTCAAACAATATTACATTTTATATTCCTTTATGTGGCTATGTCCTTTTTTATGTGGCTATTGTGTCACTACAGAGTGGCTACTAAATACTGTTACACTCCAAAAAATACGAATTAATTTTAATCGTTTGGAAAAATAATTTATTTCTCTATTTTAGGGTTTGGCAAGCTTCTATTAGTGCAGGCGAATTTGATTATAAAGAGAATATTTAAAATTATTTTAAAGAGGGAAGCCAAAAGAATGATGATTAAACAGCTCTTTGATCGCAGGTTTTCCTCAGGTAAAACTTTTAAGCAATTAAAATGCCCTGGTTTTTTTGGAACATTTATATATAAAACTATAAATCGATTATTGGATACTAATAGATATGTAAATATCGATCTAGGTCTGGTCGTCCAAGCTCAGTTCTCACAATAGAGCGCATCAAAGAATTCGCGAAAAGGTGTGAAGTAATCCACAACGTTCTGGAAATAAAATGGCTCCAGAAGAGAACGTGAATTGCAGAACTATGCAAGTTATTATGAATGAAGATCTGGGTTACTGCCATTATCACAAAGAAAAATTCAAGGATTGACTGTGCACAAAGTATAAAAAAATTACAAAGAAGGAAGAAATTGATGAAGCGGCATGGTAGAAAAAGTGTTGACAGAATAATATTTTCTGATGGGAAGCTATTTTGCACTTAACAGTGTTATAATGCTAAAAATGATATCGTATATTTAGCAACGCTCGAGGATATACCTGAAACCTTTCGAATTGTTAAACGCTTTCAGAACAAGAATTCTGTTATGGTTTGGGCTGCAGTGTCAAACAATTGAAAATTGCCTTTGAAGTTCATCGATAAAGGGATAAAAATCAATTCGAATATTACAAACAGGACATATTGGCTACACATTTATTACCACATGCTGACAGGTTGTATCCCAAAAAGAATTGGATTTTTCTGCAAGATTTTACGTCTTCGCACCGAGATAAATCAACACAGGCTTGGCTCCCTCTCACCTGTCCGAACTTTATCATGCAAGAAGATTGGCCACCTTCTTCACCGGATCTAAATCCTTTAGATTATCGCGTCTGGGGATTTTAGAGGCTAAAGTAAATAGCAGCAAACACAGAAGTTTGGATTCTCTCAAAGCTTCCATAGTGCATGAATGATACCGACTACCGGGTGTCCCAAAAAGGACTGACTGATTTTAAAATTCAATAACTTGCAAACGGTGACAGATATTTAAAAAATTCTTGCAGGAGGTTTATGCATAAGGTCAAAAGTTTTATTACAGTGACTTTCGATTTTAGTTCGAATTACAAACAATAGATGGCGCTGTAAGCAATAGTCGCTAAATACAGGCTCGATTTCTAGTCCTTTCTCTTGTTCCATGCTGAAAAAGGAGATGGAAATGTATTATCCGGGCCACGAAGTACCAAAAATCGAGCCTGAATTCAGCGTCTATTGATCGCAGCGCCATCTATTGTTTGTAATTCGAACTAAAATTGAAAATCACTGTAAAAAAACTTTTGACCTTATGCATAACCCCCCTGCAAATATTTTTTAAATATCTGTCACCTTTTGCAAGTTATTGAATTTTAAAATCAGTCAGTCCTTTTTGGGACACCCGGTACCTCTTAAAATGATTCGGGCCGCAGTCGGACAATGGCATAAGAGATTATCTGTGGTAATCGATAAAGATGGCTCTCAATTTGATTTAAATTATTCCCGGTTAAACTTTAATCTCTGATGTTCATCATGTTAGTGTAGTTATCATTTTCTATTTCATATTTGTAAAATAAAATGACTGAAAATGTGTAACAGTATTTAGTAGCCACCCGTATTTATAGTAACCTTTCTGATTCTAATCATTTCAGCGTTTAAACGCGTTGTTTGCTTATTTACGTACTGCTAAATTAGTATTTTATTGATTTGCTTATTTTTGAAGTTTTTATTTACATTCGCAATTTATTTATGGAATATTACTCGGAAATATACAAATGCAGAATTATTTACATTGTTTGAAGTGAAAGGTTTTTTCTTCGGTAATTAGGTTTCAAGCAGATGTTAAAATATTTATATTTGAATATTATTTCGAAAATCATCAATAAACAAAATATTTAGATGCAGTTTTCACAGAAATCGTATTAAAAAGTACGATTTGTTTTTTCTTCAGTCGTGTGCAATTTGAAATTGGTGAAAAAAAAAAATCCTAAAATGGGAATTTTTTTTTCAAGTCGTTTTCACCATAAATATGACGTCCGAGTTTCCCACAGAAATGTTTTTGTGTAATAAAATAGACTTAGGGCATTTAATATAATTCGAAGCACAATGCAATTTCAGAAGAGAAAATATTCGGAAGTCTTTTAATTCACATTTTTTTCAATTCGAATTTTTATTTGTATACTTATTAAAAGGGATATTTCCTCGACTAATTTAACAATTTAACTCAATAATAATTATAAATTAAATAACTCTATTATTTTATTATGGTTTGTAGTTTATGAATGTATTTTTATGTATTGATGTCATTCTCTTTCACGAACAACCGATCCAATATCTATTCTTGAGCATTAAAATTTCCGTTATTTAATCAAATTTTAATTATTTAATGGTTAAAAAATCTTTGCCGGCTCGGCCTATAGGCGCAGGTAGGTTTCGAAGTTAAGCACTAATTTCAATAACAAAAACTAAATCATGATTAGAGATAAATCCAATTTAAAAATTCCATCTGACCGCTTTTGTCGAGTTTTTAATTTCATTTTTATATAAGTGCTGTTTTTATCAAAATCATGTTAAGGCAGTATTTAAATATATATATATATGCTTTTCCATGCTCAACAACTCGAAATTTTTCTGACACATTTTCAGATCAATTTTTAAAAGAAAAAATATGAAACTTGCTGACATGATTTTTAAAGAGATTTATAAGCGACTTTTTTTTTTCGTTCAATTAATTAGAACATCATTTACAAGCAATTATTTTCTCAATAGGACAATATTTTTTGTTTCCAACACAATTGCTTCGGGAAATTCGGTTCAAAATGCCCACTTTGACATCATTTTTTGATATATAATTCGCCTCTATCAAAACATCGACCATTACGGAGGATTATATAGTTTCTGAATAAGAAAACCTATCAATTGGATGCGCTTGAGAGCAAAAATGAATTTAAAAATAAGTCAGAAAATAAGCCGTTTGGATTTGAGTACACACTTAATACGATGATTTTTTCTTCAACCACTATGTATTTTTAATTTGTTTTTGCTGTAAGTATTGGTCCTACCAAAAACTTGTCAATATAAATGGTGTAGATATTATGAAGACGATATAAAATAAAATCATGCGGATTTTATATCTTGTGAATTAATGAAGTTATGGATTTTTTTCTTTTTCAACCCTCTCTTTTTGTTTCTGTTTTATTTTTATTTATTTATTTATTTATTTTTGCAGTTCGAATTGACCCTATCAAAAACGTGTCAATATAAAAATTGTAGATAATATTAAGAAGATTTATAATAAATGTAATTGGATTTCATATTTCGAGAATAGACGAAGTTATAAATTTATTTCTCCCCAAAACCCTATTTTTTCACCCCTTAAAACCATTTTTTATTTTATCAGTAACCTGCCATACATAAATTTTTGGCCCTTTTTTTAGAAGTAATAATAACTTTAAACTGAGTCGATATGTATTATAATTAAGAAGCTATGGGTTTTTTTTCGTTTTTCACAAAACTCCTCCCTATTTCCACCCCCTTCGTCCATTTCATACGAAATCTACTTAAAGAGGTGTGGTTCTATTTAAACAAATAATATGTGGATATTGGACATTCTCCAGAGTCCTTGAAACATTACTCTGATATATTTTACGGTAAAGTTACTAGACCCTCCTACGTTACATTCATAGAAAATTATCCCCGTCTGTTGCTCATATCTTCAACGTAGGATTTTTCTAATTACAGCACCGAAGCAATGTTTGTCCAAAGACCAAGAATTTATCTTTATCTCGAATGAGCGAAAAAATGGTGTTGATCTACACCACTTCTAAATTATGGTAAGTGCGTTATGGTGATGCAATTTTCGCTGTTTTTTTTTTTTTTTTTTTTTTTTTTTTTTTTTAGGTCCCTATATGCTATTTCTTTTAGTCAACAATTAAGGTATCGCCCCTAAAAAATAACGTTGCGTTACATAAGCCAGCAGTAAAACGAAGCAGATGTATCACTGTGTGTACTGTTAAATGCAGATGATCTCTACTGCAATATTTTTATTTCAAAGAATCGCACTATTTCACTTTTTACATCTCCGAATAGGGAAAAATGTACATTTTACAGCAATTTGTTTGAAAACTGCATCTCAATTTATTTTTGAAATATTAATTTTTTTGTAGTTTTTAATACCATTTCTGTAATTGTGGCAACTGAAGTACTCCATTTCAGTAAAAAGTATAGGGAAGACATTTGGAAAATAGTAGTTTACTATATCTTTTTGTTGCCATTTTCTCATAACAACTGAAAAAAAAAATTGTAACTAAAATACATGATATTTTGAAAAAAAAATAAATGACGGAATTTTGATAAACCATGGAGCTATTATAAATTATATTTAATTTTATTTATCCATATTAATGTTACGAACAAATGAAGGGGTGTGAATCATTAGACAGACGATTTTTTTATGGAGTTTAAGACGTTGCTTTTTCCTGGGTTTGTGTATTATACCGCGATAATGACGTCATATGCATACTTCTCAATAAATGTTGTTTAGGATTTGATCTTAAATGTAGAAATCTTCAGCGGATGCAAATGACGTCATTTTATATAAAATAAAAGCGTGCATTTTAAGTCTTAAAACTGAAAAATATATGTGTGCTATCTATATTTATATATGTACATTTTTTCATCGGGGGCGATACTAAATTCTGAAAAAGCAGAATTCCTGTTTTCTAGTTTTCTTTTTACAATCACTGTTTTGTCCGAAGTTAAAGTAAAAAAAATAAATAAAAAAAATACAAGTAAAATTTTTCACCTAAACAGGAATTTTTATTAATATTTGGAAGTTTTACCAGAGAGAAACATTCGCCTTGCATACAATATTTCAAATTAAAATCAAATTTCGAATTACTTAAAAGGCGCAAAGGTCAACTTAGTGGAAATATTCCATGCCGGGACTCGAACCCGGGCCATCAGTATAACGCACTGACGTTCTACCGATTAAACCAGATGGAACGATACCCAACCTGGAACCCAGAACATGTGCTGCGTTTGTACCCTTGCCAACGGGTATTATTGTGAGGTTCCAGGCTGGGTATCGTTCCATGTGGTTTGGTTAGTAGAACGTCAGTTCGTTATACTGATGGCCCGGGTTCGAGACCCGGCATAGAATCTTTTCCACTAAGTTGGCCTTTGCGCCTTTTAAGCAATTAATTTGAAATTTGATTTTCATTTGAAATAGAATTATCAATGTATACTTTTCTTTATAGTCTAAAAACAAGACGGAAACATCATACATCAAGCATATATTATGGAACACTTTCCAACATATTCAGAATAATTTAACAAATCTTTCCCGTTTAACACGATCCCGCGACCTTCAGCTGCGAGTTCGATGCTTTGGCAACTGGGCCACTTCTGCCCGATCTAGTTGGATTTAAACTGGAGTTTTGAATCCTAATTGTTGGTGCAGATTTGTCATATGAAAATTGTGCTTTGGAAGATGAGAAAGGACAATGGGAGGAGGTTGGAGGAGTTACGATCTGACCTAGTGAAATAAACTTTAATACGCTAATTTCTAATTGATCTAGCTGTTTGAGGTTCTAATTTAGACATAAGCTATGAGGGAGTTGGGATTGACCTAAATTAATAATTAATTTTATAATGTAATATTTGTCTCGTATAATGTGCTTATCTCACCCAATGGTCTTATTCTTCAGCACATCTTATTTCAGGCCTGGCGGGGACAAAGTTCCTTCAAAATACATTGCACATCTTTAATAGTTCATAGCGTCATAAAAAAGGTTTTTGCCTTTATTCTTGTATCACAGCAGTTTGACCAAAAACTTTGTGTTAGTGTTTCTTGTTTATAGTTGAAGTTAAATATCGTTAAAGCTATCATTTATTTATAGTTGTTCCTTAATGAAGGAATTTTGAAAATTAATTTTCTTTGCTATGAGCCACTAACTGTTTCTGATAATTTAATTATGGAAGAATTTTATTAAATGATAATGTAAGAAGTAAAAGCGCTCGTACTTGACATTGTATAAAAACTCAGATGAGTGTTTTGAGGGTTTCTTACAAGGAAAAAATGTACAGTTATTTTTTTTTTAATGTCACTATTTTGTGTATAGCCTCCTCACTTTTACTAAATAAATAGAAAAATAATATTAGCATTGCATGAAAGTAATAAATCTTTTCTTATCGTTTGATGTACTTTGGTAATTTCAGGAAGAAATCTTACATTTCCCTTGAATCTCACAGTTTTCTCAGTCGTAACATAATCTTAATAGTGTCATTTTTTTGATGATTTAAGTAGTATTTACTCTTCATATCTATATAAGTTAAATATTGCAGAAGTTAGTTGGTAAATTTTGAAGACCATTTTGATGAATTAATTCATCAAATATTTTTTTGCTCCGCGCATTTTTTTAGAAAGAGAAAAACCCTTCATAATAATTTAATTAAGAAATTATTTAATCAATTCTTAATTTAATGATTAAACATGCGCTTACTCTATATTGCCATTTACAAAATCGAAATATGTTTAAACATAATTTGGATCTTTTCCAGAAGTTTAAGAAGTCATTAGTAAATATTTGTTTTTGTTTTTTTTAATTAAGGAATATTGAAAATATATATTTTAAGTGAACAAAAATGAATGCATTGCATTGATTTTAATTTCTCAAACTTATTCATAACGAATGAAGAGAAGCTCATTGAATAAAAGACATTAAAATTTTGTAATTAAAATTTTGCATTTCGAAAAATAATATTTATAGAGTACTTACGTCCAATGATAATGGTAAATATACATATTTCGGATCATTCACATTCACATTTATATTTAATCATATTATAATTTTTATAGTCATAAAAATAATATTCTTCTGAATAAGTAAAAAAGTATGTATTGTTCCATTCATGTAATTAAATAATACATTTAATTTGGCGTATTTAGTCGAAACGAAAAGTAATAATTAATTATGGCAGCTTAACACCCAGTCTAGGAAGTGAAATTTCCTAGACTGGGTGTTAAGCTGATATCAGGTAGGGAACCCCTCAATGCTGCGCACTGTTCAGCACCTGTTCAGCTTACTAGTACCAAGCATCTTCAAAAAGGAAAAATAGCTTTTCACTCTTCTTTTATAATATTCATAATGATAAATAAACAGAAAAGTGCCCTGAGAATTGCACTGAGCTCACAGGCTATTCATACTGATTGTATAACATATTCTTATTTCAAAGAATAATGCCCCTCGATTAATGAAGAAATCGATAAAAAAAACTTTTACCTAAATTAAAGGGACGGGGGAAATATCTTCCCCAGTTCACCCTTTATACTTAACCAATGAACATGCACAATCTAATCAGGGATGCACTTTATCAGAATGACCTATATCCGGTACACTAAATCTCAAGCAAAAAGGATCATTCTGAATGAAAAACAGATTTATCTAAATTAATTTACTTAGCCAGCCCCCCCCCTTTACACTTTGCCAATGAACCCCCAAAACTAATCAGGAAAGCGCCTTATGAGAATGAACATATATCCAAAATTTGAAGCAAATCGGATATTTCTATCAAGAGTTATCGCGTTACGTACATACATACGTACGTACATACAGAACTTGCGGGCACATTAGCTCTCAGGCTTTGATAGCTTGTGAGCTAAAAAGTCTTTTAGACTCATTTAAATATTTTCTGTTCCATCACTTTTATTGAAGTGAGATACCGCGAAAGCGACATATAATTATAGTTGGTAATTAATGAAGACATATAATCAATTAGATAATTTTTATATTAAAAATTCGGAGCTAAAAAATAAGTAGGATTATTTTGTTACTTGGTGATCTAATTAGAAGTCAATTTAGTGTATAAAATTAGGTTTTTAGCTACTCAATCGAAATGTGTATAAAAATTGTTCAAATATTTTCTAAAAAAATAAAAATTAAAAAAAAAATCCTTAAAGGTTTTTCAGTGTATTTCAGAAATGAATCAAGTCATTACTTATCCTGGTGTATGAATCATGAAAACAAAATGCTAATTTAGGTGAATATGCAATTATTTTTTTTATTTTAATTTAATGTGCATTTTTAAAAGTAAATATTTATATTATGGTACAAATAAAAACAAATTGAGCTTTTAAAATACATTTATTGCGTTCGTTACATATTTTTCATGAATACAAAGAATAAATTTTTCCCCTAAGTACCTTAAGACGTTATCAATGTTTCATTTCTATAATTAAAGATTAAATAGCAAGATCTTCTATTTAATTATTGCTGATAATTAGTGAAGCCATTTTGATTACTTAATTTGGTTTCCTTTTATGCAAATGATAAAATAAGTAATCGTGATGAGTTAATTATCTGAATCTTTAGTAAAATGATAATTTAATAATTATCCTAGTACTTATTTGATATGGCTATTTACATAATCAAAATATGAACAGAAATAGTTTGAATATTTTCAGAAATCGAAAATGTAATGAGACGTTAAATGTATTGCAGCAATATTAATTTCTATTATGTTATATTCATTAGATTAAGGATGATCAAAACGATACTAATTTAAAGATGAATACTACTAAATATTCTTATTTTTGAGAAGAACACTGAGATGATTTTTTTTAAATGAAGTTCTCTTTATATTTAAAGAGAGCGGTAAATGTATATTGTTTGTTTGTTTTATTGAACACATACATCAGACATGTGTGCTTGACACCAGGGCCTGCTTATAAGTCATCGTCGATATACAGGGACGAAACAGCACAAGGAAATTTACAACACCAAGGAATTACATCCGGGGGCTCCACAAAGAGGGTGCAACGGAGAAGGCGGGATTCGAACCCGCTCCCACCTTCGCTCTCAAGCGATTAGCTGCGTGTTGCCTTATCCACTCAGCCACTGTGGGCCCCGGTTTGTATATATAAAATGTTTTACGTAAGGTATGTAAGCAAATTCTTTTATACAAGTGAAAGGATTTTGTAACAATTGTTTATAGTTAACTATTTTCATTTTTACTGCAAGAAATGCAATTTAAATACAAAAAAGAAAATTGGGGGGACTTCTCAATTAGCCTGAAAACCACTTCCATATAAAAAAAAAAGATTATAGCCAAACTGTAACTCCAATGTTTATAAACAAATAGAAGGCTTTTGCCACTCAATTTTAAACAAAATACAAGAAATTCGGAAAAGCTCCACTCACAAATGTGTCAATTATTAGTAACTCTGAGCAATAGAATTTAAAATATACAGTCGGACCTCTATTTAATGAACCTCTATTTTGCAAATTTCTCCATTTTGCGAGTTTCTCCATTTTGCGAACTTTTCCTTGGAACCAAGAACATTTTGCGAATTTCTTCGTAAAATAACCCTCCTAATAGCGAAGTGCATTCTCTACTTAACGAACTTTTTCTTGTGATCTAAATTTTTTTTCTCCCTATTTCTCAAAATATTTCTGGACATTTCAAACTTATTCTTTCTTTTAACACATTTTATGATGTTCAATGGGCTTGAACTGGTTTTACAAGGCGCCTTCTTTGTCAGCAGTGAGAATTCGGTAAGTACGGAGCACGAAGTCGATAGTCCCTTAGAGTAACATTATAAAATGTGGATACAGCTGAGAAAAAAATAAGAAATTAACTATGATGTGCTGATTGATGATTGTATTTCATTTAATTCTGAAATTGAGACCTCGGAAACTCTAACCCAATTGGATATTTTCGACAGCGTGAAAAATAAAAACAATACAGCAATGAATTGCGATGAAGACGAATATGATGATGATGGAAATGATCATTATATAGGAATTAACAAAACTTCGTATGATGAAATGCTAAAATCATTTGAAACAATCCGACGCGAATTATAGTTAGAAGAAAATACGCATGAAGGGGTTTTTAGTGAATTGCAAAGATGCGAAACGTATTATGAGAGAAAGCACTTTTTAAGATGAAAAACTCTGGTAAAATTAACAGAGTTTTCAGAAATTAAATTTAAGGATGCATGTGGTAATGTATGGTTAAAGTTATTTGTTATAATAATATTGAATACGATAATGTCATTAAAATTCGTTAATTTTAATGTAAAACTAAAATTATTTATATTAAACTGAAAATACAATGTATTCCCGGACAATGTTTTGTTTTCCTCGCAGATTTCAAAGATTTAAACACATAGAAAAAATGAATTGATGATAGGTATTGATGTCTTAAAGTAAATAAAACAAATACATATAATTTACAAAAAAAAGTGTGATTAATTACTTTTATTAAAAATATTTAGTGTTTATGAATTTAAAATCTGTTTTATGTAGATTAACGTATTTTAAAAGGCGAATCTCTATTTAACGAATTTTCCATATAACGAACTTATTTTCCGGGATTTAGCGACTTCGTTAAATAGAAGTTCGACTTATTAATGTAAACCAGGCATGTCAAACACGTGGCCCGTGGGCCACACTTGTACCGCAAGCAACTCCTCTGTGTCCGCCAAGCATTTGGCGTTTTCCATATGTCAGATCATTTTGCACACTTGAAAACGCTTGAAACACACTTGAAAATGGTACAAGTTGGAGAATTTTTTTATCAGAGTTGTGGAGTCGCAGTCGGAGTCAGGACCATTTTTGAGCAAAAGAGTCGGAGCCGAAGTCAGATCTCTTAAAATTCCCGGAGTCGGAGTCGTCCATTTTACAAACTAGGCTGCGTTGTCGGTGTCGGATTCAGTCCCATTTTTGATCGAAAAAGTTGGAATTAGGTCCATTTTTGAACGAAAGAGTCGGAGACGGATATGTTAAAATTCCCGGAGTCACAGTCGTCCACTTTTTCCGCCGACTCCACACCCCTGGTTTTTATTCAAAACATCTACGACTATTTCAAAATAACAATCTTCACTATATATAATGACAGAAATTGAGTTATTAAATGATTAAAAAACGAGAAAGAAAAGATTATTAGTAAAAAATATCGGTAGTAGAGCGACCACAGACGAATATTTTCTATTCTATTTGCACCACTGTTTGAAAAAAAAACTGTTTTTGTAGTATAGTTCTCTTGCAAATTTTCTCAAATAGTATGAGGTAGAATTAAAAGTGTGAGGTAGAATTAAAAAACTGTCCGTCTGTGGTATTCTGCTGTTGCTATTTTGGATGAAATTCCACAATCTGGCATCTCTGCCCTGGCATAGGAGATTCAAACATCAGAATGTTTATTATAGGCATACGGTCAAAACTAACTCATTTTAAAATTTCATCTCTTAGAGATTGGGGATGCAAAAGTACCCATTCGAAAAAGTTTACAAGAGCAGATTTGAACCTGAAAATTGAAATATTTACAAAAGTTTATAGTATATTTTTAGTAGTTTGTTATGTGTTATGTGTTGAAACTAAGGCAGATCACACACTAAAAAAACAAGCGACGAAAATGCGCGAGTCAAGAGACATTTTACCCTGTTAACAAAGAAGCAACCGGTTTTGAACGCTACAATTTGTCTCCTGTCTCACGCTTTTGTCTGTTTGTCTGTTCTGTGTGTGATCTGCCTTATACCTTATTTTTAAGGATATTACAAAAAAGTCAGTATTTCTTAGACACTAAAAATGCTTCGAAAAGCAATTGAAATAGGGTGTTACCTAATGGTTAAAAGTTTAAAAAATAAATAAATAAATGGCTTTGAAAGTGAATGTGACAAGACTTCTCGTCTTGTAAATAATAATCATAGTAAAAATGTTGCCTTTTTTATAATTTGACTGCACACATAGTCGAACACAAGAATATTCGATATAAACTTATTAATTAATTTCATTGTTAAGTTATTCATCATTGATAATGAGCCCTATGTGAACTTTATCTTTCTTGATGATTAAGAAGTACATCACAGATTCACAAAAGTCAATTTAAAATCCTTTTTATATTCAAATAAAACTGAAATTTTATGTTTGATATGTAGAAACTTGGTTAAGGTTTGCTAAGAATTTAATTACAAATATCTAGAAATACTAACAAATATCGAAAGACAATTCGGAAAGATAATTTTTTTTATATTTGAAACTGAAACTTTCTTGAAAAAGTACATTCGTATAGTTTATTAAAACTAATGCATCCACTTTTAATAACAACGAATAGATTCAATTGCACTCAAGTCGAAATAATTCAATACTAAGTAGAATAAAGAATGTCCAGAATAGTTAAATAAATTTGAAAATATGTAGGTGCCATTGCTTTAAATATTCATGTTATAGCCAGAAATTTGAATAATCATACGAAATCTATAAATTCATATATGCTGCCTGCATTGTTTTGTAATTCCTGAAAATATAGATGCACGAAATCCCACTCTGTAGGAAGTATTTATTGGTAGAAAGGAAGTGTTCTGCTTAAAAACATTTGAGGAGCGTTGGGAAATTATTCCTATGTCTGGACCATACCTGATATGCACTCAGTTACGAAAATTTTGTTATTTCATAAGTTTATATTGCAAATAATTGTGGTCTTGTAAGTATTGCCTTTATAAAAAGTTAATTTGATGTTTTACTTAAGAAATAGTGTTTAAAAATTCCTGGTGCCTGTTTTCAATTTTTCTAATAAGCAGCTTTAAAATTGTGGATGTTTTTTTCTCTTTTCTTTTTCAAACAAGGTTTTATTTGAAATGTACAGATTTCATTTTGTGCGATAGTCAGAAAGTTAAGTCAGTTGTTTTGTTTGGTAATGTGGCCGCAGCTTCGTATGCGATGGTAAACGATTTTGACATGCCTGATGCAAACTAATAAAACATACTCCCAGATATTTATTTATTTGCATTATTTTTTCTCAATTATTCTTCTGGGCTGATCGATAAATGTGTATGAAGTGAATTGAAACTGATCGTAACTATTGAATCGCAACATTTTTGCCAATACTTTTTCTCTTTTAATATAATGACGTCGCCGTTTAATGATGTAATTGTTAAACGAAATAACTAATAAATCCGTGAAACATGATTACAAATACAGATACGTCAAATTAGAAATTCCTTCATGACATAACAAGTATGTTTAACGCGTCTGACTTTAAATGGATAATGTAACGCCGCACAGAGGAGTATTTAACCCAAAAACCTGGCCAAAAATGCAAAAATTTAAATTTCGTCAACAATTGTACAAATCACATTTTTTAATAGCTAACTAATTGGTGCGTCTATCTATGTCTATTTTAATAACCTGAGTTATATCCGGTGGCTCCTGGTCTCAGTTGAAGGGGAAGTTTCTTTGTGAGAAAATGTGTTTTTTCTTGCTTTTTGGCATTGTTCTTATGTTTAAATACAATTTTTTGTGGGTCAATGAATTATTGAATTGAAAATAAACAGGGCTTACGTGTTTAACAAAGATCAGAGCTTGGTGTTAAATTATGTGTTAATTTAAAAATCATTAAATGTGTAAAAGGGTTATTTTTAAAGCGTTTTTTGCTGTAATTTAAACATATCGAAAGCTTGTTAAATATGTGCCGGGCTTTGCCGGACAAGGTTTGACTTATAATCGTGTTAGTTATTGTCTTGAGTGCCAATTTCTGCAAAACAAATCTTCCGCATGTTGTTGCTTTTTTTTTAAATATTTTTTTTTTTTTCGGGGACTTCTTAAATCCCATTTTTTTGCGGCGACCGAATTGAAGCGGTAAAAACTATATTTTTACTCTCGTATTGCAGGTTTTTAGCTTACAGGATATTGCCTGAGAGCATTTGACCCTACAGATTCTGTATGTATGCATATACGTACGCATATAAGTACGTTACGTACGCAACTCGATACCTCTTGGTGGAAATATCAGATCGGCTTCAAATTGTAAATACTTATTCACTGAGAAAAGTTTATCGAATTTGTTTCGGGGGCTTATAGGTAGAAAATAAAGGGAGAAAGGTGGGAATTAAAGAGGTCTGGATTAGACTCAGAAATGATTAAAAGGTTGTAAGTAATATTGGAAATCATAACAAGTGACCATTGCTTTGACGAAAAAAGTTCCAAACATCTGCTGATGAAACAGCAAGACTATGTGTGAAACTTCACAATTGGTACACCATGATTTCAACAATGGACAAGGTTTTTATTCATGGTGGCAATGTAATTAAGAAAGCAATCGTACCCATTGTCTAACGGTCAGAAGAAGCTGCCGAGTCAGAAACAAACACTTTAGACAGTACCGTACAAAGTACTCAAGAAAGTTCAATAGGGAAGTTTGCAATAGCGATGTCCCAAATTGGCTTTTTTTAAGTAGTGATCCTTTTATAAACTGCTCTAGAAAAAGACCAAGGGAAAAGGGCAAGCTGTACAGTAGCGAGACCCTACAACTTCTTCTTCTAGCTAGGTCTGATGGCAGTCCTGATAAAAGCCAAGAAGAGTGTAATGAAGAAGATGAAAAGCAGAGTTGTGAAGAATCAGATTGAAACTGATATCTATTATATACACTGAAAAACCAGCATCTCTATACTGTAGAGACTCCACTTTATTAAATGTATTATTAAATGTAACTTTATCAAATGTAAATAATCTTTATTAAATATAAATTAAATGTAATAATTATTATTAAAATAAATTAAGTGTAAATAATAAATTTTATAGATAGTACAATTTAATACATTTAATTAAACATTACTAGTAAATATAAAAATCTATCAACAATTACTTTTCTCTTATAAACAGTAAACTTTTAAGGCTGCTAGTCACTCAACTTCCAGACTCCCATCGGTAATGTTAATTCTATGGGCATTGGATGTATTCCTATTTTTAAAATATCTACATAGTAAATTAATATTTTAACTTCTTTTCTTTGTGCTCTTCTTAAATGATTTTTTTCTTAGTTGTCAAAATATTTATAAAATATATACTTATTATTATGCGAAGTGTTAAAATCTTACTTACACTTCGTCAGTTTTTAAGATATAAACTATTAAACAAATCTATGGATTTGTATGTATACTACATAATAGGCTAAAAGCCAATTCAGTGAAATGCATAGCACAGTTAAACATTACCATTCAGCCATTTCAGTGATAAACGGAAATGTACTTGAGAACTTCTGTGCAGTCCTGTATATGATCTATAGAATGTATCCACACCAAGTAATATAAAAAAAAAATATTTCAATTTACAAACACATATCATAACTATAAACGCACTCCCAGCAATTATTGGCCAGAGACTTCAATAGTTAAATTTACTCTTCAGCCAAATTCTTTTGTGTGTCCCTGTATTTGAACGATACATTCTATGCACACCATATTCTACAATAAGTGCCTTAGTACACCTCAGTGATGTATATAAATTTCAGTACGTTTAAAATAGTGTGATATCATTAAAATACAGAGCAAACGATTTTTTCCCATAGACCATAATGTTAGGGAATTCTTTTGGGTGTCTCTGTAAATGAACCGTAAATGCTATAGACTTCATTTACAATACCAAACATGCCATAATGTGACCCAATAACATATAACACTTTCAAGGCAATCGGACTATATTTACATAGAAAAATATTTTTGGCCAGGATTCCGGGTCAAATACTCGACTGTGCGCCGCTATCATAAATTACTGAATTTAGAGCCTATAGTTTGGCAATTGTTATTTTAGGGAAAGTGGTCGAAGGGAAAATGGAGACATACCAATTTTTATATTAATAAATTGATATATATATATACAGGGTGTTGCTGAATTCGACCGACAAATTCCAACTGATTACAGTAGGCATCAAGAGGATGAAAAATTACCACGGAACACAGGATCGCAAACCATGTATTTTATCAAAAGAAATAAAAACAGGTTGTTCTACTGAATTTGGATTTACGGTAATAACCTTCAGAAAACTGAAGTATGTTATAATAAATCTTAATAGACATTCTCATTTTTGTTGTAAATGGTGATTGTCAAAAAATAGTGGTAGAAGTTTCCCTTATATACGACAGTATTATGCAATTAACGCTCCACATTTCAGACTGCGATTACCGGTTCATACGGTGCTTGAGTAAACAAGGTACAGTCGTGGAAAAAAAGTAAACACCCCCTACTAACTCCTCAACAAATTATCGTAGCAGAAAGTTACTGGTACCCAGCGATTGGAAATAAAGTCTACTTTTAAATGATGTTTATAAAATTTGCTTAGGGGGGCATCTACATATTAAAACGAACCGAAACTTCTTAATTTTCAATGGCAATACCCAATTTTAATAAGATATTTCAAATCTTCGGTTCAAACTATGCCTAGACACCAAAATTTAAGCCATTTGAATGATATGTTTATGAATTATAAAATTTCAAAATTTAGTGCTTCTAATATTAAATTACATTTTCATATATTTATTAATATCTCCTGAAATTATATTCCAAATGTGTTAATTTTTTTGTGTAGCAATAATATTAATTTACCCAAACATAAATACGTTGAGTTTGTAATTTTTATAATATATGATATGAATTATGAATTATGGAATTAATATTCGAAAAAATTATGAATTGCAACCTACATTTTTTTTTCATGGATTTAGATTTATTAAATCCTGCTTTATGGAAATCCAAAATTTCACATTTTTCTTCCAAGTAGTTTTCAAATTATACTTAAAAAAGGGAAAATGACGGTTTAAGGAACCGTCCATGATAGATGTGAGTAGATATTTTGAAATTTATTATGCTATCCTGCATTCTAGCAGTTTTCAATGACTCGTTGAGTGGTGCTTAATATGCCTTTATCAAGAAGGGGGCTCTCTCGGTCAACAATATCGACCGAACTTCAATTTGGATACAGCTCCTAAAATACCCTCCTTTTAAAATAATTAATTTCTCGGAAACTTATCGTACGAATAAAAAAAAGGCTAATTGAAGAGTGTAGAGTTTATTTATGCTATCAGAATTGTGTACTTTTAGTGAAAAAAACAAAGTAATGGCTCGTTTAAATATTTATATGGCCCCCTAAGCAAATTTGATATACATCATTTAAAAGTAGACTTTATTACAAATCGTGTGGTACTAGTAACTTTCTTCTACAATAATTTGTTACAAAGTTAGTAAGGAGTGTTTACTTTCTTTTTTTCCACGACTGTACATATCGTTGCATTTTCATTGCAGTGTTTTTGCATTTCTCAAAATTATTATCGTCAACCAAAGTTCTGTTAGGATGTAAAAATCTGTGTTTGTGACTAAATAAGTGCGTATTTGCGACCCCATCTTCTATGGGAAATTTTTATGCTCTTGATACTTACTTCAATTCTCTGAATTTGTCGGTCAAATTCGGCACCATCCTATATATAAATAAACGATCAAGTGCGAGTATTACTCGCGCTCAGAGGGTTCCGTACTATAAATATATGAATTATTAACTGTATTATAAAAAAAATTCTTTACTAAAAGAAAAATAAGACTTTGTAAAAAACTATACAACTTAGAGTTTGATATAACTGTATATATACTAGAAAAGTATGAATGGGTATACCGTAAAAGTTCTAAGAGATATGAAGCCTAATTAATATCAAATATTGCTACTCTGTATAACTCTTATTTAAATCTTATTCTGATCTGTTTATGATGAACTTAATTCGGCACTGACAATAAAAGTAGTGCATATTTAAACTTCATTTGTCATTTAAAAAAAAAAAAAAAAAAAAAATTCAGCGTCGTAATAATCTTTTCTCTTTACAATAAAGCTAAAATTGTTGAAAGTTTAAACTTGGCATTTTGCTAAGCTTGCTTCGAAAGGAGATCGCAAAGAAGCAACTCCGCCTTGGTCCGTGCCGCATTTTTCCAGATAGTTTTTAAGTAACTTTGAAAGACGCGGGAGGCGTATTAATAAATCTACTCAATACAAACCAGTCGCGAATCTCATAGTATTTATGTGAATAATTCTAATTAAATTAGTCTGTTTTCAATAATTTTACGTTTATTGCTTTTATACATCTACCGTACATTATATTACATTATTGTATAATTAAAACTTGATATCTAGGCTTTAAAAGCGGATGGTACATACAATACGCCGCCCCTGTCATTGTGTATGTCCAAAACGTCTGTGTTTTTAAGGGTTTATATCTCGGCTAATTACAGACAATTTTTTTTCGAAAATCTTTATCAACATTGCTGTTATACTTCTGCTACAATAGGTTCCTCGAGTGTTCCTCAACACCTATGCTGAATGCCCGCAAATACAAATCTGTGTGTAATGGGAAAATGCACTTTTCTCAAAAACTATGTGACCCAGGATAATCGCTATAATTTTCCTGCAAGATTCAAAATTAACCTCTACTACCTCTAATTTTTTCATAATTCTAGTGTCAGTAGATTAGGAAATAGATGGGGGGGGGAATATATTTTTGCACTAGATTTTCGGCGAAATCTCTGAAGATATAATACCTAAAATTAAATTAAATATATTTTTGAGTTCAGCGTTACCACAGCTTTCACACGATACCCCACTCGATATACAAAGAAAATATTTATTTTTCAAGTAACTTAATTAGCCACTCTACATTTTTCCTAAAAATATTTGTAAATGTTTAATAATCCGTAAATATGTGTGTCAATAGTCTTTATTACTTCCCCAATTTGATCGTTCCACGTTCCATAGTTCACGAGTAAAAAGGTTGTGAGAGACAGACACAAGAGGGATCTTATAATGGTTTTTACTTTTTAAGTACGGAATCCTAAAAAACACCTCTTTATATTTACAAATAAGTGGAATTTTATTTATCTGTTCCACTTCTCATTTTTTACAATCGTAGCATGAAAAAATTTCATTAACAATTCATATTCGTCTAAACGTCTTCAATGTTGTTTAAAACCACGACGAACAAAATTAAACTATCTTAAAATTAATTGGATGATATCTAGCGATCAATTAAAGCACGGTTCCAAATCTTAGATTTACAATTGAATGACAAGCGAAGTTTTAGTCTGTCCAGGATTGCTTACTAAGCCTTTAAAATATATATAATTAATTTTATCTTTATAAAAATGTAACGAAAACAATTTGTCGCAAGATTAAAGAAAAATATCATAAAAATATCAATAACTGACTTTGACGATTTTTTTTCTAAATTTGGCATTGACGCAGGTTAAGAATATTTTATGTATTGAAAACCAGTGTTGTCATTTTTCTACGGAATGGATTTCTGTATCTCAAGGAGGAGGGGATACACCGTGGACCTCCATGAACAAAATTTTACTTTGAGATTGTTAATCCTTAACTGCTGTTAGTCGTCTCACAGAGAATTTCTTTATTTCCATTTTCACAGTTAATGTGTAATTTCCAGTTTAACTGTATAAAGTAGTGAAATCTCTTTTTATTTGGAGCCTTCTTACAATCGCTAGAGAATTTTGAATAGGTGAGTTTTAATTATAATAGTTCTGTACGAAAAGTGTAATAGAGAAACCGTAACATGTTACTTAATAGAAGGAAAGTTGAATAAAATATCACATAAAATAAATTTTAAAAAATCTAATAAGAAAATACAAAACCGGGCTTCGATGTAGGTCTAATATGTGCAGCGGTCTCTTTAGAATACTGCCGACAAACAAACACACACACAAACTTTTTTCCTTATTATTATGGATTTTTTTACATTGAATTTTATTATAATTCATGTGTAAGTCAGGAACGTCTTACACACGTTTGTTACGTTTATCTCTGAGAAGAGTTTATATAAATTCTTATCATGTAAGTTAATTCGAAGCACAAGAAAATTTATTTTAAACAAACATGTGATGCTTACAGCAAAGGATTACAGAAATATTTCAATTTACAACATTGCTATAATAGAATGGAATATGTTGCAAAAATTTTTAATACTTTCTTACATCGGTATGTATATTCACCAGAAAATATATTTGCAAATATTATGGCCGCATGGCAGCCGGGAAAGAGGTTTTCAATAAAAGATTATGGAAACAATTCAATCCACAACGTTGTCGTACCAGAAATACGTCTGAAAGGAATATATTACTAGAAATGTTAACAATTTCCTATACCTGCATCTAAATTCGCCGAATGCAGCATTCGGAAATATTGATTGTTGCCTCATATCATATGAAACATGCTTGAAGATTAAATACAAGGATTCAGAACTTTCTCGGAAAGATATGATATTCACTAAAAGATAGATAATATGTGTAGAAATGTATTTTTAAGACTAATGCTTTATGAGTTCACTAATTCATATATACCTTCAAGAATGTAAAATAGTACTATTATCTTTAATGTATTTCTTCATTTTAAAATATTTATACACGTGCTTAAAAACGCAGTATTTCATTACATAGTTTGTCTAAAACGGAATCCAGTCCCAAACGAAAAACGATCATCAACCTGCCATCACGGACGATTTTTAACTTTTAAACTGAAGTGACAGAAGTATCTCATAATAAATATTAGAGGTCTTGGTGACCGCTTGATTGAAAGATGAACTTATAAGACATTGTTTCTGTACTAATCACTATGAAACTGAATCCAGTCTTAGACGAAAAACGATCATCAACCTGCCATCACGGAGGACTTTTAACCCTTAACTGAAGTGACAGAAATATCTCATAATAACTATTAGCGGTCTTGGTGACCGCATGATTGAAAGATGAACTTATTAAATAGTGTTTCTGTACTAATTTTTATGAACAGGACTATTATTATTAAAATTTATCTGCTCAGAGGTTTCTTGTGGTAGTTCCAGAGTTAAAAATAAAACAAAATTTCAACTCAAAGTTAGAATTAAAACAATAAAAATAGAAAAACAATTACATTTTTAAAAGGAAAAGGCCAGAATTATGAACACGAAATACACGATACACGTGTTTAGAACCCCGAACGAAGCTCTTTATTTTGTGGTTAAAATGCTACATATCAGGTTAAGTGCGCTCTTCTGATGTTATGAAAAATACAAACAAGAAAAAAAGCTAACCAAATATCGAAAAGTATATCTTTTTTTCCCCCATCATTGATTCTTCCATCTTACTAGGTTTCACAGCATTAGATGTGCGAATGAATTACATATATTTATTTTTGGTAATACAATTTTATTTAAAAGAACAGTTGAGCAAGATTATAAAAAAAAAAGCATTTAAATAAAAAGAAAACAATAATCAACGTTTGATTTAAATATTTATTTTTCATAATTTATCTGGGATCACCATAAAACAGACCGAACGCAATTAAAATCCAATGAATATTTTAGCTAGTTTTAACCCTGTCAGGGACAAGGTAAATTATTAAACAGATCGAACGCAATTAAAATCCTATGAATATTTTAGCTAGTTTTAACCCTTTCAGGGACAAGGTAAATTATTAAACTCTTAGTAAAATACTGAAAGGAAGGAATAACACCAGAATTTACAAACAAATTTATTTGAAAATGACTAAATTCTTTACTTCACGTACTTGATCACGCTACCGGAGTACCAACCAAAGAATGGAATAGGATGAAATGCTTCGGCAGAAAATCCCCACAACAATAACCGATGCCGGACATCGGAACGCAACCAAAATAACAAGTAGAAAATGGCACATATTCTGTACATATTGCGTACTTACATCAGTAAATCATAAATTTACAAAACAATTGATGTTGCTTTCATCGTAATAATAAAAATATAAAAATATAAAACGATAATGCGGTGACTTAAATGTACAACAAAAGTCAAGATTATCATCTTTGTTCAAGATTATGACGTGTTAATGTTCATTAAATTTCACAGTTCACTAATGTTCATATGAGTTCAATGTTCAAAAAAAAAATCATAAAAGTTTAATACAGGAAAAACTAATTTGAAAAAAGATAACCATAATGTTCAGACTTCAAGTCAAAAAAGAGACACTATGTTGAGCTTGATTTTGAAGTAGTGTCAGAAAACCACGTAATGTCCGTATCGAACCACTGATAAGTATTAATAATATGATAGAAGCAAATAGTTACAAGTGTAAAGATTATCAAAATTTATACCCAATTAATGAGTATTCCCTATTAAGTGTGTTGTACAGTCGTGGAAAAAAAAAAAGTAACCACCCCCTACTAACTCCTCAACAAATTATCGTAGACGAAAGTTACTGGTACCGGACGATTGGAAATAAAGTCTACCTTTAAACGGTGTGTATAAAATTTGCTTAGGGGCCATATACATATTAAAACGAATCCAAACTTCATTTTTTTCAATAGAAGTACCGAAATTTAACAAGATATTTCAAATCTTCGGTTCAAAATATGCCTAGAAACCAAACTTCAAGTCATTCGAATGATACGTTTTTGAATTATAGACATTTAAAATTTAGTACTTCTAATGTTAAATTACATTTTCATATTTTTGTTTATATCTCCTGAAGTTATGCTCCTTATGAGCTAATTTTTTGTGTAGCAATAATACTAATATACCCAAACATAAATACGTTGAATTTGCAATTTTTATAATTTTATGATATGAATTATGAATTATGAAATTAATATTTGAAAAAAATATGAATTGCAACATACAATTTTTTTGATGGATTTAGATTTATTAAGTCCTGCTTTATGGAAATCCAAAATTTCACATTTTTCTTCCAAGTAGTTTTCAAATTATGCTTAAAAAACGGTAAAATGATGGTTTAAGGGGCCGTCTATGATAGAAGTAAGTAAATTTTTGAAATTGATTCTGCTATCACGTAATCAAACAGATTTCATTGACGCTTAAACGTGCCTTGATCAAGAAGGCGGCTCTCTCGGTTAACAATCGAGTTCGGAACTTCAATTTGGATACAGCCCTTAAAATACTCTCGTTTTAAAATAATTAATTTCTCAGAAACTTATGGCACGAATTGCATAAAAATTTTTTATAGGCTAATTGAAAGGTGTAGAGTTCATTTATGCTGTCAGAATTGTGTACTGCTATTGAAAAAAACAAAGTTATGGTTCGTTTTAATAGGTACATGGCCCCTTAAACAAATGTATATACATCATTTAAAAGTAGACTTTATTTCCAATCGTTCGGGACCAGTAACTTTCTTCTACGATAATTTGTTGAGAAGTTAGTAGGGGGTGTTTACTTTTTTTTTTCCATACTGTACATAGCACACAATTTTCTGTAGTTTGAACGGCTGAGAAGACCGTTTCGAATGTTCTATCTCAGTGTACAATTCTTGTTGAACTTCACGTACTTAATAAAATGAAAAATTTCAAACCAATGGTTTTCTGGTGTCAATGCTCCATTTAGAGATTAAAATTACGTGGTCTAAAAAAGAACCACCGCCATTGAAGGGGTTAAGCGGTTTTATAATCTTTAACATAACCAAGGATTAGAATGTCCCATGCTGAACAAATAATCTTTTATTATTATTATTATTATTATTATTATTATTTTTTGTATTGATCAAGTATGTTACTGTTTTTGTTTTATAATAAAACGTGCGTCCTTTTGTAAAAACAAGTTTTATTATTAAACTTAATTTCAGTAAATGCACTTTCAAAATCAAAAATCGAAATTCTTACCCCGAGTTTTTACCATAGAGTTTTTACCAGGCATTTACCATAATTTCTGCAATAACTGATAACCTTCAAAACTATTGTATTGGTTTTTATATTTATAAAATTTAAGCTAATATTAAAATCATCGGGGTTTTTTGCCGTTTAAAAAGCATATGGAGCATTTCTTTAAATGGCACTGTCTTGCGCAGTGTTTTCTTTAGTAAAAACTGTTGTTGCGCAGAATACTCTTATATTTTATTTGAAATCATGCTACATGCACATAAGAATTGTTTTTTTTTTACGCGAGAGAAAGTTCATAAAAAGTTTAATTAAAAAGAAAAAATTATACTTTGAACATACACCGGAAATTTTATGAAAATCTGTACTTTGGTGAAATTAAAATATCACAATATCCACCTAATCATTTCTTTTATATTTTAAATGTTAGAGAAAAAATGATAAGCACTGTTAAAAATATCTATTCTGTATGCGTTATTATCATGCTTTTATCAAGAAAGTCACATTCATCGTGTTTTTATAATATCCGGCGGAAGTATTACAGCGGCCATGGAGCATCATGTCTATTTATAAGTTATTTGTAGAGTACCCGGCGTTTAACACTGAGAGCAATAGATAAGTATATCATCAGTATCTTTTCGTGCATTGTCAGGAAAATTATAGTTTTGTATTTTCCTTACAGTCAATTATGTAACTCGTGTACGTGATGAATAATATTTTGAACTTTTTAAAGAAGGCGTGATTTAACGAAGTGCGAATAACAGTATTATATTTTTAGTTAGCATAGAATTGATTTCTAGTTGCTCATTGTCAGATACACAGTTCGTTTGTATTTTCCTTTCCTTTATAGAAGTAACTCTTAGACGAAATGAATACAGTAGAACTCTGCTAATCTGAACTAATTGTGGAGCAAACATTCAAACATGCTTTCTCCTTTCGATACAAATTTTCAAAAAACAGGAAAAACTAATAAATTAGAAAATAACTTGTATTTAATTCTAATTTGTATTGTGTATTTTTATTACTGGTTATTAGAAAGAATTGCAAGCATACATAAGATATTAAACCTAAAACAAATTAAAAAAATTCATTTAATATTTGGAGAAATCACGTTTCGACCGAAATCAGAGAAATAAACATGTTTTGATTGTTTGACAAGTGGATAAAACGTTTTTTAAATGAAATAAGTTCTAACTCACAAATAGTACAAAAGCATTATTTTATTTGAGCAAATACTGAACTTCAGTTGATTATTGATAAAATAAAATGACAGATTATGGTACCTAGTAGTATTAAATATTTACTAAATAAATACTCGCTTGCCAAAAATCCACTTCAAATTTTAAAACCAATATCTTCATATAGACCAGCCATACTCAACATTTTTTTTTCTCGCGGGCCGCAAACACACGCTTGCGACGTTTGGCGAGCCGCAACAAATGTTTATGTAATAATGTAAAAAAAGGAGTAATTAAAATCGATAACAAAAATAGTGCAACAAATGTACATTTAATATAATAAGGATTGGACGTTTGTAGCGGAAGAAATGTTACCAAAAAATTTTAACACAACTATTTCTAAACAATATGCTGCGAAGTAGATTTCTATTGCGCAAATGATGTAGAAATACCCCTCGAAGACTGTTTTTTTTTTTATTTTAATAGTAGTATAAAACATTTTTTTGCCAATTTTTTTCAAGGGAATGTTCAATCCTAATACGCATTATTAGCTATATGATAAGTATCTATATATATATTACGCTAACGTACGTGGCACAGAAATCGCGATTATTTGTTATTGTCTAATGGCAACGCCCGAGAAACGCATCTCATTGGTTATTGTGAAAAGTCCTTTGGCAGGATTTAGGGCGATCGGGCTTATTTACATTTCGCCGTAGAGGAAAATGCTCCATGATGTTTCCCTCTTTCGCTGCAATTATAGAGCTTCAAACTATCATTTGAAATGCCCGTAAAAGATCTCGGTGAATACTTGAAAGTGAAAAAGAAGCCGAATTAAGAACAGAAAATTGAAATAGATTGAATCAGGAATAAAGTTAAACACAGAGCATAAGCGATAGCTAAAATAGGCTTAATAACCGCAGAGTGCACGCGTTACTTCTGAAATCCTAATTATTGATTTAAACGTTCCGGGGGACACAACTGTTGAACTTTGAGTAAAACGTGCAATTTCTGCAAAGCACTATATTGGAAATGCGAATTAATCAGCAGCAAGAAATTTAAAAATGTTGTCATGACGTCAAGTAATTTTGTTTACTTCCCTCTGTACGGATCTGCGATTCGAATTTCAGGTTCATAAGAATATTAATATGGGCCCATGAGAAGTAAGATACAATAAAACCTGCTTAGACGGAAACGACCAGTGATAAATTCCGTTTTATGCAGTTTTTTTTAATTTGAACAAATTAATAACATTTTTGGGGAGAGAGGGAAGCTGTAACTTTTTTTTTTGTTTATTGCAGGATTCCATTTGAAACAGGCTTTACTCTATTAGAAAATAAATTTGCTGGATGGTACTTTTTAAAACATTCTATATAGTAATATTTGCTTACAATTTTATTATTTCTTTTTCAATTATTGGAGTTTATGTTGTATTTGTAATTGCTTTTTCATCTAAAGATTTTAAATAAAAAATTAAATTATTGAAAATATAATTAAATTTTAATTGAATTCATCAATAACTTTGGAATAAAAAGAGCATGAGACATATAAAAATGAAAAAAACTTAACCTGTGAATTTACACAACTTTGGAACTGAACAAGAGTCGGGCCCTGGTAATTTGCAGTCTCCACCAGTGTTGAATTCAGGCACTTTTCTCCGGGAGCGATTTCTGTGGCTCCGGGGGGGACATTATAGAATTCCGGGGGGGGGATTGCCCTTTTTGACCATTGAAAACACTAAATCTCAAATCTTCCGGGGGGGAACGTCCCCCTCGGGTCACCCCCGGAATTCAACACTGGTCTCCACTCCCACTCCCCTCTGTATGCACCTGCGATAAAAATTTCAGATTCATTTACGAATATTAGTAAGGCCCGGGCAACGCCGGGCGGGTCAGCTAGTAAAATATAATAATATATCAATGCATCATTTTCAAGTTCTAAAGAAAAAAAATCTGGGAATTTTCTTTTATAAATTAGCCGTTTTCTCAACGCAAACACATTTTTTTTTAATGTTGAAATATTTAATGCAAAGTTAATTAATTTTTAATAATGTTTCTTTGCTTCTAAAGATTAAGAAATGTATACAACTATCGCACAAATACGAGTAGAACTACAAGTAAAAAGAACGTTTGACTCGAAATGTTTTAAGGCTTCTCACATGCCCTGCTCAACAAGCGCAAAACGTTTTAACACATTTACAAATTGATTTTTTTTAACAAAAAGATATAAAATTGGATGGCAAGACTATGGAAGCGATTTGGAATCGAACAGTGTTTTCCATTTTTATACATAAATTACCTATTTAGTTATAAACGATTTTAATCACCTGAGAAAGACGTTTTTCATTCTTTCTTTAGTGGTTATTCTTCGTTCGCCAGTAAATTCGGTTCAAAGCGCCCACTTTGACAGCATTTTCTGAAAAATCTATTGCGTTTGCAAAAAAAAAAAAAAAAAAAACGGATAAAGCAATGTTTTATTCTAATCCACTTAATCTAAATAATCATCTCAAAAGAAATCTAACATCTGGTAGGTTCAGTGTTTTCTAATTCGACGAATAACAAAACATACATATTTAATAACAAAAATAGCATAAAAAATATATTAAGCGCCATTCGACGCAATACATCTAAAGAGTTCTAACATCAACAAAAGGTTAGTTCGTTTCAGTTCAGAAGTAGACAGTTCAAACAGAGCATGCGCTGGGTAAATAGCTGTTTAGAGAATTAGCCGGAACAAACAGTTCGATTACATAGTTTCTGAATAACAACATCTGCTAGTTTCATGCATTTCCGAACGAAAGTAAATTCAAACTTATGTCATAAAGCTGCCCTTTTGTGTTTGAGAACAGCTTTATGATAACATTAAATTAGTAATTATAAATAACGAGACAGATTTTTTCTTCCCATGAAAATATATAAAAGAACAACAAATGTCTTAATTTTTTTTATGCACATCTTAAATAATTTTACAAATAGGGATAAATGATCATGTATCTCGGGCAGCACACAAAGGATCGCTGGGCCACATGCGGCCCGCGAGCCGCACGTTGTGTATGGCTGATCTAGATAGTCACACACTTCCCCTTCTTTTTCATTGCACGCTGGTAAATCATGGACAATGTGGTTGTACCATTTGAAGACATCATCAGGTTGATTTTGCCACTGTTCGCCATACATTACCTTCAAAAGTTTGTCAACATCTTTTTTCTTTTCAACTGATATGGCGTGACTAAGTTGAAGAGATTCTAAAACATCCCTTTGAACACGGCCAGCAGTAAGTCCCTTTTTAAGAAGATTTACACCAGATTCTTAACGTAGATCTTGAAACATATAATTCTGGAAGCCTTTAACCTTAACAGTTCTCTTACTTTTCTCTAAAACAATCCGTTTCAATTGTGATATGTATGGTAGGTTTCGAAAGTGTGCATCAATTAACAACTGTGATTGGCAGACCGGAGAAATCACTGTTTGACTGAATGCAGGCTTTGGTGGAAACACTCTTTGATTAAAACGTCAAGTTTTAAAATTGGTTTATAATCGTAGAAAGAAAAATTGGGTTAAAAATATCGTTTATTTCTGTGCAATTTAACACAGAGTTTATAAAACTACCAATAACTTACTTTTTCATTTTTTGTGAGAAAACACGGTTTGAATGTTTGCTCCACAATTGGGGCAAGTGTCTGTTCGGATTAACCGAAATTCCAATAAAAATGGAAAAGAACAGATGCGTGGTGAAAGATTTAAGTTATAAATACTCAGTAGTACAGTAAACATCCTCTAATCCGGCATCCTAAGGTTCGGCATTCTGGATAATCCGACACGCCTTTTGGAAAAAATAGTATTCTTTGCTTAATCACTCCTGATGTTTATAATAATCCATTTGAACTTCAGAAGGAGGAATTAAGTGACAACCCATTACATACGGTTCAAAATCGAGAATTTGTAAATCCACGCTCAGTCACCACGTCGACGAGGGGAAAGGAAAAAACATTTCTGTAGACAACTTGCGAAATCAAATTGTTGAAAGGAAAAATAATTTTTTTATTATCTGAATTATTTTTATTTTTATTTTTATTTTTTTTTTTTTTTGCATTTTAGAAAAGAATTTTATAGTAACTGGCAAATAAACTGATAATCGACAATTTTTGAAGATAGCTTCTACGAGTAGGCTTACAGTGCAAGTTTTTATTTTATATTTGTGTACATATGTTGTAATTTTACAGCATTTTTAATATTTTTTATTCGATTCAAGCTGTTTAAAAAATAAAAAACATGAATTACTGCAATTTTTTTGTTTAATTCTAACTTGAACACGTTTTTCGCGACATTCATCCTGTAAATAAATTGGTTCGAATTAACCTGAATTTCGGATTAGTGGGGTTCGGATTAACGGGGTTCAGATTAGCGGGGTTCTACTGTACCACTTTAAACATTTTAAAGAGGGTGTGATTCAATGCAGTGATAATAACAATATTATGTTTTTAGTTAGCATAGAATTGATTTCTACTTGCTCTTTGCAGATACATGTTTGTATTTTCCGTAAGGTTAATGACGTAAATCTTAGACAAAATTAATACCACATGAAACTTTTCAAAGACTGTATGAACTGAACGTAATGTGGTGACATAAATTAAGATTTTTTATATAATCGATCGCTTTTCGATCATTATGTGGCACATAATTCGTTTGTATTTTCCGTACAGTTATAGATGTAACTTGTAGATGAAATTCATTTTGCATGGAACATTTTTAAAAAGGTACTGTTTAACGTAGTAAGACTACCAAGGTTCAGTTTTTAGCATATCGTCAATTTTTTTTTTTTTTTTTTGGTACATGGTCAGACAAATAATTTATTTCTATTTTCATTGCGGCCAATGTTGAAACTCAAAGACAAAATTAATATTACTTGTAACAATTGTTTTTAAGAAATTGTGACTTAAACAAATACAAGTCAATGTTTCTATTCCTTACTTTTTTACAAATTACATTATTTGTGACTATGCTTATCGGCTTAACACGCACGAAAAAATCCAGCAAACTAGTTGGATGCGCCAATCCAAAAATTTTCGTCTATATCATATATTTTAATGTTTCAAAGTGTTGTTACAAATGTCACTGTTTCATTTTTATTAGTTCAATACTATATCAACTTTGACTTTCATCTTAAATTTCTGACTCAGTCAATTAATTGAAATAAAAACGTGTTAATCTCGATCATGATACTTATCAAAATCAATAGTTTTTCGTTATTCTGTTTCAATCTGCTGTTCGCGAATAGTCGGCTTATCATGATGGGAACTTCCCGTCGATTCACGAGCCACCGGTGTACAATAAACCTATGAAAAATCAAGAAAATAACACAAGAATTTCTATTATAATGCCCCCTTTCGACCGAATATTTCCAAATTCCGGGAGGACTTTCTTGCCATGTCCAAAAAAATACGCACAAAATATGTCTCAAGGAGAATAATTTCAGGAGATATAAATAAAAATATGAAAATGCAATTTAACATTAGAAGCTCTAAATTTTAAATCTTTATAATTCAGAAGCTTATCATCCAAATGACTTGAAATTTCATTTTTAACATAGTTTGAATATCATATTTAAAATATATTGTCAAAATTGGGTGTTGCCATTGATAAAAGCATAGTTTTGTCTGGTTTTGATTTGTGGATGACTCCTTAAGAAAATTTTATGTACATCATTTAAAAGTAGACTTTATTTCCTATCGTTTTGTACGTGAAATTTGTTTTCTATTAAAATTAATTGCAGAGGTAGTAGGGGTTATTTACTTTATATATTCCACGACTGTACAATGTTCTTTAATTTTTTTAAAGAGTTGATTGAAACAAATTAAATGTCACTCTGCGCTTACTGTAAATTGTAATCATTACAGGAATAAAATACAATCATGTTGTTGTTGCTGCAGATACCGATTTTATGGAAATGCTTTTATTACGTTTCAGTTTGCACAATCACAATTGCACACTCCTTTTACTTAATCATTAACATTTTTTTTTTTAATTTTAGTGTTAATATTACAGTAAAAATATGGATATTTTAGATTTTTAAAATAAAATATACCTTGTAAAATTTTTCTCAATGCACACACTGAAGCATATGAAAACTGTGAAAACTAAGTGCTAGTTATAAGTGTTGTTCAAAGTGAACCGTGTCATATATTCATTTAAGTTTGATAAATTAATCCAAAACACTGCGATTTGTACATAAAAATTTTGTTTACGAATATACATACCCATATATATATAGAGAGAGAGAGAGAGGAGAAGGTCCAAATACCGGCTAGGGTCCAAATACCGGCTACTAGGTATTCTGAGAATTAAGCGCAGCGCAGCCTAGCGGCGATAGGCAGAATTTGGAACTTTAATTAAGGGAAGAAAGTTACGAGAAGTACGTCGCTCGAGTCTGTCTCTTTTACAAACAGCAAATGCAAAAGTGTCGAAACGACGTAATCTGGAACATCAAAAGTTTTTCAGATATGTGTTTCTCATTTTTTTTTTAAATATACTGATCATATACTAACTTGAATTGGTGATTGAGTAATTTTCTAGACATATTTAGCTCTCAATTGCCGCGCGCACGTTATTGGTATTTTATTATATGAATGGGTAATACCGGTTTTAACTTAATCATAGCAGTGGTCCGAATACCGGCTACCTTGAGTGGTCTAAATACCGGCTAGCCGGTATTTGGACCTCTCTCGGTTGCACTGATTGAAGGGGAGGAAACAAATCAATTCAAATAGTTCCATAATTAATAAATTAATTTCAATGGTTCAGAAATAGCCCCAGTCCCATTTCGCAATATGAAAAAAACAACCGCGGCCGTACTTCTTCAGGAGCGATACTGGTTACCGGATCACTTCACAAAAAAGTACTGTTGGACATTCCAAAATCGCCTACAATAAATGTGAAGAGAAAGAAGAAAAATGACGGAGGAAAACAGGTGAAAGGGGCATTGGATTTCAAAATTTTGGCAGAAATTGGATTTTTTAAAAAGTGAAAAAGGAAGATATCCAACAGAGGAAGATGATGCAATTTGTGTCTTCTGCATGGGTGCTTTTTCTGCGGGCAAGAGTGGTGGAGGGGATTCTGGGCTCAATGTTAAGAATGCGATATGTGGGCCTATAGCGACTACACAAACGCAGCGAGTGATATTATGTTTGTGATTTTTTCAGATAAAATAATTCTCATTTCAATCACCAAGCCTTTTTTTTTCACTTTAAAAAACAAAATTAGAAACATAATAGAACGAAAACTGTGAGAGATAGCCGTTAAGAATTTTATGATTTTCGCAAAAATGCTTGTTTATTAACTCTTTCAAGCCGCTTGGCAAGAAAACTTGCTATGTAAGGTGAACAAAACTTTTAAATTTGAATACCTGTATTTTAGTTTGGAAATTTTCACATTATCTAATCTCAAATTTTGAGCGATTAAATAATTCAAAATTACAATGTTTTAAAAACTGGTGTGGGAGAGTTAAAGAAATATAAAATAGGCTCTCCTTTAATGGGTTAATAATTGCGTATTTTTTCTGTGCATGAGAAATGTTATTAATCAATAAATTTATTGAAATAATATTCTAATTGCTTAATAATTGTCATTATCTCTATTTGTGCAATCTTCTGGAAAAAAAAAAAAAAAAAAAAAACTTGGGTAGCCGGTATTTAGACCACATTTTCAAAACTCAAAATCTGACGACTTTCGGAATTTTGCTTTTTATAAATAGAAAACGCTTTTTAAACTGATTTATTTTCTATAAACAAGTGTAACACATGTCAAGGTACCCTGCTGTCACTTTTTCTTTTACTAATTTTGAAAATTGTATGATCTAGATTGAAAACAAAAGTGGTAGACGGTATTTGGACCTTTTCCTCTACTTAATATCATGAACTACAATGAGCTTTAAAATCGTCACGAGATATATTATTAATACAAGTGGTAATTTTTCTATGTGAGCGAAAAAATGTCCAGACTAGTACTCGAACGCAGGACTTTTGGCTTCAATTGCCAATGATCTTCCAATTGGGTTATCTGGAAGATATCCCAGCCAACACAATATGAACTCAGAACTCGGAACTTGCCTGGGATTTTATCCAGAGAGATGCATTGGAAAAGACATTAACATTTGCAGCAAAAGGTTATGGGTTTGAGTGCCAGCCTGTGCAGATTTTCGCTCATGCCGAAAAATTATTACTAGCATGAAATATTTTTATAACAGTTTTTTGTGTTAAAAATAATTATAGATAATATATTTTGATTGTTCAGGTAAATTCAAGGTAAATCATTCTTCAAATGAGTTATTGGTGGTAATAACATTTCAAGCGAAGATAACATGAATGGTACTATGTTACTAACAATCGAATCACATTTAAGCCGCGTTTTCGGAAACGTTTCCGCAGAGGACTGTAATGTCTCTGATTTTTCCCCTATAGTATACGTCATAAGTAAACGTCATCATTAAAGTAATCTATTCATTAGCATTTTATTTTTATTATTTAAAATCATTAAGTTTCCTAGCTTAAAATTTTAGAAAGGCAGCATTCTTCAATTTGTATAGTTTGGCGAATTGTTTGGTGGTTTGTATAATTTGTCGAAATTGATTGACGGGATAATCAAGTAGTACCAAATCAACTTAGCAAAAGTTATAAATGCAATATAGTAATATTTCGTAAAATCATACTTATTTCACTAGAAAAATCGGTGACGAAAAATATTCAAAGTGATCATGCTGATGGATTCAAAATTGTATTGAGGCTGATTTCTTTTAAACTCTACCAATTTAGAAAGTGCTATGATTAAGTTTTCTTTACTGTTTCCTCTTTGTACTATGCTTTTTATAGATTGAAAACTTCCCTTTCACTTTTGGGTACTTTTCGGTTAGCCGGGCGCCAGTGTTATATATACATACATATGTATGTATATATACATATATGTATATATATATTGCATATATACACACATATACATATATATCCACATATATGTAATTGTATACATAACACTGACGCCCGGATAACCTAAAAGTACCCACTTTGTTATCCGCCGATAAGGCTAATATCAGACGAACGTCTTTTTTGCACGCTTTTTTCCCTACGTATCATACCTACACAATTCTAGCGGCATTGTGCAAGGATGATATGTAGGGAAAAAAGCGTGCAAAAAGACGTTCGTCTGACATTAGCCAACCTAATAAAACATGGTTTTGGTGTGCATAAAAAAAACACTTTAAGTGACAAAAACCGAAACCCCCCACCCTGATATTTTCAACGGGCAAGAAGGGTTTTATTCCTTAAGGGGTCTCCGGACTCTTAAAGCTTCAAAATTTTCGAAATTTTAATTTTTTTGGCTGTCAAACTCCTATCTTTTCTGATCACATGATATAAATGTTTCCTTGAAATTCTCTTTAGAATAGAAGTTATTGCTTTTAGAATTCGGCCCGCTCAACAGATGAAGTGGCGTTTCCGAAATTTTGAAGTAATTTTTCTCCAACTGACGTTTTTGGGAATAACGCGCAGGATATCTCAAAAAGAACTGAATATTTTGTGATGAAATTTTCAAAACATATGTTTCATGTTAGTCTGTATAAACTGAACCTGAAATTTCCTTTTTTTTTCTTCCAATACTAGGGGGCTCGGCCCCCTACGAGCTACGCTCGCCAACCCCCGTCCAGACACCGTAGACTCTAAATGCACACTAATTTTATCGGCTTTAAAAAGATTTCGAAAGATTGAATTATAATTTAAAAAACAGTGGCGATCTCTCTATAAACGGATTTCTATTCATTTCTCTTTGATTTGGGAATTTTAACGCCAAATCCGTTGCGGTACTACTTGATTATCCCGTTGACCAATTTCGCCAAATTATATAAATCGCCAAACCACTCGCCAAATTATACAAATTGACATAATTTTTATTTTAAATAACGAAAAAACAAATAAATTAGTACAACATTAATAAAAATACAAATAAAACGTCGAAATAAAAATAACTTGATGACGTAGACACGTGTAACAACATTTCAAAATAAGCTAATATAAAAGGAATTAAGTAAATAGAGTCTTTGTCTCCTGGTATTTTTTAACAAAGTGAAAAGAAAGTTCTTTTAAATGAGACATTTTAAATTAATCGTTTTTAATCTGACGTAATTTTGACCAAACTATTCTTTCTCTTTTTAATATTCACGTGAAAATACTTGTGTTAGAAATGAAATATTATTTGCGCTTTCCTAACAAAAATAGTTGAAAAGTATCCTCTTAAAATATCAAATAAATGTCTAGCGCAATTTCTAAATTTAAACCGTTTTGCAATATTATTTTGTGTTCATTTTATGTAATAACTGTAATGTGACGTAAATATGACGTAATTTCTCCTATTTAAGACTTCTAATGCATGTTAATAAATTCATTGTTTTACAAATTCCTTTCTCTCTTAAAATTCACGTGTAATTATAGTTTTTATGACGTAATTTTTAATAAGTTCCTGCTTTTTGTACATAATTATTTAATTCTAATTCCAAATGTATTTTTCTGTCTATAATAGTCACGTGTAAATAAATTTTTAATTTATTTACACGTATAAATATTTTTTTTTTTTGAAGCAAACATTATTGTTTCCGCTGTTTATACAGTTGGCAACAGTTTAAATTAATATCACTTTCTAAAATCTGTTAAAAATATCTCTAGAAATGCTGAAAATCTGAATTAAAATAGAAATAAAACCTCAAAAAATTAGTCAAAATAAAAAAATTAATGCAATCTGCACTCCGGCAAATTCTAACGCATAAAAGGATCTAAAAATGATTAAATTCCTATGAACAGTTTTTGCTCCTATAAAACTTTTTAGTGGAACGATTTTGTTCAACTTTAGCATTACATGTCTCTTAAAATAATTCTTCGATCTGAAAACTGTCTGCATCAACGTGTTTATCAAACATTTCTGTATAATACTACCGATTTTCATATTATTGTATGCATTATTCTTCTTAATATTAACGAAGAAAGACCTCCAGTCACAAAAAATTCAAAACCGGCGGCGGCGGTGACAGCGTAGTTACTTTTTTTTAGAATAGATATATATATATATATATATATATATTGAATTGATATGTTGAAATTTTCAAAATTTTGTATTCGCTAAATACAACATTGCATTAAAAATATAAAAATGCTTTAAATACAAATTTATTTAGGTTCAGTGTAGTTATAACAGTAGGAAGTATACGTAGGTACCATAATTTTCATTCTAGTTGCGAAATTTATTTTGTAATCTTGCCCGTAAGCTGCTATACCAATTTTCTGCTCGTCAAATGTCTGATAGTTTGCAGCCCACTATAAATGATAATTCTGCATTACGCAGTATTAGGTAGCTTTCTTTACAAAAAGCTACCTATTGCAGCCGTTCGGAGGAAAGCGATTTCAAAAAATTTTGGTATATTTTCATCGATCATAACCCCCCGACCCCGAAACCACCCTCCGTTCAAAATTGATACATATATATATATATATATATATATATATATATATATATATATATCTGACATATGTCACACTGTAACTCTCGTATTTATGAACCGATTTGGATATAATTCGGTGTGTACATAGTACATACCAATGTCTCGACCGAGTTCGTTGGCCAGCTTCATCCGCCATTTTGTTTCAAAATGGCGGCCATTTAAAAAATTTTAAAAAATTTAAAATTTGAAATGTGGTACCAAAAAATTGAAAATGGAAAAATATTTTTTTCTTTTGTATTGACCTTTATACAAAGACTCCGTAGCAGTTTTTGTTTTGTCTATATCTTACAAAATGGCTGAGTTATATCATTTTGAATTTCTAGCGAAGCTAACATTTTGAAACGTCCTGAATTTTGTCACGCGATAAAAGGCGTATTTATGAGCCGATTTGAATGTAACTTCGTTTATACATAGTACAGACCAATGTCTCGAACGAGTTCGTTGGCCAGCTTCATCCGCCATCTTGTTTTAAAATGGCGGCCATTTAAAATTTTAAGAAAAATTTTAATTTGAAATGTGGTACCAAAAAATTGAAAATTGAAGAAATGTTTTTTTCTTATGTGTTTGACCTTGATAAAAAGATTCAGTAGCAGTTTTTGTTTTGTCTATATCTTAAAAAAATGGCGGAGTTATAGCATTTTGAATTTCTAGCGTGGCTGACATTTTGAAACGTCCTGATTTTTGCCACGTGATAATAGACGTATTTATGAACCGATTTGGATGTACCTTGTTGTGTACATAGTACATACAAATAACTCAACCGAATTCGTTGGCCAGCTTCATCCGCCATATTGTTTCAAAATGGCGGCCATTTAAAAAAATTAAAAAAAAATTAATTTAAAATGAGATACTAAAAAATTGAAAAATGAAAAAGGTTTTTTTTGTATGTGTTTGACCTTAATACAAAGATTCCGGAACAGGTTTTGTTTCGTCTATATCTAAAAAAATGGCTGAGTCATAACATTTTGAATTTCTATTGTGGCTGACATTTTAAAACGACCTGATTTTTGTCACGCGATAGCAGGCGTATTTATGAACCGATTTGAATGTAACTTGGTCTGTACATAGTACATACCAATGTCTCGACTGAGTTCGTTGGCCAGCTTCATTCGCCATCTTGTTTCAAAAGTGTTGCGATTTTT
Source organism: Maratus speciosus (assembly GCA_963932465.1). Classification (NCBI taxonomy): domain Eukaryota; kingdom Metazoa; phylum Arthropoda; class Arachnida; order Araneae; family Salticidae; genus Maratus; species Maratus speciosus. The sequence goes on from OZ010792.1 coordinate 52,901,982, forward strand.
TTTTTAAATGTAATTTAAAATTTAAAATGAGGTATTAAAAAATTGGAAAATGAAAAAGATTTTTTTTATGTGTTTGGCCTTGATACAAAGATTCTGGAGCAGTTTTTGTTTCTGAAAATTTGTTCTTTTGTTTATATCTTAAAAAGTGGTTGAATTATAGCACTTTGAATTTCTATCATGGCTAACACTTTGAAACGATCTTGTATTTGTCACGCGATACCACACGTATTCACCTATTTCGATGGAAGAAGGCATGTGGATAGTATAAATCAATATCTCGACCAAGTTCGCTGGCCAGCTTCATCAGCCATCTTGTTTCAAAATGGCGGCCATTAAATAAAAAAAATATTTTTAAAGCGAGATGCAAAAAAATTAGAAATTGAAAAAGGTTTCTTTCTTAAATATTTGACCTTGATATAAGGATTCAGGAGCATTTTTTGTTTGTCTTTATCTTAAAAAATGGCTCAGATATAGCAGTTTCAATTTCTAACGTGGGTGACATTTTGAAAAATCTGATTTTTTGCCTGCGACAGCAGTCGTATATATCAACCGATTCCGATGTGAGTGAGCATGTGCATAGCAATTACTAAGGTCTCGACCAAGTTCACTGGTTAGCCTCATCCACCATGTTGTCTTAAAATGGCAGGCAGTTTAAGAAATCGCCGAATTTGGCAACCAAATATAAGTTACTTTAAATATAAGCAGCTTGGATACAGCTGACTAATTTTGCGAAATTCTCATTCATAATGATTTAGTATTGATAAAAATTAGTACTGAATCTCCTACATTCGGTTTTCACTTAATTGAGCTTCGTGTGTTTAAATAATATAAGTTGGCTTTTTTAAAATAAGGAATATGAAAGCTACCTCTTCCTCCCGGCACTGGCCGGAAGGACTTTTTTAAATATATTGCTTATATCTTTTAAAATCATATACTTTTTAATATATTGAATGTTTGAAAGAGTTCTGAGATCCCTGAAAAGATTCCTTTTTGTTTTGAATTTAATATATTTATTCCAAATAAAAATACTTTATGTACAATATCATTTCTTTTGTTATAAAAAATGAAATAGCATTCGTCTTCGTGCAAAGATGGAATTTTGTCAGTGGATTTTAATTATAAACTTTTATTTTTACCGGAAAAATATTTCTTTCGCAGTCAGTTGAATTTATTTATTACGAGAAACAGAACATTTAAAAATTTATAGGGATTATTCTTGCTCATTACGTACAAAACCATTTCTGTTATTATAAAATAAACGCTCAAGTTCGAGTATTACTGGCGGTCAGAGGTTTCCGTACAATAAATAGATGAATTATTAATTGTATTATTAAAAAAATCATTTCTAAAAGAATAATAAGACTTTGTAAAAAACTATAAAACTTAGAGTTTGGTATAACTATATAATATATTAGAAAAGTAAGGATGGATAGGGGAGGTGGGGGGTGAATGAGCCATTTTCACAAAAATATTTTTTTATATTTTTTATTTAAGTTACTATCAATATTATATATCACATTTCATACATTAGGTATTTGCCAACATATATGAACAATATTTATTCTAGATTAAGATTTATTCATAAAAATATTATGAAATCAAAAAAACGTTCTTCCCTGTCCCAATCATCCCCACAGCAGGGATGAATGGGACACTAGTAGGGATGGATGGGACACAAAGATTTTCCTCCCTGTATTCAATTTTACCAAATTAAAATTTATAATTATAACCTTATATGAAAATTATATTTGTAATATATGATTTTACAGCACGAATCGATATGTTTTTTTTTTTTTTTTTTTTTTTTCAATAACTTCTTTTATTGCAGTTTTAACTTTTAATGCGGACTTCGGCTATCAACCTGTTCTTTTTTTCCACTTATGAGGCATTTTAGATTTGAAATGAAAGTGCAAATGTCTTTTAAATATAGCATAGCTAATAATTTTGAATCATAACTTATTAATTAATATTAATTAAATGTATCGTAGAAACATGCAGAACGGAAATTATTGTGTCGATCGGAAAGTCATGTCGTGTTGGGAAAATCAATTCGTACCAGAAAATTCTGGCTGATAATTATTAGACATTAGATATCGGAATCAATGTCTAATAATTAAATGATTGAATTTTCCGGTACGAATTGATTTTCCCAACACGACCCGACTTTCCGATTGACCGAATATGCTAGGGGTGGGGATTTATTTGTGCAACATTTAAAAATTCAGTATAATTTCCCCCATTTGATCAATACACATATACTATTTTTATCAATTTTATCTATTTTGGTTAAGTTTTAGTACCAATTTTTTGATAATCCATTAATAATTATTACAATACAATAAGTAACACTCAGAAATTTTAAACAATAACAACTCATATAATACTATTTAATACTATTAATTGACGTAAATTATTGATTTATCATCCTATATAATACTATTTAATTAATAAATAAAATTTTCAACCTCTCTAGGGAGGAGTGAGAATGTCCCATTCATCCCCATTTGAAATGTCCCAGTCATCCCCATGATGCATAATATCCCTTCTCAGCCATTTTACCTCAAAAATTATTTTGTCACAATGGTTACTATTCATTCATTTTAATTATTAATATTGAACCTTAAAATAAATAACTACAACATAGCTTAATTTTTTATATTGTATAAGATATTTCACATCTTCAAATGTAAAAAAAAAAAACCTTACTTTTAAGCAGAGATTTCAGAAAATGCAACTTTGAAGGAAATTGAAAACAGCAATGTGGTCCTACTTTTAGTTCTGAAGCACACTTTTGTAGAGGTATATAAGGTTAGGAAGCAATTTAAAATAAATGTTTATTGCCTGAAATATTGAGAATGTCCCATCCATCCCTTGTCCCATACATCCCCTAGCTCCCCTATACCGTAAAAGTTCAAAAAGATTTAAAGCCTAAATCATATTAAATTTTGTTATTCTGTATAACTCTTATTTAAATCTAAATCTAATCTGTTTATGATAAAATTAATTCGGCCCTGACAATAAAAGTAGTGAATATTGAAACTTCATTTGGCATTTCATAAAACTATATTCAGCGTCGTAATAAACTTTTCTTTTTATAGTGTATCTAAAACAAAACCCTAGTTCAAAGTTTAAACTTGACATTTTTCTAAGCGCGCTTCGAAAGGAGATTGCAGAGTAGAAACGCCACCTTGGTCCGTGCCGCGTTTTTCCAGATAGGTTTTTAATTAACATTTAAAGACACGAGAAGCATGTTGAGAGATCTACTGAATGCAAACTAGCCGTGTATCCTATAGTATTTATGCTATTAATTCTAATTAAATTAGTGGGTTTTTAACAACTTGATGTTTATTGCTTTTATATTGCTACTGGACATTGTATTACACAAATGTATATTTAAAAGTTGTTATCTGGGCTTTAAAAGTCGGTGGTCCATAGAGCACGCCGTCCTGTCATTATCTATGTCCAAACCGTCCGTATCTTTAAAGGTTAATATCTCGGCTAATTACCGACGATTTGATGACGAAAAATCTTTATCAACAATGCTTTTATACTTCTGTTACGATAGATACTTCCAACGCCCCTCAACACCTTTACTGAATGACCGCAAATCGAAAATTGGGTGCATTGGAAAAATTCGCTTTTCTCAAAAACTATTTGACCTAGGGTAATTACTATAAATTAATCTCTACTCTCACTAATTTCTTCATAATATTATGTTTCAGTACATTCGGAAATAGATGGGGGGGGGGACATATTTTTGTGTTGCATTTCCGACTATATCTCTAACTATAACACCTAATATTAAAAGAAATGCATTTTTGAATTCAGCGTTACGAAAGCTTTCACAAGATACCCCCACACGATATACAAAGAAAGTATTTTTTTTCTGCGTAGCTTAATTAGACCCTCTACAATTTTCCTGAAAAATATTTGTAAATGTTTAATAATCTGCAAATATGTCTTTCAATAGTCTTTATTACTTCCCCCGATTTGAACTTTCCACGTTCCGAGGTTGACGAGTAAGATGGCTGTGACAGACAGACACAAGAGTGATCTTATAATGGTTCCGTTTTTCACTTTTTAAGTACGGAACCCTAAAAAACGGCCTTCTTCTTCCAATGCTCGAAATTCACCACTGCAGTAAAATTGTAAATCTTAAAAATTTACTGAAAATATTCACATTTGAAAGATTAAACGAAATTGTCGCAAAAATAAAACTTAAATCAACTACGTGAAAAAGATTTTAATTGGAACAAATTGATTTAAAGGAACAAATTGAAATTATTTTCCACACACACAAAATAAATAAATAAAATAAAGGAATTGAGATTCTTAAATGCAAAAATACAGATGTTATTTGTGCTACAAAACTGATTAAGATATAAAGATATAACTTATAAAAAGATCATTTCACAAACGAAAAACAAGAATATATTTTAAGCATAAAAATAAAAATTCACTTTTTAGATTTTTGTCTAAGGTACTGGAATTACCAAAACACAGAAAAGTAAAAGAATAATAACGTTATTTTTCTTGACATTATTATGCCATAAATTGGACAAACAAAGTTATGCAGCCATTAATCATTCTTTATACATAGTCGTATACTTCGAAAATAACTCTGATTTGGTTATTCAGAAAAGATTTGATTAGAAGACGCAAACATTAAACAGTCTCTATTTTCTTTGATCTCTGAGGGAATTGTTCATTAAGGATTTTCTTTTTTTTTCAATAAAAGCGGTTTTTCCATAAATATGCGAACGTGTTTCTGAATCTTTAGTTAAAATAGAAAAAAATGAGATTAAATAATATAGGTAGATAAAACAATGTTTATAGGCCAGATCTTTTCTAACTAAATGGGAAAGATGGAAGAGCAGCGAAAAACGGAAGATAAATCAAAATTAAATAATCAATTGTAAATATTATTGTAATTATTTAATTGTAAATGCAGACTAGTTTCGTTAGCATCTAGCTTACTGTAATCAGAGCAAAAAAAGATAGAATTACGAGCATATATAGAGGGAATAAGAGAATTCGAGGATTGTGTCTTTTTGCTTGGTACAATTACAGGAAATTACAGGGAACAGACCATAGAGTATTGCAAAGGAAAAGGGCTTTCTAATATTAGAAAACATATTAGAAATGACGAAAACAAGTTTTTTTTTTATACTTCCAACAATCTGATGACGTGGGAATAGCAAAGTCACAATTAACGATTTTTAATGGTTTTTATAAAGCTATTGATTGTTTTAAGTGTACAGTGGACTCTCAAAACTAATTTTTTTATTTTTCAATGAATTTTATTAAAAAAATCTGAACTATTCATGTATAAATATCTCCTATTTCACAAATTTTTGTTAAAATGTATTCAATAGTTCTTGAGATACAGAAAATTATTTTTTTTTTAATTGCCAATATTTCAAAATGATCCATGCGCATCCAGTTTTCAAATGCGTGTACAATATTTTTCCATAATAGCCATTTCATACATACAAATAAATGTTACTAGAAATTTTTAGCATACTACTTCTAAAACATTGAAAAAAATTATTAGAACTTAATTTTTTTGATTTTTTCGTTAAAAATTCATTAAAATTCTATATAATAGAAAATTAAATGCCTCTAAACAAGCTTATTTTTAGTAACATTTGTTAACACATACATAGAGAGTATTGTAAAAAAAAAACAACAAAAAAAAAAAAATCAGGAAAATTGGGCATAAGTAATGCGCATGGAACGTTTTGAAATCATGAAAACGACGAAAATATTTATTCTGAGGAAAACAGGTTTTAGTAAATACAATGGCTATAATTGCTTAATATTTTTTTACTGACACAGTTTCAGTTACATATAAGGGTTATAATGTCATTTCTAGTTTATATGTAATTTTATGTTTTTATGATAAATTCACATAAAATGTGTGACTTCGATGATGTGTGAAAATGTGTGACTTCCAAAAATTCAGTACTCCAGTAAATACAATCGAAATCAAAATTTTTTTTGTGTATCTGTACAAGGTAAACAAACGCTAAAGGAAAAGTTAAAAGTTGAAGTTTAAAACACTTAGTAATAAATTTAAAGGCTTACTGGTTTTTTTTTTATTATATTTCACCGTAAAAAGATTAGTAACAACATGCAATTCGCTCTAAATACATTGTAAACAAACGCTAAAAGAAACAGTTAAAAGATGCAGTTAAATTACTATTTTGCGAAATCACAAAATTAATAATTATTCAGTGCAAAATAATAACATTGAGTCAGGTCAAACGAAAAACTATGCTAAAATTTACAGCTGTGAATTGGCGAAAAAGTAAACTAAGGGGCGTGGCAGAATCAGCTGATTGGACAAAAATGCTTATAACTCCACTAAAAATAGTCAAAATCGAAAAATTCTTTTTGCGTTCTATAGCAGGGAAATCATATATTATTGTTATTATGCTAAAAGGGAAAAATCGACAATTTGATGATTTTTTGCGATTTTGAAAGATAGACCCTTAGTACAAGTACCCTTAGTAAAGTACCTTTAGAAAAATATTTATAAGTGTAGAAGTGGGTTTAAAGATAATTTTAGTTGATTTAAAATAAAAGGTTTGTTTTTACCCAAGCGATGTGTTGCAATTGCGGATTTGTAATTTTGTTGTTTACGAATATATTGCTTGCATTCTTTTATTCAACATTATAAATCATATATGATTTAACCAGTTAAGTTAGAGTAAGTTTGTTAGTAGAGGTTAAATTTATTTTGAAAGCGCGTTGTTTAACACTTTTAACAATGGAAAGGATGCATTTGGAAGAAAATAAACCGGTTCTATTATTGGAAAGTAAAAAAAAAAAACTAAGAAACCTCAATATAGCCAATCAGTTTGGAGAGCGTAAGTTTATTGGCAAATATGAACAGAACATTATTTTGAAATCGTAATGTTTAACAATGGGAAGACAAAGAGTACGATAAAAAAATTCTAATATTTGAAAGGAAGACGATTCGCGTAAAAGTGAAAGACAGTGAAGCTGTACTTTCCCACTGTTAGTATATTGTCTTGGGTACAAAGAATTTGGCGTGTATATCAACATATGATCCAAACAAAGATGATGTATTGTGTTTCTGAATTTAAAGTGCGTTGATTTATTGTTTGAAGCCCAGTAGCGTAGTGATCAGCGTGCTTGACTGCCACGCTACAGGTCGCGAGTTCGGCACCAAGCTGGGCAAGATTCACTCAATTTTTTATCCCTTCCGGGTCGATAAAATGAGTACCAAGTTTGCTTGGGAATTAAATACCGAGGGTCTCGCGTTAGGCTGACCACCCGGCCGAGGCACATGCTGCATAGCACCTCGGGGCCCAGGGTCAAATAAACAGAGTTGGGCGCTGTAATCCCAGATCCTTCTTGAATCGTACACCCACAGGTTTATTTTTATTATTATTTTTTTTTTATTTATTGTTTGTGCTGTCTTGGATTAGCAATACCCGCTGTCTCGAAGTGCGCATACGATTTATTTGTTGGTGTATCACGCTTATTTCTTGCGTAAATATGAAATAAATATTTTTCTATACTTTATACCGAGCAGTATCAAAGATGTAAGGGTTGTAACTTCAACAATAGCAGTGGTTTTAAGATAATAAATTTCAGAATTAAGCGAGTGGGAATAAGAACAAAGGTGAATGCTGCTATTTACAAAGATATAAAATGGGACAAATTTTAAGCTAGGAAAATTGACTAGAAAAGGAATGATGTGGTAGAGAGATGGCGAAACTTTTGAAATAAAGTGAATAGCGAAACCTTTTTCAATGCCATTTATTTGGTTATCTGAGAAAGAGGAGTAAGCCATTATTTTTTGTTTCATGTTATTAGTATTGTGAACAAAGTGTCAATTAAAGTAAACTGTCCAGCATTGCTAGTCCAGAATGGAAAGCGATTTTATTAAAGTGTGTTAAATCAAAATGCAATATTTAAATGTGTGCGAGAATTGGAGATGGAGGGAAACCCAGGGTTATGCCGTAAAATGTTTCGTAGAAGTTATTTTGGAATGAATTTATAATTTAGGACAGGACTATCATAACTTTTTAATTTCGAAATATATATAATGAAATTTTTTAAATATATTTTCTAGTCGGACAATGCACTATTTGCAAGAATATTATTTAAGGGTGATTTTTTACCTAATGAGAGTGAAAATATTTGTAAATGATAAATTTCGTCTTAATTTTACAAAACTGGTGGAATTCTGTACAGTAAGGTAAAGCAAGGAGAGATCACGCGGTAGGAGAGACCGCACACGAATAGATTCGACGGGAAGGAGTAGAGTGCGCGCGCAGCGATTCCAGGTAGTTGTACAGCAGCATTAGTGCAGTGTCTACACGAATGTACAAATTGATTTTTCGAAACGTCTTGGATAAAGCGTTGCTATTTTGTTTCGTTTTTCCAAAGTATGTGCTTGAATTTTCATAACTGTTCGTCAAAATTTTTATAGAATGTCAATACTTCAAAATATTTTAAACTTAAATGATTTCTTATATGATACTAACCTAAACTAATGATTCGAACACAAAGAATTCATTTTAGAAGTGGCGATGTTTAAATAAAAGCCCGCGCAATTGTCCCTACCAAAATAGGTGAGATTGCACATCTGCTACTTCGGAGAGATGACGCATTGCCCTAAAGCGTCAGTGCTATGAGAGATTACGCAGCTCTTCAGATTGTAATAATTACCCTAAACCTAAACAAATTTGTATTTAAGATATTTTTATATTTGTAATACAAAGTTGTATTTAGCTAAAACACAATTTTTGACAATTGCAACAGCTTAATCACACAAAGAAAATAATTTTTGAACGATAAAAAAGACACTTTAGGTTCCGTTAATACAAAGTAACATGAGCTATATATTTTGAAAATTTCATGCAATAATATTGAGATGTTTTTGAGATATCCAGTGCTTTATGCCCATAAACGTTATTTTGAGAAAAACTTCAAAATTTCAGGATGGCGGCTTTAGCTATTGAGTGGGTATAATTGTAAAAGTCATAACTTTTGTTTCAATGGTAATTTCAAGAAAAACAATTATATCAAAATGTTCAGAAAAGATAGGACTTTTATACATATAAAAAATTCCAAAATTTTGAATCTTTAGTTGTCCTTAAACCCGTTAAACTTTTCGCGAAATTTTATGAAAACATTCTTCACTCGACCGGATGTTCAGACAAATGGTGCCCTCTTTGGACTAGAAAAGATTTACATCTAATAGAATTTGGAAATTTACATCTAATAGAAAAGATTTGTTGCAAATTACATTTTACATATTTCGAAGTTCAAGAGCTTTATATATCACAAGTCTCTTCCAAAGAGTGTTGTCAGGTATCCCAGGTAAATCGGGCCTCGAAATGCTCTGGACACTAGTATTTTAAAGTAATTTCCTTCGCCCTATCTATTGGCAGAATTATCTTCGATTAAAATTAAACTGTAAAAAATTTCTGTCGTCCAGAACATTTGGAGTCCGGATTTAAGCAGGACACCAGGCAAAATTACTTCCAAACCACCATTTTATTACAAGGCAATTTCTACCGTAAATAACAGTTTAGCCATGGGGTCCCCTCTATCTAAGCCTAGAAAACATTTATTTGGACTATTTCGAATGCACTGTTTTAAATAATTTAACTTTCCCATTATGAATTCATCATGTTGAAGACCCATTGACCTTAATTCATACTTTTATTCGTAATGTGGATAACATCCTTAACTTTAAAAAACTTGTTATACAGCAATATTCAATTTACTTACGAAACAGTTAAAATGGTTTAGTCTTTCTCCTGGGTACCTTTTTTACTCGCAATGAACACGTCATTTACTGCCTAGCATCCCATGTCTGGTCATGTCATTACCATACTTTAATAACTTAGCAAGTCTAGTTAGTAGTTCGTAGTGAAAGAAGACCACATGCGATTGACCAGGTCGTGACCTGTTTTCAGTACTGCTTTTTCCACTACGAAAACCCCTACACCATCGGAATACCAATCTGAGTGACATGCACTCCTTACCGTACACATTTTGCATTCGATGATAGATTTCCCTAGCACTCACATTTTACGATGTTAAAAATTACACGTCTGCACGTTGACGCAGTTTGGAGGCATCCAAATTGCATTTTTGGGGGCATTTTCATGCGAACGATTCCTTGTAACGTGCTCCCACGCTATCACACACGCATCTGTCGGATCTGACGATATCGCATGCATTCCCAGCACTCTTCGCCCTCTATAAGAAGTCACATTTCTAGTCAAATGGCGGAGTTGTTACAGCAATGACACTTTCATTTGGGCAACCCTTATTTATGTAGCTGCTCAACAGAGGTTATTTTTTTGTCCCTTTCGCTTTGATTTTCTTAGAACATTTTGATTTTCTCAAGAAGATTTTTTCCGTAAAGATAATTACCACGTAAGTAACGCCTGTTTATTAGTCTGCAAATTTATCTGTCAAAGACTATTTAAATACATTTTGCTCTATCATTTAGCAGCGTGAGATAACTGTTTATCAACGGCTATAAAAAATCAGTTTTTTAAACAGCAGTATTTTTTAAGAAAAAAAAAAAATCATGGTACGTTTTTGGAACAATTGCAACAAAATCACCCTTCGAGGTAAGTTTCGACGAAACTTATAAAGATGATTTTTCATTGAACATACAAAAAAGTTCAATAAAGAGACCGGGTTTGTGTTATCAAGGAAAAAAAATTATGTGAAAATCTTGGTGAAAGCATTTTCCTTTATTAGGTAGCTTTCTTTACAAAAAGCTACCTATTGCAGCCGTTCGGAGGAAAGCGATTTCAAAAAATTTTGGTATATTTTCATCGATCATGACCCCCAGACCCCGAAACCACCCTCCGTTCAAAATTGATATATATATATATATATATATATCAATATATATATATATATATATATATATATATATATATATATATATATATATATCTGACTTATGTCACACTGTAACTCTCGTATTTATGAACCGATTTGGATGTAATTCGGTGTCTACATAGTACATACCAATGTCTCGACCGAGTTCGTTGGCCAGCTTCATCCGCCATTTTGTTTCAAAATGGCGGCCATTTAAATTTTTTAAAAAAATTTAAAATTTGAAATGTGGTACCAAAAAATTGAAAATTGAAAAATATTTTTTTCTTATGTATTTGACCTTTATACAAAGACTCCGTAGCAGTTTTTGTTTCGTCTATATCTTAAAAATGGCTGAGTTATAGCATTTTGAATTTCTAGCGAAGCTGACATTTTGAAACGTCCTGAAATTTGTCACGCGATAAAAAGCGTATTTATGAACCGATTTGGATGTAACTTCGTTTATACATAGTACAGACCAATGTCTCGAACGAGTTCGTTGGCCAGCTTCATCCGCCATTTTGTTTAAAAATGGCGGCCATTTAAAATTTTAAGAAAATTTTAAATTTGAAATGTGGTAGCAAAAAATTGAAAATTGAAAAAATATTTTTTTTCTTATGTGTTTGACCTTGATAAAAAGATTCGGGAGCAGTTTTTGTTTCGTCTATATCTTAAAAAATGGCTGAGTTATAGCATTTTGAATTTCTAGCGTGTCTGACATTTTGAAACGTCCTGATTTTTGCCACGTGATAATAGACGTATTTATGAACCGATTTGGATGTACCTTGGTGTGTACATAGTACATACAAATAACTCAACCGAGTTCTTTGACCAGCTTCATTCGCCATCTTGTTTCAAAATGGTGGCCATTTAAAAAAATTAAAAAAAAAATAAATTTAAAATGAGATACCAAAAAATTGGAAAATGAAAAAGATTTTCTTTGTATGTGTTTGATCTTAATACAAAGATTCCGGAACAGGTTTTGTTTCGTCTACATCTAAAAAAATGGCTGAGTTATAACATTTTGAATTTCTATTGTGGCTGACATTTTAAAACGACATGATTTTTGTCACGCGATAACAGGCGTATTTATGAACCGATTTGAATGTAACTTGGTCTGTACATAGTACATACCAATGTCTCGACCGAGTTCGTTGGCTAAATATGTGATATCGTTTGATATCACATATATTATTCTTTAAAGGTAATTCATATGATCCCTAGATAGTTAAAATTTAATATTAACTATCAATATAAAAATCCCCTTTCTATTTCTTTTTGTATATCTAAGTTTTAAATTAATCTACTTTCCTTTTCACATTACTTTAACATTCCCAGAAAACTCTCTCTCTGCTCTTTTATCTATGTATATAAAATTTAAAAAAAAAAAGAATATTATTCACAGCCATTGCATTTCGAAAGAGTCATTCTTTTCGCGTTGCATCTGCCTATAAAATTTCTCTCTGTCAGATTTTTAATTCGATCCTTTACTAAGAGATAGTCAAAACTTTGGTTAAGCCAGCGGTTAGATAATAATATCCAAATGTACTTTTAAACTTAAGTCGCCTTTCAATTTACCGCACTCATTCCAATGCTATTGACAGCTTTCGGATTATTTCTTACTTTCTCACGGACTAACGCTTGGCTAATTATCGCCTATTAGGCTTTTCATCTAAATTAAACTACCCCATGTATTCCAATGTAACGGTCACCCCTTGGCAAGATCTGTGTCTTACCCAATATCTATATATCGCCAAATATTTACGAATGAAAATGTGAAACTTTATCACTCTTGGCCTGCTTCTCAGAATGTAAAGATTAAGTTTTGATTTTGTGTAAGGGGGGTCACTCCCAAGGCACTTATGTGTCTCTTCAAATTTTCATTAAAGTTTCCTTATTACGCTACAAGTATTAGTTTAAATCTTCTGGATCTGAGTTTATTGTGTTGCTCGCGCATTCGTACTCCACTACGGAAAATCTTAAATTTCATTTAAAATAATTCAAATGATATTTCCATTTATTTATCAATATCTCATGTTTTTAGGGAAGAAGACTCCCGCAACGAGAAACAACTCTTTCACAAGCTTCATTCGCCATTTTGTTTCAAAAGGGTTGCCATTTTTTTTTAATGTAATTTAAAATTTAAAATGAGGTATTAAAAAATTGGAAAATGAAACAGATTTTTTTTATGTGTTTGGCCTTGATACAAAGATTCTGGAGCAGTTTTTGTTTCTGAAAATTTGTTCTTTTGTTTATATCTTAAAAAGTGGTTGAATTATAGCACTTTGAATTTCTATCATGGCTAACACTTTGAAACGATCTTTTATTTGTCACGCGATACCACACTTATTCGCCTATTTCGATGGAAGAAGGCATGTGGATAGTATACATCAATATCTCGACCAAGTTCGCTGGCCAGCTTCATCAGCCATCTTGTTTCAAAATGGCGGCTATTAAATTAAAAAAAAAATTATATTTAAAGTGAGGTGCAAAAAAATTAGAAATTGAAAAAGGTTTCTTTCTTAAGTATTTGACCTTGATATAAGGATTCAGGAGCATTTTTTGTTTGTCTTTATCTTAAAAAATGGCTCAGATATAGCAGTTTCAATTTCTAAAGTGGGTGACATTTTGAAAAATCTGATTTTTTGCCTGCGACAGCACTCGTATATATCAACCGATTCCGATATGAGTGAGCATGTGCACAGCAATTACTAAGGTCTCGACCAAGTTCACTGGTTAGCCTCATCTACCATGTTGTCTTAAGATGGCAGGCACTTTAAGAAATCGCCGAATTTGGCAGCCAAATATAAGTGACTTTAAAATAAAAGCAGCTTGGATAAAGCTGACTAATTTCGCGAAATTCTCATTCATAATGATTTAGTATTGATAAAAATTATTATTGAATCTCCTACATTCGGTTTCCACTTAATTGAGCTTCGTGTGTTTGAATAATATAAGTTGGCTTTTTAAAAATAAGGAATATGAAAGCTACCTCTTCCTCCCGGCACTGGCCGGAAGGACTTTTTCCAAATCTAGCATTTTTTTTCTACTTTATGTGTCGTACCTGATTGTTAATTGTTAAAAGAAAATCTTTCAAACGATAGTATGATACTTTTAGAGAGAAAATATGTTAAAAGACTTTTTACTATTTTTATTTTTGTTCAGTTCAACTTATTGTGTATAATAAACTATTGAATTATTTCTTTGACAGTGTTGAATATACAATTTAAAATATCTTGGACTTTCAGTTTCAAAGATTAAAAGGAAAAAACTTGTCTTGGTGATTGAGAGATGGAACTAAATTCTATTTTTTTTAAACAGAAATAAGAAAAAAAGTGGCCTGAGCAGATTGTACAACATAAACCCTTTTACCAATCTTAATTGAGGACCACAGAAGGGAAGAGATATTAGTGACAAAATTGAAAAAAAAATGCACTAAATCTGCAGGCTATCTAGAAATAAGGCTATTTGTTTGGGGGTAAAGAAACATAAGTAATTTTCTTATTATATGCTGCGTTCTAGAAGTCAACTACTTAACTACTTAACCTTTTTAATGTCTACTTAAATTTAAAAATATGTATATTGTACTCTCCTTTTCTTTTATAGTTATTGAATCTAACAATTCAAATATCGCTATGAAAAAAGCAACAGTTTCGCGTTTTAATTCAGTTATTTACTATTGATGTTCATCTTTGAACTCAATTTACTCCGCCTAAAATTTGTCACTTGGCTTCTAGGATCCTCAATTACACCTTTTTTACTTTCTTCTATCTTTACAAGAAGAAAGTATTGGATTCGTAAAAATTTTCGACTTCCGGTTTTCGACGGATTTACACGTTTTAGAGGTCAGAGATTCCAAAAAACATGTTTTTACAAAATATCTGTCTGTGACTCTGTGAGTCTGTCTGTCTGTGTCTATGTGACACAAATTTTGTGGGCGCTCTACCTCAAGAACTAATGCACGAAATTTAATAAAAATTTATATTCAAATAGTCCCTAATATAAATTGGTGCTGATTAGTTTTTGGTGTAAATCGCCCAACAGGTGGCGCTGCTATGCTGCATTTTTCGCGATTACTGCTCTAGCTCTATCTCAAGAACTAATGCACGGATTTTCATAAAACTTCAGATTCAATTAATCCTTGATATGAATTAGTGCTGGTAATGTTTTGGTGCAAATCGCCCACCAGATGGCGCTGCTATGCTGCATTTTGCAGCATTTACACAATTTTCGTAATAGCTCTATCTCAAGAACTAATGCACGGATTTTCATAAAACTTCAGATTCAATTAATCCTTGATATGAATTAGTGCTGGTAATGTTTTGGTGCAAATCGCCCAACAGATGGCGCTGCTATGCTGCATTTTGCAGCATTTACACAATTTTCGTAATAGCTCTATCTCAAGAAATAATGCACGGATTTTCATCAAACTTCAGATTCTGTTAGTGCTTGACATGAGTTGACGTTTTGCACCTTTTGGTGTAAATCGCTCAACAGGTGGCGCTGCTATGCTGCATTTTTTGTGATTTCCGCAGTAGCTCTATCTCAAGAACTAATGCTTGGGTTTTCAACAAACTTCAGATTCAGGTATACCTGGATATGAATTACTGCTGTTTATGTTTTGCTGTAAATCGCTCAACAGGTGGCGCTGCTATGCAGCATTTTTCTCGATTTCCACAATAACTCAATGTCCAGAACTAATGCACGGATTTTTATCAAACTTCAGATTCAGTTAGTCCTTGACATGAATTGATGTTTTGTTCCTTTTGGTATAAATCGCTCAACAGGTGGTGCTGCTGTGCTTTATTTTTTGTGATTTCCACAGTAGCTCTAGCTCCAGAACTAATACACGGATTTTCATCAAACTTCAGTTTCCGGTATACCTTAATATGAATTAGTGCTGTTTGTGTTTTGGTGCAAATCGCTCAACAGATGGCGCTGCTATGCTGCATTTTTTAGAATTTCCCCTACAGCTATATCTCAATAACTAATGCACGTATTTTCATCAAACTTCAAATTCAGGTATACTTTTATATGAATAAATTGACATAATTTCTTATACTATTTAAATGATTTAATTGACGTGAGTTATATAGAAGAAAGTTTTGTGATGGCCACAACATACTAGTTTCTTTTGTCTTCGTGCTCAGCTCTGGTGCAGGTAATAAAAAACTAGTTAGGTGGATAAAGAAAGTAATATTATTTTAGTTTATTGCTTTAGTTTTTATTTATTTATTGTAAACAGATTTGTATATTATGAAATTGTATTTATAACTCAGGGTAATCATCAATCATGCCCCTTAAGCCCTTTTACAACCAAAAAACTTATTTTCCAAAATTTGTGACATAGGCTTTTCTTCCTCACGCGCATACGTTTATTTTTATTACCTATTACAGTCGGGTCTCTCTATAACGAAACTCCATACATCGAATTTCTCTATATAGCGAATTTTTAGTAGGAACGGTTCCTTTTCCCATGATCTCATTAAAAACAGTCTCCATATAGCGAAAAATCATCTCCATATAACGAATTTTTTCAAAAGAATGTTCTTTATTTATTGTTTTAAAAAAGCTTCCAAATCACATGGAATTAATTTTCCATCACTGATTAGTGTTTATCGTTCAGTGCCGAGTTTTTTATCTTATTTTTCTACCTTTAATATCCTTGTTTTTTATGCCCATCGAATTAATCTCCCCCCCCCCCTCCCACACATCTTCCAACATACTTTTTAAAACAGTGTCAATTGGATTGTTATACATATAAGAGCGGGATCAGAGAGGTAATTGAAGTTTTTAAGGTGAATGAGAATTCAAATGGAGGAAAATGTTCCCGTTACAATTTTTCATTCCTTGCTAAAATGTGAACATTTTTTCTAAAGTGTAACAACTTTGAAATCAAAACATCGAAAAATTACAGATTTCTTCGTCTAAAATTAATGTAAGTTTTCGTTGTGTGATTTTTATTATGCTTTCAAATAAATGTCTGTTCTCTTTTTCGAAACTGTTTAGATAATTCAGAAATACAATATTAGGTAAATATTTATAGTTTAACATTTCAAATTCTTACTTAAACACCTCAAAAGTAATTTTTGTTCAACATTTACACATTAAATAGGAATTTTTACTCATTCTCTATATAACGAATTTCTCTATATAACGGATTTTTTACTGGAACAATGGATTACGTTATATAGAGACTCGACTGTATTTTGTTTAATAAGAACATTTCACCTTCCTATAAAATATTTGTCTAACAAATGACACATATTAGTTAAATTTGAAATGTACTAGTTAGAGACTGTCACAATACTTTACACAACTACGACAGCGTGAAATAACTGGTTTAAAGAAGTGCAAGCTTTTGTAAAAGCCTTTTCGTAATTTTTTTTATAATTTAGATATCTTCTTTTAGTGTTTATTTTTCAGTACATCTAATTTAACAGTAAAAGGAAATATTGCAGTCCATTCTAAGCCTTTTTTAGAGAAAAAAAATTTCGCTCTCAGAACTTCCGTTAATTTTATTTTTACTGAGTTCATTTTTGTTCTTTTCAATTCTATTACTTTTTTTATCTCCTAAATTACGTTTCGTGCGTATTGGAAATATAATAGTTATATAGAATATACTCTACCAGGTCAACCATTAGAAAAAAAATAGAAAAATACCTATTTTTATTATTTTAATTACAATTTTTTTTACTGTAACAACAACAAAAAATCTAAAACTTTTAATAAGAAAAAAAATTCTGTTTTATATTTCAAAGCAGAAAAAAAAATATACAGTGCGACCTCAAAAATCCGGCATTCAATAATCTGGCAACTTCAAAAATCCGGCATCAATGTCATCTTCCTCCCCCATTTTTTTTTTTTTTTTTTTTTTTTTTTTTTTTTTTTTTTTTTTTTTTTTTTACACTACCAACTTATGAAAGAAAGAATAGTTAGAAGCAATAGTTAAAAACTTCGATAAAGAAAGCGATAGATTAGCGGACAACGGTGATCGCTGGCGGAATGGAACCGCCGATAATCCTGGTAACAGGTCAATTGAACGAGAACGTGAAACAACGAAAAAAAAGAAAAAGTACAGAAGAAAATGTGTATAAATTTGATTGGAAATTAAATATTTGCTTTACAGAAATAAAACTGTGTTTCCAAAATTGACATTCTTCCCTTGTATACCCCCTCCCCCCCCCCCCCAAAAAAAAGTTATATAACAGCTGAAAATTTTTAAACAAATAAAAAAGACAACGGTGTTTCGGAAATTACACGAGATAAAATGGCTTCATTGTTTTTTAAAATAAGATTTTACTGTAAGATTTTTTTTTTTATTGTTGTTATAGTGGAAATATCAATTACAGTAATTTCATTTTTAATATCGAATTTTCTCTTTTTCTAACGTAAATATCGCGCTACGTGTTAAATTATAAATAACGGCACAAATTAAGAATTTTGGAAGTACCTTTGATAATTCTTTCAGAAATCCGGAATTTTAAAAAATCCGGCTTAGTCTCGGTCCCGAATTTCGAGGTTATAATTTATTGTTCCTCTGAGAATGTATTAGTGTAATTTAATCCCCATTATTGAATGCACCGTTTTAATTAACGATTCAGTGCAGCCGGATAAAATATGTAATGCAATTTTTTGAATGAAATATTAAAAAAGAAAACAAATGTACATATCATATTAGATGTAAATTTCCAAATGAGCGAAAAATGTCCGGACCAGGATTCGAACCAGGGATCTCCTGGCTCAAGCCGCCAGTGCTCTGTCATTTGAGCTATCCCGGACGAATCTGGTGGAGCTTTTTCACCCAGCTAACTTTAATGATTAAATCATCTGGTCTGACACCTGGTTCAGCTCTTCGTCCTGGATAGCTCAGATGACAGAGCACTGGCGGCTTCAGCCGGGAGACCCCTGGTTCGAATCCTGGTCCGGGCATTTTTCGCCCAGTTCGAAATTTACATCTAATATGATTTGTTTACCAATTAGAAAAATTGTGTTAAAATTATTCTAGTGAAAATCTGAAAAGTTGAATATAGATAAAAAAAATAGTGACTAATAAGGTTGGCTATTTAGTTGATGTTTGCTGCTGGGGTTGATATTCTGCTTGAGGAACAGAGTCCGAGGGGTGTTGCCGTCCATTACCTTTCTAAAGTATTGCAACCGATATTTACACAAGCTGAGCAAAGTTCACACGGTTTCAAAGCTAAAATGAGTATTAGAATATCATCCTTGCCTAAAGATGTTTAAACAATACACAGACTGAGATAGTGCTGAGAAATATAACATAATGCGTTCGGGTGCTAGAAGAAGAAGATTTGAACTCCTAACCAATAAAAATACACTATTGAAGAAACAAAACAAAAC
The DNA here is from genome assembly GCA_963932465.1 of Maratus speciosus. Taxonomy (NCBI): domain Eukaryota; kingdom Metazoa; phylum Arthropoda; class Arachnida; order Araneae; family Salticidae; genus Maratus; species Maratus speciosus. Next base: position 52,921,227 of record OZ010792.1, read on the forward strand.
AAAAAAACATGTATGATATTGTAGTCAATAACAGAAGGTAAAAAGTATCCTGATAAATAGAACATGCTTACCGAAGATGCTTCCGTTTCTGATACCTATTGTGCTCGCTTACAGAAAACCAGAAAAGGACAGAATTTATAAGCGTTCCATACGCATCCCTAAATATCAAATCCTTTTGAAATTTATACTATATATCTTCTATACAATACTGAATAAATGTTAGTATAAAAAGTTTGCATTTCAAGAATATTTTAGTTTTGAAATTTATATGTATGTAGAATTGCATTTTTGGCGAAAAAATATAATTATAAAAATATATCTTTTCTGCTTATAGAATCTTTGAGTTTTTGCAATTCATGCTAATCTCCAATGCAATATATAATATATATGCATAAAAAAAGGAATGCGATATTTTGTGCAAAAACAAATGCGCATGACACATTTTAAAATGTAACAATATTCGATATTTTAAAAATTTAACTATTAAATAATATAAACACTTTTCAATATTTTAACACCAAATTTTGAATATAATATTTGAATATGTATTTTCAAAAGAGTCTGTTGAAAATTGAAGGATTTTTATTTTTAATGTCTGCTGTCCCCTTAAGAAAGAATAATGTATTTCTTTCTTGTTCCAGAAAGTAAGTTCCTGCCAAGTATAAATAATCTATAACAGTTTTCAACCAAAGTTGCTTTTAACCGTTGATCATTACAACTAGCAATACATACTAGCACACTGTTGTTTATGAAGCCCGTGTTAGATAGTCTGATTTTTGATAGAGTCCTTTTATAACTCGAGTTTTAAGATTTACTTTTTAATACGAAAAAAGAATAAATTGCTATCTGAATAAAGGGTCAAGTGCGAGTATTACTCGCACTCATATGGTTCCGTAAAATAAATATATGAATTATTAACTGTATGATTAAATTTTTTTTTGCTAAAAAATAATAATATTTTATAAAATACTATACAACATAAGATTGGGTATAGCTGTATATACTAGAAAAGTATAAATGGAATACCAAAAAAGTTTAAAGAGATGTGAAGCTTAAATAATATCAAATACTGCTATTCTGTTCTATAACACTTTTTTTAATCTTATCCTAATCCGTTTATGTCGAACTTAATTCGGTTCTAACAATAAAAGTAGTGTATATATCAGCTTCATTTTGAAATTCATAAAAATAAATTCAGCGTAATAATAATCTTTTATTTTTACAGTGTAGCTAAAACAAAAATCTTGTTCAAAGTTTAAACTTGGCATTGTTCTAAGCGTGCTTTGAAAGTATGTCGCAAAGTTCGAACGCCACCTTGGCTCGTGCCGAGTTTTTCAAGATAGGTGTTTAATTAACTTTTAAAGAAAGGGGAGGCGTATTGAGAGATCCGCTAAATGCAAATTAATCCGCGAATCCCATAGTATTTATGTGATTAATTATAATTAAATTAGTCAGTTTTTAACAATCTGTCGTTTATTTCTTTTGTGCTGCTACTGGGCATTGCATTACACAAATATATCATTTAAAGTTGTTATCTTGGCTTTAAAATTCGATGGTACATAGAGCACGCCGCCTCTGCCATTATGTATGCCCGGGTTCTTTAAACCACGGACATATCTTTAAAAAAACATCCGTGTTTTTAAGTGTTAATATCTCGGTTAATTACCGACGATTATTTTCGAAAATCTTTATCAACAATCCTTTTATACTTCTGCTACGATAGGTACCTCCAGCGCTCCTCAACGCCTTTGCTGAAAGCCCGCAAATCGATATTTGTGTGTTACAGAAAACCGTGCTTTTCTCGCGCTTTTTTCTCTCTTTTTTGCTCTCTCTGTCGCGCTTTCTATATTTTTTTCTAAATATATTTCTGAATGTCTAATAATCTGTAAACATGTGGATCAATAGTATTACTTCCCCCAATTTGAACTTTCCACGTTCCATAGTTTGCGAGTAAAATGGCTCTGACAGACAGAGAGACAGACAGGAATTATTGATTCGCTTTTGGCCCGGAATTATAAGAAAAGCACTCTTACTCTGATTAAATTACTCATTCTCTTGTTTAAAAATACCGTTTATTGTATACAATCTCACCACACTCAATTCCGGACACAGCTCGGATCACAATAAACACAAAAATCTAAACTAAAACTTATTAACAGCACTTCTCGAAGTAGAACTTCGAACCAAAACTAAAACCAAAAAGAATGTCCTTTTCACACAGCTTAGAAAATAACTACAAATTTAAAGGGCCGTGTCTTTTTCTCACAGCTTATATATTTCTAGTACAAACATTTTGATATATCTGCAATGTAGCGACATCTGTTGGTATAATTAAAATATACACTTTATCAAACATACCGCCCCTCTTGAAACCTCTGAGGGGGGTTTCAAACTAAACCACTACAATTACAACCATTGCAAAGAATAAAAATTACAATATAACATAAATGAGTCACAGTTAGTTTAAATTTATACAGATATTTAACACAATTAATAAAGCAATATTACAATAATACACAATTTCTTAGTAAAAAAAATGAATTAATTTTCGAGAGGTAATACGGCAATTTTTGACACTGCTCTTTTGAATACTCCATTTGGGGTTTTTACACTTACGACTCTTACCTTATTGTCATTGCCACAAAATACCTCTACAATTTTTCCTAATAACCATTTACAAGCTGGAAGATCATCTTCCTTTATCACAACCATATCTCCAATTTTAAGGTTGTCTTTTGCTATCACCCACTTATTTCTCTGCTGTAATGTACTTAAATAACTATTTTTCCACTTTTTCCAGATGGTCTGAACCATTTTTGTGGTTTTCTGCCATAAGTTTAATCTGTTATTTTCAACATTACTCAAATTAGATTCAGCAATGGCATTAAGTGGGCGACCAATAAGAAAATGTCCAGGGGTCAAGACCTCCAAGTCATCAATATCTGAACTCAAGGGAGTAAGTGGGCGAGAATTCAAAATGCCTTCAATTTGGTTAATTATAGTTAACATTTCTTCATAGGTTAATTTAGAATTGCCCACTACACGTTTTAAGTGATACTTGAAGGACTTGACTCCGGACTCCCATAAACCTCCAAAATTAGGAGCTCTAGGGGGAATAAATTCCCATGCAATATTTTCAGACAACAAGTAATTAGCAAGTTTGTTGTCTGGTTTGTTTACCATATCTTGCAACTTTTTAAGCTCTAAATTAGTTTTTACAAAATTGCCAGCATTATCACTGAATATTTTTCGAGGTTTGCCTCGTCTGGCAAAAAACCTCTTTAAAGTGGCAATAAAGGCCTCCGATGTTAAATCACTAACTATTTCCAGATGTACTGCCTTAGTTACCATACAAATAAAAATACAAACATAAACTTTATGAAAAATACCTTTACGTTGACCTTTATATTTAATCAAAAATGGGCCACAGAAGTCAGTTCCTGTACAATTAAAAACAAAGTCTACATTCACTCTATCTTTAGGAAGCTCGCCCATAATTTGTTCTGATATTTTAGGTTTGGCCCTAAAGCATATAACACAGTTATGTACAATTTTTCTGCAAATAGCTCTACCGTTTAGAGGCCAAAATTCTCTACGAACACAATAAAGTAAATTTTGTGGTCCTATATGTAGATATTTTTTGTGATAACTTTCAATAATTAATTCTGTAAGTTTATGTTTAGAGGGCAGTACAATTGGATGTTTTTGAACATAACTTAACATGCTATTTTGGAGGCGACCTCCAACTCTGATTACATTATTTTTATCTACGAAAGGATTTAAAGAAATCAATCTACTATTTTTTGGTAATTCTTTACCCTTGGTTAACAATGTGAATTCAGAACTGAATTCTTTTTGTTGCACAGATCTTACCATATATTCCTCAGCTCTCTTCAGCTCAGCAGATGTTAACCTACCTGAACACCTTGCCTTTGGTTCCTTGAGATTCTGAATGAACCTGAAAACATAGCTAAGAATTCTAATTAGTTTAGCATAATTATTACTTAATTGCAGAAAATTGTCAATAAAAGGTGCACAGTCCGTAATTAATAATGAAGTTTCTGAAACAGTATTTTTAAGTTCACACGAATATAAGTCCTTATCACTTTGCTCCAGTTCAAAACTATTTGAAGAATGCTCAGTTCGTTGGGTTAGGAAATGGGGACCATGCCACCATAAGTTTTCCTGAAAAAGTTTGTCGGGATCCACACCTCGAGACACGAGATCAGCAGGATTGTCAGCAGATGCCACATGACCCCAATGGTTAATGTCAGAAAGATTTTGAATTGAAGATACGCGCGATGCCACAAAAGTTTTTAAATCACATGGTTGTTTTCGAAGCCAGCACAACACAATAGCACTGTCTGAATAATAGTAGATAGCTTCTTTAGGAACCTTTAAGATTTTGGAAACCTTTACCATCAATTTTGTTAACAAAACTGCAGCACACAGTTCTAAACGTGGGATGGTAATTGTTTTGATCGGTGAAACTCGGCCTTTACTGCAGAGCAACTGAGAAGTTTGTTCACCTGAAGAATTTGAAGAAACAACATACAAAACTACACCGTATGCTTTTTCAGACGCATCTGCAAATCCACAAATTTTAAATTGCACTGGATCGTTCGTAAAAATATATCGAATAACACTTACGTTGTTGATGGCCGTTAACGATTCTCGGAACTGCAACCAATCATCAAGTTCGGCTTTAGGTAGAGTATCATCCCAATCAATGTTTAGTCGCCACAGTCTTTGCAAGAAAATCTTTGCTCTCGTTAACACTGGACCTAGCAATCCTAATGGATCAAATATGCGAGCGATATTTGACAGAACACTTCTCTTAGTCACCTCAGTTTGATCACTGAACGATACACTAAAAGTAAACGTATCGTCATGGGCTTTCCAACAAAGTCCTAAGGCTTTAGTTTCACTCATTTTCTCAAAAGTGTAGTTCTCGGACTTACACACTGACTCCATTAATTCTGGATGATTACTGAACCATTTGTGTAACTTCATATCGCAAGTACTTAATAATTGAATAAGTTCAGTTTGCAGTCTCTTAGCCGATTCTAAATCAGCTGCACCAGTCAATACGTCATCCATGTAGAAATCCGACTGCACCACAGCTGAAGCATACGGAAATTGGGATTCACCGTCTATACCAAGCTGTTTAAGACATCGCATAGCTAAATAAGGGGCACTAGTCATTCCATACGTAACCGTACACAGTCTGTAATGTTTCACCTCACCATTTACAGTATCTTTCCAAACTATGCGCTGTAAATCACGTTGACTCTTATCAATAAGTATCATGCGATACATCATTTTCACATCTGCCGTAAAGGCATAACGATGTGTACGAAATCTAAGTATTATGCTGAACAAGTCATCTTGAATGACACCTCCATTCAATTGTATAGAATTTAGAGATTCTCCGGAAGAAGTTACATGTGAGCCATTGAAGACAACTCTTAGTTTTGTGGAACTTTTATCTGGTCGATAGACACCATGGTGAGGAAGGTAATTTGCATGTATCGACTCATTTGGCTCCTCTACTTCCTCCATATGGCCTAATTCTCTATAGTCCGACATAAATGCACAATATAACTCTAAGAGATTTGGATTTTTAACTAGCCTATTCCAAAGTGAATTTAATCTATTTTCCGCAAATTGTTTTGATTCTCCCAATGAACTAGGATCCTTTTTCAAGGGCATTTGTACTATGAATTTGCCTGATATGTCTCTCTGATGTGTGTTTATAAAGTGGGTATCGCATGCTTTTTCTTCGGTATTTCTCAATGGTGCGGTATCCTCTACTTGTTCTATTTCCCAAAATTTTCTCATTTCGAAATTTAAATCTGTTTCATTAACTAACCCACAATGTACTTGCACCTGACCGCTACAGTCATTAACACTTCCACTCACTATGCAACCAAACACCGTATTTTGCAGTATTAATTTAGAATTTGGTACATTCATACGACCCACCTTTATCAGTTCCAGAAATACTTCCGCACCTAGCAAAAGATCGATTTTTCCTGGCCTATTAAATTCAGGATCAGCCAGAATGATTGACTCTGGAATTTCTAGCTCTGAAATATTGATATATTTTGAGGGCATAATTTGCGAAATCTTTTGTATAATAAGAAAATCTAACTCCCGACTATAATCTCCCGAATTATTACTGATCAAGGCTGTTGTTTTATTTTTTACTGCCACTGAGGATCCACTTAAACACGATACCGAAACATTATTTTTTTCTTTGCGAATTCCTAATCTTTCAACTAACTGCAAAGTTAAAAAATTGCTCATTGATCCATTGTCCAATAAGGCACGCACCGGAATTTTATTTCCGAATTTATCTCTCATATAAACAACCGCAGTGGAAAGAAGAACTGTTTTAACATTACTAGATCTCACATTCGCAGTACCAGCGAAATTCTGAATTTGGTTATTTATCTCAAAGGGTATCGCGTCAGCATTTAATGTTTGTCTACCTTCATTCGCTGCCAGTGAGTTTGGCGCTTCTTTATCGCTGGAATTTTTTGTGTTTCCCATTGCAGCGGAATTTCTCTCACGCCTATCAAAACAAAGAAGTACATTGTGCCTTTTATGACACTTGGCACACGAAAATGTCGAATTACATTTTTTGACGCAGTGGTATTCTGAAAGACAATTGAAACACAAATTATGTTTTTTAACAAATTCTACTCTGTCCTGTACATTAAATTTTTGGAATTTTGGACATTTAAAAACACTGTGATTTTCCTGGCTACATACAACACATTTGCGCATATTTTTCTCATTTAACCCCGTAACCATGGAAGTCACCTTTGAAAAGCTATGCCTTGTATGGCTTTCGTTTTGAAAATTTCGTTTTGTATTTACTTGTTTGGACGCACTTAGTGTACGCGCGTGGTCTCTCAAAAATTCTAGCAACTGAGTTAAAGTTGGTAAATTATCCCGCTTAAGATGTCTTTCCCACCACATTTTTGTATTTGCATCTAATTTTTGAGTTAAAATGTAAGCAAACATGGTAGTAGAAAACCCCTCAACTTTTTGTTCTAAAATCTCTAATGACCTAGTGCACTCATTTGTAATATCTATTAAATTTAATAATGCTGTTGGGGACTCATTCTGAATAACAGGAATATTTATAAAACGTTTTAAATGCGCGTAAACTTGTTCTCTCGAATTTGAATACCGTTCCTCTAAAAGCGACCATGCAACTTCATAATTAGCATCCACAATTGAAATGGATTGAATAATTCTAAAAGCATCTCCCTTCAATGAAGATTTTAAATATTGTAATTTCATTGCCCCTGATAAATTTGAGTTATCATGTACAGTGGCCTTAAATATATCTTTAAAAGAAAGCCACTCATGCAAATTTCCCGTAAATATCGGAAGAGTCAACTTCGGCAATTTTATATTATTTTCAGCCTTTGACGCATTTTCCAAATTAACATTCTGAAATTTTGTTTTTGAAAGCTTTTTGCTGAGTTCAAATTCTAAATTCTCTAATGACTCATTTATTTCCTCGTTTTCTTTGATAAAATCATCAATTTCATCATCTTTACATGCTTTATAAATCGCTTCAAATAACTCAGAAAAAGTCAGAACCAGCTTATTGTGTTTCTCCTTTATGAGAAGTAGTTCGCTTGGCTCTAGTCCAGAACCTGACAATCTATCCTTTAGTTTTGTCAAACTAGTTTTATTTGTTTTCTTTTTAGCTTTAAGCTCTTTCAACTCTTTCAAACTCATTTTGACAAAAAATATATAAATTAAATGGGTATACACTTACCCCTCTTGATCCTTTAAATAATTAATCCATGAGCGAAAAAAGAAACCACTAGCTCACAACACGCAGCTATGAATCACACTTAGCCGTTTACGCACTTAAACGATGACATGTTGATCTTTATCACTTTTATAACGATCGCAGTAAATATTTATATCACTCTCCTGGTTTTTCTCTGGCAATGAAGACGGACCATAATATGATTCGCTTTTGGCCCGGAATTATAAGAAAAGCACTCTTACTCTGATTAAATTACTCATTCTCTTGTTTAAAAATACCGTTTATTGTATACAATCTCACCACACTCAATTCCGGACACAGCTCGGATCACAATAAACACAAAAATCTAAACTAAAACTTATTAACAGCACTTCTCGAAGTAGAACTTCGAACCAAAACTAAAACCAAAAAGAATGTCCTTTTCACACAGCTTAGAAAATAACTACAAATTTAAAGGGCCGTGTCTTTTTCTCACAGCTTATATATTTCTAGTACAAACATTTTGATATATCTGCAATGTAGCGACATCTGTTGGTATAATTAAAATATACACTTTATCAAACAATTATCGTATAATGGTTCCGTTTTTACTTTTTAAGTACTAAACCCTAAAAGTAATAATGTACGTATTTCTTTTTCTGGAAAGTAAGTTATATTTTTTGCTGTTTCCTGTAAGAATTTTATGTATTTTAAGTTTTCCTTCCGTGATTGCCATACATGTATTGTCAATAAAATCCGTTTCTTAAACATTTTTTATTACGCTATCTCATTAGCGAATATCATTTTCCGAATGCACGTATATTGAAGAAAAGTGATTTCTGAACTTTCTACTGTAATACTTTACCCAAACAGCATTTGTTATTCTATATAATACCTAAGGCATTCTTTAAAACACTTTGAAAGAAATAATAATAATAAATAAGAACCTTAGCACTATGAAGAATCCTGAAGAAGATAAAAATGTAAGTATGTATGTAGGCAGCGTCTAAAGACAACAAAACTCTAAATAATATAAAAATTCATTAAGAAGAGTTTTCTATTGTCATTTTATATAATGCTTAAAGCATTTCATAGAAATTTTCTGGACGAGAAATGTTTTTTTTTTTTTTTTTTTTTTTTTTTTTTTTAATGCGGTGAAAAAGAACGTTAATTTTTGTAACACTAATTTTAAAGCTGGGTTTTTAAAAGAAGAATGGAAATATACTTATTTAAAAAGAGCCCTTAAAAGATAAACTGTCTAATTTAGATAAGGTATATTACAGCCTCACTAGAAAGTTGGTTTCTGTTTAGCTCAGTTTAAACAGCACAACAGGTTAGGGAATGGAAAAGCGGACAATTTGCATTTATATTAAAATCTTTCATTAAAACAAATGGTTTTGTTGCATAAAATACCAAAATATTTAAATACCTAAGTAACAATATAAAAATGTATGAAAAACCTTAATACCTAAACATTAGCCTTAATATCTAAATACCTAAATACTCCATCTTACTCCGAAGATGGAGAAAAAGTACGTTTCTTATCAAGACAATAAAAAATTACAAAATAAAAAAAATCATTAAAAACCGATTTCTATTGTCATTTTACATAATGCCTAAGGTATTCCTCAATAATGTCTGGACGCAAAAAAAAAAAGAAATTTTTCGGGTGAAGGAAAATCAACCTTCGAGGAAAATCCTGAAGAAAGACATGCAAAATAAAAGTAAAAGTAACGTCTCATAGTAATAAAATATAATTAAAACAAAAAATATTAAAATTCATTAACTACATATGTCTATTGTTATTCAGTATAATGCAAAAGATATTCCATAGAGATTTCTAAAAGAAGAAAATAAAGAAAATTTTCATTCGAAGAGAAATTTAGCACTAATGAAAATCCTGAAGATGACGAATATGTAGTTACGTTTGTAGGCAGCCTATAACAAAACTAAACTTATACATATATAAATTCTTTAACTGGAAATATTTACAACAATTATAAAATATTATGTGACATGCGCTTAGATTTTTTATGATAATCAAAAGAAACCTTAGCACAGTGGAAAATCTTGAAGAAGATGGAAAATGTACGTATGTATGTAAACATTGCTTCAAGCAACAATACTCTAAAATACATTAACGAGAGTTTTCTATTATTATTTTATACAATACCTAAAACGTTCCACTGAAATTTCTGGGCGAGAAAGTTTTTTTTTAATTTGGTTAAAGGACATGTGGACACTGGAGAAAGTGCCGAAGAAGGAGAAGATGTATGATTTGCTTCAAGGCAATAAGATTTTAAATATATAGAAATTCATCCAGAAGAGATTTTTATTTTCATTTTATAAAATTCTACGGTATTTATTTCATAGAATGATCCTAAATAGAAGAAAATAAATCATTCGAATGTAGGAAAATCAGCATTCGAAGAAAATCCGAAAAAAGACATGCATGTATTTATAAAAATAACACCTGTTACCAATGAAACTCTGAAAAATATAGAATCCAACTAATGGTGTCGATTTTTAATCAATATAATGCAGAAAGCAATCCACAGAAATTTCTGAAAAAATAAAATTAAGTTTATTTTTAGTAGAAGAGAACTTCAGAATTAAGAAAAATCCGGAAGCGGAAGAATGCGTATAGCCGTGGAAAAAAAAGTAAACACCCCCTACTAACTCCTCAACATATTATGGTAGAAGAAAGTTACTGGTACCAAAGGATTGGAAATAAAGTCTACTTTTAAATGATGTTTATAAAATTTGCTTAATGGGCAATCTACATATTAAAACGAACCAAAACTTCATTTATTTTCAATAGCAATACCCAATTTTAACAAGATATTTCAAATCTTCAGTTCAAACTATAACTAGACACCAAATTTTGTCATTTGAATGATAAGTTTGTGAATTATAAACATTCAAAATTTAGTGCTTCTAATGTTAAATTACATTTTCATATTTTTATTAATATCTCCTGAAATTATACTCCTAATGTGCTAATTTTTGTGTAGAAATAATACTAAAATACCCAAACATGAATACATTGAATTTTTAATTTTTATAATTTTATGAAAAGAATTATGAATTATGAAATTAATATTCGAAAAAATTATGAATTGCAACCTACGTTTTTTTGATAAATTTAGATTTATTAAATCCTGCTTTATGGAAATCCAAAAGTTTCACATTTTTCTTCCAAGTAGTTTTCAAAGTATGCTTAAAAAACTGCAAAATGTTGACTTAAGGGGTCTGTTATAGAAGTGACTACATATTTTGAAATTTTTTATGCTATCCTGTAATCTAGTAGTCTTCAATGACTGCTTGAGATGCCTTGATCAAGAAGGGTGCTCTCTCGGTCAACAATCGAGTACCGAACTTCAATTTGGATACGGCCCCTAAAATATGCTCGTCTTAAAATAATTAATTTCTCGGAAAACTATCATACGAATTGCATAAAAATTTGTTTTTAGGCTAATTGAAGGTTGTAGAGTTCATTTATGCTGCAGAATTGTGTACAACTATTGAAAAAAAGCAAAGTTGTGGTTCGTTTTAATATGTAAATGCCATCCTAAGCAGATTTTATATACATCATTTAAAAGTAGACTTTACTACCAATCGTGTGGTACCAGTAACATTTTTCTACGATAATTTTTTGCATAGATAGTAAGGGGTTTTTACTTTTTTTTCACACGACTGTACTTAGTGTGAGTGTAGGCAACATGTTACAGCAACTAAACTTTAAAATATGTAGGGTATTTCCGGGAGAGTCGCCGCATACGGGATAGATGCCGCACATTTGTATTTCTTGTAATTATCGATAGATGGTCGTCAAACGCAGTATAGGTGCGCAATGAGATTGTTTTAACCAGTGTATAGCGTGAATCCTATTTCGATGTTTACTTGTAGAAGTACAATCCTTAATTTGACGAAAGTACATGATTTCACTGTTTAAACTTTTAAACACGTTATGTTTAAATACTTTTTACACACTAATTACTAAATGCATGCATGATTTCGAAGTCAAAACTAAGTGTAGCGTTTGTATAAGAGTATTGTGTGTATGGTTACGCCATTCCCCTTAGCGATGGCAGGTAACTGTGATGACCGACGTCTGCACCATGCAAAATGGGATACATGCCGCACTGTTACTCCGGTATACATGCCGCAGTTTCTTTTATACGGGATGATTAAGTTTATTAACTTTTCCTTTTCTTTTTGCACAGACAAACCATGTTAGGTCTGTTATCACGTTTGCTAAAACCAAAATAGAAAAAGGGGGAAATAAAAAGTAAGAAGGACAAGAAAGATACAAGTCAAGATGATAATAATGACAAATTGGTTTACACGTAGCGTAGAATTTCTTTGCAAACTACTCCAAAAAAGAGGAAGTGTAATTGGCTTCGTTGCATCTTGTGTTTAAATATAGTTACATATAAAGTCTGCATTTTTTCGACACTTTTTCTGTAGATTGCATTAAAAAAAAACGGGTCTCTTAACACATTCGGGACCATAGGTGCATATAAGCACCTTCATAAAAAGCTTACACAATTTGTTTCTAGCGCCAGTAAAAAAGAAAAGTAATATTTGCTTTGTTTAATTAGAGCATTTTCATGATTATTTAAGTAAAGTTTTCTTTTAAAAAGTGGTACCAATGGAATAAAATTTGTGTAAAAGCCACAGGTCCCGAAAGGGTTAACAAATAAATTATCTAAACAAAATTTTACTTTTTTTCTTTTCCCTTTCTAATGCATTGGTGTTACGTTGTTGCTGAAATAACAATTAAAATTTATTGTAAAAAAAATAAGTCGATATTTTTAATAGTGAAATTAGGCAACAATTATTAATTTGAATCTACTAATAAGTTTCATTGCACACATTCAGTTTCATTTTGTTATTAGATCTTTAATTATAGCCCAGATTTGAATATTCTTTTGAATATTTTTATTTAAAACTTCATTCTGTTCTTATTACAAGTGCGGCGTTTCAGCCTGAATGTACGGGTGACGCGCCGCAGTGTAATGTTTTAGAAAAAATTGTAAAAAAAAAATTAATAATTGATTTTGAATTTTTTTGTCGCAGTACTCGCGTTGTATATTTAACATTAAATAGCACAGCATATTTTATTTTTTTTTTTTTTTTATGTCCACCATGGGACTTTATACACAAATTAAAAAAAAAAAAAAAAAAAAAAAAATGTGCGGCATAAATCCCGGAATTACCCTATACATAAAAATTCATTAACTAGAAATTTACAGCAATTATAAAACAATGTATGGCATGCGATAACAATTTTGACGATAAACAACAGACACCTTGGAACTGTGAAAAATTTTGCAGAAGATAGAAAAGTACGTATGTATGTAGCAAACAAAACTCGAAAAAATAGAGAAATTCATTAACAGGAACATTCTATCGTCATTTTCCATAATGCCTAAAGCCTTTCTGGACAAGATTTTTTTATATATATTCGGGAAAAGGAAGCCTTAACACTGTAGAAAAAGCCGAAGAAGGAGAAGATGTACGCTTTGCTTCAAGGCAATAAAGCTCTAAAATATGAAGAATATTTTTCAAATCAGATTTCTGTTGTCATTTTATATAATGCATAAGGCATTTCACAGAAATGTCTGGAAGAGAGAGAAAAAAGAAATTTTTCGAATGATGAAAAACTATCCTTCCAGGTATGTCCTGAAGAAAGACATGTACACTAGTGCGGTAAAATGTAAACACCCCTACTAACTCCTTCACAAATAATCGTAGAAGAAAGTTACTGGTACGGAACGATTGGAAATAAAGTCTACTTTTAAAGGATGTATATAAAATTTGCTTAGGGAGCCATCTACATATTAAACAAACAAAACTTTATATTTTTCAATGGCAATACCCGATTTTTAACAAGATATTTCAAATCTTTGATTCAAACTATGGTTAGACACACTATTTCAAGTCATTTGAATGATAAGTTTTTGAATTATAAACATTCAAAATTTAGTGCTTCTAATGTTAAATTACATTTTTAGATTTTTATTAATATCTCCTGAAATTATGCTTCTAAAGTGCTAATTTTTTTGTGTAGCAGTAATAATAAAATAACCAAACATAAATACGTTGAATTTGCAATTTTTATAATTTTATGATATAAATTATGAATTATGACATTAATATTCGAAAAAAAATATGAATTGCAACGTACATTTTCTTTTTTTTTTTTATGGATTTAGATTTGTTAAGTCCCGCTTTATGAAAATCCAAAATTTCACCTTTTTCTTCCAAACAGTTTTCAAATTATGCTTAAAAAGCGGCATAATGATGGTTTAAGGTGCTGTCTATGATAGCAGTGACTAGATATTTTGAAATTTATTCTGCTATCCTGTAATCTAGCAGTCTTCAATGGCTGCTTGAGTGGCACTTACGATGCCTTGAGCAAGAAGGGGGCTCTCTCATTCAACAATCAAGTACCGAACTGCAATTTGGATACAGCCCCTAAAATACGCTGATTTTAAAATAATTAATTTCTTGGAAACTTATCGTACGGATTGCATAAAAATTTGTTTTTAGGCTAATTAAATGGTGTTGAGTTCATTTATGCTTTCAGAATTGTGTACTGCTATTGAAAAAAAAGCAAAGTTATGTAACAAAGTTACGTCTTAATATATAGGTAGCCCCTTAAGCAAATTTCATATAGATCATTTAAAAGCAGACTTTATTACCAATCGTGTAGTACCAGTAACTTTTTTCTACGATACTTTTTTGCAGAGTTAGTAAGGAGTGCTTACTTTTTTTTTTCTTCACGACTGTACAGTCGTGGAAAAAAAATAAACACCCCAACTAACTCCTCAACAAATTATCGTAGAAGAAAGTTAAGAAGATAGTTATAATAGAAGAATACCAATCGATTAGAAATAAAATCTATTTTTAAATGATGTATATAAAATTTGCTTAGGGGGCAATCTACATATTAAAACGAACACAACTTCATTTTTTTTCTCAATGGCAATACCCAATTTTAACCAGATATTTCAAATCTTCGGTTCAAACTATACCTAGACACCAAACTTGGACGATAAGTTTTTCAATTATAAACCTTCAAAATTTAGTGCTTCTAATGCTAAATTACATTTTCATATTTTAATTAATATCTCCTGAAATTATATTCCTAATGTGTTATTATTGTGTAGCAATAACACTAAAATGCCCAAACATAAATACGTTGAATTTGCAATTTTAATAATTTTATGATATGAATTATGAATTATGAAATTAATATTCAAAAACAATTATGAATTGCTACCTGCAATTTTTTTGATGGATTTACATTTATTATGTTCTGCTTTATGGTAATCCAAAATTTCACATTTTTCTTCCAAGTAATTTTCAAATTATGCTTAAAATACGGCAAAATGATTGTTTAAGGGGACGTCTATGATAGAAGTGATTAGATATTTTGAAATTTCTTATGCTATTCTGTCATCCAGCCTTCAATGACTGCTTGAGTGGCGCTTAAGATGCTTTGATCAAGAAGGGAGCTATCTCGGCTAACAATCGATTACCGAACTTCTATTTGGTTACAGCCCCTAAAATACGCTCGTATTAAAACAATTAATTTCTAGAAAATTTATCGTACGAATTGCATAAAAAATTGTTTTTTGGCTAGTTTAATGGTGTAAAGTTCATTTATGCAGTCAAAACTCTGTACTGCTATTAAAAAAAGCAATGTTATGGTTCTTTTGAATACGTATATGGCCCCTTAAATTTTATATACATTATTTAAAAGTAGACCTTATTACCAATAGTGTGCTACTAGTAACTTTCTTCTACCATAATGTTTTGTAGAGTTAGTAAGTGGTGTTTACTTTTTTTTTTTTCCACGACTGTACGTATTAATAAAAATAACACCTCAACGTACACTGTTAAAAATTTTGCAGCATTCTGGCAGGTCATTCGACCGTTTTTTGAAAAAACGGTTTCATAACCATAATTTAACTACATTCTGACCATAAAATGGCCAATAATATGGTCAGAATAGTGTTAAAATTACGGTTGTGTAACAGTTTTCGGAAAAAAAAAACGGTCAAATGACCTGCCATAATGCTGCAAATTTTTAACAGTGTCATAAAATTGTCAAAATATATAAATTCCTTAGCTAGAGATTTCTATTTTTATTCGATATAATGCATAAGACATTCATCAAAAATTCTCTAAAAGAAGAAAATTAAGAACGTTTTCAATCGAAGTGAACTGCACCATTGCAAAAATACTTAAGAAGAGGAATCTGTACTTATGTTTGTGGGCAGCTTGCTACATAAAGTAAACTTAAAAAAAATATATATATAGATATTCATTAACTAGAAATAACTAGAAAGCACTGTAAAAAATTCTTGAAGAAGATGAAAATTTATGTAAACAGTGCTTCAAGGCAATAAAGCTCTAAAAAACAGAGAAATTCATTAAAAAGTTTTTTCTATTGCCACTTTATTTAATTCCTGTAGCATTCTACAAATATTTCTAGAGTCGAAAAAATTTAAAAATTCGGTCAAAGGGAACTTTAACACTGAAGAATGTGCCGAAGTAGGAGAAGATGTATGTTTCGCTTAAATGCAATAAAACTTTAAAATACACAGACATTCGTTCAAAACAGATTTCCATTGTCAGTTTATGTAATGCCTAAAGCATTCCACAGTGTCTGGAGTGTCTGGAAGAGAAGAGAAGAAATTTTTCATGTGTAGGAAAACTAATCTTCGTAGACGTCCTCAAGAAAGACACGTGCGTATTTATAAAAATAACGCCTCAAGGCAATAAAACTCTTGAAAATATAGAAAGTCAGTAATTAGAGATTTCTCTGGTTATTCAATATAATGCATAAGATATTCTACAAAAATTTCAAAAAGAAGAAAATTAAGAACATTTTCAGTCGAAGAGAACTTCAGCACTAGCGAAAATCCTAGCTCATCAGCACTAGCGATGAATGTGTGTACGCAGCATGTCACATAAACTGAACTTTAAATAGTATTATAGAAATTCATTAGCTAGAAATATTTATAACAATTATAAAATAACAAATGACATGCGCTTAGCTTTTTTATCATAATCCATATAAATAAAAAAAAATTATACTGATTATACAGGAAATTTCCTTAAAAAAATTACTTTTAGCATCATTATAATGAGTAACATTTTTTAAAAATAATTTTCACCCAATTGTTAATTGGCAACGTCAAGAAGCCGCTGCCATAAGTTCATCCTTAAAAAAAATATAACAGAAATATATCTTAGGTAAAAAACAGTTTTGCGGCAACTTCAAAAACTCTTAAAGAATTTCGTGCAAGAAAAAATAAATATTTCTTTATATATCATATTCTTAGTAACAATTAATTAGCCTATCAAAATATTTTCTTATAAAATAGTTGATAAACTCTTCAGAAAAAAAATGCTCTTTTTTGTTGTTTATGTAGCAGATAATAAAAAATGCATTTATAAAAATATTTAGGTATTCATTAGGTAGCGATTCAATAATTTTAAACGTTTATATGATCTGAAATTTCGTTAAACTCGTTAGATTTTCTGCCGATTGTTTTATTTATAGTTACCTCACTGTTAAAAATTTCCCTGTAAAATTACGGGCAGAGGCCGACAGGAGAGATTCCACTCATACACCGTAATATATATATATATATATATATGAAATGATAAAAAAGCCCCTTTTTAAAATCCCCTTTTTTGTCCCTTTTTAAAATTTAAATTTAGAAATTAAAATTAAAACTTTTAAAATGCTTTTGTAATTGTGTCTCAGTTGATTGAATGAGGTTGCCCCTGTTAAGTCAGTTTTCCCGCATCGCATTTTATAACTTTTAGAGATCGTTTTGGCACATCTCATAAGAATACTTTTGCTGAATAAGTGCAATTTATAAGTCTTGCTGCATTCGATCGGCCAACTCAAACCACAGCCTGTATCCCGGGCAGTCAATCATTCAGCTAACGACCAATTATAGTTTAAAGACGCCTCCTTTGACTTCAACGGCCCCTAGCTGGAATAATGCGAAATACAGCATATTTATATCGATGCACAGGTCCCCGGACAGGGTTTTTTGACCATCAAAAGAATGCCCTAACTCCACGACACTCGGCTCTCTAAGTATCGCTTAGCGGTACACATAATTCCCAAGCCCGATGTCCATAAAGTAAATTAGCAGCTCTCAAGCCAAAAGGGGCCTGATTTCTCAAAAGGATGTAACCAAGGAACAATAAATCAGGTCCCCGGAAAAACTGTGTCTTTATTGGAATAACTACTGTCTGAATCTGACTTTGATTTCCCGGATACCACTCGCGGCCTGCGACTACCTAAAGATGATAGAAGTTCCGAGGATTCGCTCAGAAATCGGCACGCACGCGTCCGCGGTTCGCGCCCCTGCCCCCAGCGGTCGGGCCTTGGCCGACGACACGACAGAAGATCCATAACTGGAGTAGCGACGAATTCGTTACATTGAAAAGTCGGCACGACGGTTTATTTGCGCGGCTCAAATCCCAGAGTTCCAGCAATTAATTCCAGCAAGAACAACAACGAGATGTGTAATGAAGTCCTAAAAAATGACGTATCTACTGTTTATTTAACCAGCAATTAATTCCAACAAAACTCAAGAGGTGTGTAACAAGTGACGAAAGAAATCTCTAAAAAGAACAGTTTTCAAATCCTTTTTCTGCCTTCCATGAGTGAAAAAAAAAAAAAAAAAAAAAAAAAAAAAAAAAAAAAGTGTCGTTCCCTAGCAATTAATTAAAAAGAAAAAAATCTGGTCATTAAAAGGAAAAGACTGGTCAAAAAGAACGGGAAAAACATTCATCTGCCTAGCAATCAAGAAAAAATTATCTGTTACTGAAAATCAATTATTTCTCCAACGAACAAGCCTCTGAAACAGTCTTTGCAAGAAAGAAAAATAAAACTCTCTCCTCCCAGCCCAGCCATGGACGTTATCAGCTGAGAAAGTGGGTCACCAGGTCAAAATGAAGAACTGTGTTGAAAAACGAATTTTCTACCGGCAGATAACTCACTGATTTGTGTTAAGAAGAAAAAGAGAAAATGATTTCTTTTTTTTATGCAGGGAGTAAATTTAATCCTGGAAATTTTTATGAAGATCGTTTTTTTTGTTGTTTTGTTTGTGGATATGTAAGGCTGTCCTTGAATAGATTTGTTGAAGGTAAGACCATTTTAATCTATTCTTGAATTAAAAAAGAGAAAAAGAATACAGTTTTAAAAGGTAGTTTTTAATTGTTTGTCATTTTAATAGCCAAAATTAGAATAAGACAACGTTTATTTTATTTATTTTTGCTATAAGAGAGTAATTTTCTGAAATTTAGACAGTATTTAAATCTTTGGAATTTTAAAATTTTAGTTCAAAGTTCGTTTTTTTTTAAATCTCAATTTGACAAAAAAAAAAAAAAAAAAAAAAATGATGTATTAAATTTGAATTTTATTTAGATTTAAGCCCATTTTTGTTACAAATATTGTGTTGCAATTTTTTTTGAAAAATATTCCATTTTTATTTGAAAAAAAAAAAAAAAAATGATGTATTAAATTTGAATTTTATTTAGATTTAAGCCCATTTTTGTTACAAATATTGTGTTGCAATTTTTTTGAAAAAATATTCCATTTTTATTTGGAAAAAAAAAAAAAAAAAAAAAAAAAATGATGTATTAAATTTGAATTTTATTTAGATTTAAGCCCATTTTTGTTACAAATATTGTGTTGCAATTTTTTTGAAAAATATTCCATTTTTATTTGTTTTAAATTGTGCCTTATATTTTTGTGTAATCTTGTAATATTTTGTATTTCAACATGAGTGTCACTCCCCCGCCTGAAAAGAATGACTTAGAAAACAAATCAGATAAAGAGAAAGATAGTCAGAAGTCCGAGATTGCCACACAGACACATAATGTAACAACATTAGGTGAACAGACCCTGTCAGCTCAAGCTGGGTCTGGTCACAACTCAGTAACCGCTAGCCCAAAAATGTCCATAGAACCTGATATTATTGCGTTTTCGCCTAATTCAAATATGAATTGGACCGCTTGGCTGGCTTATTTTGAGAGTGTTTGTGTAGAACAGGAAAAAGACGACTTCTGGAAAATTAGGCACATACAGAAATACTTAAAAGACAGTGCACTTACGTTGTACATTAATAATTGTTTAAATGTGCTGCATTGGTCCGAGTTTGTCACTTTGTTCAATGAACATTACGAAATTCCCGACACTCTTTCTTTAACTGATTTTTCCCGTATTAGATACAAGATTGGAGAGGACCTGAACGAATACTATCAGAAAAAGATTAAAATAGGGAGAACCTTAGGGTTAGACCAGAAGCTTATCTTGGAAGGATTAACGGAGGGCTTGCCGTTAGAAATGCAAAAGCTAGTTATTGCAAGCAACCCCTCAAATACACATTCATGGCGTGAATTAGTATTCAGAATTTGCAAGCTGCAACTGGACAGAAAAGGAAATGAGAGCAAAATAGATGCAAGCCCACAAAACCCCAATCAGTATCGACAATGGCGACCGTTTCGCCCCCCATATGAGACAGGACAGAATTATAACCGGCAGTGGAACTACCGAGTTCCCTATCAAAACCCCCCGACTCGACCTTTTGCTTCTAATCAAGCACGAAATCCCCAAAATACAGTTAGACCGACGACAAATGGTCAACCGAGACCAAATGTACATCACCAGACCACTTTGGCACCCTCCCCATGCAAAGTTTGTTTTAATATAGGAATACCAAATGCGTATCATTGGGTGGAATACTGCCCTTTTCGACAACAAGTCTTAGCAGTTCCAACCCCTAGTCCCAATATGAATTTTGCAAACCCCAACCCAGATCAGAGAGCTAATGAGTCATCTGAAAATATATCAAGTAATCAATGACGGTTTCTTATGTCCGGACATGTACAAAAAGAAAAAGCTAGCTACAAAAAATCAAATAGAAATTGTCAAAAAATTACTGATGTAAAAAGTGAAGGCTCACTACCTTGTTTGATCGATACAGGGAGTTCTATCAGTGTTATTCCTTATCATTTAGCCCACAAACTTAACCTAAAAATATGTAAAGTTCAGCAGAGTATATCGGTCACACAAACACAAGGTGTTCTAGCTTTGAAAGAAAAATGCCTTGTTAGTTTGAAATTAGGACATATCTCTAAGAATGTTGAACTTTTTATAATTAATAATCACTTACCTTATGCTTTGATTGGGCTACCCCACTGTAAACTGTTTAAATTGAATATTGACTGTGTTAAAATGCAAATCACGCAAAAGAAAAAGAAAGTACCTCTCATGGACAATATTTCAACAAATTCATCCCATCATACCTTACATTTATCAGAAACATATACTAACCAGCCAGAAATGGAAAATACAGTTAAAAATGTAGAGATATTCGAAGAAAATTTTGAGCCGGAGTTGTTCGAGACCACTGAACATGTGCCAAATGTTCAGACTGTCAAGGAACAATTACCTGCTCTTCTAGCCAAATATGTCTGTATTTTTGCTAAAGATAAATATGATGTAGGTTGTGTAAACATTGAACCCCAGAGAATACAGTTAACATCAGACCTCCCCGTTTCTTTAAGAGCATATCGCACGTCCCCTAAGGAAGAAGAAGAAATTAAAGACCAAATTCAGAATTTATTGCGAGCCGGTATCATTAAAGAAAGCTATTCCCCTTATTCATCACCCGTAACTTTGGTGTATAAACGTGAAGAAGGGAAGAAAACCCGGTTATGTATTGACTTTCGAAAATTGAATGCCATTACAAAAACAGATGCAGAACCCTTACCTAGAATAGACACCCTGTTAGATAAATTGGCACATGCTAAAGTTTTTTCCACTCTTGATTTGGCCAGTGGATATTGGCACATCCCTATCCACCCTCGAGATACGGAGAAGCTGGCGTTTGCCACTACCTTTGGATTATATGAGTGGAATCGTTTACCATTCGGATGGAAAAACGCGCCTGCTTGGTTTAACCGTACCCTCAGAAGAATCCTTAATAAATACAAAATTGACTTTGCCTGTAGTTACTTTGATGATGTTATTGTATTCTCCCAAAATGAAGAAGAACATTTGTGTCATTTAGAGACCTTATTTAATATCTGTGTCCAAGAAAACCTTAAACTAAAATTGTCAAAGTGTAATTTTGTTAAATCCAAAATTAATTTCCTAGGATATGAAGTCTCGAATGGTTGTATCACACCTGACAACCCTAATATAGAGACAATTAAGAAATTAACACCACCTACGAATGTAAAAGAATTACAACGTTTTTTGGGATCTATAAACGTTTATCACAAATTTATTCCAAAATATGCTAACATTCGATACCCTCTCAACAATTTGTTGAAGAAAAATGTCCCCTATGTATGGGACCAAAATTGTCAAAATTCTTTCGAAAAGTTAAAAAATGCTTTAATTGAAAAACCTATATTAAAGTTGTTTGATCCCAAAACACCTTGTCATTTGTTTGTAGATGCATCAAGTCATGGAGTGGGATGTGTTGTGAAACAAGTTGATGAAAAAGGAACATTACATCCTATAGCATATCACTCTAGAAATCTTCGCGATTATGAAAAAAATTATGCAATTACTGAGTTAGAATGTTTGGCGATTGTGGATGCTTTAGATAAATTTTATCATTATTTACACGGTCAAAAATTTGTCATACATACAGACCATGCGGCACTTACCTGGCTCAAAAGTGTTAAAAATTTAAGAGGACGTCTTTTCCGCTGGTCCCTAAAACTTAGTATGTTTGACTATGAAATTAAATACCAAAAAGGCTCCACTAATGTTGAAGCTGATATGCTATCTAGACAGCCTGTTTCAGAAAATTTACCCCATATTATACATCTCCTTGACTTGAATGAAGTAAGAGACAATCAGAGAAAAGAAAATGTAACAGTTGATGGTAAAAAATACACTGAGATAAATGATGTTGTTGTAATTAGAAAGAAAAGTTTGTATAAGATTGTGGTCCCCATGTCTTTACGTCTACCCCTCTTAGAAAAAACCCACACACAATTTGGCCATCCTGGAATTTATAAGATGATAAATTTAATCTCTCTGCAGTATTATTGGCCTAACATTAATCAGGACATTGAAAATTTTGTAAAACACTGTCACACTTGTCAGATAAACAAAAAATGTAGGCAAAAAAGATTTGGCTTATTGCAATTAATGCCCCCAACAGATATACCTTTTGAATGTTTAGCAGTAGACTCTGTTGGCGGATTTAATTATTACAATTCTACAAAAAAATATTTGCATTTAGTCGTTGAACATGCAACTCGCTATGTGTGGGGTTTTCCTTCAAAAAGTGTAACCACCGAAACTTATACAAACATTTTGAAGCAATTATTTCAGATACAAGTACCAAATAGATTGTTAACCGACAGAAATGGAGCATTTACAGCTTCCAGGTTTAAAAGATTTCTTCGTACTTACAATGTAAAACACAGATTAACAAGCAGCCATCACCCAGAAACGAATGGGAAAATTGAACGCCTAAATCAGACTATTGTCACTAGATTAAAATGTAAAGTCAATTCCACAACCAAGAAAATACCCTGGACTAAGCTTTTAGATGAAGTCTTATATGAATATAATAATACTCCCCATTCTGTAACCCAGTTCACCCCTAGTTATTTATTGTTAGGAAAATTACCATATGATCCTCCTTTACCAAATAATAGTTATTATCCCCCTGTGGAGGAAGCTAGAAAATTGGCTAAAGAGAGAACAATTGCTTACCATAAAAAGAATAAAGTCCGTTATGATGCTCGTTTCCTTCCTGTAAAATTTAAAGTTGGTGACATTGTAATGTATGAAGAATTTCATTATCCTAATACCCGTAAACTGACTTCGCCATACTCTGGCCCATACACCATTTTAAAACAACTTTCTGATGTATCCTTTGAAATTGATAAACCCAGTCCACATTTTAAGAGAAATTCTGAAATTGTCCATTCCTCCAAGTTAAGATACTACCACCCACCTCAAAACCTTAAGCTCAACCATGAATAAAACCCAATCTATCTCTTTCATCTTTCAATTTTTTATTTTTGCTTTCCTATCGTCCCCCTTGCTCGTAGCATTTGGACGAGGACCCAGCTGGGCGTGTAACCTAACTCCCCGGCGGCGTAGAATGATGATGACAGTTTAAAAGTACTGTTAGAATTTTTGTTTTTTTTTATAACTATATTATTATGATAATTTTGTGACCTATGAAGGGGTCCTCCGCTCCGTGGCCACCCATCTTTAGCCGGACTGTTTTCCCAGATTCTCTTTCCAGGTTGAACGGAGAATCTGGCAAAACTGCTTCGCTTCCCCTCTGTAGGTGAATGTCGATTGCCCACCTTCCTTTTTCAGTTGTGCAAGAGGCACATTTTTTGGGAGGATATTCACCTCAGAGTATTAAAATCCGTGTCACACTGACCCTGGGCATGGTGAAAATTATAGCAAACGCATATTTATAATTTTTTAGCTATAGTTTTCCTTTTTTTTAAGACAACTTAGTTTGTTTTTCATAAAAATAACCCTTGGCTGCATCAAAGAAGTGGTAAAGTCCCTACCGAAACAGAAAGGTAGAATAAGAAGGAATGTGTTTGTTGTTGTTAGTATTACAGTGTATTTTACTTTTATGTTAGCTCAGTGTGAAAATTCAGTATTTTTAGAAATGCAAACTTGCCAAAGTGCATTTTGGTAGACAATATATTTGTGTTGATAGTATTAGTGCATATTTTATATTTTTGAACATTTTATGTTATTGAATATTTTATACTTTTGAACATTTTGTAGTATTGAATATTTTATATTTTTGAATATTGTGTACTATTGAATATTTTATATTTTTGAACATTTTGTATTAATGAATATTTTATAATTTTGAATATTTTGTATTTGTAAATATTTTTTACATTTGAATATGTTATATAGTTTTCAGTAGGTTTATCTTTGAGTATTTTAGTATATGTTATATATTCTGTATATGTTAATGTTACAATTTTACACCAAAAAAGGATGTTTCTCAATGGACAATACCCAGAGACATTTACAAAAAACATCCAAAAGACTTGCTTTAGAGAAAGTTTGGTGTAATTAAAGGTCCCATGTCTCGAGACTGTCCCCTTATTATTTTGCTGCAGCACCATTTAAAGAATTCCAATGTTTTAGTGTAACCAATATTTTTATGTAACTTGATATGAATGTAAAAATAGGTCCAATTGACTTGAGAGCTGGAGCAAAAAAAAAAAAAAAGAAAAAGAAAAACACCCTGGGTTAAATTTACGAGATAAGACCCACAGGTCTTGCAGGCGAGCCCTGTGGCTCTTGTTTTAGTGGGGGGGGATATGAAATGATAAAAAAGCCCCTTTTTAAAATCCCCTTTTTTGTCCCTTTTTAAAATTTAAATTTAGAAATTAAAATTAAAACTTTTAAAATGCTTTTGTAATTGTGTCTCAGTTGATTGAATGAGGTTGCCCCTGTTAAGTCAGTTTTCCCGCATCGCATTTTATAACTTTTAGAGATCGTTTTGGCACATCTCATAAGAATACTTTTGCTGAATAAGTGCAATTTATAAGTCTTGCTGCATTCGATCGGCCAACTCAAACCACAGCCTGTATCCCGGGCAGTCAATCATTCAGCTAACGACCAATTATAGTTTAAAGACGCCTCCTTTGACTTCAACGGCCCCTAGCTGGAATAATGCGAAATACAGCATATTTATATCGATGCACAGGTCCCCGGACAGGGTTTTTTGACCATCAAAAGAATGCCCTAACTCCACGACACTCGGCTCTCTAAGTATCGCTTAGCGGTACACATAATTCCCAAGCCCGATGTCCATAAAGTAAATTAGCAGCTCTCAAGCCAAAAGGGGCCTGATTTCTCAAAAGGATGTAACCAAGGAACAATAAATCAGGTCCCCGGAAAAACTGTGTCTTTATTGGAATAACTACTGTCTGAATCTGACTTTGATTTCCCGGATACCACTCGCGGCCTGCGACTACCTAAAGATGATAGAAGTTCCGAGGATTCGCTCAGAAATCGGCACGCACGCGTCCGCGGTTCGCGCCCCTGCCCCCAGCGGTCGGGCCTTGGCCGACGACACGACAGAAGATCCATAACTGGAGTAGCGACGAATTCGTTACATATATATATATATATATATATATATATATATATATATATATGCCCATTATTTTTTGTCAACATATTAACCCTAGCAAAGGAAAATATATAGAGTCGTACCGTATTTTTGCTAACAGACGGCTAGAACTGCAAGATTACACTGTAAAAAAAAAATCTGTAGTTCTACAGATGTAAAGTTACATGCTTACTAAACTTTCACCTGTAACTGTACGAAAAAAGCTGCAAATCTACAAAACTAGTTTTTGTAAAGCTACAAAAATCTGTAACTTTACAAATGAATCTGCTAAAATTTCAGTAATCTTACTAAACTTTTATTTGTAACCATGGCTGCAGTTACATGAAAAGTTCTCGGAATCCCAGTTTCCAAAAAAATTCTTAGTAACCTTACAGATTTTTTGATTTTCGGCGCAAAAGTGTGTCTGTTACATGAAATTTTGTTGTTGCCGTTACATGAAAAGTTCTAGGAATCCAAGTTTCCTAGAAAAACTTTAGTAACTTCACAGATTTTTTTTACAGTGTATGTGGATTGCCTTTAATTTTCTAAGTATCTAAAAATATCCCTGTATAATTACGGTCAGATGCAGGCAGCAGAGATTGCAGTCATACCCCGTAAAAAAAAAAAAAAAAAAAAAAAAAAAAAAAAAAAAAAAAAAATCCATGCTCATCATTTTGCGCAGCCCGTAATTTTACGGGGCAAAGATATAATGCACTTTAAAACACAATAATACTTCACTTAGTGTTCCGTAGCACGTAGCACGTTAGATAATCATCACAGAATCGCTTTTTTGGCGGGTTAAAAAATATGTCACGGTCACGGTTATGTGATATTATTTTTCGGAACAGGACTAAAATGAAGGGTTCCACCGTAGCGGAGAAAAATGTATAGAGTCGTAGGTTTTTTTACTGGATCAGACCGTTTTTAATCAAATAAGTCTGTTGCCCATGAAAATTGAAGAGCAAACGCTCATAAATTTGCATTTTTTTTTTTTTTTTTTTTTTTTTTCTGAGAGTGCGTACTGTCATACTTTATTTAGAGAAATATTTAAAAAAGCTTAAAAATATTGATCAACTTAAGGACAATCTAAGATTTGAAAAATACCAATCCATCTGTATTCGAACGCAAAGTATCTTTGAACCAATTCAATTTGGTGCCATATGTATGTCCAATGTAAAAATGAAAATATGTCTTTTCCGTGGTCAGATTTAATTTTAGTGCTAATGTGTCTTATGATTAATCATCTATAATCAGGTTCGTAGCGAAATGGTGTATTTTAGCATATGTTATTGGTAAAAAACTGTTTTTTGAAAGAATTTAATATCTTCGTATTGATTTAAAAGGCTATTCTAACCATGATACCAATGTTTCGAAGTGTACCTAATTAAAGAGGATTTATCGAATATAAATAAATAAAAAAAAGATAAAAAGAAAAAATAACACTTTTCCAGCCTTGTTGAGAAGTTTTTGTGAATTCGGTTTGTCTGTCCGTCTATCTGATTGTCACAATTCTAACTCTGATAATTATATTCGAGTTGTCTTGTAATTCATGTATATTGTTGAGTTTTATAATGCCATTTTTGATATTAAAATGTGTTTCTAGTATTTATAGTTCGTTAACAGAGAGACTCCACAAAATTCCATACAATTATGGTCAACGATGAAAAAAAAACATTTGCAATGCACATTAACACTATGAGGTCTAAGCCTCGAGTTGCCGTTTTCTGCGAAGCGAAATAAGCCGGAGAGTGCCTCGGGGTCAACGTTTAACTCTCTAAGCTATAAAATTACCAACTATATACGTTCGCCGTCTTTTCAGATAAAATCTACGAACATTTTATCTAGAAAAAAAATAGATGTGACAACACTAAACGGAAGTAAATACACGAAAATATCTGAAATCAGAGCTTAATTCGAACTTATTGTGAACCTTCTGGTTTTGTTCTTTGTGCAAATCCGTGCATTGAAGTGTACCACACAAAATGAATTTTGCTAAATATTGTTGACGTAGAAAAAAAACTATTTTCAGATATTTATACAACATTTGGGTAAGTTTTTATTCAAGTCTATGTGAAAATGTACATTAAAAAATCATGTTTTCTGATACAGAACTTTAAAAAAATAATATAAAACTTGCTTTATTCAATAATTTTTCATTAAATGTCAATTTTAAGTGCATTTTAATAGTTCCTTCATTATGAATAACAATAGTTTGTAGTTTATAATTTAAATATATATATATTGAAATACATATCTTCCAAGTATTTTTTTTTATCAAGAAAAGTACTAAATATCCTCAGGTCAGAGAGAAATATACAGTTGAAATATCCCAGATTTCAAAGTGTCAATTGTGTCCTGCATTTCAATCATTGAAATTTGCATAAATCACTGAGGTGCACTACAATAAGCTAACTGTAGAAAATTAATAAGAACTATTTACCACTGTGAATATATTGAAATACATATCTTCCAAGTATTTTTTCTATCATGAAAAGTACTAAATATCCTCAGGTCAGAGAGAAGTATACAGTTGAAATATCCCAGATTTCAAAGTGTTAATTATGTTCCTGCATTTCAATCACTATGAAATTTTCATATATCACTGAGGTGCACTACAATGAGCTAACTGTAGAATATGAATAAGAATTATTTACCACTATGAATATATTGAAATACATATCTTCCAAGTATTTTTTCTATCATGAAATGTACTAAATATCCTCAGGTCAGAGAAAAATATACAGTTGAAATATCCCAGATTTCGAAGTGTTAATTATGTTCCTGCATTTCAATCATTGAAATTTGCATACATCACTGAGATGCACTACAATAAGCTAACTGCAGAATATGAATAAGAACTATTTACCACTATGAATATATTGAAATACATATCTTCCAATTATTTTTTCTATCATGAAAGGTACTAAATATCCTCAGGTCAGAGAGAAATATACAGTTGAAATATCCCAGATTTCAAAGTGTTAATTATAATCCTGCATTTCAATCATTGAAATTTGCATACATCACTGAGGTGCGCTACAATAAGCTAACTGTAGAATATGAATAAGAACTGTTTACCACTATGAATATATTGAAATACATATCTTCTAAGTTTTTTTTCTATCATGAAAAGTACTAAATATCATTAAGTCAGAGAGAAATATACAGATGAAATATCCCAGATTTCAAAGTGTTAATTATGTTCCTGCATTTCAATCATTGAAATTTGCATACATCCCTCAGGTGCACTACAATAAGCTAACTGTAGAATATGAATAAGAACTATTTACCACTATGAATATATTAAAATACATATCTTCCAAGTATTTA
Source organism: Maratus speciosus (assembly GCA_963932465.1). NCBI lineage: Eukaryota > Metazoa > Arthropoda > Arachnida > Araneae > Salticidae > Maratus > Maratus speciosus. Next base: position 52,950,519 of record OZ010792.1, read on the forward strand.
TTCTATCATGAAAAGTACTAAATATCCTCCGGTCAGAGATAAATGTACAGTTGAAACTTCCCAGATTTCAAAGTGTTAATTATGTTCCTGCATTTCAATCATTGAAATTTGCATATATCACTGAGGTGCACTACAATAAGCTAACTTTAGAATATGAATAAGAACTATTTACCATTATGAATATATTGAAATACATAACTTCTAAGTATTTTTCTATCATGAAAAGTACTAAATATCCTTAGGTCAGAGAAAAATATACAGTTGAAATATCCCAGATTTCAAAGTGTTAATTATGTTCCTGCATTTCAATCATTGAAATTTGCATACATCACTGAGGTGCACTACAATAAGCTAACTGTAGAATATGAATAAGTACTATTTACCACTATGAATATATTAAAATACATACCTTCCAAGTATTTTTTCTATCATGAAAAGTACTAAATATCCTCAGGTCAGAGAGAAATGTACAGTTGAAATTTCCCAGATTTCAAAGTGTTAATTATGTTCCTGCATTTCAATCATTGAAATTTGCATACATCACTGAGGTGCACTACAATAAGCTAACTGTAGAATATGAATAAGAACTATTTACTACTATGAATATATTGAAATACATATCTTCCAAGTATTTTTTCTATCATGAAAAGTACAAAATATCCTCAGGTCAGAAAGAAATGGACAGTTGAAATATCCTAGATTTCAAAGTGTTAATTATGTTACTGCATTTCAATCATTGAAATTTGCATACATCATTGAGGTGCACTACAATAAGCTAACTGTAGAATATGAAGAAGAATTATTTACCACTATGAATATATTGAAATACATAAATTCTAAGTATTTTTTCTATCATGAAAAGTACTAAAAATCCTTAGGTCAGAGAGAAATATACAGTTGAAATATCCCAGATTTCAAAGTGTTAATTATGTTCCTGCATTTCAATCATTGAAATTTGTATACATCACTGAGGTGCACTACAATAGGCTAACTGTAGAATATGAGTAAGAACTATTTACCACTATGAATATATTGATATACTTATCTTCCATGTATTTTTTTCTATCATGAAAAGTATTAAATATCTTCAGGTCAGAGAGAAATATACAGTTGAAGTATCCCAGATTTCAAAGTGTTAATTATGTTCCTGGATTTCAATCATTGAAATTTGCATACATCACTTAGGTGCACTACAATAAGTTAACTGTAGAATATGAATAAGAGCTATTTACCACTATGAATAGCATTTTAAAATGTATTTTGAAAGTTACACAAAATAATTCTGTTGCTGAATTCTGTTACTATGAGCGATAATTGCTGGTTAGTTGTGTGTGAAGTGAGTTAGTTGTGATATGCTATTTAAATTTCACTAATCTGTTGCATATTACTTGTTGTGGGTATATCTATAGATCATATACACGGCTGCAAAAGAGAATTTTGGTGCATTTCCGTTAATTGGTGGAACTTCTTTAAAGAGTTACACGGGTTTGAAAAAAAAATCTATTTTATTATTATTTTTTTTAATCTAATAGTACAAATATCTAGAATATGTTCCCAAAGTTTCAATTCAATCGGAGCAAAAGTCTAGAAAAGAATGGAAATTCCCCTCATTAGGCTAGACCGGCCAGGAGCGACGCAGGTATATTGAAGCAGCTGCTTAGCTATTGTTTGTGTGTTTCTCTCGCTCGCTTATCTCACATTCTAACAGGGCTGCGGAATCGGCAGCAAAAACGACCGACTCCGACTCCGACTTTTAGAATTTTAAACAGATCAACTCCGACTCTGACTGATATTTATTCGCTTAAATAAATGCCATTTTTCGGGGTTTATAGATTTTTAATTTTTCAAGATAGTGAATTGAAAAAATATTTTTATTTGTATTTTTTGTATCAAGGATCGAAATAAATGAATTATGATCTTAGATTGTAGACTTCATTGGAATACTTTTTTACCCATTTGGAAAAAATAGTTATTGTCCTCGTCAGGGTAAGAAATCAAAAGCATATCTGAAGCTTTTTACTGATTTAATCCGCATTTTATTCGTTTTCTGATTCGTCTATACAGTAATCTGTATTCCCCTTTACTTTCTACAGAGATGGATACTTGTGTTGCCACTATGACAAAAAAGTAATAAAAACTACAAAAAAAAAATTATAACTCAGAAACAAATTGAAATACAGCTTTCAAACAAATTGCATTTAAAAGTACATTTTTTTCTCTATCCGACGGTGTAAAAAGTAATATTGAAAGATGTTTAGACGTTTAAGAATGAAATTTCATTTAAAATTGGTCGTTAGATTTCTACGATGAAAAAGCCTTTTCCCGAAAAGCCAAAGAAATGCTTGAATAATACGTAAGTTTCAGGTGGATAATACGAAAGTTTTAAAAAATCTGACGGTTCGCAGGCGATTTTTGTCGCTTGCAATTTTGCCGTGTAATAACACTATTAATGTTTAATTCATGGCGTACGTAATGTATGATCAACTCCGTGCGATTTTTTATGTCTTAAATTTCAGTCTTCGAAAAAATCATTTTCGAAATGGTCGTTGTAATTTGTTAAATTGTTTTTTTTTTTTATTTTATTTATTTATTTATTTATTTATTTATTTATTTATTTTTTTTTTTTTTTTGCGAAATTATATGTTCAAGCCTATTTCCTTTGCCTTTTTGTAACGTACGAAATGCATGGTGCTAGGCACGAATAGGTACATATTTCTATTAGCCATTTAGGGGACAGTTATTTATGTAAAATCCTTTTCAAGATGATTTTTCCCCGGATAATGTTGGTCTGCTCAGCTAGTCTATATTAATAAAAAAATGCTTCGCTGTGGGATGTGTCTGTGTATGTGAGATGGATAGCAAAATCTAAGGCACGTAGAAGGGTGATAATTTTTGTGAGGCTAGCCCAAAGTGTCTGAGGATTCACCCGAGACTCAGAATTTTACAATTGTAATAATTAGTTGAAAAATTAATATAAAATCCCAAATTTAAAGGATGAAACGGTATTCATAATTCAACAAAATCATTTTTATCAAACCGCAGAATTCATTCTCACTCACAAGGGAACCACTTTAGGTGTTGCTCGTACCTAGTATTGAAACCTGGTGCATTTTAAAGCTCTATATTAGGAAGTTTGGGAATCGATAAATTTTTTTTGTTAAAATAATATTTTTTTGATTTTACAGCAGATTAACTTTCTGAAAATGCAATTTTCGAGACCACTTTTCGGGCTGTTAAAGTAAAAGTTAAAAAAAAAAAAAATACTTAAACATATAAATTAGTCAATAATAACTATAAAATGTTGAAAAAAGTTTTAAAATTCCTTCAGGAACCTACGAATTTGATAAAAAAAAAATACAATATTATATTTACATATCTGGCGGGGAAAGATTGGCGTCTTTTTCGTCCCGTACAGTTTTCCGGCAACCCTAGCTCAGTATTTTCGTAATGGTTTGGACGTAAACCTATTACAAGTATAAAGCTAGTGAAAATTTTGAAGTGCCATATCTGGCGACTTAACTCTCTTTTGGTGTAAAATTAACAAATAAAAATCCAATAATAAAAAATTATAAATATAAAAAAATATATCAAATATGATTTTAACAAAGAATTTTTATCGGTTCTCTAACTTTTATGCATAGGGCTACAAAATGCACCAGGTCTCGATTCTAGGTGCGAGCAACACCTAAAGTGGTTCCCTTGTCAGATGGCTAGCATTTTCGCAGCCAATGAGAATGAGATGCATTCTTCTAGCGGAACTTAAAATGATTTCAAAACAACACGTGACTACAGATACTAGGCAATTTTGCAGCTCTATAGATTTTTTTTTTTTAATATTGCATTTATCAATTTAATTAGCGAGAAATTAACAAATTGTCTGTGTTGTTGATATTTAAGCGTAACACACATCTATGAGTATTTTTTAAGCAACAAAAAAGGTATTGACGTTAAATGAAATCAAAAATATATAAAGAAATTAGAATAACAAAATACTTCACAAGACTAAATCACATGAAACTGCAAATTATAATTAATGGTACCTATTCAGTAACAAACCACTAAAATCAAATTTCCGTTTTTTTATTCCGTGGATATAAATTAGATTAATATTTTTGTAAAGACTACTAAATTTTATGTATCTAATGCAATACCTGTAATTAATATATTGATCTACAGAAAACTGTAGAATTCGGCATTTCTATGGTACAATAATTTTATATGCAATTAAAGTTGTGATAGCATATAGATGCAAGATTCAAAGGTATTCAAAGTGATTAATTTTTCAATTGATTGCTTGCTGGTAATAATAACTAAAGTGTAGATCATTTCAATAAATCCATTTCAGTATCCGAGAAATCGCATATTAGTCACGTTTTAACTGTAACATTTGAAACGTGACTTTGGTGAATTAGAATCTAATGACTTTGCAACTAAATAGAATAACCGTTATTTGAGAATAGAAAGAAAAATGAGAAATCATGCGTCAAATATAGATTATGAAACACTTGCAAACACTTTAACAATAATTTAACAAACCTTCACCGTTTAATAAGAGGAAATATGATGCCTTAAATATACCATTTGGAAAATGCATCACACAATTAAAACCCAATTTCAAGAATTACCATCAATGGCAGGAAAATATACGAATTCTTTTGTGGGGCTCTGTATATTATGAATATATTATGTAGTGGAAGGTGTTGTTCCTTTAACCACTTTGCACAATTTAAATTTTCTTAGCTTAACTAATAAAGCTAAAATCAATTTCTTTGTTTTATTATAATCAATATCATATGGTTTATCATACCATAGCTGCCAACCTTTCACTAATCTTCCGTAATATCTGGATTAATTTAAACCAGGTTAACCACTTTGGAACCAGAAAATTTATTTTGTGAATCTTTATTTATTTAATTCAATGTTTCCCCGTGGAACATATTTAATTTCATTTCTCAAAAAAATTTCTAGTTCGAAACCTATTAAACCAGGGTCAAACTAACGCACGCATTACGGAAGATTAGTTTGAGGTTGGCATCTATGTCATACGTATTTTTTCTTCAAGGTTCTAGTTTTACTTTTACTATGTTGCATTTCATTTTTGAAAATTAATAACACTGTGGTTGACCATGAATGTTTGTACCTCTGACCAGACAATTAAACTACACAGCAATGAAGAAGAAATAACTTTTTTCAGTATCATTGTAACTAATTTCCAGTTAAATGGATAGACGACAATGTAAAGCATATTAAGAATTACGTTAATGATAGTATTTTGATAATTTTCTATTTCACTTTTGCTTATTCCATTTTAAATGATGAAAGGTCCACTCCAAATAACAAATAGTCTAACTGTCGAGCAGATCCACTAGCAATACTAGGGTTTTGAAGAGTACTCACAATGTATTCTATATCAATATCATAGAATTTTTCATCTTCTCGTATAAACTTTTCACTTAATGTTTGGTTTTTTTTTCAAATATTATATCTAAAACACTGGATACGAAAAAATATGTAATAGTTTGTTTACTTGCAATTTTAACAAGAATAAAACTTCCTTTTTCTCATTTTTTTTCTGCTCAACTAACTCATGACGTTCAACTGACAAATCAAAATCACTTTCTTCTGAAGAAATTTCGGTGTCGGTACCAGATTTTGAACTGTCCTTAGTAGGGAGAAAATTATTTTTATGTACTTTTTAAAAAAGAGGTTTGTTTGTAGGTTGATTTTAAATTATCTTACTTTTTATCATTTTAGTTTATTATTTTACTTAGTTATTTTAACCCTTTGTAACTCAACAACCCCGATTTGGAAAAGTCTTACATAGATATTAAAATGCATCATTTTAAGCATGGAAAAAATAACAAAAAAAAATCATAACAGAAAAATAAAATTTTATTTGGAAAAATGGGTTTGTTGCATATTTGCAACATCTTGCCAAATGGCACAAAAACTGAAAATATTTAAAATTTTAATTTGCACGAAAATTAATTTTCGATGTTCGAGATATTTTCGATGCTCTTTCGATATTTTTAGAAAATCCATTACAAGGGAAGATATGGAGCGTTGTTGCAGATCTGCAACAAACAAAAGTTTACGTTTATCTTATACATATTATAAATTTCCTAGCTCGAAAATGGTCTTTAAATAAAGAATTTAAACTCATCTTTGAAAACAATATACTTGTACACGTCTGGAGACTTTTTTAACTCCTGTATTTCAAATCTTAATTCAGCAAAAATCACATGTAGCTGATCAAGCGATAAATCAAACTTTGGCGCGAAAAAAAAAATCAGTATCAACATTTATTGCGGATTTAATGAAATAATTATGTTAATAGAAGTGTAATAGAATAACAGCAATCAACAAAATAGTCTTTTGAAATTTACTGTTGAAATAACAATGACATTTTGAGTATGTTGCAGATCTGCAACACGGTGATACAAAGGTTTAATACTTTACTATATGGCAAGCATTCATTTTAATTTTGATTGCATTATTGCATCCAAATTACTGTTTAAAAAATGTAAACAAAGCAATGACCAGAAATCCTCACAACCTCTGGTCCCAAGCTGTGCGGATTTGAGGGAGCCAACTGTATATATATTTTTTATTATTTATGAACAAGTGAAGTAAAAAAATATTGTCAACTAATTTCAAGACAGTTGTAGTAAGTAAGTCGTAAAAGTTGAAATCTTTAGAAAATCTTTTAGGAATATTGTACCGTTAACCTGGTCAAAGGAACAATAACTGATCATGGTCAGAGGTACAACACCATGCAAGTGCAAATTACAAAGCATGCTACAGTTTTAGGGTTAGGATAATCATTTTCACAAGCCCCATCATATTTATAAAAATCTATAGCTAAAATGTCAAATTATTTCTATCAAGAAAGACATGGCAAAAAATATCATTAGGCAAAGCATTAACAAATAAATAACTACATTTTTACCATGCAAATGGATAAATAATTTTATCAGGAATCCTCTTTGACTTGAATAATTCACAGTAGGTTGCACCTGCCCTCTAGTGTAGGAACTATGCACTAATTACATCAAAATTTATAAAATGCTGCTAGATGGCGCTACAGCCAAGGTGGTCAAAGGAACAATATGGTCAGAGGTACAACACCTTTCCCTATATATTTTTATATACTATACTACACACTATGCGAAAGCGCATAATTTCCCTTTCTGCAGCTTTCGACAATAAATGGGTATTTTTCGTGCTATCCTGTAAACGATCTATTGGGATTATACAGACAAAAGAACAGATAAATTATTAGTATACTTTGACCACGTACACCACAACTTTAAACACACTTCTAGCAATTATTGTTAATAGACAGTTCTGTAAACAAAACCCTTTTTCTGTCTCTGTAAATGAACGATGCACAACCTATTCTGTGAAAGCATCTTGTGGCACACACCTGTAATACACTCATGTTTGTGAAAATTGCAACATCATGAAGGACTGACGCGATTGAACTGAAAATTTCAGAGAATACAACATATAGTGTGTTATGCACAGGATTCTAATTTCAGAGTCACCACGCATTCATGGGCTGAGCAGCGCCCTCTGTACTGCTGCTGTAGCCGTATAAATAGAGGGCTGTAGCTAGACGTTGAAAATTGTCTATGGTTATTTATGAATGGGCAAACGTTAGGTTAGACGTAACTAAGCCTCTTCGACGAAATAGGGCGGCATTTTAGTAACTAACGCAGTTTGAATTGCCCAAAATCATCCGCCTTCGTTAAGAAGGATTTTCCTACAGTGCAATAGCATCTCCTGTGCAGTGTAATAGCAGCAGAGTGATGCGAGTTTGGAAGCAGTGGATCGACGAGGATCGGACAACTAGGAAATATGAGAATGGACCCCGAACGGTGACGTCAACGCGCGATGATAGGAACATGGTCTACATGGCGCTGTCGGACTGCACAGCTTCATCTAGACAGCTGGCAGCACATTGGTCAACTAACACTGGTGCATCACTGTCTCCTTCGCCAATTCGTCGACGGCTGCTGCACCGTGGACTGTGTGTAAGGTCTCCTTTATACAAGATCCTCCTCCGCAAAACCATCTAAGCCTGAGGCAGCAATGGGCTCACTAACATACAGACTGGCATGCAAATTGGCAACAAGTTGTATTATCTCTCGAATCTCGTTTAATTTGTGGTTTCATCACGCTCGCATTCGTGTTAAATGCTATGCCGGTGAACGCTACCTTCCGGAGTGCATTATCGAACGTCATAGTGGAAGACCACCGAGAAGGGATGCGGTTGCGCATCATGGACGATCGCAGCTGCTACGAATTGTGGATAATCTGAACAGCAACAGGTACATCAATGAAGTGCTGCAGCCCGAAGTGGCTCCTTTCCTTCAAGGGATTTCTGGAGCTATCTTTCAACATGATATTGCCTGCCCACATGTTGCAAGGGATGTTTGAGATTCCTTGGCAGCAGAGCACTTGCCGGATATGTCGCCCATTGAACATGTAGGGGATGTCGTTGATCGGCGTCTCGCTCGTTAACCTCCTCCTATAGCTTCTGTAGATAAATTTTGGGTACGCATACAAAGAATATGGAATGCTCATACCCAGGCAGACATTCAAATTCTGTTTGACTCTATGTCACGTCGTATCGCAGCGCTTAATGCAGCGCGTGGTGGTTACACCAAATACTGATTTTGGACACTTAATATTGTTCTTTTTTTTTTTTTTTTTTTTTTTTTTTCTTTGAAAATGTAATAATTTGTTTATACCAATATCAGTCGTTTATGTATTAAAATTACATTTAACTCTGGTGATTCCTTTATGATGCTACAATTTTTATTAACATAAGTGTATATAATTTAAATTTCAATATGTTTTAAATAGTGTTGCATGATTAAATTACACCGCAATGTAATGGAATTCTTTTGAGTGTAACTGTAAATTAACTATAAATGCTACGCACTTCATTTTCAATAACGATCAAGCGATAATAAACCTCATTAAGATATATCAACTGCATGACAATTTAAGTATATATACGTGAGCATGGTCAAACAAATAGACCCAATTCACTACCACTTTTCATCTGTGTTGAAAAGTGTTAACGATAAAATTATATTGCAAATTTTGTTTGCAAAAAAGAAGTTGAATGCTGCACTTTTAGTCTTATATATCATAATGAATACTACTAAGTAAAGATTAAATAGAAAGAAAATTATTTCATTCTTATTCAAATAGTATAAACGATTTCCTTCACTGTTTTGCGAATTTTTTTAAAACAAATTATAAAATAAAGCGTATGGAAATATAAAGGAAATGTTCTTACTAATTACATAAAATATATTAATTCATAATTATAAATAGAAATTACAATCTCCTACAGCCCGGATTTCCCTTTTGAAATTAAATGGTAAATTTATACATTAAATGGAAATTATTATATTTGAAAAAGTTTATATTTTTTTTATTGCTGGCGAATGTTAAATAATCTATACTAATCTCATAAAGAAGTAAAAATTGTTTAATTGTAGGAGGTAAGCTCTGGAACTACCAAACCGATTCCAAAAGTAATGGTATCAAAATGGTGGTGTTAGTCCAACTTAGAACATAGGCTATAACGTATGTCTGTGCCACTGGCCAAAAGGGGGTGCTAGAGCAAAAAACGTTCTAAAAATGCGATTTCTGTGCTACTGAAGAGCCTAGAAACATGAAATTTGGAATGGTAGTTACTTATAAGATACTAATGATCTCTAAGGACATTTCAGAAAAAAATCGAAATTAAAAAGGGGTGAAAATGCGCGAAAAGTATTCTAAAAAACGTTCTAAATGGCGATTTTTACTCAATTTCAGGAAGTACCAAACCGATTTCTAAAATAATGGTGTAAAAATGATGGTGACAACCCTTGCTCCACTATAGGCTACATTTTATGTCGGTGCCACTAACCCTAAAGGGGGTGCAAAAGCAAAGAAACGTTCGAAATTACGATTTTCGTGTTACTGAAGGGTCCAGATAGAGGAAATTTGGCATGGTAATTACTTATTAGATATAAGTGATATCTAAGAACATATCTAAGAACAAGAAAAATTCGAAATGTAAAAAGAGTGAAAATGTGCAAAAAGCGATCTAAAAAACGTTCTAAATGACGATTTTTACGCAATCTCAAGAAGTACCAAACCGATTTAAAAAATAATGGTGTCAAAATGATGGAGACATCCCTTGGGCATAATATAGCGACATAAAATATAGCTCCAACATGGGCTATATTTTATGTCGGTGCCGCTACCTCTAAAGGGGGTGCAGGAGCAAAAAAACGTTCGAAAATACAATTTTTATGTTACTGAAAAGCCCAGAAACATGAAATTTTGAATGGTAGTTACTTATAAAATATAAATAATCTCTAAGAACATTTCTTAAAAAATTGGAAATTTAAAAGGGGTGAAATTGCGCGAAAAGAGTTCTAAAAAACGTTCTAAATGGCGATTTCTACGCAATCTCAGAAAGTACCTAACCTAATTTCAAAAGTAATGGTGTCAAAAGGGTTGAAACAGCCCTTGCTTCAACATGGGCTATATTTTATGTCGGTGCCACTACCCCCCCCCCCCCCCAGGCGGTGCAGGAGCAAAAAAAAAAAAAACGTTCGAAAATTCGATTGTGTTACTCAAGGACCTAGAAGTATGAAATTTGGAATAGTAGTTACTTATAAGATATAAAGGATTTCTAAGAAAATTTCTTAAAAAATTCGAAATTTAAAAGGGGTGAAAATGCGCGAAAAGCGTTCTAAAAACGTTCTAAATTGCGATTTCTACGCAATCTCAGTACGTACCCAACCTATTTCAGAATTAATGGTTGGAAATTGATGATGACAGCCCTTGCTTCAACATAGGCTCTATTTCATGTCGGTGTCACTACCACCTAGGGGTTGCAGAAGCAAAAAACGTTCTAAACTGCGATTTTTGTGTTACTGAAGGGCCTAGAATCCTGAAATTAGGCAGGGCAATTATTTATAAGATACAAATGATCTCTAAGAACATTTCCTAAAAAATCGAAATTTAAAAGGGGTGAAAATGAGCGAAAAACGTTCTAAAAAACTTTCTAAATTCCGATTTCTACGCAATCTCAGGAAGTACCGATCCGATTTAAAAAATAATGATGTGAAAACGATGGTGACAGCCCTCGCTCCAACTTAGGCTCTTTTTCATATCAGCGTCACTACCCCAAATGCGGTGCAGGGGCAAAAAACGATTTAAATTGCGATTTTTGTAATACTGCAGGGGCTAGCAACTTGAAACTAGGTATGGTAGTTACTTATAAGACTAAATGATCTCTAAGAACATTTCCTAAATAATTCGAAATTTAAAAGGGGTGAAAATGGATGAAAAATGTTCTTAAAAACGTTCTAAATTGCGATTTCTACGCAATCTCAGAAAGTACCCAACCAATTTCAAAAGTAATGGTTAGAAATTGATGATGACAGCCCCTGCTTCTAAATTGTGATTTTTGTGATACTGAAGGGGCTATCAGCTTGGAATTTGGTATAGTAATTACTTTTGAGATGTAAATGCTCTCTGAGAAGAGTTCTATAAAAATTTGAAATTTAAAAGGGGTGAAAATGATCGAAATGCGTTCTAAAAACGTTCTAAATAGCGATTTATACGCAATCTCAGAAAATATAAACCGATTTCAGAAGAAATGGATTCAAATTGATGGTGACAGTCACAACTCCAACATAGTCTATATTTTACGTTGTTGTCACTACCACCTGGGGGTTACAGGAGCAAAAAACGTTCTAAATTGCGTTTTTTGTGTTACTGAGGAATCTTTCTAAGAATTATCGAAAGGAAATTCCAAATTAAAAGGATGAAGTGAGCGAAAAGCGTTCTGTAAGCGTTCTAAATTACGATTTTTATGCAAACGTATGAAATACGAAACCGATTTCAAACATAATGGTTGTAAATTGATGTTGATAGAACCTGCTCAAACATAAGCTATATTTTATGTCACTGCCACAACCCCTAGAGGGTTGCAGGAGCAAAAAACTTTCTAAATTGCGATTTCTGCGGTACTGAAGTGGCTAGAAACTTTAAAATTTGCACGGTAGTTACTTGTAAAATATAAATATCCTCTAAGAACAGTCGAAAATAAATTCGAAATTAAAAAGTGCTGAAGCGAAGGGAAGGAGCGAAAAGCATTCTAAAAGAGTCCGAAATTACGATTTCTATGGAATCTCAGGAAATAATAAACCGATTACAGAAGTTATTGGTTGTGAATGAGGAGTGATAGTCCACGATCCTATACGGGCTATATTTTATGCCGGTGTCACTACCACCTGGTTGGCAGGAACAACAAGAAAGCCTTTAAAAACATCTAAATTCCGTTTTCTATAGAATATTGGGAAATACCAACCGATTTGAAGGTTAATGTTGGCAAATTAATGGTGACAGTCAATGTTTCAACCTTTTTCGAGACATTCTATTTCAACTCTGTTTCGGAATTTTATGTTTTTGCCACTAACACCAGAGAGGTGGTAGACATTTAGACAAGAAGCTCGGAATTTGACATGATGGTTAATTTTAAGATGTAAATGTGCTGAGATGGTTTCTAAAAAATTCACTGATGAATACTGAAATTAGCATAAAAGTCTCAAAATACTTTCTAAAATATCATTTATTTGGAATTAGTTTTTGTTCTTCCTATTAATTAAAATCTCATTTCTGTCTATTGCACTTTTATAATGAAGTTTAGTCAAACTGTGGCTTAATTTGCAATTTTTGAATTATTCCAAAAAGTGTTCTTCTAATAAAAATTAGTCATGCAAATATTTTGGCATATTTCAACTATTACGCGAGCAAAGCCGCGGTGTTTGCTAGTAATTAGATAAAATAATGTTTAAGAAATTTAGTTTTAAAAGCTTAGTCGAAAAAGGAGAAAAGAACACGAAAAAAAGAAAAAAGAAATATAAGAACAAAGAAATATTATGGATAAAAAAAAAAAGGATATTTAAAAGGGTCTTTTTTTTTCGGTTTATTCGCTTGCTTGTTTTTACATTTTTACGTAACTAATTAAAAATACTTACAGATAATTAATACTCATTGAACACTTTCCTTACAAACAAACTGTAAAAATAGATTTCACTCATAAAAAATTAAAATATAATTTAATATGTCATTCATTTTTTATTTCTACCTCAAATGTTATGTATGTAACAAAACACTGACAAGCAAACACAATTACAAAAGAACTGTAATTTTTCTTGATCATATTATGCAAGACAATTGACAACGAGGAGTTAGGAAATGATTGTTAAATATTTATAAATAATCAGATTCTTCGAAAATAACTTTTTTTCCAAGTTTTTCATAATAGATGACACAGAAAAAAATCTCTATTTTCATGTAATTTAAAAATTCGTTCACTAACATTTATTCTTTATTTTTCATTACACAATTCAGTTTTTCTAAAATGCTGCGTAAGTATAATTTGTCTTTAGATAAAACAAAAATAAAAATGAGATTAAGTACTTAAGCAATTTGAATATTGTTTATCAATATTAAGCGGTCTGTAAAAACAATCCTTAAATAATACAATTCAAATAAAATAGAAAATATGATAATAAATATTTGCGATTTTTATTAGTTTCCATCAAGCAAATCAGTTTTTCTAAAATGCTGTTAATGTATAATGAGTTTTTAAATAAAACAAAAATAAATATAAGATGAAGTACTTGCGGTATTCAAACAGTATTTATTAATATTATGTGGTTTATTAAAATAATCTGAAAATAACATTAATCTAATTAGATAACTTTAAAATAAAGCTTGGAGGGATGCTTAAAAATAACGAATTTACACATCAAATCAAATATATATGTGTTAATAAATTTGTTGGTATTTGAACACGTAAAAGGAATTTTTCAATCATAATTTTAAGAAAATTTAATTTTTTAACGTTTTATTACCATTCGTTTTGAGGAAACTAATTAAAAGTATGTATCTATAATAATCGCTCTGCGTGTCTCCCTGTCTGTGTGCGATGGCCAGCGAAATCTACCGCACGTAGAAGTCTGAAGATTTAGGTGCTGATAGTCCAAGTTAGGTCCTGATGCACTTAAGGCTCGGATTTTTAATTTTTTTAAGTGCCGGAGACCCTGGGCCCCTTTAAGATTTTAAGCACTGAATTGTTAATAAACTGCCCCCTTTTTATCCTGTATTCTTCGTTTAGGGGAACATTTCTCCATATACTCGCTTTTCTGCTTTCCAGTTATGACCCTGGCCCAAAATAGGGCCCTTAAGTTTTTGTGCAAATAATTCTTTAATAAATTGCTTTCTTTTAATCCGCACTTCATTTTTAGGATGCCTTTTCTATTTAGTTACTCTTACGTTTCTAAATTCCAGTGAAGACCCTGTGGCCCCCTAGGTAATCGCAGGGCCCGGTAGAGGGTCCTTGGACTTTTTTTGATCCAAGCATTTATTACCCGCTAAATTCCTCGCCTACTCTGTGAATAATTTTAAAGTTGAGTCTTGAACACTTCTTCCTGGACCACCATTCTCATATTTTTATTGGCGAATTATGGCCCTTTTTTAAACATTTACCCAAAATTTTGTGCATTTCTTTAAAATATTATTTTAACGAATAATCCATACCCTATGCTTAATTTTGACTAATTGAAGATCTAAAGCACTAAGTACTAAGACATTTTAACCTGTTTTCATGTTAGGGCATTTTGTATAACTATTAGCCCCTTTTGGGCTCCCTATTATAGATCCCTTTAAAAAGGTCAGATTCACTAGTTTTTTGTTTTTTTTTTCTAACAACCTCTTAGGTCCTTCAGCTACTACATGAACGACAAGAAAAAAATTCTCAGATTTCTGCTACCACCAATTTCAAATAATAATCGCTTTCTTGGTGCCCTTCATGCAGCTTCTTTAAAAATGATCCGAATTGCTTCCAATTTTCTTTAAAGTAGTTCTAGCGTCCTCCGATTAATTTAATAAGTACTAAAAATATCTTTATAACCAACTACATTCCACTTAAATCCCTGGACTCTTGTGTCCCGGTACAGGTCCTCTTGAAGTTTTAGCACAATAAATTGTTAACAAATTTCTCCCTCTTAATCCAATCTTCATTTTTGGAACCCTCTTTGCGTTTAGTTAATCTTCCGTTTATACATTTCAGTTAAAATCCCGGGGCCCTCTATGGTCCCGTAGGGCCAGGTCCAAAGCCCTTGAACTTTTTATGTGCTATGCATTTTCAGCCCCTAATTTTTTCACCTTCTCAATGCAAAATTTTAAAGTTAAGTCTTGGACTCTTCTTCCTGGACCAACACCCTCATATTTTTATTGTGGCTCTAGGGCCTTTTATAAAGCATTTACTCATTTTTTTTACGCATTTCTTTAAAATATTATTCTAAAGAATAATCAATACGCTATGGTTAATTCTGACTAATTGTAGATCTAAAGCGTTAAGTACTAAGACATTTTAACATGTTTTTACGTTAGGGGATTGCTATTAACTATCAGTTGGCCCCTTTTTGTGCCCTCTATCATTGCTCGTTTAAAAATGGACTAATTCAGTAGCTTTTTTTATCTAACAGATTCTTAGGTCTATCAGATACTACATGAACGACAAAAATTTTTTACAGAAATCAACTACCACCAATTTTGAATATAAATCGCCTTCTTGGGGCAATTGGTGCAGCTTTTTTCAAAATTATCCGAATTGCATGCAATTTTCTTTATCATAGTTCTAGCGTCCGCCGATTATTTAAAAAACTGATAAAAAATATCTTTATATCCAACGACAATCCATTTAAGTCCATGGCCTCCTTAGTACCCGATACCGGGCCACTTGAAATTTTTGCACGATAAATTGCTAATAAATTGCCCCCTCTAAATCCAATGTTCATTCTTGGAACCATTTTTCGATTTAGTTTTTCTCACGATTCTAAATTCCAGATGACCCTGGGGTCCCATATGATCCCGTAGGGCACGTTCAGGGCCCTTGAATTTTTGTGCGCCATGCATTTTTAACCCCTTAATTTTCTCATCTTCTCAGTGCAAAATTTTAAAGTTGAGTCTTGGAATCTTCTTACCAACACCCTCATATTTTTATTGGGGCCCTAGAAACTTTTTAAAATCATTTACTCCATTTTTATGCATTTCTTTAAAATATTTTTCTAACAAATAATTCATACTCTATGCTTAAGTTTGACAAATTGTATATCTAAATCGTTAAGTACTAAAACATTTTAATACGTTTTCATGATAAAGCCCTGCTGTTAACTATCAGTTGGCCCCTTTTGGGGCCCCCTATTATAGCTCCATTAAAAATTATCCGATTCACTAGCTTTTTTTCTCTAACAACTCATTAGGTCCTCCAGCTACTACATGAAGGATAAAAAAAATTTCAGACTTCAACAATCACTAATTTTGAATGTTAATCTCCTTCTTGGGGCCTTTGATGCAGCTTCTTTAAAAACGATCCAGTTTTATTACAATTTTCTGTAACATAGTTTTAATGTCCTCCAGTTACTTTAAAACAACAATCCAGTTAAGATTCTTGCCTCCAGGACCCGGTCCATCTTTTTATCTCAGCTACCAACATTTTCAAACATTAATCTCCTTTTTTGGCAAAAACTTATACTTACTCACTACAGTCGTAATTTAAAAACCCGCGTTACTTTAAAGGAAACATTAGATAACGAATCTTATAAGTTTATTAAATATCGTGTTAATGTTAAAAGTAATTTGTGAAATTTAAAGGAAGGAGCACCTTCCACCGCTTGGGGGCGCATTCTTTCATCGGTTTCTAAGGGCCTAATTTCAATGGGATTTCAACAGGAACTTAGATTACAATTCGTCTACTTTCTGTAATATGAATTTTATCTTAGACTTGAGTTACCAACATTTTCGAACATTAATAGTGCATTCTTTTTAAGGTTTAATGGGCTGGATTTCTACGAGGTTTGGCTCACAAAACTTAATTTTTGATTGTCTCCGGTATGTGCTGAGCTCGTCCGCTGAATGCTGCTTTAGGTAGCGGTGAACCATGTCCCAGGTTCGATCGAAAAGAGGTTTATTGGGAACACACTGGAAGCTGCGGAAGTCAATGGGGCCCCCTAAACTATGTTCATTTAAAAGAATTTCAAAAGATATAAAATCATGCAAACTTGAGTTTTGTTTAAGGTTATTATAACGATCCCCGGACAACGCTAGGCCGCTTAAGCAGTCTATATTAATAAAAGAAAGTTTCGCTCTGTGGGTGTGTCTGTGTGTGTGGGTGGCTATCAGAATCTAAGGCACGTACGAGGTTGATAATTTTTTGCCAGAATTTTAAAATTCTAATAATTAGTTGAGAAATTAATTTAAAACCCATAATTAAAAGAATAAAAAAGTATTCATAATTCAACAAAAGCATAGATTTATATCAAACTGCAGAATTCCTTCTCACTCAGGTGGCTAGCATTTTCGCAGCCAATGAAATGATGAAATGCGTTCTTCTAGCGGGACTCAAAATAATTTTAAAACAACACGTGACTAAAGTGACTTTTGAAATTAACACATCTATGCGTATTTTTTAACGACGAATCCAAATATCTAGTTTTTTCGATATCCGGTTGCAATTAACGAATGTACATTAATTAACAATTCTAAATTATCGTACGATTTTATCTAAAATCATTTGAGTATAGACAGCTGCCTGTGAAACCTTTTTTTTTTTTTTTTTTTTTTTTTTGTAAAGAAAAAGAAAACAATCATTTATTTACATAAGACATATTTTTTATTTGTTATATTTGAGTGGATTGGGAGGGGAGGGGAGAGAAGTAATTTTGATTAAATATAGCAATTATGAGAAATATGTTTGTTTAGAACAAAGTGCGGCACCTTATCATGGGAATTGGAACTATTGGAATTTGAGTAATATTTTGTCGAGTTCACGGAGCACGCCTAATTTACGAGATCGCAGGCGGTGAGGATCCGTTTCGGATATTTATATAGAACATATTTCACCCCCTGGCGGTAGACGGTAGAACTAATGGATTTTTAGCAAATTTCTTAAATTTTTATTTAATTCCGCCACCCCATCGAGTAATATATCTACGAAAATGTTGAATAATGGAGTCTCGTTTGTTTAGAACAGAGTTCGCCACCTGGAGGTGAAAATAGAACTAACAGAGTTTGCAGAGCGTGCGCAGCCCACCTGCGATGTGGTGACCAGTTTCGGATATTTGTGTAGAGTATATTGCGCCCACTGGTTATGGAAGGTGGAACTAAAGGATTTCAAGCGGCCTGCTTTACGGTGACAGAGACAGCGGGTAAATATGTCGAAGTTTCGTTCAGAAGGGGTTTAATTAGAACAAAACATTCCTCCTTGCCGTGGAAAGTGCAACTAACAGATTTCGCAGTGCACGCGTAGCAGATATAAAATCATACAAATAAAAGGTTCACTTAAGAATATTATCACGGGGCCAGGCAACGCCAGGCGGGTCAGCTCGTAAAAAAATAAATAAAAATACAATAAAAAAAAATAAAAAAAAATAGGTATTATACATAAGCTTTAACAGAATCTTAAAATTTCAAAATAATTGAAATACTGTTTAATTATTTAAATACCTGGTAAATGATATTAAAGTGATTGAATAATGTGAGTGAAAGCATTACATATTATATGAAATTATTAGATTATGAAAAAATGCGACAGGACGAACGTTTAGCGATTTATCCCCTGCGTCCGTCTTACAGAATCTTACGATTTGGCGAAGGATTGAAAAAGTAAATTAAATTATGAATAAAAGTAACATGATACAATGCTTAGCATTACATTTAACAGAGGCCAAACTGGTCGCCAAGGGCGGCTACTTCATACTAATTAAAAACGGCTACTTCATAATAATTAAAAATTAATGTCAGTTGTAAATTTCCAAATTGGCTAAAAAAGTGCGGATCAGGATTCGAACTAGGGATGTCTTGATTGAAGCTGCCAATGCTCTAATATGACCGGGACATTTTTCACCCATTTGCAAATTTAGAACTGATATTACTTATTTACCAACTGGATAATTGTGTTAAAAATTGATCTAATAAAAATGAATAATTTGATTTTTTTTTAAATTAATAGATAAAGTCTTTTGAAAGGAATTTTAATCGAAACCATTTGTGCGATCTTCGATCACAGTTAAACACTTTTTTTTTCAATGTTTTAAACGTTTTTTTTTTAAGTTTTAACAACAACATTTTTCGAACTGATTAGCTTTTAAGATGTAAGAGTAAGACATTTTCGAATACATATTCCGTTCTTCCGTACCCCGAACTGTTTGGCAGTAGAGCGTTTAGGCAATCAACCAAATAAAAACAGCATTTGGTTCTGCCCATCTACGCTCTCGGAGAGATCCTTTTTGCCCGCACCCGTATACGCCAATCTGCCAGAAAATATAACTTTTTGACAAGTTTTTGTTTATTATATCGGCTAACTGTCAGAAAATTAATAATCTCTGATTCTGATGCATCAGGATCTGTCTTGAAGAATATCAAAAAAAAAAAAAAAAAAAAAAAAAAAAAAAAAAAAAAGGGCTTCTTCGAAGGTCGATTTTGCTAGCCATCGCCGACACACAAACACACCAACACACAGTCCAAACAAAACTTTCTTTTATTAGTATAGATACACACTACGATGAAAAATAATTTTTGAATGGCCCCTAAAGCTGGCTATGCACTATTTTAATGTTGGTAGTTTCATTGAAAACGTTGATACATTTATCTCCGGGTTAATATGTTAATCCATCATAACGGATCATCCGATAGTTTCAGATAAAGAAAGTTTGTAAAGTTCAATGTAAACCATAATATAATTACATAATTACATTAATCGTATAAAAGGAAAATGAACACTCATTTATTTTTTAATGTGTAATTTTAGAGTAAATGAACGAATGGTAAATGTTAATAATATACATATATATATGTATATATCGGGTGTCCAAAAAAGGATTGGCTGATTTTAAAATTCAATAACTTTCAAACGGTGACAGATATTTAAAAACTTCTTGCAGGAGGGTTATGCATAAGGTCAAGCTTTTTTTTTTTACAGTGATTTTGGATTTTAGTTTGAATTACAAACAATAGATGGCGCTGCGATCAATACACGCTAAATTCAGGCTCGATTTTTGGTACTTCGGGACCCACTCAATTCATTTTAACCTTCTTTTTCCGCATGGAAGAGGAGAAAGGCCAAACAATCGAGCCTGTATTTAGCGCCTGTGGCTTACAGCGCCATCTATTGTTTGTAATTCGAACTAAAATCGAAAATCACTGTAAAAAAACTTTTGGCCTTTTGCATAACCCTCCTGCAAATTTTTTTTAAATATCTGTCACCGTTTGCAAGTTATTGAATTTTAAAGTCAGTCAGTCCTTTTTAGGACACCCGGTTTATATACTAAACTAACTAATCTTTGTGGCTATACTACCCATGAAGTATCAGGGCCGACCGTGGCTGTCCCTGTTTTCTTGACATTTGGAACTCATTTTATCGACCCTGAAGTGATGAAAGGCTGTATATGTACAGTGGTGCACAAAATTCTGGACATTTTTTAAAATTTTCATGTTTGTGTGCTTATAGAATATATTAATTTTTCCTTAAATACAAATGTTTATATATCCTATTCAAGAAAATTTGTAGAATGTAAAGAAAAAAAAAAAAAAAAAAAAAAAAACAGAATTACAATATCTGCATTACAAAAATGTTACACTTATTTTAGTCTAAAATACAAACACAATTAGTCATGAATGCTCAAGTGTATTATAATTAAATCTTCTTCGCTTTATTAATTTCTACATTAAATTTCCTTGAATTAGTGAAATTTATCATATTCTTCAAGCACACAAAGTTATTAAAGATGAAAATTTCAAATAATGTCCACAATTTTGGCCACCATTGTACATATGTTTTTGTTTATACAATACTTCTTCTGTCATATTATTGTATGACACTTAGCTGAACTATTTTAAATAATTTAAAAATATGTAAATGACAAAAGTGTGAATTTTTTTTTTTTTTTTACTAAACAGGAAATTGTTAATATTAATTTTTTGTGTTCTGATAAGAAATAGGCTACCCGAAAACATACAAAACCAATTGTTTTCATTAAGTATATAAAAATGATTTGTTTTCGGATCAACATTATAAACTGTAAAAAAAGACAAATGTTCACCGTCCCATGAGGGTATTCCCCCATATACCTCGTACATATTAATCGGAAATAACAAAGCATCTAATGATTAAAGAAATTGACTACATTTTGAGAAAATTAATAATCAGTGATCTCATTGTCAGGTGATAATTGCAGAAAGCGAAATCTATCTAATAAAGCTAAATATATCTAAGCGAAAACAAAGAAAAAATGTTCTGACGCTTTCTTATCGATATTTTCATTCAATAAAAGAAGGATATAAACATACAAGCAGAGCATGATTTTTTTTTTTATTTCCTTGGATATCTACTCTCTGCTACTAGTGTCTAAAGTTAAGAGCTGATATTTATATTAATGTATTTAATGAGAACATGGATGAAAAAAAATGTTCAGTTTTGCAATTTTACTTTTCCAACGCATATATTATACCTTAGTAAAAGATACAGTTTCACTAAACAGCCTAAATATAATAGCAGAAGACATCCAAATTCATTAAAAGGATTCTAGGAAACCTTTTGCTATTGATCATTTCAGAAAAGTGACACCCTTTTAATTCTGAAAATCCATTTCCTTTCATCTCAGATTAGCTAAATATTCACAAGATAATAGAACATTTACGATTTCCAAGTAAGCATCTTTACACCAATAAGAATTACTGGTTATATGACGAATTTAATGATTTTATTGTCATTTTAATTCAGTGTTAAAAACGAATTACACTACATTTACGAAGCCCCTAAATGTATTTGAGGTTGTTTTCTTAATTAATTAAGTAGATTAAAATTAAAATTTGTGTTCAATAACACAAGATAAATGAAAAGAAAACAAAAACTGTCGATTTTACAGTATACATATGGCAGTTTATAAATATAAAATTAACAGTAGTAAACTGCAAAATAAGCAATTTTTTATATACCGTTAAACAATAATATACGGTTTCATTCATTTATAAGATGATATATTACTGTTGATTTTACGTTATAATACTGGCAGTTAGATTGCCAGTTTATAAATATAAAATTAACAGTATCAAACCGTAAAATAAGCAAGTGCTATATAGTTAAACAGTAACATACGTTTTTATCCATTTATAAGACGATATATTACTGATTATTTCACGATTGTATATTGGCAAATCACCGGTCAGTAATATACCGTAAAATCCAACAAAAAGAGAAAAATTGACGTGTGTAAGTATTTTATTTTCATAAATTCAATGTTATAAACTAAAAATAATTAAATACATACATAAAAAATAAAATTACACGTGGGCATCGCTCAATTAAATATGTATATATATATGTATATATATATATATATATATATATATATATATATATATATATATATAACAAATACAAGTATGGAAATTTCTTAAAAAGAAGTCTCTACTACAATTCCAACAGGACATTAGCTCTACTCTTGTGTTTTTGAAAGAGTTCACATAAAAAAAAGTGCCCAGTTATACTGATGGCATTGAGCTTACAGGCTATTTACACTAATTATGTATTATACTCATATTTCAACGAATAATGCCGCTCGAAAAAAAAAAAAAATGAAACCGACAGAAAAAAAAAAATATTTGGCTAAATTAATGGGCGGTGTAGCTAACCCATTTCTACCCTTCATACTTAACGAATGAACCACCAAATCTAATCAGGAAATGGCTTTATCAGTATAAACCGGTATACAAGTTTGAAGCAAATAGGATAATTCAGCATGAAAAACCAATTTAGATAAATTAAGGGGGATTCGCGCCCGTAACCTTTATACTTAACCAATGAACGTCCAAATCTATTCAGGGAACGCCTTATTAGAATAAGCCTTTGTACCAAATTTGAAGCAAATTGGATAATACTGCATGAAAAATCCATTTATCTAAATAAAAGGGAGATTAGCTCCCATTCCCCCTTTATACTTAACCAATGAATCCTCAAAACTAATCATGGAAACGCCTTATCAGAATGAACCTATATAAAAAATTTGATGCAAATCGGATATTTCTGTCAAGAGTTACCGTGTTACGTACATACATACATATGTACAGACGTGGAAAAAAAAGTAAACACCCCCTACTAACTCCTCAACAAATTACCGTAGAAGAAAGTTACTGGTACCGAACGATTGGAAATAAAGTCTACTTTTAAATTATATAGATAAAATTTGCTTAGGGGGCCATCTACATATTAAAACGAACCGTAACTTTGTTTTTTTCAATAGCAGTACACAATTCTGACAGCATAAATGAACTCTACATCCTTCAATTAGCCTAAAAACGAATTTTTATGCAATTCGTACCATAAATTTCTGAGAAATTAATTATTTTAAAACGAGCGTATTTTAAGGGCTGTATCCAAATTGAAGTGCAGAACTCGATTGTTAACCGAGAGAGCCCTCATCTTGATCAAGGCACCTTAAGAAGTCAATGAAGCCTGCTAGATTACACGACAGCAAAATAAATTTCAAAATATCTTGTCGCTCCTATTATAGACCATCATTTTGCCGTTTTTTAAGCATAATTTGAAAACTACTTGTAAGAAAAATGTGAAATTTGGGATTTCCATAAAGCAGGACTTAATAAATCTAATTCCATCAAAAAAATTGTAGGTTGCAATTCATAATTTTTTCGAGTATTAATTTCATAAATCATAATTCATATCATAAAGTTATAAAAATTGCAATTTCAGAGTATTTATGTTTTTGTATATTAGTATTATTGCTACACAAAAAAATTAGCACATTAGGAGCATAATTTCTGGAGATATAAATAAAAATATGAAAATGTAATTTAACATTAGAAACACTAAATTTTGAATGTTTATAATTCAAAAACTTATCATTCAAATGACTTGAAATTCGGGTCTAGGCATAGTTTGAACCGAAGATTTGAAGTATCTCGTTAAAATTGGGTATTGTCATTGAAAAAAATGAAGTTGGGATACGTTTTAATATGTAGATGGCCCCCTAATCAAATTTTATATGCATCATTTAAAAGTAGACTTTATTTCCAATCGTTTGGTACCAGTAACTTTCTTCTACCATAATTTGTTGAGGAGTTAGTAGGGGGTGTTTACTTTTTTTTTTCCACGACTGTACATAGTTTTGCATAACCTGTGTGCTAAAAAAATCATAATGTTCTCAAAAGCTTGTTAATTCCAGCATTATTGAAGTGGGTAAAATATTTATTATTTGCTTTCAGCTTTTGAAGGCTTTCAGTCTCAAGAAGCTGTTACCGTACGTTAATTCTTAAAAAAAAAAATACAATATTAATATGTCTATAAAAAAGTTTAGTGGCAACTTCAGAAACACTCAAGAAAATTAAGTGAAATGAGAATGAAACTTTTTTTTTTTTTTTTTTTTTTTTTTTTTTTTTTTTTTTTATATCAAAGACTTAATAAAAGTTAATTAGTTTATTAAATATTTTAAAATTTAATAATTTCTTTTAAAATTTACTCTTTGTCCTTGTTTTTGTTCTACATAATATGAGTATGTGTTTATAAAAATATTTAAGGAAAGCTCAGTTAATTGAGTTTTCTTAATTTTTATGGGCTCTGAAATACTGCTTTTCGTTACAAATTTCTGCATATTGTATTTTTAACAATTGTATTTCTATAGAAATGTTATAAGAATAACATTCAGTTTGGGATAAATTAAAAAAAATACCGAGCCTTAAATTTTTGATAACGCATTAATAATTCGAAATATAAAATTTGACATTATTATTGTGTATCTATTAAAAACGCTTCATGGAATTCATACATTTGTAAAGAACTGAACTTACTTTTGATTTAGTGTACCTGTGTGTATTAAAATTATGAGTTTGAATTATAAATTAGTGAGAATTGCTTCAAATGAAATTTCAAACGCGAATCATTACTACAATAAGTTCATTTTCTTAAATTTGTATTTGATCTTTTAAAATAAAACAGGTCTCACCTTTTTTTCCTTCCTTAAAATGTATTTTTTTTTCATTGAAAAACGAACTACAGACATTGTCGCCATCGTATCTAAAGAGTATACAAATATTAACTTTAATAATAAAGAAAAAATAAAACTACTCGCAAATATTAATTACTTATATAAAAATCGTGATTAGTTCTACAAAATCCATTCTTCTAGATACTAGGAAACGTTGAAATCGATCATTAAAATGTATAGTATATAGTTAGATTGTGAACAAAAATGTACATTATTAATTTTTATCTACTTCATTTAAAATAAATTATTTTTTAAGCAGTATTTTTTTTAATCTAACATGTTTACAATTGTTGTACAAGTTTATAATTTTTATAACATGTCATAAATTTAATGTAACCTTTGTAAATTATTTATTAATGTAACTAAAAATACAGTGTTCAGTATTTATTTGCGATAACTCCTTTATATGGGAATTTCCATGAGCACTTGTCGTGTAAGTCACATACTATGATGTTTGACTACCAGTATTTTAGAACGGAAAAATGTGACTTATTTTACGGGAGATATCTCATTAATCGAAACGGCGAAGCAAACTTTTATAAAATAACAGTGGCCAACAGGCATAATATGTGACTTACACGACAAGTGCTCGTGGACGTACCCATATTTACTTTATAAATGACCTTTTCTGTTTTAATGTAAAATCCGAGAAATTTTCTTTAAATTAACTTTCATGATTAAATCATTTTTTGCAATGTTACATTTCCTAAACTGATAAAAGTCGTATCTTTTTTTTTTTTTTTTTTTTTTTTTTTAGAATTCTGTGGGTCGTGTTCGGTCTTTCTGTCGTCGGTTTTGCATGCAGAAACAGCAAACGAAAAACAATTTTCATTTAATATTCGAATATCACATTCTAATGAAGTTATAAACTTATAGTCTGCTTAATATACACATTTTTCTCCCGAGCTTTGCGATATTAGAAAAAGGTAAAAATGAACCGACACTGGTATACATTTGATTTCTGTTTCACATGCAAGTTTTTTAACTTTAATTTTTATTTCTTAATCTGTTAAATTTTATATATATTTTTTAAATAATTCCTTATATTTTTTTATTAAATAGTCTTAAACTACACTTCTTCTATTCCCAATGGCTTAGAATAATACAAGACGTCCAATCAATAGACTGGGTATTAACTCTTTCAGGGGCAAGGCATTTCTGCTCCAAAAATGTTCAAACAATTACTTCACACCTTAATATGCGGACAAATTTATTTGAAGGTAATCAAAACCTTTTTTTCACGTATATTATAAGTATCGAAATTGTACTAAAAAATTACTGGTGCCATTTGGCATTTTGGGGATTGAAAATAACCGTTTGCAGATTGCAAACGGCGCCCTTGAAAGGACCAAAAAAATTACAGACTGTGTTTCCTTTATTTAGGCAGCCCCTCAAACCTTCTCTACTGTTCAGCACTAGCAAATTATATGTAAACTCGTTTTGTTTCTAGTAAGTGGTGCGAGATGGAATTAAAAAATAATCGTCGGTGGCAGCCTTGGCGGCAAAATGAAAGAACCGCAACTGTTGTGGGGTTCATTTGCACTTCCACTGTTGGATAGCACCTCGACCCATGTGGGTTGAATATGTAAGGTTTTCGTATATTACCTTGAACGAGAGGTATAATTCGGATCACAGTCACTTTAAAATTCCTCCTAAAGCCGTCTGTGACAATATGACTCAAATTAGCAGATAATGCGACTATAACAAAATTCAAGCTGGCTCTCCCTGACAAACATATTTTAAATGCTTTTTTTTTTTTTTTTTTTTTTTTTTTTTTTTTCAAAAACATATCAAATTTTGGAAGACCTTATTAAGAAACCATGTAATTGACTTTTTTCCGTGTTTAGGTAAAAGCAGGAGATTTTTCAGAAATAATTGTCAAATTTGGCATTTTGAACTAAATTTTTGGAAAGGAAAATGTATGAAAAATGTCGTACGGAAACAACAACATCTTATAACTCAATCAGTTGAAAAAAGAAAAAAAAAATGAAAATAGAATTATACTTGATTACAAACCGCTTCCAATATCATGCTTTTATGTTTAAAAATTAGTCCGAAAATAGGTCAGAAATTTCCTCTTTGTTTAGCGGTAAAAAACAGTTTTTTGAAAACATTCTTAACGAAATTCAATTCCTACCTTAATTTGCACTTACTCTTTCGTAATGAGATTTGTCTCAGCTTTTCTTCTGGGAAATCTAATTTTCTCAAACAAATTAAGAAATAACCACTTTGTTATCGACGAAAGGACTGCCAAACAAATTTTCACAGAAATTGCTCAGAAAAAACAACATTTTTTAAATAATATTTCTCGAGATTTATTTTTTTCGAACCACAAAAAAGTGTCGTACCGATACTAACATGTTTAATAAAGAGGAGAGATAATTTTTAAAGATTTTAATTGCGTTTAAAACAGTATGAGGTCTACAGTGAAATTATCAACAAAGTTTAAAAAAAAAAAAAAAAAAAAAAAAAACAATGTACTGATAAAGAAGTTATGTCACATGCTCCTAATGTAATATATTTAAATCACCTATTAAACTGACGCAAATACACTTTTTAGAATAAACCTCATATTGCACTGCTTTATAAGTTTTTTTTTTAATAATTATGTATAACCTGATTCGAATTTATATGTTTCATTGAACACAAAGAATTAGAGAGAAGCTACCCAAAATCAAATTTCAAAGCAATACTCCAGTTACAACATTATTCTTCGCAATTGTCACAATTATTTGACATAAAAATAATCGTAAATTTATCTGAGTAATTTATTTTTCACAAAATCTAATTTTTTTAATGAAAAAGGGTTAGCTACTTTTCGTCCAACTTACCTGAAAGGACTTAAAAAATAAATGACTAAGTAAATAAAAAGGATGTTAACAAACCTCAGTTTTCGCAAATATTGTATAGATGAAAGAACTTGCTAATTATTTCTTGAGGCTTCGTTCTTCAATTGCTAAAAGAAGCTGTGTCGACAATATTCTTTTATCGACATTTTTTTTTCTTTAAGGGAGATAATAAAGAATAAAAGAATTGAATTGCATTTAATGTATAATACATCTTTGAAGGCGACATTTTATACATGTAAGGAAAAAAAATAACGCACATCCGATTGTTCATTTGTTATTTGTAATTGATTATTTCTAAAATTAAATATATTATGTGTATATGTAAATTAGCGTTCTAAATTCCGCGCGTGTTGGAATATTGGGGAATTTGCAGAGTATTCTTTTTTACTGATTAATTCAATAGATATTTAAATATTAAATAACATATCAAAGCAAATTATGTATCGGTGAAATCGTTTATTTTATGTATGTATTTATTTATTTATTTACTACACTCATATCACACCTTTAATTATAAAACTCAAAAACAATATCAGATTCTATTCTTTTTATAATCTAGCAACACTAACATGATAACAAAATTTTAAGAAGACAAAGACCAAAAACTTTCAGCTGAAGCTATTTTTTAAGAGTTTGAGCTGTCTGAAAAACATTGTTAGTTAAAAAACAATAAACTCGAAAAAATTATTTTTACACTGTCATTTTTTAATTAATAAGATAGTGACAAGACTTGAGTTTAATTGGAACAGATTTTTGAGTATTGAATATTTATGATTTTGCAACGCGTCAATCAAATGAAATCAACAGTTGGTGATAAAGCTTCATCTAAACCAACTATTTAAAACTAGTTTATCTAACTCTGAGATTGACGTAAGGGATTCAGCGATGCATTTTGTAAAAGTAGATTAAAAACCCCCTGAGACCCCAGAAAGCATCGTCGCCGTGCAATAAAAGATAACTTTAGGTCACCATGTGTCGTATGTTTAAATTATGGATCGACTGAAAGAGGTTTTTAAAACCGAAAAGGAATTTTAGTAACCTTCCTATTTTCGGCCGAAAACAAAAACGGAAATGTCCAATATTTTTAAGTAATTAACGCATGCATAAATATACATAGATATTAATTAATTATACGTGTTTATTAAATATACATAATTATTCATTAATTATACGTGTGGCCCAAATTGACTCTCTGTGCCTCTGACGAAACGTTTTTATTTCATATATAAATAAAATGTAATTAATTCATCATAGACAAAGTATGATTTTCTAATTATACGAATTTCATCTAATTGAAAATTATTTAAGGTATAAATACCTCGATTTTTCTTTTACAATTATTTATACGAGAACTTTCTCAAAGAGTATTCGAAATACTTCTGCGGTTTCAAACTAAAAATCTTCTATTACTTTTAAGGCTGCTGCTTTGTATGAGCACGTGAAAAGCATCTTCAAGGTTTAGTCATATAGGCATTGCTTGCTTTATGATTTCCAACGTCTTAAGTCAATCATGGTTGATAACAAGTAAAAATTAAATATGAAAAAAAAAAAAAAACGACTGCGTAAAAAGCGAACTAATTAATTATTTCTCATCTATGTGAAACTATTTTTTATATTACTTACCTATTTTTTATTTACTTGTATTGGCGACTTTTAAGTTGTGTTTAATGGTTGGTTCCTATCTATAAACACTGTTTTGATGAGGCCTATAGATGTCTATGAAGGTTAGAGTTGCAGTAAAGCTAGAGATCCACAATACATACACAACTTCCAGGTTGTGTAATATTTAAACGGAGCTTCTGACTGTGAAATAGTCAATGATACATCGTCTTCATTTTGAAAGACCTATACAATGATATGTCACAGAATAGGGTGCATAAAAAATTTTTTTCGTCTCTACCACCATTTTGTATTTTACGGCAGCCATTTTCAATTTATAAAAACAAAACTAGCCTATAACCATCGGACGGTTAAGAAGAATCGATAGAGACCTCATTCATTAAAATCCATCCAGCCGTTGGGATGTTTCGAGTGTGTAAAGAAATCCCCATACCCAGTTACGCGTGAAACACATAACCCTTCTTTGCAGCCGGGTAATTTAACATTGAAGTTCATAGCAATAAATAATGAGCGTCTCATTCGAGCCGATAAAACTCAAATGAATGAGTCTTGTTGAAAATTTCCGAAATAAGAAAAGCTAATTTTGGAATACAAATAGTTTCGGTCGAGTTTCGGTCCGGCCGAATTTTTAGCAGCATTTTCGTCAAAAACTCTGATTTTGGGACGTAAATAAAAACGAAATTTCGGACAATCCTTAGTTTAAATGATAACATCTTTAAACATTTCATGCATAAATTTGCAATTAATTCTCATGATGTTTTGAAATTAAAAAAAATGTCCGAACGCTTTGGATTCCATACAATTAAACTCAAGCTCAAATGCTGAAGTGGTGCACGAAAAATTTTAAAAGATTCTTCTCTGGTTCCACAAAATCTGCCTATGCCATGGTAACATATGTAAAAATTTGGATTTATCACCTATAAACCTAAAATAAAACAACAATCAAATCCTTGCTTATTCCAAAATAAAGACATTTATTACAGTTGTTTGTTCAATAAGTGCTCTAAAGATAGTAAATTGTCATAATTTTGAATATTCATTCGTGCTGAAGCTTTTGTTTTAAAGGATCATAAAACAGTGAATTTATTTTGTGTAAGGCAATTTGTTTATCAAAATTAACTCAAGAATTGGAAAGACAAAACTTACAACATCACATTTGTTTATCATCATGGATTTGTGAGCTCGTACACAGTATTTCAAACTATATGTTATTTGAGGCAAGAAAAAGTTTAATTGAATAATAATTTATAAGATGAATAAAATGTTCTTATTAACCTGATTTCAAATCCATTGACTTTTCTTGTTCACATTAATTAAAATTAAAATGCGTGGCCTAAAATTTAGAGATCTAAAGTATTTTAAAACAGGTGCAGTCGAATCGTATTAATGGCGAGTATCTGTGATACGAATGTCTGAATAACATACCTGTTTTGAAAATTCTTTGCTTGTAATGGAAGTGTCTAATGAGGCTAAGGGAGAATACAATATATAGTAATAATAATAAAAGAATGTATTTCAACACATTCTTTTCCCATGGTGCTTCCTAAATGGTTAGGTATGGGTCTTTGCATTTATTAAATATTTTCAACATGTAATCATAACTTCAGTATCTACTTCAATTCCAAATTCAATAATATTTTTAAAACGGCAGAAAAAAATAATGATTCTTAAAAAAAAAAAATCAAACAACAACAAATTAAAAATAATCTTATAATAAAATTTATTAAAACACATATTACATAAAAATAGAAAGCTGTAAGCATTATAGATATTTAGGTGTAGACATTAATAGAGAAGGAAGAGACTCACAGGAAATTAAACACAGAATTTGTCAGGGGAAAAAGGCTGTAAAAATATTAAATTCTATTTGGTGGAGTAAGGAGATCTCTAGGAAAAG
The DNA here is from genome assembly GCA_963932465.1 of Maratus speciosus. Taxonomy (NCBI): domain Eukaryota; kingdom Metazoa; phylum Arthropoda; class Arachnida; order Araneae; family Salticidae; genus Maratus; species Maratus speciosus. Next base: position 52,982,033 of record OZ010792.1, read on the forward strand.
AAAATATAATATATACAACTCTATTGTAAAGAGCATATTGTTATATGGAGCAGAAGGATGGAGAATTATGGAGACAGAAAGAAAGAAATTAGCGGCAGTAGAAATGGACGCCCTAAGGAGATCATGCAGGATATCAAGAATAGAAAGAGTAAGAAATGGCAGAATCAAGGAAATGATGAAAATAAAGGGAACCATACTAGATGATATTAAAAAAAAGCAATTAATCTGGTATGGTCATGTCAAAAGAATGAATAATGAAAGACTACCCAAAATAACATTCAACTATGAAACAAACAAAAAAAGGAAACGGGGAAGACCACGAAAGACCTGGATGAATGATATCTCAAAGGCAATGAGGGATAGAGGTCTGGAAGAGGAATGGACCCTTGACCGAAAGAAATGGAAAAAGACTCTTGAGGATTCTTCGGATGGCGGTATCTGACGCCATAAACCGAGTTTATATATATATATATATAAACATTTAAAATTTACCTTATTATTTAATTTTTAATACAAAAGTTAGTTGCAATTTGAATGAAATAGAAACGTTAGTTTCAATTTGAAAGAATTGCAAATATTAATTATGCGGTTTTTAAAATTTTCGAAGTTAAATTTAAACAGAGTAAAAGTAAATTTCAACTCACATTGATGCACCACTTTATAGAGAACTACTAAAGATCTTTCATTATTCTTTTTGGTAGTTATGACAGTAGCTAATTTATGATATAATAGTTCGGTAATCTGTATATAGGCGATCTTCGTGTGTAAGACAGATTAAAATAAAAATAAAAGAGAATTTGACCGTTCCATAGTTTTTGTCTTAACATGAAGGTTAAATATGCGTAAATGCCAAATAAGAGATTTGAAAAAGAATTCTAGGTGAATTCCTGTATTTATGTTTATAATTGTGTTATATTATTGATGTGGATGAATTGCCGTGATCTAATAAACATATAATTTGTTCAAGTGAATAATAGATACCTTATAAAAATGATAATTTAATAGATGCATTCATTTTAAGTGAATCTGTATGTTGGTGCTAGTTAAAATCCTACATATATATATACCAGGGAGAATCAAAAAGTAATGCCTCCGTTTCTCTAAATTTTATTTCTTTCACAGCTATTAGAGTATCTATGCATTATATTATAGAGCTAACCTTACTCTAGTTATATAGCATTTTCTTTTTCAGTTTGACAGATTAGAACCATGGGTCTGAAGATAAATGAAAGAGTCGTTATTGAATTTCTGCCAAATTAGGTTGTGCACCTAAGGAAATCCGTGATCGCTTGAAGAATGTTTGTAGAGACACTGTAATGGACATTAGGAATGGGCGGCGTTGAGAGAAGGAGTTTGGAAACGAGAACAGGAAATTGTAGATAAACCAAGAAGCGGCCGGCCAACAACATCAGTCACAGATGGAAATCGAGAAGTTGCTAATGAATTGTTAGACGCGTTAAAGTTCTGAATTTTGCTGTTGCACAGAAAGTCTCATATGGCTTTGTCCAAGGAATAATTGCAAAACCCTGATAAAAGCAAACCCGGTATTTCTTCAAATTCGTTTTGATGCCTGGGTTAACTGATGGCGCAAATGTGTACAAATTCATGGTGACTATGTTGAATGGTAGTTTTCTGTAAAAGAAAGTTCAGGCTATGTTTTATGATAGCTTCTGCTGTTATATGTTCGTTAATAAAGTTTTTAAGACACATAAGGCATTACTTATTGATCAAGTCAGGTATAATAGTTACGCAATTTCTCAAACATTTTAAATGTAAATGTGAAAAAAAAATTAACGTAACAATTGCATTTTCTTATTTTTATTGTTATTTCGAAAGATAAATTTATAATTCAACTATATCCCAAAACAATAAAATCGTATTGGCATCGATTTAGTAATTCTCGAGAAAAAGCAACATCAATTTACTTGTTTTGCACGTAATTTTTTTCTTTTCTTGAAATCGCTTAACTGTTGTATTTTTTCATTTATATAGTTTTAAAAACTAAAAACTTTTAGTTTACCGACTGTATAATAATAGTTTTTAAAATCGTTTCAGTTTTCGCAGTAAACTACATACCAGTATCAGTTGATTTACTATGATTTGTCTTTACTGCCAGCGTTTCATTATGTGTTTTAGGAAGTTTACGAAAAATTATTATTATATTCTATAATTCGATAAATATTATTAATATATTTATTTTACATATAATACATTTACGTGGAAAGCTCTTGACTCAAAATTATTTTCAGTATTAAATTTAACGCATCAAAATTGCATTATCCTATATTTTGCATACTTTAAATTGAACCATGTTATAATGTTATATTTCAAACAGAATATAACATTCTGTTTGAATGTTATATTCTGTTAATATATAATATAATATTCAATTTTCTTTTTTCTTTTCATTATGTATTTTGCAATGTTCTTTAATATAGAGTGAGGAAACATAAAAAATAAATGCATCTTATCTTGTTAAATAATTATGTTTATTATCACATATGACTAGAAAATACTGCTGTAATTAAATGAATCATTTTTCCATATACTTAATCTGACTCTTTATGGTTGAATGAAAATCAGTATTTCAATTATGCTTGCAATACGTCCTTCAAGATAAGAGACTATTCAAAACACTTTTACACTTTTACCTTCATTAATTATACACAAATGATTGTTATTTTGAAAAGACTTTAAAACAATCAAGTTTTCATGTGTATTAAATTTCACAATATTTTTGCAAGATAAACTAATATTATGATATAAATTTTAACTATACAGAGATTAGAAAGCTAGTAATTGCCATTGATAGTTATTAATTAACAGTAGCAAATGCTCCTATTTAAATCGGTCTTTTCCCACTAATGATTTCTAGCAACTATGTCTAATAAACATTATAGAGAATTTTAACAATTAATTAATAAGAAAGAACTATACTAAAAAATTAGTGGAAAAGAGCATGTTCAGATTGGGTAACAGTATTTGCCACAGTTTATTAACCCATTAGACGCCATTGGTCCCATTTTGGGAACTTTGCTTAACACGTTTAAAAATTTACAAAGTTTTAAGTAATTTTTTACAAAAGTGTAATCCTGTAATAAATACAAGATAAGTAAATTTTAAATAAATTTTCAGTTTACTTAAAACAATTTATATATTTTTGGTTTTATATCATATTTTAGGCAGTCAACCATCGGTGAATGACGTGTTCTAAACGGAAAGTTCAGTGTCAGTCGCCGGTGACTGACGGGGCACTTAACGTGTTAAGGATTTTTTTCTCTAAAATGGGTATTTTATAGTCAAAAAGTTTATGTTATTTGTATTTTGAATATCTGAGATGACATATCTAATTTTTTTAAATGTTTAATTTGAATTTTCTGTTTTTTAAAACGTGTTAAATTAGGCAAAATTTAGCTTTTTGTCTGCTTTCGAAAGATTTAAAAAAAAAAATAACTTTATAATAAAAACTATATTTTTTAGTTAAAATATATTTATAATTGTCTATTGCATACAACAACATAAATCAGGAATTAAAAAGTATAATAGATGGATCACAATTCCTGAACGAACAATTTGCTACCGAAATGGAAGCAATGGTGCCTTCCTCAGTTTTCAAGGCTATGCGGAACTCACCAAATTTCGAACGTTCCTATGCGGTGTTTTTAACACTTTCCAACAAAGTTGAAAAGTGTTTATGACTTCGGTTTGTCTGTCCGTCTGTCCCCGCTCTAACTCTCGGAAATACACTCGGATCATTCTGAAATTTTGGGATGATAGTGACTTCTACCATAGCACGATCCCAATTTCAAATGAAGTTTGTAGCATGTTTAGTTCATTTACAGGGACAGACAAAAGTTTTCCGCTACATTACGGCAAATGGGAAAAAATCGTTTCAAATGATTTTTAATGGTGTTACACTCTTTCAAACATGCTAAGTTGATATGCATTAATGATGTCCACTAAAATATGCATTCTCTAGAATATGCGGTACAAAAAATAGTTATTATTCATTTACAGTGCTACACAAAAGAATTCCGTTAGATAATGGTATAGGGGTGGAATTGCTTGCGGCGTATTTAAATTATGTTAAACTATTTCATATATATTGAAATTCATATACATCTCTGAGCTCTAGTATAAGTTACTTCGTGTATAATACGAGGTGCATAGCATTTACAGGGGCACACAAAAGATTTCAGATACAATATTTTATCCGAATTACTGTATATTAGCGATGACTGCTGGAAATTCAATTTTAGTTATGATATGGTCTTTTATGTTTCGCTATATTTACACTCTAAACTGAAATGTCTGAAATTCAGACACTTAAGTGTCTGAAACGCAGTGTTCAATTTTCAGACGTTTTAAAATGTCTGAAAATTATCAGACACTTCTTGTGTCTGAATTTCAGACACTTAAGTGTCTGAAACAAGAGTGTTCGTTTTTCAGACATTTTAAAATGTCTGAAAATTTTTAGACACTTCTTGCATCTGAATTTCAGACATTTCAAATGTCTTAATTGCGGCCATCTTTGAGCCGGTTTCCTCCCCCCCACCACCACCAATATGAAGCCATCTTTGACCACTTTTCTTTCTAAGCCACATACGCAGCCATATTTGACCACATTGGAACATTTTGTATAAATGGGAATAATTTGTTACCATAAAGCAGAGCTGATTGCAGCGCAGGAAAACTTTGAAGCATCTGCCCCCTTATTTTAGGGTACCCCAAATTGGGTACAAAATTTTTATAAAGCTGATATTTTAAATCACTTTTGAACTTATGACGATTGTAATCAGTATTTTGTAGTTTTGGAACAGGATATTATATATAGGGTAGATGTGCCAGTAATGGACACCCTTCCAGTAATGGACACCCCTTGATGTTTTTGGTTCATAAAAAAATAACTAATAAATATTTAGCTTTAATTATTTTTTTTATAATTCTCCCTTGTATGTTTTATAAATCTATGTTATTGTTGACACTTTTAATCAAACCAATCAGGAAGCAGAAAATAATGTTTCAAAGTTTTGCTGTTTTTCTGTGAAAATCTTAATGAAGAGGGTAAGAGCTGGCTTCGTTTAATTAATTTATATATTATTTATTTTCTTGCAAAATTTGAATGTTTTTGTTTGAGTAGCAATAGAAAACTTTGAATTTTATATACTAATGGCAATAATCAAATTTAATTTTTAAATTATACTTACCAAAATGTAATAACACCAAAACTTTTATAAATAGCTGCTTTTAATTTATTTTATGTGATTAACAAAATTTTGATATTTTATTTATTTATTTTTTTTTTTTTTTATGTAGTACATATATATAACCTCACATATTTTATAATCTGCCAATCAAACCAGCCAGGAAGCAGAAAATACTGTTTAAGAGCACGGTCAAAGAGGGGCTCATAGGGCTTAACGCCTCTCCGTTAAATAAAAACAATTAAGTTACAGAAGCTATTAAAAATCCTTTTTCTGTCTTAAATGTTTCCTTATTAAAAAAAAAAAAAAAAAAAAAAAAAAAAAAAGTAATACTATTAATGAAAGTTATAGGTAATATTCATGAAACTAGTAAATCTGCAGATCAGTGGCCTCAAACATCAGTTCTACAGTTTTATTTTGAAAGTATTTTATTTAGTATTTAAAATATTCAACTCACAATATCATTTCTTTCATATTTGTAATATTAATTATTATAAATCGTATATCAAGTAATCGCTGGAAGATTGTTAAAAATAGTGACACAAAACTAAACATTAATATTCCAAAACTTTTTTTTTTTATTACCTTTTAAATCAAATCCACCGCTGTTTCAATAATTTGATAGCTGTAATTGTCTGATATGTAGTATTTTAAACTATCCATCTAAAACAATTAAAACATCGATCTTCTGATAATTACAATAATTGATGCAAACAGTAAATGATTATCACAAATATTTTATTAATTACTGGTATCCTAATTGTTAAATTTATTTAAAAATAACTATTTTGTTTCATTAGTAAGTATTCATTAAATTCTGGTTCTAAATACAGTCATAAAAACAATTATATTTATTACTTTTTATGGGGTGTCCATTACTGGAACAGAGGGTGTCCACTACTGGGCCAGAGGGTGTCCATTACTGGGCTTTTGGGTGTTTTGATATATTTCTGTTATTTAAAATTAAGTTTCTATCCATATGGGGAAATGAGGCTATAAAAATGGTTAAATATTGTTGATAGATTAATATAATATTGAAAAAACTGGAATATAATAATTATAACTATTAATAAAAAAATAATTTTTAAAGAAATTCCTTAAGGGTGTCCATTACTGGCACATCTACCCTATATATACAATCACCTAAAAATGCATTTATGTGATATCATATATGCGAGCATAAAAAACGTTTATTACTTTCAGTGAGAACTTTAAATTAATTCTAGTCCAAAGATCTAGTATTCATTCGTCTCCCCGCGCCTTTCATATACTGTTACAAAAAAAAAATTAAGCCTGTTCAATGCCATTAAATACAAATACATATTTGGATAAATATTTCTTTTTCTTAACCTAATCATTTTCTAAAAGTACAAAATATTTATTAAAATAAGTATAAGATCAAAACAAATTTAAAATATCAGCTTTATAGAAATTTCATACCAAATGTAGGAGCACGTAAAGCTAAAGGCACAAAGAAACAGCCCAGTTTGTCCATGCTGCAATCAGCTCTGCTTTATGGTAACAAATTATTCCCATTTATAAAAAAATAATAATTCACTCCTTCAGAAAGAATCTTATCCCTGCTTTGTTGTTCAATTTTTTTTCCATTTAAATTAGATATTCCCAGTGACATTTTTATTTGTGTGTTAAATAAAATCTAACACTAGATTACACAAAATTTTCAGTATATGAGATCCCAACATTAAAAAAAAAAAAGTATGAAACTCTTACTTTTTTGTTGTTGTTGTTATTATATTATTTATCATTAGCAAGAAATATTGAAACATTTGACAACAGCACATTAATCAGCATAATGTTGAAAGACATTCAAAATATCAGTTTTACAAAAATAGAATACCAAATTTGGGACCACCAAAATACAAAGGGAAGGGGGCATCGCCCAATTTGCTAATGCTTTAATAAAATCCTGCGTCTGCAAAAAATCCAACCCAACGTTATGGTTCGTTAAATAGAAGTGACCAGAATTCGGAAGTGTCCGCTAATGAACATTCCCGAATACCAGAAATCTCTGTGTAGCGAAAACCTTCTTAAATCATACTATATTACTCTAACCGTTCAAAATATTCATTATAATCAGCGTAATTTCGAAAGGTATTCAAAATTTCAGATTTACGAAAATTGTATCAACCCCCCCCCCCCCCCCAATAAAAAACAAAAAGGAGCAGGTACCCTTAGCCCATGTTTTAAGCAGAAGCCCTATGATTCGCTAAACAGACGTATCCCCTGTTCAGGAATGTCCGTTACGCAGGTTTTACTGTGTGTATTTAAAGTAAAACCTCCATAACGGAAATTGCTGAATAGCGGACACCTCTTTTTTTTTTTTTTTTTTTTTTTTTTTTTCTTATCCCCAACACCTTTAAATCTGTACGTATTCACCTCTTTAAAGTAGACACCACCAAATAGCGGACTAATTCCGTGCTCTCGAGGTGTCCGCTATTCAGAGGTTTTGCTGTATATTCATTTATATGCACATTCTAAAGGGTAAAAAGTATTTACCTTTTTTGTGACAGTATAAGAAATATGTTCCAAATAAATTCTAGGTGCAGTTGTTGATACTATTCAATAATATTCTACAAACTAAATTTAAAAGATAACGTGTGTTGATATTAACGTTGTCATTAACGAACACAGGCACACACACACACACACACCAAAAAAAAAAAAAAAATAAATAAATAAAAAATAAATAAATAAATAAAACTTAAAATCCATAATTTTTTTTTTTAATGAGTTTCTGTTTTATTATTATTTTCATGGATTCTTTTTAGCACCCAGATATGCTTAAAAAAATTCTTTGAGGGTTGAAAAACACTTCTAAAAACAAAAATGAAAAATATCTCCTACTGTCATGGGCAAGAATTCTTATACCCATCTTCTTCTTTTTTTTTTTTTTTTCATATTATTGAAATTTTTTGCATGATGTTATTTAAATTGATTTTTTTAATATTTTCCGCACATATTTAATTAATTACGCCGATTTTTATAATTTGTTTATAATTACTTTCAAGATCGCTTCATGTTTTAAAATTTAAGTATGGTGTTGAGATGTAACGCAGGAAATACATACTAGGTATATTCCATCTTGAAATAAATTTTCATAAGGATTATTAAATATATATATATAGTATCGGCGTACAGTTGAATACAATAAGAGTGATTTATTTCCAATAGGAAAAACTGCAAGTTTACAAATACTCCGAAATACACGATAACACAAACCCTTATACTTTCGAGATTTCTTTTCATACTCTATATCCACCATATAAAACAAAAAATAAAAAGTTCATGGTTTCTCAAAGATAAATTTAAATTTGTTAATATAAAAAAAAATCACTTCAATAATATACTCTGTAAGATAAATAAATGGCACTCTTGTCACTAAAAATGAAAATTTGTATGTAAAATTATATCACTAATATAAAATAAAGGAATTCGCAAGGAAAGAACTTACTTGTGCAAAGTTATATAAAAATTAGCTTCTTTTTAAACTTATACTGAACAATTTTTTAATATGTTGCTCAGATGATATGAGCTATTTAACAATCATTAACAAAATTATAAATATTCTTTTTTAATAGCATGCAGGAAACATTAATTCTATAATTTCAAAACTTCTTTACATCTTACCAAATCTAATTGAAACTGTTGTATTTTTCACGTTATTATTCAAACAATAAATAGATTATTTACTACATGAAACTTTAATTTATAAAGTAAAGATCTAGATGAGAATTAAATATATTTATTAATACTGAAAATCATATGCACTCATTGAAAAGCATCAGAAATAAGCAAACAATTCTTTTCACACAAAATATATTTATTTGATAAAAAAAAGACAAAAATATTAAAAATGCAAATTAGTCTAATAAGAATAATTTAAATAATAAATAAATAATAATATATATGTAAGAACATTCTGTGAATTATCATTCCAAACCTGTGGAATACCTTACCTTGGCGTAAATATCCAAAACTGTAACAGCTAATCCAGTTTGAAGGACATATTATTTTACGATATTGAACGCCATTTTAAAAATATATGCGTATTCATATTATTTTACCACTGTATTTTTATAAATATCATGCTATTCTTTTGAATATTTGGTGAGTCTTGCATAAAAATTATCGTTGAAATATTGAAAATTTTATATTTCCATGAAAAATATAATTCCCAATTGATTTTTTTTCGATCTCCATTTATAAGCACGTACTGACAAACCATTCCAATAAACCGAATATAAATTTTCGTCTAGTATCTATAAAATGACGACACAAAGATATAAAATACAAACATCGGATCACTATGCTAAAGAAAAATTTTCTCTAACGACTAACACACCAACGGATGTAGGTGTAGATAGATGTGCATACTATTTCACAAAAGAAAGTAAATGCTGCGTCACTACTTTCTCTTCATTAATGATGATACACTCACTTTCTGACTCATCTTCGATTTACAAGTAAGAGAATTCAAAGTTCAAATCTTCAATCAGTGTAATGTTTGGGAAATAAAGCAGAAACTTTAAATGCTTTATAAGGTTATAACGACGATTGACGATTCCATTTATTATGTGAATAACAAACGTCATTATAGAGATTTCGGATTGAGGAAAAATATATCGTCACACTTTCAAATAATTTATCACATGTTGATAAATTTAAAAGCAATTTTAACACTGCAGACAAATTTACTGTATTGAGATACTTTAATTCACTTTAGCAAATGCGTTGAGTAAAAACCGTTGCCCGCCAAATCAGCAATAATCAAATCCGGTCGCGTTCTTCTCGCGCACCGTTCATGCTTGCAACAACAAACAAACCTACTCACTTCAGTTCATTTTACTTGGTGAGTGGTTCAAATGGCTGAATTCCTGAAATGTCTAAAATTGCAAGTGTCTTAAATTCAGACATATAATCATAATTCTAACATTTTTTTCAGTTCATTTATGCCATGATCATAATAAGACGTTTATGTGTCTTAAATTTAGACATCTATCACGTCTGAAATTTTATTTTCAGACGTTTAAGTGTCTTAATTGCTTTTTCAGTCACATATCTGTTTGAATTTAAGACGCCTCTATTTGCAGTGTATGCATACTATATGGTGTGTATAAATGTTACAATTAATATATAGGGCTACAAATTACTGGGTATGAGCGCAAATTACTTAAAGGTGGTTTTTAAATAGGATATACATTTGTAAGCTGAACTGAATTTATTTTACTAAGAAATGGTTTTAGAATATAGATAAAATGATATACAGGATCACGGAAAGAATTGGATACATGGCCGTCTATAAATGATAATTTCTGGAAATGTGATTTCAGTAGTTTTAAAAGTGTTTTAGTTTGAATTAAAATTTAGCTAAATTGTGGCGTGTAATAAAGATTCTAGGTAAACTACAGGGTTGAACAAAAGTATTCAAGTAGGTTTCTATGTGTTAGTATAAATTGCTGGCCGAGAAATTTCAATTTGTTATACGTTTTCTTGCTAAACTAAATTTTCCCATTACATAGTATATATGTCAACCTACAGATCTAATACAGGGCTCTTCAAAAGAATTGTAATACATATTTGGGTATGGATGGTAACTGCTGAAATCAGTTTTTCAAACGTTTTATGCGTTTTCTAAAATGTGTACTTAGTTATCTTATTTACCTTATTTCCCTAAATAAGTAACGAAATTTTTTTAACGCATTCAGTAAGCGTCGGAAAGTGTTCACAAGCCTACAAAAAAAATTTTTTTTTTTTTGGTGCCTATGATTTTACAGCTGATTTTAGATATTTTTGGGACACTGAATCCAAATATGAAATCAGTTTTTCTCTATTAGCTCCACTTTTTTAGATGTGCGAAGAGAACTAAAGATTTTTTAGAACTGAAATGACCTTCGATGCTTAAACTGGCCTTTGACACAAGGGCCTGTCGCAACGCTCAAAGCGATTTGGGAGGCACTGAAATTTCAGAAGACCTTGAAAAAAACAGATGTGCAAGTAAAACTGAGATTCTGCGCATGCTTATGATTTCGTGCCGCTCATCCATAAAGCCAAATGGAAAAGCCGCAAAGAGATAACGTTAGTTTGTGAGTTTTCTCCGTGGAGGGTAGACGTTGTTGACCTTTTGCGATATTTGTGTTTAGTATAGAATTCTTATAAAATTAATTTAAAACGTACTGTACTGTAGATTGTTGTATTTGTGTTGTTGAATATAATTTAAATGAGTTCAAGTAGAAGAAGTTGTGTAAATCATCCTGATGTGTTTTGCTACATATGCGGAGAATACGTGTTAAAAGAGAACAGAAAAAATGTTACTGACTTTGTAAAGAGAGCTTATCTTGGACACTTTGGTGTTAAACTTGGTGATCAGGATAAAACCTGGGCACCGCATCAGGTCTGTAAAACTTGTACAGAACACTTACGACAGTGGACTAACGGGAAAAGAAAAAGTCTCAAATTTGGTTTACCGACGGTTTGGGGAGAACCCCAAAACCACTTCAATGATTGTTATTTCTGCCTAATAAATATTAATGGAATTAATCGAAAGAAACATAGTAAGTGGACTTATCCTGATTTAGTCTCTGCAAGACGCCCGGTTCCTCACTCAGAGGAAGTAAGTGTCGATCCCAACGTTTTATCAGCTACCAGAGCTCTGAGAGGATGAATACTGTCCCTTTGATCACTCTTCCGATACTTATGAAGGTGACAGTGGTTATGAGGAGATGTCATCAATGCCTCAACGTTTCAACCAGGATGAGTTAAATGATCTCACCAGAGATCTCTACCTGTCAAAAGAAGCTTCTGAATTACTGGCTTCAAGATTGAAGGACAAAAATTTACTGGAACAAGGAACCAAAATTACCTTTTACCGCACAAGAGAAAAGGGTCTACTACCCTTCTTCTCCCAAGAAGACAATCTTGTATTTTGTCACAAAATTAGAGGACTCTTGAAAAATGGGTCTTCCTGAATATTTTCCAGATCATTGGCGCTTATTTGTAGACAGCTTAAAGCGGAGTTTAAAATGTGTCCTTCTACACATTGGGAACAAATATGGTTCAATACCAATTGTTCCCTCAACGAAAATGAAAGAAGAATATAACACAATAGGTCTTTGACAAGATAAAGTATCATGAACATCAATGGGTGATTTGTGTTGATTTAAAAATGGTAAACTTTTTCCTTGGACAGCAAAGCGGTTACACCAAATATCCTTGCTTCTTGTGTCTTTGGGATAGCAGGGATAAAACACACCACTGGGTTAGAAACGAATGGCCTAAGAGAGAAAACATGGATGTTGGGGAAATGAATATCATTAATAACCCCTTAGTTGGGTGAGACAAAATCATACTTCCTCCACTGCATATCAAGCTCGGCCTTATGAAGCAGTTTGTAAAGGCTCTTGATAAGAACGGGTCATGCTTTGCATATATAGAAGAGAAAATGCCCCAATTGAGTTATAAAAAAATTAAATCAGGAATATTTGACGGGCCACAAATAAAACAACTGATTAGGGATCCTGCCTTCGTAAATTCGATGAATGAGACTGAGGGAAAAGCCTGGATTTCTTTTGTTGCAGTTGTCGAAAACATTCTGGGCAAACACAAAGCAGAAAACTATGTAGAACTGGTAAACGAAATGCTTAATAGTTTTAAATCTCTTGGGTGTAATATGAGCATTAAGGTGCACTGTTTACACAGCCACTTAGAGTATTTTCCTGAAAATGTAGGAGACACCAGTGAGGAACAGGGCGAAAGATTTCACCAGGATATTAAGACTATGTAGAACCACTACCAAGGAAGATGTGGGTACGCACATGATAGCAGATTACTGCTGGAGTTTAAAAAGGGATTGTTCAAAAATAAATTCAAGAATGTCACGGAAAAGAAGCTTCTGAAATGTTCAGTGAGAATTGGTCTCATCGATGACTTTTTCCTCTATCTTTGTGAGTAAATATATTTGTATAATATAATTCTTAGAAATATTATTTGAATATATGTATATTATAATAATGAAAATTAACATTTGTATATTATTAAACAAATTCTGTGTTTATTTATTTTATTTTTATTTTTGTTTAATTCATGGATTTAACTTAAAATAGTGTAACATATATTTCTCAAAAAGTTCTATATCTTAGATATTTGAGCTCCCAGGCAAAATTGAATGCATATTTGAATTCAGGACATCGAATTCATATAAAATCAGCTCCAAAAACCTAGGCACCAAAACAGCTGTTGGCATGTGTAATCTATGCTTAACGGATGATTTTTCTTTCTTGTTTTGTTATGCGCGCGAAAATGTTCTTTATAGAAGCCCTTGGAAATACTGCTATTTTAGTAATAGCAAACGTTAATTGGAAGCTTTAGTCTTAAAATCTGTTTCTTACTTTAACATATATATATATATATATAATTTTTTTTTTTTTTTTTTTTTTTTTTTTTTTTTTTTGCTAAACGATAAACTTTTGGTAGCTTTCTCAGTTTTTTCATTGCATATATTTCAATTTTAAGGAAAAGATGCCTATGGAAATTTTAAAAGTGCCTCATGCTTTAAATTATTTTGAAAAATTAGACTCAGATAATTATTCGGATATTCCGGAAATCGTTTGTTTACTACCTGATCCGGGCACAGTAACAGATGAGGAAGATGTAATAGAAAACAATCTATGGGACTGTTTACCACGTGAAATATCTGGTGAGGTAGAACTTTCGTAAATTTCAAATAACGGAGAATCAAAAAGTATGTGATTTAGTGATTAAAATAAATAAATAAATAAAAATAAATAAACGCAGACGATATTATAGATTAAATTTCAGAGGTGTCTTATCGGGATCTAGAAAAAAAAAAATAAACGAAGTACTTAAAGAAAAAAAAATAGTAAAACAAGAAATTTCTGAAAGCGAAATTCTAACTAATCGTAAATATCATATGAAAGAAGCATTGGACTCGTCAAAATTCTCGACTATATTGCTAAGATCAATGGAACCATTTTCACACTAGAAGAAAATTGCCCAGAAATAACACAGGAATTTCCTCATGCGAAAGATTACAAATTTGTCGAAAGAATACTCGAATTTCATATAAAAAAAGCAATTTAATGCTGCATGAAAATAGTTCAATCATCTTTCATGTAAAATAGTATGAAAAAATAATGTAATGATGAAAAATAAAGACATCGATAATGAAAATTCTTATGGAACAGGTAAATTGATTTTTATTATTTTTATTATAAATTAGATGTTTGTTATAATTGTAGATGTAATTTATTTGAGTTCTTCGTAAAATATAAGTTTCAGAATGATATGGTCCTTTTTATTTTGAAAGAACTCCAAATTAACTGTCATAACTGCACGCAGGGAATGTAAATTTTTATAATGAAAATTATTAGGCGCCATTGCTCACATTTTGGGAATATACTGATTTTTCTAAATATATATAAAAAAAAAAATCAATTTCTTTTCCAGAAATACTTTAAAGACTGCCTATTCTTTAAGAAAACGCAACGGATCAGTAAAGAAATTGTTAATATTTATAGTGGCACCTAACTGGTTAATTGATAAGAAATACCGCTAAAAAGTTATTTTCTGATGTAGTTTCACTAAATGTAAGCATTTTGGAACATATGAAAAGTTGCTATATTTTTCACTGAGCTTTAGTAATGTAATAGATTATTTTTTTTTACCATTTAGAAAAATGGTTATTGGCTTCGGTCTGGGTAGAAAATCAAAAACATATCTGAAGCGTTTTATTAGTTGAATCCGCATTTTATTCGTTTTCTGATTGGTCTATACAGTAATCCGTATTTTCCCTTTACTTACAACAGAGATGGATACTTTTGTTGCCACTCTGACAAAAAAGTAATAAAAATTACAAAAAAAATAATAACTCAGAAACAAATTGAGATGCAGCTTTCAAAAGAATTGCATTTAAAAGTACATATTTTTCTCTATACGATGGTGTAAAAAATAATATTGTGGGATGTTTAGAAGTTTAAGAATGAAATTTCATTTAAAATTGGTCCAGGAATATTAATGTTTAATCCATGGCGTACGTAATGAATGACCAGCTCCGTAGAACCTTAAAAATTTACAGTGCCGAAAAATGTAATCTATGGCGTACGTCATGTATGATCAACTCCGTGCGATTTTCTATGTCTTAAATTTTAGTCTTTGAAAAATCATTTTCCAAATGGTCGTTGTAATTTGTTATTTTTTTTTTTTAAATAAAAAATACATTAGATATGCAGTTAATATTATTTTGTATCCAATGTCTCTTAACTGTACTTTGTACTGCTTACTTTGCGGTATCTATACGCTATTTGAGAAGTAATATAAACTTCTGCATCATGGTTAATTAACTAATAACACTGGGAGATCATATGCTAGCGAAAATACATTTTGACAATACAAGGGAAGATTCCAACATCTTAAACCGAGAATGCGGTTAATCAATGTTTATTTTTTAAGATAAGGGGGTAAACAGATAAACGTATGAAAGACATAAAGTAAAATGACAAAAGATTCTTGGCAAAAAAAAAAATGTACTAATATTTACGTATAATTTACGCTTCCATCTATAATAGGATAAATTTTAATTTTCATCTATTCTGATCCGTTCTTCCGCACTATCAGCAGCGCGCCACACTATAAGAATTTAATTCCTTTGCGACGAGAGCATTTTACTGAATTTTTAATCTTTTACCATATGTAATCATAAGAGGTGATATTAGATTAAATTAATCTCAGAACAGAACAGGTACTGAACAGGTAATCAGCATTGAGGGGTTTCCTAGCTGTTATCAGCTTAACACCCAGACTAGGAAATTAGAATGTCTTATGTTTTAATGAGCCATTGGGATAAAGTTAAACTGTAGCAATGCTACTATAAGAATATAAGAAGTTAACAAGAGAAAAATAAGAAATTTAAGGAAAATAGGAATAAAAATAAATTTAAGTAAAAACTTAAGAAGAAAGAAAGTTAACAATAAATCTTAAAAAATTTACATGAGTCTTAAAGTAATTAAAGTCTAACTGTAGTTGTAAAACTACTATAAGGAAATTTGAAAGTTAAAGTTAGTACTGTTCAGTGAAACACTCACCAAGCAAGGGCAAGAAAAGCTAGGGTGGCAAGACCACAACATCAACCAAAAAAGGGACATTCAGGGCCATACATTTTTTTTTTTTTTTAAGTTTTTCTGTTTTTCTGGTCTCTATGTATATAGAGATTTTTTTTTTTTTTTTTTTAAGAAAAGTATATAAAAAGAAAAATAAGAGAAGGCAAAAAAAGCGTGGAGAACTCAGATGTTACTGAGTGTCCATAATTATGGAAAACCTGGGCCGTTTCCGATGGTGGGGTTCAAAAGCGTCATAATCCGGTAGCTCCGCTACAATTTCATTAGGGAGGTCAAAAATTTTATCATAAAATTTTTTGGCTAAGTCGTTTATGCGCTTACGTAATGTAGTAGTTTTAAGGTCTCTTCGGACCGTGGAGTTGCGAAGGTAACGAGATGCGTTACGGACAGTACGCAGGTTGGAATTGTGCAAGCGACTAAGGTTGTCCATAGTGGTCTTACAAGTGAAGCCCCAGACCGGACTGGCATAGGTTATGATGGGAAGGATGCATGAGTTATAGAGGATTAATTTATTGTGAACAGACAAGGTTTTACTGTTAAGGAGAGGTTTTATAGAGTTAAAGGCTCCGGCGACTTTACCTCTGATGGAGAAAGTGTGCTTTTTCCAGGTTAAGCGGCGGTCCAGAATGACCCCAAGATACTTAGCTTGGTCTGACCAAGGGATAACAGTGTTGTTAATAATGATTCTGTTAGGGAAAATTATTTTGTGAGAGAAATATACTGCAGTAGTTTTAGTTTCATTTATGACAACGCGCCAAAGCATGCACCAGTTCATGAAGTCATCAACATGAGTCTGTAGGTACCTGTAAAGAGTATACGGATGGTGTGCCGAAGCGTAAATACAGGTGTCGTCCGCATAAAGAGCGAGGTGAGTGTGCAAGGAGCGTGGGATATCGTTAAAGAAAATGTTAAATAAAAATGGGCCCAACACGCTCCCCTGAAGGATGCCCGCTAGGATAAGGAGAATAATAGAAAGAATGTTGTTTATGAATGTTATTTATTGCTTGAAAAGAGCGGTCGCAAAGGTACGAATATATTAAATGTATAAGTCTGGGATGAAAACCGAGCTGAATTAATTTGTAAATGAGGCCCATATGCCAGACCTTGTCAAATGCCTTTGCAACATCAAGAAAGATGGCAGCTGTGGGAATTTTTGCATTGAGTTTCTCGCTGAGAAACTCAACAACCCTAAGAAGCTGGTGTTGTGTTAAGTGTTTTGGGCGAAAGCCGAACTGCTCAGGCATGAGAATGTTGTGTTGCTGAATGAACTCCTGCAACTGGGCACGAATGACACGTTCCACCACTTTACTGATAGAAGGTAGCAAGGAGATAGGTCTGTAATTAGTGGGGTCTGACAGGTTAGTACCAGGTTTTGGAATAGGAAATATTATAGAAAGTTTCCAAGGTTTAGGGAAGTAGTTATGTTTTAAGATAGCATTAGTGAGGTCAGTGATATAGATTATGCAATTAGGAGGAAGGTTTCTAAGAGCAGAGTTAGTAATTTTATCGTATCCTGGGGTTTTACGTTTTTTGAGTTTTTTGATAATATTGTGGATAACAATAGGTTGAATTTTAGGGGGGGGGGATCTTGAGGGGGGGTAGCCAAAAAGTTCCGAACTGTCTCGTTAACATGATCAAGGTGAGCTTGGTTTGCAAGGGTAGGATTAGGAGAAAATTGGGTGGCATAAGAATTAGCAAGCATGTTAGCTTTCTCTTGGTCAGTATAAGCGGTAACATTATTAGAATTGAGGGGGGGGATGGAAGTGTAATGTTTATTCAGTTTGCGTTTAAGAATCCAACGAGAGTTGTCCTCGTAAGATAAAGTTTTGAGAAAGTTGTTCCAACTTTTCTGTTTTTCTTTATAAAGACTGTTTTTGATTTTATTGTTTAACCTATTGAGAAGAGGTTTAATGGAGGGGTCTCTTGAACTTTGAAATTGTCGCCGGAGCCGATTGCGCTGTTTGATAAGGTTGTAAATATAACGGGGTGGGACAAAGGCAAAATTATTTTTGAAGGTGTTAAATGTAGAAAAATTTTGAGCATTAGTGATATGAGAGTTGAGATGTCCAACAGCCGCATCAATGTCATCGGTATTATTAATATCAGGGAAGGTGATGTCCTGAGAGTTAAGGTAATTAGTAAATTTATTCCAGTCAATAGCCACGGAAGGGGGGGGGGAGAGGATTAATAATATCTATTTTAAAGCAGACAGGCAGGTGATCAGAGGAGAGATCATTAATAACTGTAGAGTAGATAGGGTAAGGAAGATTTTTGGAAAGAGCAAGATCAATGATAGAGTCCCGGGCACCAGGCAGTTTGGAAATGTGTGTTGGTCTGGGTGGTGCATGAAGATTTAATTTTAAGTTTTGGACTAAGTTGTGAAGAGAGGTACCCCGCCGAGAATTGCCATGGCAGTTCCAGCGTCTGCTTTTGGCATTGTAATCGCCTACGAAAAAGCAGTGGTGATGTTGTGAAAAAAGCTGCGTAAGACTATTAACAGGTAAGTTACCAGTGGGTGGAGCATAAATAGAAGCTAATTTAATATTGATATGAGGAAGTTTAAGATTGATACTGGTATACTCAAGATCATTAAAGGTGTGGTTGTGCGATTGGTAGTGTGGAAGATGGTTCTTGATGTAAATAGCGGTACCTCCTCTGTGCGTACCATCCGCACGAGGTGTATGGAATAGCCTGTACCCAGGGATGTTAATGTTGAAAGTGGGGTTGAAAGTCTCTTGTAAGAAAATAACGTTAATTTGGGGATGTTCGTGCATAAAGAGTTTAAGTTCGTTAAATTTATTCTGCAAGGAGTTACAGTTCCAGGAAAGAAAAATTAGTGAGGAAAAGGATGAAGAGGAATTACTCATCATTAAATGTGTTAAATTCCGTGGCTAAAGTTTCTATAGCACTCATAAGGATGAGTATTTTTTCTATTGGATCTTGTATATTTTTAGTTTGGTTAGCAATATTTTTGAAACATTGGATGAATTTGTTAAATTTTAGGAGTTCTTTCATCTCCTTGAAGGTCTTGAAAATTTCTTTTAAGTCATTAGCATAATTAGAACTACTGGGTTGTTCTGGTGTTGTTTTTTGAGTGTCAGTTGGCTTATTTGGTGTAGTGCTTTCAGGATTAGGGTCTTGGGAGGGAGAAGGGAGCGGAGCCGGGGCTTCAGTAGGTTTTTCTTCTGGTTTTTTGGCCTCTGGCTTACGGACATAATTATATGTTGATAAAAGTTCCGCCATAGCGTTCGGAATGATTTTTGGGTTTTCATTTCGGACGGTTTTGGGGTCCTGCTGTTTTTTATGGAACTGGGGGGTTTTGGGGCAACCACGGTAAGTAGCCACGTGCTCACCATAACAATTTGAACATTTGGGGATGATCTTTCCAATTTTATTGCACTGGGGAGTTAAATGCTCTTCCGAGCATTTGGCGCATTTTGGCGGCAGGCGGCAAATCTCGCTGGAATGACCAAATTTCTGGCAACGGTAGGATTGCTTTACGATGTTGGTGCCTTTAAATCGCTCAATATCTACTTTAATGTAGCAAATTTCGTGAATTTGGTAGATTTCTTCGAATTTTTCACGTGGGAGTACATTGACGAGTGGCATTGGTCGACCGCTCTTTCTACTTTTCATCATTGAGGCTCTATTGGCCACGAAATTATGTTCTTTAAGAGCTTCAATTATGACCTGGGGGTCGGTATATGGGGGAATTCCCCTAATGACGACTTTCCTGGGGCGCTGTTCCGCGGGGCTCAGGGTTGTGTAAGGAATTGTTTTAGAATCAAGATAGTCCTGTGTTTTTCGGAAATCTGCATCAGTTTTACAGTGGATTTTGAGTAATTCACCGTCTAGTTTAATCAGGGGATTGCTGTCGTTGAGTTTTTTAATCTCACTTGCAAGTTCCGTCCACTTGCCTTGAAACTCAATATAGAAGGGGTGGATTTTTGGTTTTTTAGGGACTACTTCAGTAGTGGAGCTTCCGGCTGACTCTCCTTGGGAGGGCTCAGAAGAATCCATGTTATTATCGTCAAGGTATTTTTCAGATATATTGGCATATTTATTCTTTAAGGGAATATTAGATTTGAGATCATTTCTCCTACGTTTTAGTGTATTAGCAGGGGTGAAGCCGTCATCTGAGTTCACCACAATTGCCTTGAGTTTTGTTAAGATGTCAATTAGATCATAGTCATGATCATAGATAAAAGTTTTAAACTCTCTTAGTTGACTTAATTTTAGGGGGTCAAATGGCTCATTGAACAAAAACATAAGATTATTGAGAAGATTACTCACGCTAGTCTTGTGTTGAGGATTCGTCAGGTAGTCATCCTTACTTAAGAGTCTCATTATGTAGCTATCACAATCTTGCAGGAATTGCTGTACAATCAGTCTTTGTACTTCACCCGCTACTCCAGGAAATTCCATCCACGCAGCAGCTAAATCAGATTTCTCCTCTCCATTCAGGATGCGGAGTGCATTGACAGAAAATTTAAATGGGTCCTCAGTACCCATTATTATCGTCGGTGAACCCTCTATATTTTACTACTATGATGCATCAAGTCCAGTAAACAGTCACCTATTCGTACGAACTAGTTTCTATTAAGTGTCACTATCAGCACCACAACTCATTCGAAGATACTTGCAAAAGATCCCGCAAGTTCTAAAAACATCGAACTGCGATTACGATCTCTTGAGAATAAAACGACCAGCAAACAGAAAACACGTCTGTTCTCTCCAAGAGGCACCAACCGAGTCCTGTCTGGGAGTGAGTGAATATACCGAGTTTAATCTCAGAAAGATCGAGATTAAATAAGGTAGCATTTTTTTTTTTTATAAACTTACTGGTAGGAACAATCAAGTATTCTTATTATTATGCTTACTTGATAATACAAGTACTCTTATTATTATGCTTCATGCATATGCAACTCTCGTTGCGCAGCATTTTTTCGGTCTGAGTCTGATACCCGAAAACACTATAGCCTTCATAAACAATAATTATTATTTTCAATACACAATAATAATATGCTCTGTCGCCATCTGTTGAGATATGATGATCTCAACAGATGGCTACAGAATATTTATATTATCATCATATCTCAACAGATGGCGACAGAGCATTTATATTATCTCAACACATGGCGTCAGTAAATTTGTATTTCCCGTTCATTGGTTGATTCCCCCCATGTGTACGATTTTCTGTCGAGAGGAGTTTTGACATAGCTGACATCTCGGTTCATTTAGATTCCTGAAGAAGGCCACGGAGGTGCGCTGAAACCGTAGAATAGTTATTTTAGTGATTTTAATGTTTTAAAATATATTAAATGTGTATACGCCATTTTAGCAATTGATTTGTAGTTTATTTACATTTCACTTATTTATATTTGGATATATATATATGTGTAAAAAAATTATTGTAAAAAAAAAAAAAAAAAAAAAAAAAAAAAAAAATACAACGTTTTCTTCTCGAATAAGTTCAAAGAAAATAATAACAACGTTTAAGTCCTACTGATGATGATGGCTTGTAATGGTTGAAAACGTTCTAGGTTTTTCTGATGTATTTTAAAATATTTTTAATTTGTATTTTAAATATCTTTATATTGTATTTATACACCTGAAAATAATTTTTGTACAACTATTTGTGCTTTTATATGTATTTTAATAAATACTTTCTTCCACAAATTTGTTTAATGATGAAAATTTTAATTTAGATGGTTCCGATGGTTGGTAATTTTAATGGTATGTATTGAGGAGAAAAGATTTTTTTATTAACCATTTGGAAAAATGGTTATTGTTCTCGTCAGGATGGGAAATTAAAAGCATATATGAACGGTTTCATTGATTTAATCCGCATTTTATTCGTTTTATGATTGGTCTATACAGTAATCTGTAATTCCCTTTAATTTCAACAACGATGGATACCTTCTGTTGCCACTATGACAAAAAAGTAATAAAAACTACAAAAAAAAAATATTAGCTCAGAAACAAATTGAGATACAGCTTTCAAACAAATTGCATTTAAAAGTGCATTTTTTTCTCTATCCGACGGTGTAAAAAGTAATATTGTCGGATGTTTAGAAGTTTAAGAATGAAATTTCATTTAAAATTGGCCGTCAGATTTCTTGGAAATCTGACGATGGAAAAGCCTTTTCCCGAACAGCCAATGAAATGCTTGGATATTTACGTAAGTTTCAGGTGGATAATACTTAAGTTTCATGAAATCTGACGGGTCGCAGACGATATTTTTGGCTTGCAATTTTTAAGTGTAATAACACTATTAATGATTAATCCATGGCGTACGTAATGTATGATCAACTCCGTGCGATTTTTTATGTCTTAAATTTTAGTCTTAAAAAAAATCGTTTTCCAAATGGTCGTTGTAATTTGATAACTTGCTATTTTTTAATATTTTTTTTTCAAAAGGGCAAACAAAAGATGATTACGTAATTAATTCGACAAACTTTGGAAGACAAGGAAATTTATACAGCATCGTAATTTCAAATAATCACAATTGCTAAACTTTGCCAAAAGGCACCCTTTATACACCGGCGGTACTTTAAAGTACCATTGAGGAAAATTTGATATAAAATGTATTTACTCTGTCTAATAATAAAAGTTTACTTTTCCTTCGCACAAAACACTCTACTAGATCAAATTTAGAAAGCGTAGAGAAGCAGTCGAAGCTAAATATTTTGAAAACGTGGTAATTTTTAAAATCATTTTCTTTTTTTTAAGTCACTAGGGGGCTCGGCCCCCTACGAGCTACGCTCGCCAACCCCCGTCCAGACACCGCAGACTCTAAATGCACACTAATTTGATCGGCTTTAAAAAGATTTCGAAAGAGTGAATTATAATTTAAAAAGCAGTGGCGATCTCCGGATTTCTAAACGGATTTCTATTCATTTCTCTTTGATTGGGGAATTTTAACGCCACATCCGCTGCGGTACTACTTGATTATCCCGTCGACCAATTTCGCCAAATTATACAAATTGACATAATTTTTATTTTAAATAACGAAAGAACAAATAAATTAGCACAACATTAATAAAAATACAAATAAAACGTCGAAATAAAAATAATTGGATGACGTAGACACGTGTAACAACATTTCAAAATAAGCTAATATAAAAGGAATTAAGTAAACAGAGTCTTTGTCTCCTGGTATTTTTTAACAAAGCGAAGAGAAAGTTCTTTTAAATGAGGCATTTTAAATTAATCGTTTTTAATCTAACGTAATTTTGACCAAGCTATTCTTTTTCTTTTAAATATTCACGTGAAATTACGTGAAATATTATTTGCGCTTTCCTAACAAAAATAGTTGAAAAGATCCTCTCAAAATATCAAATAAATGTCTAGCGCAATTTCTAAATTTAAACTGTTTTGCAATATTTTGTGTTCATTTTATGTAATAACTGTAATGTGACGTAAATATGACGTAATTTCTCCTATTTAAGACTTCTAACGCATGTTAATGAATTTATTATTTTACAATATCCTTTCTCTTTTAAAATTCACGTGCATACTTTTTATGACGTAATTTTTAATAAGTTCTTACTTTTTGTACATAATTATTTAATTCTAATTCCAAATTATTTTTTCTGTTTATAATAGTCACGTGTAAATAAATTTTTAATTTGAAGCAAATATTATTGTTTGCGCTGTTTATACAGTTGGCAACAGTATAAATTAATACCATTTTCTAAAATAATGTAAAAAATATCTCTAAAACTGCTGAAAATTTGAATTTAAAATAGAAATAAAACCTTAAAAAATGAGCCAAATTAAAAAAAGAAATACAGTCTGCACACCGGGAACTTCAAACGTATAAAATGATCTAAAAATTATTAAATTCCCATGAATAGTTTTTGCTCCTATAAAACTTTTTTAGTGGAACGATTTTGTCTAACTTTAGCATTAAATATCTCTTAAAATAATTCTTCGATTTGAAAACTGTCTGCATCAGCGTGTTTATCAAACATTTCTGTATAAAACCACCGATTTTCATATTTTTTTATGCAATAGTTTTCTTAATATTAACGAAGAAAGTCACAAAAAATTCAAAACCGGCGGCGGTAACAACGGTAGTTACTTTTTTTCAGAATAGAGAGATTTTAAATGTTTTATGTTACTATGTTGTTACTATAAATGTTACTATGCTAGCACATAGTACCTGCGTTTTTGTGGCCCAGATTTCTCTCTGTGATCCTCCCCGTCATTTAGGCGATTTTTAGAGATTTTTTG
This sequence comes from Maratus speciosus, assembly GCA_963932465.1. Classification (NCBI taxonomy): domain Eukaryota; kingdom Metazoa; phylum Arthropoda; class Arachnida; order Araneae; family Salticidae; genus Maratus; species Maratus speciosus. The sequence continues at coordinate 53,006,625 of OZ010792.1, forward strand.
CGTTTCGTGCTATTTTTTGACAGGGTTGGTCAACGCTGGGCGGATCAGCTAGTATAATTAATGTTAAATAATAAAAATAATTAAATATAACTTTGAAAATATTAAAAATGACAAAATCATTATGGATAAATATCCATTTCATTTATTATTCTTTATCCTACTAGGGGGCTCGGCCCCCTACGAGCTACGCTCGCCAACCCCCGTCCAGACACCGCAGACTCTAAATGCACGCTAATTTGATCGGCTTTAAAAAGATTTCGAAAGATTGAATTATAATTTAAAAAATAGTGGCGATCTCCCTATAAACGAATTTCTATTCATTTCTCTTTGATTGGGGAATTTTAACGCCAAATCCGCTGCGGTACTACTTGATTATCCTGTCGACCAATTTCGCCAAATTATATAAATCGCCAAACCACTCTCCAAATTATACAAATTGATATAATTTTTATTTTAAATAACGAAAGAACAAATAAATTCGTACAACATTAATAAAAACACAAATAAAACGTCGAAATAAAAATAACTTGATGACGTATACACGTGTAACAACATTTCAAAATAAGCTAATATAAAAGGAATTAAGTAAAGAGAGTCTTTGTCTCCTGGTATTTTTTAACAAAGCGAAAAGAAAGTTCTTTTAAATGAGACATTTTAAATTAATTCTCAAAATATAAAATAAATGTCTAGCGCAATTTCTAAATTTAAACTTTTTTGCAATATTATTTTGTGTTCATTTTATGTAATAACTATAATGTGACGTAAATATGACGTAATTTCTCCTAAGACTGCTAACGCATGTTAATGAATTTATTATTTTACAATATCCTTTCTCTTTTAAAATTCACGTGTATACTTTTTATGACGTAATTTTTAATAAGTTCCTGCTTTTTATACGTAATTATTTAATTCTAATTTGAAAGTTTTTTTCCTGTTTATAATAGTCGCGTGTAAATAAATTTTTAATTTGAAGCAAACATTATTGCTTGCGCTTTTTATGCAGTTGGCAACAGTTTAAATTAGTACAATTTTCTGAAATCTGTAAAAAATATCTCTAGAAATCCTGAAAATTTGAATTTAAAATAGAAATAAAACCTCGAAAAATGAGTCAAAATAAAAAAATTAATGCAATCTGCACTCCGGCAAATTCTAACGCATAAAATGATCTAAAAATGATTACACTGCCATGTATAGTTTTTGCTGCTATAAAACTTTTTTAGTGGAACGATTTTGTCCAACTTTAGCATTAAATATCTCTTAAAATAATTCTTCGATTTGAAAACTGTCTGCATCAGCGTGTTTATCAAACATTTCTGTATAAAACCACCGATTTTCATATTTTTGTATGCATTATTTTTGTTAATATTAACGAAGAAAGGCCTCCGGTCACAAAAAAATCAAAACCGGCGGCGGCGGCGGCGGTGACAGCGGTAGTTACTTTTTTTTAGAATAGAGAGATATGAAACATTTATCTGCAAGAGCCATTCCATTTACACAGAGGATTATAAAACATTTACATACATTTCTTTTATAAGAATTGTGATATTTCCATAAGAATATTTTTGGTTAATTAATTTGGTTGATTTTGTAAATGTCTCTCTATTCTAAAAAAAAGTAACTACCGCTGTCACCGCCGCCGGTTTTGAATTTTTTGTGACCGGAGGTCTTTCTTCGTTAATATTAAGGAAAATAATGCATACAAAAATATAAAAATCGGTAGTATTATACAGAAATGTTTGATAAATACTCTGATGCAGACAGTTTTCAGATCGAAGAATTATTTTAAGAGATATTTAATGCTAAAGTTGGACAAAATCGTTCACACTAAAAAAGTTTTATAGGAGCAAAAACTGTTCATAGGAATTTAATCATTTTTAGATCATTTTATGCATTAGAATTTGCCGGAGTGCAGATTGCATTAATTTTTTTTATTTTGACTCATTTTTTGAGGTTTTATTTCTATTTTAAATTCAGATTTTCAGCATTTCTAGAGATACTTTTAACAGATTTTAGAAAGTGATATTAATTTAAACTGTTGCCAACTGTATAAACAGCGGAAGCAATAATGTTTGCTTCAAAAAAAATATATATATTTATACGTGTAAATAAATTAACAATTTATTTACACGTGACTATTATAAACAGAAAAAAACATTTGGAATTAGAATTAAATAATTATGTACAAAAAGCAGGAACTTATTAAAAATTATGTCATAAAAGCTATAATTACACATGAATTTTAAGAAAGAAAGGAATTTGTAAAGCAATAAATTTATTAACATGCGTTAGAAGTCTTAAATAAGAGAAATTACGTCATATTTACGTCACATTACAGTTATTACATAAAATGAACACAAAATAATATGAACACAAAACGGTTTAAATTTAGGAATTGCGCTAGACATTTATTTGATATTTTAAGAGGATACTTTTCAACTATTTTTGTTAGGAAAGCGCAAATAATATTTAATTTCTAACACAAGTATTTTCACGTGAATATTAAAAAGAGAAAGAATAGTTTGGTCAAAATTACGTGAGATTAAAAACGATTAATTTAAAATGTCTCATTTAAAAGAACTTTCTTTTCGCTTTGTTAAAAAATACCAGGAGACAAAGACTCTGTTTACTTAATTCCTTTTATATTAGCTTATTTTGAAATGTTGTTACACGTGTCTACTTCATCAAGTTATTTTTATTTCGACGTTTTATTTGTATTTTTATTAATGTTGTACTAATTTATTTGTTTCTTCGTTATTTAAAATAAAAATTATGTCAATTTGTATAATTTGGCGAGTGTTTTGGCGATTTATATAATTTGGCGAAATGGGTCGACGGGATAATCAAGTAGTACCGCAACGGATTTGGCGCTAAAATTCCCCAATGAAAGCGAAATGAATAGAAATCCGTTTATAGAGAGATCGCCACTGTTTTTTAAATTATAATTCAAACTTTCGAAATCTTTTTAAAGCCGATCAAATTAGCGTGCATTGAGAGTCTACGGTGTCTGGACGGGGGTTGGCGAGCGTAGCTCGTAGGGGGCCGAGCCCCCTAGTTTACAAAAAAAAAGTTATAACTACCGATTTATTTAATGAGTTTTAATGAAAAAATATATTTAAATTCCACATTATTATTATTCAAAGATCCCTGTATATCTATACATATTAATGAAGATAATTCCGTAAATAAAGGGTTAACCTCCTTTGTGACGAGCATCTTTTACATAATTTATAACCTTTTATCACTGGTTTCTCAAAGTAATTTTTTTTGTGTGTTATTTAATATCTAAAATGCTTTGACTGAAAATGTTAAAATTTTCAATTAAAAATAGTAGCAAGAATAATAAAAAAAAATCTGAGGGCTTATATGGCACATATATACACGAAGGGGTTGTTAACGACTTGTTACCATTTTCTGAATAAATTACAATCCCATGTATTATGTTTCAGTAAGACAATGCCGTGATTCAGTAGGCAGATTATACGTTTGAGTGTTTTCTATCCATTAGTGTGCATGCTTTTAAATGACATACTTTATGTCTTGTTTAAACCCCATAGAAAGAAACAATGGGCAGAATTGGAAAGGGGTTCCATATGCTGATGGAAAAAAATATGATTGTATAAGCGAACTAAAACAAGTAATTTTGTTTCAGTGACGTATTAACTGTTTACATGAGCTGCAGGAATTACTTAACTCAATGACAAAAATAATTTAACAAATGAAAGATGGAAAATCTTAATAAATGACGAAAGTTTTCCCGTTGAAACGCAACTTTATAACTGCATTTCAGCTAGTGGATCTATCATACCGAAGCACTCATTTTCCATATTACACTATACATTTTGTAAATATATTTGATATAAATTTTTGGGCATAATAACTTTCTTTTATAAGAAATTCATAATTTTAACGAAATATCATTTAATATTCTTATGTACAATAATTCAGTAAAAATTTCTGTGTATAACTTGAATTCTGTAACACACTGTATCAGCTATACTATATAGGTACAAAAAAAAAAAAAAAAAAAAAAAACCGCATTCTCTACTTACGACCTAGCAGCCTTTAGATGTTAAAACAGAATTACTAAATAATGACATAGTTTAGAAAAAAGTTCTGTACGTAACTTAATTCAGCATAAAATAGAGGAAAATCATTATTTCAAGATATTTTTTGTTGTTAGTTCGACAGTCGACAGCAGCACTAGAAATCGAAAATATCTGTAATTGATCATCTATAAGGATGCTCATAGAGAAGTTTTCAAAACTTTTCACTATCGCCCTACAAGTCCAAAATACGATTCCTGACTGCAGAGGAGATAAAGTTCATCCAACCTTTCATCTCTTCGGTATAGATTAAATGAGTACCAAGCTTGCTTGGGTACTAAACAATGTTGCTTCCGCGTTAGGCTAAGCACTTTGTCGGGAAATTTACTACATATCATTTTATGGAACATGATGAAAAACAGAGCTGGTCATTGTATGTCATGATCCTTATTGGATTGTGGTGCCACAGGTTTACGTTCTATTTTTTTTTTTAATGAAATATACATTTAACCAACTAACCCGAATTCAAATCTTTTATCGATTTTTTTTTACATAATATATGCCAAAATTGATTGTAATTGAACACTTTATTATATATATATATATATACCGGTGTCCCAAAAATGATTTATGGATTTTTTTAAATTCAATATCTTGCAAACGGTGACATATATTAAAAAAATTCTTGCAGGAGTGTAACATGTCAGGAGTTTTTATGCTACGATTCTCAGTTTTAGTTACAAATAACATTGATAGATGGTGCTGCAAGCAATAACCGCTAAATAATGGCTTGATTTTTCAGCCTCTCTCTTCTCCCATGCGGAAAAAGGAGATTAAAATGTATTGAATGGATCCCGATACCAAATTGGATCTGGACTGAGCGCCTATTGCTCTAAGCGCCATCTATTGTTTGAAATTCGAAATAAATTCGAGAATCACAATAAAAAAACTCCTGACATCATACATAACCCAACTGCAAGAATTTTTTTAATATATGTCACCGTTTGGAAGTTATTGAATTTGAAAATCCATCAGTCATTTTTGGGACAACCGGTATATATATATATATATATATATATATATATATGGAAAACATGGCTAAAATTATTTCCTTCAATTATCATATATAGATAAACTAAATGTACCCAATATAATAAAGAGAAGGAAATACCAGAAGATATATATATATATATATATATATATATATATATATATATATATATACATATATATATTTAAATTTTCATTTGTTAAAATGGTTTATAATTAAAAAAAAGTTTGACTGTATATATATATATATATGTATGTATGTATTTATGCTATTACAGCCGTTGCATTTAGTTACTGCATCAAAAAATGTTTAAAAATAATCGTTTGAAAAAAAAAAAAAAAAAAAAAACTCAAGTTTTCCAAAGGAGTACAAAATGTTGGGGCCAATATAGACTAATTCCTGGCCAATTGTTGTCTCACGTTGGTCCAGCGTATGAAAGGTCCATCTTGCAGTATCATTGGCAAAATAACTATTTTTGAACAAAAGCCAAACAAATGTTCAACTGTTAGCTGCTCTGAACCCTGCTCACATAAGGTCCGAATTATACGTGTCCGTGTATCTAATATTTCTAACCATAGCATCCCCAACCTCACCATTTTCTAGCAGTTGCCACAAACTGACGACGATGGACCAACTGTATGTACTATCTTGGCTACAATTTTTGAAACAACGCTCAAAATCTGCTAATTCAGATACAGCGTTCAAAGACATTTCATTTGAAAATACTTTTATTCGTTCTATCGTTCTTTAAAACTGTTTAAAAATTAATGCGATATCTAGATTGAGTCAGATAAAAGCGAAAGCCATAACGCATATAGTTTTAACCATTGTAGTTAACCTCAACATTTATAAAGACATGATTTCGCTTTATAATTTAGGTATAATTAATTTTTAAATCATATTTGTCGTATTCCAGCATTATAGGTATTACATTAATCAAGGCTAAATTTTATTTATTTTGGGTCATTTACTAAACCGCTTTAAATCATTCAACATATTTTGATATAAACGAAGTCTTCAATACACTACAATTATTTTCTGAATATGCAGTTATTAAACTTTGAGAACAGAAAAGTGATTTAATACTTTAAGCAACGATTTTAATATAGCTTAATTTAATTCAGATCGTCTCATTGAATTTATTTGAATTAAATTTTATCGTATTCTAATAATTTCCTTTCATCCTTTCATCCTTTCTTAACTACTTTTAAATGTGAGGATATCATAAAGCAAAAGTCTGAATTTAAATTGAAGGATATATTGAAATTAATACTTCAGTCGATATTCTTTGATTTAATATCACACCGAATTTTATTTTCAAGACATTTATTATTAGATTTTACAAATATCTCAAAAAAAAAAAAAAAAAAAAAAAAAACTTTTATTCGAATAAATCTTTACCAAATACTATGCGTTTTCAAGATATGCCCTGTCTTAGTATCGATAATATAATTGCATAAATTTTTCATTAAGATAATCAGGATCAATTTTTAAAATATCATATATCATTAACAGGCAATTCCAAGTTGATGAACATTTTTGCATTTCGGCATGATAAAATTCATTAATTATGATATCACCATTGATCATTTAAATGTAAAGGCGTAGTTATTATATGGAAAAATAAATCATATACATTAGTAAATTAGCCTTCTGCAATTGAAAATGGTATTATAAGTTTTTGCTTATATCATTTAGAAATAAAATTATATTGCGCGTTTGCAATTTTTTTTTTTTACTTCAGAATAAAACGAACACACTATAAGGCAAAAAATAATATGTTCATTTTATGAAAGAACTTCAAAAGCAGGACGTCAATACTTAAAATATAATTGAATCTTAAACGTTATGGAAAACAATTAGGTTGAATCTTTCATGCTTTTCCGGCTGCTAGATTAACTTTGTAAAGCATTATCGACAAAGTTTCTCCACGGGATAAAATAAAGTAAATGATTCTCTGTATACATACAAAAATCCGTTCTTTTTATAGAAAAAGACAGTCATCTCGGACACCTGGATGACAGAAAAGACTATTAATTTTACGAAGAAAATCAGTATTTATTACAAATTTTCTGATATTTTAATATTATTTTCCCTTAAAATTAACATTTTACATAGTTTCTACAAAATAAAATTTTTGTTTATTACAAACACTCTGTTTTTTAACAGATTTTAAGTAAAATAAACTTGTTGTAGTTATTTATTTATTTTGGTAAAATAAATAGTTTTTATCGGTGCCTTGGCGAATATTTTTTTACTATAAAATCAAAAGTTTGTTTTATTTATTTTCAGTGTATTGAATTATATTAAATAGAAAATGCAGCGAATTCTGCCTCAATCAGCCCATTTTTATTTAGAATTTTAGGGGGGGGGGGATTACATTTTACATTAATATTACACTCCTTAATGGTGATGCTCTTATACTCGTTAAATACCATAAATTGGATTTACTTGCACTAAAAACATGCTATTGTTTGGCCGCTTTTTTACCAATCTATTTACCAACAGAAAAACACTTATAACCAAGCTTGTATTTGTTTTTAGGGTTCCGTACTTAAAAAGTAAAAACGGAACCATTATAAGATCACACTTATGTCTGCCTGTCTGTCACAGCCCTTTTACTCGTAAACTATGCAACGGGGAAAGTTCAAATTGGGGGAAGTAATAAAGACTATTGACCCACATATTTACAGATTAATAAATATTCATAAATATATTTAAGAAAAATATACAGGGGTGAATTAAGTTACTTGAAAAAAAAATCTTTTCTTTGTATATCGTGTGGGGTGTTGTGTGAAAGCTTTCGTAACGCTGAAATCAAAAATATATTTCATTTAATTTTAGGTATTATACTTTCATAGTTATGGTGGAAAATGTAGTGCAAAAATATGTCCCCCCCATCTAATTCCGAATCTATTGAAACTAAAATTATGAAAAAATTAGAGGCAGTAGAAATTAATTTAAACCTTTCAGGAAAATTATAGCGATTACCCTAGGTCACATAGTTTTTGAGAAAATCGCATTTTTCCGTTACACTCATGTTTCGATTTACGGGCTTCAGAAAAAGTGTTCGGGCAGAGCTGGCAGTACCTATCGTAGCAGAAGTATAAAAGCATTGTTGATCATGAATTTCGGAAAAAATCGTCGGTAATTAGCCGAGATATTAACCCTTAAAAACACGGACGGTTTGGACATACATTATGACAAGGACGGCGTACTCTATGCTCCATCGGCTTTTAAAGCCTAGATAACAAATTTTAAACATATATTTATGTAATGCAATGCCCAGTAGCAGAATAAAAGTAATAAACATCAAATTGTTAAAAACAGACTATTTTAATGAGAATGAATCACATAAATGCTATGGGATTTGCGACTAGTTTCCATTGAGTGGCTTTCTCAATACTCCTACTATGTCTTTAAAGGTTAACTAAAAACCTATATGGAATAACAAATATACAGAATAGCTATATTTGCTATTATTTAGGTTGCATATATATTTGAACTTTCATGGTATATTCATTTATACTTTTCTAGTATACAGGGTGCAAAGGAAAGTCCCTTTAACCTGAAAATACTTGTGAACGGAGAGAGCTACAGCTATGCAAGTGAGTTAACGGTATATTAAAGCGACTACGCCCGATTTAATGAAAACGACAGCAGCGCCCCTAGTGGTGAAATTTGGAAGATAGCCACTGCAAATCGAAAACGAAAAGAGACAGGGCAAAATTTCCAGTTAGAAACTTTTAGAGCATCAATTAATTAATAGAATACGATATTTGGTTTACATGGATAAGATATATCTTCGTCCATTTACCCAAAAATGTCCGAAATCGATGTACTTCATTTTGTGTAAACATTTGAATGGAATAGTCAGAAGTATGAAGAAATACGCACAATATATGCTATAAATACGTACTTATCTCAATACATTTCGATAACATCACACCCAAAAAAAGACAAACTGTCTCACAGTGATAAAAAGTTAATATTCAGTATGTTCAAAAAGTTCGCCATTGCTCACGATACACGTTTGTATTCGTGAGAGTAATTCTGCATGCACATTTCTCAGCATGGAACGTCTATTGCAAGCCTCTTCAATACGACGACATAGATTTAACCCTTTCAAAGGCGATGGCTAGACGGTCTAGCCATCTAATTTTAATTCCAAAACTGACAAGTGGCACCAAGAATATTTTAATAAAATTTTGCTTTTGTTATGAAAGTGCAAATTTGCGGGTTTTTGTTTTCTGAGAAATTCGTTTGAATATTCTTGTGTCAGTCAATTATTTCATCAGATTACGAACAGAATTCTTCTGGCCCTGAAAGGGTTATTCTAAAATTTTAAATGCATTGGAAATTAAATCTTTACAGACACTACAGCACAGTACAGAGTGCTCCTCGATTTCGGATATATCTGAGTATGCAGGCGACGATTTATCTTATTCGTGCGCACCAAATGTCGTTTCGTTCTAATTAATTGATGCTCTAAAACTTTCTAATCGGAAAATTTTCTCTACCTGTTTTCGTTTTCGATTTGCAATGGCTATCTTCCAAATTTCGCCACTAGGGGTACTGCTGTCGCTTGCATTAGGTCGGGCGTAATCTCTTTGCTGTACCGTTACCTCGCTTGTATAGCTGTAGCTCTCTCCGTTCGCAAATATTTTCAGGTTAAAGGGACTTTCCTTTGCACCCTGTATACTATATAGCTATACCCAACCCTACGTTGTATAGTTTTTACAAAGTCTCAGTATTCTTTTAGCAAAGGTATTTTTTAATAATACACTTACTAATTCATATATTATTGTACGGAACCCTCTGTGCGCGAGTAATACTCGCACTTGACTGTTTATTTTATGGACTTTTGGCCTATAAAATGCTAAAATTTCAATTCCTTATATTTTTAAGAGTATTGAAATTTGGATTTAACAAAAGGATGGGTTTGTTTGTGTTACTTCGACAGAAGCTATTTTTTCATAAAATAACCCATTTAAATAGCTTAAGGCTCAAGCAGGATTATAATAAGGAAGTAGTCATGCATTTATAATGTAAAATAAAAGTAAGAATATGTCCCTAAACATAAAATTATTATTTACATTTAAAATTATTTTTAAAAAACATAATAAATACATCATAAATAATCATCCTTAATGAAATATCCTAGCATACCTTTATGCCTTGCTAACTACTCTTCATAATAGTGAATGTACATAAAAAAATAATTTAGTATGGAGCTGAAAAAACCCTTTCCTTAAGTGTCGGTTATGTTATTTTCTTTCTTAGAAGTCACCACATATATTACATTACAAAATATCGATGAACTGCTTATTTAAAAAAAGCGCGTGTCTCTCTAAAACATTTTCAGCTGTACTACATTTAAACATTTTTCTAAATTTTGAAAAAAAAATCCTCCGTATTTTCCGATCCATTAAGAATTAATTGTAATTTTTGAGGATTTTGCGGTTTCAGATGTGCAAATAAATTTTTGACTAAACGAATTAATGACATAAAATAAACCAAAAATAATGATTAAATTCCACTTTTTCAAAAAAATAGTTTTAATGAAAACTGTTGTATGGGTTATTTTTATTCAATCTGGAAGTGAACTCAAATTTGCGGAGCCGCATTTATATGTTATCAGCACACTATTTAGTACTTATAATTTACAATGTTAACTAATTTTCTATCTACACTGCTCAAAACAATTAAAGGATATTTGAAGTTTTATATAAAATAAAGATATAAACGAAATTTTTTTTTTGCCGAAAATAGAAGAAGAGAATCACAAATGCAAATTTTTCTGGTTTTCAAACTGTGGAGTATGCAAATTTTGAGTTCGACGTCAAAAACGTCGCTTCAGCGGCAGCGAATGAAATTTGACTTTCAACTGGATAAAAGAGAATGAAGACAAGGATGATCGGCATTCAGTGATTGCTTTGTTTCGATGAGTACGATGTCTCAGCGAAGTCATTTGACAGATTCAGAAGCTTTGAGAATTGTTGGTAGGTTAGAAGGGGATCAAACTCAAGCCGAAGTAGCGCAAGCCATTGGAGTGTCACAAAGTGTCATTTCCAGGATCTGGAACCGTTTTTTGGAGAGTGGATGTGCAGGCCGAAGACCAGGGCAAGGTCGTAGACGGGCAACAACGCCCAATGAAGATCGGTATTTAGCGTTAACAGTTCGGAGACACCGAACCATGAACGCTACTCTTCTCCAACAACACCTTCGCTCGGCTACAGGCACCACGATTTCAACTCAGACTGTCCGAAGCTGGCTCCATGCTGTAGGTCTGTATGCTCGCCGACCGATGGTATGTGTTAGATTAACATCAAGGCATCGTCACGACCGCAGGGAGTGGGCAACCGAGCATGTCAACTGGAGGAGAAATGAATGGAGCAATATTCTGTTTTCTGACGAGTCCCGTTTTTCTGTTCATCCGGATAATAGGCGTATTTTCATCTGGAGGGACCGTGGCAGTAAAAATAATCCTGCGTTCGTGCACGAAAGTGTCAGATTTGGCGGTGGAGGAGTGTTGGCGTATGGTGGCATCTCCATTGACGGGCGCACTGACCTCTACATCATTCGAGATGGAGCTCTGACTGTTCGCCGATATAGGGATGAGATCCTCAGACCTATTGTAGTCCCTTACGCTGCAGCAATCGGAGATAACTTCATTTTAATGGACGATAACTGCAGGCCACATCGTGCAAACCTGGTGGAGGATTTCCTTTTCGAGGAAGGAATCGTTCGAATGGAATGGCCAGCGTGTTCTCCAGACATGAATCCAATCGAGCACGTTTGAGACGCTCTAGGAAGACGAGTTTCTGGCCGCCAACAACCCCCACAAACTCTCCAAGAACTGGAAAGAGCTCTTCTGGAAGAGTGGGGCAGAATACCCCAACTCGTCATTAATAGTCTCATTGAGTCCATGCCTCAAAGTTGTTCAACGTTGCTGGACGCCCGTGGAAACCATACCCCCTACTGAAAATGATTTTCTTTGAAGAAAACACCTTTTCTTATTCTTTTTTTCTCATATGCACAAATTGTGTTTTTTTAATTTAGTACACAAATGCGCAATAAAATGCATTTTTTTCTGCCAAACATGTGTAATTTATTCTCATATAACCTACTATGTCTGTCGACCATGTATCAATCAGCTAAACAGTTTACCCGATACAAAATCCACCTAAAACTGCAATATCCTTTAATTGTTTTGAGCAGTGTAGTTAACACTATAGATATTTATGAAACGCAAACTTCCATTACCATGTGTGTAACTGCAGAGATCAAAGCTCTGGATAGGTAAGTTATCAAGTCACGCAGTTTTGGGTTTTTATTACAAAGCAACATAATCTCAACTAGAAGAAGCAGGATCGTAGCTGAGTGGATTATATAGTGCCTAGGGATCTTAGAATAACGTTGGATCACGTCGGTTCTCTCAACATAAAAATCCAGTAGTGATTTAATTCATTTCATTTTGTTTTTTTTATTCTAGTTTCACACTAGATATCGAGTAACCCCTAATTGTCGTGCTGTTATTCTGATCTTCTAACACTAACCTTTTAGGGAGAATTTGTGCAAATGCAGGCCTGCCACTGGCAACTGTTTTTTATTCCAATCTCGAACAGTTTTTTTAAACCACAAATATTTGATATACACTTTACTGAACAGGTAATCAGCTTTGATGGGCTTTCTGGTTGACATCAACATCACGTCCAATCTGTACGTAAAATATTTTACTGTTGTGTGAGCCATTGGAAGATACTAAAAATGTAGTTAAGAACTACTAACAAAGTTGGAAAATATTAAAGGAAAGAAAAATAAAGAAATATGAAAAAAGGGGGTAAGTTTTTTTTTTAAATATTATAAGAATAATATTTAAAGTTATGTAACGTATATATTCACAAAAGAAAGTTTAATGAAATAAAATAGTGAGTATAACTGTAGTTATGAAAACTACGGCATAAATAGAAAAATAAATATATAAGAAGTTAAAAAAAATGAAATTAGTACTAGTTGTTCGAAAAACACATCAGGACAGGGCAGTCTAAGGAAATACAGTGGCAAAAGCCACAGTGTAAAAAAAACCACTTTACAAAACAGTTTTTTATGAGTTTTTATTTTTTAAATATTTATAAAATTGAGAAAAAGATAGTGAGAAAGAGTAGCGAACACAAGTTCACTGGGGATTCATAAAAAAAGTTGTATTAAGGCCGTTTCCGGTGTTCGGTCAGGGTTGACAGATTGTCCTCCATTTTTATTTCAAAATTTTAGTTTCACATCCGGAACTTCGAAAGAAGAATTTTTATTTTAAGTAATCGGCAATGATCCGTCGTTGAATATATATATATATTTTTAATTTCTGTTGCAGATTTGTACTTTTTTAATGAAAAGTGGAGGCCAAACTTGCAATACTGTGTTGGGGTTTGGAAGCGTCATAGTCCGGTAACTCCGCAACAATTTCTTTGGGAAGATCATAGTTTTTGAGTAGAAACTTTTAGAAAGGATAATTATACTTTTACGTAGGGTTATTGTTCTGGATTTCTACGCACACTAGAGTTGTGAAGGTTTCGGGAATTGCTATGAATTGTCCAAAGATTTTTTTATGCAGACGGCTAAGATTGTCCTTTGAAGTTTTACAGGAAAAGCTCTAGATCGGACAAGCATAAATGACAATTGACAAGATACAGGAATCATAAAGAAATGCTTTGTTATGGATAGAAAAGTTTACTATTAAGAAGAGGTTTCAGTGCAAGAAATGCTCCAGCGACTTTTTCCTGATGGAACTGATATGTTTACTCCTCGTATATTTACTGTCCAGGATGACACCTAGATATGTAGCATCATTAGATCATTTACTGATAGTATTGTTAGTAATTATTCTGTTAGGATAGGTAAGTTTCCTGGAGACGTAAACAGCAGTAGTGTTGTTTTAATTAGTTTTAACTCGCCATAAGGAATATCAGTCCATAAAGGCGTCAATATGAGTCTGCAAGAACCTATATAGTATATGGGTGGTGAGCGGAGTAGTAAATTGAACAACATATGAAAGAGAAATAGAGAAGTTTTTTTTTTTAAATAGTGGAAAGATTTGAATATAAAAGTAGCCGACAGTAGCAGTTCTCAACTGTTGTTTTATACAATTTCTACTATTATCGCTTTCTCAACTGGTGCCGCGGATATATGAAGCATAAAGTGCATTGAATTCTTAGTTATTCCTACAAGTAATTTTGAATTGATTTTTTTTTTTTTTATTTTAAGCATTTCTTCGTTTAAATAAGCAAAAGTTTATACTAGATTAATTTTAACACAATTATTATAATTGGTAAACATATCATATTAGATGTAAATTTCCAACTTCGAATCCTGGTCCGGACATTTTTCGCCCAGTTGGAAATTTACATCTAATATGATTTGTTTACCAATTATAACAATTGTGTTAAAATTAATCTAGTGTAATTTCGTATCCAGCTATTTCTGGAGTTCCATTACCTGAGATTTATTCTGTTGAGCTGAACCAGGTTTCAGACCAGATGCTGTAATCATCAAGGCTAGCTGGGTGAAAAAGTTCGACCAGAATCGTCCGGGATAGCTCAGATGGCAGAGCACTGGCGGCTTCAGCCAGGGGGTCCCGGGTTCGAATCCTGGTCCGGATATTTTTCGCCCAGTTGGAAATTTACATCTAATATGATTTGTTTACCAATTATAATAATTGTGTTAAAATTAATCTAGTGTAATTTCGTATCCAGCGATTTCTGGAGTTCCATGACCTGAGATTTATTCTGTTGAGCTGAACCAGGTTTCAGACCAGATGCTGTAATCATCAAGGTTAGCTGGGTGAAAAAGTTCGACCAGAATCGTCCGGGATAGCTCAGATGACAGAGCACTGGCGGCTTCAGCTAGGGGGTCCCGGGTTCGAATCCTGGTCCGGACATTTTTCGCCCAGTTGGAAATTTACATCTAATACAACAGTTTATATTTGAAAAAAAGAAAAGGGTGCTAAAGGATTAAAATTTCTGTTATGCAGTTCGCTGCAAAGGAGTGTAAAATATAAACACTTACGTTATTTAAATAAATAAATATGTATAAATAAAAATAAATGAATAAATACCCCCCCCCCCCCCTTCAAATATGACAATTGCATTCACTTTATTTTAGAAAAAAAATGTTCTCGGAGCTGTTGGATAAGCCAATGTTTTAAAGTTTTATGTAGTAGTGTAGTACAGTTATTGAGTATATAATGTGCATTATGTAACACCGGAAGAAAAAAACAAATTAAAAATTCATATGTAACAAATCAGACCACAGTTTTTAATACTATTAATTGACAAAAATTATGATCGTCAATAAAACAAAGGCAACATTTTATCACCTTTAATTTGAAAATACTAATGAATCATCAAAACTTCAAGCTGTTTAATGCAAGTAGTGCACAAGTTCTGTTATTAAAAAAACACTACTGAAACAAAGAAAAAAAAATTCAAATGTGCATTAAAAAATAGTTTGACATTCCAAACAGTTTTTGTCATTACTTTACCATACTTGGATTTAAAGTGAAATATGAAATAAATGGAATGCATTGAAAATTGATAAATAATTCAAGCATTCTGGGAATTTTATATGCAAAAAGAAAAGTGATAAATGGAGAGGAAACACAAGGAAATATTTTATATCCTGCTATTTGAAAATAATTGTTAAAAGAGAAATTTCGATTTCGCTTCTTTCTTGGATTTGGCAGTTACCCTTATTAATCTCCGGCATCTCGGATAGAAATCTGAGTCATGAGTTTTCTTTTGTTCATCGCCTTTCTTTTTCGTGAAATTCGCTTTCTAGACTAAACTTGCAATCTAGTTTCAGTTTTAAATTTCTTCAAATATTATTTTTTAGTTGATGTCTTTATTTGGTTTCAGATACTTCGGAATAGATTAATAGGTATTTTAAATTATTTGTTTATAGCAGTCAAGTTTGAATTGTCTATTATCTAAATGTAATTTTGATAAGAATTTTGATATAGATTTTCTTAAGTAAGTTTTTTTTTTTTTTTTTTTTTGAAGAATATGGCAGAAAAAGAAATAAATATTATGAATTTTTTTTCGTGTCTCTCTAATGGAAAGTTTTAGTTATCTAAATGGATTTTGAAATTTATGATTATAGAGCTTTTCTTAAGAACATTTTGTTTTAACGAAATTATAAGAATATTACAGAAAAAGCACTTTACATTTTAATTTTTTTTTTTTCGAGCGAGAAGTTTTATTTATGTAAAAATAATTTAAATATGTTTGATTATAGAGCTTTTCTTATATAAGCACATTTTTTAAACAAAATTAAAATATTATTACAGGAAAAGCACTTTATATTTTATCTAGTTATAGCCATTCGAATGGAAAGTTTGAACTATTTAAATGCAATTTTCATTTGTATGGTTATACATCTTTGGAGAAAATTAATCTGGGAAACTCCTTTTATAGTCTATGTTTGCAGTAAATTTCCAGTTTTTAATTTTAAAGGAAATTATGCTCTTGCATATTTTTGTTTGTTTTCAAACTCTAGAGAAGGACTAAATATTATTTTTTTATGATTTTTAATAAAACACGAAAGTAAAGTTTTAAATATATCAAGTTAAATCTTGTATGTTGAAAAACATATCCCAAACAGTAATTAAATAAATGAATAAAGAAACAACTTAATTACTCCACAAAATATTGTATTTTTTTCTGCCATCATCTTTCAAGTTTTGAATTTTATAGTCTTTTTTTAAATGGTTTAGATGTTTGCTATTAAAATTATTTTTAATCCAAAGTCATGTATGGTTAAAAATTTGATTTTAATCATCCTAACGTTTGTTGGTTTTCCTGCTCGCAGAGCTAAAGTTAATTTTTTGTGTGTGTGTTATTTACTTTTAACAGCCTTTAACATCGCTCCATTTTAGATACCAATTAAAATACAATTTTGTTAAAAAAAAAAAGTCTGTCGCTACTCTAACCCTTTCAGAGGCAAGTACTTGTGTTTCTGTAATGTCGAACTTACAACGGAATCTTCCAAAATTGTATTGTAAAAATGTAAAAAGCAATTTTATGTATTTTTTTTTCCACGAAAGTTAGGAAAGTAAAATTTAATAATTTTTTTCTGGTTCGAATCTTCATTAATTTTAATATATCCCACCGCTCCTCAAGGTGTTAACTTGTTCCTAAGAAAACAGAAAAATACGGGACATCTGCTTGAATTTTCAATGCATAGCAAGATGTTTCCTTCAAAATGAATCAATCTTATTGTAATGATTAGACACATAAATGTATTCCATTAAAAGCCAAGAAAAAATGCTTGATTTTTATGAAATTGGCATGAGTAGATGTGTATGCAAAAAAATAAATAAATAAATAAATAAATAAAATAAATAAATAAATAAAATAAATAAAATAAATAAAACAAAACAAATATATTTTTGAGTTTGGTATTACGGGATCTTTTGAGCGGTACCCCACACGAAATGTGCCTTTTTAAAAGTCATTTGATTAGCTCGATTAATGTTTAGTAATCTGTCAATATATTAGTCAATAGTCTTTATAACTCTGTCATGTGTGAACTTTCCACGATCAATTGTTTTCGAAAAAATACTGCTGCGACAGACGGTCAGACAGACGCAGTAGCCATTTTATATTTTTTCCGTTTTTCCTTTTTAAGCACGGAACCTTAAAATAAGCAATTATGAAAAGTATAAATTGTCTGTAATAACAAGTATATTTCCCATTTCTTATTGTACAGTAATCTTTCAAACCCTTGTTATTCATCAAAGCCGAGATCGCTAATGCATGTATAAACGCTTTCCCTTATAAAAACAAAAACGAAGAAAAAATGACTGGATGCAAAGAATCCGTTGTGTAGCTATCTCAAAAACCCTTGAAATTCATCAATGTCACGGAAAAAAAATACAACACTGGAGTCAACAAACTCGTTAAGTAGCAATTTCGAAAATGCTTGAATTTCGGCAAAGCTGCAAGCGATGACGAATATATGAGCGTTTCGTGACGAATATGAAAACAACATTAACAAAAAGCACTGGTTTCAGAAAACTCGTTGTGCAGTAGTCTCAAAAATCTTGAACTTCGTCGCAGCCGAGATCACTAACTCATGTTTGACAGCATCGCGCCCAAGAAAACGAACGAAAGAAATTACTGCATGCTGCAAGCTCTTTGAGTAGCAGTCCGTAAAACGCTTCAAGTTCGTTATGAAGTAACACATGTACAAGCGCATTGCGCAAATGAATACAAAAAGAAAAAAGCACAGGTTGCAGCAAACTGGTTTGTGTATCAATCTTTAAAATATTTGAAATTTGTCTAAACCTCAATCACTAATTCAGATATGGGCTTCAGATGCAGCCTGTTTTCATACATTTAAAAATTACGAATCAGTATTTGAACTATTCTCTGGCTCCAAGAATCTATTTCTCAAAAAAACCAACAATCGGAATAAGACATTTAATCAACCAATCAAACTACCGAAATTTTTGCCTTAGGCGTGGACTTCGAATTTGAAATAAAAATTTGCTGCAAGAAATAAACATATATCACACACCTGTTTTTTTTTCAAAGGCTGGTGTGACCCGATATCGAGATTTAACCGAAATAAATATAATTTTAGTTTATGATAAACGACTATTTTTATACCGATTTTGTAATTTTTAACTCACAGGCTATCAAGGCCTGATAGCTAAAGTGCCCACATGTACGTGTGTACGTATGCATGTACGTAACGCAATAACTCTTGATAGAAATATCAGACTTCTTTCAATTTTTTTTTTCATAGGTTCATTCTGATAAGGCGCTTTCTTCATTAGTTTTGGGAGTTCATTGGTTAAGTACAAAGAGGGGTACGGGGGCCTAACTCACTTTAACTTAGATAAATGGTTTTTTCATGCAGACTTATCCGATTTGCTTTAAATTTGGTATACCGGTTAATTCAGATAAGGCGCTTCACTGCTTAGATATGGTGGTTCATTGTTTAAGTATAAAGGTGGTAATGGAGGGGCAATACCCCCATAATCTAGATAAATAATTTAATATTTAATTTTCTATCCGATTTGCTTCAATTTATTATACCGATTATTCTGATAAGGCGTTCCCTGATTAGATTTGGAGGCTCATTGGTTAAGTATAAAGGGGAGGACGGGGGGCTAATAATCTTTAATTTAGATAAATAGGTTTTTCTATCCGATTTGCTTCAATTTGGTATACCTGTTTATACTGGTAAGGCACTTCGATAATAAGATTTAGAGGCTCATTGCTTAAGTATACAGATCGAAATCAGAGGGATGGGGCTAATCCCTCTTTAATTTATTTTTCATAGGCAATGCCCATGGAAAAATGCCCATTGGGCATTGTTCTTTGAAATAAGAGTATAATATACAATTAGTGTAGATAGCGTGTGAGATCAATGCTATCAGTTTAACAAGGCACTTTATTTTTATTATTAATGCAAATCCCTGTTTAATCCTGACAAGTTTGAATGTGTTTAAATAATGTTAATTATACGGCATGTTCATGTAAAAGGGTTTGTTATCCCTGATCTATAACTATTAACCATTTTGCAACAAGTGTCACATATTTGTGACGCATACAGTTCTCAGTATTGTTGATTATTTCAACCAGTAATTTTTAATTTATTTTTATTTTATTTTTTTTATTTAAAGCTTTACTGGGAATAATTTATATTTAAAAACTAGTGAAAAGGGATTAAAAATTCTTTAAATTATTCTCTTTGTAAAAGGTTTAAAGCAGGGTTGACAGTTTGCCTTCAATTTTATTTCGAAATTTCAAATTCATACCAGAAAATTTGAAAGACGAAACTTTATTTTGTACGATCACAAATTTTCCGTCATTATATAAAGCAAAAATACGGTTTTTAATATCATCCACGGATTCGGATATTCTGAATAAAAACAGAGGCCAAACTAGCAGCCCTAGATAAAAGTATAAACGCTGACATTTTTTAAAAAGAAAATCCTCTCTTGGGTTATGTAAATTATTTTATGATTATTTTAGGGGGAAAATATTTTGTGAACTGTTGAATTAAACATTGATTTAGATAGTAGTTTGCTATTGATAAAGAATATTTAATGTACATTATGCAACATGGAAAAAAATAAAACAATTTAAAATGAAAATAAAAGCAGCCAACATTTTACATGATCTTAATTCAAAAAAAGAAAACGGCAATAAAGCAAAATATAACATTTTATGAACTTTAATTAGTAACCAATCATCTATTCCATACTCTTTGATAAAATTAATACACAAATTGAGAATAAAACTTTTTAAACCAATGAATAATAGACATCATGTTATTTTAAATCACTTATAAAACAATTTTTTTTTTTTTTTTTTTTTTGTGCATTAAACAGTTTAATAACAGTTCAGGGCTCGCACCGTTCCTAAAATTTTCACACTTTTCTACCAGTATTTTAAACAAGAATTCTTCGTATTACCTTCCCTTAACGTCTATAATAGATTCATACAACAAAGACTATCGT
This sequence comes from Maratus speciosus, assembly GCA_963932465.1. Taxonomy (NCBI): domain Eukaryota; kingdom Metazoa; phylum Arthropoda; class Arachnida; order Araneae; family Salticidae; genus Maratus; species Maratus speciosus. The sequence goes on from OZ010792.1 coordinate 53,027,245, forward strand.
TTTAATTTAGTGGTAATAAAGTGCGAAAATTTTAGGAACGCTGCGAACCCTGAACAGTTTCTAAACAGATTATTTCATTAATGTTTCCATGATTGGATTTAAAATGAAAAAAGAAATAAATGGAACGCAGGGGAATTTGATAAATAATCCAATAATTTTGAGGATCTTACATGTAAAAAAGTGATAATTGGAGAAGAAAGACAAAGAAATTTCTTACCTTCTACCATTTGAAAATAATTGTTAAAAGAGGAATTTCATTTCTTTCTTAGATTTGGAAGTTACCCTTATTAATCTTCGTCGTCTGGACTAGAAATCTGAATCATGAGTTTTCTTTTGTTCATCAGCTGTTTTTTTCTTAAAATGCATTTTCTTAATTAAACTTGCAATCGGCTTTCAGTTTTGAATGTCTTCAGAAATAAAGTTTCTTGTTTATGCTTTTATTTTGTATGAGATACTTGGGAATCGATTATTAGGTATTTTAAATTATTCGTTTTATAACAGCTCTGCGTGAATTGTCGATTATCTTAATGCAATTTTGATATGAATGATTATATAGACTTTCTTAAGTATTCTTTTAGGAATATTGCAGAAAAAAACACTTTATATTATTATTTTGCATTCGAATAGGAAGTTTTATTTATCTAAATAGAATATTTAAATGTGCGATTATAGAGCATGTCTAAGAACATTTTTTAAACGAAATTACAGGAATATTGCAGGAAAAGCACTTTCGATTTTAATATTTTTATTTTAAGTTTTTTTCGACGGGTTAAACAAGGCTTTCACTCTTTATGTTCGAAATGATGACTAAATACAATATTTCGCCTCAATAGTTTTCTTCCGGAATATTCGAAGATAAATAAAAAAAAAAAAAAAAAAAAAAAAAAAGAAGAAGAAGAAGAAGAAATCTAGAAACAAGTCCTTGTGGAAACCGATTTATGAAGTCGGTGCTATGGGTTTTTTTAGAAAATATCTAAAACAGTACTACTCAGATTAATTTAGGACCAAAATATAAAAAAACGCTAAAAGTACCCAAAATCGAAAAACTTTTTTTTTTTTCTAAACAAACTAGGAGGCTCTGCTCCCTACGAGTTAAGCTCGTCAACCCCCGTTCAGACACCCAGATACTAAAAGTACGCTAATTTGATCGGCTTTAAAGAGATTAAATTATAATTTTAAAAAACAGGGGCGATTTCTCTGTAAATGTGTTTTCATTCGTTTTCCTTTTATTGGGTTTTTTTTTTTTATATTTAAAATTAAAAATATTGTAAATTTAAAAAATATGTTAAATTTAAAAAGTAACAAATTTATTAAAGTTATTTGGAATTTCTTTCCTTATCTTTGTAAGGAAGTAGCTAATTTGTAGTTACTGTATATGATGTTATCATATAAATCTCTTCTCCCCTGAAATTTTCACTTCGCCGCCTTTTTTCCTCCAACAAATATGTGTAAAATTACATATATATAGTGTTGCAAATACTTTAAATAATTAGTGTTTGTGCTTAAAAATAATGTAAATAATTCAATTAAGCTAATATTAATTTTTTGTTGCATTGAAATATCTCAATTTGTTGATTTTCTCCCAGCAAGTAAACCATATTGGATTTCAATGGAAGTCTATAGAAATTTGGCGACAGAGCCGGGTCCCCCCCCCCACCCTTTGGTAACCCTCTTATAGCGTCAGAAAGTTCTGACTAATCAGATGCGTTTTGAAGTAAATATGCTGATTTGTCCCATTTGTCCTTGATTTGCCCTGATATGTCCCATTTCCAAAGCGTTACTTTTTTTATAAATAGAAGGAAAAATGTATTAAATGCCAAGCTTAATAAACAGTAGAACCCTTGATGTGCCAATCCTAGTAGAAATAGCTCAAAAAAGAGTAGGAAAATGTCGCCGATTAAATGCGCACACGAACGAAAGTGAAGGACTCTCAATGTGCCACACGAACTTATGTGGAGCGCACTGAAAGTACCAGTGATAAGATGCGCGGCGAGTGGTGGCCCTTGGACAACTTGAACATGTTGTTCTTGGCTACATCAATTAGATATTTTTAAACCAAGGAGAAAAATATGAAATAAATTAATAAAAGACATGTTACAAATCATAATATTAGGTATTTAAACACTAAACGAATGGAAGCTAGGTACCTACATTTTAAAGTATTGAACTAAGAGCCCAAAGGAGAGAAGTCGAAAACGCTGTAAGTAGCTGAAGTACACTGTAAAAAATAGCTGTTGATTTTACATTATAACACTGGCAGCTGGGGTGGAGTATTATTCTGTAAAATTAACAGAAATAAACCGAAAATAATCAGTAGTATAACATTTTATAAATAAAAAGACAGAAATATACCATATATTTCTACTTAGCGGTATATTACTGTTTATTTTACGGTTTGTTATTTTTATATAACGGTATGATTGTTAATTTTATTGTGTCATACTGGCACACCAGCTGCCAGTATAATATTGTAAAATCAACTATTTATTTTTTGCAGAGTAGGAGGTTTTTTCCGCTCTTTTGAATTTTTTTCTCTTTTGGACTCTTGGCATTTTCCATTTTTAATCCTCAATTAACAAAGAATAATATTTTCGATAATGAACATTAAATAAAAATCTATAACAGTGTTTCACATTCAAATATGAGACTATTTCAGAATAATATTTTCCACCACATATCTTCCAACATCATAAAAGCTATCCATTTCCATCTTGTTGATAAAATATGCTTTTTTTTTTTTTTCAAAATAGTGAGCTTCGTAAAATCATCTATATTTTCTAAACATGGATAAACAAGGTATTTCGCATGAAAAATAACATCTCTGTATTAATAAAAATGTAAAATAAATTTTATCTCAAATATTCATGAATTGCACTCTCAAGTATCCTTTCGGCATAAAAAATTAAGTTTATAAGGAGTATACCATGTTTTTCCTAAGATCAAATGTTAATATTATTTCGGATGTCTGATCGTGATATGAATTTTCCTCTTATGATATCTGATGATATCTTCTATCTGAAAATACTAGCTTTAAGGGGACAGTGGTCCTTAAAACCCAAATCCTCCAGTTTTCAATGGAGTAATTTGAAATTGTTAATGGCAAGATAAAATAGTTATATTCAAATTTCGATGTTAAAATAATAAAAAGTTTTTAAATTATTCAATTTTTAAATTTTTTAAATAACGAATAATTGTCGTATTTTAAAATATCCCATGCGCATTTCTTTTCCACACAATATGGCGTTATTTATTTATGAGATACTTTTTATATATTGCAATCAGGGGCCGTACTCTTATGGGATTTTTTCAGGACAGATATCACTATTTGCTTAAAGAAAAATAAATCTAGGTTAAACGCGCGAAATTTAGACTAATTTAACAAGAGATTTTTCCATAAGAAATTACTGTTACCTAAGAATGTCGTGGTCGTGGAATTTCAGGACAAGTACGACCCCTGATTGCAATGGAAGTTGGCATGAATTGTAACAGTACGCTAAATATATAAGCACAAAAATTATATTTTTATAATTTTGCTTAGTTTTTTCTAAAACACTGGCTATAATTTCATCTACTTTTACTTATATATATTAAATCCTAATGGAAATTTCCTTCCGAACCTCTAGATTTCGAGATCTACTGCATGGATTTGGACGGAACTTGCACTGTTAGAAAGATATCATTTCAGGGAAGATTTTAAACTGTAACACATTGTTCTACATACATTAGTTATAGAATTATGACGGAAAGTTCTGTTAGTTTAAACGATAAGGTTACCATTTTATTTCTTTCCGAAATTTATCGTTGATTAAAAAAGAAATTGAAACGGCTATTTCACCTCAAAAATAAAAGAAAAAACTGTTACTATTTTTATTTAACAGGGGAAAAAAAAGAAAAAAATCCGTTTCAATGAGTGATAATATTAAAAAACGAAAATATTTAATTTAAACATGAAAGGGAATGTTTGTAATGCTTAAAAAATTACTCAGTAAAAATGTTGCAATTGAAATAAGATTTGGTTATTTATCTTTTCCGTCAGGTTAAGAAAAATACATCTGAAAAATTGATAGAATGATATCAAAGAAGTTTCCATATGCGCATGCTCAGAAATATTTGAAAAAAAAAATGTATAATATTCTTCTCATGAGGAATATATGGAATATTTTTCTCATGGCATATAATATGTTTATAAAACAAATCGCCAGAACCTCGATTTAACGTTCGTAAACAAAGAATGAAAATTTAATTTTTTTGGCGATTTAATGCTGGTTGGTGACACAATAAAATTTTGAATGATACTTTTTTTATGATAAATAATTTTCAAGTAAAATCTTTTCCTACTCTTCATAGGAAGTTAGTTAGATTAAGTTTAACTTAAATAAATACATTTTTATTACTACAGTTTTGTCGTATGCCTTTATATGTATATATATTAAGATTTTAATATCGTAATTATACGGTTTAAAACAAAATTTAAGATTATTAAATTTGTTCGAAACGCAAAACTCTTGTCCGATTCTGAACATTGGTAATTTGACTGCGATATTGTTAGTGTCAGAAACAAGAAGTGAAAGTTGTTTTTGCCATGGAAACAACAACTTAATATAAAAATGTTTAATGATAGCATTTATAATTAGCCCACTTTTAAAACAAACTTAAAACTGTACTACTAGATTATCCCGTCGAAAAAAAAAAAAAACTATCGCCAAAATATAAGATTAAATGCCAATAATGGCTGATCGTAAATTTTACATTCACTTGACATTAAACACGGCACACCTGTTTGTTGCGTTATCAAGGGATTTTTAATTTGACTTCCATTAGTATTTAGATTAATGTTTATAAATTTATTTATTCTTTAGTTGTTTAAAATAAAAATTTTGTCAATTTGTATAATTTGGCTAAATTGGTCGACAGGATAATCAAATAGTACCCTTAAAACTTTTCCAGCCAGTGAAGCCATGTAAAATTAAATAACTACTGCAACGCGCAATCTGTATATATTATATACGCTTGCAGAAAAAAAAATAATACGTTAATCCTTCGTTTAGGTTTAAATTAATTGAGTTTTAGGCATTTAAACACTTATTTAACAAGCAATTTCCAAATATATTTAAATATCTTTCATTTGGGAAGGAAATGTATGGGTTAGCCAAATAGCGTGGAACGTTCGTCTTTTTTTTTTTTTTTTTTTTTTTTTAACCAAATACTCGAATATTTCTTTTTTCCTTTTTTCAGATTTTTACTGAGATTCCGCCGCCAAATTTGACTGATGTTTTACTACATACATGAGTAGTTTTATAAGCATTTTTTTTTTTAAATAATTTAGTATGCTCTTTAAGGAGACCTCCCTTGTGAGTAACAATTTTGTTTTTGACTTATTCTTTTCTATTTCTAACTCCTCCATCAACTGACTTACAGACGAAATTAGCAGATGTAATTGTAAAAATGATGGTACTTATGATTTACATGTTATATGTTTATTTATGGTTTTGAGTTCACTTTTGTCCCCAAACAATTTAAGTCAAAAAGACGTAAGTGTGACATAGGTTCAAGCGATGTTTACAATAAAGGTGATTTTGCAAGTGTACGAAAGCATTTTTAGAGTATTTTTTAAAATTCAAATGTACAATATATAAATAGCAATTAATATTTTAAAAATTGAGTCAAATATTTTAATTTTAGCGTAAATGTTTCCCACACACGCACATACATATTATAAAATAATTTAATTCAGACATTTAAAAAATTTATCACCATACATTATTGCGAAAACATGTCGGTTTGTTTTCCCCAAATTTGTGCAAGAATAGCTAATATTGTCCACTCTTTTTTTAATAAAAACATATCTCCAATTTCTCTTATAGAAATGTCCAATGCTTGCAATATTCAGTAGTAAAGATTTTTCTTAAGAAAATGTAAGCATTTATGCGTTATTACTATCACGAATGAAAACATTTTGCAATAAAAATTGCTTTCTGAAATCACTTTTCGATATTCCATTTAATTCATCATTTTTTCCCATATCCTCCCTTCTTTTAGAAATGTTATTAAAAGATATTGGATGAATCTCTCATAATCAACCACCCTACAATTGGCGAATTTACATAATGCTGGAAGATCCGTCCATAGTTGAAAGGAACCGTCGACGGTAAATCCGATTTCAGAAGATTACGCGAAATTTGTACATAGTTATTAATAAATTTATGTTTTTTTATTATTATGGATTCAAACGGACAAAAGAATATTTACAATTATACATTTTTCATCTGCAGTTATTTTACTACAACTAAAAAAGGATCACTTTGATTGTACAAAAAAAAAAAAAAAAAAAAAAAAAAAAAAAACTTTCAAATGCCAAAGGTGGCCAAAGGAACAATATCTGTTCATTTAGCTTAGGTTTAAAAAAAAAGTTCCTCAGAATCAAATGAAATTTCAATCATTATAAAGCAATTTTGGCTGAAGCACAGCCTGAGCATCTGGTCGTAGTCACGAATTAACGTTTTTAGTTTTATTTAGTCAACAGACTGATGAATAATGACGTCTTGAAAAGAACAAGTATGTTTATTTCTCCGTCTTATTACGCTCATTAGAGAAATTTGTGAGAAAATCTTCGGTTTGCCAAAAAGATCATTACTAAAAGTTTTGCATAACTAACTTTATTTATCCTTCAAAAAGAGTTTTGATAGTAAAAGATCTAAAATTAAATCAAGAACAATTTCACATTATTTAATGGAATGTAGTTTGGCGCGTAATTAACTCTGTTTTGAAGATTTTATTGAATGAAAACTAGAGATTTAGTTTTCTATTTGAATCAGTTATCGAGGTTATTTTCCTAGGTTAATAGTTGCATGATTAAAACTGGTATATAAAAAGAAACGGCAATTAAAATGACTTTAAATTTTATTCACACAATTCAGCTTTAAATATCCATTTTTACATGATTCACATTTTTTTTTTTTAAATAAAAAAGTTAAGTACTTTTTTGACTGCATTTACTCTACTGGAATTCGAAGATAAAAACAATAAAAAACCTGCCAAAAGAAGACGTATATTACCAATTATAGTGTAACGCAGAGAAAGATTATCTTTATGTTATCATATCCACACATAGCACCAAGCTCAGAAGCCCGGGGTAAAAGAACTAACAAAAGAAAATGAATAACCCGAAAATTCTTTAAGTTAAATGGTTAATCTCTGCAATCATTGTAATTCTGTCTTTTTTAGTAGTGTGGTGATTAGAGAACATTTCAATTTCTGATGATCGTAATGGCCGCATTTCCCTCCCAAACTCTACATGATGTACTAAAAAGTTGCTTCTGAATTGCCCGAATTTGTCTAACTCATCAGATAACGTATATGCGTAATGGTGTCCGATGCGTATACAGAAAATGCGGAAGGACTTTCCAGGTGAAGCTCCATATTAATTTAAAATACAGGGTCGAATTCTCCATTTCGTATGACTGAAGGTTTATTTGAAAAATGGACCAGCGCAGCGGGCTCAGCCAGCTAGTACGCGCATAAATTGCAACAATAAAATACTCCTGAAATGCAACTTTTTATGATAACATTTATTCATTATTGTATTAAGGATATGGGGCATTCTCACAATCTCTTGACTTTCAGGAATAAAAATCTAGTGAAATTAAACTTTCTAAAATAATATTTTAATCTGATAGACGAATGCCTTAATTCGAAATAAAGAAAAATGGTCAGCAGCGAAATTTTTTTTTATTTAATTGAGGTTTAAGATGAACTTACAAGTGTAATTTATCTTACCATTTTACCACTTTTTTTTTCTTCTAAATTTTTAATTATAATGAATTTGTATAGTACCCACAGGACATTCAAATAAGAAATAATAACAATGTAGTATTTTTAGTATAAAAATTTGGTATAACATTGTCTTAAAGGTCTGTTAAAGAAGAGACGGTAAGGTAAAAAAGGGGGAAGATATAAGAAAAAGGGACGGTAAGGAAAGAAAAAAGGGATGGTAAGGATGGGACGGTGATGCAAATTACCACCTATTTTTAGGCGAATCATGTTAAGACTAAGTGATAGCATCAATATTCATTGATTTTTAGAAAAAATATTTACATTGGATTAAATTTAAAAAAAAAAAATAATTTAGCTCGAAAAGTTGAGGTATAAAACTTGGGGACGGTAAGACTACCAATAAGGCCATGATGATTGAAATTGATATTTAAATGCAGATTTATATTCTGCAGTAAATTTCCTGTCAAAGAATTTTAGACATTCTTTCTCTAGCATAATTCTGCATGAGGAAAAACTTCTGTGGCTACATCTGAAGGGATTTTGTGTATAGTTTTAAAAGAGGGAGATAAGGAATCTAAAATCCAGGGACAGAGTTAAATAAATAATAACAATCTTTAAAATGTGTGCTGGTTAATTTTTTGCTACATATTTATATAAAACAATAGTCCCTGTTTCGCAAAAAAAAAAAAAAAAAAAAAAAAAAATACATGAATTGCTTTTATTGAAATAATTTTTTACACGCAACTTCAAACTTCAAAATCAGCATCAAGGACATGGGACGGTATAAGAGTTTCCTCGATATTTGGACCCCCAACATCGACCAAAATTTATTTATCTCGTTAATATTGTTATGCGGTCATGTGATATGATGTTCTCCAATATATGAAACAAAAAAAAAAAAAAACCCACAAGAATATGTACTAAAATAAATATTATTATTCAGGGACTTAAAAGTCAAAAGATTGTGAGAATGCCCCATATACAGTATCATTTTCAAAAGAATCTAATAATTAGGAATGACCATGGGACATTTCAAAAATTAGAAAACTGCGAAATTTTAATTTGATAAAACAGCAATTTATGTAAAACAAACTACATAAATATATACAGTTTCTTACAAATATCCAAGCTTACACCTCTGCAAAAAAGCGTCAGAATTGAAAAAATTCTTTTGCATCCGATAAATTTGAGCATCTAGTTTCACAATTCTCTAATTTTAAAAACTGGATTTTTCGTCGAATTTCGTTATTTTGGAAGCCCGCTGTCCACTTAAGTATAGAAAATTTCCAGCTAAAGAAAATGAATGCATTTGTGCACTGCATATAACTTGTTTTAAATTTTTGGGAAATTAATGCAATCCAATCCGCTAAAAATAATTTATATGTCAAATAAACGGGCACGAATTTGACAACGGATGATATAACTCAATGAAACACATCAAAATTTCAATTTGAGCTGTTAAAATGTACTTAATTTAACAGTTCAAATCCGTTTTGATATGTAAATACCTAGTATATTATGCGTAATAGATTATACATCCCAAAACATCTCTGTTCACCGGATAGTCCTTAGATAAATATTATTCCATTAAACTCTGAAATGTATACAATTTTACATTCAATTTCTAATATGAATTGGAGGCACCAGGAATTTATTGAGAAATGAAATACAGGAATCCCCCGACTTAAGTAAGTAATGCGTTCAGCAGACTTTTATCTAACTTAAATGTAAATTGCTTAGGTAAAATTTCGTAAGAAACTGCAATATTTATTATATATATATATAAATATTAACCGATAACAACGATGATAATTTTGAACCACTTAGAATTTAGTACAGTGTCTTATTTAAGAATATAATATATATATACCGGGTGTCCCAAAAAGGACTGACTGATTTTAAAATTCAATAACTTGAAAACGGTGACATATATTAAAAAAATTCTTGCAGGAGGGTTATGCATAAGGTCAAAAGTTTTATTACAGTGATTTTCAATTTTAGTTCGATTTACAAACAATAGATGGCGCTGTAAGCAATAGTCGCTAAATACAGGCTCGATTTTTGGTACTTCGTGGCCCGGATAATACATTTCCATCTCCTTTTTCTGCATGGAACAAGATAAAGGACCAAAAATCGAGCCTGTATTTAGCGACTATTGCTTACAGCGCCATCTATTGTTTGTAAATCGAACTAAAATTGAAAATCACTGTAATAAAACTTTTGACCTTATGCATAACCCTCCTGCAAGAATTTTTTAAATATCTGTCACCGTTTTCAAGTTATTGAATTTTAAAATCAGTCAGTCCTTTTTGGGACACCCGGTATATGTGTGTGTGTGTGTGTGTGTGTGTTATCTACACAGTATTATTTTATAAATAAAGCATCATGCAGCAGTATTTACTCGAGTATAAACTATAAAATGACGACAAAATATAAAAACAAACTGAAAGAACACTTTTCAAATAAAAAACCTCTTATAGAATACGAAATTTATAAATTTAACATTGATGAATTGATTTTAGCAATTTTCAGCCTACATAAAACGAACACATGAAGCTAGAAGAAAAGGTACACTCGTTCCTCTTCATCGAGAAATTGAAATTAGGTTTCGTTCTGGTTTGCATTCAGCTAACATAACTGTTTCAGTTGAACCAGAATTTTTTTGTGTCATTTTAATTAGACTTGAGATTGTTTTGTTAGAGATTTGATTGTATAGGCTTGTAAAAATATAACTCTTACTAATACATAAAACTATATTATGGTTGTGGTTTTTATTTGCATATTTTATTTATAAAATAGTTATCAAAAGTATGCAATTGCATATCAAACGCGTTAGTGTGTTCTTAAATGTAATTTTCGGGATATATATTACACTGTTAAAAATTTGCAGCATTCTGGCAGTTCATTTGACCGTTTTTTCCGAAAACGGTTATACAACCGTAATTTTAACACTATTCTGACCATATTATTGGCCATTTTATGGTCAGAATATAGTTAAATTATTGTTATGAAACCGTTTTTTCAAAAAACGGTCGAATGACCTGCCAGAATGCTGCAAAATTTTTAACAGTGTACGTAACTGCGAATTTACATAAGTCGCATAATTCGTAAGTCGAGGGATGCCTGTATGCACATTGGTTATTCTATTTCACCAAAACGTAAAACAAAAATGCATTTTTATGTATTTAGAAACAAAAAGGAATTTAGTGTGCAATTAAATATCTATGCACTACGTTTTAAATTGTTATAAAAGTAAACATTGTACCAATAATTAAGTTCGTTGTTGAATATTTGAAGCAAACTGTTCAGTTATTCGGCAGTTTTTACGGCTAAAAAATCATAATTAAACTTTTTTTTTTTTTTTTTTTTTTTTTTACTACAATATAGTCAACAATAGGGTCAGATACGCTCATTAATAATGCCAAGTAACCGTTATCATTAAATACGGTCGAATGAATGTTAATAACAATTTAGTTTACATATTTACCAGTTTCTTCTCCTTTCTAAGACATCTAAGATAATGCACTACGGTAGACATGTCCGTAAAAGTGCCTTCTGCGATGTTTATATAAATTTTAAAGTATATCATTGAACAGTTGTTAACTCTCGATACACGTTTACAATTATTTGAAAAACTTATATAATTAACATTAAAAATGGCTTCATGTAAATATATTCTTCAGTAAAATATTTTATTTATGAACATTAAAAAGTTTTCCATTGATATTACAAATATAGATATATTTTTATAATTATATATGAATAAACAATAAATTTATAAAAACATAATTGAATATAGCTTGTTAATGCGAAAGGTTATTAAATATGAGTTTATTCAAGAATGAAGTATTCTAATTTGAAATCGTTTTTTAGTAAAAATTAGAAAACTTGCACAGCATTTTCAGAGGATTATGTAATCATATCTAATTGACCATGCTACAGAAAATCTTTGCATTACAATTGATACAAAATACATATAAACATTGTTCATTTTAGCAACAAACTTGTATTTTCATCATTTGGTATACCTTTCAACGAAATCTAGTATCAAATTGGCACTAATCTTCTCATAACATCTTGCATACATCTATGTTTTTTCAGTATTATGTTTATAAGAACAACCGAAGCAAGTTTTTGGGTTCGAAACAGAACCGAAAACTGATTTCCGACCTTGCTTTAGTTTCGGATAAATCGAAAACTAAACTGTTTGAAGTAATATTTTAAGCTCTTAATATTTACATTCATACAAAAGAATTATTTAATAATTATTCGTAAATACACATGCCTATCTAGAGAGATACACATTTAATTATACATATACGTGTGTCGAATTTCAGTAAAATCTTTCAGTAAAAACAAAATTATTATTTAATTATTATTCGTTTAATTTTATCATTAAATATTTTAGTCATTTATGCATTACTAATGTTATACGCCTGCTACAGTTTCGGTGATATAAACGGACGTTTTGTCTGATTTTACCTCAAAACTGAAATTCCTGTTTTGTAATGAAAATCGCTTAAAATGAAAACGAAACCGATCTTTCGGTCGGACTCTAATGATTATGAAAGTGTGACTCAAACTTTCTATTTACAGTGCTCAAACGGAAATTATTCAACATTACGAATGTATTTTGCTTATGACTGAATGAATATAAAGAATATGGAGATTCTTTGAAAAAGTCACCGAAAAATTATTTTTATCTATTTGTATTTAAATGTTATTTTTGTTTTACATTACTATATTGTTCGACAAGATCATTAACGTTTTATTTTTAAAGCAGTGTTTCTAAATCTCAAGTATGCGTACACCTTCAGCGTTAAGGCGGTACAGAAGGGGAAAGGGGACAAGTCTATCACAAATCTACCACATACAACACAAAACATGTAGTATTTTATTCAACGCATCGATTATTTTATAAACAAATTTTACAAATACTCTAGATGTTACAGATGTCTTACTATTTTACGTCACCATACAAACCACGTGAATTTATAAAACATGCAAGGATTTATAAGATCATATAGATCATTAAAAACTTTCTGTCTGTAAGGTTGTATCCTGTTTGTTCATATCTGTATTCTAATTAAATTGAAAAAAAATATTTTATTTCTTTGTATCCATTTCTAGTATATTTCGGCTTTTAATTCTGTTTCCTTATTAATAAATATTTATAAAAAAATGTTTGTCGTGAAAAAAGAAGGTGTGTCAGGACATACAATGTAGTACGCTATTCATAAATGTTTGGAAGACAGTGTTTTATTGTTACAATTTTTCCACGGAATCAATGAACTAATTAGCGAATTACAGGAAAAAAATACCGAAGTAAACAGAAAAATACTCTTTTAATAAACTGAAAACTTATTTTATAAAATAAGTGGTACCAGTTGAATCTCCTTTAATAATTTTAAAATATTTAAAGTAGCTAATAAATCCTCAGGCTAATAATGTCAGACGAACGTCTTTTTGCACGCTTTTTTCTCTACATATTATCCCTACACAACAGGGATGATATGCAGGGAAAATAACGTGCAACAAGATATTCGTCTGACACTAGCCTTAGTTTTTAACTTATTATTCTACAACAAATATAGTTCCCTCAAAATAATATTTCCGGGTTGAAAAAAAAAAATATATATATATATTATTTTATACAGTTTCAATATTTAAAAAAAAAAGAAAAAAAAGAAAAACTTACGTATGATATCATTGGTAGATTAAAACTTGACGCCATTCTTGCTTCGTGAATACATGTTTCTTGTGGCCCTATGTATACGGCGATTCTTTCTGTCCAAAGCATAGCCGTCTGGCGTATACTTTCGGTTTCTTCTCCGAAAGTTTCAGCTACTGTAAAAGTCAACAAGTGGTTGTCCACAAGCGAGTGATTTTGATTGATTTCATCCACAGCCAAACTTATTGCTCCAGAGATAATTAATCCATGTCTTGTATATTCCCTATTCCAAGGTCTCCTTTGAGATCCAGTCAAAAAACCCATTGTAAAGTTAATTGCGTCTGTACAAATACCTTTTGTGAGAAGCATTATATACAACCAGCATAAAGCTGTATAGATTCTTAAAATATACTTATTATCGTTTCTCCTCATTATGCCTCAATATATACATAAATAAATCAGTAAATATATGAAAGCATTTATTTAAAAAATATGTCTAGATAATCTTTTATGTGAATCTTGTATATCTTATATTATCAGTATATCATATATATGTGTGAAGTATTATCATATATATATATGTATTTTTAAAATTGATTTATAAGTTTTTACTGTCAATAAATTAACTTAAACGTTTAATGCGGGGTTTTTTTCGAATTTGATAATAATTATATATTTTGATTTATGGAAAATTATGTATTGGCATGTAATTTAATGTTATCTTTTAAATGTATAACACTGATTTATCTTTTATTTAAACTAAAAATAATTTAATTTATATCTACTTCCATTTCCGGTATGCATAAAATTATGTTAGTTTTTTAAATATTTTTAAATTATGTTTAAAAAAGTATATTTAATTAATTACAGGATTAAACTATTTCAAAGGATTTTATAATAACAATGTATATTTCTGTTAAGTAAACAAAAACTTTTTACACCCTTGTAAATTTCACTAAAATTTTAATTCTGTTAATTGATTTCTACAATACCCAAATTGTTGTATTTTTTATATTTTACTTTCTTTATTACATTACAGATTTATTAAATTAACTTTAATCATAATCCCTTTTACCTTATATTAAATATTTATTTTAAAATTAAATGACTTATTCTCATAATTAAAATTTAATTACGAAAATTAAAAAAAAAAAAATAACGTATTTGATATTCTTATCACGCTTTCTCTCTAACCGTTTAAGATAAGCAAAGAAAATATCTTCTTATAAAAGTTATTATATTTTTACATCTTACTTCGGTAGAAATTATTAATAAAATTCTTTTATTTCCCTCAGCTACCACGGTACAATACCGATTTCCATTAAAATTAATCGGCGGAATAACTTAAAACGTATTTTATCGACGCACATTGTTTAAGCAACTTTCGTACTCATAACACTAAGCAATAAACTTCTCTTCGAGAGCTTATCTCTAAAACTGAAAGGATCCCAGAAACGGAGCTACAGGAATATCTTTCGCCTTTCAATGCGCATGCGTGGCAGGAAGCCACAGGCGCTACGCAGTCTCTTCAAACTTTTCCGGTCTGAGTTTCTAAATTAGATAAAAAAATGAAGAACTGGAGATGTCTTTATTTAATATCATTTTCTGTGGTTTTTAATGACATTTTTTTATCAGTCATCAGCGTGTTTTTTATCACATGAAACAACAGAACGAACCTTGATGTCATTACCCTTTTTATAACGAACTTCTTTATCTTACAAAGCATTTTTTTTTAAATAAATTAGTTCCTGAAACTTATTTTATCGTGCGACCCAATTAAATTCTACGAATTAAAAATAATCATGATTAAAACTTGACAAAAAGCTTTTTAGAAAATAATTTTATAAAAACTTTTTATAAAAGATCGTGAATAATAAAAATAATAAAGGCAAAAAATACAAAGCAGAGAATAAATACAGCAAGTAAAAAGTATGTGATTAAGACAAGATGTTTTCCATATACATTTTTTTTTAATATATCAGTTATGCTTTTTTAAAGTTTTCAGAGTGTGTTTTCGGATAACACGATAGTCTTTCCCTTTATCAATACACACACACATATATATACATATTTCATAGTCAACCTTAATAGCATATTTTATTTATGCATGAGAACGAATAATATAAATACATACGTATTAATTTTTTTATGTTGTTAGTAGAGGGTGTGTTTTTTTGTTGTTGTTGTTGTTTTTTTATTACTTAATCGCAATGAACAGTTAAGTTTCGATACAGCGATTTTATTGATAAATTAGTTTCTAATTTAGATTAAAAAACTAGAGCTGTCTTTATTTAACATCATTTTCTTAATATATTTAATGATATATATATATTACTCATCGGTGTGTTTTTTATCCCGTGAAATAACTGAAAGAAACGTAGATGTCATTAACTTTTTATAAAAAACATCGTTATTGTAAAGCGCATTTTTTTTTTCAAATAAAGTATTATCGGAATTGCTTTTTTAAGCTTTGAATTAATTAGGATCGGTTAAATAAGAATATTCATGATTGAAGTTTAGCAAATCTTTTTTGGATATATTTTAGTAACACTGAAATACGTTTAACCTTTAAAATAAGATAACTTGATAATTAAAAAAACTTGAAAAACTTAAATTCCTTTTTATACTGTGGTTTAAGGTTAACAATTATGAAGCTTTAATGATTTGATTTACTTTTAAATGACACCATTTCCCTTTTATCAATATGCATTTTTTTAAATTAAAAATAATAATTAAAAAAAACAGCATTAATTCTTGGACGAAATTTTAAATTATAATATTTATTTTTTTATATAAAAATAATAGATATTTTAAAATCCTAGGTATTTTGACGCGTAAATAATATCTGTCATGAAGTCGGTTTTTTAGTTACTGTCATTCTTAAATACGTATTAACTGCTTAAAAATATTAAGTCACATAAGGAAAATAGAGTACATCCACTTAAGATAATAAATATAGTAGTAAAGGTATTAATACGAATGATTTTATTAAATACAGTCGGACCTCGTTTTCCCGACACCTGGTTTTCGCGTCACTCCGCTTATCACGTCAGTTTTTCAAATTCCCGATTTTCTGCATAGGATTTTAATGTAAATAAACTCCGGATTTTACGTCGTTGAATAATTTTCAACTCCGGATATCCCGACAGTTTAGGAAAATTGTCCATTTTTTATTATCCATCTTATAAACACAGCAATTAAGCGGTAAGAAACGTCTTAGCCAAACTTTTCACGAAAGTGTCTAAATTACCCACTGAGATAAATGAGAAATTTTACTTCAATCCTTTATCTGAATAAATAAACACACACACTAGGAATGACCCACTTAAGATCCAGAAGACGTATCAGTCTACTCGCGGTCTTTTTGTTCTGGTCAGGTGGCGCTTTCTTGTGGCGACACGGCGTTTTTCATCCGACTAAAACCGAAGCATTGCATTGCATTGACACAATCAGAAATTATCTGACATCAGTTTCTGAAACAACGAATATTGATTACAATTCATTGCATAATATTGAAAAAATAATTGTAGGAGGCATAACTAGAGATAAGCAATCCTTAATTAATATTTCATGTAACAATAAAAAAAAACAGTCATCATAAATCTGATTTTTATTCTTTTCGATTTTGTTTTTGTGTTTATTTTGTTTAATAATAATATTTTGTTGCTTAAAACTGCTAGAACAGTTATGAATTAAAAATTGTCTTAATTAATTAAAAATAGGGCTTTTTATAAACATATTTTTCTCCAACTCCGGTTATCGTGACACTCCGGTTATGACGACACATTTTGCTGGACATTAGAGTGTCGGGATAACGAGGTTCGGCTGTAATATTATGGTGGAATTCAGGACGTTAGAATAGATCTATAGTGAGGTACCAGGTTCGATGTTTCTGGAATGACTTCGCAGGAGTTCATAACATCCCGTAGGGTTGAATAATTATATCGGAAAAAAATATCTAAAATTGTTTTTTATGATATTTAGATATGAGATATGAGTAGATTTAGATATGAGTAGAAATATGAAATTAAACAGTCCATACAGAAAGGGATAGGGACGGGGCCTGGGATAATTTCTTATCCTACGTGGACATGACTGTCTTCGTGAACAGTGAGCGTGTGATTGCGAGATTGATTTCGTAAGATACAAATTGGCATTACCCAATTGCCGAACAAGAGCAAATGAAAAATGAATGACATCATATAAGCAAAATTATCTGTTACCCTTTAGACTAGCTGTTTTCAACGTATTGCTCTCGGAACAATCGACGTTTGCTACAAAAATATTCATTTTATTTCATCTGTTTATAAAATATATAACAAAAACAATATTTTGCGACCGCAATAATCATGAAAGTTATAAGCTTAAATTGAAACTTCGTTAGGCGACAGGGTTTTCTTAAACATTCGGTCTGTATTATGTTATGGCCTCATTGTGAGATATTTCGATAATCGCTCAATCGTTATGGTAACCCTCGAAAAATCCTAATTTCCTTTTGGACGAACATAGGAGCAGAAAATCCAATAATATCTAAATCAGCTTTAATGTCCTTGATGGGGTTCAACACGACATACTTGTGTGAACGTACTTTTTCTACTTTGCTGTTTTTGAAAAACAATTATAGAAACAAACTTTATATAGAAAGTGACTGAAGGTTAAAATCAACTAGTTTAAACTCTGATATAGTTGTCATTAGGTGTAAACAGCAGTGCCAGAACTATCACTAATTGTAAAGTTGTGTTTTGATAATAATTAAACGTATTTTTCATTATGTTTCTTGTTTTTATTATTATTCAATTTGCACACATTGGGATTAACAGTTCTTGTCCTACTACCTAGTGCATCCTTCGTACGAAAGTTTGCCTTTTTCAAAGGATATAATATCCGATAGCTTATAGAGCTCATACAAAATTTTTATACTGATATGGGATACACACTCATATTAGAGGAGTCGCGATTTTTTTTTTTTTTTTTTTTTTTTACTTACAGGTGGGTCGCTTTCCAGTAAAGGCTGGGACCGCTGCTTTAGACAATTAGGAGAGGAGGGGGAAATTACAGTGGATACGGAAATAAAAATTCCGATAAAATAAATAACCTATTATATGGTGTGCCAAGTAACCTAAATCGCAAGAAAATAGAAAGCGTTACACAGAAAAAACTGAAATAACGGTATTAATTGTGGTTAAAAAATATGATAATTACATTATGAAAATAAAATGATAGATTTGGATAACAGTACGATTATGATTAATCTGTATCGTAAAATTAGCATTTTGTTCGAAATGCCAGTTTCGAGAAAAAAAAAAATTATACGTATTTGTAAAGTTATAGAATCTCCAGAGATAATGATATTAATTTAAAAAAAAATATGCCAGAGTTCCAATCCATTCATCCAGCGAAAAATACCGGATATCGCACCTCAATCCGCATCGAGGCCGAAACCCAAAACAGACCTACTCCATATATTTAACCCCTTTCTTTGTATCAATGATGGGCGATTTCGGTTTTGGTTTCGATTTAGCGACTATTGCTTGTACCGCTATCCACCGCTGCTATTTGGAACTAAAACAAGGGATCGTAGCTAAAAAACTACTTACATCTTAAATAACTCTGGTGCAACAATTGGGAAAAGGATGTCCCTATTTGCAAGCTAATGAATTTTAAGAAACAGTTAGTCCATTTAAAAATACCGGGCATATATACAGTATATAGCCATTAATCACCGAACATTTCAATTTTAGACATTTTGCCGATTTTTTTTAAATGTACTTGACAGAATCTTGTAGAACTTCAGGATTATAAAGATTATGTTTGACCTCATATTTATCAACGCCGATTTGATAAGAAGGACAAATAGGGGGATAAAAAAAATCAAAGAAAAATAATAATTTTTTGAGTAACCCTGTAAAATAAAATGCATGAAACGATTTATCGTTACAGCGTAAAAAGATGTAGGGATTGTACAATATGTGTATTCATTTGTGTAAGAATAGCAGGTATCATATAATCATATATAATCATGGAGATATAGTGATTTTTTTTTAAAGTTCAAAAAATTCTTGCAATTTTTTTGCTAATATCATACAGGAGTTTCAACCAAATTTAACACGAGTTTCATTTAATTTGGCAACATGTAGTAGAAACAATATAGTACAATTGGACTATAAATAAATTAAACATTTGATAAAATATGAGCTGTTGTATGAACTTTTTTCTTTGTCTTCGCATGCGCAAACGATAACAAAGATTTTTTTATTATTATTATTTAATAGTCATCTCTATGGCTCAACTCGTATAAAAAAGCCAGTCAAATATTCCGAAAATTCATAAAGATATAGGTGATAGAATGCTTAGATTCTTTTTCAAGATAGTTGCGGCCATTGTTGAAGCATTTATTATAACAGAGCACGAACTTTTGTATGCCCTCGTCGTAGAAAGATGTCGCCTGCGACGCCAAACATTTCATGAAGAAGTGAACACAATGTTTGAGGATTTTTTTTTTACCTTCTCGTAATGGTTAATCTTCGGTTCTCTCTAATATTATATTCAGTTTCTGTAGGAAAATCATCATCAATCAGAGAAGCCGCCCACTTCGTTCTTCATCGTGAGCATTTTCACGTCCTTCCTTGAAACTTCGCATCCACCTCCTCACCATCGAATCACTCATTGAGTTTTGTCCGTAAATTTTTCTGTGAATTTTAATTGGTTTAGTGTTCCTAGCATTCAGAAAACGGATGAAAGATCGTAAGTGGGATGCGGCGGGATGTTCCATAAAAAAAACCAAAAAAACAAAAAAACAAAAAAAAAAAAAAAAAAAAAAAAAAAACTTTTTAAGCACTCAACATGCAGCCTACACTACCCAATGCTCAGTAATCTAAAAATAACTTCGATTGTTTTCCAATGAGCCAGCAAAGTAGACGCGCATGCGTGACATTACGAACACAGAACTTCCGCGGTAAAGAATGAAAACGGGACTTACTTACTGGTTTACCCTCGTATGTGCCTTTTTGTACTACATCGGTAATGCTGTACAGCTTTCCGACTGGTTATTTACCTGTACTTGTAGAATTTCAAAATCGGATTGCTAACTCCTAAATTAACATTTATCTCCTTGAGGGGTGGTGGGATATATTATAATATATTATATCCCACCTAATTTAAACAAGATTCTCACCAGAAACTTTTAACTAAATTTTATATTTTCAACATTGGAGAAAAAAGTTACTATTGAGGCCTTTAGGAGCCATAATCAGGTAAAACAATGTTACCGCTGCCAGGGCTATGGTCACGCCAGCGAGGTCTGTGGGTTTACTGAGAAATGCTGCAAGTGCGGCGAACAACATCTTACCCCAAACTGTACTCATAAAGGACGCATTACGCCTAAGTGTGCTGGCACATCCAGCCACGTACCGCCGTTGTATTAAACACCCTTCTAGGCGGGAAAATAACAATCAGAACAGTAAAAATAAAGGCAACTCAGCTAGATATACTGGTAGTAAGGTTTCTCAGCAGGCCCAACAACTGGCAGAAGTCCTCAAAGATTTCAATTATACTAAAACTAAATCGCAGGAAAAAACTAACTCGGAATCAAAAGATTCTGCTTCTAATAATGTTGAATCCCCAGTTGAGGTTGCTTCCTCTTCACAATCTCCTGAAAATACTAACTCTGCTAATTCTGAGAAAAACTAATAATACTCCATCCCAGTCAACCAAAATTCCTCCCAGCTACAGTAATGATATACAGGAAATATTTAGTACTTTCCAAGACATAAAAGAGATTTTGCAAATATCCAAATTCATTAAATGTATAAAAAATATTTCTACTCTAGCAAAAAAATATAACAATCCCATGGAAAAAATTATTGTTTTTATCCAAGAGTTCGGCAAATTAGCTAATGATTTCTCCTCCCCCAACCATGTCTAGTCTTCATCTTAAATCTCTTATTGTGTTACAGTGGAACTGTTCTACTTTAAATAACAAAATTGACGAGCTTCGTATTTTTGTCTAACCACCCTAATATTGATATAATTCTTCTTCAAGAAGTGCATAAACCTAATAAAAGTATCAAAATTTCTGGTTATAAGCTCTACCATACCACCCGTCCTGGATCCGTTCAGGGTGGAACTGCCATATACATTAAACACCACATACCACACTATCCTACCCAACAATCTACATACACAGGTCTTGACTACATGGGAATTGTTGTACAATTGCCACGAGTTAATATTAATTTTGTTTCTTTATATGCTAGACACTCACCTTTATTCCCAGTCAATGATCTAACACACCTTTTCTCACAAAATACGCACTGTTTCATCGCAGGTGATTATAATGCTCACAACCGGCGATGGAACTGTCACTCAACCACCCGTCGTGGCAGTGCACTACACAACTTAATCACTCACCTAGGACTTAGTTTACATGCACCCAGCACCCCTACACGTTATGGGCTTGGTAGAGGTCGCCCCTCTATTATTGACTTTGCAATTTCAAAAAATTTGGATTTTCCTATTAGTTCTACAGTTATTAATGGCTTAAGTTCTGTTCATCTTCCTGTTGTTTTCAAAATTGACTGTGTTGATCCTCCCTCTCCCTCCCCCCTTCTGTGGCTGTGGACTGGAGTAAATTTAAAACTATTCTTTCCAATTCTGACCTAACTTTCCCTAATATTACTAACTCTGGTGATATTGACAAGGCTGTTGATAACTTTCAAAATATTATTATTAATGCTCAAAAACAAGCTACTTACCAATATACTAAAAATAATAACTCTTTTACTATGCCTAACTACATTCATAATGTTTGTAAGCAACGTAATGACATCCGACGGCTGTTTCAAAATTCTAGAGATCCTACTTTAAAGCCCATGATTAATCGGTTTAATAATAAAATTAAAAACCTCATTTCTAAGGAAAAACAAAAAAGCTGGAGCAATTTTCTTAACTCCCTCTCTCCTCAAGATAACTCTCTTTGGAAAATAAAGAAAAAAACTTAATAATAATTACTCTACAACCCCCCCCCCCCCTTAACTGCCTTTAATACCACGGCATATACGGATAAAGACAAGGCGGAAATCCTCGCCAGGTCCTATGCTGAGAAGTTTTCTCCTAACCCTTATCTTGCCAGCCCTAATCATTACTTTGAAGTAAATGAAACTGTTCAAAATTTTTTAGCTACTCCTCCCACGGACCCACTCCCGGAAATTCAACCAATTGTTATTTCTAATATTATCAAAAATCTTAAAAACAGAAAAGCCCCTGGATACGATAACATAACTAATTATGCTCTTAAAAATCTTCCTTGCAACTGTATTATATATCTAACTAAACTTACTAATGCTATTTTTCAGTTCTACTACTTCCCTAAAGCTTGGAAGACTTCTATTATTTCACCTATTCCTAAACCTCAGTGTAATCTTCAAGATCCGACTAACTATCGACCCATCTCTCTATTACCCTCTATCAGCAAAGTTGTTGAGCGAGTCATCAGGTCCCAGTTACATGACATTTTAGACTCACAAAACATACTCATTCCCGAGCAAGTTGGCTTCAGAGCTAAACATTCCACATTACATCAACTCCTTCGTGTTGTAGAGTTCTTGAGTGAGAAACTAAACACGAACACACCAGCTGCGGCTGTTTTTCTCGATGTCGCTAAGGCATTTGATAAGGTTTGGCATATTGGCCATATATACAAACTAATTAAGCTTGGAATTAATGCTAGACTTATCTTTCTCATACATTCTTACCTCAGCGACCGCACCTTTCGCGTCCGCCTTAAAAATATACTTTCCACTTTATACCTTATTCTCTCTGGTATTTTACAAGGGTCGGTCCTCGGCCCTACATTATTTAACATTTTTTTCAACGATATCCCAAGAACACTGAGGACTTATCTTGCCCTGTACGCGGACAACACGTCAATGTACGCCTCTGCACAACACCCATTCACATTATACAATATTCTCCAAAAACACATAGATAAATTCCTTAACTGGTGTACCCTGTGGCGTGTTAAGCTCAACGAGCAGAAAACAGCTGCTGTCTATTTCTCTAAAAAACTAACATTTCCCAATCGCATTACTATCAATAACACTACTATTCCTTGGACTAATGACACCAAGTATCTGGGGGTTACCCCTGATAGAAGACTTACCTGGAAAAAGGATTTTATTAATATCCGAGGCAAAGTTGCTGGTATCTCCCAGGCCCTCTCTCCTCTTCTCAAAAGCAATACTCTTTCTAAATGCATGTATTAGATCAATCTTAACTTATGCTTGTCCGATCTGGGGATTCGCTTGCAAAACCAATATGGAGTATCTTTACGGTGCTCATAAAAAAAAAACTTACGCTATATCCGTAATGGTCACCATTTTCTTCGTAACACTACTATCCGCAGGGATTTGAAAACCACTTCCTTAAAACAGCGCATTAATAAACTTGCTAAAATTTTTTATAAATTTGTATACAACCTCCCTAACCAAATTATAGCGGAACTACCCGACTACGAGGTATCCGACCCCACTAACAGAAAATGCCCTAAATACTCGCTTTTGCTTAACGATGAAGACTGAGTTTCCCTCACCTTCTGCTATACTTAACCTTTCTGTTTGTTCTGTCCTGTCTATAGTATTTAAAAAAAAATGTTTTTCTGCTAGTTCTTTAGCATTGTATATTTTTAAACTAATGTATGGTCTCTGAAAAGAGTCTTTTTTTTATGGGCACTCCCCGGTAGCTTTTTCGTCTTTTCCTTCTTTTTTTGGAACTAATGGAATTTTCTTTCTTTTTTAATTAAATTTTTTCTTTTCTTTGTTTTTTTCTTTTTCACATATGTTATACTTGTACTTATGTACTTTGTTTTTTTTTTTTTTGTTAGTCTTTTCTTTTTCTTAAAAGTAAATTTAACTTTTGTGGCTACCAGCCACGTCTAAACATTATTTTTTTTAAGGTTCCCTAATGTCCTTGCAACACAATCACTTATCCACTGGATGTAAAATTGCAACGCAACTAGGTAATCCATTCAGCTGTTCACATTGTTCCATTGTTCCATTTTGGTAAATTGCTTTTCCTTATTTAAAAATAAAAATTTTCGATTATTCCTATGAGAATCCAATATTACAGATATATTATTGCTTGCCCCTCAAAGGGTTAAGGGACTACCGGTTATTTACCTGTAGTCTCATTGAAAGGCACAGGGTCAACTTATTGTATTCCCATGTACTATCTTATGAGGATTAAAATGGAAGAAAAAAGAAAGATATGGATATGGATATGGATGCAGATAGCAAACCATTGATTTAAAATGCACTATATATGAATTACAGATAACACATTATGTTCATGGCCAAGATTTCAAAATCTTTTGTTATAACAATAGCAATAATCACACAAAATTTATGACACGCAGCTTAGTAATAAAATGTTATAGAAACAAAGAAAATACATCATATTATGCCCATTTGCAGCAGTAAAATAATGTATTTAAAAATTATGAAATTATATATATGCTAAAATTTGGGCTGTTAATTAGTTAACTAACTAACATTCAGTTGCAATAACACATATTTTCCATGAAAATATTTACTTAAAATAATACTATCCATAAATGATTGCGCAAATACAGCATTTCGTTATGGAAGTTTAATATATTAAACATTCTGTACAATAATACCATTGAAAGATAATGAAAATGACCAATAATATGAAAATACAAGCAGCGCATTAACCAGATGTTATGTAAAAAGTATAGTCCCATGTACTATCTTATGAGGATTAAAATGGAAGAAAAAAGAAAGATATGGATACAGATAGCAAACCATTGATTTAAAATGCAAATTGACTATATATGAATTACAGATAACCATTATGTCCACTGCCAAGATTTCAAAATATTTTGTTATAAAAATAGCAATAACCACACAAAGTTTATTATATATATGTATACATATATATACTTCAGTTTTATTACTATAGCTGTCGGCATTACATAGTTACGTGTTAGAAAATCATAATCGTTTTTTTTTTTTTGTTGTTTAATATAGACTCTTTGTAAAGCGGATACTCAATTTGCCATACCTAGACACTATTGTTGTCACCATAACTGTCAGAATTGAACAATTACGAGTACGAAATATATAATACTTTCTGTAGTCTCGTTGAAAAGCATATGTTCAAGATAACATTAACCTAGACACCATTTTTTATCCATTGAGCAGTTAAAATCAGCAGTATTATAATAGTTTCTTGTTCCAGAAAATATAATCTCATAATGTGCTATAAAACTTGTAACTTTTCAATAATCAGGTTATTTTTCCGTTACATTTTAGAACACATTTTTTGCAAGATATTGCACAAAGAATAATTCAAATCGTTGGACTACAATTTTGTGGTAACTAAATACCGCATGGCTAAGCATTTTTATAACATTTATGGGCTAAGCATTTTTCAGGGTTCATACGGGTCCTTGAATTTCCAGACTAAGAAATTCTTCGGTGCCAGTATTTTCTTATGGAAAATCTCTCCTTAAATAAGGTGAAATTTCGCCCGTTTAATCTAGATTTATTTTTCTATAAATAAATACTGATATTTGGCATTGAATATAACGGTATCCGTACGAACCCTGTTTTTATAACATTTTGTTCTTTTTCGTGTCAGTACCTTCTATCAGATGGTTCCAAAGATTTATCCGTATACAGGGGGTTCCTTTGTTAAGATTTTGTCCATTTTTTATGTAAAAACCTGTTTTTAGATGGTTTCATAGCTTTACCAGTAATACACGGTGTTTCTTAACTCTTAAAAGGTGATAAAATACAATAAAACAATTTTCTATATATGTAAACATAATTGCAGATACACTTATTCATACAATATGCTGAATCTGGATTTTTCTTCAGACATGTTTCAATAATGAAGATAGTTTGACGATACTATCAAAGGTTTTTTATTTTTTATTTATTTTATTTTATTTTATTTTATTTTTTTTTTGTATGTGTTTCCCATTTGTGATGACATAGAGAAATGTGCTCAAAATAGAAAAAATATTACCCCAGATTACTCTAATCTAGACACTATTTGATGACGAATGAGTACAAATATGTACGATTACCAGTGACTGAATAAGAATGCATTTTGCAAAACAATGAACAATGCACAATGAAATCAATTTTAAATAAAATTACTGGTTCAATTATGGATTCTATAATTAAAAATAGACAATAAAACTTTTTTTCCAACTGAAACCAGAAAAATAATTAAGATTTTTAAAATTAAAATTTCATTCAATAATTATAAACAACAGTGGGTATTCATTGTTCAAAGAATTCAAGATAAGAGGTTGTCATTGTAGACGCTTCTTAGTAATTATGAAGTATGATACAATGGGTGAATGGATGTAAATGTGGCTCAAACATCGTTTAAATTAATATTTAAATAAGTATGCTGAATAAATACAAGAACATGCTCTTGAAATATTTTGGCACTATGGTTTCATTACTGTTTAATATAATAATTAACAAAATTGTTAACCTATATTGCTAAATATTTGCTAGCTCATATATTTTATACGGTTTTTGAACAAGTACAAGCATAAAACAGTAATATCTGTCTTACGTGAAATTTGTCACAACAATTAAAATAATGAACCGGTCTAATGAGTGGATGTTTAAAGAAACTGTATGATAGGAACTACTTCAGGTTTTTGTATTACTATTATTGCTTATTTACAGATTTCAAAATCATTGATTGTATGAAGAAAAAAAAATGTTCATTCCCGTGGAAAAAACGCATATTTTGTACTGATTTTTTCAAAATTCCTGAACGTTTCTAAAAAGTTTAAACATGTAATTTTGTTTTTATTTTCTAATATCGTAATATCAGTATGTAAACAATTTTTTGCGTAATAATTCACAGAGTTTAATTAAGTTACAGAGTAATAATTTACAGATATTATTATGGTATTTAAATTGGATCGCTATAATGAAGCATTTCATTATTATAATAAAAGAGGTGGGCATTTACACCATGAAGAGTTTAATATAAATGTGAAAATAAAAATCACAAAATTACTGAAAGGTGTATATAAATATCATTTAATAGGCGAATTAAAAAAAAAAAAGTTCAAGATTATTAAAATTAATTTGAAGTTTATCATTTAAACTTGATAAAACATGGGGGATATCAGTTAAGTAGCCCTTTTTTTTATGTAACTCTTTGCACTCCTTTAACGCGTCTGTTGCGACATCACCTTTCTTTGCAAAATTTATTTTTAGCACCAGTAATAAAGGAAAATAAAATTCGCCTTATTTAATCAGAGCATTTTTGAAATTGCGTATTTGATGAAAACTTCTCTTTAGAAAGTGGTGCAGTCCAAATAAAATTTGTGTAAGAGACGCCGGAGTCGAAAGGGTTAATATTACTTTAAAAACACATATAATTTTCGATTCTCAGTATAAAGTGGAACGTGCATAATTTGAATAAGTCGTTTTTGTAGTAAATATGAAAAAAGAGGGTAATTGGTGAAAAAAGTAAAGACGAAATAACTTTAACCCTTTCGAGGGCGGTATCCTTAAAAAAGGACACATAATTTTAATTCCAAAATTGACAATTCGGCACCAAGAATATCTAATCGAAATGTTTCTTTTATAATGCACGTGAAAATAAGTAAGTTCATATTTTCTAATAAATTCGTTTATAAATTCTGGTATCAATCCATTATTTCATCAGTTTATAAACAGAATTACTCCGCGCCGGAAAGGGTTAAATGGGTCCAGCTATACTCTGTTTGTAAACATGCTGAATAGAATTAATTCTGGCAGCGGAAACGAAAAGAAAAGAAACCCTGCAGTATAACTGGTTTATGTTCTACCAATGAATACTATATCTGCTATATTGCGCGTATTAGCCTTTATTTTAAATTTTAAAAAATAGTGTTACCCCCTCTCTTAACATTCACGATACCCCCCACCCCTTAACCCCTTGAGTACGGCCACATATGATGCGTACGTGGTTGAAAGTACGTGCGTAACGACGGCAACGTACGTGTTTCTAGTGTTGCCGCTTATGCCTGTTTTGTTATTTAGGACATTCCGAATTCTCACCAGTAAGTTTTAATAGGTATAGAGAGGAACCCGGTTAACCCCTTAAGGAGCACCGGTATATATTATATACCACCTAGGATTAATGAAGTTTTACACCAGAAAAATTTTATTAAATTTTACTTTTCTAACTTTGGTGGAAAAAAGCCGTAAAATTGCTTTTACTTATTTTGAAATAGAATTTTTCAAAGATTCTGATGGGATTTCAGCATTACACAAACGTAATTGCTTGCCTTCCAAGGGATTAAGACACTAGCTTCTAAATCGCGCCCCTCACAAAGGCTATATCACGAATACACCCGCGAAATTCCCTAGCACTGCGCGCTGGCTCATAGGATGCTTTGTTTACTTTCAGCTTAAAAGCGGAGCGTTGCATATCCTGTCTTCATAGTTTTTATAAATAAAAAATAATAATAAAACAGCTAACAAATATCATTCATGTACAAGTTAAATGAGCTTTATTTAAAAGCGGATTTAAACTGCTTGATATTATCATTTATTTGTATTATTATTTTTTAAAAATCTGAATAAAATCAGTTTATTTTTTCTTTTGGGTTGATTTTTACTGGAGACGGGATTTTTAATTTATTAATGTTCAAAAAAGAGAAATTAAAACAATATTACAGACAACTTAAACATAATGAAAGAGGTAACATTTTATAAAATTTCTGTCTTTTAGAAAAGAAAAAAAAACTCGCTATTATTTTATGAAAGTAAATACCTGAATGCATTAAAAAAAATCTGCCTTTTAAATACTGATGCGAGATACTATATCCTAAAAATAAAAGTATGGATAAATATTCTTTTTAAAAAACTGCTTCATTTCCTAGATAGATAATCACTTTATTTTTGTAAGAATATAACTAGACTGACGTGCCAATTCCAAAACTTTATTGTATCTCATACATGTTAATAATTCAAAATTCGCTATCATAGTGCTAAAATTAAATGGCAATCTATGTCCCTCATGAGGAATGTAAAGGTATAAGGTACTTGTTCCCAATATGGATAGTGCTCTCAATATTGACACCCCTAATATCTTTAAAAGTAACAATTTTGATCGAGATATGGCGCTACATGTCCGTGAAAAAAAGCACTTGAAAAGATAATTAAGATTGGAAAGTGCAAAAAAGCGCGCTGCTCGCCATTTGGAATGAAACTTGTTTTTCGTGGTCTGCTGATCGTAATTACAGGTAAGTTTAAATTCTTATTAGATAAGGTAAAATTACTTTAAATATTGAAAAGTGGAGTGTTTTAGAAAGCTGATAAAACATATTTGCGATTGCTATTGCATATATTGCTTAAAAATGTTTTCTTTGTTTATTTATTACAAGATTTATTAAAACTATGTTTGATTCCCAATATAGACACCTTATGTCCACATTGGAAATAAAGTAAGTGAATCTTCAGATTCACAAATTTGTAAAATATCTGTTTAATGTCATTTGAATAATCCTCCAAGAAAAAAATCCTCTAAAATGCCCTTGCAGAAAAATCAAAAGAAACCACCCCTCAGTAGAGTATCTGTTGGCGAAATTGCAGGTACCAGCGATATGACTTCCTCAACAAAGGACAGCTGGTACTGCTTCTTCTGCAGTATTGCCCGTAAGGCATGGTGACGTCACGGCGACGTCGTTGTGAAGTCACACTGTGATTTTGTGACCGTCGATGTGACGTCACGTGACGTGGATGTGACGTCACAGTGACTAGAATGTGAGGTCGTTATGGCCGTTTTAGAGGTCGTTTGTGACGTCACATTGTGACCACTCTGTGAAGTCACGGTGTGACTAATTTGTGAAAAGTGTGTCATTTGTGACTATTTTGGCATTAACTTTGTGACGAACCTGTGACGAAAGTGACAATGTTTTGAAGTCACATTGTGACCAATTTGTGAAATATGTGTCATTTGTGACGAACTTGTCATAAACTCTGTGATGATTTCAAATGAAAATCAAATTTCAAATTAATTGCTTAAAAGGCGCAAAGGCGAACTAGTGAAAAAGATTCCATGCTGGAACTCGAACCCGGGCCATCAGTATAGCACACTTACGTTCTACCGACTAAACCACATGGAACGATACCCAGCCTGGAAAATTTCTCACTATTACATGTTGCCAAGGCTACAAACGCAGCACAAGATGCAATATTTATCGTCAGCCACCGACATGGCGCAAGCACGAAACTTAAATCCAGCATCGATTAAACTATATTAATACTTGGAAATGTTTTCAGAGAGAACCATTCGCCTTGCATACAATATTTCAAATGAAAATCAAATTTCAAATTAATAGCTTAAAAGGCAATTTTAATTTGAAATTTGATTTTCATTTGAAATACTGTATGCAAGGCGAATGTTTCTCTCTGGAAAAATTTTCAAGTATTAATATATATTTAATCGATGCTGGTTTAATTAAGTTTCGTGTTTGCCCCATGACGGTGGCTCACGATAAATATTCCATCTTGTGCGGCGTTTGTAGCCTTGCCAACATGTAATAAGGAGAAAATTTCCAGGCTGGGTATCGTTCCATGTGGTTTAGTCGGTAGAATGTCAGTGCGCTATACTGATGACCCGGGATCGAGACCCGGCGTGGATATTTTTCACTATGTTGGCCTTTGCGCCTTTTAAGCAATTTATTTGAAATTTGATTTTCATTTGAAATATTGTATGCAAGGCGAATGTTTCTCTCTGGAAAAATGTCCAAGTATTAATACTGTGATGATTCTTGTCATAAAAACTACGATAATTTTAAAGTAAAGTTTTGTTTGAAATATAAAATTTTATCTTTTTACCGTACTTTTTAGCAAGATATCGCTATTTTGGAGTCCTATTCTTCTAAAATATTTTTAATTTTCCATTTAAAAAACAATGCTTATTAACTGACATCTTTTTTTATTAAGTTAGCTTGATCTTGAATTCAAGCTTAATATTAAGAATGTGTAAGCTTTTTAATGTGTTATGATTTGTCATTGCTTTTTTAAATACGAACATGGAGTCTAACGGACAATAGTGCTGTAAAAGTAACGACTAAATGAATACCCGTATGATGTCGTTACTTTCAAACTCGCTACCCGTTAGAAAGTATTCGTTACTCGTTACTGTTCAAAAACCGGGTATGTACTACAAGCCTGCAGCAAATCTAATTATATACTGCACACTGCACATGAGTCTTTTGAAGAATTCGTTACTGTTTTAACGTAAAATATGTGCTGCCATCTGTACGTAAAATTTACATTTAATTTTCTACGTTTTAATGAAAAAAGGCAAACAAAATTAAAATACGATCCATAATTGAATATAACATGTCTGAATTGTAGAATTTCTTACTTATGAAATAATGAATAATTGGAGAAAGCAATTAGGAAGAGTAAAAGTTTACCAAATTTATACTAAAACTATGAAATATAATTACACAAAGAAAATATTTTTACAAACAAATTTATTTACTAATTTTACACTAAAAGTAATTATGTATTATGAAATTTTAACTTCTGGAATAATTTGAAAATATTTAAATATATGTATATTTAATTTCTTACGTGGTCATCCTATCAAATGACATTGTACTTCAGTCACATTATTATTTCTGAAATTATTGATTTATATTTAAAAAAAAAAACCTTTTTTTCAAATATGAAATTTAAAAACATACCAACAAAAATATTTGGCACAGATGTCATATACGCACCACATTGGCGTGATTTTTTTCTGACGCCAATTTGGCGAAAACCTCGTTTTCGAATACCAGTTACATATATATATTTAAAAAAGGGAATAACAATAAATAAAAAAAAGTTTATTTAATAACTATAGAACTAAACAATATATTAACAAATAAACAATATCCGGGTTACCATATTAAGCAAAATAACGGGACTTTGGCGCCAGTTAAGTACCCCGGTACTTATATGATATTGGCGTCAGAAAAAAATTTCGCCAATGTAGTGCGTATATGATATCTGTGACAAATATTTTTACAAGACCCCCCCCCCCCCCCCCAAAAAAAAAAAAAAAAGAAAAAAAAGAAAGAAAAAGAAATTAGAAAACAGGAATTCTGCTTTTTCAGAATTTAGTATCATGCCCGATGAAAAAAAATATGTGTATAAATGTAGATAGTTCAGTTATAAGACTTAAAACACACGCTTTTATTTTATATAAAATGACGTTATCCGCATCCGCTGAAGAATTCCTTTCGTTATTTAAGAACTTCGACCAAAAAAAAAAAAAAATAAAATAAATAAATAAATAAAAAAAAAAAAAAAATGGCTATCTTATGATTTATATGCTTTCATTTCTTTGTAATATTAATGTCGATACTTAAAATTGTTCAGTTTATAAAAGTTCCATGTTTTATTAGAAGTCATTCGCTTATATTTTTTCGAAACAGCACGTATTTTAATTACATTTTTTTTTTCAGTTTTTATGAGAAAATGGCTACAAAAAGTTATAATTGGTACTTTCCAACTATTTTCCCTTTACTTTTACGTTCTACAGAAATGGAGCACTTGAGTTACAAAAATTAAACAAATAGCATTAAAAATTACAAAAAAATTAATATCTCAAAAATAAATCGAGATGCAGTTTTCAAACAAATTGCATTTAAAAGTACTTTTTTTCCCCAATACGACGGTATAAAAATTGAAAATGTGCGATGCTTAGAAGTAAAAAAATATTGCGGCAGAGATTATTCCGTACAATGATACCTCTGCTTTGTTTTATACACTGGCTGATACAACGGAGCGTGTTTTTTTTTTTTTTTTTTTAGACAACACTTTATTAGCTTAGCTGGGAGAAAGAAATAGCATACCGGGGGCTAAAAAAATTAAATGTTATCATAAAAACATTTTTACAAACAATCTAAAAACTCGTCTTTATCATAAAAATATTTTTTTTTTTTTCAAATTTAAAACATAAATACACGTACAAAGATATTTTTAGAAGATAAAGAATGCACTGAAAGTAAACCTGTAAATTTTAGAACAGAATTTCTTGAAAATTTTCAGAACATTTAAAAGAAATGTGTTTCATTTTAGTCTTTATCATCTTATCAACCAACAGTTTACGCCACTCTCATTACTATTTTAGAAATCTTTTATTTATGTTTAAAAATAATATTTTTTCCATTCTTTTTTATTTTAATGAAGCACGCCTTTCAGATAATATATAATCTGATTTTCAAAAAATTCTTTCAGATGGTACTAATGTAGACATCGCTGATAAATACTTTTTTGCTAAATCCGCAAGCTCGAAGTATAAAACAGCTATACTTCTTTTTCTTTCCATAATAAAGGAATCAACAAGCCCCTACGAAATCAAAATCATTTGAGATTTGAGAATAACTGATACTAACAGAATGATACGCATACGCTGATACAGAAACAACTGATTCTGAAATATCCGAGTCCGAATACAAATTCGCATCTTTTACCGCATCCGGCTATCTGCTCCATTCATGAATTACACAAACGTAAGCAGCGTTTGAAGTTATAGTTTCATTTTGTTCGGCTGCGTATTGACACTGTAACGACTAACGAGTCGTATTTCGAAGTACCGATTCGGTATTTCGTATCTTAGAGAATACCCGTTACTTAGTAACGAATATGTGCGGTTTGTTACAGCTCTAGACATTAATACAACTGTTACTTATAGAACTACATGATAAGCCCTATTTATTTACATTTTTTATTCCCGTATATATTGTATTTTGTGAATATGAGCTAATTAGATTTGGTATGTTTTATATGAAAAGACTGATCTGGGAAATAGAAACAACAAGTAAGATATATCATGCGTTAGGCATAGATTATAAAACACTTTCCAACTCTTCCTAAATGTTTTATCAAGACATCGGGGGAAATAACGTAAATAAGATAACTAAGTAAACATGAAAACGCGTAAAACATTTAAAAACTGATTTACGCAGTTACCATCCACTAAGGTGTAAAAAAATCATAATTTAAAAAATAAATAAAAAAAATCGTTTTTTTTTTTTATTTAAATCAGATTTTTTTTATTTAAATCAGATTTGTATGATTTTTTCCCCAGCGTTCAAATACTAAATAGCTATCATGAGTTTTAGGTTTCCAAAACAATTACACCACTAACTGCTAACATAATCTATGTTTTTACACTTTAATTGATAAAATTATAATTGTTAGTTTGTAATTACAGAAATAAAAACTGCAAATTAGTAGTTTCATTAGGTAGTATTATACAATAATGTTATATACATTAATATTGTAATAATTATGTAAAACTTTATAAATACTAGAGATACTTAACATTTATGAAAATTATTAACTGCATTTTATACTAAATAGCTAACATTACTTCAAATTAATTATTAAACAATCAACTCTCTAATTAGGAACATATTATACATTTTTAAGCCTTAATTATTAAAATGATAATAATTCATTTTAGAAAGAAAAAGGGACAGGATGCTAGTTCAAAAAACGGGCACTATTTCATGAGGAAATATATTAGTAATGTGTTTAGTAATGATGTAAGAAAAAAAAAAAAGAATATTTTTTAGCATTAAAAGTAAAGTGTCCTTAATTTTTAATAATTTTATGAATAACAAATTGAAAAATACAATTAAATAACATACTTTAATAATATCCTGTTTTTTCTAAAGAAATAAAGTTCTATATTTTTGCAAGATTTTTTCCACATGAATTTAGAATACTGTTGAATGGGGAAGTTTTTTACAAGAAATCTCTGGCTACAACTACAGGTAAATTTCAACTTTTTTTTTCTTTTTTTAAGGCAGGGTGCATTTTGCCAATTTCAAAAGGGGCATGGCGTGGCACCATTAAACAAAATGGCCTAGAAGAAGCAGTATAAGTAATTACAGAATTAATAAAAACTGCAAATAAGTAAAATTCATTAGTTAGTAGCACAAATAACAAAACTAACAAATATTATTTGCAGCTCATTTTGCATTTGTATTTAGGAAAATTTCTGTAAACCACCAAAATCTATACTTACACACATATACGTGTATGCTAACCAAAAAGAAAAAAATGAAAATGAGTTAAACCCATTCATATAGAATAAATATAAGTTAGCCACTAATATCTGAAATCCTCAAAATATTTAAGTAACAGCATTATTACTTCTATTAGCTTTCAATGGTTCAATTTTTTAATATATATGAGTTACAAAAAAAAAAAATAATAATAATAAATAAAATAATAATAATAATAATAATAAACATTTATTCAACCTATACCAAAGAAGCTCTTGCTGTGCTTAGCATTTTTATACTAATTATTTCTTTTTCTCTTATGCATTCATTTACAATTTAGCTGCTGAGCAGATGTCATTCTTTCATTCTTCTTTAACTTGAGATTGCTATTAATTACTATTTATTATTTTACTTGTAGAAATGTAATTATACTTGCTATGTGTATTTTATATAAAATAATGCATAAATTGATTACCTAAAGGAAATTATGACATTGCAAATTATGTTAGATTTAAATATCATTTTTAAATGAAACTGTTTTAATTTGGATAAAAACTTAAAAACAATGCTTTTAATTTTTTTACAATACTAATGAATTAAGCTTAGAAACAATTATTTAAAGCTCTTTTTTTGTTTATTAATAAGTCAAAATACCTGTAGAAACTTTCAAATTATGTTCATGTTAGATTTTAATACTTTTTTTTGACATTTTAAACATTTAGAAAATTTTTGATTTTAATCAATGATTTTTTTTTTTTAAAATCGGTTGATTAAAATCATGATTTAATCGCTGATTTAAATCAACCGATTAAAATCGTTGACACCCTACCATCCACAGCCAAATATGTTTTCTAATTCTTTTAAACAGTCCTGTATTTGATCTGTAGATTGATATATATATACTATATAATGGAAAAATTTAGTTTATCAAGGAAACGCATAACAGGTTGAAATTCTCTTTTAGCAATTTATACTAATATATGGAAACATACTTAAATAATTTTGTACAACCCTGTAGTTTACCTAGAACCTTTATTACACGCCACTATTTAGTTAAAATTTTATTCAAGCTAAAACACTCTTAAAACTGCTGAAATTACATTTCCAGAAATTATAATTCATAGATGGTAACGTATCCAATTCTTTGCGTGACCCTTTATATCATTTTATCTATATACTACAAACATTTCTTAGTAAATTAAATACAGTGCAGCGTTAAAATGCATAACTTATTTAAAAACCTCCTTTAAGCAATACCCAGTAACCCTTTCGAATACTTTTGTATATTCCTGTATATGAATTATAGCATATATATATACACCATATACTATGCATAAATGTAGTGAATCATAAAAGTGTATATCATAATTAAAAATGTATTTCCAGCAATCATCGCTAATGAACAGTACTTCGGATACAATATAGTATCTGAAATATTTTGTGTGTCCCTGTAAATGCTATATACACTTCGTATTATACATGAAATAATTCATAGTATGTAAACCTCAACGACGTATATCAATTTCATTACATATCAAATAGATTAACATAAATAAAGTACGCCGCAAACAATTCCCTCCACCCCTATATCATTATGTATTGGAATTCCTTTTTTAGCCCTGTAAATGAACAATAACTATTCTTTGCATCGCATATTCTATGGAATGCACATTTTAGTGCGCTTCATAAATGCATATCAATTTTATTCTGTTTGAAAGCGTGTAAAATCATTAAAAATCATTTGAAACGATTTTTTCCCACAAGCCGTAATGTAATGGAATACAATTGACTGTCCCTGTAAATGAAATAACATGCTACAAACTTCATTACAAATAGGGGTCTTGCTATGGTAAACGTTAATAACATCCAAAAATTTTAAATAATTTAATTATCTTTAAATGTCTATTAATTATGTTAATGATTGATGATAATACTTGTCCATATACCGGGTGTCCCAAAAAGGACTGACTGATTTTAAAATTCAATAACTTGTAAACAGTGACAGATATTTAAAAAATTCTTGCAGGAGGGTTATGCATAAGGTCAAAAGTTTTTTTACAGTGATTTTCAATTTTAGTTCGAATTACAAACAATAGATGGCGCTGTAAGCAATAGTCGCTAAATACAGGCTCGATTTTTGGTCCTTTATCTTGTTCTATGCGGAAAAAGGAGATGGAAATGTATTATCCGGGCCACGAAGTACCAAAAATCGAGCCTGGATTTAGCGTCTATCGATCGCAGCGCCATCTATTGTTTGTAATTCGAACTAAAATTGAAAATCACTGTAAAAAAACTTTTGACCTTATGCATAACCCTCCTGCAAGAATTTTTTAAATATCTGTCACCGTTTACAAGTTATTGAATTTTAAAATCAGTCAGTCCTTTTTGGGACACCCGGTACTTTTATATTTATGCCACCATGTGGTTTTAACCCAATATTTAAATAAGAAAATAAACCAGATTAAAATGCAATTTAAATCACTAATTTTAATAATCTGATCAAAGCTGTTGAAAAGGAAGTTAGATATTTTAACAAAATAAAAAATAAATGTAATGAAATATTTGTGTTCTATAACATGTTTATTAGAAGATAACTGAAATCATTGTAATTAAAAAAAAAAAAAAAAAAAAAAGCAAACAAGGAAAATAATATTTTAGATATTTCAGCAAAATAAAAAATAAATGTAATGAAATATTTATGTTCTACAGCATGTTAATGAGAAACTAACTAAAATTGTTGTAATAAAATAAAAAAAAAAGCAAACAGGGAAAATAATATTTTTACATACCTAATTTCATTGACGTTGTACGTGATACTTTGATTTTGGGGAACCAATTAAATCCGATTATAAGTACGATAGCAATGACTTGAATCATCTTCAACAAGTCAAAGCTACCGTAATTTTCTCGGGTTTATATTTTGTTAGCTGAACTAACTTGGATCCTGAGAACGTTCTTGTTTCAGTTTTTAAATCCGTGTCAACACATCTATGCTGTCCAGTGTCCGCAGAACTTCAGTGTCCACAGTGTCCCGCGTTTATTCTAAAAAGTTTCACTGTTACTTTTATCCGTTATTCTGCGGTCGAGTGGTAACAACTGAAATAGTGCAGATGCAGACGATTTTTAAGTTTCGAAGTTCGAAGCAGATGTTTCTTGGTTTTATTTGTTTTTCTATACCACAGTTTCGGAAGGAAATTAAATGCGTAATAATTTTGTCAATTTGTCTCTAATTCAATTTCCTGTTTGAAAATGTTTTATTGTATTTCATCTTTTATTTTTATCAGTTTTATTGAATTGTAAAGTTTCATTTACGTAAATTATAATAATAATATTATCCATAATTAGAGTTTACTAGATAAAACATTGCTTAAATTTTCAAAATGTATACAAATTAATTTATTGGTAATAATGATGACTCCCTCCTTTTTTTTTTAAAGTAAAATTTGTATCACAGGTATCAGTTTGTATCACACTCATCTCTTCTCGATAATCTTGTTGTATTTTTTAAGAAGATATTTTGTATATATATACAAAATATCTTCTTAAAAAATACAACAAGATTATCGAGAAGAGATATCTTCTTAAAAAATACAACAAGATTATCGAGAAGAGATGAGTTTTTCTTTGTCAATCTGTCATTCTCTTAATATTAATTTTCTGTAGAATAAAACTTGTAAAATAATTTTTAAAGATATATTTTGAAAACAAAAAATAAAACATGAATAATTAATTATGTCGTGGGCTTTGCCTAAATTTTGTACATTAATTTTATATTCGGAAAATGTCAATTCTATTTTAAACGTTTGAAAGAAGTAGAATAAAAAAAAAAAATACTTAAAATAGTGAAACACTAAGAGGGAAAAAATGACTTGAATGCAAATTATAAAGCAAGAAATGCATATATGACTGAACTTTGAAGACGCTTTCTGCGTGCTCATTAAAAGCTGCAGCCTTAACTGTAATAGAAAGTTTTTAGTTTGAAACGACAGAAATGTTTCGACTACTCTTTGAGAAACTTCTAGTATAACAGATGATCATTTACAAAAATCTTTATAAAAGATAAGTCGAGGTCTGCTTACCTAAAACATTTTTTTAATTTTATGAAATTCTCATAATTAGGAAATCGTTTTGTGTTGCTGATGAATTAATTACATTTTATGTTATATGAAAATAAAAAGTTTTTGTTAGAGGCACAGATGCAACTTGGACCACGGTTTAAAAAATTTGTTAATCCGGCAGAAAAATATATTTTACAGTAAATAACATGTTTTTAATAATTTTTGTAATTTTTTAAAGTTTTCTAAGAAGTTCACATCTCAGTCACAATGTGACATCACTGAGTGGTGGCATTTTGGTCACAGATGTGACGTGACCACAGTGACTTACAGTGACGTCACAATGACGTCACTGTGACCATGTATGCTATGAGGGTGATGCTGTTGCAGACATGCAGCTATGCATCACATGCGGCAGATATGTCCATGAGGACTGTGTGGGACTTACCGCCCATGATGAAGAAGTTTTTATTTGTCCATCCTGTGAGGACTGAGTAATAACAGATGTAAATTCTGCAGACAGTTGCAATAAAGCTAAGCAAAACGAACTATATTATTTCATAATATTTTGCAGTAACTGAGGTGCTTTGCATGGGTCTTCGAAGAGCCACAACAGAAAATGACCCCCCTCCCTTCTAAAGTGCATGTTCTGAAGATATTTACTTCCTCCCCCCTCCCCCGCAATACTTTAAGATATATTTCTTTTACCACTTCTGCTCTAAAATCCCTTGGAAGAGTGACTCTTCCATAAACCCTGTGCAGTAGGTCAGTAAGGAGCCACCTGTCCCTAATATGTATATGCATGTCCATAATAGGGACAGGTGGTTCTTTATATGGACACTTGTAAACATTTTTTGTTATTATCATTAAAATTAAACCAGAAAAATTACAAGGTGGCTAATTTTAATAATGATAGTCAACAGTCCAGGGATAGTGGTCATATATTTTTGGAGTCCTATGACGTGTACACGGGGGTGAAAAAAATCAATTTTGCTTAAGGTGTCCATATTGGGTACAGGTACCTTATAGGTTCGTTGAATTGGATGTATTTAATAAGAAGATATACGTATCGAATTGTTTCAAACAAATCATTGAATTTCGGAACCCGACCTCTTAGATGTCCGCAACCAAAATTCCAACCCAAGGTATCAAAATCAACACCTGTTGTTCAATATACTCCCAAGTCTAATAAGGATCTATTTACGCGAAAATGTAACAGAATACTAAGTTTGATAATATTGCGTGCATTAGTTTTGCAGATATAGCTTTTGCAAAAATCGTGAAAAATTCAGCATAGCAGCGCCACCTGTTGTGCGATTTACACCAAAAGCTAATAAGTAACAGCATACATCAACGTCTAACTTAATATGAAATATGATGAAAATCCGTGCGTTAGTTCTTATAATAGTAATCCGTGCGTTAGTATATAGCTATTAATTACTCAGAAATCGTACAGAAATTAGCACAGCAGCGTCACCTGTTCGGCGACATACACCAAAAACTAAACAAGCTAGTTTATAACAAGATCTAATTGAATCTAAAGTTTTATTAAATTCCATTATTAAATTCTTGATAGAATTCTTGAATTGTGAAAAAATCAGCATAGCAACGCTACCTGTTGGGCGATATACAGCAAACACTAATTAGCACCAGTTTATATCAAGGTCTAAATGAATCTATAGGTTTGTGAAATTTCGTGTCACATACAGAGTGACAGACAGACATTTTCTAAAAAACATTAAATCGTGTTCAGGATTTTTTATAACGTATAAATCCATCGAAAATCGGAAGTCGAAAATTTTCCCGAATCCAACTTTTTTCCTCTTGTAAAGATAGAAGAACGCAAAATTTGGAAACATGGATTTTTCATTCACAATTTTTATTAGTAATTAAAATCAGTACAAAAACCCTCAACGGGTTAAACGTTTGTTACACAGCACTTTACCTTATGGCTCTAAATATTTTAAATATAGGTATTAAAAATAATGATATAAAAATTTGGGTAACGCTATGCTATTAATTAAAAGAAAAATATATCATTAATTTTTTTTCTATTTATATTCACAAGTGCAAACAGTATTTTCAACATCAATTGGTATATATACAATTTATTCACTAATGCTTTTTCATTCAGGTCTCTGATAAATTCAAAATATGGGTTTTAAATGAGATGATATGAATATTTGAGTGGAGAATTTATAGGACTTTAAAGGGTTTGTTTTAAAATTCGATAAAAATTATTTTAGGTTTGTCTTTTTAAATATATTTTCACATCCAAACGATATTTTAAAAATTTCCAGTACACTGTTAAATATATCAAATTTTCACTGAGCCTATATCATACATTGAAATGTTTTATTTCAATCAATTGAGTTATCTTTTGTCTCAAGCTATCCAAAAATCATAAGTAAAATTTATTTAAATATTTTCTTTGCGTCATAGTAGCCAAATAAAATGAAATATATGCATATCGATAACGTGACAGAAAGAAAACCCGATAGTTTTTTTAGAGAAAATAACCTGTAACATTTGCTGTTCAATAAAAGAATAAATTAATAATTACTGTTAAGTTTGTAGGTTTTAATGAGCACGTGGAAAGCATGTTCAGAGTTTAGTCATATATGCATTTCTTGCGTTATACTTTGCACTCACCTCTGGAGTCCCTGATGACTGATAATTTTAAACAGTGAAGTTCTTAGCAATAAATGAAGAGTGTCTCATTTAAGCCGATGCACCTCAAATCAATGAGTAATGTAGAAAATTTCCGAAGAAACAAACGAAATTTTTGAAATACAGATAGTTTCGGTCGAATTTTCAGTAGCATTTTCCCCGAAAACGAATGTTTGGCGAAACTCAGATTTTGGGCCGAAAACGTAACGAATATTTCGGTCGATCTACACTTAAAGTTACTAAAACTTTTAAATCTATTATACTCAACTCATTAGTCGCTCGTTCTCTTATCTCTAACACCAGATATTAAGATCTGACTGCTTACCTTTACCTAAGAAAACCATTTTTAAAACTA
Organism: Maratus speciosus; assembly: GCA_963932465.1. NCBI lineage: Eukaryota > Metazoa > Arthropoda > Arachnida > Araneae > Salticidae > Maratus > Maratus speciosus. Next base: position 53,069,832 of record OZ010792.1, read on the forward strand.
ATATTCACATACTATTTATTCTTACCTTTAAATACTGAAACGACCAGAGGTTTGAAAATTTAAAAAATAACAAAATTAACAAAAATCGTATTCATAACATCTAAAGGACAACATTTTTACCCAGAAATATTCCTCTACATCATTTATTTATTTTATTCAGAATCGATAATTAAAAATTTAATCTCACCACTATCAAATCTATTTAAAGATCATTTTGCTCCCAACGGCAATAACAACACACACACACACACACACGTTAAAAAAAAAAAAAAAGAAAGAAAGAAAGAAAAAAAGCATCTGAATTTAACTCGTTTCCGCAGATTAAAAAAAAAAAAAAAAAAACACATATTTTCCCTTTAAATAGGGACTTTTTCAGTAGCATAGGGAATTTCGCGGGTGCATTTGTGATATGAGCCGTTGTGAGGGGCGCGGTTTAGACACTAGTGATTAAGACGCGTTTCAAGCGAGTGGAAAAAAGTCGCGTTTTAAGCGGGTTCGCGTATTAAACATGGTTTTTATAATGTTGCAGGAACTGAGCTTATTTACACATTTTATCGCCTAAATGAACGTTAGAGCTTTTATTTATATGTTTACGGTTGAAAATTGTGTCTTTTATGCATATTTAGATTAAAATTTAATTGTATTCTAATTTAACACATTGTTTCTTTTTATACGACCGATAGGAATAGTAACTGAAAATAAATAAGATGGATTCCAACACGGCTTTTTTGTCGATTAATGGGTTGCAACCATAAATAAAACAACGAAAATAATTTTCCTACTTGACTAATTTTTTTAATAGAAGGGAAACAAATGTAAAACCTTTCAAGCACAGCCCAATTTTTAACATTATATTTAATACTTGGAATGGTGAATACCATTATAATCTGTACTTTTTAATGTGAGAAAAAACTATCCTTATTAATGTTTGTGTAAAAAATATTGTTAGCATAGCAAAACGTAATGAAATCATAAAAGAAATATCCAACCGCAGTCATATCTGTTTAATCGTTACGAGTTTCATTTTTTATTTCCTATATTATGCACTATAACATTATAACTATAGCAGAAAGTAGTGAAAGTTATATAACGTGCATTTGAAACCTCACTAACAACTGGTATGATCACCTCTAATCATAATAATTTTCATGGCGTATCTGACTTACCTGAATTCGTCAATATCTCTCTACTACAATAAAAACATACACCGGAGCGAGAGACAAACAATGTTAGGATGCGGGATCAAAGGATTGCTGTTTTGATGATTTTGCGAAGTTTTGTTTTAATCAAATATCTCCCACTATTTCCGATTAGTAATTTTGCCTGAATTAATCTTTTATTAAACCAAGTAAATTATAATATTCGGAAACAGTGTTTCTTTTCTGAAAAAAAAAAAATCCGATTAATTGGCAACACTCGAGAAGAGATAAGCAATTCCCATTTTGATCAATGAATTCGCGTCTTAAGAGTGATTTTTTCTCCTCAAAGGAACGAAAATTTATCGCGTATTAAGCGGGATCGCGTATTAACCGTGAGCGTCTTAAGCGGGTTCGACTGTGTTTTATAAGTACTTTGCTAATCCACAAATAAAATAAAAAAAAATTGCTGTTAAATTTTTTTCAATATATCTAAATAAAAAATTTTCCAGATGTTGTCACAGTAGTTGTACCTGGAATCCTGTCACTGTTTGAACGACGTACTCAACCTGAAGGGGTTAATTCAGGATTTATGCTTCAAAATTAAGGGTTTTTTTATCCTTCAAAATCCGAGAGTTTTTTTAGACTCTATTGGTGGACCATTGGTCCAAGACTGATAAAGAAACGACTAGACTATGACGTTTTTAATTTCGCTGGTCTATGGAATAATTTGCTGAAAATATTAGCGAGAAAATCCCATTTCTTTCCACTACGACTTATCGGCGCCAGCTCGAATATGTATATACACTCCAAGACGGGAGTCATAAAACCAATGGCTATAAATCCACCTTTCTCCCTCATGTATCATAATTTCAATTTTATTTCCATCTTTATTTTCATTTTAATTTTATTTTGAACATATCATTAATATCAAGTAAGGTTCAATTGATTAAAATATAGATAGCATCAGAACACCCACAAAGTTCGTTTAATTATTATTATTTACGTTCTAATTTACCATTACCGTTCTCGTATTTTTCTCGTCAGAACTTACTTATGATAAAAATCTATGAAATATGTCAATCATCAGCCTTTAATTTACACAGATATAAGCACTGCAACAAAGATACACGCACAGATATAAGCACTCCGTTATAAGCACTGCAATATCCTTTTACAATCACTCCATTGTCATCGTTTCTGTTTCATTACATTTGATATTTCTGTGATTTTGGTATAAATTGTTATTTATTTTCAATGTTTTAATAGTATTATTATTATTATTATTATTATTATAATCAACGTCCTCACATGTTTCTATTGTTTATATTAGTATAAGTTCTAGTAAAAAAAAAATATATAAGGTCTCTGACGCTGTAGAAAAATTTCATTTGAAAAGCCCGTCAATGCGCCCGTCAATGAGTATTAATCACTTTTTTAGGTGAGTATTACTGAATTGCACAAAATGTTTTTAATCCTTTTTGTAGTCTTGATCGGCTGACCCTGTATTTTTCTGTTGGAAATCCTCATTTTTAACACTTTCCAACAAAGCTGAAAAGTGTTTACGCATTCGGTTTGCCTGTCCGTCTGGCCGCCTGTCTATCTGTCCGTCTTTTCACGCCTCTAATTCCCGTACATATACTCGGATTACAGGCAATTGATAAAGGTTATTTAGGGTCACCAACAGGGTTGGCAAGTGTCTTACAAAGTGGAAAAAAACACGGAAAAAAACATGGAAAAAAACCTGACGGAAGAAATAGGTTTCTTCCAAGTGGAAGAAATGGAAGAAACTGTTATTATTTAAAAAATTACCATATAAATTTCAACTTTATAAGATACTAGCAAACCCCGCGGCTTTGCTTGCGTAATATTTGAAATATGCCAAGTGATATTTAATGTGTAATTTTTATTAAAAGAATTTTTACTTTTAGGAATAATTCAAAAATTACTATTTAAAACACAGTGTGACTAAACTTATTACACTGCATTAGGCAGAAATCAGTCTTAAATTAATAAAAAGAAATAAAACTAAATAAATGATAATTTACAAATAATTTTGAAACTTTTATGCTCAATTAAAACGCTCATTTCAGTATTCATTTGAAGTTTTGAATTTTTTAGAAACCATCTTCTTACATCTTAAAATTAACCATCATGTCGAATTCCAAGTCCTACCACCTCTCTAAACATAAAGGGCTATGTTGACATAGGAACTGTCACCATTAATTTGCCAACATTAATTTTGAAATCGGTTTGTTATTTCCTAATATTCCACAGAAATGTAATTTAGAAAGCTTTTAAAGGCCTTTTTTAGAACGTTTGTTGCTCCTGGGAACCCCAGGTGGTAGAATAATTGCTATTATTCTACCTAGGAGCAGGGGCTGTCACCATCAATTTGCAACCATTACTTTTAAAATAGGTTTGGTATTTCCTGAGATTTAGTAGAAATCGCAATTTAGAATGTTTTTAGAACGCTTTTCGCGCATTTTCACCGCTTGTAAATTTCCAATTTTTTCGAAATGTTTTTAAAGATAATTTATATCTAATAAATATGTACCTTGCCTAATTTCAAGTTGCTATCCCCTACAGATCACAAAAATCAAAATCTAGAATGTTTTTTGCTCCTGCAATCTCCAGGTAATAGTGACATTGACATGAAATAGCGTCTATATTAGAGCAGAGGCTGTCAGCATCAATTTCCTACCATTACTTTTGAAATCAGTTTGATTCTTCCTGAGATTGCTTGCAAATCGTCATTTAGAACGATTTTAGACATTTTCACCCCTTTTAAATTTCAAATTTTTAAAGAAATGTTCTTAGAGATCATTTATATCTAATAAATATATGCCATGCAAAATTTCACGAATCTAGCTCCTTCCATAATTCAAAAATCGCATTTTTAGAACGTTTTTTGCTCCTCCATCTCCTCTGGGGTAGTGGAAACAGACATAAAATATAGCCTATCTTGGATGAAGAGCTGTCACAATCATTTTTACATCATTATGTTTGAAAGTGGTTCAGTACTTCCTGAAATTGCATAGAAATCGTAATTTAGAAAGTTTTTTACAATGCTTTTCGCGCATTTTCACCCCTTTTAAATTTCGATTTTTTTAGGAAATGTTCTTAGAGACCATTGATATCTTATAAGTAACTACCATTCAAATTTCATATTGAATGGCATTGAAATGATTCTAGGCCCTTCAATAACGCAAAAATCGCATTTTTAGATCCTTTTTTGCTCCTGCACCCCCTATGGGGTAGCGCACCCACATAAAATATAGCCTATCTTGAAGCAAGGGTTGTCGCCATAATTTTGACACAATTATTTTTTAAATCGGTTTGGTATTTCCTGAGATTGCGTATAAACTATCATTTAGAACGTTTTTTGAACACTTTTTGTGCATTTTCACCCCTTTTACATTTCGAATATTTTAAGAACTGTTCTTAGAAATCCTTTATATGTAATAAGTAACTAATATTCCAAATTTCATATTGCTAGGCACTTCAGTAACACAAAAATCGCATTTTTAGAACGTTTTTTGCTCCTGCACCCCCTTTGGGTTAGTGGCACCGATATGAAATATAGCCTATGTTCTAAGTTGGACGAACACCATCATTTTGATACCATTAATTTTGAAATCGGTTCAGTAGCTCCAGAGATTACCTCTAACAAACAAACAAACTTTACTTCTTTATAATATTGGTATAGACAATAAATGTCTTTTTGTAACCATAAGTAAATTAATTCCATTAAACCTATACAAATTTAACTATATATGCTAAATATTACATCATTTTTTAGTCAAGATTACACACCTGAACTTTTAAAACTAGTAGTAAATAGTATGAATATTTACCAACAGTATAATGAAACTCATTTAAATAAAAGACAATGTTTTTAATATAAGTCAATTTTATTAAGGTAAGTAATTATACAATATTACTGTATTAAATAATTTCATTTAAATCCCCGTTTTCATTACTGCAATGCAGCATGGTACAACAAAACAAAAGTTTTTTAGCATATGATGCTGCAATCAGTTTCTAAACTTAGAATGGATGAATGCAAAAGATGAAAACATTCTTTCAAAACCTACAGAATTTCAGGAGAGTTTTAAAGCATTTCGACATACCCATAGATATTTTAAAAACATTAGTCTTTTAAAATCATCATTGAGATATGCATCCTAGATGCTACTATGAATAATTACAAATTTGTTTGTTTTCTGTGCTGTGCAGTTTAAAATAATGCATTTTTATAAGAAAATAATGTATTTTTATATGAAAAATAAACATTTTGTAGGCAGATTTTTTTCTCTTTTTACATAACTGGCATAATTATTAATAATAATAATAAAACATCCTTATACCTCTAAAGTTGTAAAATTCATCACCTCTAAATGTCTGCTGAACCTGAAGTATGTTATTAAAAAAATAACTTATTTTCCCAAAAATAATATTTTTAATATTAATTAGTGAACCTGAAGTATGTCCTTCTATATATAAAAAAAAAGTTTTGATTTGGAAATGGACCAATGAACATCTGCGTAGATATTCCGGGTAGATCCACATCCAATTTGAATGCTTAAGCATGGCCTTTCATCGTTAATATTAAAAAAACTGTTGCATACAAAAATATGAAAATCGGTGGTATTATAGAGAAATGTTTGATAAACACGCTGATGCAGACAGTTTTCAAATCGAAGAATTATTTTAAGAGATATTTAATGCTAAAGTTGGACAAAATCGTTCCCTTAAAAAAGTTTTATTGACGCAAAAACTATACATGAGAATTTAATCATTTTTAGATAATTTTATACGTTATAAGTTCCCGGTGTGCAGATTGTATTTATCTTTCTTATTTGACTCATTTTTTGAGGTTTTATTTCAATTTTAAATTCAAATTTTCAGCATTCAGAGAGATATTTTTCACAAATTTTAGAAAATGTTATTAATTTAAACTGTTGCCAGTTGTAATACAATGCCAGTTACAAACAATAATGTTTACTTCAAATTAAAATTTATTTACACGTGACTATTACAAACAGAAAAAAGAACCTTTAAAATTAGAATAAAATGATTACATGTTAAAAGCAGGAAAATTACGTCATAAGAACCATAGGCACAGATGTCATATACCAATTTGACGCAATTTTTTTCCGACGCCAATTTGGCGAAAACATCAATAGCATAAACAACAACATCCGGGTTACCATATCAAGCAAAATAACGACACTTTAGCACCAGTTAAGTAACCGTTGCGTATATGAAATTGGCGTTAGAAAAAAAATTGCGCCAATGATATCTGTGCCGAACCATATTTACACTTGAATTTAAAAAGAGAAACGAAATCTTAAAAAAAAAAATCATTATTATGCGTTAAAACTTGTAATTTGAGGAAATTACGTCATATTTAAAATGGCAAAAAAAAAAAAAAAAAAAAAAAATAGCAAAACAATTTAAATTGAAAAATATATTTTCGCGAGATATTTTGAGATAATCTTTTCAACTATAATCGTGAATTCGAAGACAGCGCAAATAATATTTCCTTCTAACAACAAAAGTATTTTCACGTGAATATTAATAAGAGAAATAAAACTTTTGTGTAAATTACGTCAGATTTGAAACGATACATTTAAAATGAATTATTTAAAAGAACTATCTTATAGCGCTGTTAAAAATACCGGGAGACAATGACACTGTTTACTTAATTCATTTTACAGTAGCTTATTTCACGGTACTTCTTAGTTATCCCGTCAACCAAATTACTGTCGCCAAATTGTAAGATTAAATGCCAATAATGGTTGCCATTAATTAATTAATTGCAAGATTAAATGGCAATAACGGTCAATAAAACCATTAATTCGACGTTTTATTTGTATTTTTATTAATGTTTTACTAATTTATTTGTTCTTTCGTTATTTAAAATAAAAATTATGTCAATGTGTATAATTTGGCGAGTGGTTTGGCGATTTATATAAATTGGCGAAATTGGTCGACGGGATAACTAAGAAGTACCAGTTGAACTAATTTTTTTAATTAAATACGAAAAAAGCAATTGTATCTCTTAACAGCAGCAGATTTGGCCTTAAAAATCCCCAATCCAAGGAAAACGAATGGAAACCCGTTTACAGAGTGATCGCTACTGTTTTTTTTATTTTTTTAATTTTAATTCAATATTTTTAAAGCCGATGAAATTAGCGTGCTTTTTGGATTTTGGTGTGCCTGAACGGGGGTTGGCGAGCGTAGCTCGTAGGGGGCAGAGCCCCCTAGTTATTAAAAAAATAACTTATTTTTCCAAAAATAATATTTTTAATATTAATTAATTTTTTTGAATTTAGGGTTCATATAATTATACTTTGAGTTTAATTCTTTTACATAGTTAATATACTTTAATTTTGAGCATCTATTTTATTTTCAGTTGGTTTCTTCCAGTTTTTTTTTCCATTACTTCCAGTTACTTCCGGTTTTTTACAGTTTCTTCCACTGTCCTGGAAGAAACTGGTTTCTACTGGAAGAAACTCAAACTGGTCACCAAAGCATATTTGGTATTGTATATGAGGTACGTAGGAATACTAGTTCATTTACAGGGACACTCAAAAGTATTCCATTACATTACGGTATATGGGGAAAATTCGTTTGCAGAGTATTTTAATGACACTACGCTATTTCAATTGTATTGAAACTGATATAAATCACTGAATTTCACTACGATCACGTTAGAACATGGCATTCATTGCATTTTTTATTCATTTGCAGGAACACACAAAAGAAATTGGTTACAGTACTGTCTTTGAGTAATAATTGCTGGATTGCACGGTTTCAAATGCGCTTTTAAATTTAGATAATATTTTGCACGTTACTCGTTATATATAAATTCTATACCTCATATACAGGGCTGGCACAAAAGTATTCACGTACCATTCTCGTTATTAGAGGAACTTGCTGAAGGGGAATTTTAATTGAAGTATATGTATTTCTTAACTGAACAAAATTTTGGCATGCATGTAGTTAATAGATACAAATCTATAAATCATATACAGGGTAGCTGAAACAATTTTCCGATAATTTTCCGATTGTAGAGGAGAACAGCTGAAATTGGGTTTTGAAATGTGTTATGCGATTCCATATGGTTGAATTAGATTTAATATTATAATTTTTTAAACGGTGCCGTTTTGTTATATTATTCTGAATGTGTTGGAAAGTGTTTCATAATCTATACTTGACGCATCATTTTTTCTTTTTTGTTAACCTTGTCGTTGAAATTTTACAGATCAAGATTTTTTTCATATATTTTTTTCTCTTTCTTCTCGCAAAATGAATATCCTACAAATGCAAGAAAAGTTCACTATGTTGTAAATTTCATTACAAAATTGTATTTATTGATAAAATTTTGAACAGAAATCTGCATTAGAATTGGGATGTGATACCGTGCATTTTAACTTAACAGGTGGTGTGCAACCGTGGTTCTCTATACAAAATATATTTGTTGTAATGTGTTCTAAATATCCGTTAAGTTTTAACAAAAATTTTTCATTGTAAATTTATTATTATGAAAAAATGTTTAACATATCTCGATTGCACAATATATATTAAAAAGGAAAAATATGCCCCTGAGTTACGATGACGTGATATTGATGGTGGCAACACCTAACAAATAAATTTCCCTTTTATTGCATTTTTTTTTTTTTTTTTTTTTTTTTTTTTTCTAAGCATTGTACGATTTCAATTTTTACACAATCCAATAGCAGAAAAAATACTTCTTCCAAATACATTTTGATTGAAATTAGTCTATCAATTTACTAAGAATTAAATAATTTTCAATCATGCAGTTAAAAAAAAAATAATTCCATTGTGGTCTAGCCGATGGCGAAAGTACCCCCTTTGCACTTAAAACGATATAAATTTTTCACGAAATATAACGAAATTAGACAATTCATTAAGAAATATATAATATGATAAAGCCCATATTTTAAAGTTTTTCGAGAATAATGATGCACATTTAAGGAAAAAAACAGCGGCAAATTGTAATTATGTCTAGGGCTTCCAAAAGGAATAAGTGAAATTTTCAAAACTAATGTAAAAATAACAGTAATAATAAGCATAGTATTAAAAAGAATTATGTAACACTAAAAAATGTCCATAAGTTTAAAATTGGCGTTTAACATAAGAGAGAGAAAGTTTATTTCCGGTACATGCAAAGACTCGTAATAATGAAATAAAGATATAGATTTTACTGGCCGTTACGGGCGGTAGCAACTGATGGTAGAAAAATTCCCATTTCCAATAAGCATAGAAATCGGAGATGCATTATAGAGAAGATGTTTATTTACAAGGAACTATTTACATATTTAAATACAAAATTTTACGTTTGTAGAGAGTTCACTTTATATTAACTTAGAAATAGATATATGTAAAAAAAAAGAAGTGAATTTAGAAAAAAAACATATCTCTTAATTAAAGACAGCATGAAAATCCGATCCTTTTGCGATAAAACATTACCATGTTATGTCGTCTTTAATTTTACGAATTATTATATATTATTCTATCACACTTTCTAGCACTAAAAATATGATTTTTCGTTCTAATCCCTTTCGGTACACTTTCACATTAGTATATTAAAATGCTTCAAACCATGGCTGAAAGTTTTTTTTCTTTTTCATTTTTTTTAATTATTATTTTGTTTTACTTTTAAAATTTTAGATTGATAAAGTACCAAACTCAGTGGTTTTGACAATCAGTAACGCCTAAAAGCCTGACATTAAAAAAGATAACTTTGATTTTAGAATCCATGTCATAAATGATTTGAAACGAATTTCTAAAGTTTCTGTTTTTCACAGTCTATAACTCTCAATATTCTGTTGAAAAAAATTGAAAAATTTTAACTTTGATGCATGAACATCAATGATTTGTAGCGATTTCCCAAAATAGGTTTTTGAAATTGACTGTTTATTTCTTTTTCTATTAATATATATATATATATATATAAATCTTGTATGTAAAAGAAAACCCTTTTTTAAAGATTTTAACCAGTTTTAATGATTTGCTTTCATTTTTAGCTTACACTCGAATGCTATACAAAATATCGACACGATTGGACTTCAATTATAAATAATTATGAATTTATATTCGGCTGATACTTATAACTACAGAAAAACCTCCCTAAAGCGACCACGTTCCCCTCCAATAAAAATTGGTCGCTCCGAGAGGTGTCTCTTAATGGAGGTCATATTTAAATCTAGATTTTAATTGTTGAAAAAGATCATTGTTGAAAAGTTGTTAACATAAAAACTAGCCTGGTTATAGATCGTCATTAGCTATCCTATGCAAAACAAGTAAGAAAAATCTTGCGTTAAACATAGATTATGAAACACTTTCCAACACTTCCTGAATGCTTTAACAAAACTTCGTTATTTAGGAAAATAAGGTATATAAGAGAACTAAGTAAACATTTTAGAAAACGCATAAAACATTTGAAAAACTGATTTCAGCAGTTACCGTCCATAGCAAATATGTATTCCAATTCTTTTGAACAGACCTGTATTGGATCTGTTGGTTGATATTTATACCTACTAATATATTGGGGAAATTTAGTTTAGCAAGAAAACACATAACAGTTTTAAATTTCTCTTTCAGCAATTCATACTAATAGATGGAAACATACTAGTATAATTTTGTACAACCCTTTAGTTAACCTAGTGCATTTATTACACGCCAATATTTAGCTAAAGTTTAATTCAAAGTAAAACACTCTTAAAACTACTGGAATCACATTTCCAGAAATTATCATTTATAGACGGCCATGTATTCAATTCTTTGCGTGACCATGTATATCATTTTATCTACGTTCTACAAACATTTCTTAGCAAAGTAAATGGAGTTCAGCGTAAAAATGCATAACTCATTTAAAAACCACCTTTAAGCAATTTGCAATCATACCCAGCAACCATTTCGAATTCTTTTGTGTACCCCTCTATATGAATTACAGCATTTATACACACCATATATAATGCACAAATATAGTGAAACATAAAAGCAGGTAACATAATTAAAAATGCATTTCCAGCAATCATTGCTACTGTACAGTACTTCGGATATAATATAGTAACTGAAATCTTTTGTGTGTCCCTGTAAATGCTATGCACTTCGTATTATGCATGAAATAAGTTATAGTATACCTCATCGACGTATATCAATTTGAATATACATGAAATAATTAAACATAATTAAAATACGCCGGAAAAAATTCCCTCCACCCTATACAATTTTGTAACGGAATTCTCTTGTGTAGCCCTGTAAATGAATACAAACTATTCTTTGCACCGCATATTCTATAGAATGCATATTTTAGTACACTTGATAAATGCATATCAATTTGATTATATTTGAAAGCATGTAACATCATTAAAAACCATTTTAAACGATTTTTTCCCATAGGCCGTAATGTACCGGAAAACTTTTGACTGCCCCTGTAAATGAACTAAGCATACTACAAACTTCATTTGAAATAGGGTTCGTGCTATGGTAGAGATCACTAACATTCAAAAATTTCAGAACGATCCGAGTATATTTACGGGAGTTAGAGCGCGGACAGACGGACATTCTAACCGAAGTCATAAACACTTTACAACTTTGTTGGAAAGTGTTAAAAAGTATTAAAAAGACTAAGATCAAAGCGAGAAATTTAAAAATAACGCCCCCATAGGTTTAATATTAGCGTAACAATTAATGTAACTAAAATTTATTTTTCACATTAGGAAAAAAATATAAAAATTTAAGTATCAAAGCAAAAGTTATTTACATAAGTTAATTGCTGCAGAGTTTAAAAAATGAATACATTGATGCTTGTATTGATTTTACGGTTTCATCTTTTAAAACTTTTATTTCCCTGCCCTCTCGAATTTCAGTAAATAAATGCAATTTTTTTGGGCGGTAACAGATAATGATGATTTCATTTATTTATATACTTCTTTGAGAGGTTCCCGACAGAATAGTGCAGGGGAGTTTATTGACCACATTCTTAATTTGTTATCAGAGTTAAATTCATTGCCTAAAAAGGCACAAAGAGGTTTAAACACGTAAACTTTACCGGGATAAAATAAAATCTATACTTAGTTTAAAAGTTTGATGAATAATGCGCTCTCCAGAATTATTTTTCTGATAAAACTTCTTTCAATCGACCACACTGTTAAAACACTATTCTTAAAAATAAGTAAATTGTACTAATTATTGAGCACTTCCCGATCTTAAAATAACTCCGAGTACTTAACTCTTAAATTTGAAAAACGCATGTACTCCTTTTTTTTTTAGTACATACAGGGACTCGAAAATAAGTATGTATAGAAACACACATGCACTATAAGGGGGAAAAAGCGAAATTACAGAGAACCGGCAAATCACCACTTTTAATTGCGAAGAACCGCACTTTTTGGAATATAGGACAACGAATTTACTACTTTAATTTTTGAAATTTCGTGTATGAGCCGCGACGTGATTTGAACCCGAGTCCGTTAGGTGGGAAATCAGTATTGTTACTGACTGTGCTATAAGAGCAGTTACCAGCTGTTACCAAATGACACCTTTTATGAATCAGTGACGGAAGATTGCTAACAGCAGAGATGAATTTTCCCTTTCTGAAGTATTCTAATTTCTAATAAAACAATTTTTAAACTAAATTTTCTTCTTTAACATTTCTAATGAAATTGTAAATAAATTTGAAAAGTGTGTATTATAAATTAAAAATTATAACAAAGATAGACATATCTTTAAATAAAAGCTTGGAAATCCCTACTGTCAATTCGGTATGAGAAAAGGGCTTATCTGAAAACTCATATTTTTGAGCACGTAGGATTTAAACATGAATATTAAGACTTTAAAATACAAAATATATGTATTCATTTCTGCATACATTTATAAGTCAAGTATAAGTATACACAACTTCAAAATATCATGTACTCGTTTCTGAATTAATTGTACTTAAAAAAATCGAGTACAAAGAAATTTTCATTTTTAAGTAGATTAATGCTCCTTTTTGAAGCAATTGTTTTTAAAAAATATGAGTACATAGAAATGCTTATTTTTAAGTAGATTTTTTTTAACTATGTACTTCTTTTTGAAACAATTGTACTTAAAAAAATACGAGTACTTGGAAGTTCTCATTTTTAATAAATTATTTTTAAGAGTGCAGGAAAAAACAAATTGTCTTCAAAGAAATTGGTCGCTCATGGAGGAAATTCATCTGGGATGGTCTCTGACTGGAGGTAAAATTAGTATTGAGACTATGGGAATAAATGTCTTTCCATAAAAAAATGGTCATTCAGGGTGGTGGTCGCTCAATGGAGGTGGTCGCACAGGGAGGTTTCACTGTGTATTAAAACTCCATCAATAAATAAATAAAATAATAATATAATATAAATAAAGTGCAAATTTATCAGCTGTGAAATCGAACTCACTTAAAGTATTGAAATATACAGAATAAAAATGTCTGGTGTTAGAAGTGGAATCTTCGGAGAGTTATTGCCTATTAACACCTTAAGAGGCGGTGGGATATATTATATACTACCTAATTTTAATATAGATTTGCATCAGAAACTTTTAATTAAGTTTTACTTTTAAAATTTTGGTGGAAGAAAGCTGAAAAACCGCTGTTCCTGTTTTCCAAACAAAATTTTTCAAAAATTCCGGTGTGAATTCAACATTACAAAAACATAATTATTTGCTACTGAAAGGGTTAACGCCTGATACGTGAAGACACGAAATTATCGCTTCGACAACATTTCAAAACTTTAATTGCATGCTTTATCGATATTTACGAAATAATCGCTTCTACAACATTTCGAAACTTTAATTGTATGCTTTATCGATATTTACGAAATTATCGCTTCTACAACATTTCAAAACTTTAATTGTATGCTTTATCGATATTTACGAAATTATCGCTTCTACAACATTTCAAAACTTTAATTGTATGCTTCATCGATATTTACGAAATTATGGCTTCTACAACATTTCAAAACTATAATTGTATGCTTTATCGATATTTTTCTGAAGAAAAAAAAATTTTTTTATGACCTTAGTGAATAATCTGAAAAAATATGCTTAATGCAAATATATATATATATAAGTTTTCCATAAAAAAAAAAAAGAGAGAGAGAGAGAAAACTACGTTCTGTTATCCCAGGAAGTCTGGATGGTCGAGTATTTTTAACTGTTTATATGCCAAATTATGAATCAAGAAACTGTTCCACCTCAATAATTATCTTTCGTATATGGTTGAAGATGAATTAGAAAATTTATATACCAATAAAATGAAATTCAGATAAGTTTTTCTTTAACTCTTTCAGAGATAAGTAATTGCGTTTCTTTAATTTTGAACTCATACCGGAAATTTTCGAAAAATTTTGTTTGAAAATAAAGAAAAGCAATTTTTTTAACCTTTTTTTTCAGCAAAGTTATTAAAGTAAATTTTTATTACAAGTTTCTGGAGTAAATCTTGATTAAAATTAGGTGATATCCCACCGTTCCTCAAAGGGTTAAAACCGATTTAATCAATATGTAATTATAGCTATTTTTGCAAAACAATTACAAAAAAAAATTAGATTAATTAATAAAAAATATGTTACGTACATCTCGCAATTCTTATAAAGAGTGTGTAAAAAATGTTTTGTAGACCTACCTGTAAATGGAAAGGTTCTCGCAGTTGAATTTTGTTTTTTTATGTAACATTTTAATAAAAGAAAAGCTACACTTATGTACTAAATGGTTGAGAAAATATCCAATGTAAAAAAAATACTTAGATTCGACTGTTAATTTTGATTTCCAAATGTGATGGAGAAAAGTATTTTAAATTAAAAGTAAGATTTACTTTTATTAATAGGCGAATTGAATAAACTTCATATTAAATTCCCGTTAATAGTACTTAAGAGTTCACTTCAGTCACGGGAAGAAAGGAAAACGACATTATTAATCTATAGGAGCGCTATTTTGAAATTTCTCATTTTGATTTTGATATTTTTGATGATTCTTTTTCCATAGGTTAGCTGAGGACGACCGTCAACCGGGCTATTTTTTACTTAAAATATATAGAAAAATCTATGCGTAAAAGAACGTGAAATTCATCTCATAATTTGGTTTAGAAATGGACTCATGGACTCATCCACTTACCTCCCCCCCCCTCCCCCATGTTTTTTAATTTTGATATTTTTGATGATTCTTTTTCCATAGGTTAGCTGAGGACGACCGTCAACCGGGCTTTTTTTTACTTAAAATATATAGAAAAATCTATGCGTAAAAGAACGTGAAATTCATCTTATAATTTGGTTTAGAAATGGACTCATGGACTCATCCACTTACCTCCCCCCCCCTCCCCCCTGTTTTTTAATTTTGGTTCATCCCTGCCATATTTAAGCAAGTATCGTGTGCATTCTAGAGGTTTGCGGATTTCTTCTCACTTAACCCTTTGATGATGACTATGGTTTGGTCGAAAGCACTCCGCCGAATTCTTTCATATTTAACATCTGTAAATTGATTTTAGCGTGTTAAAATGTTTTAATTGTTTTTTACACCTATTTTAGTAATAAAACTAACACTAAATTTAGTAATAAATTTGACGTATTCATGTTTTTAATTAGTTTTTACTTTTTCGATTTTGTTTTAAGATTTTTTTAAAAATTACTTTCACTTTCGGGATCCGTTCTGAAATTGAAATAATCCTAATATAAAGAAAACTATAACCAAACTTGAAAAAATAAAAACTAGCCTCGTTATAGATCGTAATTAACTATCCTATGCAAAAAAAAAAAAAAAAAAAAAAAAAAAAAAAGGCATTCAAAAAAGTTAAGGCCCCCATAGACTTAACATTAGCGTTTCCTTTCTTCCTGTGATTGAAGTAGATTCTTAAAAATACCGTAGAAATAGTATAAAGGGTTAAAGCGCATATTGTATTTGCTATCTATGCTCGAGATCTAATACATTTACATTAACGATGTTAAACTTTTAATGTACATTAAAAGTTTTAATTAACATTTATAAATGATTATTCTGGGTACAGTGTGTAGTTTTTCGCATCCGAATATCTAAATTGGTTTTGAGAAAGTACATACAAGCCCGCGAATCGATCAATCAACCAATCTTTCAGTAAATAAAAAACTAGATAATTAATCGCTGATCAGAAATGGAACTGATAAATTGTTCAGATTAATTACATAATTATTCGAAAAATGCTTAAACGGAGAGGAAACACCAGACGAATGGAGGATTGGATATTTAACATCAGTATATAAGAAAGGAGAACGAAAAAAATGTGAGAATTACCGTGGCATTACTGTAACAGCAACGTTTAGTAGATTATAGGGATGGATTTTAAAAGATTTCTTTGAAGAAGAAATAAGAATGAAGGAAAGTGAAGAGCAAAGTGGGTTTAGAGCAGGAAGATCGTGCATGGATAATATATTTTGTCTTAAACAAATTGTTGAAAAAGAAATGGCAGTAGGAAATCAAATTCTTATTCTATTTATAGATCTTACGAAAGCATATTATAATGTTCAAATCGCAAAATTATGGAATGTATTAAATGAAATGGCTATAAATCCAAGTATTATTAGAGCAATTCAAGAACTTTACAGACAATGATGGTAATACAAAACAAAGATTAAAATAGGCCAAAGATTATCAAAAGATTTTATAACAGATAAAGGACTCAGACAGGAATGTTGTATCTCCCCAACACTTTTTTAAATTTATGTTGGAGAAGCATTGAAAATGTGGAAGGAGAAATGCAGAGGAATGGGACTTAATATGAATGGAACGTCAATTTTTACTCTACAATTCGCAGATGACCAAGTTATAATTGCAAAAAGTAAAAATGATTTAGAGGAAATGACGGTGAAAATTAAGGCAGAATACGAGAATTGGGGACTTCACATGAACGTCAGCAAGACCAAATACCTATGTATAGGAGGAAATGAGACGACCTAAATCTAAATAATAACATAAAAATAGAAAGCTGTAAGCATTATAGATATTTAGGTGTAGACATTCATAGAGAAGGAAGAGACTCACAGGTAATTAAATACAGAATTTGTCAGAGGAGAAAGGCTGTAAAACTATTAAATTCTATTTGGTGGAGTAAGGAGATCTCTAGGAAAAGAAAGTATAATATATACAACTCTATTGTAAAGAGCATATTGTTATATGGGGCAGAAGGATGGAGAATTATGGAGACAGAAAGAAAGAAACTAGCGGATGTAGAAATGGACGCCCTAAGAAGATCATACAGGATGTCAAGAATAGAAAGAATACGAAATGACAGAATGAAGGAAATGATGAAAATAAAGGGAACCATATTAGATGATATTAAAAAAAAGCAATTAATCTGGTATGGTTATGTCAAAAGAATGAAATGAAAGACTACCCAAAATCACATTCAATTACCAAACAAACAAAAAAAGGAAACGGGGAAGATTACTAAAGAACTGGATGGATGATATTTCAAAGGCAATGAGGGATAGAGGTCTGGAAGAGGAATGGACCCTGGACCGGAAAAAATGGAAAAAGACTCTTGTAGATCCTTCGGATGGCGGCATCTGACGCCATAAAACGAGTTTATATATATATATATATATATAAAGTCAAATATAAATATATTAATATAAAGGCAACTGAACGATCTAATTAAGATTTATAAAAAAATAATAATTACACTATTAAGTTAAAATTTAAGTACATTAATTTAAACTCGACTGGTATGTATTTTTACCAAAAAACACTAATGACCGGTGCTGGGCAACATATAACAATGATATGTTCCCGCACCATGTTGGTTAAATCAAAGTAAAATTGCGTAATTTGATATTTCTGTTTGTATAAATATTTTTATAAAATATAATTACGAGTGTAAAATTATAATGTTTATATATTTAAGTAAAATAGGAGTGTAAGTTCATACAAAAATTATTAAGTTGATTTTAAATATTAAATATATATTTTTAAAAAATGGTTGTATTGTAAAATGATTGTATAATGTTGAATAGAGTTCGGATCTCAGACAACAACAACAGCCAGACGCCATGGTGTCGTTTTATGACAAGCCAATGGAAAGTGGTGTATAATTAGAAATCGTAAAATAATAAAAACGTTGGAATAAATTTATGGCCTCAATAAAAGTGTTGGGATAAATTTATGGCTTTTCAGACCACCCAAACTTTAAGGCAGATAATAATATTAAAGTATATGTAAGCGGACATTTGCAGACTGTTAGCTAATAGGCCTATCGAAGAATAATGCAAAATCTTCTCACATCCAATAACAGTGGACTAGACAAAAATAGTTCCACCCACTGCAGGAGTTGGTGTGCAAGAAGAATAAGGTTTGAAAAAGAGAGTCTGAAAAAAGATGTAGAGGACGCAGGAGCTCTCCTGAAAGCCCGTGCAATGAATCCAAAAAGCCCTAGTAATGCCCAGGCGAGATGGACATATCGGAGCGAGCCTAATCAAGCCTAATTGAGGATGTCTTCCTGATGTACATATCGGAGTGAGCCTAAGCAAGCCTAATTGAGGATGTCTTCCTGATGTTAAAATAAAGTGGATTGATCTACAGAGGTCCGTAGCTATGCATCATGCCATCCCGATGTTGCCGCTCTGATACGAAGCGAATTCCGGATGACATATGAATATGATCCTAAGCAACGCGACAACTCTGAATTTGATGAATAAAGGCCACCATCCCGTATATTAAAAAAAGGTACTACTTTCAACTTTTTCTTTTACCACTTAAAATCATATAAAAAATTAAAAATATCCTTTTCTGATATTTTATGGTAGAGAGTAATCTGAGATCCGACAAAACCAATAATTAAATAAAATTAAGGTAATTTAAAAATGAAAGAGAATTATTCTTTTAGCAAAAAGAAAAAAATATAATAATTAGAGTAAATGAAAATATTAGTTTTTTTTTTTTTTAAGATTAAATATACATAAAATAATGAGAAGCAAACAAAAGTGTTGCTTTCTATTTTTTGAATTAATATTATATTTTTCTGTATATAGTTGTGTTCAATGTAAATAAAATATTTAATCAAGTTTTAAAAAGTTTCTGTACTTATTTAATTGATAATGTTTAAGGTGTGTCAATTTATTTTTACAGCTTCAATTTTAGTTTAATTCATAAGTGGAAGAGTTCGTCTAAATAATTCACAACGCAAACTCATAATTTTTATTCGTAATTATTTAAATTTAATAATTACATTTTGACGCGAGTTATAATTTAATTTTATTAATGCTTCGCGTTACTCTTCTACTAGAATTTAGGTAATTACGATCACTTATATTATTTGAATTTATCTAAGGTATATAAAATTATATACCAATTTGCTATGAGGTTGCTTGGATGATTTGGACCAATTAACAATTTTGGATATAAATTAAATAGAAAATAAGCAGGTGTAATTATCTGTCCAGCATCCCCTCCTTCATAGTAAAATGGTGCTATGACTCAGGAACGTTCATCTGAGGTCATTAGAAATAATAATAATAATAATAATAATAATAATAAAGGAAAATAAATTTAAGTATTATTTTAATGTCACAATTTTAAAGATATTGTAGGTATTTAAGTTTAATTGATTAAAATTTTATTAAAATTAATTTTATTATTGTGACAATAATGACACACATATAATAATTTTATATAAATAAAATGAATAATATATGTTAGCCAAAAAAAAAAAAAAAAAAAAAAAAAAAAAAAAGGGGGAAATGAAAAAAATAATTCTGGGATTTATAATAGGTAAATTTAGGAATTACAATTTTGTTTTTTTTTCTCTCTTTTCTTTTTTGGTTGGATCTCAGTTACCATTGAGAAATAATGGCATTCACATCACAGATGACACATTTGTGAAAATAATTTTTTTATATACTGTATAAATAATAATAAGAAGAATAATAAGTAAAATTTGATAATATGTCTGGTATAAAAATGATTGAAATGTCAATAGATCATGATTTTTGAAATTGTATCACCTTGATACAAAAGAAAATTTATGAGTCGTACTACGAAGTAGTAGTACATTATTTACATATAAAAAAACATAAAATAAGATTGTTTTTTCTGTAGAAAAAGACAGATATTTTTCTGTTAAATGAAATTATGTTGTTTTTTATATATACGTGTATTATAAATATTTTAGGGGTATTTATGTGTGTAAAAGAATAATCTACAAAACAACTTCATCTCCTAAGAAATTTTTTTAAATTTTAGTGCTGTTGTTTTTATGTATTTATGTAATTTAGAATATTTTCATACATATGTTGTAATATAGAGAAAATAGTATGAGATGCAAAATATTATTTTAAGAGGTATAGGATCTATTTTGAATTGATATTTTGAAAAAGTATACATTGATTACTAATATTTGTTAAAAATGACTCAGACGCTGGATATAGATACACGTATTAAGTTAGTGTCACCATTTGACAATAAAAAGAACAAAAACATTATATTTTTCTTAGAGGAATTTGATAATATTTTGAATTCGACAGATATACGGGAAGAAACTAAATTATTAATTTTAAAGGCTAAAATTACTGGGGACGCAAAACATATTTTAAGTAAACAGATTGAAAAATATAACGAGACCAATTATAATTTATTTAAAAATAATTTGGTGGAGTTATTTGGTACAAAACTAAGCTTCCTTAATGCTCAGAGCAATTTCCTAAATTTAAAACAGGCCGCAAGTCAAACGATAGAGGATTTCATTTTGGAGTTTAAAAAGGGTGTAAAATCTTATATCGAAAGCGCAGGCGAAAATGTGGATAATAAGGAAGAGAATTTTATCGAAATCTTAAAAATGTCGAATTTTTTTAATTCAATTAGACAGGATATTGCACTAGATGTTCGTAAAAATGCGCCCAGGTCCTTCAAGGAGGCATGCGAGTTAGCAAAACTTATGGAAAGTGCGTATAATGAATCAAAGTTTGAGGAAATTAACGCAATAAATAAAGAAAACAAAGATCTTTATGAGAACATTATAGAATCAAGTAAGCAAAACAAAGAGCTAATCGAGAAATTAAAAGGGGAGATTGAAAAACTAAAAAAAATCAAAGAAAAAAAACCATGTAATTAGAGATGATAGTGTTCCGCGGAATAAGAAACTCTTTAATAAACACAATGATTATCAGGGTCCACATTTCAATAACAATTTTCATTATAATGATTATGAACGATATTATAATGATTACTACAATTCCTTTAATTACCCGACGCATTATGGGATGTATGATTATTCACAACCTAACTGGAATTCGGGAAATAGGGATTTTGGATATATTTCTGAGAATTATGATCAAAATGGTTATCAATTTGAAAAGCGCAAAAAGAAAAAAAAATGGGCAAAGAAAACAGCGAAATCGGATCAAGATTCGGGATTTTCAGAGACGGAAATCAATAAAATAAATAAAACAATCGCAAATATAACAAATGCAGACAAAGATAGTCTGCCAATTATATCACTAAGTATACAGGGCGTCGAAATACAAGCGTTACTGGATACTGGAGCTGCTGTTTCCCTTTTATCACCTTCTTTATTCAAAAAAATTAAAGATACAAACGTCAAAATCAAATATTTGGGCAATCAGATCCAAATTAAAACTTTAACAAATTCAAAGATTTTTTTTAAACAATGTGCAAAATTAACTTTTCGATTAAAAGGTATATTCACAACAGGCATATTTTATGTCACTAATGATGATTTTGATAGGCAGTACCAAATGATATTAGGGTACGATTATCTCAAAGAAAATCATATGATTTTGGATTTATGCAATAAAACCTTAAAATTTAAAAATCAACAAATTAACTTAAACGTTGCAAGTGAAGTAAATAATTATGAAGTGAATAACATTACGCCATGTAATTCAGGGGAACATTCAAATAAAAGTATGTTTGCCATTACTAAAAATAGAATTTTTCTCCAACCTGAAGAATCGAAAATTGTAAAATTAAAATGCCCAGAGGATATAAATATGTCAGATGTGATTATTTTTGACCCCATTCAAGAAAATAGTAAATTTTCATGTGAGACTTCGTTACACGAAGTTCAAAAAAATAATAACATAAATATTATAATAAAGAATAAACTGTTAGAAAAGTTAATTATTCAGAAAGGAACTAAAATGGGGGAAATTATAAAGAACTTTGAGTGCAAGCAAGATGACTCAACTGATAATATAGAGAAAGGGACATTTTATGAAATAAATAATTTAAATATAGAACATGTAAGAAAATTGCGAGAAGCAGAAATTAAAGAGACGGATTTCGATTTAAGCCATTTATCAGAGGAAGTAAAACAAAAATTTCGGAAAATTTTAATGGGCAATGTTCATGCATTTTCAAAAAGTTATCAAACATTGGGGCAATCAGCGTTTGTCGCACCAAGTTTTCAATTGAATCATGAATTCCCGGTACAAGCTAAGCCATATAAATTGCCTCAGGCAGTAAGACAGTATGCGAAATGGAAATTGAACAATTGTTACAGGCTAAAATTATAGAGAAGACTGACTCCGAGTATGCTTTTCCAGTTATTTTCGTTAGAAAGAAAAATCCGAGTAATAACCCGAATGCAGAACCCAAGTTTAGAATGGCAACGGACCTAAGAATATTAAACCAAATTTTACAACCTTATACTTATCCGATGCCGGACGTAAAAGACTTATTACAAAAAATAAGCGGTAAAAAATACTATACGGTGCTAGACTTACATAGTGCTTTTTTCCAAATAAATTTAAAACCAGAAGATTGCAAAAAATTAGCGTTTATTACGGAATTTGGAAAACATATGCCACTTCGTTTAGCTTTTGGCACACGAAATTCTAGCGCAATTTTTGCAGAAGTAATCGATAAAATTCTGGGACATTTTGACAAAAGCAAAGTATCATACTACATTGATGATGTGTTGATATCTGCAAACACAATAGCAGAGATGACGAAAACCTTAGAAGAAGTTCTACAGGTATTAATAAATCACAACATTACAATCGAACCTTCAAAAATGCAAATTTGCAAAGCAGAAATAGAATTCCTAGGATTTAGGGTGAATCAAATGGGATATTCTCCATCACAAAAGAATATTGAAAAAGTGAAAAATTTAGTCAGACCAAAATCGAAAAAGGGGGTCAGATCTTTATTGGGCTTAGCGAATTATTTTCGGACGCTAATACCCAACTATTCAGACAAAGTTAACCCTTTAATAGAGCTGACTAAAGATAAAGTTAAATTCAAGTGGAGTCCAGAAGCAGAAAAAGCTTTCTTGATAATTCAGGAAGAAATTGTACAAAAACCAACACTCAGACCCCCCGATTTTAACAAGGAATTTTTCTTATTCACGGATGGGAGCAAAGTTGCAATTTCAGGTGTTCTAGCTCAAGAAAAGGATGGTCATTTGCTACCTGTTGAATTTTTCGGGAGAAAACTTAGAGAACCGGAAAAAAATTATCCGAGTATTAAATTTGAGTTATTAGCAGTGCATGAAGCAATTATGCATTTTAAATATATGCTTTCAGGTAGAAGATTTACTGTGTTAACTGATTCGAAAGCACTAACTCAGCATTTACATTTACAAGATAAATCGGAAATTATAAACAGATGGGTAGCAGATTTACAAGACTTTAATTTCGACTTCGAATTCGTCGAAGGAATTAACAATTCAGCAGACTATTTGAGCAGGAATTTAGATAATCTTACAACAGACAGAGAACTCCAAAATAATTTGTTTGCAAGTAACATAGCACTTGCAGACGAAAATATTAAATCGGAGCAATACGCAGACGAAAAATTAAAAATTATAATAAATAAAATCGAAAAAGACAAAAATAATAGAAGCACGAAGAGATTTACTTTAAATCAAAATAAATTATTAATTTTAAAACCTGGTTCAGATAAAAAGGAGCTTTTAATTACCCCGGATTCATTAAAAATTGCAGCCATAGAAGAAGCTCATAAAGCGCATTTCGGATTTCAAAAAACTCATGATAATGTGAAAACAAGGCTTTTTTGGCACGGAATGTACAAAGACATTAAACAGTATTGTGCAAATTGTGTGCAGTGCCTCACATCTAAACAACACACGACAATAAAAGTCCCTGTTAAAAAAATGGCGAAAGATCACGAAGTCGGTACAGTCCTGCACGCTGACGTCATTGGACCTTTAAACCTCACGTTAAGGAAAAACAGATACATTTTAATTATAATTGATTCGACATCGAGATTTCTGGAAGCTGTTCCCCTACGAAACGTAGAGTCACAGACTATATTAAATGTACTAAATAAATATTTTGCAAATTATGGGATGTGTAAAGAAATTATCTTTGATAATGCAAAATATTTACGAAGCGAAATTATGAAAGAATATTTGGAATCTTTAAACATACAAAGGAAATTTGTGAGTGTATACCGTGCGCAAGGAAATGGACTTTGTGAAGTTACCAATAAAATATTAAAAACATCAATTGTAGCTATGTCGAAACGCACTACGGAATGGGACATAAGACTGGATTTTTTTAAACTAGCGTATAATTCCTCGAAACACCGCGCTACGGGATATAGTCCCTCACTGCTATTTTTCGCAAGGGAAATAAAAAATCCCTTCACAGCCCATATTCCTTCTGAGGAAATATATACCCACTCTTATGTTAAAAGCAGAATACAGCATATGAAGGAAATCAAAATTCAATCCCTTGCAAACCAGGAGAAAATAATGCAAGAATATATAGATGAAGAGGCATACGAAAAAGTAAAGGATTTAAATTTGGGTCAAACAGTATATTTAAAATGTATTGGAAAACCAGGCGCATTAGAGCCAAAATTTCAAGGACCCTACGAAGTTACTAAAAAGTTTAGAAACTTTAATTATTTATTACAATATGTTCCAGATAAATCAATAGAGCCGATCAAACGACATATGGATCAGCTGTACGCTCCGAAATATGCAACAGGTCATACAAAGGCGGAAATTACGAATTTACAAGGGTCTCAGAAAAAAATTAAGGGTGATAAAAATTACAAAAATAAATGTGGAATTTGTCATAGAAAATCGCATTTAACTGAAAATTGTTGGTTCAAATTGAACAAAAATACGAGTCAAAAGGGTGACAAACTTACTAAAAAGTATTATAAAAAAAATAATAAATATTCTGAGAATGTAGACCCATATTTAAAGTATCAAATAGATTATTATGATAAAAATATGTCGTTATATGGTTATACACCATATACAAACTTATACGGGGATGTTATACAAGATCATTACCCTTTCCCCCCTCCCCAATATTATCCATGGGATATGAATTGGTATTAAAAATAAATCAAAATACATAATTAATCGAATTTCAAAATTTCAAAATTTTCAAAATTTAAAAATAAATTTTTCTTTTTTAGGTAAAAAAAAAATTGAAACAAAATTAATAACTTGCCTTTTTAAAATTCAAAATAATAATAAGAAAGGATAGGAACATGGGAACGCCAATTTGTCTCAGGGTTACAATATTGAGCAAATGTGCAGGGCGCACCCGAAAACATACTTATAAAATTATGAAATGTGCTTCACAAAACTTCAATGGAGCAGTGAAATATTTCTCTCCAGGCAAAAGTTATAATTTTTTTTTTCTTTTCGAATATGAATTAGAAAATATAAAATCTTAACAAAGCCAAATAACATTAAAACTTAATTAATTTAATAGTGAATAATGTTGGAGTAATTTTCAAAAAAAAAAAAAAAAAAAAGAGAATTTTTTTCTGTCTTCTATAAGGGTAGCCTTTGCTAATAGCCTTACAATTTAGATGACAGAATTTCAGAATTACTCTTTAAAATGAGTAGGGGTAAGCTATTAGGTTCAGGGTAGTTAGAACAGTTTTATAACATACTCATATTTATTTTTTTTTTCTTCTTATATAAATATATGGTTGACAAGGAATAAATTATTAGTGCACTTTATATTAGGATAGCGGTCAGCTATAAGCCTAAATATAATAAAATATGCAAAAAGTGCTAAGATTTATTCCGGTAGTTCAATTACAACTTATATGCTAAAGTCTAGAATTTAGACAGCAGGGATAAGTTTTATGAACAAAAGTGTTATAAAAAAATTAAAAAAAAAGGATTTTGGTGTAGCACATTGGTTTAAAAAAAAAAAAAAACATATATATGTATAACAATGGACAAGGCAAGTTATTTCAATATGATTGCACACAAAATTATTGTAAAAAAAAATTACACAAATAAATAATTGAAGTAAAATTAAAATTTTCTCACCAAAGGCTTTCTGTATAGGGTGCAATTTTGGCCTACGGCTGGGTATGCACCAACACCAACAAAATATTTGTAGAAACTTATTCACAGGTAAATCAAGGTAAATCAAGGTCATCACTTGGCCATAAACTTCAGGATTCTTGGCTGAAAAAGGAATCGAAGAAAAAATTAAGTATGGTATAATTACTAGATGTTATGCTCAGAAACAATAAAATTGGTAATATTATATTGTAAAAAGCAGCATTTTGAGTTTTATTTAGGAAAACTTTTGATTTTTAGGTTTTACACATTTATGGAGTGTCTAGCTCAGTGTATAGTTCCTAGATTTAATAAAAAAAATAATAAATAAAAATATAAGTTCGTGTTGTTTTCAAAATAAATAACAAAAGGTATAGCAATTAGCATTTACAGCTAAAATTTATGGAATTTTCAGCAAAAATTAACATTAGACAAACATAGTTTATATTATATTTAACTTGATAAGCTAATTTACTTTTATTAACGGTATTCAATTAGAATTAAAGTAGGCTTAAATCCAAGTTAAATTAATTAATAACATTGTTGTAGTGTAAAATTTTATGTAAGACTATTATATTTTTATTGTATATATAAAAATATGCAAATTTAATAATTAATAAAATGTATTAGCAAAATTATTTAATATAAATATTAAAGGACATCTTGCTGAAATCAGCTAGAAATTAGATTTTTTTTTTTAATAAAATATTTTATAACTTTATGTTATTTTAGAATTTAAGCATTTTTTTTTTCTCTTTACTTTCCCTTAGAATTAAATGCAATTCTAAATTTAACACATATAAATATACATAGTATTGAAAATTTGAGTGTGTGAGTTCATAAAATTTTTTTTTATACATAATTTGGCCAATTTAACATAAGGAAACAAAATAAATAAATAAATATATTTATATATATTGGCCTTATTTTTATTAAAATAGGTAGTATGGCTTAATAAATTTATTTACTTAATTTTTTTATAGTACATACAGTAATTATTTTAAAAAACTTAATCTGTAACAATTGGGTGTAGATATTTATGAGTATACAAAGATTCTTTTCTGCTGGCAGAAATTCTTTGGTTCGGCCGAGTACTCATGGGTTACTACATACGATTTTACGTAGTAATTATCATTTGCTTTTGTATTTTTAAAATTATACAAGTGTATTAATAACATTTTTTTTTATAATTAAATAATAATTATTAATGTTGGATTAATAATAATAATTTATTATCTTTTATTTTTTTTAAACATATCATTAAAGTTTAGACAGTAGAATTCACATACGGAATGTTAATGATAAATAAATTTTTGAATAAATAAATTTTTATTTCATTCAGTAAATAAATAAATATAAAAAATTAACAAGCTTTTAAGATAGAATTGTTGGCTAAATAAATAATAATTAAAGACACAAAAATTGTTCTCTTCTTCGTCAATGGCATTTTCTGACAACACTATTTAATAGTATTAAATGAAGGTGCATTTTTAAGGTCAGCGTAATGCATATTTTGCATTTTGAGAGGCTGTAGAAGTCATATTTCCGTGTTGTTTACATTTTAATAGTAAACAATATCATGAATCAAAATTTGTGTTTGTTAGAAAGGTCTAAAAATATACAATGTAATCTGTTAAAGAAAATTATAGGCATTTTTTTCTTAAATCCTGAAAGGCAATTTGGTTTAGATTTGAACCTGACAGCATAAAAAGCCACGCTCGCTTCAGTCGCAGTATGAGGCAGGAGAATTCAAATGCTAGAATCGCCATTTTCCCCTACAAAATAATAAAAAAAGCAGAAGGTTTACATTAGATATGATACAAATACATACACTGTTTATGCATAGATTATGTTTAAAATTACATACAGGCATGCACAGTTAGTTAAGAAGAAAGTATATCAAGAAATTATACTAATTAATAAGGTAATTACAAGCATGAAATGGTTTTAAATACATACTTTGGGAAGTCGTAAAATTTTGTCACAGCACAAATCACCTCGCAGAAAGTGATTAGTAGCTTGACCAACCCCTCGTTTCGAAAGGATCGGAAACGGTCAAAAAACTGGTTTTATTTTCCTCTCATTCTTCTTCTTCTTTTTTTTCTCGTATCGGGTAAAGTTGGAAAGCATTACGTAATAATATATTAAAGGGGATGAGATAGCTTGTATATTTTGACGTATCATACATGTTAGAAGTAACAAATAAATAAATAAAATAATGTAACCAATTTGTATACAATATTTTTCTGATTATAATTTGAATACATCAGATTAATTATGTGAAAATATAACATGTCATATTACAAGCATTGTATTTACTTTTATTCAGTATAAAATGTGTTTTAAATGAAACACTGTGTCATAAGGTTATATGTGAGGAAATAATATGTCAAATGTGTATGCCATTATTTTTCTTGTAATTAGGTTTATTTCGGCATATTAGTTTCATACAAAATTATAGCTTTGAATGTATTTTGGGCACTTAAACTGTAAAGTTACAAAATTATTAAACATGTGTGTGGTAAAGAAAAAAGGCTTCGAGAAAGACGTCAGATTTTCAGTACAGAGGTCTTCGATAAATGTGAATGTCAACAGACAACTATGCTATCATGTGTTGAACTTTCTGTTATGAAAAATAGAAGAACTTCTTATAAAATATACCAGAACCATTGATAATTGAACTTTACAGTCTTAGCTCAAAAACTGTGTAGATACACAGTCATATGGACACGTACATTCTTTTACAAAAAAAAAAAAAAAAATAAAACCAGCAATCAGTTTTTATTTTTTTTTTCTGACGACCGGGAGAGATGCTGGGCAACATATAACAATGATATGTTCCCGCACCATGTTGGTTAAATCAAAGTAAAATTGCGTAATTTGTTATTTCTGTTTGTATAAATTTTTTATAAAATATAATTACGAGTGTAAAATTATAATGTTTATATATTTAAGTAAAATAGGAGTGTAAGTTCATACAAAAATTATTAAGTTGATTTTAAATATTAAATATATATTTTTAAAAAATTGTTGTATTGTAAAATGAATGTATAATGTTGAATAGAGTTCGGATCTCAGACAACAACAATAGCCAGACGCCATGGTGTCGTTTTATGACAAGCCAATGGAAAGTGGTGTATAATTAGAAATCGTAAAATAATAAAAACGTTGGAATAAATTTATGGCCTCAATAAAAGTGTTGGGATAAATTTATGGCTTTTCAGACCACCCAAACTTTAAGGCAGATAATAATATTAAAGTATATGTAAGGGGACATTTGCAGACTGTTAGCTAATAGGCCTATCGAAGAATAATGCAAAATCTTCTCACATCCAATAACAGTGGACTAGACAAAAATAGTTCCACCCACTGCAGGAGTTGGTGTGCAAGAAGAATAAGGTTTGAAAAAGAGAGTCTGAAAAAAGATGTAGAGGACGCAGGAGCTCTCCTGAAAGCCCGTGCAATGAATCCAAAAAGCCCTAGTAATGCCCAGGCGAGATGGACATATCGGAGCGAACCTAATCAAGCCTAATTGAGGATGTCTTCCTGATGTACATATCGGAGTGAGCCTAAGCAAGCCTAATTGAGGATGTCTTCCTGATGTTAAAATAAAGTGGATTGATCTACAGAGGTCCGTAGCTATGCATCATGCCATCCCGATGTTGCCGCTCTGATACGAAGCGAATTCCGGATGACTTATGAATATGATCCTAAGCAACGCGACAACTCTGAATTTGATGAATAAAGGCCACCATCCCGTATATTAAAAAAAGGTACTACTTTCAACTTTTTCTTTTACCACTTAAAATCATATAAAAAATTAAAAATATCCTTTTCTGATATTTTATGGTAGAGAGTAATCTGAGATCCGACAAAACCAATAATTAAATAAAATTAAGGTAATTTAAAAATGAAAGAGAATTATTCTTTTAGCAAAAAGAAAAAAATATAATAATTAGAGTAAATGAAAATATTAGTTTTTTTTTTAAAGATTAAATATACATAAAATAATGAGAAGCAAACAAAAGTGTTGCTTTCTATTTTTTGAATTAATATTATGTTTTTCTGTATATAGTTGTGTTCAATGTAAATAAAATATTTAATCAAGTTTTAAAAAGTTTCTGTACTTATTTAATTGATAATGTTTAAGGTGTGTCAATTTATTTTTACAGCTTCAATTTTAGTTTAATTCATAAGTGGAAGAGTTCGTCTAAATAATTCACAACGCAAACTCATAATTTTTATTCGTAATTATTTAAATTTAATAATTACATTTTGACGCGAGTTATAATTTAATTTTATTAATGCTTCGCGTTGCTCTTCTACTAGAATTTAGGTAATTACGATCACTTATATTATTTGAATTTATCTAAGGTATATAAAATTATATACCAATTTGCTATGAGGTTGCTTGGATGATTTGGACCAATTAACAATTTTGGATATAAATTAAATAGAAAATAAACAGGTGTATCTGTCCAGCAATCGGTTAAAATACAAATGCAAAACAAAGGTTTGTTGCGCAGATTATTATTAATAAATATTGAATTATCATTTTTGCATATAAAAATTGTTAGGAAAACGTTGTTAAGAAATTGTTAAGTTATGCCGCAATAAAAACTAAAATAATTATAAAAAAATAATAAATTTTTTGATAAATCAAACGTAACTTATTACACTTCATAAAAGAAAAGGATTTTATTCAAAAAGATTTTTTTTCCATTGTATGATGCACCAGAAATTTTATAATAATGTTCAAGTGTGTTCTTTTCTACTAGAAACTTGCGAACTCAGCTGAATAGCATGAAAAACTTTTTTTTTTTCTCTGAGAGAGAGATGCATCTTCTCAATATGAAAAGGGTTTAACAAAACCACCGAGAATAGAAAATAGATTTCGAGTTGGGAAAGAACCACACGAAATATCTGGAATATTTATGAGCTGAAATTATTCGAAAAATATATTGGAATTTTGGAATAAATCATGATTGTTTTGTTCTTACGTTACAAAAGCGGCTTTTATAGCTGCCGAGCAGGTGATAAATAAATCAATATGTAAAGATATTTGATAGCAGTTCAATAAAATACTTAAGTTATATATAAATAAAATCTTTACATACATCTCAGGAATTGGAGATGCACAAAATTAAGAGAGAAGGCGTCACAAAGAGATGGAGGGAGATAAGGAGAGAGAAACTGACCGAGCGGGAGACAGAGTGTATGACAGCTGGGGCAAATAATAAATCTTCAATTATCCTTTCTGGTTATAACTGTATAAGAGTTACAACTAAAATGTTAGAAATTATGTTCCGATCCACGTTCGCTAAAATAAGCCGACTATCTGTCATATTGAAACAATGAAATATTATAATCATTAAAAATTAGAAAATAACTTCTAAATAAAAAATAAAGAGTGTAATATATTTTTTAAAAAAATATGCTTGGATTCAATGTTTTATTTTCTAAATATGTCGTCGGCTAATTGGGATATACGTATATTTTAAAGAGCCTGGATAGTTGTGGAATCATCTCCTTTTTTCCAATCAGCCTGATATTTTTCATACTCATTGCAAAGAGCTTATGCAGATTTATGACAATTGAGAAAAGACAATTAGTCTCACAATAAAGCTAATTTTCTTTAGTCTTATTGCAAGGCTCAATTAACCAATCATTGAATAATTAAAAACTCGAGTTCTATTTTGTCAAATTTAATGCATCTTACGGCTATTAAAAAATGGAATTTATATAAAAAATAATAATTACATGTTTACTTTATGACATAGATTTCTATTAAAAAACTGAATTGTGTATTTTCCCTAAAATTAGAAAACCTTATAAAATATAAATTCAATGTAATGGATTATTACGCTGGTAGTTATTATAAAATATTGAATAACTTATTTATAAAAAAAAAAAAAAATGCTAAGACAACATAAATTCTGCCGCTATAAACTAGATAAAATAAAATGAGATGCATTTTTTTTTTTAATTTCAAGCGTAATCTATTATATTTCAGAAGTGTGTGTATATATATATATATATATATATATATATATATATATACATTAATAAATTTTATTCGATAAGATTTGAGTTCATTGTATTAAAGGCTACAAATTTCATTATAAGGTTCAAGAATTATCTTCCACTAGAAAATTGCGAACTCAGCTGAATGAGGTGAAAGATTTTTTTCTGTTATTGAGAGAGAGGTACATGTTCTCATTATGAATGGGTTTAACAAAATCGCTGAGATTATATGGAAAATCTATTTCAAGCTGGAAATGAATCCTAAAAAATATCTGGACTAATTTTGAACTGAAAATATTTAAAAATTGTATTGGAATTTCGCATAAATGAAGCTATCTTGATCTTTACATTACACAACCGGCATTTATGAGTGAATATCACAAAATGTAAGATTTTGAAAATAAAAATTTTGAAAATTTAAATCGTTTTTAAAAAAAACTTGGTTGAACAGCTGAATAAAGGAATTTATACGTAAAATTGTTAAAGTTCGAAGAGCGTAAGTTTATTTTTATGTATTTATAATTATGTGTCATTTTCTTGGCATATGTATGCCAGGATAATGACCATTTCATTCTAAAACGTGTTTCACATTCTTGTTTTTTTTTTATATTTTTAGATCTAACATTTTAATTTTGTAAGGAACACGTTTCCTCTATAGTACTTCAAATTCAGTGTAATGTTGAGTTTTACTTGTAATTTATAGAAGCCAGGAAAATGACATAATAAAAGTCTACTCAATTTTTACAAAGACGACGACGATACGAAGACGTTTGAGCCGAGGAGTGCGGGACCTATGTCCCACATCCCCGGAGACAGAACAGCATTGTGGATGACAAGGTGGGATTCCTTAAACAGCAGTGCAATAGAAAAAAAGAAAAAAATAAAGGAGGGGGTGACTTAAGTTCTTGAATTCAGGTACAAAAAAAAAAAAGAAAATTAACTGGCAGATTAAAAAAAGTAATTTAATTAAAAATAATAAAAGGATCAGTGAACAGTAACTCCCGCGCCCAGCTCACGCTTTACCGGGAATCCAAGCTACAACGGTTTCACAGGTATTCGCAGTAATAATTTTTACAAAGCCTTTAAACGCATTATTTTGAAAGAAATATGTAAAAGATCATCTAAAAGATTGGTAGCAATGATTTTACTACTTCTGACTTGAACATGTCAAGAACAAGAAGGAATTACTCTGTAGCGTCATCTTCATACATCATAAAGAATATATTTCTCCTTAATCTTAAAATGGAAGCGTTCTCGATTATCCGAAAATTTCGATTTTCTGAAAGAGGTCGGTCCCAATTACATCGGGTAACCGAGGGTTTACTGTATTAAGTTTTAATATTTTTTTTTGTTTTGTTTTAATAATTTCGCAAATTTTCAATTTTTACACCGTCGAATAGAAATACATCTACCCTATATATATATAAAATTCTAATGAAACGAATTTATGAAACGGATATATGAATCAACTGATTAAACAACTGATTATGTTTCAAGCGATTTCTCCTAAAATATGGAAAACTTTGCGATGAAATTAACACCAAAAATCAGCATTGATCTGCAGATCTCAAAACTGGTATTAGAATTTTTAAATTCTAATTAGTTTTCGAAATATTTATTTTTTTCTAATTTTATATACATTTTTCTATTGATGGCAACTCAAATTTTAATCAAACAGGAATATTTTTTTTCACATTTCAGAAAAGGTTGACATGGTAACCCGGCTATTGTTGTTTATTTGATAATAAATGTTTATTTACTTTTATTTCTTTTTATAAATTATATAAATTATTTTGTTCTATAATTGTTATTTTTTTTATATTTCAGATAGAAAATAATAGAAAATAATTTAAAAATACGGTACTACATCGTTAAATCCGTCGACCAATTTCGCCAAATTATATAAATCGCCAAAACACTTGCAAAATTATACAAATTAACATAATTTTTATTTTAAATAACGAAAGAACAAATAAATTAGTATAACATTAATAAATATACAAATAAAAAGTCGAAATAAAAATCACTTGATGACGTAAACACGTGTAACATGCTTAAAGTCAAGTGAATGTGACATTTACGATCAACCATTATTGGCATTTAATCTTATAGTTTGGCGATAGATTTTTGGTCGACGGGATAACTAAGTAATACCAAAAATGCATATGTAACTGGTATTTGAAAACGGGTTTTCGCCAAATTTTCGTAAAAAAAAAAAAAAAAAAAAAAAAAAAAAAAAAAAAATCAAGCCAAACCTGCTATGCTGTGCGTATATGACAACTGGCCAAATATTACCACTCGAAACAAAAAAAAAAGTTAACTGGCGAGTTGAAAAAAAGCTATTGACGAGATTTGCATCCGGCTAGCGTAACAGTACCAAGAATTCTTTGGAATCAGGGCAAATTTTATGTAGTTTTATTCGAAAAAAAAAAATGATTTTTTATCAAAATGGAAAACTTACGGTTCCATATTGGCGCGATTTTTTTCTAACGCAAATGTCATATACGGAACGGGCACTTAACTGGCGCCAAAGTATCGTTATTTTACTTTATATGGTAAGCCGGATGTTGTTGTTTATGCTGTTGATGCGTTCCCCAAATTGGCGTCGTTAAAAAATCGCGCCAATATGGGACGTATATGACATCTGTGCCAAACTTTCATATGAACGGCGAAGTGATCAGACCGTATTTGTTTATGGCAGTTGATTACTTGAA
Source organism: Maratus speciosus (assembly GCA_963932465.1). Taxonomy (NCBI): domain Eukaryota; kingdom Metazoa; phylum Arthropoda; class Arachnida; order Araneae; family Salticidae; genus Maratus; species Maratus speciosus. Next base: position 53,105,024 of record OZ010792.1, read on the forward strand.
CTATTATAATATAGATGAAATGATGGCGATAGAATAATATTTGGCGACTTATCACCTGTGTCTGGCTACATCTGGCTAGCATCAGCGATAGCGTTGTTGCTCTCCTGGTATAGAGACTGTTGCGGATCATAAACCTCGCACCTAGCTATAATTCCACTTGAAATCTTCTCTTGGAATATCCATTTTCCTAGCTGTGTTACATTCCTCGAATAGTAGTATTTCCATCGAGACTGAATATCCCGAACTCCGCAAATCCGTTACGTGAGTTAAAAGCTGCTGCTCAACTTGAGGATATTTACACGATTTTCCCCTGAATAGCACACTTTTTGGATGGTGCTTTTTTACAGTTTTTCTTCTATATTCCGCCACTCTCGCAAACTTGACTCACCAACGCGGAACTTCAGACTTGAAGGACAGTGACCATTTTCTTTTGCATACTGAACTACTTTCAACTTAAATGTCGATTTCAACTACATCGATTTTCCATCTTACTCGCACCTTGTCAAAAGACGCTCTCAAGTATTTCGTTAAGCGAGTGACGTCACCACAGCATGATGCGTCACTCCCAACCTACCCTCCCCCTCACTCCCAACCTGAAGTCTAAAAATAGATTTTCGCCTTCTTTCCTGGCCTGACATAACATTTGTTTCGTCTTTCTTTACTGAAATTCATTTAGTCATTCATTTACTTGCATGCCAAATTTATCGTGCGCGTTATATACGTGATAAAAAAACTCGTCATTTTTTCTTGTAAAGTACGGGGTGCACGTTATACACACGGGGGGGGGGGGGGGGGTAAATATTTTTTTGAAGTAGGAGATTTCTGAATCTTTCTTTTAAATTGTAATGCTAAAGAGTTGGGTAGTAGTTTTTTGTTATAGCTTGTAAAATAATTTAAAACACTTTTTAATAATTTGATTTTTAAATAAAATAAGAAAAATAGCTATTTTTTTTCTACGATTAAGTTTATAATGAATAATAATTTTAAGGAGCGATTTAAAAACTCTTTTGATGATTCAAATAATTGTAAATCCTTTTTTTAAAAGAATTCAATAACAACATTTTTAAAATAAATAAATTTAGCCTATTTTTGACTTTTTTTTTGTTTATCACTGTTAGAATTTTATACGAAATACATGAAATATACATATATTATGAAAATTTAAACTCAAACAAAATTAAGAAAAAGAAAAAAAAAATGTCGGCTACGACTAAAAATTCCGAATTCGGACCGATGTCGGCAAATCTAATCGGGCCACTATCAGAAATCACATATCGGTCCTGCGTCACTTGCCGGTGTAAGTCGCTTGCCGATATATAACCATAAGCGGACCGATTACGGTAACCGGCAGTCGTTAAAGCCGATTCTTCAGTTTCGGTTGCCGACATGCTGCCGACACTTCACCGAAACCACTGTGTCCATGCCGACACTTCACCGAAACCACTGTGTCCATGCCGACACTTAACTGACACTGCCGGCTGCGGACCGATCGTGAGCCGAAAGGTATGTGTTTGCTGGGTAGTTGTCCTATAAACAGAACATATTAGTAGGACGCATAGTAAGGGCATATAAAATGCATACATAAACTAATTTTATGAGCAAATATTTTATTTTAATTTAAAAATACTGTTTTTGTTGTACAAAAATACTCTATGATTTCTCCAATAAAAAAATAATAATGGTAAAATTCTAGATTATAAGATCACAATTCTTAAAGAATTTTTTAAACAGTTTTTTTTAAATAAATTTTAATTGGTTACTTATTATGCTGTTTATATGTTATACTTTTATGTATTTTAAAGACGTCATAACAAAATGCATCCAAAAAATCCTTACCAATTTTATTTTAAAAAAATGTTTTATTAGCTGTCCTATTTATAGAATAGCGGTCCAATATGGGTTTTAAGATCGTTTTTTAGCAGATCCGCCGTCTATAGCAAATGTATTATGTTTTTATTTTTTCAAACGCATTATTATATCCAATTTGCACCGATTAAAAAAAATTCCGTATAAACAGCATTTCGTCATTCATAGATTTTTCTAACAGGTTTTACAGTAGTGTATCCCCAGCTATATAAATGTATATGTACTATTCTTTAAATAGAATTTTAATGGTGGAATAACTGTAGCTTAAAAATATATGTATTTTAGGCCAAACTGTTGTCGGGACTTCGCCGGATTTTTGAAAATTCCAGATTTCTGAAAGAATATCATGTGTACATCTGATATTCTTAATGGTGCATTTATTCATAATTAATCCAAGTGATGTTTATGTGAGAAAAAAAAATATTAAAATTAAATCAATTTTTTTTTCAAAGGTACATTTCATATTCTTTCAAATATCTGGAATTTAAAAAAAATCCGGCGTAGTCCCTGTCCCGACAATGCCGGAATTTCGAGGTTATACTATGCATTATTAATCAATCCTCTAAATTCTTCCTCTCCTAAATTTTCTGATAACCTCTAATCCCATTCTTTGGTCCTCAAGCACACAATTTGTCATATGTAAAATATTTTGTAACTACCGACTGCGGTGAAATGGGGAAGATAAGGGGGCAGTATCCAACACCCCATCGAATAAAACATTTTATACAGGCAAAGATGGCGGCAATACTACTTTGCACAATGTTGGCGGCAGAGCGGTAGTTGAGATCAATAAAAGTGCGTCAAATTGCATTGGGTCTATGATAAACTAGACCGGCCTAGGATAAACTAGAAGGTTGGCGCCGGGGCGGTCTTTGGGATCAATAAAATCTAGGGGATCTTGGGATCAGTAAAAACCAGTTTCTCTTATGGGCGTTAGGATAAACTATTTTGACCTAGGCCAGTCTAGTTTGGCCTAAAATTGGATTTGGCCGGTAACATATATAAAAATAATTACATGTTTAGCTTATGACTTATACATTTTAAATATAAAACTGAACTGTAAATATTTCCCCCTAATACCTCTAAAGATATTATAATATAAAATTCAATGTAACGGATTTTTACCCTGGTAGTTATTATTAAATATTGAATTATCTGCTGTATTTATAAAAATTGTTATGTAACAGTACTGTCTCATTAAAATAAAATAGAATAACATATGGTTTTTGAGAATTCAAACCTAACCTATATACATTTCATAAAAAAATTATATTTATTCTTGAAAATTTTTGTTCATTGTATAAAGTAACAAAAATTTTATAATAATGTTCAAATGTTGACTTCTACTAGAAAAAAAAAAAAAAAAAAAAAAAAAAAAAACTTTTTTTTTTTTCAGTGGTACTTCTCAATATGTATGGGTTTAACAAACAGCTGAGATTGAATTCAAAATGCATTTCTAGTTGGATACGAACCCTAAATAATATGTGAAATATTTATCAGCAGAAAATTTTCGAAAAATATATTGGAATTTTGGAATAAATCTTTATTTATTGATCCTTACGTTACAATGACGGCATTTACAGTGTTTGGGCAGGTGGTAAACAAAGGAGTAAGTAATGAAATTTGGTTCGCCGTCCAATAAAATACTTAGGTTATATATAAAGAAAATCTCTACGTTCATCTTAGAAATTGGAGATGCAAAAAGTACAGAGAGACATGGAGGTAGATAACAGAAGAGGAAATGAAGAAGTGGGTGAGAGCAGGGCAAAAACTAGTGAGGGAGGTGCAGAGGTGGCATGTGCCCCGGGTGCCAGAACGAATGGCAAAGGGGGGGGGGGGCTCAAATGAAAATTTTTTTCTCGTTTCATTTTGATTGTCGTCAAAAATGTACATATATGTGAAATACAAAGAAAATCTCAAGCTATTGTTCAACCTATGGGAGCGTTCTTTTAAAATTTTTGAAAGATAAAGTAACTTTCTTAAAAAAATAAAAAATAAAAATATGTATATATATATATATATCTGCAACCGAGAGTAAACAGAAACACGGTTAGAACTCAATCTCAGCTATTCTAAACAAGAAAAAAAATAGCTTAAAACTATTAATATGCAAGTGAGAAATTTTAAAAGAATGCTCCCATAGTTTTAACATCAGCCAGCATCTTCGCGGGACTAGTGTAAGACTCTTAACGCTCAAGCTAATGTTAATCATATGCGAACGTTGTTTACAGATTTCTTGTTAGCATTTTAATTATTATTAAATTATTTTTATTCTTTAAGGATTTTTTTTTTCATAGGTACCAGCGGTCGATAACTTTTATTGTGCGGGGGGCGTCAAAATCCATGTTTGCCCCGGGCTCAATAAAAGCAAGTTTCGAACCTGGGTGAGAGAGTGTATGAGAATGTTAACCATGTGCAAAAATAAATCGACAAATGTTCTTTACAAATGCATGTGGTTTTGTATACATTGTGGTTACAAATGTATACATGAGTGTAATATGGAGTTACAACAAAAGTGTAACAAACTATGTTCCGATCTACGTTCGCTAAATTACGTCAACTGTCTGTGAAACTGCAAAAATGAAATATTTTAAACATTAAAAATTAGAAAATAATTTAAAAAAATAAAATAAAATAAAAAGTTCTTCTTGAAAGGGCTTTCTCACAACTTTTGACTTTTATGTCCCTGAATAATAATTTTTCTTTTAGTACATATTCTTGTGGGTTTTTTTTTTTTTTTATTATTTCATATACTGGGGAACATACCATTGAATGATTGCATAACAATATTAACGAGATAAATAAGTTTTGGACGACGTTGGGGGTCCAAATACCAGGAAAACTCCTATATCGTCCCGTGTCCCTGATGCTGATTTGTAAGTTTGCATTTGTCTGTATAAAATTGTTTCAATAAAAGAAATTCGATGTAGCTTTTTTCCGAAACTGGGACAGTTATTTTATATAAATATGTAGCAAAAAATTAACCTGCACACAATTTTACGGTTGATATTATTTTTTGAACTCTGTCCCTGGGTTTTAGATTCCATACCGTCCCTCTTCTAAAATTATACAGAAGATTGCTTCAGATGCACCGACAGAATTTTTATCATGTTTTTTTTCACGCTAGAAAAAGAATGTAAAAAAATATTTGACATGGAATTTACTGCAAAATTTAAATCAGCATTTAAATATCAATTTCGAAGCATCGTGGCTGTATTGGTATTCTTACCGTCCCCAAGGTTTATTCCCGCAATTTTCGAGATAAATAATTTTTTTTTAAATTTAATCCAGTGTAAATAACTGTTTCTAAAAATCAAGGATCATTGTGGCTATCACTTAGTCTTAACATGATTTGCCTAAAAATAGTGGTAATTTTCCTTACCGTTCCATCCTTACCATCCCTTTTTTTCCATTGCCGTCTCTTTTTTCCTATACCATCCCCTTTATTTCCTTCCGTCCCTTCTTTAACTCTCCTTTAAGACAATGTTATACCAAACTTTTGTACTAAAAATACCACATTGTTATTATTTCCAATTTGAATGTCCTGAGGATACTATGAAAATTCATTATAAGTAAAAATTTAGAAGAAAAAGAACGTTATAGTGTTAAAATGGTAATGAAATTAAACCTCAAATAAATAAAAAAAATTTTGCTGCTGACCATTTCTTCTTCATTTTGAATCATTAAGGCACTCGTCTATCAGATTAATATGTTATTTTAGCATGTTTAATTTAACCAGGTTTTTATTCCCAAAAGTCAAAAGATTGTGATAATGCCCAATATATATATTAAATACACTTTGATTCGATGTTTTATTTTGTGACTATGTCGTAGGGTAATTGAGAAATTTGTATATTTGCAAATAGCCTAAGCTGTTTGAAAAGAGCCAGGATAATTGTAGAATCATCTTCCTTTTCGCAGTCAGCCTGACATTTTAAAGAATTACTGCAAAGAGTCTTTGTAGCTTTAGGCTAATTGAGAAATGATTATTTGTTTCTCAAAACGGTCTTATTGCAAGGACTAATCGACCAATTTTTCAAAATTTAAAAACCCGAGACCTAATTGAATTAGTAATATGAATTATTTATTGAATTAGTTAAGAAATACCAAAATTAAGGCATTTTAGGATTATTGAGAAATAAAATTAATAAATAAAAGTAATTGCATGTTTTGTTTATTGTTTATAGATTTTAATAAAAAGAATCTGAACTGGTAAGTGTTTTCACCTGAAAACTGGAAAGACCCTATAAAATGCAAATGCAATTTAAGCTGGTAGTTATTATTAAATATTGAATTATCATCATTATTTATAAAAATTGTTGAGAAAAATACAACCGTGTCACATTGGAATAAAGTAGAATACAATAATATTTGTGAGAATTCAAACATAACGAATAAAGTTTATTTAAAAAAATAAATTTTTGTGCACTGCATAAAGGGCTAAAATTTTTGTAATAATGTTCAAGTGTATGTAATGTTCCTCTACTAGGAAATTGCAATCTCAGCTGAATAGTGTAAAATATTTTTTTCCTTAGAGATACATGTTCTCAGTGTGAATGGATATAACATAACAGCTGAGATTATATCGAAAACGTATTTCAAGTTGGAGAGGAAACGTAACAAATATCTGGAATATTTATGAGCTGAAAATATTTGAAAAATGTATTGGAATTTTGGAATAAATCTTGACTTTTTTATCATTACGTTACAAATGCGGCAGTTATTGTGATCGGGCAGATGCATAAATGAATAAGTAAAGAATTTCCATCACCGTTCAATAAAATGCTTAGGTTATGCATAAATAAAACCTTTACATTCATAAAAAAAATTGGATACAAAAAAGAGAGAGAGAAGATGTTATAAAGAGATAGTGTTAGATAATGACAGATGAACTGAAGCAAGGCGTGATGGAGTATATGAGATTGTTAGCAGGTGCAGACAATAAATCGTCAAAAACTCTTTATGGTTACAACTGTATACGCGAGTTACAACAAAAATGTAAGAAATTATTATCCGATCCATGTTCTCTAAAATACACCGACTGTCTGTCTAACTGCAACAATGGAATATTTTAAACATTAAAAAATGGAATATAAATTCTAAATAGAAAAATTAAAAGTTGAATATATGCTGTTATTCAGAGTTTTATTTTGTGGATATGTCGTAGGCTAATTGAGAAACGTGTTTATATTTGAAAAGAGGCTAAGCTTCAACGAAACAGGATAATTATAGAATCATCTCCTTTTTCCCAATCAGCCTGATATATTTCAGACTTACTATAAAGAGACTCTGCAGTTTTAGGCTAATTGAGAACTGAGCGTTGGATTCTCAAAAAAGCTTTTTTTTTTTTAAATTCTGTTGCAATGCTCAATAAATCAATCTTTTAATAATTAAAAATTCGATAGTTAATTTATCAAATTTAATACTTTTTAGGACTGAAGTAATTACATGTTCAGTTTATCACTTATGCATTTTAATTAAACAATTGAACTGGAAAACTGAACTTTTTTCTCTAAAAACTCAAAGATCTTTTAAAATACAAATAAATGTAATGATTTGTTATGCCGGTAGTTATTATTAAATATTGAATTATTAGTTTTACTTGTTAAGAAAAAATGCTAAGAAAACCTGTTTTGTCTCATTAAAATAAAATAGAATATCATTATTTTTTGAGAATTCAAACGTAACCTATAGTTTTCATAATAAATATATATTTATTTTTGGAAATTTTCGTTCATTGTATAAAGTAATGGAAATTTTAAAATTATGCTCAAGTAATGTCTTTTACTTGAAAATTGTGAATCCAACTAAATATTGCTTTTTTAGTGGGGAAGTGGGGGGGGGGAGAGTGCTTCTCAATATGATTGTGTTCGACAAAACAGCTGAGATTATGTTGATAATATATTTCGAGTTGGAGAGAAAACCTAAAAAATATCTGGAATATTTATGAGATGAAAATATTCGAAAAACTTATTGGAAATTTAGAATAAATCAAGCTTTATTAATCCTCACGTTACAAAAGCGGCATTTATAGCGCTCGGGCAGGTAGTCAATAAAAGAATAATTTTCCCCTGTAGCATATTCGTCCAACAAAATATTTAGGTTATCCATATAAATAATCTTAAGATTCATATCAGAATTTTCAGACGCATAAATTAGAGACAACGGCGTCGGAAGGTAATAGAGATAGATAAGTAGTGAGAAACTGAAGGAGGGGTGAGGGCGAGTGTTTGCCAAATGCCAAAATGCCCGATTTGTTTACCGATGTAATGACATGAATATATCTATATAACATAAAATTTAGATGGTGATAAAAAAAATCTGTTGATGAGTTACCAGAAAAAGGTTTATGCGAAATCATATACAGAAAACTACAATTATTATGATAGGGTTTAGAAATTTCTATTTATAGTATATGTATACATCTTTATATACTGGGTGAACCAAATGTCTTGCTCTGATTGTAATAATTCATTACAAATTAACCGTTTGTATAATAATGTAACTTGTTTTATCATTGGATAGATCAGTTTAACCTTCCGTCTACCAGACGGGTCCATTGGACCCGACAGCAATATTTAATGTAAATTTTTCTCATGCAAAATAGCATTCAAAGTTTCGCGATTACATGACTTTTCCTGCAATTGTCTCCTCTATGTATATGCAATTGCGATTAAAATTTTGTTCGAAATTTTTTACCTATTTTTAATTTGTTTCATTGTTTACCACGCGGGTCCATTGGACCCAACATTAAAACAAACGTAATATACTGTTGCTTTCTTTTTCTAGGGTTGCCATAAATCATGAGGAGGAACAGGGTTACCATAATTGGCTGTTTATCGCCCATTTGGCGATGGATTTTTAGCGCCAATCTCGCCAAATTTGGCGACTTTATAATGAAGTTTTGAGAACATTCTAGACTGATCTAGTAAACTTCGTGCTCTATATATAAAAGGTTACTTCTGGTTCAGAGAGTCATTTATCAACAGACACAGTTAGTGAGCGAATGGTGTCTATTGATGTTTTTGAGTCTTTTCATTGAAAATAGGACTTGATATTTGAAGACAAGTAATAAGTGTAGTTTGTACGTGCTTTGTTATTTTACAAATATTCATCATTTTCTTATTTCCTAACTTATTTTTTGTTAAAAACTGAATTAAAGATGAACAGAAAAAAAGTATTGACTCAAGAGGAAATTCAAAAAATTATGGAAAATCCGGACGATATAGAATTCGACACCGATGATGAAAATCTGTCGTCTGATGAAGGTGAAGTAGATTATGTTGAAATACATAATGAAATTTCTGATTCCTACTCAGAATCTGATAATGATTCCAATGAAGTAAATGTAGCAACCACAAGTACTTCAAATTCTACTTTTGTTTCCAAAAATAATTCACAGATCTGGTATAAGAATGAAGTTGCCAGACCACAAGGAAGACGTTCTGAAATCAATATTTTACGTGAAAAATCTGGACCTTCAAGATTTGCAAATCGTGAAGTGGATTCCATATCATCCTCATTTCTTATCTTTTTCCGAAAAAGACTTTTGGAAATTATAGTAAAATGGACAAACGCGGAAGGCAATAGAGTATTCGATAAAGAGTGGAAACCTATAGATATTATAGAACTTAAAAAATTCATCGGACTTTTATTACTTATTGGAGTATATAAATCGAAAAATGAAACAGTAAGCGAACTTTGGAGCATAAAAAAATGGAAGACAAATATTTCGGGACATTATGAGTCGCAATAGATTCACAAGTATATTACGTGTCATAAGATTTGATGATGCTGCTGAGATGCGTAAAAGAAGATCAACTGATAAATTAGAGCCAATAAGAGAATGCTTTGAATTGTGGAATAGCTATTTACAAGACCCTTATATTCCTAATTGGTCTATGACTGTCGATGAGCAATTAGTTTCTTTTCGTGGAAAATGTCCTTTCCGTCAGTATATGCCATCTAAACCTGGAAAGTATGGATTGAAGTTCTGGGTTATTTGTGACAGCGTAACATCGTATGCTTGGAAACTGGAACTATATACAGGCAAAAATGAAGTAAGAGAATCTCATCAGGGAGAAAATGTAGTTAAAAGATTGACGAAGGAAATTGAAAATTCTGGTCGTAATATTACATGTGATAACTTTTTTACGTCATATGCATTAGCAACACATCTTACTTCAAAAAAATTATCTCTTATTGGAACAATTCGAAAAAATAAACCTGAATTACCCGCTGTGTTCACAAATCCAAAACATCGTTCTGTATATTCTACTTTATTTGGGTTTCAAGAGAAGGCGACCATCATCTCTTACTGTCCCAGAAAAGGTAGAATTGTTACTTTGCTAAGCACAATGCATAACACTTATGATATTGACAACAGCTTAGAAAAAAAGCCACAAATAATCCTAGATTATAATAAAACCAAAGGCGGAGTAGATACGATGGACAAAATGGTAAGAGCATATAGTGTGAAACGCATGACACGTCGGTGGCCTTTGATTGTATTTTATAATATGATCGATATAAGTGCGATGAATGCATACATAATATGGTTGTCACTGAATGCTGAATGTGATCCGAAAATGAAAAAAAGGCGGAATTTCATTATTCAACTTGCAGAAGAATTAGTAGGTGAAGGAGGTATCGCCGTCTCAACATCTACTTCAGAACAACTTTACGCAAATAGTTTTGAACCGCCAAGAAAAAAATCAAGATGTCATATTTGTCCCTCTAAAAAAGATCGAAAAACACGAACGTTATGCAAGAAGTGTACGAAAAATGTTTGCGGAGAACATTCCGTCGTTATTTGTACTTCATGTACAGAATAATTTTATTATGATGAAAAACGTTTTGTAGTCATTATAATATACTATATATATTACTTTCTTACTGTATGTGTTACTTTCTTACTCTATTACTATATATATCACTTTTATATATTGTATAAGGTGCATTAATAACAAATATATTCATTGTAGATAAATGGGTGTTTTGTATATTTTGAAATCCTATATATTTTACATATGGGTCCAATGGACCCGAATGGTAGTTCTTGCATATACTTTTTTTTTGGTAGTCTGAAGGTTAAGAAGTTTGTTTGTGCAATAAATGGCGCAATTGCTCCAATGGAGAGACTCACGGAAGGAGGACTTTGTAACGAAGATATTTTCGACCGTAATGGCGTCCATTCAAGAAAAAGCTCAATGTGTGCTTTGATTTCACGAAACGAAATCGTCCATTAATGTTCTGTGAACATTTCGACATTCTTATGGATGCAACCCTCCTGATGAGAAATCAATAAAGTGATGGTATGAAAGGTTTAAAGAAAGAGGCAGCGTTGCTAATCTGCCCTAGTGTGAGCCCATAGTGTGTCTGCCTTAGTGTGCTGACTGCCTAAGTGGCAAACTTAGTATGAGTGAAGCAATTGTTGAACACGTTCGGCAATCGTTTTAGCGGAGTCCTACTCAATCAACTCGTGGAGTTTAAATATCTGTTGCTAAAGGTACTGTGTGTACTGTAACAGAAGACATATTAAAAACACTTGGCGGGAACAAGAGTGCCACTTAGACATTCTCCGAGCTACCAAGGGGGCACATGTTGGAATTTACTGAGGTACGTGGTCTTATAAAACAAAATTATACCAGCACTTACAATGATTCCAAACAAACATATGCCTAATTATAATAGTTTGAGCACAATAAATATTTATAATCAGGGCATGACATTTGATTAACCCTGTATATCTAGTTGAATACGTTCTCTTGCAGTTTTCATAAAAACCTTCATCATAGTATAGTATTTTTTATTTCAGTGTTTTGCGAAAATGTTTTGTTTATAAAAATATTTAAGCAAGAAGCGTGTGTGATGTACTCTAAATCAACTTGTCGTTTACAAATATAACATGTTTAGATATTGTACTGCAGTATCTACGTTCTCTGTTAACTGCGTTCTTTTACCTTTCGTTAAAAAATAAATAAATAAAAAATAAATAAAAAAAAATAAAATTGTGTCTATAATTTAAAACTTTCCGTTATATAAATCTGATAATAGAACACTTTATTGTATTTATTTATTTATTTATTTATTTTTTTTGCTTTACCACTATATTTTAAATATATTTGTGGATGTTGAGGATCTCTTCAAGATTTATTTTAAAATAAATTATATTTTAATTTCGCTTGTATGTAGACTAAAATATAAATTCCTATGATCTTAGTGACTATTTTGAAAGAGAAGTATTTTAACTCATATTAAATCAAATTAACATGATAATTAAAATGTTATAATAATTAAAATAATTTTACACGATAACTAAAACATAAAATAAATAATTTATAAGGGGAAAATCACCCTTATTTTATGTGTTGTAAGAGCATGATAAATGTTTTTCTCAGCCAGGAAATATTTAGAAATATTCAAGGCTTACAGAGTTTCCACTTTCTGCTGTAATTTTTTTAAACAATTATCCCCGTGGAAATTTTCTTTAATATCTACTATACCACAAAGATTATTGATTTGAAACAGTCGTAGGTATAGTTAGAAATGTAGCGAGAATTTTATTGGTCTATTGCACAAAACTTCGTCTCGCTGTTTTACATAAGTACCTGATTCTCTTTATCTTTTTTTTACATAATACTATCTAACTTAAGTTGGTTCAAGTGTGTAAGATTGCATTTTGTAATTTATTTTTAACTCATAGAATTATACGCTAGAATGATAAAAATAATATCTAAACAGGTTGTAAATAATTCCCTTTAAGAGGAAAATACCTCAGTGCATGGGAACTAACCTTGACAATGCCCTAGCATGTGAGAAAAAACCTGACCTAGAACATTACTGGAATATGTTCCCACATAGGTACCTTTTTAAGTGATTTCAATACAGATGTTCTTTTCTTGTGCAAAAACGATATTCGAACCAAAAATTCCGATATTGCACCTTGCGAGGAAAAAAAAAATCTTTGGTTACAGATGACCGCTGTAGTCAAAATATTACCTCAGTGAAATAAACAGTACAATTTCATTTTTCATGAGTCCGATTACAGGTTATATCACTTTTCTACAACCTAAGTGGCTGAGATAGAATCCTTCCGGATTCGGTGGTGTTGGGAAAAAGGGAAGCTAAAAAGTGCAACCCCTGAAATCTCTCTTGAGAGGGTGACATCTTCATGTTCTGGAGAAATGATGGATGCAGGGAAAAGCGTCCCACTACCATGAGAAGTGCAACTCTTTCTGTGAAATTTAAACTAATGAGCTCATCACGAGTTTCAACTGAACAGTGAGATATTATTTGAAGTATAGCGAGCTGTACTGTACTGAATGGTCACTATCCAGAAAGAAAACGATAGTTTTAGTGAAAATGCTCTGCTATTAAAGGCATTTCTTACTTATTAATGGACAATAGATGCGAGTGGAATCGGACACTTATCTTAACAGCTGATCTCTAAAAACTTTATCTTTTCCATTTTTTTATCCATGAAGTTTCGTTAATCCTGGTGATGAAATGTCATCAAACCTCTGTAAATACTTATTTATGTAAAAGCGTTTTTAACCAAGTGTTTTATTTTATAAATAAATATTTCAACTTTTGATATAAAAGAAGTAAAGGTGTGTTATTATGCTACCATCAAACGAATTTTGATTGAAAGGCCGCAAGTTTTCACAATGTGGTGTATTTTACATAACAATGTAACGTTTTACTATTTTTTTACCTTATTATAAATTAATAAATTTATTTTATGGCATTTTCTCAATAGTCGGGCGCAAACGATCAGTTCTTAAATATTCATACTGGTCACAACTGTAAATGGGTTTCAACAAAAATCGAACTAAATATGCTTAAATCGACGTTCGATTAAATTGGCGAACCTTCGGTGAAGCTGCAAAAAATAAGCATTTTAAACATTAAAAGGAAAAAAATAAATAAAAAATAAAAAATAAAGAGCTTGATAAGTATTTATTAAACAGGTTCTTATTAAAAATTTCATTTTACGTATACATTGCTTAAAATATTTATCAACTTATCCACTTATTTATTAATCTGGAAGCATTTGTAGTGCTTAAATAGCTAAATTAATAAAAATAATGAGATTAGTTTTAATATTCAATAATATGCGTAAGTTTCATTCAATCTATATAATAAAAGTCGAAGTCATGTGACTGTCATCAACAGTTCCGGTCTGACCGCTTCACCTTTTATATGCCAAACGGACATTTCGGTACATTTATATTAGTCGGGCGCAGGTGATAAATCGCCAAATATTCTTCCATCGCCATCATTTCATTAAAAATATAAACCTATCACTCATTTCATTTAAAATAAATCTTTCATTTAAGATATACATATTCCATTTACCTCATTTAAAATATAATAAATAAATAAATAACTATTTTTCCAGCATAGGTTCTTGGCGAGAAAAAAAAAATTGGCATCGTATTTTCCGGCAATCTATATCCTATTGCGTATACATAAGCAATTTTTTCCATATGTATACAATTTATTTAATCTAAAGAAGACAATAATCTTTTTTATATAGAAACAGAAGTAATTTCTATGTAAAAAAATATTGTATAATATATGTAAATAAAATGTTTATATGCAAATAAATACATATAAATAAAAATAAAAGTTCACCAGGGTTTGTTTTCATAGCTATTTATATATTTTAAAACGTATTTCACGTTCTGAAGCCCGAATTGCGCCAATCTTTAAAAAAAAGTATTGCCAAGGACACTGCAATGGAAAAGCACCTAAACAAACAATTAATCGTAATAATAATAACATAAACTAAAATATTTCATTTCAACATCAAAGTATTGTTTCTAATTTACATTTAAATAAATGTATATTCCAAGATAATTTTAATTGAAATTTAGTTGACATCTTTCTATTTCACTTCATAAAGTAAACAAACACAAGAGATTCATTCATCATAAACAGTAGAAAATATTAGACCATGGTGGTAATCATTCGCAAAGTAGATTCTCCAACAATGAATGGACAATATTCTTATGACGTCATAGTAGGTAAATTGGTGGCGCTAACGTTTGTTAACGGCTTACATTCACGAGGGTTTTATTTTGCTATTTCTTTTAGTTACGTTGCTATATTGTCATATTTATGAACTGAGAAATCAAATCTATAAAAGCAAAAGTATATATATTCATTATTTAGTTATTAAGTAGTGAAATTTGTTTAATAAATGCATGATTTGCAAAATTAAAATAAATTTATTAATACTAAAAAATAGCATTGAAGTAACAGCATGTTTAAGTAAAATAAGTTTAATTTAGATAATTTATGAACAAATCTCAGTTTAAACACTTGAAATTTCACTCATTTTTACAGCTACGGAAATTAAATGGTATTTGTCGAAAAAGACGAAGTACGCATAACAACAAAAATGTGTGAAATGTTATCAAGTTCGAAAAGAATTCTTGATTTCTCTATCAGAATCTTTGGACTCGGGGAAGGATTGAGCATGTCAATTAGTTTAAGAATGAAAGTAACATGATACAATGCTTAGCATACATTTAAGGAAGACCAAACTGGTCGCCAGAGGCGACTAGTTAAAATATATACATATTTCCTGGATATTTTACTCAGTATGAACCCAATGAGCATATTAATGATTTATGAGATAATAATAATAATAATCCCAACAAAAAGTTTTTGGTAAAAAAAAAAAAAAAAAAAGCGCCAAGTTCTCCTTAATGTTTCGGCCAGAAAAAGTAGTGATATCTGAAGTTCGCACAAGCTAAAAGCCAAACATCCCAAATCTTTCATTGAAAATGGCTTCCTGCGACTTGGCCGTTAATGCCTTCTATAGTATTTCAAAATTAATGATTGGAAATTACGCATTTATGAATTATTTAAATATTAAAAGTAATATTAGAATGCAAAGAGGCAAATTCACATAAAGACATTATAAGTAAAAGATTTCTGATAACTAACATTCAGTTTCAACAAACATTAGTTTTGATTACAGATCCACTCGTGGTTTAATTGCCATTTTGTACGGTCTAAAGCTAAAGTCATTAACGTAAAACCCAAGAAATAAAACAAAATTTACTTACTTCAAATCTCACAATATGTTACATTATATTTTATTGTATAATATTGAAATCTTGTGTATTGACGAAAGAGATTTTTTTCGTTTGAACATTTATTATAGTTTGTTTGCATACATTAAGAGGTATTCGATTTATAAACTGTTAAAAGCTGATACTAATTATGTTTTAGCAATTAGAGATAGTATCTTCTGAATACAAGTATTTTGTTATTTTTAACTTCTAATCATTTAAATAGACTGAAGTTGTTTAAATGCTTTTTTTTCAAATGTGTATTTTATTTCTGTACTCTGTGCCACAAAATGCCTAAAGTAATCAAAAAATATAGTTGACATGTAGCTCATTTGTACATATTTTAAAATTTGAAAAACTCTCTCGAAGGCATTAACGGCCAAGTCGCAGGAAGCCATTTTCAATGAAAGATTTGGGATGTTTGGCTTTTAGCTTGTGCGAACTTCAGATATCACTACTTTTTCTGGCCGAAACATTAAGGAGAACTTGGCGCTTTTTTTTTTTTTTTTTTTTTACCAAAAACTTTTTGTTGGGATATCACTACTTTTTGTATGTTTTTTCAAGTTTGTTATTCTAAACTATATTAATATGAAAAAACTTAAATTTCGGTACTTTTATGTTAGCCGGGAGCAAATCTCCTCATTAGCCTTTTGCTTTTTCGCCAATAGCAGTTTTCATTTTTCACATGTGTAAATTAGAAACAATTCTTTGATTTTCAAATAAAATATTTTGGTTTATGTTATTATTTCTTATTTATTTATTTAATTATTTCTATGTTAAATATTCTATTAAATAAAATGAGGGAAATGCATCTATTTTAAATGAGGTGACTGAAAAGTATATATCTTTAAATGAAATGAATGCAATATGAACAATGGAGTTGGGAACAGTATTTGGCGATTTGCCACTTGCGCCCGGCTAACATAAAAATACCTAAATTTATTTTATTGAGCTTTACAAATTTATACTTTATTTCTTTTTATATTAAAGTACTAGCCGCCTCTAGCAAGCAGTATTTACGGTATTAATTCCATGTTAAACGTTGCATCATGTTACTGTTATTCATAATTTAATTTACTTGCCCATTCTTTTGCCAAGTCGGAAGCTTTTGATAGAGAAATCAAGAACTCTTTACGACATGGAAGCACATCATATATTTTGTGTTGTTTCATCTTTGTTGTGTTTCATCTTTCGTGACAAATATCTCTTAACTCACTTATGCATGTTTCCTTAGCAGTTACGATTCGTTCTCTAATGCGGAAATGTTTAATCTTATTAAGTAATCTTTGTTAATTGGGCTCACTGCCAATTGTTGTATTTTAACTGATACGACTGGGCACAAGTGAAATGGTTCTTATGAAATCCTTTGACAATATCTGCATTTGCATTAAACCATTTTGATGTTAATATCTTTTTGTTTCACGTTAACCTTTTCAATAGACTCGATTAAGGAAGAATAGAAGGTCTACCAGCTCACTGCCATGATCCATTTGAAAATCTATCATTCTTCTCATCTGATCGTGTTGAAGAATTAGTCAATGTGCCATGGTTTTAAGATTTTAGCTAATTTTATTCGAAACCAGAAAACTAAAATGCGAGGAACCGGATTATAGAAGATTCATTCTAATGTACATATCGATTAACAGGTTACATATTATAGAATTATAATAATCATAAGGAGAACTGGCAGTTTCAATGCTTTAATAGTTTCCGTAAATTCTCTTTATATAATACAGAAGTTTTAGCGATGTAAAGATTAACAACATAGTCACAGTAAGTATAATAACAGTACAATATAATAACAACAGCAGACGTTTTGGGCAGTGACGAAACTATAAGCACTTTGAAAATATTATTACGTTATATCATTAAACTATTTAGATGATATGCGAAAAAATAAAAAGTAGATGGCTCGCATTAATAATTAACTCATTGAAAAATAGCTACTGGCGTCAAATATTCGCCAAGCTTGGCGACATTTAGGAAAGTTTCCCCAAATTTGATAATATATCATGTCAATTTTCAAATTTGGCGACAAAAAATGTGTTGTTTATTATGACGTCACAATGATGCATATGTATTATGTATTATGCACATACCTATAATATGTATGATGCAAATGTATTACGTATTATATGCATATGTATAATATGTATGATGCATATGCATAAGTTCATTAACATCACTAAAACGCACTTAAAGGAATAGTGTTCTATAAATAGTAGGGATAGTTGCCAGATTGACCAGAGTGCTATTGAGATTACAATTCCGACATTTATAATAGACCGGGAGGCGTCTGCACACATCATCACCTCATCGAGTTTACAGCTGAAATTTTACGATTAGTTAAAACTAGATTAGCATATTTAAATGCAACTAGTCTGTTAAGTCATATCTTGGTAGAAACCACCTGAAGACCTAATTTTAGTGTTTAACTGATAGGTTTACTATTGTATTTTCCTGCTTCCAAAAATTTGAAAACATGGAGAAATGAATTCAGGAAGACACAATGGAAAATCCACCAATTAACCCGTAAAATCGTAACTGTAGGTGGTTTGCACAAAGATATGACTTGGCAGACCAGTTACATTTCAATACGCTAATCGATATTTAACTAATCCTAAAATTTCAGCCGTCAACTCGATGAGATGATGATCTGTGCAGACGCCTCCCGGTCTTTAATAAAATTTGTTTTAAGGAAATAAAAGATAGAAAGATGGACAGATAAACTGAAAGATTTGCCTTATTAAGATTTTTGTAAAAGCATATAAAAATTCATTCAGCTTGAAATCATGTAACACCTTTATAACTCAGGCTAATTTTCTGTAACCGGGTTTTGGCGACCAACATATCTTATCTATAACTATAATATTTCTTTTACAGATTTAAAATTAACAATAAATTAACAGTAAGTAGGCTAATAATACAATATAATAACATTAGCAGCGGACTTCGGACGCCGCATCTTTCACAAATCGTTAAAGGCAGTTTATTAGTTACACATTTCATTTAATTAAAAGGAGATTTTTAAACTTTCATATGGAATTAGGATATTTTTCCACTATAGGGACCTTGGCATTTTTTTTTAAATCTTGGCGCCATTCGGACTTCAGAAACTGAGATGAAAACAAACCTGATGAACTTATAAATTAGTAAAACATTAATAAAAATACGAATAAAACGTCGAATTAATGGTTTTATTGGTCATTATTTGCATTTAATCTTACAATTAATTAATTAATGGCAAACCATTATTGGCATTTAATCCTACAATTTGGCGACAGTAATTCGGTCGACGGGATAACAAAGGAGTACCATGTATTTATATACATATAAACATTTTATTTATACATGTATAAAATATTATTTTTATATACAAATTATTTATGTTGGTATATAAAAATAAATAAACAGGTTCCTTGCATTAAATAAATTGTATATATTGAAAAAATTGCTTGTGTATATGACACAGTAGATAGGTTGCCTGAAAATACGTTATTATCATTTTCTTTTCTCGTCAAGGCTATTTTCTGTATTTCGCCAAGGCTACTTTATTGGAAACGTACCGAATTGCGGTTATATTTTGTTAAATGTTTTGTTGTTTTTATATCGTAAATATATCATAACCTATACTGATTAAAATTTTTAGGTATATTCATTTTTTCTATTTAACAAACATCTTTGGAAAAGCATATATATAAAATGTTATTCTGCTTGAAATCACGTGACTCCCTTCAAAACTCTGTAATCGAGTTTTGGCGACCAACATTGGCACAATTGAATGCGTAGGAACTGTTTACGGCCAAATGAAAACCCCCTGTTTGAATGGTTTAGAGGCGGAAGTTCTGTGTTTTCAGATTTTTCTGGTTAATTGTGCTACAAACCCGACTTACTTGTGAAATTTCATGATTCTACGACTTTTAGAAGTACCTTAGTTATTTGATGATGCGAAGTGAGTCAGTGACAAAAAAGCGCTTTTTCGGAAATTAATATTTCGAAAACTACTAAATATAGAAACATGAAATCGTGGAATCTTAGTTCAGTTTGACCATACGAACATGTGTATAAAAGAAAAATTTCTATATCTCTCCCTAAAACAACGTTATGAGGGGGTGAAAAGTATGCCAAAATGGTTCAGGAAAAGGTAGCTTACGGCTTGTGCGAACTTGGCGGACGCACTGCCGTGCTCCCAGATTCTTCAGTCTGTTAAAAAAAAAAAAAAATATTAAAAATAGTAACATCCCTCCCCATATTCTTTAACAAAGATACTTTCTGCATATGTCTATAAATTCTATTATTATATTCTATACACTAGGACAGTGGTTGCCAAACTTTTTGACGCGCGGAGCTCTTTTTAGAACGAATTTCTATGACGGAGCCTCTGAAGCCTACCGTACCCTATGTTACAAGGATATGTTTTTTATGTGCATTGCTACCGAACAGAGAAAGAGGGAATGGATAGTAACCTAAACAATTGTGCATTGTCCCAGAAATAAAATTATATTTTGAAACTTTTATAGTAATACTGAATTTATTTTCAATTATCATCAATACAGATGAAATTGTTAAAAGATTACATACTTAAAAAACATCCAAAAAAGCAAGAAATCGTAACATTTACCTTATAATAAATTTTACATTATTAGAGAGAAGAACAAAAATTCATAAACGTTTAATGTGATTGGGTTGTTTTGCACAAATATCTGAATTCGGGTCCAGTTGATACTAATTCCAGGCTATTGTTTACTTCTGCATTTAAAAGATTTCTGTATTTCGTTTTGGTGGCTGCGTTAGTGGAAAATTGAGCTTCACAGTCCTATGTCGTTGAGAAAGGAAGAAAAAATAATTCTGCTTTCTTAGACAAAGTTTTAAATTCACCTGACAAAAAAAAAAAAAAAAAAAAAAAAAAAAAAAAAAAAAAAAAAAGGTAGATTTTGGTTTTAAAGTATCATTAACACTAAATATATCAGGAATTTTACTCAAGTTTTATAAAATTATTTCGGACTAGAATTTTTATTTAAAACTATTTAACGTTAAATATAACTTATTTCTGCTTGATTTATACATCTCAGCATTGAGCATCCAGCATCATCAGAGCGATTCGGTGTACAGCTTTTGCAGAGAGCAGACGTGTTCTCTCGGAGGCGATTTACAATTCATTGCGCCTGTATTTTACGGGCAGTGGTGCTTTTGTTGCTACCGGGTGTCCCAAGAAGGACTGACTGATTTTAAAATTCAATAACTTCCAAACGGTGGCAGATATTAAAAAAATTCTTGCAGGAGGGTTATGCATAAAGTGAAAAGTTTTATTACAAAGATTTTCAATTTTAGTTCGAATTACAAACAATAGATGGCGCTGTAAGCAATAGTCGCTAAATACAGGCTCGATTTTTGGTCCGTTCTGTTGTTCCATGCTTGAAAAAGGAGATGGAAATGTATTATCCGGGCCACGAAGTACCAAAAATCGAGCCTGAATTTAGCGACTATTGCTTACAGCGCCATCTATTGTTTGTAATTCGAACTAAAATCGAAAATCAACTGTAAAAAAACTTTTGACTTTATGCATAACCCTCCTGCAAGAATTTTTTTAATATCTGTCACCGTTTGGAAGTTATTGAATTTTAAAATCAGTCAGTCCTTTTTGAGACACCCGGTAGCTTCTATTATGAGTATTGGTGACAGCGATATACGTTTATGATGGATCTTGTTCTTATTAGAATATGACTCATTTTTACGAGCTGTTACTATACCATAGTAGTTAACAAGTTAGTGTTCACCGGACATTTTACCATGGGTACCCAAGACCCGTTTAAATTTAATGATAATGTCAAGCGCATTTTACAAGGTGTTGAATCTCCAGATTTAGCTGCTGCATGGTGCGAGTTTTCGCATCTTACGGATGACAAGCAGAGAGATATATTCAAGCATTTCCTGTTGGAATGTGACAATTACATGAAAGGTGTCATACAAAGTCCAGACTACTCCAGTCGTCAAGAAAATGTGACTAGCCTCTTATCTTCTTTAATGTTCCTCTTTACTGAGCATTAGAACCTGTTAGATTATGTAAATTACCTGAATTAAAAACCTTTATATCTAGATATAATCTAGATTTAATTGAAACTCTTACTAATTTGAAAGCAATTGCGGCGAACCCTTCTGAGGATTTCCTCCCTGCTGGTAAAACGAACCGTATAAGGAATTGCGTCGATTCAAGTATACCCCCCAAAAACAAGTACGCTCTTTTAGCGGATAAATCTAATGAAATTAATGAAACGGATATTCCAATTTCCAACGAAGGTGACTCAGCCGGTGGCTCTGCCTCCCTCCCCCACCCCTAAAATAAAAATCCACCCCTTCTACATAGATATGAAGGGTAAATGGAATGAGCTAGCTAAAAAAATTAATGAACAAAATGAACCTAAACCATTGATCAAAATGGACGGTGAATTGCTCAAAGTCCATTGTGAAAATGATGAGGATCTTAGAAATACTCCATCGTATCTGGATTCTAATTCAATAGCATGCACTACCCTTAGCCGCGCGGAGCAGAGCCCTCATAAAGTGGTAATTCGAGGAATCCCCCCCCCCCCTATACTGACCACCAGATCATCATAAATGCCTTAAAAAAGCATAACTTCATTGCTAACCGTGCATCTATGATGAAGAGTAGTAAGAACTGTCCATCAAATGCCTCTCTACGTTGTTAATGTCTTGCAAAGGGCAAAATTTTAGGAAACATATCAGATAAGCGAAATTTGCTATATAAAGGTTACTGTTGAAAGATTTAAAGGCACGGGCATTGTAAAACAATGCTGCTGTTGCCAAAATTTGGCCATTCATCAGCGATTTGCAATCTTTCTCCCAGCTGTGCTAAATTTTCAAGTGGCAACCTTACTCCCGAATGTGACCATGTTGGAAAAATCCACCCCAAGAACCCCAAGTGTAGTAATTATTCTGGCCCGCATACGGCTACCTACCGCGGTTGCCCTAAGACCCCCCAATTCAGCAAAAATAATCTCCCCCAAAAGAAAAACCAAAAGCCTTCCCAGATATGTTAGCGCAAACTATGACCAATTACTATAATTAAGTTAAACCAGCTTCGGCCCCTAAAGTAACCATGAAAGCCCCAGATGCGGACTCTTGAACTCCTTCTAACTCTGAAAAAGCTAACTCTACTGAGAATAAGCCAATTGACCCTGCTAACGCAGCAACGGAAAATCCTACCAGATCAAACTATTCCACTGACCTAAAAGATATTCTAAAATCATTTCAAGAAATGAAAGAACTATTTAAATTTAATAAATTTATTTAATGTTTTCAAAGATTTCTTAAGATATTTTTTCTTATTCTTGCATACCGAAAATGTAAAAAAAATAAATTTTTATATACGATTTGCAAAATTTTGTATTTGAACAAATAATAAAATATGGTATTAGCTAACAAATCTATAATAATAATAATAATTTTATATAATCTTAATAAATTAAAAAAAAATTAAATCTTATATAATACGTATAATTCCTTTAAAAAAAATTATTTGCAATAATAGAGCTGAAAGTTTTCTAGCTCATCCAATTAGTGAACAATATGTGGAGAAATGCTTTCTATATTTAAAACACTTGAATTCCAAAAACATGCAGTTGAACTTCGTTGCATATCAGTTCGACTGAGATGCCGGTTAATTATTTCACATTTGTAGTTCTTAAATAAATAAACCACGCGTGTCATTATAAATTCTATTCCTCTTAAATTCAAAAGCGTTCTTGTATTTGTTGTCGTCCGTATTTATTCTATGCACGGAAAACTACTTTGAAACTGACGTAACGTAAAATAATTAGACTCGTAATTAAAATCGAATCAACCTCGAATTGTCAAAATTATGCAGGTGGGAATTGAATTTAGAATAAACTTCTACATTTAGAAATAACATCTTGTTAAACAGAAATTTGTGTATTTAATTTATATACTGGTTCAGAACACTCTCAGAAATGAATACTCAGATTTCACGAAATTTTCTTTGTTTTTGACGAAATAGTTTCCTGGAAAATGCTCCCAGCGAACATTTCGTCAAATTGATGAAATTAGTTTCTTCACACCCTTGACGATATAAATTTTGTCAATAGTTTCGTCAAAAGAGGGCTGATGGCGCCATCTATCAATCAGTTTGGAAGCTCCAATATTTGACACGGGGAGAGAAAAAAAATCACCTCTCTCTTTCCCCGGCGTGATTCGAACTCACGACCTTCCGTAGGGGAGGTCGCTGTTCTTCCAACCTGGCTGCTGGGGGCTTGAAAGTGTCTGCTTTTAGACTGGTATAATGAGTTCTACTTCGTGTTTTATTATTATAACGTAGATTGCAATTTTATCGGGCTATTATATTTTCTGAAAGTTTTAAGGAAAGCTAACTTATTTTTATGGTTTTCTTGTGAATAATTAACAATGAATAATTATAATATGGCTTGATTAAATAATTTACAACTGAAATTTTCTTTGATCAATGGATGATTAGAATATGGTCTGGTTAATTTGTTGCTTGCAAATATAATGAATTGTGAAGTGCATATTACGTGAGATTTTATCACTTTGAGTAGGAGGATAAGATTTTAACACTTTACTGTTTATAAAGAGGAGAGGGATCAATTATGTTTATTTTTAATTTGATTGAAAACATAATATACTTCTTAAAATAAAAAAAAGGATATCCTAGAAGTTTGAAATTTTATTGACCCAATTTTCTTATTGAATGGTTTTGAAAAACACAGAAAATTTATTCTTTTCGAATTAAAACATAACGAACGACAACATATAAATAAAATAATAATAATAATATTAATAAGCATTCCTAAAAATTCTAACAGCTAGAAAAATAACTAATGAAGAAACAATAACTACCTATATTTCAGTATTTTCTGAAAAGCACTAAGTGCTGTTTTAAAATAAATTATTACAGGACTAACATAAACAAGCAAATATCTGTTTGCTAAAATCGTAGGATTTAAGGAGGATTTGAGGAAATGTTTCCTTAAAATGCATTGGGTCTGACCGTGATTGAGGCAGAACTTTCGTCAAATATTTGAGGGTTTACGTTTCGTTAAATGTCACGTGATGTTAATAGGAAATGATCGTCAAAAACGACGAAATACAGCTCGAGGATTTCTGAATCGTCAAAAGGGAGAGTTTTATTTCTAAGAGTGAAATAAAACACCGTGACATCGAACACGAATTATGTATTTTATAAGAAAGTTAAAATTAAAATCAATATATTTTTTACTGATTATCTTATATCTAGTGTGTGTATTATGTATATGTGATATTTATTAATATACATGTTCTATTGAATCGTATATAGTACATGGCTTGCAATTCATTTTATACGTCATTAAGTTCCGATTTAATGCTGCTACGGTGAATGGAATTTACGATGATACGGTAAAATTTTTATATTGTAATTTTACAAAAGCATAAATGGCAACGGTTATGAACCTATCGATTGTACTGGCAACAGAGCACGAATAACAAAGATAAGTCAGATTAAAATTAAAACCAAATTTATTGCAGATTAACATAAATCAGGAAAATGGAATGATATAACCTGTAAAGCAAATTACTATGTAGCCCTGTTTACGTAACCAAATTTCAACCCACTTTGTCTAATTTTATATATGGCCCCACCAGTGGCCGAAAAGGTCTGCTCTCGAAGCTGGTAGACGGAAGGTGCTGGGTTTGAACCCAAATGCTCCCGTTGGCTTAATCGTTCGGAGTTTTTCGTGGTTTTCTTCGAACCTTGGACTTCATTGTGTAAATACCGGTTAATAAATTAATTTCCCTTAGAAAGACCCCCACGGAGGGCACACCTCCTCAGACCTATATCCCTCATGCAGATAATCGGCAGTCATTAATAGCACATCAACACCTAATTTTATATATTAAATTTTATTATAATTTTTTTTTTATTTTAAAACTTCATTCTTTACATGCAACTTACCCAAACTAGATATTTTTCAGGGTTATTTCAGATTCTTAAAATAATATTCCAAATATTCCAATCGCTCCTTCAGAAAATGCACTTGTTAAGGTTTATAAGCTAATGTAAACAGCAAAGGTATTTTAAATTCCCCAAGACATCTTTCATAAATAAAATAGAAGCAGGCATTCTTACAAACATGATCTTTATAAACATTTATTTCAGAGATAAGAGATCCTAAATCAACTTATACGTATTTTAGAAAATCTAATATAATACTAAATTTTAAAATTCGCGCATAGTCCGTCGAGAATTTATAGAATTATTATTTTTTAAGTTACGTCAATTAATGTAGAGGCCTAAAGAGATTTTTTAAATGAAGAGAGGAATTTAGAGATATAAATAAACAAGTTGGAAATTGCTCGTCAAACGTGGCAAATGAGGTGCGTTCGTACTATAACTAGTTTTATAATTATTTTTTGCACCCCATATTGTACTGAATGTGTATTTATTTGCAATTCATAAGTGCATAGTCTGTAACATCATTAAAATGCACTTGCAATAATTTTTTCCCATTCCCCTTAATGTAACGGAAAACTTTTGACTGTCCCTGTAATTAAGCTATACATCCGATTTTCATGAAATTTGAAATGGCTCGACAAAATTTTGCAGCAATTATATATTTAAAATTTCAGCCCATTCGGAAAGCTGTAACATCATTAAAATGCACTTGCAATAATTTTTCCCATTGGCTTTAATGTAAGGAAAAACTTTTGACTGTCCCTGTAATTAAACTATACATCCGATTTTAATAAAATTTGAAATAGCTCGACAAAATCTCACAATAATTATATGTTTAAAATTTGAGACCATTCGGAAAGCTTTAACATCATTAAAATGCACGTGCAATAATTTTTCCCGTTGGCCGTAATGTAAAGAAAAACTTTTGACTGTCCCTGTAATTTAACTATACATCCGATTTTCATAAAATTTGAAATGGCTCGACAAAATTTTACAACAATCATATATTTAAAATTTCAGACCATTCGGTTGGGTAGTTTTTGCTCTATTATATGCGGACGGACGGACAGACGGACGGACAGACGGACTGAACGACGACTATAGGTGCTACGTATTTATATAATTACGAACGCACCTAAAAATGAGTAAAGTAGATTTAAAAAATAAATATAGTTTACAAAAGCAGATTTTAAACGCATTTAAAAAAACAAAAAAGCTATTTCTCTGAGTTTTCGACTTTATACTATTTAGAACAGTAGGCAAAAATAAAAATTCCCTATTATCTGTTATAACGTTTCTTCATTAAAATCCATTTCGCCCCTGTATTTTAACGGTTTTACTATTTGAGTATATATAATAAATTAATTTATAAGCAAAAACTAACGAACATCAGCTTTTTTAGCAAACTTTAATTTTATTTTTATTAGTTTCAAATATTTTTAATTAATTCGTATGTTGCAAAAATGTTTTGCATGTAACTTCTGAACTTCAAACACTCCAGGTAAATTGAAGAAAATGGTATTAAGTATTTTTAATATGTACAAAATTTTCTCAGCCTAAACAATGTTATTATGAACAGGTGAAGCACTTTCTAAAATGTGAAATTAAAAGCATCTAAAATACAAATATAATCGCAAAATTAAACTTCTAAACTTTCCTTGTTATTGTCATTTTAAGGGTATATATAAATACATTTTAAAATTTTAAATGTATATACAGTGAAGTACGTTTAACACGAAACTGGAGGGACCAAAATATGTTTTCGTGTTAAAAGAATTTCGCGAAGATTCTTAAATAAAGAACAATACTCACAAGTATTTTCGACGTAATCAAATTTTATTTCGATTTCCTGTTAAACTACTAGTAAGTTGCAACCATTAGGATAAAAAGCAAGTAAACAAAATATTGTTTCGGGGAGGGGGGGAATCATATTTTATTTTTAAGTGTCTTTTTCAAGATTCTGAGATCTAACTTGTTTGAAACAAATAAGTTAAGCTGTCTCTAAATCTTCGTGCTTAGCAGTTCTCATTCATTTTCTCTCAGGGTACATACTGCGCTCTCATACTGCGCTCAAATATTAACGTAATGGGATCCATGTTGATAATTTAGAATTGGTAATGCAAACTATTTGCAGATTTCTTTTTTCGTCCTTCTTTTTCATCATCTGCATTAAGCAGCTTTATCTTCATTTGAAGAGAAATAGCAGTTTGTTTTCACACCGATTTCTCAGGCATTGTGCTCATAAAACATAAGCTAAATTACAAAAAATACTAAATTCTCTTATTTTCACCAAAAATTCAGTGGTGTTAACACAAAATTCACCAATTTCAACTTAAACTAACTAGCTCTAAAGCGAATTTTTTCGTGTTAAACGATTTTTGTTTCGTGTTAAAAGAACAAAAATGTATTGAATTGTATCGTATACTGTCCGGACAGCTATATCATTTCATGTTAACCGATTTTTCGTGTTAAGCGTTTTCGTGTTAAACGTATTTCACTGTATCATAATATATATATATCTGTATAATGTGTATCAGACCAGCCCAATTAGAAATTTATACATATTATAAAGTTGTTAATACCTTGTTTCAGATATTTGAAATATTTCACAGATTAAATATGTTCATATCAGTAAAATAGATATAGCCTTCGGTGGATTCATGCACAGTTTTTTTGCATAAGATATACTGCAGAGCGAGTAGAAATGCAGGTAAATTTCAACAAATATTACATAAATTCTAAAATACAATTATAACAAAAAAAATTTTAAGTATTTTTACATATAAAGAAAATTTGTTTGAGGATGTAAAAAATAACCCATTTATTCTAGTAATGTATGTGTTTGGAATTTTTTAAAATTTTAATTAAAAACCTGTTTTTTCATTTTTTTTATAAATGTGCATGTGATATATTTAGTCTAAATTATACTGCTTTTTCCAGAAAATACAATAATAAATTGAAAGCAGTGGATTAATAACAAGTTTGGAATTGCCACCTGTGAAGCAAACGCTCCACTTTGATGATGTTGCTCTAAGTAATGTCGCTGGTGAGGTTCAGCAGAAAACAAACACTTCAAAGACGCAATATACAATGGCATGAATAATTTTATTAGATCTAAATCGGAACGATGATCCTTAACTCGAAAGAGCCTGTATTAACTTATTTGCAAAGTTTTTGTCAGTCTTAGAGTATCTAATAAAAGCAACATAAATGTTTTATTTCTTGTTATTTTTCCTGATTATGTTAATCAATAACATATATAAAATCAATAATATTTATGAATAATAACTTTTACAAATATAAAATAATATTCGAACATTAACTCGTATATAAAACTGTTATAACAGTATAAACTGTTTCAAAAAAAAATTTGAAAATTGAAAATAATAAAACAAAGATAAACCAAGGTAAATTATTAATTACCTAGCTCATGTGTTGCTAAATCTCTGTATTACAATTTGTAATAAATTTGACTAATTTTAAGAAAAACAAAAATAAATTGATATACAAGTGACGGATTAAACATACAATCTAACCAAAAAAAGCGATAAATATAAAAAAGGGCTTAACTTTATTTTTAAGGGCTTAACTTTAAATTTATTCAAAGTTTACCCATTTTATGGGAAATTTATATAATATATGCATGTTGCATTAAAACTAATTTAACATTTCTATTTGAAACAACACTTTAATTCAAGATGGCGAAACTCTCAAAATATTTTAAATTGACATAATTTTTTTTTTTTTTTTAAATCACAATGAATATCATTTTAAATTAATCTAACATTATATCAAATTTATTTTAACTAGCTTTACATTAATGTGAATCTATAACGTTCAAACATATTATAACAAAATAATTAAGAAACAAAATTGTTCCGAGAATAATATGTATTTCCCCATCATTAGAGTTTCTAGGAGGGACAAGAAATAAATTTTGTTGGTACTGAATAATAATTTTAACAAATTTTATATACAAAAGAATGAAATGTAACAAGCACAACAACAAAAAGTCCATAGTATTTTACAAGATAAAATACTGTATATTTCCATATGATTGCGATATATTACGGTTAATGCGGATTTTTATTTTTATATAACTATATAGTAAATCGAGGAGAGTTCGCGCTGTAGGAGAGATTGCGCACAAAGTGATTCGACGAGAAGGAGTAGAGTGCGCGCCCAGCGACTCCAGGTGGTTGTACAACAGACTTAGTGCAGTGGCTACATGAATGTGCATATTGATTGTTCCAAGCGTTTTGGATAATGCAGTGCTATTTTGTTTTGTTTTTCCAAAGTAAGTGCTTGAATTTTCATAACTGTTAGTCAGAATTTTTATAGAACGTCAGTAATACAAAATATTTTGAACTTAAACGATTTTTTATAAACTACTAATCTGGGCTAAGTATGTGAACACCAAAAATTCATTTTAGAAGAGGCCATATTTAAATAAAAGGCCGCGCAATCTCTCCTACCAAAATAGGAGAGTTTGCGCATCTGCTACTTAGGAGAGATGGCGCATTTCCCACTAAGTTTAAGTGCTAGGAGAGATTACACAGCTTATTGATAAATTTGTATGAATTGCAAATTACGTGTATAACATATGAATGAATCAATTTTTAAATAATTTCGGGAAAACAGATAATTATCAAAACTAAATTTGGCAACAAATTAATTTGCAAAAAAATACTTTTGCAGATAAAAATTTTATTATTAAATTACTAATACAGTTGTTATTAAATAAATTTTATGTAATTATTTTTGATAATAAATTAATAATATATTTGTTAATAATTTAATTAAATGTTTATACATATTTTTTAATTTATGAGCAATTAATTTGCTAATAAATTAATTTTGTTAACTAAAATAAATTTTCTAATACAATGTTTTGGAAAAGGTTTCACCCATTCCAAGTAGTGTAATGCCATCGAAATCAAAAGGAAACAGAGTGCAACTAATGTTACTAATCCACAAAATATACATGAAAAAAGACTTAAGAAGGATGACGCTACAATTAAAAAACAGCTCAAGATAAGGTGCTTCCAGAAAAAGTGGGATAAAAAACTCAACGAAAAAAACCGATGGTCAATGAGGATGAGTGCACTGAATGTCTACTACTGAACCAGGAGACAACTTCGATAACTGACTAGATTTAATGTATTGCTTGTTGCAGGTGATTGCACGAAAGATGCACGATTTATAACAATAAGTGCATCGATTGTGGACGACTACAACTTCGGTTAGCAAACAAAATACAATGAAACTGTGGAAATGGAAATGAAGTAATTTTCAAGTTAAACATGTTATCAACTAAATTAATGTTATTTTGTAATCTTAGTAGGGCTTTCTTTTTCTGATATTTTAATCTTCTTAAATTGAAATTTTTAACTGTTGTTAAAATTCTTTCTTTTATTTATTATTTAAACATTTGGTTGAAATATTCACTCCTAATACAATAATATTTACTCACAAAAACCTTTCAACAATGTCGATTAAGTCTAATTATTATTGTTAACAATTTAATTGTAGTTATTATTAATAACAATCTCTTCTACCTATGTGCGCAATCTCTCTTACCCATGTGCGCGTTCTCTCCTACCCTGTAAGGAGAGATTGCGCAAAATAGTTTTCTTGGTTTTATTACTGCTGTTCTATTAAATTACAGTATAAAAACAATGGAAATGCATAAAAAAACAAATGAAGTCAAAATTATTCATGTATAGTTTAGCGAAATATTAATATTTAGATTTTTTTATTATTATTCTTTTGAAATGTGCACAGACTCTCCTCGCTTTACTATATAGTAAAATAAGTGATATAAGTGGATTCAATTAAAAAATAGTTCATTAGCTTAAGGGGACCAGGAAAGCAAAACTCAACTAAAAAATCGATTTTTATTTTTTTATATCAATTAAATAGTTTGAACTTTTATATTTCCAACGATGTACCATATATGTTTATGCATAAAAAAATAAGTATTGAAATTATTCTTTTTTTCTAAGAGTACTTCACAGCTTAATGGCCCATTTAAATCTTTAATTGACTTTTTCTGAAAACTTGGAATTTTCATATTTATGTTCGTTTTTTTCAATATCTGTTAAACTTAAGAACTCAGATTTTTATTTAACACTTATATTATGATTTATATTGTACACTTTAACGCAGGGATTCAATCTTACCAAAAATGCTAATTTAAAAAATACTTTCAATAAATAATTAATAATTTTGAGTTTCACTTAGAAAGAAAATGGTCTGTTAAAATACGTAAACCATGTTATTTAAAAAAATCTAGACCTCTATCTTTCACCATTTCGGAGAAAAAGGTACATGAAGTTGGTGAATTTAACGTGGCGGAGATAGGGCTTTTCCGATCCCCTTAAGTATTAAATATATCTATTCTGAAGAGATTTAGAATGTAAATATAATGTCTTAAATGCATGATTTTTTTTTAACATTTCATTAATGGAATGTTGATTTACCCCGATGATTGAAGCTTTTGTATCATATGCCTAATTAGTTTGGCATTATGATGTAAATCTGAAAGCTTAACATTCCTGCACAGGGAATTACTACAAACCTTTCTGTATGTTCTCAAAATTATGCAAGTTGTTTAATGAATTAGGAAGCGACAAGCTTCTTAAAATATTTAATTTTGATTAAATAATAACAGAATCTGGAGCTCTAATTAGAATCAATTATCCAAAATTTGTGTAATAAATATGTATGTTAAAATCAATTACGGTATTATAAATATATTAACTGTAGTTTATAAAAGAACATAACTAACATTTTCCTTATTAAATCCATAATGTAGGATAATAAATCCATCACGTACCATTTAGTATGGTTTCATATTTTTTTCAAATAGTTTTATTCTGAAAAAGAATTTTCTGTTTTTCTGCTGCAGAATTATTAATTAGGCTATTGATTAAAGTATTTACGATGTATTAATCCATATATATGTAAAATGTTTAAAAAAAATGTTAGTTTTAATATTAGGAATTTGGCGGCTAATGAATAACAGAATCGTTAATGATAGTATATTTTAGGATTATCTGGTGGATAAGAAATTTTAAACTACATTCAGATGTCTAGTATTTTAAACATAAAGTTTTTAGAATTAGAGTAGGGCGTCTTTCCATATAAGAAATAGTCAAACATCAGTGGTATTTCTCAATTACACGCGACGTGATTAGATCTATGGTTTAAAAACAATAAGGACAGGCAAGATTGACAAGTATTTCTCTACCAATTTAAATATCTTCAATACAATCAAGTAAGGGTAGGAAACACCGTAACAAGGCCGCTTTCGTTGAAAGAGACAGACATCGATATTTCCGTTCCCTCTTGGCGGAAAAAGATGGGCCAGATTCAAACAATTGTCATACTGCCATATGATCAAGGTGAACATAAAATCAGCCGACATCAGGGAAGTACTGGGACCTGTCTCTTATTTTTGCTGGACTAGGTGCAAATATTTTACATGCTGGAAGGTAAGCCGGTCTGACCTTTATAAGATATAAGAAATAAGCATAAGTTCACTTATTTACTTATTGAAAAACTGCAGACTTTAGCCTGTAAGAGGTCCCAAGCATGTTTTGGAAAAAATAAGAACGTTGAGCATTTATTCCAAACTTTAAACGTCATATAGGACATTATATGCCATTATATGCCTGGAGGCATGTAGGACATTACAATTTATAAGCTTTTTGGACTTTTATTTGACTGCATGGACTTTATTTGATATAATGCTAACATCTTGAAGCATTTTGCCCTAAGAATTTCTATTTAAAAAGGGACAAGCGCAACAAGAATGACAAAAAAAAAATATTTTTTATTTATCTATAATTTTAATTTCGTCTCAATTGGATCAGTGGAAAGTGTTCCAGTATCATACGAAGTGAAGACTTAATTTCTTTTTAACCCTATAAATGAAATTAGTATGAACAAACGAGATTCAGTGAGTATCTAACAGACCGCAGGTATATACAGATATAATTTTTTACTATTTTTGAAACGATATTGATAAATTAGAAGCCTCATTATCTCCGAAAACTTTAAATTTTAGAAAAATCTCTCAAAATAACAGTCTTCTGGTTGGCCAGTCTCGTTTCAAAAAAAGCAAAATATTTATCTTTACCCTGCCATTATATTAAATACTATTATTCAATGTCCTATAATATCTTGAATTATGATTAAATTGGTTGCAAATTATTGAGGTAAAAACACCCTTGAAAATAGCTGCTGTAAAACCACCATTTAAAGTCACCAACCAACCGCGTATGTATATGATCACTATAATCTATACCAAAGTAAGAAAATTGAAAGTCTGTCTTTTCATTCTCAATAACAGAAAGATTTTTAGAAGACACTGAAGAATGTGAGAGAATCTAACCGCATAATCACATACATGAAAATTAGATGTTACTTTTTAAGGGATGTTACTTTACTAGGTGTACACGGGTTGTTTTTTATTTCATTTATAATCGTTATGTATAAGTATTTGAAATACAAAATTTATCTTGTTCATTATATAATTATTGAACATTATAATAAATCTTTATAAATGCGATTTTTTTTAACCATTTGGAAAAATAGTTATTGTTCTCTGTCTGGGTAGGCAATCAAAACTATACCTGAGGAGTTTTATTTGTTGAATCCTCATTTTATTCGTTTTCTGATTGGTCTATACCAGGGTTGGCGAACCTTTTTGTTGACGCGTGCAAAATTTGAACAAAAAATATTTTACGTGACCATGACGTGCCAAATAAAAAACAGATTTTGTAGGTGGAAAAATAACGGTTTAAAATTACCTAAAATTTTCTATTAAAATCTATTTAAAAGAGATGAGGAACATACATGTAGGTATTACACTATAATAATTATGGCAACATATATATTTTAGAAAAAAAAATTAATACGACGTAATTTGATTTCTGTTGTTGCATCTTAATATGAGTCTAATTTTAATACAAACTGAGCCGGATTTATCTCACAAGTCCTTTCAGTTTGAGTGTTGATATTATTTATTCATTTGTGAAAACAGCGACTGGCTCGAAAGCATAGATAGGCAGAAAAAGCTGTTAAAATAGCAAACGCCAGTTTCTTTGAATAACTCTGAAATAAATTCAAAGTTGCCATAACTTTACCATCGGAATTTAATAATCTCTAATAACCAATTCTTATAGATAGCTTTCAAATATCGTCTTTGTTCGAAAAAAAATAGAGACCATTATTAATTAGATTAGAATACTATATGCCGCAATTAAAATCATTTGATCGAATTTAGGAAAGATGGATCAATCGCGATTTTGTGTCATCCCACTTTATTTTGATTTAGAGCCACAGCAGTGCCGTGCCAAAATTATTCTTTCGCGTGCCAAAAGTGGCACCCGTGCCATATGTTCGCCGTCCCTGGTCTATACA
The DNA here is from genome assembly GCA_963932465.1 of Maratus speciosus. Taxonomy (NCBI): domain Eukaryota; kingdom Metazoa; phylum Arthropoda; class Arachnida; order Araneae; family Salticidae; genus Maratus; species Maratus speciosus. The sequence goes on from OZ010792.1 coordinate 53,140,391, forward strand.
GTAATCTGTATTTCCCTTTACTTTCAACAGAGATGGATACATCTGTTGCCACTATGACAAAAAAGGTAATAAAAACTACAAAAAGAAATAATAACTCAGAAACAAATTAAGATACAGCTTTAAAACAAATTGCAATTAAAAATGTTTTTTTAAATTTTTTTTTATATTTCCTATCGAATGATACAATTTGGGAAAAAATCCACCAGGTAGTTTTTGAAAACACTCGAGCGAAACTTTTAGAGCTTACTGCTTTATAATATATATGATATATGATATTTAAGTTGAATTTTTTTCATTTATAAATAATAATGAAGTTTGATAAACCCAAGACAATTGTTTTTATTTAGTCTTGAACATTTATAGTTTGCATGAAGACCATATCAGAAATGTGGTGTCACCATCTTTTGACGGAATCGTGTACTACATTTTGTCTCTATTAAAAAAAAAAAAAAAAAAAAAAAAAAGAAAAAAAAAACTAACGCTTTCACCGCCGCTATGAAAAAAAATATTTGTGACCGGAGGTCTATCTGGCGAATATTAAGAAAATTGCTACAAACAAAAATATGAAAATGGGTAGTTATATAGACAAATGTTTGATATACACGTTGAAGCAGACAGTTTTCAAATCGAAGATTTATTTTAATAGAAATTTAATGTTATAGCTGGATAAAATTGTTCCATTACAAAAAGTTTTAAAGGAGCAAAAACTATACATGGGAATTTAATAATTTTTTCTATGAATATTCAATAGAAACTCGCGGTTTGCAGAGTGCATTCATTTTTTTTTTAACTTTCCTAATTTTTTGACGGTTTATTTCAATTTTAAATTAAAAATTTTAGAATTTCCAGAGATATTTTTTACACATTTTAGAAAAGGTTATTATTTTAAATTGTTGCCCTTTGTTAAAACAGCGCACAGAATAACATATCATTTAAATAAAAAAAATTATTCACACGTGAATATTATAAACAGAAAAAAATTCTTTCAAATTAGAATTAAATGATAACGTGTTAAAAGCAGGAAAATATTGAACATTACGTCATAAAATTTGTTTTTACTGAAGCATACTTAAAATGAAAGAAAATTATAAAATAATCAATTTTTTTTAAATTAGAATTAAATGATTACATATTAAAAGCAAGAAAACATTGAAAATTACGTCATAAAAATTATTTTTACACGTAAATATTAAAAGAGAAAGAAAACATTTAAATAATAAATTCATTGATATGTGTTAAAAGTCGTAAATGGAGAAATTTACGTCATATTGGTCAAAGTGGCTAAATAATAATATTGCCAAACAGTTTAAATTAAAAAATATATTTACATGAGAGATTTATTTCAAATTTCGAGATGATATTTTTAACTGTAGTTTCCAATTTTAAGGTAGCGCAAAGTATAATATTATCTTTCTAACAATAAAAATATTTTCAGTTGAATGTTACAAAGAGTAGGGAAAGTTTGGTGAAAATTATGTCAGATTTAAAACGTACATTTAAAATCTCTTATTTAAAATCATTTTCTTATAGCGTTGTTAAAAAAACCATAAAGCAAAGACTATGCTGACTTAGTTCCTTTTATATTTACTAATTTTCAAATGTTTAACTAATCTTATTTAATCAAGCGCGAAAACAGCAACTAACAGCAGCTGGTTCGGTTTTGAAATCCCTCAGTAAAAGGGAAACTCGTTTACAGTAAGATCGCCATTGATTTTTTAATTATACAGTGCAACCTTGATTATCCGAGCTCAGGGTAGTGCAATGTGGGGGGGGGGGCGAAGGGGGCAGTTGCCCCGGGCGCGGAAATTGAGGGGGCGCCAAACTTATATTACAAATCTCACTTTTTCTTCTTTTTTCGGAAATTTTCTTTATATATTTACAGAATCGGATTTTTTTTTTCCAATGAAAGTACGTTAATTTTTCGTTTAAAAGTTGTTGCATTGTCCCTTACCCTACACCCAAATACAAATTTATTGATAAGGACTTCTTTCATTTCAAAACTTGTCTTTGTCTTAGTCCCTTTCGCCAACCTTCTCTTTTCTGAGTCTGTAATTTTCTTTCTGTGCTGGTGACAAAAACATATCCTCTCAAAATAACATGGGGGTTTTCTTTTTGGAATACAAAAGGGTTTACAAACTGTTATACTGTATTGTTAGATACATATTTTCTACACCCATTGCCTAGATTCCCTTTGCCAAAATACAAGTGCAGTTTCCTCCTATTTATTTAATTGTTTAGATTTTCTGACTTAAAATAAAACATAAAGTTCCAAAACAAACGAGAAATATGTATCCAATAGAATTTATTTCCGTTTCTGCATTTTTCAGTTTGTGACACATCTCGCAAAGAAAAAGTGTGTATGTGTGTGTGTGAGGGGTGGTGGGGTGGTGGGGGGCGCCTAATTCAAGATTTGCCCCGAACGCAGTTTTCTCTTTGCACGGTGCTGTCCGAGCTAATTGGAACTGTTAGTACCTCGGATATCGGAAATCTCGGTTAATAGAAACTGTGTGTAAAACTCGCCGTGCTTGCGAATTCAGCACCTCTCTAAAAGAAAAAAACAAAAAAAAAAAAGGTAATAAAAATAAATATATGTAAAGTTCTCTTTCGCAGCTTAACAATTTAAAAAGGAAATGAACAACTAGTAGTAAATTTAAAAAAGGAAATTGAAAAATTTACTTAAGTTCATACGGCCACTGGAAACAAAGCTGTTGGCTTCTCAGGATGCAATATTTCTTTGGAGTTGAGTGCTTTTGGGGACAGAAGAGCCTGTATAGCACGGAGAGTGAGCTAAAAAGTGTGGTAATTTTCAAGGCTCATTCAAAAGAAATCAACGTATCCAAACTAAGTGAAATGTGTGAAAATGGACAGTTTGATGCAAAGAAACCATTTACATAAATCTTACTCGCAATTTTGAATAACATGACACAAAAGATAAATCAATTTATTGAAATAAATACAATTCAATGGATAGTATAGATTCAATGAAAGTGATATATTTAACAGTGAATTGGAAAATTAAAAGTATTGTGTAGATGTAAAAATATATTTTAACCAAATAAAAAATAATTTAAATTGAATTTTGAAAAAAACCTTTTAAAGTCACATGAAGGCGTCTCTTAAATTTTATATGATATCTTTTAAAACTCATATTTTGAATTTATGAGAGATGTAGATGATAAAGCAACAGCGAATAAAATTTTATACAACTTTTCATGTTGAACATAACGATGCGGAACCCATGAGATTATAAATAGAACAAAAATAAAATGATGAAATAAATAATACAAATATATATTTTTTAAGAAATAGCATAACGTCACTCAAAATTTGATATCATTATTTTTAAGTTCCAAATTTAAAATTCTTAGAGCATAAGTGCTGCGTCAGAAACTTTTAACCCATCAAGGGTTTTTGCATTGATATTTCTTTAATTCTATTTTTTACTATGTTTCTTTGTGGTAATTTGCAATTGTTTTTAATGATTATATATATATATATATATATAGTGTGTGTGTGTGTGCGTGTATATAGGAATAAAATTTCGAATTTTATTCTTCAGATTCTAGAAGCGCGTTATTCAGAAATTTATGTATAATTTGCCATTGATTGAATTTATTTAAAATATTTTAAAGCTATAGATTTTTTAATAATGTTTTCCTCAAAAGTAGTGATAGTGCAAAAATATTATATATCTCGGAAAACCATATTTTTTAAATAAAAAAAATAAAAAATAGCATATATGACAGATAAAAATACTACTTTTAATATCTAAACGATTTCCAACATATTTTTTATATCCCTTTATGAAAATAAATTGATAGATATCTTTAAAAAATGTTTGGAAATATTTTTTATTAAATCTAAAATTATAAAATAAAAATATAATATTATTTGGTCTAATATGGAATCATAATAGTAATATCCAGTAATAATAATAATATATTTAATCTCCTGAAATACACAACTATTAACGATAATAAACGATAATTTATCTTTCATTGTCTACGTCTAATTTTCTCAATGTATAAAATGAAAAAAAAAATCATACTATGAAGTTATAAACAACGTATTTTTAATTTAAATTTTATATCTAGTTGCATTGATGTTCTTTAAAAAGTTTTACTCAAGTAATTAAAAAATAATATTTTTTACATAAAAAATCAACAACAATTCCCTTATTACGCAAAAAAATAAATTTGACTAAAACACTTTTTCTTCCTCGATGAGACAAATCAGCTGCAGAATTAAAAAAAAAAAAAAAAAAAAAAAAAGAAAACTTCGAAATTTTGCGAAATTAACAAAGTTTTTTTTTCTTCTCTTTTTATAACATTCATGGTTATCGAAGATTGATTTTAATGCGTTCTTGCGTAAAGCTTCTATAACCATAAAATATGCTTTGTATGGATTTTGTATATAAATTAGTTTTTTAACCGATTATGTGCTGAAAAATTACGCTACGAAAATTTCATTGACAAAGGACATGAGATCCTACTTATATATTGCAAGGTATGTATGAAAATATAAAATTAATTTAATTAAAAAAATACTTAAATGATCAATAACGAGTAATTATTCTTTTTTAAATGGATAACTGATTGAAATAAATTGACTGAAATAAAAATAAAAATATTTTTATTTCAAACGATAACGAAGTTAAAAAGCAGAAAACCAACTTTTAAAAATGCATTTTAAGTTAAAGAGGTTGTTTTATAAGCATTTTGTTGATTTTTTTACTTTCCGAATTGGTAGTGTTAAGAAAGTATTGCAACAGTGATTTTTTGTGTGTGAGAGCTTGCGTTTATAGTAGGAGAGCTGTTGAACATTTTTGAGTAGGTATTTGAGGCACCCTGAAAATTTGTGCAGCACTTCTTTTGTAACGCCTGAATACAAAATCGAATGTCTGGCTGAAGGATCGTGGCCCAAAACCTGTGCCAGACACGTGTCAAGTGTCATTTTTTGACACTACCCCAAAAAAGTATTTGAGGCACGCTGAGATTGAAACAGAATAATATTTATACTTAGAAAAAAATATTTTGAAAATGACAGACACTTTAGTCGGCCCAAACACTGTGCCAGACACGTGTCAAGTGCCATTTTTTGACTACCAAAAACGGTATTTGAGGCACAATAATATTTATGCTTAGAAAAAAATATTTAGAAAATGACAGACACTTTAGTCGGCACAAAAACTGTGCTAGACACGTGTCAAGTGCCATTTTTTGTCTGGCACAGGTTTTGGGCCACGATCCTTCAGCCAGACATTCGATTTTGTATTCAGGCATTACATAAGAAGTGTTGCACAAATTTTCAGGGTGCCTCAAATACCTTCCCTAAAATGTTTAACAGCTCTTGGACTATTAAGCTTCTGTAAGCATAAAATATGTTTTGTTTGTATTTTGTATATTATTAAAGAATTTTTTCACCAAATATGTGCTGAAAAATTACCCTGCTAAAATTTCAGTGGCAAAGGATATGCATTCCTTCCTATATAATGTAAGGTATTTATGAACACAAAATTAATTTGGTTGAAAATAATAAAAAAATAATCAATAACAAGTAATGAGTTTTTGTATTCATGGATAATGTACAGTATAAACAAAACAATCCTTTTAGTTCAACCTTTTTGGAAGTTCGTTTATAAGCATTTTGTTGATTTTTTTACTTTCCGAATTTGTAGTTTAAAGAAAGTTTTGTGTCAGTGATTTTTGTGTGTGTGCGTAAACATGATAACACTTAAGTTACACTTCCGATTCAGTTCCTATTTCCCGATTATGTTAGAAAACAAAGTCACAAAAACTATACAGAATTTCGTACTTATCGGCGGACGATTAGATATTTAATCTATTTTTTAACTATTTTCAAAGCATTTTTCAATCGATTCTATAGAGAAAAAAAATCACAAAGGAAGTGTGGAAGAGTGAAAATGATAAATATCGCCGCGATGTGGTCAAGAATTTGTAGCGCATTCGTAATGTCTCCAGTTTCAAAACGCGATATCAAATTGAATGCACACGATTAATTTTTTTCAATATATATACAGGGTGGTTCAAAATGTCATGTCCGAAACGCACGTATGGTTATGTTAAGTCATAAAGAGAAAGAATTGCATTACATAGGAACTGGGGGTCGGAAACGCCATCGTGACCGTGACGCAAAGAAAAGATAACAGACGGTGTGAAAAGACCTTTATTAAAAAAAAAAAAAAAGCTTAATCGAAGTACAAAATACAAATGAAATATATTGCAGCTCTTAAAAAGTGTTCAAAATTTCCTCACTTAGGCGAGATGCAAGCTTCACATCGACGGCGCATGGAACCAAGAACACGTTCCAACCAGTCCCGTACCGTGGCCACGGCGATCCCCGGACCTGAACCTCTTTGATTTCTACGTCTGGGGATATCTCTGGTGAATGAGTCACCCGTTCCATTGATCATAGACCTCATGGAACGGATCGCTGAAGCGGCGGCACGTTCCGGGAATACTCTTGGCTAATTGGGAAGTGCTCCCGATACCATGCGACGCCGATGTAAAGCATGCATCGCGACTAATGGGGCATATTTTTCATTTGTATTCTGTACTTCGATTAAGGTTTTTGTAAAATAAAGGTCTTGCTACACCGTTTGTTATATTTTCTTTGAGTCACGGTCACAATACAATTGCACCGTTACAATCGTGTTTCCGACACCCAGCTCCTACGTAATTCTTGCTCCTCATGACCTGACACATCCACATGTACCATTTGGTGGACATGACATTTTGAACCACCCTGTATATATATATATAAAGAGAGAGATAGACACACACGCACACAAATATATATAATATATAACACAAATATATAAATATATATATATATATTGATATACAGAGTGGTTCAAAAGGCATGTCCAAACGGCATGTGTGGGCGTGTCAAGTCATGAGGAGCAGGAATTACATAGGAACCGGGGGGTCGGAAACGCGATCGTGACGGTGCACTTGCATCGTTACCGTGACACAAAGAAAATATAACAAACGATGTAAAAAGGACCTTTATTTTTCAAAAAACGTAATCGAAGTACAAAATACAAATGAAAACTATTACAACTCATACAAGAGCTCAAAATGTGCCCCATTAGCCGTGATGCATGCTTCACATCGGCAGCGCATAGAATCGCGAACGCGTTCCAATCGGCCCTGTACCGTGTCTACTGTGATCCACGGACCTAAACCCGTGCATTTCTACTGCTGGTAATATCTTAAGTGTCAGGTGTACGAGACACCCGTTTCATCGGCCATGGATAACATGGCACAGATCGCTGAAGCGGCTCCATGTTACCGGGAGTCTCCTGGCCAATTCGAACATGTTCGCGATTCCATGTGGCGCCGATGTGAAGCATTCATCACGGCTAATGGGACACAGTTTGAGCACTTGTTATGAGGTGTAGCATTTTTCATCTGTATTTTGTACTTGGATTTTGTGAAATAAATGCTTTTTGCACCGTTTATTATCTTTTCTTTAAGTAACGGTCACGATGCTATTGCACCGTATCGATCGCGTTTCCGACCCCCCCCCCCGTTCCTATGTAATTCATTCTTGCTCCTTATGGCCAAACACACCCACACATGCCGTTTGGACATGATCTTTTGAACCACTCTGTATAAATTTTATATACTTATTCTAAAATCATACAGAAGCGTGCAAGAAAACGAGTGGAGTCGAGTTGATTAGATTAAAAAAATATGTTATACAAACTGTCAAACAGAAGTACTTCCCAAACATTATTGTATACAAGAATGTCAAAATAATTAAAAATTCATAGAAGCACTAGTAAAAAATATACATTTTTGCTTACAGGTTCACACATATCATATAAAATACTAATTCAAAATGTCCAGATCTTAAAAGTTTTAGAAACACAAATTCCAAACGTTTTCAGCCGATACACTCAGTCATCCACTGGAGAAAACTAAATGCTGTTATTTCTTTGTGCATTTATTCGCGATTCGACCATACTCTGTGTTCTTTTATAAAAGCCCCATTAAAGTTAATGTGAATATCGTCAAAGGTAAAAACCGCACTTATTCTAAATCACATTAGCTGGTATACGTTATGTGACTGCATGCCTGATAGCGAAAGATTATCAGTATATTCAAATTAACCTACCATTTGCTACTAAACAAAAATCTTTCAACGAAAAGACAGATTTTCCATTTAGGTTTACCATAAATTTAAGGTCAAGCGAAGTCAAATTGGCTAAAATATCAATCCCACGGGTCAATCCATTCCAAATTCCGAAGGTGGCGTCGCTCCACATTTTTAATTTGCTAATCTTTTAACTCAGTTTTTATCATTGTTTTTTTTTTTTAGCTTAAAAACATGATTAAAAATATTTTTGATCTTATACTTTTTCGGGGGTGGTCATTTTTAACGAGCTACACAGCCATTTTTGAGTGGAAAACGTTTTTTACGGAAAATTCTGTAACTGCTTTATTTTTCTACCTTTCAAGATTAATCAAAAACCCAAATGTTAAACCTAAAATTGTCAACATTTTATGTAATTATATAATTTTAATTAGACTTAAGGATATAGGCGGCCAAAAACATGTTTAAAAACCGGAGAAATAAGAGGTCAAACACCACATTTTTCTGCTATTATTTTTTATGAAGGAGATCAGACAAACTTCCAATATTGTTTTCTTACACAGATCTCTTATAGGACTATTTCTTTTCTTATTCTAATCCTGATTCTAATCCTGAATAATTCCTATTTCCAATCCTGAAATCCTTTTCCTTTTTCTGGTACAGCTCATGAAAAACTGTGTTAAGTCTGTTTTTGGCAATTTTGATTACGTAATATCTCAAAAGGGACTGTCTAAAAAATTCTGAAAACGTAGAACAATAAACATCTTTATAATTCAAAGTTAAATTGTAAATTTTATGATTGAGACTTGACTGGCTTTTGAATAACAGTTCAATAAAAATGTACCAACTCACACGCCCCCTTTCCTTTTACTTTTGTTCCAGATACATGGCATTACATGTTCTTTTTCATTACAAACGTCAAATTGGCGATAAAGACAAATTTTACTCTTTATTGCTTGGTTAAATATAAAATTTTGCAATTATTAAATATTCTTAAAATTGTACGGAACATTCTAAATAAAAATATGTTATGATTCAATGTGTATGATAAATTTAATTTTGGCTGTCGAAATAATTTTAAATTACTAATGTGTTCAAATAAAAAATAATTTTTTAAACATATTCGTAAGATGTGTGAAAAAGGATTACAACATAAGAGTTAACATACGAAAAAATTCTTTTAAGGTGTAAAAAGGACTAAATATGGTACTCGACTAAAAGTTTATTCATCAAGTGTCATATAATCTTTCAGCAATGTTTTATATAATTTTTTCTCGATTTAAAATTTTATTTCAAATATTTTAAAGAGGGCCTAGAAGGAATATTTTTAATGAAATTTAAATGCTATTTTTATTGCTGTTCTAAAAAAAATATATAATTTTTCAATGTGTGTGATTGTGTAAAAAAAAAAAAAAATGTCTTTCTTTAATCGTATATTTTTCAGAAGTTTTTAAATATAAAGAAACATGCACCTAATAACATTTTAACCACTTAACTGTCACATTGTTTTGGCACCATAAACTAAAAACAGGGAACCAACACCATTTTTTAACTACAAAAATATTTGACTTAAATAATCGAGAAAAGTCTGCCATTTAATGAACCGAATATTGCAGGTAAAAATTAGTGGTGTGGAAAAGCTTTTAGTAACGAATCAAACTTACAGTTAAGTGGTTAATCGACCTCGATATGAATGCAAAATGTCAGGGTTTTTATTTTGAGATGGAGGTGGAGGGAAGTCATAAAAAAAGCTCTCAATACTATTTGATATACAATTCAATTAATTCTGTTACATTAAATATTTAACAGAATGTTGAAACAAGAAGAAAAATGGAAGAAGAAGAAGTCTTAAACTAAAAGAAAAAATGTGAATCTCGGTAATTCGAACAAAAGGTGTATTTTCGAAAATCAAATTGAGGCAAACATTTAAGAAGGCACGAGTTAAGGCAAAGGGCATGGACGTATACAAACGAGATATTTTATAAAATTTCATTAGCGAGCGGTTGAGTGAAGTAGCCTCTTAGCGAGTACGTATGTTATTTTCAAAAATATGTCTGAATAAAACTGTGTTCGGTGCTCCTCAGCTGTGCACAATAAAATCAAAAGAACCCTCCTACCCCTTCAAGAAAGTTTTGAAAAGGTGCCCCTACCCAGTGACGCCAACGTGTATGGGACCATAGGCTTCAAGCCCACCCAAAAATTTGATCTTAGCCTACCCGATTTCAATTATTCTATTTTGTTACTTGTTTATTTTTCAATCGATGAAAAAATAATTCTTCCATTGAAAATCTTTTTTTTTTTTTAAACATAGTATGGATAGCAGTAACAGGTATACAAGTTCCTAACCCAACTCTTTTGCCCTAACTCAAATAATACAGTTTAAATATTACTGTTTCTATATGATAGAGATGGTAATGAATGGTTACAATGTATAGGCGTACTTTCCAAAGAAATTTTCTCTGAATACATCCAGTCTCATCCTTTTTATGTGTTATTTGCGAATTCATTTTTCATCCTAAATGCACGAAAATTGCAGGTGTTCAGAAACCATGAAATTAAATAGAGTTTTCCATTTTTTTTTAATAAGATTAAACGACTTTTCAGACAATGCTATAAAAGTCTTTTAAACTGATTTTTGACATGCGTCATTTTTTAGTCCTTTGAGTTTTAATTTGATGTCATAGTCATATAGTATAATAGTAAATATTAGAGTCTATATAATGAAGAACTCATAAGGGAATATAATTTAATAAAATCAAAACTTTATATTCGAGTAACCCCTTCAGGGGCGGTGGGATATATTTTATCCCATCTACGATTAATGAAGAATTGCACCAAAAAAAATTATGAAATTTTATTTTTCTAACTTTGGTGGAAAAAAGTTGTAAAATTGCTTTTCCTTATTTTGAAATAAAAATTTTCTAAATTTCCGGTGGGAATTCAGCATTACACAAACGTAATTGCTTGCCCCTCAAGGGGTTAAAAAAATTATAACTTGACTATCATGTCTTTCCCATGCATCTCCTTATCTTCAAAGAAAACAAAATACCCATGTTGTTTTATCCTAAAATGATTGAGCCCACCTAATATTTTTCAAAAATTGGCGACACTGCTCCTACCCCTTATATTACTATCTGCCTAATATCATATTCGACTCATTTTGATATTTGAAAATAGTCCTTTTAATCGTATTAGCGAAATTCGCATTTTTTTTTTATTCTTTTGCTGTTTGTTGAATATTTTATGCAACAGAATTAATTTAATTGTATATCAAATTATATCGAGTGTTTATTTTACAAATAAACCCTTATCTCCAGTTCAAAATAAAAACCATAGTACTTCGGGGTCATGTCGCAATGGATTAAAATTTTTAAAAATTGACTTGTGGAAAAAAGTTACTTTATGTTTAAAAACTGCTTAAATAAGATAAAAGAAAGGTAGTTTTTTTTATATAATCACACACATTGGAAAAATAGATAAAAATATGTTATAATGTTATTGAAAATAGCTTTTAAATATCCTTAATAAAAATTCTTTCTATGCCCTCCTTAAAAATATTTAAAACAAAATTTAAAATCGAGGAAAAAAATATATATAAAATACTGCTACAAAATTATATGACCCCTGCTAAATACACTTTTAGTCGAGCATCATATTTAACAATTTTTACTCCTTAAAATGATTTTTTCGTACGTTTAACTATTATATGGTAATGTTTTTAACACACCTCTTACGAAAACGTTTAAAATTTATTTTATCTTTTTTCGAACCCATTGATAATTTATATTTATTTCATCATGTTTACGCTGTCGACCCAGGTTCGAGTCCTGGCTTCGGCTAATTTTTCACTCCAGTTGGGTTTATTGTATTTAATTGTATTTACTGTCTGTCTTAATAAATGTGTACCTTTATCGATTAAAAATGGAATTCCGACGTTAATTTATGTGCTTTAATATATATTGCGGATCGATGAAAGAAGAAATTTATTCATCGGTGTCACGTTATCCAGTGCTGTCTCATAGATGGACGGTGACATTCCCCAACTTGGTTTATTAGGGAGAAATTTCCAGGCTAGGACATAGGCCAGGGTAGTTTAACGGTAGAGCAACAGCACGTTACGCTATCGACTCAGGTTCGAGTCCTGGCTTCGGCTAATATTTCACTCCAGTTGGGTTTATTGTATTTAATTGTATTTATTGTCTGTCTTAATAAATGTGTACCTTTAACAATTAAAAATGGAATTCCGACGTTAATTTATGTGCTTTAATATATATTGCGGATCGATGTTAAAAGAAATTTATTCATCGTTGTCACATTACCCAGTGCTATCTGATAGATGGACGGTGACGTTCCCCAACTTGGTTTACAAGGGAGAAATTTCCAGGCTAGGACATTGGCCACGGTAACTTAACAGTAGAGCAATAGCACGTTGCGCTGTCAACCCAGGTTCGAGTCCTGGCTTCGGCTAATTTTTCACTCCAGCTGGGTTTATTGTATGTAATTGTATTTATTGTCTGTCTTAATATATGTGTACCTTTAACAATTAAATTTATTTTGACTGCCAAAATTTATTTATTTTAAAAGTTGATTCAGAACATTGTTTATTTAGAATTTCCCGTACAAATTTTAAAATATTTGAACAGTGCTTAATTTTATATTTTACTGAATAATATGTCTTAATCATAAAATTTACAATTTAACTTTCTTTTACAATAATATTTATTATCCTAAGATTTCTGAATTTTTAGTTAGTCCCTTTTGAGATATTAATTAGCGAAAATTTTCAAAAACAGACTTAACACAGTTTTTGATGAGCTGTACAAAAAAAAAGCAAAATGTTTTCATGATTGAAATTTGTAAAAAGAAGTAATCTTGTAAGAGATCTATGTATTAAAACAATATTGAAGGTGAATCTGATCTCCTTAATAAAAAACAATGTTAGCGAAATGTGGTATTTGACCTTTAATTTTTGCAGTTTTTAGGCACGTTTTTGGCCTAGATCCATAAGTCTAATGAAAATTTCATAATTACACTAGGGGGCTCTGCCCCCTGTAAGCTACGCTCGCCAACACCCGTTCAGACACCGCAGAATCTAAAAACACGCTAATCTGGTGGGTTTTTAAAATATTACAGAAGATTGAATTATACTGAAAAAAGCTGTGCAGATTTCCATGTAAACTGGTTTCCATTCAATTCCCTTTGATTGCAACAATTTAAGGGCGAATCAGTTGCTGTTAAGACATACAACGGTTGTTTTCGCTTTTGATTAAAGAGGATCAGTTAAACATTTAAAAAGAAGTTAAAATAAAATAAATTAAGTATACAGAGTCTTTGTCTCCAGATATTTTAAAACAATCTCTACAACAATAACCTAAGTCATGTGACTATCATCAACAGTTCCAAGCGGACCACTTCGCTTTTTAAACTCTAGGTGCCATTGTGGTACTTTAATGTTAGCCAGGCACAGGTGATAAGTCGCCAAATATTATTCTATCGCCATCATTTCATCTATATTATAATAGCTCAAGTCATCAACTGCCATAAACAAATACGGTCTGATCCTTTCGACATTCATATGAAAGTTTGACACAGATGTCATATACGTCCCTTACTGGCGCGATTTTTTAACGACGCCAATTTGGGGAACGCATCAACAGCATAAACAACAACATTCGACTTACCATATCAAGCAAAATAACGATACTTTTGCGCCACCTAAGTGCCCGTTCCGTATATGAAATTTGCGTCAGAAAAACATCGCGCCAATATGGTACCATAAGTTTTCTATTTTGATTAAAAAATCAAATTTTTTTTCGAATAAAACTATATAAAATTTGCCATGGTTGCAAAGAATTCTTGGTACTGTTACGCCAGTCGGATGCAAATCTCGCCAATAGCTTTTTTCAACTCGCCAGTTAGCATTTTTTTTTTTTGGGTGGTAATATTTGGCCAGATGTCATATACGCACAGCAGGTTTGGCGTGACTTTTTTTTTTTTTTTTTTTTTTTTTTTTTTGTTAAACGAAATAATTTATATATTTTAGCAAAATAATTTATATAATTTATAAAAAGAAATAAAAGTAAATAAACATTTATTATCAAAAAACAACAATAGCCTTGTTACCATGTCAACCTTTTCTGAAATATGAAAAAAAAAAAAATATCTGTTTCAATAGAATTTGTGTTGCCATCATTAGAAAAATGTATATAAAATTAGAAAATAATTAAAATTTCGAAAACTAATTCGAATTTAAAAATTCTAATACCAGTTTTGAGAGCTGTGGATCAATGCTGATTTTTGGTGTTAATTTCATCGCAAAGTATTTCATATTTTAGAAGAAATGGCTTGAAACATTATCAGTTGTTTAATCAGTCGATTCATATATCCGTTTCATAAATTCGTTTCATTAGGATTTTACATATACTAGGGGATCGAACCCGAGCTCCTCGGGTTACAGAATATAGGTGAAAACCAATTTTTTTTTTAATCTAGTTATTTTTTTGCATGTAATATATATTTTAGATTGCCCACTAACATCAAAAAGAATTTTTATGCGAAAAATATCAATTATGCAATCAAATAAAGTTTTGAAATTTATTAAAAGCGATACTTTCACATGTCACCACATGCCGGGAGTTTTTAACTCAAGATTTTGCCACTTACGTCAGTCTTTCTGATAATTTCGGTGCATAAGCGCGTGATTCAATCACATGTCTGTTAAATTTGTTTCTTATTTACATTAATTAATTTATTTTTCTATAGAGGAAGTTTTAACTTTGTTATGGAACATTAGACGGAAACATATGCTGAACTTTTTACATTGTTTTAAGAGCAAGCGGATTAACCTTCCGTATTCGAGCTACACGTGATAGAGATAAATTAAAAAATAATTTATGCTTGAAAATCTATAGATGTATATTACGCTATCGTACGTGACACAGAAATCGCGATTAATTGTTGGTTAATTGTTCAATCAGTTAATTGTAAACAATTGGCGGTTAATTGTTTAATGGCAACGCCCGAATGAAACGCATCTCATTGGTTATTGTGTAATAGTTTTAAAAAGTGAATAACAATAAATAAATAAAAAAGTTTAATTAATAACTATAGAACAAAACAATTTATATAATTTTTAAAAATAAAATAAATGTAAATAAACAATTTATTAATAAATGAACAACAGCATCCGGGTTACCATATCAAGCAAAATAACGACACTTTGGCGCCAGTTAAGTACCCCGGTGCGTATATGACATTGGCGTCAGAAAAAAGTCGTGCCAACGTAGTGCGTATACGACATGTGTGCCGTCTTTTATTCATTTATTTAAAATACAATAAATGAAAAAATAAATGAAGGTGCTTTTCCAGTATAGGTACTTGGTGAAATAGAGAAAAGGTCCATGGCGAGAAAAGAATTTTTTTTCTGGCAACCGATTTAATCAAAATATTTTTTTCAAATAAAACTACATAAAAGTGTCCATAATCGCAAAGAGTTCGTACTTTTATGTTAGCTTGGTGCAATTCTCGCCAATAGCATTTCTTAACTCGCCAGCAGCATTTTTTATTTATCGAGGGTAAATTAAAACAATGCTTTGATGTTGAAATTAAATGGTTTATGGTATTATTTATTATTTTTCTTTTTTTAAAGTGAAAGTCATGAATTTTAAAGGTTTTATTTTTAAATTAAAATCATCCATTCTAAGAAAAAGTAAAAGGATTATATTTTAATCTGAATTAACGAAATATATATTAAAAAAAATGCGACGGGTACAATGTTTGGCGATTTATCACCTGTGCCCGACTAACATAACTGTAGGGAGTTCTCGATTTCTCTATCAGAATCTTCAAATGTGGCGAAGGATTGAGCAAGTAAATTAAATTATGAATAAAAGTAACATGATACAATGCCTAGCATACATTTAAGGGAGGCCAAATTGGTCGCCACGGGTGGCTAGCTATTTTAAAAACCATAATAACTCAGTCAATTAAGATACAATTTTCAAACAAATTGCATTTGAAAGTAGATTTTTTTCACTATTTGAAGGTTTAAAAATTGAAAATGTGCGATATTTAGAAATTTAAAAAATCGCTGACATAGCACGTATTTTAATTTCAATTTATTTTTTCAGGTTTTATGAGAAAATGGCAACAAAAGGTACAGTAATATATTATTTTCTTTCTTCCGTGATTAGTTTCCCTTTACTTTAACCCTGTGGCGGTCCTTTTGGAGGGCACCGTGTGATAATCAGTAGTGATTAAGTACACGTACATAGTTTGCCTTACTTTAACCCTCCACGACTTTCAACAGAATTGAAGTTCTTCAGTTTCCACAATTACAAAAAATGTATTAAAAAGTACAAAAAAATTAATATATCAAAATTAAATTGAGATTCAAACAAATTGCATTTAAAAGAGAATTTTTTTCGTTACACGACGGTGTAAAAATTTTAAATGTGCGATGTTTAGAAGTTTAAAAATTTACAGTTAGAGATAATTGCAAAACCGAAATTTCATTTCAAATTTCAAAGTGTTGCCATTCGCAGAATACCGTATGCGTTACACACAGATATGTTTGTCCTTTATAATATAGATAAGGTAGATAAAATGTCAACAATTTTAGGATCAGTTTTTGGGTTTTTGCTTCATCTTGATAGGTAGAAAAATAAAAGAGTTACAGCATTTTCCATAAAATATGTTTTCCACCCAAAAATGGCTGTGTAGCTGGTTAAAAATAGCCACCCCCCCAAAAAACTACACTATAAAAAAAAAAAAATCATGTTTTTAAACTCAGAAAATTGTGAAGAAAACTTATTTAAAAGATTAGGAAAATTAAAAATGTCCAGCAACGACATCTTGGTGACTTGGAATGGAATGGCGTTGCATCAGAATATGCAAGAAATTATGCTTAAAACAGTAAAAATGTCCTTTTATTTTTTCCAAGTAAACAACAAATGTAACTTGGGTGTCCCGATTCAAATCCTTATATATTTCAAATGAACGCTAACATGAGGATGAAACAAATATATTTAATTTATTACTATTTACATTTACTGGTACTAGTATGTTTTTGAAGTACATCCAAATCTATGGAAGTTGAAACTGCTATAGTTACAAAAAATAGTGACAGGTCATTAATCTAAAGAAAAGCGAACGTCATACATTTTTATATCCTTGTTCTCTAAGAGTTATTTTTGGACAATTAAACACGTCGTTTAAAACATGAAAATTTAGTGTATGAAAAAAAGACTCTTTTAGTTTAAATAATGTTATTGTCATAAAAGTTCAAAATATCTATAATGGGTATTTTTATATAAAAATCATACTCTTAGTCATTTGAAAATCGTTCTCAATTACATGGATAGTTGATGTATCCTATACTTTAATGTATTACAATCTGCTAGAATATGTTTGTAAAAGACATTTTTGCTTCCTTTCGTGTACAGAAAATAAAGACATTATGGAAAATATTAAATTCCTCATATATAGAATACTAGCAGAACTACCCGGCTTCTCTCGTGTCAATTATAAAAAGCCTTCCAGGTAAAATAAATTAAAACGAAATAATACGGCAATTACAATAACTGAAATTTGTGCATTCTCATCCACAAATCGTTATAAAGATAATCAAAAAACATGGCGTTATTGTCTTGCAACCATAGTAAAATCCCTGAGCTTTAATAACAGAATGCACGTTTTTTTGGCGGGTATAAGAGAAAAATATGTGATTTTCCTGATAATACGAAAAAAAGAAATTCCTCCAAATCGCGCAGCACTTAGTGAAATTCTCGTTTGTATGGTATTATCTACATTATAAAGTAAAAACACTATGTCAGTGCCCATAATTTGCGCCCCATAAATTGTAACCCATAAAGTGTGCCTTTACTGCAATTTTCCTAACTTTTAAACATCACACAATTTCATTTTTTACAATGTCGAATAGAAAAAAGTTCTTTCAAATGAAATTTGTTTGAAAATTGTACCTCAGTTTTCTGATTTTAATGGATTTTAAAGTAATTTTTAAGCATAGATATTTTTAGAGTTGAGTGCAACCCGATTACGAATGATGAACCTGTTTACACTTAATGCAATAGTATAAAGAAAAGACGTCTATGAGTAACGCTGGTATCATATTTTTCGTGGCAACAAATTTCCCTTTTATTGCAGTTTAACGTCTAAACATTTTACATTCAATTGTTCCAACGTATTATAGAAAACAAAAGTACTTTCAGTGATATTTGTTTGTAATGTTTATCTCAATTTACGAATTTTTTATGGGTTTTAAAATAATTTTTAAGCATGCATATTTTTTAAATATACTTGCAACCCAAATACAAAAGATTAACTCAATTGTTCAAAAACATTGTAAATAATTTAGAATTTGTTTGCTTTCGCGTAATATTCAATAACTAAATTGGCAAACGAAATTAAAACGCCAAAAATAAAATAAAATAAAACATGAATTTAACAGATATCAAATCAAACTACACAAAATAACCTGATAAGTATATAAAATTCAAATGGGAATTTCGTTCCGGGTGTATATAACTTGAATTCTTCAGAACGGATTTCCATGCGACTTGACCTATTAGTTTTTTAGGGAAAATTTTAATGCGTAACATATTGTTTTCCGTTGCTTAGTCATAGAATTATAGGGGGAAGTTATATAATCATGTGAACCCAATCATGAAAGATTAGTCTTATTAGCTGAATGAAAAATGCAGAAATATTTTTATCTCTAAGTATATTGACGGGTTTATCTTCGGTAATGGGGCTGTGCGCTAGGGTATTCTTATTTTAGTGAGTGTGGCTGAAACCTATTATGGCATGCACCTTTGTTTAAAACAATATAGAAGGACTTATGTTTTAAGCGACTATCTGGCATGCAACTTGATTACAAAATACTAACCTGCAAATGCTTAAGGTGCTTCTCCAGTTCCCTGCTCAACAACGCGAAACTTTCTGACACATTTTCTGTCTCATTAAACGTAAAGGCTTAAAATTTCTAGGCCTGACTATTAAAACGATTTGGAATTGAAATGAGTTTTTCCTTTTTTCATAAATAAATTACTTATCGAGTTATGAGCAATTGTGGTTGCGTGACGGCCGGTTTTTATACTTTATTGCACTGTTGCGTCCGAAATTTAGTTCAAAAAATCAACTGAAAGATCTTATACCTTTACCAACAAATGAAACTATCTTTCGATTACATAGTTTCTAAATAAGAACTCCTGTCAATTTCATGCGTTTCCGAACAAAAATTAATTAAAAAATATGTCAGAAAATAGCTCCTTTGGATTTGAGAACAGCCTTAACTTTATGAACAGCCTTAACTTGAAGTTTATGAAAAACTCACATTTTTAGTTTTAATTTTGGAACTCGCGAAATTTAAATACAGAAAAAGGATGTTCTTTTGACACATTGTCATAATTTTTTTAACTTTTAAAATTAAAATACATGTTTTCTTTGGCGCGCGTAACAGAAGTATACAATATCTCCTACAATACGGGGGGAAATGCAAAAAAAAAAAAAAAATACATCCAAATGAGGTAGTAGTTACTAAAATTTTATTTGGAAAATTTGAAATTTTATTGAAATTAAATCTATAATGATTAGATGAAATGATGTCATTTTCCATAAATTTTAAATTAAGACATCTTTCAAGATTTTTTTTGAAAATGTAAATAACCGCTCTCTTTTTGCTATAAATCACAGAAAATGTTAGCACTGAATCTAAACCAATACAACACTTAGCGATAACGTATAGCTATAAGATATGGCTGTAGTATACAATCGAAATAGTAAGCAAAATATAGGAGCCATATGTTTACAATGAGTTTGACTACGCGTTCAAAAGATTTGATAGAATGTGATGTCATATCTAGCCTTTTTTTTCTTTTTCTTAAAATGTTTTCATAAAATCTGACTGTTTGTATTAAAATAGATGATTTAATTTAAAAAAAAAAAAACATTCAAATTGAGGTGCTACGTTATTTTCCTGCTCCTATAGTTAAAATTTTTATTTTATATACAAAAAAAATGTAAATTTTCTGTTTGGAATGACGTCAGTATCAAACACGCAAAAATATAGCAAGAAAATTTGAATTTTTATTGGCAAATAGAAACAAAACACACGCGTTATCCTTATTTTTTTCCCATTATTGTGTCATTCTTTAGGGTTTGGCAACAGGAAAGAAACCTTTGAATTAAAAAAGATTTAAAAAGAGATATTTCTATAATGTTAAATTATGGAAGTGGTAGAAAAAAGGGATAAATAGTGGTCTGATAATTTTTTAAAGTAGATAGTGATCTTTTCCACGTTCTAAAACGCATGTACATCGAGTTTCGTGCAAATCGGTCAAAAATTAAAGATTTGTATAAAGCACATACACACAGAGAACGGCTTATATACTATATATGGATAGAAACAAAATACACGCGTTATCCTTATTTTTTTTCACATTATTGTGTCATTTTTTAGGATTTGGCAACAGGAAAGAAACGTTTGAACTAAAAAAGATTTAAAAAGAGATATTTCTATAATGTTAAATTATGGAAGTGGTAGAAAAAAGGGATAAATAGTGGTCTGATAATTTTTTAAAGTAGACAGTGATCTTTTTCACGTTCTAAAACGTTTGTACATCGGGTTTCGTGCAAATCGGCCAAAAATTAAAGATTTGTATAAAGGACATACACACAGAGAACGGCTTTTATATATATAGATATATAGATTATGGAAGTGGTAGAAAAAAGGGATAAATAGTGGTCTGATAATTTTTTAAAGTAGACAGTGATCTTTTCCACGTTCTAAAACGTTTGTACATCGGGTTTCGTGCAAATCGGCCAAAAATTAAAGATTTGTATAAAGGACATACACACAGAGAACGGCTTTTATATATATAGATATATAGATTATGGAAGTGGTAGAAAAAAGGGATAAATAGTGGTCTGATAATTTTTTAAAGTAGACAGTGATCTTTTCCACGTTCTAAAACGTATGTAAATTGAGTTTCGTGCAAATCGGTCAAAAATTAAAGATTTGTATAAAGGACATACACACAGAGAACGGCTTTTATATATATAGATTTTCTCTGAGAGATCTAATTGTAAGTGATATACTCTAAATTTAACATAATCATTCCGTTTCGGATATGTAATGAAATAATATCCAAAATCCGATTCCAACGGACTACGTCTTTTTAAATGATACATAATTATTTTATCATTTACTCTACCAGTACACGTTTCATATATATATATATATACGTATGCTTTTGGTTTACACAAAAGGGTAGGATTTTTCTTCATGTATGTACATAGCCCTTGTGTTTATTTTTTTTGTAAAATTACGATTTACGGAAATAATCTTACTATTCTGGATTTCAGTCATTGATTGTAGATTGGTTTATTCAACATAGTGCCTCTAAAGATTTAAAAAAAAAAAAAAAAAAAAAAAAAAAAAAAACATTTTAAACAAAAATATTTTTGTGAGAAACGGTACGGTGATGTCGTTTCGATGGCGGTAACACACATAATAATGCATTTTGTTCTAAACATCGCACTTCTAAACAACTTCTAAACATCGCACAATTTCAACTTTTGCAATATCGAACAGAAAATAAAATGTCCATTTAAACGATATTTTTTTTAATCTTTTTTTGAAAACAGTGTTAATATATGTAATAATAATAATTTGCAAAATATTTATAGATACCATAATTTTTTTTTCTCGATTATTTACTGATAATATAGGAAACATGGCACAAAGGAATGCAATCACCACCAAACTCTACCTAGCACTTCCACATTTGTTTTCTCTTGTCACTATGTACTAGGGTGAGTCGAAAAAAAGAAATATTTTATTTTCGAAACGCTTTAGTGCGGAAAATTTGCCTATTGTAATAGGAAGAAAAACGGCAATAAATAAAATAAAATCGGTTAACACTTTCGTTCGCGCATAGTACTTAAAGTTAATGGAAAATTGCAAAAATTGCGCTTTTTGGAAATTTCTTAAATTAATTAAAACTTTAAAAAAACACTCTTTAGTTTTTTATGCTTTTTATATGGTCTAAATAACATAAATATGTAAATTTTAATCATTAATATAAGTTTTCCCTTTCGCACAACGTCTTAGAAAAAACAGAAAATTTCCGATATTTCGAAATTTTCACTATGGAACTCCTTGTTCGTTTTGCTAGAAGAAAGCGAGACAGAACTTACTTCAAATAGATTCAAATATTAAGAATTAAGGTTCATGTTTCTTCAAAGGAATTACAACTTGGGGAAAATCGGATCTATTGACAAAACAGTTACTAAAAAGTTAAATGTGAAGGCAAAGCTCTCGATCTTCAGCGAGCACTTAGTGGCAAAGAAGTTCCTAAAATTGGAAAGTTCTCGGAAATGGATGAACACAAACACAATTCTATTAAAGTCTCGTAGTATGAGGAAGATGGATACAAACCAAGTACATCGACTGAAAAGCCTAAATGGCAGATGAGAATACAACTTAGCGCAGCAGTGATAAGCAGTGATCGGTTCGAAGTTTCTGATCGGGCAACAGCCGTCATAGCGTCAAGTGTTCTGCGAGACGTTGGGATGATAACCGATACAGATTCTACTTATGTGGTTGATAAGTATAAAATGAAAAAGGACAGTAGTCGTGTTAGGACGGATTTGAAAAGCTAATTCACACCACCTGAGGAGAGTTGGAGTCTTTTCTTTGACGAACGAAAAGATGATACATACTTGTTCATCGAAAAATTGAATACCAAGCAATTTCGAAGGAAACTGAAAGAAGAACACTATTCTCTTATCGAGGAACCTGATTCAACTTGCATTGGACATGTATCTCCTTCTTCATGTTCATCAAATGCTATAACTCAAAGCATTATTTCTCTTTTGTCTGAACTAAATATCACTAGAAAAACTAGAAGTAGTAGGGTGTGATGGCACTGTAACTAATATCAGATGGAAGAACGGTGTCATCCACCAATTAGAAATTCATGTAGGACGCCCGCTACAGTGAAGTCTATTCCTCCTGCATTTCAATGAGCTTCCTTTTCAACACATTTTCTAGCATACTGACGGTCAAATTTCTGAGCCTAAATCTTTTAGAGGACCAATCGGGTAACAGCTTGCTGTGAAAAACTCTCTGTGGTCGATTTTTAACCCATATATTGTTCGATTCCTGATATAGACAGAAGTTTGTTGAGCAAAGACCAACAGTATTTATTGGACATTTCAAATGCAATCGACATTGCCCAAAGCTTGACAAATCGGGATCCTGGTCCTTTGCCCAATTTCAGGTGGCTAACAGCGGCCAACCGAGTACTTAGGTTGTGTATAAGTTCATCAGATCTATCCGAAAGCCTAAAAGAAATACTTGGCTACACCTTTAAATCGTCCATGGCAGTATGGTTTGCCATAAAAAAGAGCAAATATTTTACTGACGGGCAGAAACATATCTTTCAAGCAATCCAAACATCACGCTACTTATCCGACGAATTACTTCAAGTTGTCGATCCAGTAATAGAAAGAAATGCGTACTTTGCGCACCCAGGGAATGTCCTGTTGGCAATGATTGTAGATGAAAGAGAACATATTCGGAAGTTTGGTTACAGAACGATCTTAAAAGCAAGACAATCAGTCCCAAAAAACAAAACGGTTAGAAATTTTGTACCACCGAAGATAAACTTTCAAACATCCGATTACATTGAAATTATTAATTGGAATTCTTGTGTGGTGTATCTTCCTCCAATGCTGTGGGACCTAAGTGAAGATGATATTAAACCACTTATCAACTCTGACACTACGCTCATCATAGAAATACAAAAGTTTCCCTGTCACACCCAGGCTGTGGAGAGGTGCATCAAACTTGTAACAGAGGCCTCAAATAAAGTATCTGGACATGCTAGAGATGTCTATACCCGAGCACTACTGAAATCTAGATCAGTTATGCCTCATTTCTCCAAAAAATCAGACTTTAAATGTGTAGTAGATATAAAAAAGAAAAAGTAAAACACACAGTAAGCCAAGAATGCTACTCCATGGAAAATCTCTGTAAATAGTTGTAAATATAATATAAATACGACACCCAACAATTTGGATGGCTGGTTGGGTAGGGTGTGGTTGGAACACAACGTGCAACTCCACGTGGTGAGTTCAGGGTCGTTTTGTTTTAGCAAAACAAGCGAAGAGTTGCATAGTGAAAATTGCGAAAAATTGGAAAAAAATATGTTTTTCTAAGGTGTTGAATGAGCGAAAAAATTTAGATTATTGATCATAATTTAATTTATTTAGTTTATCTAAACCATAAAACA
The DNA here is from genome assembly GCA_963932465.1 of Maratus speciosus. Classification (NCBI taxonomy): domain Eukaryota; kingdom Metazoa; phylum Arthropoda; class Arachnida; order Araneae; family Salticidae; genus Maratus; species Maratus speciosus. Next base: position 53,164,828 of record OZ010792.1, read on the forward strand.
AGCATAAAAAACAAAAGCGTGTTTATTTTTAAAGTTTTAATTTATATAAAAAAATTACAATAAAGCACGATTTTTGCAATTTTCCATTAACTTTAAGTACGATGCGCGAATGGAAGATGTTAACCGATTTTATTTTATTTTATGCGATGTTTCTTCTTATTACAATAGGCAACTTTTCCGCACTAAAGCGTTTCGAAAATAAAATAATTCTTTTTTTCGACCCACCCTACTATGTACTCCTACGTATTTTCTCGTGTCACCTAAGTATGAACATCTTTAATGGTTTAATAAAACATGTGAATCGGAAATATTTCTTGAATAATAAATAATGTACACCCCACGTTTATGGCTAGGAATGTTCAAAATCAAGTGTGATTTTTTTTTTTTTTTTTTTTTTTTTTTTTTTTTTACAACGAAATATAGTATTATGGTTTCGCTTTATAAATTCTATAAAAGTTATTTATTAAAATTTTCTGGTGTCAATCAAGAACTATAACGATAAAATATAACGTATAGCCTTACTAGACAAAATAATTACATGCGTACAAATACGTAACTGTTGCGTATTAAGGGGATTAAACTAAAAAAAAACTATAAAAAAGTATTATATTAGCTACAGTAATTTTTTTCATGTATACTGAATACAATTAATATTTTAACTGACCATTATTAATAAATGGACTAGACAAATTTAATATATTTTATGCATATACCTCAATAAAGCTATATACAGTCCGAGAATATAAGCTTTTATCTAATGTGCTCAATTAGTTTGGCATTATAATGCAAATTTGACAGATTACCGTTCCTCCACCGGGAATTACTGGGATAGAATCTGTATGTTCTCAATTCTAAGTAAAGAGTTTGATGAAATAGCGCGATTCAAGCTTTCTAATAAGCCAACATTTGTTTAAATTGCTTCAGAATATTAAACTATAATTAGATTAATTGATTCTAATTTAAGATAATAAATTAACCCTTTTAAATAAATTCATAATTTTATACGCACAGACCATGGTTTAATCAATTAACTCGTTTTTCTTTAATATTAACCCTTTGAGTGTCAAGAAGCGGGATCGCGCTCCTCAATACACTGGCCGAAAATGCCAGGAACGCGATCGCGCTCCTCTATACACTGCCCGAAAATATCAGAACGCGATCGCGCTCCTCAATACACTAGACGAAAATGCCAGGAACGCGATCGCGCTCCTGGCTCACGCTTGAACTAATAAGATTTCTATTTCACACTTCTCCATTCTTGTTTTTTTTTTTTTTTTTTTTTTTTTTTTTTTTTTTTTTTTTTTTTTTTTTTTTTAATATTCCGCGTGTGTATTTATAAGAAATCTAAAAAACACGATCTCTATTTCATACTTGTCGATTCTTGTTTATTGTCTCTTTTGTTGAAATTATAATATTTATTGGAATTATAACATTTATTTTTTTATTTTTGAAATATTATTGGTAAATAAAATATTCCGAATTTAACTGAGAAATATATATATATATATTTTTAATTTCTACTTTTCTCTAGCAGCGTGGCACTTTTAGCTAATTATCTAAAAATCATGTAGGTACTCAAAGGGTTAAACCGCAATACAAAAATAACATCGTTGGAATGCTTGAAGAATACGTATTTATTATAATTTTAAAATCGATTTTATGAAAAGTAATTTCATTATTCTGTTTTATTTTAGTATGCGGTGAGCAAAGATTATGAATTTCGCATCCCCATTCAGCATTAAATGGACTGTAACAAGACTTTACACAGACATTGCGGTTGCTATGTCATTTTAAGGACACCACATATAACAGTGACTTTCTTTTGAGCTATACCTATAGTGTAAAAGTCATTAAAAATATATTATTTCTGCAGAATATACTGTTATGGTATTATATTTAAAATGCTTCTATGGAAAATAGCAAATTAATAAATGGTCTCTACGAAGTACAGACGACAACAAAGACTTTAGTAATGATGCTCTAAAATGCATATCGTAAATTGGATAAACTGAAGTAGAAATGATCTCAAAGAAGGATTTTATCGTAAGAGAGAAAAAAAAAAGCATAGTGAACCTTTGCCTTTTGGAATAAAAAAAAAAAAAGAAATATTCGGGATTTTCTTAAATGATATGAAAACTCACGGACATTTTATTTTAGAATTAATGCATGTTCATAAATTGACAAATTACAATACAGCAAAAATGAATTTCTGTCACTCTGATTGATAAAATGGAATGTGGCCAGAGATGTTTAAAGTGGCAAAAATTGACTTAAAGGGTCTCAGAAATCTGAAAATTGGAAAAAAAATGACGATTTTTTACAGTTTGGCTGTTTATTTTGACTTGAGTGAAGTTTTACAAAGAACTGTCGTCACAAAAAAAATGACTTTTCACTGCCTTATTAAATCAACACCTAATTTTTATTTTGGGTATCGTCCAAGAGACATTTTTATTTTCTCTGCTAATTGTAGTATAAAAATGTGCTAAACCGCAAAATGAACGACTTCTTGGCATATGACTTGGCGGCGTTGCGATACATTTGCCAATTCTATCAACCTAAATATTCGGATCCAATATAAACAAATATAAACGATTAATGTAAATAATAATGTAAATAAATAACGTAAATAAATATTGTACTTAATTATGTGAACAATAATGTAAACAAATAATATAAAAAATTGCCAATTTGGCGATTTTTTAAAATCACGCCAAGCAGTCGTTAATTCTCTAGTCGCACCTAAACATGTATTAGACCCGTATTGATACAGTCCAACAAATTCAGTAGTGGTGACTGCCAATCTTATAGCTTTACGGTAAACATTTATTTCGTTTATGTGTCGTAAGGCTTTGCAGTTTTGGAAATACTAATATTTGTTAACTGTATTAACAAAACCAGTAATAATGGCATTTTTTTTTCGAATTAGCCGAAGAAAGCTTAGTTTTAAACGTCAGTAAAATTCAAAGGTCAAAAGCAGACAAGAGTTTCGAACGATTCTATAACAAACAAAATAAGTTAAAACTGGTGTGAATGAATAAGAAAAAAAAAACCTTCTTAAAACACCATCAAAAATGATTAAATCCGCTAGGCCTTTCGAAAGATCTCAGTCTTTCTTCGTCAGGTGCAAAGAAGACGTCCTTCTACTATGAAAGCAGCAGGAAGATTGAAATGAGAGATAAGGGAAAGGAAACAAGCTGAAGAAACAGCCAATAGGAAGTTAGAAATGAACAGCCAATAGCAAAGTAGAAGACAACAGCCAATCACAAAAAAGTATAATCAAAACAAAAGAACACAGAGTAGGAGGGGGAAAATTGGGAAGGGGAAAATACAAATAATTAAAAATGGGAACACACGAAAATAAATAAATAAATAAATAAATAAATAAATATAAAAAAACAGACTAATATTAATTATTACAAAAATACCATTATACTACCATTTAATTTATTTTTGTATTAATTAATATTAGTCTGTTTTTTTATATTTTATTTATTTATTTATTTATTTTCGTGTGTTCCCATTTTTAATTATTTGTATTTTCCCCCTCTCAATTTTTGCCCCTCCTACTCTGTGTTCTTTTGTTTTGATTATACTCTTTTGTGATTGGCTGTTGTCTTCTACTTTCCTATTGGCTGTTCATTTCTAACTTCCTATTGGCTGTTTCTTCAGGTTGTTTCCTTTCCCTTATCTCTCATTTCAATCTTCCTACTGCTTTCATAGTAGAAGGACGTCTTCTTTGCGCCTGACGATGAAAGACTCAGATCTTTCGAAAGGCCTAGCAGATTTAATAATTTTTGATGGTGTTTTAAGAAGTTTTTTTTTTGTTCTGATTCTATAACAAATGAATTGATTAAAGCAACATTTTTAAATGCACACATATCATGCACAGTTAGTTTACGCCGGTAGACGGCGACCTAATCTGAGGTTTAAAGCAACATATTTTCATCATACTTTATAAGTGATCTACGTGGAATTCGTATGTCTTAATTATATGTAACCTAATTCGAGTGAAAATATAAGAACTTTCTAGACAAAAGAATACAGAGTGGAAAAATATTTTGTGAAAATATTTATTTTTAACAAAATTTAGTTATCAAGTAATATATTGCTGTTTGACATGGAAAAGGTTTGCTAATGTCTCGTCAGTATTTCATAACACCTTCCTTGAAGATATTGAGTACAGTATGCATATATTTAAGAAAAGTAGAAGAATATCTGAAACACACAATTTTATATCACTTATTTTTCTATTTTCTATTGCATGCCACTCTCTAGCCTTTAATCTTGTTTGCGCACGTTTCTTTTACTTTATTATTACTAGAGGTAATATGGATTCTTGGCTAGATGCTATTCCGGTGTTAAGCCGTAAATTTGTATATACGTTCACTTTTCAATTTACAAAGCTCTTTCGTATGTGCAAGCTCTAGAAACCCAATAAATGTTGTGGTTATTTAACTAATTCGAAATAAAATGTCCAATTAAGTGCATTTTACGTAATCCAAATAACAATAGATATTACTAAAGCTAGTTTTTTCCAGTTTATCTATGCTAATTAAATACCTTTCGCTGGCACATCAGTCTACGATAATCAGATATAATCTCACAGTAATCTATTAACAATATCAGCATTTCGCCCATTTTTTTCCGTTATGAAGCATTAAACGCTTGTATGGAAAAATTCTGAATTTTATGTTGATTTTTGTTACTGCATAGAACAAAGGGATACGTATGGTATTCAAATAAATAATCTACATATTCCTAAGTTTCTACATATTATGTTATGAAACCTTCAGCAAATCTTATTTGAAAAAAAAAATCTAACTCCCGATATTTAAATAAAACAGTGTATAATAATTAACAAAATTTATAGTTACTAAAAGCTAATGTGGTCTTACTATGGTAGAATAAACTAATTATTTTTTAAATTTTTATAGGAATTAGATGTCATTCCGTTATGAAATTAGGAGTAGGAAATGTAGTACTGAACACAGTTAGATAAAATATAAATAAATTTGTTTGAAATGCTACTTTGAAATACATGAATGTTGATGTGATAAGCTGTTACATATTTCATTCAAACAGAGTTGCACATATAGTCATACAGAATAACCCGTTGATGATATTTTGAAACATTCAAATAATTTCGTGTTAGTGATATAGGGGATTTTCAAAAATCCGTATATTTATTTAGATTTTACAAAAAACTGAAAAATAAGTAAGCATTACGATAGAGTTGGTAAAACGAAAAGTAGAAAGCTACTGATGTACAATACTGCCATATAAGAGAAATGATGAAGATATACACACGAAATACGTCAGTGTCATAAGACTCATTTATTACACTAGCAACAGTTAGACATAGCCTTAACAAAACCAGCAACGGCAGAGAACAACATGTAAGGGTGTATTGATAACACCAGCCCCACGCAAATAATATTTTTCAGTTCCAGCAAAATGAATCCGCACGCGTGTTATGTCAAATATCCCCACAGCCTGAAATAAATCAGGCCAAATCTGATCATCCGAAAGGATATTAAAACTAAAGTCCCAAATGTATCGAACAGAAATGACTTGACTCAATTTGAAATATTTACTTTCAGAAGCTGTTGCACAAGACTCCACAAGAAAATCAAATAACGCTCTTATTCAGAATAGTTTTACCCTGCTAATAACTGATATGTGGCTTTCGAATTAATGAATTAAAAAATAATAATAATTTGAGCACATACTTACATCTCAAGTAATTTAAGGGCATGTGTTCCAGGAGAGGATACTATAGTTAGATGGAAACATTATAGTATTAAAATATCTTTGCAGCGTTTAATGAATTTTATACAGATTTTAATGAGCTATTGAGCTATTAAGATTGTTCTGTAATTTTAATTGAAGAACAAATCGTAAAGATTTCTTTTTGAGTCAAATTTTCAGTTAAAAATTCATTGAGAAAATTTAACTCCTATAGATCATACACTTGCAATGGCACGGTGTTCAAAAGGCCTCTATCTAGAGTAACACATTAAAATACGAATTCCAGACGCACCAGATGCTAAAATGCAATCAAAGTCCTCTAAAAACACATCGCGCATAGGGAACGATTTTGAAAGTATACTAAGTATGATTATAACAAAGGAAAAAAAAAGTAAGAACTCAATCTCTTTGTCTAAAAAAATGAGAAATTTGTGAGAATTAATTAATCAGCATGAAAAAACAATTACTACTAAAAAGTAAAATCTATTTGCTAAAAATGTGCTTAAAAATTTATTATATATTCCGTTACAAATGAACTGGTCTTTAAAACTTAAAATCCGTTGATAGTAAAAATCATGTGTAAAGAAACAAAAAGATGTTACACGAATCCCGAGATCTTTCGATAGGATCAGTATATTAATCGTTGGGAGTGTATATGAAGTTGATACTTTCCGATCCAGAAGTGTTTGATATTTTCAAAATATTAAACCAAATATGAGATATGTCATAGAATAAAACATCATTACCAACACTATTTCCTTTATTCAAAATCTCCAGCAGTTCCCTATTACTCAAAGTAAAATAATCTGATGTACGTAACTTTTGTATTTTCGAAATATATTTTTATATTTTGGTGTTGATTTAACCTTGATATACTTCTGAAATTTTGATTTTATCAGTAATATATGTTCATAAATCAGCCGATGAATATATCTAATTAACAAAATACGTTTTTTGGCCATTTCTGATTAAAAACATTTAATAAAAATACAAATTGGCTTTTTTCGACGAAATCCTTTTGTTATTTGCTTTTACTAAGCTTTGCCACGTTAAAATATTGAAAGATATACAATGCAAAAAATTAATCCGTAACTCTTCATTCAGACGAATAAATAATGTATTACAAAAAATTAATTAATGATGAAATCAAATCTTCATTTTCCGCAAAATGTGTGATTCAAAAGAAAATATCGCCAAAAGAAAAAAAAAAGATAGCTGTACGAATTATGATTTATCTTTATAAATAAGCAAAAACAAAATTTACTGCATTTGGCTAAAATTTTGAATTTGGCTTTATTTTATGGTTGGTTCAAAATTGCGAGGGAATTCAGCAATCTAGGAGATGCACGAATTTTTCTAATTACCGTAAACCCCCAAAACTGATCACCCCCCCCCCCTCAAAAAAAATCTGTTTCTGAGTTATATTGTGACCTGTCTTCGTCTATCCAGAATCAAATTCACAGATCTCTGTAGTTTCTCTAGCTATTGCAAGAAACAGACAGTACCCCTCACACACTCACAGAGAGAGAGGTACACTTCTTTTAATTAAAAAGAACAGACAAACACTTCATTTTAATTACTTAAATAATAAACAACGTATATTAATATTTAAAATTTTAATATAAGGTTAGTTGGGGTAACTGGAACCACGAGGTAACTGGGCCATAGGCTATTTTATAAAAAACTGTTGGTGTTTTTTAAGTTTTAACTTTTGTGAACAATGCCCCTTAATCTCTACTTCCTAAAACAACGTGTATCAACTCAATCATAACTCTCACTTTGCTGTGATAGGTTGTCAAAAATTTACTTTTCTTTTTTTAAAAACAACGTCTATATGGTTGAACTTCCTCGGCTGATTATTAAAATACTGTAAGTACTTTTATTAAACAATAATTTTTTTTTTAAGATTAGGCATATAACTACATTAATATTATTAGGTATCTAAGCATATTTACTTCATGTTTCAAATGTAAGCCCGGTGTCCCAGTTACCCCATAAATTTTTCAAGAACGGGGTAACTGGGACATGTATCCGTGGTAACTGGACCATGCTGGATCCAGTAACCTCAATAGTTATAATTTTTTTTTTTTTTTTTTTTTGTGTGTGTTTCTCTTACTATGGGAAGTAAATTTTTCCATTGTTTTTTGCTCATAATAAAGAAAATGATAGAATACCTTATTAAAATTATGTAATGAAATTTAAAAAAATCATATTGAGTGGTATCAAACCAAATTTCTTGGCCCCTTGAGAGGCGGTGATGCCGTTATGGCATCACTTAATTTTAATTCCTAATTGCCACATTGGCACCTGAATTTTACAATGAAAATTTCACCTTTATTAAGTATGCGAAAATATACTTTTACTAGTTTTCAGATAGATTCTCTTGTAAATATTGGTGTCATTATATTATTTCAACATTTCACGAATGCAAGTACTACCTTGCCCCTGAAAGCGAGACCAGAACTTGAAATTGCACTATACACAGGGGTCGCATTCTATAGGGAAACTTTTTATCGTTCCTACCACTAGTTTGAAAATAATATCCTCATCGCACCTTTCTGTAAGGGTTCTGGTAGGAACAATAAAATTTTCCCTATATAATGCAACCCCTGGATAAAGTACTTAAGTACTAACGTAGCCGTTTGTTCATAAATTTACCTTGCTACTTTTTTTCCTTAAAATACTCATGTTACTTTCATACTTATTATCTATACTAAAGTACATAAGTACTTCCTTAAGTTTCATGTTTTTGCTATAAATAAATCTAATATCTTCACTTTTAGTGCTTTTTTTAGACACATTGACAGCAAAGGTTTCCCTTACAACGCTGTTTATTGACATATAATTTACATGATCTGCCTGGTTTAAATTTTTTTAAGTTGTTTACACTTTTTCAAACAGGATCTGATATCCGATATGAAAAAATATCAACGCGTGTGGAACATAGACCCCCCTGGTCTAGTTATCCCATTTTTGGGGGAAACTGGACCCATGAGGAAAGAAATATCAAATATGCATATTTTTATATTTTTAAATATTAAAATGTAATTTTAAGCATTTCTGTCTGATAGAGGGAACCTAACTGGACACATTTACAGAAGTTCAGTCTTTAATTCAAATGAACATTAGTTTTTTGAAGCTGAATTGTCAGAAGCTCCAGAGTCGCATTGTAAAATCATGTCCCAGTCGTCCCAACTAACCTTAATAGTATCCAAGTCCTTTGATTAGTTTTCTAAAGAAAAAAAACCCATCACAATACTTTTTTTCATAAAATATAATTATAATATACTAATTTACCTACAAGTATAAATTTAAAAAAGAATATTGTTTCTTTACCCAATAACACTTAAGTTGTACAATAGAAATTATATAAACAGCTCTTCGGAATTAATGATAAAAATTTCAATAGACTGTTTTCTACTTTTATAATATTCATGATTGTTGCAGATTAATCTTTATGCGTTCTTGCGTTAAACTTCTTCAGAATGAAAAAAACATTCTCTATATATTTTATACCTTAATAATAGATATATTTTTTTATTGATTATGGGCTTGAGAATAATTAATAAAAATCTATTCATGCAGATAGAATAGAAATTTCCAATTACGTATTGCGAGACATTACGAAAAAGTAATTGCATATATAAAAGTAAAGAAATAATAACTAGATTTTATGATTACGTGATCTCCAATAAACACGAAAGAATACTTTTATCTGACGATATTTAGAAACTGTTTTAATATTTCATTTTATATTTTTGAAGATATTTCTCATGCATCTGAAGTACAATTGAATATATAAGGAATTGTATTTCAGATATTTCATTTGAATATATATGGAATATGAAGATGCAATTAAGAATTTTTTCATAACCTCTTGCAAGATTAATATAAAATACTGCAGAACGGTATTTTTTATATGAAATGTTTATATTCTGAATTTTCTTTATTATTCAAGGTATCTATCTATATGTGTACGCACATCTGCAAAAAAGAAACCACCGCATAATCACATCCTACTATACCAGGAGCCGTCAGCGCAGACAATCAACTGATTCACTCATTCACACAATCAACGAGTTCACTGCTGAAATTACAGAATTAGTTAAAACTATATTCACATATTAAAACGCAATCGGTCTGCCAAGTCATATCTTAGTGGACCTGGAAACCCGATTTTAGTGAGAGACTCGTAGGTTTAACATTATATTTTTCTGCTCCTAGTTCTTCGTGTTTTCATACCTTTATTGTACATGAAAACACAATGGTAAACCTACGCGTCAAGCACTACAATCGGGTTTTCAGGTATTTTTCACCAAGATACGACTTGGTAGACCGATTGCGTTTTAATATGCGAATAGAGTTTTATCTAATATTGGAGTTTCAGCTGTGAACCCTGTGAGGTGATTGTCTGTGCTGCAACCTCCCGGTCTATACCTAAAACAACAAATGTCTATGATCCTAGCAAAAGGAATTCAGTTAAATTTTACATACTAACATAAAAACCTACTAATATAAAAAGTTTTTTTTTTTTTTAATCTTGTCCAGGCGCTTTCCTCTCAGAAGGTTCTACTGTATAATTCAATAGAATTTTAATTAACTACATATATATCGATATCAGTCAATGCAAAGAAAAAAAAAAGTTTTATATAAAAATATTATAATTCTTCTAAGATCATTTGCGGTTTATCCAGGGTGTACTTTTCCATTATTTCAAAAATTATTCATACATTCAAATCTATCTTTATAAATATCCTTTGTATAATATTACTTCACTATTCAAGCAATGTTGCCAGTTTGAGCTTATTTTTAATTCATAAAACACAAAATCCTGCCAGAAGATTCGAAATGACAGCAACTTTATGCTCAGTATTTAGTTGAATGTTTTATTGTAAGTGAACTATTTGGAATATTAAAGCTATTTTGAATGATATTTTTAATGCATTAATATTCATTAAACATTTCGGATTTTATTGCTTAAATTAAATTTGGAAAAAAAAAATAATAGAAAGTCCAAAAGGCAAAATCTAAGACTCTCTGGAACGTAACGAACATGCATGGCAATTGTTACGTAGCGTAACTTTAATATGATAATATGTTTTGAAAATTTTGTGAAAAAGCTACTAAAGTATAATGTATGATTACAAAAATAGGATTAACTGTACTACGTCACAACTTCAAAAAATATTTTCGTCATACATCATGATATTTTCTTCGTAATATGTATCCGGCTAGTTGCTGTTAGCTTTATTTCTAAAAAAAATTGAAAAATGAATTTGGAGCAATCATTTCATCAATGGTGTATGAATGTTTCAGCATATTTTTAATACTAAATGCTAAAAGATATACGAATTAATAATAGTAAATTAAACTATATAATTTTTATGTGCAATAACTAGCAACCCAAAATACATTAATATTAATTATAAAATATCTACTACTTTTAGGACGCCAGACGCTGGAATACTATTGTTAAAAATATGTTTTATTTTGTTTCTATTTCAGAAAATGACGACATTAATGAAATTATTAAACTATCCGATTGAAGAAAAGCTCGAGGTACCGGAAGATAAGATAAATTCCGAACGATAAATTCAAAAAAGGATTCTCGTGAAGGTTTTCTAAAAAATCCTTTTTCCGTGAAGGGTTTGTGGAAATATTTTATTCATAGTTACCTATGTGCTTCTAAATGCATGGACAATTTCTCGTTTTCACCGTACGTTTACAAAGCTCATAAATATATTATATTTATATGTTTATTTTAGTGCGTGTAAGTAGATAGGAAGTATGTGCATAGTAAGAGCTGTTGTTTTCATAAAGTATTATTGTGTTTAAAGGTTAACTTATACTAAAACATTATTAAACAATGGAAATTGCTCCATGGGCTTCCCAGTTGACACCAATGTCACGCCCAGTTGAAAAATGAGACGTCATTCTAATGTACAAAGCCGTAAGAATTGAACAAGTTGAACTCTAGTACGATTACTACGTAAAGTAATTTCTGCTTAAATTTTAACACAATTATCTTAATTGGTAAAAAAAAAAAAAAAAAAAAAAAAAAAAAAAAAAAACAGACTATATGTACAGACGATATTATTTACCAATTAAAATATTTGTGTTAAAATTTATAAAATGTAATTACGTATCCAACGTTTTTTTTTCGAGTTCCATAACATGTGATTTATTTTTCTGAGCTGATTCAGATATCAGATAAAATGTCATATTTAACAATGTTCTCTGGGTGAATTGTGTCCGTCAGATTTGTTTAGGATAGCTCAGTTGGCAGATCATTGACAGCTGAGGGCAAAAGGTCCAAGATTCGAATCCTGGACTGGACACTTTTTCACTCAGTAAGAAAATTACATTTATTGAAATCTGAATATTATTTTACAAAAGATATCTGATTCCGGACAACAACCGCCTTTCAAGCATATAGTGACTTTAAACTATTTTGTGCAGCTTATCTAATTTATCACACCTATTTACTGAGAGAAAATATATGCCTCAGACGTATTACATCTGATTATCCCCAGTTTGAAATGCGACTCCCAGTTTGAAATGCGAAAATCAGTAACTCTATTTAAGAAGTCCTACAACCCGTTTTACAAAAGGTATCACAAAAAAGGATATTTTATTTTCTTAATACACATAATACATAATATAATAGTCTAATACTATATTAATATTCTTGTTTATGATACATTTGTTCATGCAACATTGAGCAGACTTGATTTCTGACTTTAATTGTTCTTTTCAAAAAACTTTAAATGTTTTCTGCCAAGAATTACTAAATGAAGTTTAGATAAAAAATATTCTTTTAAATGAAGTTTATTGTTTCAGAGCAATATCATTGAAAAATGTTTCAAGAAAAAAAAATAATTTGCAAAATAAATGTTTTTAAGTACATTTGATAAAATGTTAAGTATTTTCTCGTGAACTCTGTATAATTACCCTTAACCCGTAAGGACGCTCGCCGAAGTAGATTTCACACCAGTCACATCTTTTCTGCGAAAAAAGAGATAAATTTTATAAGGAGGCTTCTGACCTACCTTGTACCTTTCAAGGTAAAGGTCTAGATGAGGTGGGTAGAGGAATGTCGTTTCTTTGTTCATTAGGGGGTAAAGAACGATACACCATGGCTTTTGATAATCCCGCGCGTGTACGAACGTTTCATTTCGATACGTTCATTTCTTACAGGATAGCGTACACTAAAATAATTTTAAAGAAAGAGTAACATAAAAGCTACTTATATTGATAAAAGGGTATTATAATTTTGATAATACATTTTGATAATAAAAAGTATTTAATATGAATTTTGTCATATAATTCACGTTTTATGGTGAAAAATAAACATTTTGCAAAGAAATAACATATTTTCTTTAAAAAAAAAAAAAAAAAAAAAAAACGTGAATTTTGAAGGAACTGTCACAAAATCTGCAAATAAATGTAAAAAGCACGATTGTTTTTTTCTACAAAGACGAGAACTGATACATTTAACAATATACAAAAAAAAAAAAGATTTTTTTTAATACGCATTTATCCAAAAATATAATGGGAGACAAAATGGTTTGAGATTTATCGCATGTGTGTGCTAAAGTCACAAAAATAGGTGCGTGTACGTACGGGTTAAAAAATATTTTACTACTGTTAACTGGTTTCCGTTTATATTTATAGATAAACTACTCGTCAGAAAATGAGTTGTATAAGTATATTATAATCTTGAAAATTGGTTTTCTAATTATCTAAAAAAAAAAAAAACAGACAAGAGAAATAAATCATCGATTTAAAAGCATAAATATTGTTTTAAAAAAGGTTCTTTCCGGAATGGAAATATTAATTGAATAAAGGAGGGAAATCCGATTAAAGTGGTCTGTTATGCACTTATCAATAAAAAACAAAAGAATAATTTATACAAATTGTACAATCAATAAATTAGAATTTTTCGAACAAAAATTTAAAAGAAAAGAAAGTCTCGAAATGGAATATTAAAAGAGGAGAGAGAAACATAATTTTATATCATTTGCTTTGGAAAGTATAAGTTAAAAGCATTTTCGGTTTAGTCTTTCCATAGGTAGTTTAATTATTGTACGCATATTCCATTAAACGTAATTGCATTTCTAATTTAAAAAATTCTAAATAAAAGAAAAGCTGCCTTATGTAAAATTTTATTATCATGACAAAAAATTGACAATTACAAAGAACCCATTTTAAAGTAAACCAATATATATTTAAAATTAATTAAATTAGTTCGACATCCAAGTATCAAACCTATAAAATTCAAAACTTTTGTTCCGAGATATTTAGAATAATTACGTAAGGAAATAAGTATGAAAGTTGAATGAATTCCTACTATTAGATTTGTTAAGAAAATCACAAATTAAATTTTAATGACACATAATGATAATTTTTAACTTTTTCGTGTTCGTTATTTATTTTTAATTTTGCGAAAAAAATAATATTCATTGCAGGTTGTAGAAGAATTGACAAAATGTTTTTTTCTGTAAATATCAAAATTTTTAATTACATATTCCAGTTACCACAGTGCTTTTAAAATTTAAACAAGTGACATAAGCCAATGTAATAATAGTGTACAGTAATTTAATTTTTCTAATAATGTAAATACAATCAATATCTTGTGAAAAAAGAATTACGAAACAGACTCTTATTTCTAAGAAAATACAGTGCCAGGTTGGTTTGAGAGCAGAAGAAAGAGGTTATGCTGACAAGGGAACCACTTTTGGTGTTGCTCGCACCTAGCATTGAGACCTGGTGCATTTTAAAGCCCTATATTATGAAGTTTGAGAATCGATAATATTTTTCTGTTAAAATAATATTTTTTCATCCCAACAAAAAGTTTTCGGTAAAAAAAAAAGCGCCAGGTTCTCCTTAATGTTTCGGCCAGAATAAGTAGTGATATCTGAAGTTCGCACAAGTTAAAAGCCAAACATCTCAAATCTTTCATTGAAAATGGCTTCCTGCGACTTGGCCGTTAATGGGTTCTACAGCATTTCAAAATTAATGATTGGAAATTACGCATTTATGATTTATTTAAATATTAAAAGTAATATTAGAATGCAATGAGGCAAATTCACATAAAGACATTATAAGTAAAATATTTCTGACTATAACTACAATAAAACAAATTATAAATAAAATAAACTTTTTCTAAAAATGATTTAATTAGTATTATGGGAGAGAAATTCATTGCTGTGCATTTATAGGGCAGTACGTCCCATTACCTTTCTTTGGCTTCTGGCTTCTTTAACCCCTTGGGGACGAGCGACACGTATACGTGCCGCATGCAACGCTCAGAATCCTTGTTTTTCCTCACCAGTAAAATTCTACTGTGAAATTTGCCTTATTTAATCAGCGCATTTTCTCGATTCAAGAAGACACAAATTTTTGTTTTTAAAAAACGGTGACAAAAGATTAAAAAATTCGTAAAAGGCTCCCGTCCCGAAGGGGTTAACTGGCGTAAAAAGAATATTACAAAACTCTATTTTCAAAAATGATAAAATGGTTAAAAATTAAAACGTTATATATTTTTATTTTAGAGATTCAATAGCAAAATGCAGTTTATTGTGTAACAATAAATGTTTTTGTAACAAAGTTATCTTTATTTATATGCATACTAATTTTTCCTCTCTCTTCATGCTACTTATTACTTTTGCAAATTAAAATCAGCTATTGAAATAGAAAAAATTCAGTTTATTGAACTGTTATAAATATTTCAAAATACGTTTGCATAATATTAATTTAATAATAGGATACAGAATCATTTCCTCTAAGATGTTTGGAAACTGTATTATTACTAGGACACGATTAAAAATACATAAAAATTTTCCAGCAACTTTTCTTTTATTACGAACTAGTTGATTCTCCCGTCATTGCCCAGGCCCATGATAATAAAATTAATAAACCTTCACATTTGTATGGTTCTATGAATTTAACTCGATTTTGTAATCATTTATAATCTTAGCCGAAACTCTTTCCAAACGAGTCTTTCCCGAACGAATCTTGTACTAATCTGGTGCAATAATGCAGGGGTATTTTGCATTTTTTTTTTCGAATTTCGGCATTTCTAGCTGATGTGGGTCGAAATGAAGATGAAAAAAGAAGAATTTCACCCATTCGTTCTTACTTTCTTTGGAATTTGCGGAATGGACTTACGCCCGCGCCACTGCGACTATACAGTCCCTTTTGTGATGTCCATTATGTTTATTTTAAATAATATCTCGGTTAATTAACACAAAAGGAAATATGAATCTTAAGTGCATTTGGACCTGTTTTGGACCTGTATTGGAATATGGTCATCCATATTTTCAGACTTGTACGTGTAGTAGGTTTTGACAGCCATCGCAGGCATATGTAGATACGGAGAAGCATAATTTTTTTCGTAGTATAGATTATCTGTTTCGACACATAGCAGCCTCTATTTATAAATAAAAAGATCGCCATATGAAGAAAAAATCTCAGCAGCGGTGTTTATTTTTTAAGCGAATTTGTTTTATTACCAAATGCTAAACATAAGTGAAATGATAATAATAAATATAAAAATTTACTTAGCCTATTACTTTATGCACATAATAGCAAAAGTAGATCTAAATACAAATAAAAAGTGGACGCCACACTCGAATGTTTAAGGGGTGTCAGGACTCTTAAAGCTTCAAAATTTTAATAATTTTAGATGTTAAACTCCCATCTTTTATGAACATTTTAATGAAATTGTTTCCTTGAAATTCTTATGAGAACAGAAGATTTGGCTTTTAGAATTATACCCGCTCAATAGCTGAAGCGGCATTTCCGAAACTTTGAAGTCATTTTCTCCAAATGACGTTTTTGGGCATAACGCGCAAAATATCTCAAAAACTTCTGTATGTTTTGTCATAAAAACATACGTTTGATGTTAATCTGAATAAATTGAACCTAAAATTTCCTTTTTATTGTTCAAAAAATATATTTTAGGTGGTTATAATGCTTAATTTTTTTAATTTTTGTATTAGGTAAATACAACATTATATAAAAAATATAAAAATGCTTTAAATACAAATTTATTTAGTTTCAGGTAATCACTATAATCTGAAGTATAAGGAGGCACCAAAATTTTAATTCTAGTTGCAATAGTTATTTTCTAATCGTGCGCTTAAGCTGTTATACCAATTTTCTGCTCGTCAAATATCCGACAGCTTTGAGCCCCTTGTAAATACTAATTATGTATTTTGCAATTTTTTAAATATATAAAATGAAAGAATGTACTTATATCTTTCATCTCAATAAAAAATGTGTTTTAAAATTATATACATTGTAAGATATTAAATGTTGAAAATTGTCTCTTTTTTCGTTTTTTTCCAATTTCACGAGTCGCGAGACTCCTTAAACAAAAATGCTTTTACTATGTCTAAACTGTTTAAAAGAATGAAATATTAACAGAATATGTGAATGATTTTTTTTTCTGCAAGACAAGGCCTTCTGGATATCCACGTAGTCACAATTTATTATGAAACAAAAGCGAAAAATCATAGCGTGCAGCATAGATCATGAAACAATTGCCAACACATTACAATACTATAACAAAACTTCACGGTTTACTAAGGTGAAAGAAACAAAAGTGTTCAAAACTTGAATAAAACTAGTCTAGATTTATTCTAGAAATATTTCATAAATCAATACGTTTAAATTAATTAGACATTTTATAAACTTAAAATACGATTTAAGCAAAAAAAAACTACTTACGAAAACGTACTTTCACTGGTAATTTTTCAAATTCCAGTCTTCTTTAACGTATAAAGAATTGTCGCACGTACGTCATTTCAAAGAATTCTGATTTATTTTATAATAGCTAACTTGCCCGGCATTGCCCGGGTACGTCAAAAACAGCTCGAATTGCGAAAAAGCTCTGAAAATCACAATAAGATATCGCGAAAAAATTTTAAATTGCTGCACAAATTTCGAAAAGAGAAAAGAAATTATACATTGTGTTCGAAGATTGAAAGTTGATTCTCTTCACTAATGTGGAAAAATGGTAGGAAATCGCTAAAATACACTAAAAAGCACATACAAAATTCCCGAAAAATTCGAAAATTTCTTTACGAAATCCGAATAAACTTTATTGAAATGAGGGCAAAAATTACTTTAGCATTATAGTTCAAAAATGGAATGTCAAAAAATTGCTTCATTTTGCGAAGAAACGTTGAAATCGAAATAAAAATAACAAAAAGATAAAAAATAACGAAAGTCAAAATTTACTGTAATTGGATAAAAGTTTCAAATCTAATTCCTTTGACCTGCGGGGTCTCTTAAAATGTATGCTTGGGAAAGCATGCTAAGCATTGTATCATGTTACTTTTATTCATAATTTTATTTACTTTACTTGCATTCCCTTAAATATAATTAATATAACCATTTAAGTTAATATTAGTTTTTGTTGCAATAAAATATCTCAATTTGTACATTTTCTGTAAGCAAGTAATCACTATTGGTTTACAATGGAAGTCTATGAGAATTTTGAAAAATATTAGAGATATCGCCAAGTTGGCGGTATTTGCTTGGCAAACTTGGTGGGTACAAACTTGGCGGTATTTGGCGACAGAACTGTGTCCCCCTACGGTAACACCCCTTATAGGTATGAAGATGCATTAACTGCTGTTCAGTAATCGCATAAAAAGTTCGCTAAAAATTTAAAAATCGCTGTACGAATTCCGAATAAACTTTTAAAAAAATAGAACAAAATTTACTATATTGGGTTAAAAGAAAGAAACCTTATTATTTTCACTAATGTGGAAAAATTTCCTCGAAACTTAAAAAAGCGCTAAAAATCGCATAAAAATTTAAATTAAAAAATCAAATAAAAAAATAATCGACTATCTTGCTTCTAGGTGCAAAACTTCCCATGTAGACGTACCTTTTCTCCAAATTGTGTAGCCCTACTTGCAGCGGTCCCTTCAAACCACCGTCGACACACTCACTCACACACTCACACGCAAACTTCTTTCCTTATTATTACAGAAGATTTAATTTACCTGGATTCCCTTAAACATAATTAATGTAACCCCTTAAGTTAATATTAGTTTCTGTTGTATTAAAATATCTCAATTCGTTGATTTTCTGTAAGCAAGTAATCACTATTGGTTTACAATGGAAGCCTATGGGAGTTTGGCGAAACATTAGAGATATCGCCAAGTTGGCGACAAACTTGGCGGATTTTGGCGACAAACTTGGCGGTATTTGGCTACAGAACTGTGTCCCCCATACGGTAACACTCCTTATAGGTATGAAGACGCATTAACTGCTGTTCAGTAATCGCATAAAAAATGCGCTAAAAATTCAGAAATTGCTGTACGAATTCCGAATAAACTTTTTTGAAAAGAGAACAAAATTTACTTAATTGGGTTAAAAGAAAGAAACCGTATTCTTTTCACTAATGTGGAAAAATCGCCTCAAAACTTAAAAAAGCGCTAAAAATTGCATAAAAAATTAAATTTAAAAAATCTAATCGAAAAATCGAAAATCGGGCTTCGAGGTGTAAAACTTCATATATAGACGTACCTTTCCCTCGAAATTTTGTAGCTCTACGTGCAGCGGTCTCTTCTGAACGCCGTCGACACACTCACACACAAACTTATTTCCTTATTATTATAGATAGAGATTGTCCTAGAAATATGTATTTCAGGAAAATGGAGCTATGCGTATGGGGTTTCCGTTGTAGCTGTTAAAATATTTCTGTATGTATGTATCAATCTTACGCATTAGTAACATATTTGGCACTGATATAACTATTGCATAATTTGCTGCTGAGAAAAAATGTTTTCAAGAAAGAACGAGTTAATTAGCTGCACGGGTATATTTTGTATACTAATCAAATTTAGCATTGAAACAAAATACGTAACACAAATGTAATTTATTTTAGCTTTACACCTCAAGGAAATTTGATACATTATGAGACGATTAGATTTTATCTGATGCTAACAGTAATACTTCGGTATAGTGAATAACAAAGAAACATATATATATATACATATAATAAACTTGAAAAATGTAAAACAAATATCAGACACGTAAAAATGAAATTTACAGTCATGTAAAAATAAAATTGGCAGACGTGTAAATTAATAACTTGGTTAGGAAAAGCTAAAATGTTACAAAGACTATCTCCTTTCTTTTAAAAAACTTTATTTTCCAAACGTTAAGCATTTAAAAAAATAAACTTTGTAATTTTTTTATTTTTTACTAGGGGGCTCTGCCCCCAACAAGCTGCGCTCGCCAACCACCGTTCAGACACCACAGAATCTAAAAAACACGCTAATCTTATGGGTTTTAAAAATATTAGAGAAAATTGAATTATACTGGAAAAAGCTGTGCAGGTCTCCCTGTAAACGGGTTTCCATTCAATTCTCTTTGATTGCAAAAATTTAAGGGCGAATCAGTTGCTGTTAACACACCCAATGGTTGTTTTCGTTTTTGATTAAAGAGGATCAGTTAAACATTTGAAAAGAAGCTAAAATAAAATAAATTAAGTATGCAGAGTCTTTGTCCCCCGGTATTTTAAAACAATCTTTATAACAATAGACTAAGTCATGTGACTATCATCAGCAGTTCCAGGCGGACCACTTCGCTTTTTATACTCTAGCTGCCATTTTAGTACTTTAGTGTTAGCCAGGCACAGGTAATAAGTCGCCAAATATTATTCTATCGTCATCATTTCATCTATATTATAATAGTTCAAGTCATCAACTGCCATAAACAAATGCGGTCTGATCCCTTCGGCGTTCATATGAAAGTTTGGCACAGATGTCATGTACGTCCCATATTGGCGCGATCTTTAACGACGCCAATTTCGTGAACGCATCAACAGCATAAACAACAACATCCGGCTTACCATATCAAGCAAAATATCGATACTTTGGCGCCAGTTAAGTGCCCGTTCCGTATATGACATTGGCATCAGGAAAAAACAATATGGGGCCGTAAGATTTCCATTTTGGTTAAAAAATAATTTTTTTTCCGAATAAAACTGCATAAAATTTGCCATGGTTGCAAATAATTCTTCGTACTGTTATGCTAACCTGATGCAAATCTCGCCAAATAAAATCTCTAAAAAAATTAAGTATTCAAGGGATTAAAAAATCGATGCACAGATTTGTTTGTAATAGAGCTTTAAATTATTAAAATTACAAAATCGAGGAAATATCAGAAAAAATTATGACGCATGGAGCATTTTAAAATTTCATTTTAAAATATGATTTTTTAAAAAATCTTATAATTATAATAAGATTGGAAATTTCTTTTAAGGTGGTTTATATACCATGCAAGTTAAACAGTTTTTCTTTTAAATTTCAACATAGAGATATGAAATTCTGTGGAAATATACATTTCACCATAAGTATATAGAGCACTTAAAAAAAAAAAAATTCCAGACTTATTACAATTTTAAGATTAAAAAAAAAATTAAACAAAATTTTAAAATTCCCCAGGCATCTTAATTTTTTACCTTTTAACCTTTTAAACATTTTTACCTTTTAATATTTCCCCGATTTTACCTTTTAATAACTTAAAATGCTTTTGTAAACAAATCTGTGTATCGATTTTTTAAACCCTTGAATAGTTAACGTTTTAGACATTTTTTTCTGAAGTCCATATGAATTTTAATCAAAATTTAGCCTTTTAATAAGTTAAAAATCTAATTTAATTATCTTAATTAAGTCTAATTTTAAAATGCATACACCGTTTCTTTGTAAGCAATATCAAGATTCTTCCTTATCAATTTCATGAATTTTGATCAAAAATTAAGACGCGTGGAGCATTTCAAAAATCTAAAAACGTTGAAAAATTAATTTTGAGAAACACAGATTTAAACAGAGCCAAAAAATTGTTTGTGTACAATATTCAAGCGTTTGTAACTTTGTGTAAAATAATCGACTCTCCACGCGGTTTCTCGCAAATGTCTCAGAGCAACTGGAGAATTATAATATGCACAAAAATAGTTTTCGATATTTAGGTCGATTTTTGCTCGAATAAAGGTCCACGGTCCCCTTAGTAGCATTAACATTAACCTATAAATTAATATTATTTTGTTACTTTTTGTTATGTCTTATTTGTATTTGGCATCAATATTTCATTATCTTTTGGATTCCGGTTTTGGCAACTCGCTATTCGATTCCATGAATTAAATAAAGTATGCTGTGTTTTGTAATGATGCCCTTTCATTTCATATATTAAATACATAATAAATTGGCGACGAGATAAACCATGACGGAAATAAACGAATTCATACGAACTCTAAATGATTTTCTACTCAAAGTAAATGCAACATCGCCACCGCCGCCGGAGAGAAATGAAAATCACTCAAATATCAAAGGTATTCTTCAAAATCAAAATCTTCATTTTGAATGTTACGATGAAACCTGTGAGACTTTTGATGAGTACGTTCAACGGCTAGAAAATTACTATCAACTAAAAGGACTTACAGATCCTTCTCCAGAAGCTACGGAAGCAAAAAAGATGATTCTTATTAACTGCTTGGGTTCAAAATATTACCATCTGTTGTCTAATATCACCGCACCTGATTTACCCGCTTCAAAAACCTATGATGAAATCCTGCAGTTATTGAAAGACCATCTTTGTAAAAGAATAAATATCTTGACTGAACAGGATGAGTTCTTTTGTAGAAAACAACATCCAGGTGAGTCAATAAATTCTTATGTTACTGCTTTAAAAGAACTCTCTAAAAACGCGGAATTTAAATCTAATTGTGAAAATATTGACTGTTCTAAAGGTATTATTAATCTGCTACTAAGGGTTCAATTTATTCGTGGTTTAAATGATTCGGACATTCGCGAAAAAATTTTACAGCAATCAAATATTTCATTTGAACAAACTCTAGAAATTGCTTTAGCAATCGAAGCTTCAAAGATCGAAAATAAAGAAATATATAAGAGTTCCTCTACAACTAATGTATATAAAGTTACAAATGCTTATTCTAAAGAAAATAACAAAAGGTTTAGAGAGAGATCAAGTTCTAAAGATCATCGAAGAAATGATCGTTCAGCTAGTCGAAATAAAGGTAACTTAAACTTGAAAGAGTTAGGCTTAGACAACATTTGCTTGCGCTGCGGAAACAGACATTTAACTTCAAACTGTCGAATAAAAAATAAGTTGAAGTGTAAATTTTGTTCAAAAAACGGCCATATTGAGAAGGTCTGTATATCAAAACATATTAAGCGAAAATCTAACACTAAAAATTCAGTTCAATATTTAGATAACATCGAGCACGGTTCATTTCAAATAAGTCAAATACTGGACATTCGTTTAAATACGCTAGAAAATGATGATAGAATTTTTGTAAATGTTCAATTAAACGGGAAATCTGCTCGTTTTGAATGTGATTCAGGAAGCCGTGTTAGTATTATGAATATTAATGATTTTAAACAACTTAAAATAAATGTCCCTATCCTGAAAACAAGTATACTTTTTAGAAGTTATACGGGTGATATTTTCAAACCAGTTGGTGTTGTCAAAATAAACGCAAATTATAAAGGTTATTCATGTATAGAAGAATTATATCTAGTTAACTTAAGAAAAGATGCTATCCTAGGAAGAAACTGGATTCGAAGCCTGAAAATCAATTTAAACGATTCTAATAGAGTCAATGTAAATCAAATTCCAGTCAATAACATCAAACATTCAATTGATAATATTCTAAAGCATTATTCGGATGTCTTTGAACCGAGCGTTGGCAAGGTTCCAGATTATATATGCTGTTTAAAATTGCGCGATGATGCTAAGCCAGTATATTTAAAACCACGACCTGTACCATATGCGCTAAAAGAAAAGGTAGATCTTGAATTAGATAAACTTTTAGCTGATGAAATACTTGAAAAAGTTGATCATTCTGAATGGGGAACACCACTTGTAGTTATTCCTAAGTCTGATGGTTCAGTACGTTTGTGTGCTGATTACAAGGTTACTGTAAACAAACAGTTGCATGATTCAAGACACCCTATACCAAAAATAGAGGACATTTTCAATAAACTTCATGGTGGATCTTATTTTTGCACATTAGATATTTATAAAGCGTACCTACATTTAGAAGTGGATGAAGAGAGCGCGAAAGTTCAAGCAATATCTACACATCGTGGAACATATTTAGCCAAGCGCTTATTTTTCGGAATTAAAACAGCACCTAATGAATTCCATGCATTCATAGATCAATTTGTACAAGATTTAGATGGGGTAAGCGCATATTTCGATGATTTAATTGTTCAAGGTAAAACATTTGAGGAATGTATAGATCGTTTAACTAAGGTTTTAGAAAAGGTTAGAAAATATAATCTTCATCTCAATGTTAATAAATGCAAATTCTTCGAGAAAAAGGTGCAATATTTGGGTCATATTATCAGTTCTGAAGGACTTAGTAAATCTCCTGAAAAAGTAAAGGCCATTCAAAATGCTTCTAGACCGAAAAATGTAGATGAATTAAAGAAATTTTTAGGTTTTGTTATGTATTATTCAAAATTCATTAGCAATGCCTCAACCATTCTTAGCCCATTAAATGAACTTTTACGAAAAGATGCTCCATTTAGATGGACTGCTAGGTGTGAAGCTGCTTGGATAAAGGCTAAATGTGAAATTGCTAGTGATAAAGTTTTAATTCCATACACGTCCAAATTACCTGTTATTTTAGCAACTGATGCCAGTCCATTTGGGTTATCTGGTATACTCTCTCACAGAATGCCTGATGGAAGTGAAAGGCCAATAGCATTTGCATCAAGATCCCTCACAGCTGCAGAAAGGAATTACAGCCAGTTAGACAGAGAAGCTACAGCTGTTTATTGGGCTTGTAGAAAATTCTATGACTACATATTTGGTAGAAAATTTACATTGGTAGTAGATAACAAACCAATGATGACCCTCTTACACCCAGAAAAGAAGCTCCCCATATTATCTGCTACAAGGATGCTTCGTTATGCACATTTTTTATCAAATTTTGATTATGAAATCGAATATCGCAAGTCAACTGAACATGTCAATGTAGATTATTTATCTCGAAATCCCCTACCTATTAGTGATCAAGAAATACGAATTATTGATGATGAATATCTTTAAAAAAAAAATGTAATACGCCATACCTCTGCCGAGACTGTGACCGCTTCTACTATAAGACGAGAAACAGCTCTTGATGAAGGACTTTCAAGTATTAAAGAAAATGTTTTGAATGGAAATGTTCGTGATCCAGAGTTAACCTTACAAGAAGGTATTTTATTTAGAGGCCAGCGAGTGATCATTCCCAAGAAACTCCAACCCGCCGTTCTCCAGGAACTTCATTCTACGCACGTAGGAATAGTAAAAATGAAGGCGCTTGCTAGAAATTATTGCTATTGGAGAAATATTGATTCAGATATCGAAAATTTGGTCAAGAGTTGCAAAGAATGCTGTGACGTTAAGAAAAATCCACAAAAGGCTCCTATACATAACTGGGATGCGCCTACAAAAAATTGGCAGCGAGTTCATATGGATTATGCCGGACCACTAATGGGACACTTTTTTCTATTGATGATCGATGCTAAATCAAAGTGGCCTGAGATTTATTCAATGAAGAAACCTCCAGATACTACATCAACTATTCATTATCTTAGAGAAATATTTAGTCGACATGGATTGACTGAAATTTTGGTAAGTGATAATGCATCTATTTTTAAATCAAAAGAATTTATAGATTTTTGCCTCAGGAATGGTATTCGACAAAGATTTATAGCTCCTGGTCATCCAGCAACTAACGGTCAAGCAGAGAGATATTGCCAGACTTTAAAAACAAAATTGAAATGCATGCGATTCCAGTCGGGTACTCTTCAAGAAAAGTTATGCGAATTATTATTTCGCTACAGAGCTACCCCACTTTCCTGCGGAAAAAAACACCTTCTGAATTAATGTTGGGGAGAAATCTTAGAACGAAACTAGATCTTCTTAAACCTGAAACGAAAGGATATTTTAAAAATAAAGCTCCTCAGCCATACTTCGACAAGTCTTTTCGAGTAGGTTCTCGAGTGCAATGTAGAAACTACACCAACTCAGTTTTATGGAAATATGGAACTGTAGTTGAACGCCTGGGACAAGTTCACTACCTTATTGAATTGGACGACGGTTATGTCATCAAACGGCATTTTAATCAACTTCGTGCATGCGAAGTTCCAATTCAGAATCCACTTATCCTGACACCATCTCCTGTTCCTCGGAAACGACCATCCGTAACTTTCAGCAATGATGTGCAGCAAAGAGAAATTCCCGTAAGACCGAAACATGTGCATCAAATGATAACGAGGAAATTCAAATTAATCCAGATGCAGAACAAGTTAATTCGAGAATAAGTAATCCAGATGTCAAACCTAACCAGAGACGACTCTTAAACTTCAACCACACACAGACTCTACTTCACCACAACTACCAAATACAGGGTTGCGACGTTCGACCCGTGTACGAAAACCTGTACAGAGACTGAATCTTTGATGAGTATCAACAGATAAGAGATTGTCTCATTGCCAGCATGTAAATTTTTGTAGTACTCAATGTTATATTATTTTTCAAAATTATGTACTTTCCAGGTATGCCTCTTCCATTAGTGGGGGAGAATTGTTATGTCTTATTTATATTTGGCATCAATATTTCATTATCTTTTGGATTCCGGTTTTGGCAACTGTCTATTCGATTCCACGAATTAAATAAAGTATGTTGTGTTTTGTAATGATGCCCTTTCATTTCATATATTAAATACGTAATACTTTTTCAGATTCAAATTCAATTCCCAGTAAAAAAGTTTCATTGAGAATTAATAGCCTCCTAAAAGCTTATATTCCGATTTGACAAACTGCTTAATACTCAAACTAACACCTTGTAATAATATACTACTTCTGATTGCTAAAACGCGTAAGATTAAAACTTTAAAAACATTAAAATATTTTTATTTGACTGTTGACATGTTTCGACACTACCCGCGTTAAACAGTTTTCCCCTCCACTCTATATCACCCATCCATTATAAGAGAAACCACAGATATTCTAATACGTTTTTATTTCTGGTCTAAATGATCTTAGTATAAATATTCAAGAGTATTGAAACTGAGTTCGATGTCGATGTCAATCGGAACATTCACAACTATGTCCAGCAAAAACACAGAGTTCAGCTTACACAAAAGACAGGCTGTGTCTTCAAGGAATGGAAATCGCCAGCCTGCTGCTCTCTGCGAAAAAACACTTCTCCTCTCCTCTCGTCCTCTTTCTCCATCCGCTGCTTCAGTAGCAAAATAGGGCGGGGTCCCCTCTTACCGCACTTCCAATCGCTGCGAGGTCCCTGCTTGTTGATAGGATTTCTGTGTTCTCCCTATTGTGCCAGTGTTGCCAGCCGACGTCTGCAGAGATGCTGAACTCTGCTCAGCGAAGGTCGGCTAGAGGAGAAAGGCATCTATAAAGAACGCACCGTGAGGAATTTTTAAAGTCAATGCATAGAAACTAAAAATGCATTGTGATGCCGGTTTATTGTCCATGGAAGACATATTGTTATCTCCCCGTGGGAAAATGTAGTTCGTTGTAAAGTCTAAAAGTCTGGTACAGTTCTGTTAAATAAAATCATTAATTACTGGAACACTTTACAGTCAAATAAAACTATTTTGCTGGTTCTAAAGTTTTAATCTTACACCTTTTAGCAATTAGAAATAGTATATTGATTAATATTCAATAAAACTACTCGGAAATGTTTTCGAAAGTAAGTGCTAACAAAATAAACTTTGATTAATAAAATTTTCTTTAAGTTTTGGAAATATAATTATTTCTAATGTTTTAGTTATATTTTATTTACGTTAATGGAGAAACATATGTCTTTTTCATTGAGTTCAGTCGTCATTTTTCACGTCTAACTTTTTGAATTTTCCCTTGTTTATAAGGCGCGAATTTCCCGTTGAAGACTTAATCCTTTTTATATTAATGTAACCAATAATTATTGATTCATACCATGCAGTCTTTTTGATTACTCTGTTTAAGAAAAATATTTTATTTTATAAAATCATTTCTCTAAAAACAGCTGGATGTAACAAGGGGATTTATAATTCCTGAATAGCCAGTTAAGGTTTAGAGTGAGGACACGTAAATTTTTTGGTGTTTGTTTGTGTGTGTGTGTTAGTCTTTATGAACGTTTCACGTTAACTGTCACGAAAAGCATATGGTTAAATTATAATTAGGTAGCCATGTTGGTAAGTACCTTGAATTAGCTATATCGTAATGGTTATATTTGGTTCATTCTTTTGAAAAATACCAAACATTTTCTTTTACATCATAATGTTTCTCTATGGGATGGGATTTAAGAAGATTTTCAAATATTCCCATTCATGGAACATTAAACGGCTAGATATTAATTGTATAATACATTAAATTGTTAAATTATGGATGCTAAAATTCCCTAATAAGAATCGTAAATTACCTCGATTAGTTTGAAATCCTGTCAATTTTTATGTCACACATTCTAAATCCAAATTATCTAAGTATTTTTTTATAGTATCTTGTGCATCTGTTTGAAAAATGTAAAACATTTTAACTTTTCAACGTTATATTTTTGTTTTCATAAGTAATTAATTCTTATCTTTTACTTTACCAGTTGCCTAGTAATTCTCTTTCCTAACATTCCAGCAAAATAATAATAATAATAATAATAATAATAATAATAATAATAATAACTAAAAGAATTAAATGATTCATTCTTTATGAATTTCTCGAATGTGAATGATTTGAAGAAAAGTTTAAATGAAATATAAAATTTATATCCCGGCAGAAAGCCCTTCGCCCCCCCCCCTGAAAAATGTTATTTATTTTTCGAAAGATCTCCAATAATAAGCAGTTGAAGAGCATAATTCAACATGTAATCATGTATAATATAACAGTAGCCTAAAATTAGATTTTCTGAATCTTTGGGAAATAAATAAATAAATACTAAAAAAAAAAAATAATAATAATAAAATAAAATAAATGATTCATTCTTTATGGATTTATTATATATGCTTAGAAATAGACATATAATCTAACATTATTAAATTGCAGATTTCAATATGTTACCTATTGTGCGTAGTGAGATGAAAATTTAAATGTCTGGCAAAATTTGCGTTGATTCTCCTGATTCACCAATTGTTCAATTTTAAATAAAAGGTAAACAATACTTTCTCCATGGTCAATGATTTGTTATTTGTTCCTCTGTAGTAATTTAGGTCACCAAGGTCTTAGTTCAGCCATGTACGGTTGATTTAAATTGGAAAAATGTAGACTGTATGAGAAATAGGAACATAACATTTTACTTCGTGAATTTGATAATTAATTTATTTAGTATTATAACGCATTACAGTGTATGTTTACGCCTATAAAATAATATAAATAATTAAAAAAAATAAGTAGAATGTTCTAGAAACAGCTAAAAAAAGTGTTAGTTGCAATTGATGTTGAGTGATTTTCTTTATGAATCCTAAAACAAATTAGAAAGTTAAATGAAAATATGATCACGTTCTTATTTAGATCCAAGAGAAGAATTTTTTTTAGAAAAGCCTTTCCCATATCGAACTGACATGAATTTGTCTAATTCACGAATAAATGAATGTGTCTGTTAACGAAATTTTATGCTAAATACAGAGTGACCAGAAAAGAATGTCCCAGTTATAAATTTTAATAGTATCAAATATAAGTGTTGTAGAGTTTTAGTTGAATGTCATAAATAAAGAGCTACTCAAATAGTTTTAGATAAGGCGTGCGCCAGTACTGCTTTGATATTTACTCGCTTGCAGTGTCAAATACGCAAAATGGCGACTCCTGAGCGTAAAGCATAATTTATGGTCTGAAGATTTAAAAGATTGCAGCCATGCAATTTTTTTCCTTTGCTGGTTTGTAAAAGATCGTGTCTACGTTCCGCCTCTACCTAATGGTTTGTCAGAGTTAAAAGACAGAATTTAACAGGTTATTGCTTTCATTACTCCGGACTTGTTAAGAGAAGTTTGGGATGAATTGGACTTTGCGTTGGACGCTTGCCGTATAACTAAAGGTGCACATACTGATCATTTGTAAAAAAAACTAGATTAGTTTACCGTCAATTTGATGTATGATTTGTTTTAAATAATCTATGTTAATATGTTATAATATACCATTTAAAATGGGACGTTCTTTTTTTGACACTGTGTATGCAGAAAGAATATGGTTCCGCTTCTATTATATTTCTCTAGCATTATTTAACGTATTCTGATGTTTATATGTTATAAAATGTGAAAATAATATACTTATGTTAAAAAGCAGAAAAACCAAAGTTTAAAATGCACAAATAATATATGAAAAGCAGCAAACAGCTGTTTCGAATCTACTAGCGAGATTCTTCTTCAGTGCAAAAGGAACAGCATGCTAGAAAAAGCAAGGCTGAGCAAAATCATAGACAGAGACGCGCTGGCTTTTATACCCTATGCG
Organism: Maratus speciosus; assembly: GCA_963932465.1. Lineage (NCBI taxonomy): Eukaryota > Metazoa > Arthropoda > Arachnida > Araneae > Salticidae > Maratus > Maratus speciosus. The sequence continues at coordinate 53,195,049 of OZ010792.1, forward strand.
GGTGGCGAAGGCGCCGAAACAACCAATGAGAAGGAAGCAGTGGAAACGACTGGGTGGACAAGTAGCGACATCTACCGGAGAAGTAGAGAAAAGAAACCAAAAAAGGGAAATTAAATTAACGCTGTATTCGATAGCTCACTTTTATAGGAATGTGACTGTACTGTGGTCAATGGATAGATAGTCCACGCTTCTAAAACACAACACAACATTTAATTATTTACATAAAATTCAAAGGAGACTGGCAATGGTTGATACATTGCGCTTACGTCGTAACTTACATGGAGAACAACAACAAAACTGGCGGGGAATCCTCGCCCGCGCCCCTTCCAGTCCAAAGCGCTTGTAGCGCCCTCTCACAAATTATGATATACGGAGGAAACACTCCCCCGGGGATTGAAATGCAAATTTCAATATACATTAACATATAAATTTGCAAAAAAAAAAAATGTTCACACAAGAAAAATTATAGCATATAACAACTTACATACACAATAATAATACAAGAATAAATTCACTATAACACTAGATTAAATACAGAAATAATATATACATTTCAAAGTTTGCTTAGGGAAAGAAAGGAAATTTGTTACTCAACTGGTAATATACAGACATCTCGGACGTTTCTTTTAAAAATTCGCCCATCTGGTAAGCGTAAATTCACCGTTCGAATTATATTATCCCTTCCCTTAAAAACTTCTACTATTCTACCAACCAACCATTTGGTGGAAGGTAAATTTTCCTGCTTTATTAGTACCAAAGTTCCTTTCTGTACATCATCTTTTTTAAATTTCCATTTCCCCCTCTGTTGGAGATTATTCAAATAATCGCGCTTCCAAAGTTTCCAAATTTGTTGGCTAAATTTGGTGATTATCTGCCATTTTGCCAATCTATTTTCATTAATTTCATCTAACTGAGGTTCGGCGATCGAAGTAATTGGCCTACCGATAAGGAAATGTGAGGGTGTCAAAGTTTCGAAATTTTCAAAATCTGGGGATAGTGGAGTAAGGGGGCGAGAGTTCAAAACTCCCTCAATTTCCGCTAATATCGTTAAAAATTCTTCTAAAGTTAATTTTTGATCACCTATTACCCTTTTCAAATGAAACTTGAACGATTTTACTGCGGCTTCCCAGATGCCGCCAAAATTAGGAGATTTGGGGGGAATAAATTCCCATTTGATACCCTCCTGGGTTAAAAAGTTACACAATTCCTCATCTGGGACACTAACCAGTTTATGCAATTTTTTCAACTCGATGTCAGCTCCAATGAACGTTTTTGCATTATCAGATAGAATTTTGGCACATTTCCCTCGTCTGCCAAAGAAACGTTTTAAACTAGCTATAAAAGCTTGAGTTGTGAGATCTGAAACAAAGTCCAGGTGTATTGCTTTGGTGCATAGACATATATACACTACTACATAAACTTTATTTAATACACCCTTCCTTTGATTTCTAAATTTAATAGAAAAGGGTCCACAGTAATCCAGGCCTGTCACGGAAAATGCAAAATTTGGGGTCACACGTTCCCTTGGCAGATCGGCCATCAACTGGGAGCTGACAACAGGCTTATTTTTGAAGCATGTCACACATTTGTGAACAATTTTCCGGCAATTATTCCTGCCATTAAGTGGCCAAAATTTCTGTCTAACATGGAAAAGCAAGGCTTGTGGGCCTAAATGAAAATACTTCAAATGGAAATAATTTAAGATAATATTTGTTAACTTATGATTGGCAGGCAACACAATTGGAAATTTAGAGTTAGGCGGCAAATCGGCATGCGATAAACGGCCACCAACTCTAATTAATCCTTCATTTCCCAGGAATACATTTAAGGAAGATAATCTACTATTATGCTTAACAGGCTTACCCTTTTTGAGACATTTTATTTCATCTCGAAACTCACCCTTTTGTGCTGACCGAATTAAAAATAATTCGGCTTGTCTCACTTCATCTAGTGTTAGTGGTCCCCTTGTTTTCTGTGGGTTGCGACAATTCTTGTAAAATCTAAAAATAAAACTAATTATACGTATTAATTTTATAAAATTATTAGTCAATGAAAAAATGTGTTCAATTATAGAATGTTCAGTGGTGATAGATAAGGTGGTAAAGTCATGAATATTGTCCACGGAGTCTCTTTTTAGTTCATTTAAATAGATCTCCTGATCTGGAACTACTAGTGATTGTTCGTTGTTACAAATATCTAACGAGTCCTTGAGAAATTCTGGACCAGTCCACCATTTGTGACTCTGAATAAGATCTTCCGATTTTATACCTCTAGTCAGCAAATCTGCAGGATTCTCAGACCCTGCACAATGAAACCACCTGGATGGGTCTGTCAGTGATTGGATTTCTTTGACCCGGTTAGACACGAATGATTTCCACCTATTTGCAGACCCCTTTATCCAATAAAGGGCAATCTGGGAATCGGTCCATAGAAACATAGAAGACGGTCCCTTGCGATCTAGCACCTTCTTCACCTCACAAGTTAGACGCGCTGCTAGTAATGCACCCAACAGTTCCAGCCGGGGTAATGACACCTTTCTCAGGGGTGCCACTCTGCTTTTCGATGTTAGCAATTTAATGGAAGACTGGGTCTTGGAATATATTTGGAGATATATGACAGCACCGTATGCTTTGGGACTGGCATCGGCAAAGGTGTGCAGTATTACTTTATATTCAGAGTCTTCAGGGAACTGAAACACATTTCGAGGAATATTTAGTTGTACTAATTGAGGTAACTCGGAACACCATTGTTCCCACAGCCTTGAAATATCGGGGGGCAATTCTTCATCCCATGTTAAATTCCTATTCCACAATTCTTGAAACAACAGTTTAATTCGTATTGTAAATGGCGATATGAGACCCAAGGGGTCAAAAATTCTACCTGCTACTTGCAGAACGAACCTCTTCGTATTTTTTGCCTTGCACAAAAATTCTACTAAATTATCAATATCGATCATCAACATGTCCTGTTTAGGTTGCCATAACAGTCCTAATACCTTATGTGGTTTATTTTCCTCAAAGGGCTGAGGTAAAGTACTAAACCCGTTCTTCTCCCACGATTCCATTACTACTTCGTTGTTCGATATCCATTTTCGAAAAGTCATACTAGCTTCCTTCATAATTCTGTGTGATTGTTGTGAAATGTTCAGTGCATCTTGTACCGTGTCGCTACCGGCAATGAGATCATCAACATAAATACAACTATCGAGTATTTCGGTTGTCACCGGATATTCCTTCTTAAATTTACTAAGATGTTGTTTTATAGTGGCTGATAGTAAAAATGGGCTTGAGTTCAAACCAAATGTTAGGCGTAAGAATCTGTACATAATAACTTTAAATTCATCACCGTTGACAGGATTGTCATCTATAAACAAGAATCTTAAAACGTCTCTATCTTTTTCGTTGATAGAAATTTGTAAAAAGGCCTTTTCTATGTCGGCCAAAACAGCAATTTTATTTAATCTAAAAAAAATCAACAAATGGAAAATGTTCGGATTTAGGTTACTGCCTGCATCCAAACAGTCATTCAAGGACAACTCACCTGCTTCATGCGAACTCGCATCAAAAACAATGCGACATTTTGTGTATACACTGTCTTGTTTAAATACCGTATGGTGAGGTAAATAAAAAATCGGGTTGTTAGAATTTTCTTCTGACTCAGGAACAATTTCAATAATTTTCATCTCTAAATATTCGTCTAAAATTTTACGATAATTTTCATATAAACTTGTATCACGTTTCATTCTTTTTACGAGAGTAGCGAGCCGTGTTTGGGCTATCTGGTAATTATTGTTTAGTTCTTCCAAATCCCGTTTCCATGGGAGACAGATTTCATATCTGTTATTTATAAACCGCACCTTTTCCCGAAATTTCTCTAAAATATCTTCATTTTTTACATTAACTGGGTCATCCCTAATTCCTATTGTCTCTAAATCCCAGAACACCTTCAAATCTAATTCATCTTGATTTTCTAATAAATAACAATTATATTTAGTTTCGTTATTTTCGTTTTCATCATGTATAACTCCACCTGCAATCCAGCCTAAATAAGAGTTTTGTAAAATTATAGAAGTCTCAGGAATTTTCATTTGACCAGTTAATAACAAATCATAATAAACATCTGCCCCCAATAGCACCTGAATTCGCTGTGGTTCAAAAAACTTTGGGTTAGCATAAACCAAATTACGTGGTAGTTTCAGATTAGAAATATCTACGCCACTCATAGGATTTAAATCAGTTATTTTAGGAACCAAAAACATGTTACAGAATTTTTTAAATGTTCGATCTTTGTTTGAAATTTCGACATGTATTCTGTTTTTAATTTTACAGATTGCATCATTTAATCCGGAAACAACTGACCTTACTTTATATTTATCTAATCCTAATAATTCTGCTGCAGAAAAGGTAATTAAAGATATATTACTAGCTGTATCTAAAATAGCAACAAAAGGAAAAAAAAAATCATTTCTTCCCCTCAAATAAACTGTCGCTGTTGAAATCAACGCATTATAGCTGGCGCCGGACACTGTCTGGTTATAATTATTTTGACAGCTCAAGGTCTTCGCATTTGAAATAATTTCCACAGAATTAGTATTTATTTTTTCTTCATTTTTAATCGGAGATGAATTCATGATATGACTACTTTGTTTATTTTCATAACAAGATTTCGAAAAGTTAGCTCCATGAAGTGTGGTATGGTGATCTGAGTAACAAACCTTGCATTTATTATTTAATTTATTACATCGGTTAAGGGTATGAGGAGATAAGCAATTATAACATAATCGTAATTTTCGTATTTGATTTAATCTTTCCTGAACCGGTGAAGCTAAATACTTTTGACATCGAAAAATCAAATGGGGTTGTTTACAAATTGCGCAATTAAGTTTGTCACCTTGTAAAACGAAAGCTTTTTGCTTAGAGGCAATTTCAAACCTAGGTTTCGTAGCGATATTGTTTTTTTGTACATTTTCTAAAGCTTGAGCTCTTTTCAGTAAAAAATCAATAAAATTATTCCACTCAGGTAACTCGTTAGAATCAAGAGACATTTCAAAAGCTTTTCTTGATTCATCATCGATTCTTTGTAAAACAAAATACATTAAAATGGATTCTGATAAAGTGTTTTGTTCAAGTTCTAATTGTTTTAAAGCTCTCAAATGGCTCAATAAATTATCTACCAAATTGCGTATTTCTTTCGCGTTTTCAATTTTTATTTTGTTATTACTCAATAATTCTGAAATATGACTATTTACCAATAATCTTTTGTTTTCAAATCGTTTTTTTAAAGCTTCGAATAAGGAAGTATAAGAATCGTCAATATTTTGTAATTGTTTCACAGGCCCGGTTAAGGATGATTGTAAATAATACAGCTTTTGCGCATCATTTAACTCAACGTTACTATCTATTAAAGTGGTGAATTGTAACTTAAAATTCATCCACTCTGTATATCGCCCCGAAAATTGGGGTAGATTAATTGACGGCAATTTGATTTTTGCCTCATTAGAAATGCCTCTATCATTACTATTATTTTGACTTTCAACACTAGAAATACTAGGTTTTATTAAATCAAGAAGGCTTACTTCGATAGCTTCTAACTGTTCTTCGATTTCAGTCAAGGAATTTTCAAACTCCTCTAAATCCTCGTCGGCTATAATAGAGTATGCTTCGTTTCTTAATTCATCAGTCTTCTTTTTCAACGTTTGAAGAGAATTTAATTTCAAATCCAATTCTTTAGGGCCAAGTTTCGATTTCAATGCATTCGATATTCTGGTTACCTGGCCGCGTATATTTCCTCGTTTCCGATTAAGAACCACAGTTCCTGAAATCGCTGGAGTAGCAACAGACATTATACTCTAAATTCTGTAAATAAATAATCCGAAATATCCAAGGGCTTGATTCTTCACAGTGTTCTAAATGAGCGCTCCGGCTCGACGGACCAAAAAACTTTGTATTCGATAGCTCACTTTTATAGGAATGTGACTGTACTGTGGTCAATGGATAGATAGTCCACGCTTCTAAAACACAACACAACATTTAATTATTTACATAAAATTCAAAGGAGACTGGCAATGGTTGATACATTGCGCTTACGTCGTAACTTACATGGAGAACAACAACAAAACTGGCGGGGAATCCTCGCCCGCGCCCCTTCCAGTCCAAAGCGCTTGTAGCGCCCTCTCACAAATTATGATATACGGAGGAAACAAACGCTTTCCAAATACTTGGAAAATCTGGAGTACTAGATAAGTCATTGACTAAAGAGTGAGAATTTTTAATGATATGGTAAGCTTCCCAAAAATCAAGATCAAGGTTAGAGGAACATTTTTGGATAATGATGGCTGAGGAAAAATCGAACCTATGTTGAGAAGACCAAGAATGTTGAGCAATAGAAGAACGTTTGAGTTCCTGATTTTTAACATAACCTTCATGCTCTTTTAAACGAAATCTAAGAGCACGTTTAGTCTGACCAATATAAGAAAGACTACACTGACAAGAGATCTGGTAAATGCCCAATTATCTAGGCGATCAACGGGGTGTTTGAGATTTGAAAAAGGGATTTTATTAACAGGAGAAAAAATAACTTTAAAATCAAACCTTCTTAGGATTTTAGCAACTTGCTGACTGATTTTAGGAAAAATGGTAATACAACTGAAGTATTAGAGTTGGAATTAGAATGCTTTTCAGAATGGTCGGATTTCGTCAATTTCTTATAAATGGAATCGATAATATTAGAGGAATAACCACGATCAACAGCAATAGCTTTGAGGTAATTAAGTTCAGCACTAAGTAACTGAGGAGTGGAACAAATATTAGTAGCCCGAAAAACAAAAGTATTGAAAGCAGCGAATTTCTGGTTAGGGGGATGAGAAGAATACCTGTGAGGTGGGAGACTGACAGCAAAAGGTTTACGAAAGACGGTAGTCTGAAAGCCATTTTCACAACGAATAACAAGGACATCCAGGAAAGAAAGACAGTTATTGGTCTCAATTTCAGAGGTAAATTGAATGCAGGGATCAATGGAATTCATAATAGAGAGAATATGATTAATATCCGAATTCATTTCAATCAGGACATAAACATCATCAACATAACGAACATAGAACGGAAATTTTAAGATTTCAAAAAGCTTGACCTCAAAATAGTGCATATAAATATCGCATAAAATTGGACTAAGAGGATTACCCATAGCCAAACCGTCAATCCTACGGAAGAAATTACCATTGAAAACAAAAGTATTTTGCGACAAGCATGCGCGAGTGAGAAGTATAAGTTCCTCGATTTCAAAATAAGAGAAATGAAATTCACAAAGCCTTTTCTTGAGGCAATCTAAAGCCCCCTCAACCGGAACGTTTGTAAATAATGATTTAACATCAAAAGAAACCATCATGTGACCCTGCGGCTGAAAATTATGAAGTTTTTTAACAAAATCAAAAGAATACTTAACAGTGAAACAGTTACTGCTCAGAAGTGGGGAAAAAACAGAAACTAAATATTTGGCAAGCTTATAAGAAGCTGTACCGATACTAGAGACAATAGGTCTAAAAGGAATGTCAGGTTTATGGACCTTAGGTAAAGCATAAAACCTGGCACAATGCGCAATAGACGGAATAAGAGACTTCTTAAAGTTAGCAGGAATAATGGAAGAAGACTTAATGGCAGACTTAATAGAGTTAATTTCACTAGTGGAAGGGTCTTTGCGGATATCCACATACGGACCATCATTAATTAATTTATGGGTTTTTTCCAAATACGTAGATTTGTCGAGAAGAACAATCTGACCACCTTTGTCGGCCTTAGTAATAATTAAGTTTGGATCAGAACGCAAATTTTTCAGACATTGTTTAACAGGATGTTTAAGATTGGGTTTATAAACATTAGAATTGAAATCAACAGTATTGGCAATGAGATGCCTAATAGACTCTTTTTGAGAAGAAGAAAGAGCGCTATGCTTAAAGGCTCTTTCAATAGGAGCAATAAGATTAGGTAAAGAAGGAATAGCAGAGACAGAAAAATTGTTATTCAATTTGAGAGCATCGAGCTGATTGTTACTTAATGGAACACTAGAAAGATTGACAACAGCATTTTGGTTAACAAGAGGCAAATTACTGCAGTTATTAGCGACAGAACTTCCACAAAGCGCATTAAATTTCTTCTTTAAAACCGAACAATGAACAGAAGAAACTGTGAGAACTCTGCTCCATGACCTTCTGTCAATGGACTGAAAATCAGGAGTAGAATTAGCGAGGCGGATATGTAAAGAATATAACTCGCGCTCTATATGAGCAATTTTGTGGCGAGTCTCTTGAATCAAAGCTCTTAAAAGAGCTAATTTAGAACGAAATAAGACCTTCTCAATCCTATTTGAAGAAAATAAATTACAACGAATGGAAATGAATTTAGGAATAACCTTCTTACGCCTACAATCAAGTAGGAAATGTAAGTGTTCCAAAAACCTGTACTTTTTTAATCGTAAATTACAAAACCTATTGATTTGAGACATCGCTGAAAAAAAAAATACAGAAGAATAAATGCCCGTTAACGCCAAATACATAAAAATAGCAAATAAAGCCTTTGTGCAACAATATTAAAAAGCAGAAAAACCAACGTTTAAAATGCACAAATAATATATGAAAAGCAGCAAACAGCTGTTTCGAATCTACTAGCGAGATTCTTCTTCAGTGCAAAAGGAACAGCGTGCTAGAAAAAGCAAGGCTGAGCAAAATCATAGACAGAGACGCGCTGGCTTTTATACCCTATGCGGGTGGCGAAGGCGCCGAAACAACCAATGAGAAGGAAGCAGTGGAAACGACTGGGTGGACAAGTAGCGACATCTACCGGAGAAGTAGAGAAAAGAAACCAAAAAAGGGAAATTAAATTAACGCTTTCCAAATACTTGGAAAATCTGGAGTACTAGATAAGTCATTGACTAAAGAGTGAGAATTTTTAATGATATGGTAAGCTTCCCAAAAATCAAGATCAAGGTTAGAAGAACATTTTTGGATAATGATGGCTGAGGAAAAATCGAACCTATGTTGAGAAGACCAAGAATGTTGAGCAATAGAAGAACGTTTGAGTTCCTGATTTTTAACATAACCTTCATGCTCTTTTAAACGAAATCTAAGAGCACGTTTAGTCTGACCAATATAAGAAAGACCACACTGACAAGAGATCTGGTAAATGCCCCAATTATCTAGGCGATCAACGGGGTATTTGAGATTTGAAAAAGGGATTTTATTAACAGGAGAAAAAATAACTTTAAAATCAAACCTTCTTAGGATTTTAGCAACTTGCTGACTGATTTTAGGAAAAAATGGTAATACAACTGAAGTATTAGAGTTGGAATTAGAATGCTTTTCAGAATGGTCGGATTTCGTCAATTTCTTATAAATGGAATCGATAATATTAGAGGAATAACCACGATCAACAGCAATAGCTTTGAGGTAATTAAGTTCAGCACTAAGTAACTGAGGAGTGGAACAAATATTAGTAGCCCGAAAAACAAAAGTATTGAAAGCAGCGAATTTCTGGTTAGGGGGATGAGAAGAATACCTCTGAGGTGGGAGACTGACAGCAAAAGGTTTACGAAAGACGGTAGTCTGAAAGCCATTTTCACAACGAATAACAAGGACATACAGGAAAGAAAGACAGTTATTGGTCTCAATTTCAGAGGTAAATTGAATGCAGGGATCAATGGAATTCATAATAGAGAGAATATGATTAATATCCGAATTCATTTCAATCAGGACATAAACATCATCAACATAACGAACATAGAACGGAAATTTTAAGATTTCAAAAAGCTTGACCTCAAAATAGTGCATATAAATATCGCATAAAATTGGACTAAGAGGATTACCCATAGCCAAACCGTCAATCATACGGAAGAAATTACCATTGAAAACAAAAGTATTTTGCGACAAGCAAGCGCGAGTGAGAAGTATAAGTTCCTCGATTTCAAAATAAGTGAAATGAAATTCACAAAGCCTTTGCTTGAGGCAATCTAAAGCCCCCTCAACCGGAACGTTAGTAAATAATGATTTAACATCAAAAGAAACCATCATGTGACCCTGCGGCTGAAAATTATGAAGTTTTTTAACAAAATCAAAAGAATTCTTAACAGTGAAACAGTTACTGCTCAGAAGTGGAGAAAAAACAGAAACTAAATATTTGGCAAGCTTATAAGAAGCTGTACCAATACTAGAGACAATAGGTATAAAAGGAATGTCAGGTTTATGGACCTTAGGTAAAGCATAAAACCTGGCACAATGCGCAATAGACGGAATAAGAGACTTCTTAAAGTTAGCAGGAATAATGGAAGAAGACTTAATGGCAGACTTAATAGAGTTAATTTCACTAGTGGAAGGGTCTTTGCGGATATCCACATACGGACCATCATTAATTAATTTATGGGTTTTTTCCAAATACGTAGATTTGTCGAGAAGAACAATCTGACCACCTTTGTCGGCCTTAGTAATAATTAAGTTTGGATCAGAACGCAAATTTTTTCAGACATTGTTTAACAGGATGTTTAAGATTGGGTTTATAAACATTAGAATTGAAATCAACAGTATTGGCAATGAGATGCCTAATAGACTCTTTTTGAGAAGAAGAAAGAGCGCTATGCTTAAAGGCTCTTTCAATAGGAGCAATAAGATTAGGTAAAGAAGGAATAGCAGAGACAGAAAAATTGTTATTCAATTTGAGAGCATCGAGCTGATTGTTACTTAATGGAACACTAGAAAGATTGACAACAGCATTTTGGTTAACAAGAGGCAAATTACTGCAGTTATTAGCGACAGAACTTCCACAAAGCGCATTAAATTTCTTCTTTAAAACCGAACAATGAACAGAAGAAACTGTGAGAACTCTGCTCCATGACCTTCTGTCAATGGACTGAAAATCAGGAGTAGAATTAGCGAGGCGGATATGTAAAGAATATAACTCGCGCTCTATATGAGCAATTTTGTGGCGAGTCTCTTGAATCAAAGCTCTTAAAAGAGCTAATTTAGAACGAAATAAGACCTTCTCAATCCTATTTGAAGAAAATAAATTACAACGAATGGAAATGAATTTAGGAATAACCTTCTTACGCCTACAATCAAGTAGGAAATGTAAGTGTTCCAAAAACCTGTACTTTTTTAATCGTAAATTACAAAACCTATTGATTTGAGACATCGCTGAAAAAAAAATACAGAAGAATAAATGCCCGTTAACGCCAAATACATAAAAATAGCAAATAAAGCCTTTGTGCAACAATATTAAAAAGCAGAAAAACCAACGTTTAAAATGCACAAATAATATATGAAAAGCAGCAAACAGCTGTTTCGAATCTACTAGCGAGATTCTTCTTCAGTGCAAAAGGAACAGCGTGCTAGAAAAAGCAAGGCTGAGCAAAATCATAGACAGAGACGCGCTGGCTTTTATACCCTATGCGGGTGGCGAAGGCGCCGAAACAACCAATGAGAAGGAAGCAGTGGAAACGACTGGGTGGACAAGTAGCGACATCTACCGGAGAAGTAGAGAAAAGAAACCAAAAAAGGGAAATTAAATTAACGCTTTCCAAATACTTGGAAAATCTGGAGTACTAGATAAGTCATTGACTAAAGAGTGAGAATTTTTAATGATATGGTAAGCTTCCCAAAAATCAAGATCAAGGTTAGAAGAACATTTTTGGATAATGATGGCTGAGGAAAAATCGAACCTATGTTGAGAAGACCAAGAATGTTGAGCAATAGAAGAACGTTTGAGTTCCTGATTTTTAACATAAACTTCATGCTCTTTTAAACGAAATCTAAGAGCACGTTTAGTCTGACCAATATAAGAAAGACCACACTGACAAGAGATCTGGTAAATGCCCCAATTATCTAGGCGATCAACGGGGTATTTGAGATTTGAAAAAGGGATTTTATTAACAGGAGAAAAAATAACTTTAAAATCAAACCTTCTTAGGATTTTAGCAACTTGCTGACTGATTTTAGGAAAAAATGGTAATACAACTGAAGTATTAGAGTTGGAATTAGAATGCTTTTCAGAATGGTCGGATTTCGTCAATTTCTTATAAATGGAATCGATAATATTAGAGGAATAACCACGATCAACAGCAATAGCTTTGAGGTAATTAAGTTTAGCACTAAGTAACTGAGGAGTGGAACAAATATTAGTAGCCCGAAAAACAAAAGTATTGAAAGCAGCGAATTTCTGGTTAGGGGGATGAGAAGAATACCTTTGAGGTGGGAGACTGACAGCAAAAGGTTTACGAAAGACGGTAGTCTGAAAGCCATTTTCACAACGAATAACAAGGACATACAGGAAAGAAAGACAGTTATTGGTCTCAATTTCAGAGGTAAATTGAATGCAGGGATCAATGGAATTCATAATAGAGAGAATATGATTAATATCCGAATTCATTTCAATCAGGACATAAACATCATCAACATAACGAACATAGAACGGAAATTTTAAGATTTCAAAAAGCTTGACCTCAAAATAGTGCATATAAATATCGCATAAAATTGGACTAAGAGGATTACCCATAGCCAAACCGTCAATCATACGGAAGAAATTACCATTGAAAACAAAAGTATTTTGCGACAAGCAAGCGCGAGTGAGAAGTATAAGTTCCTCGATTTCAAAATAAGTGAAATGAAATTCACAAAGCCTTTGCTTGAGGCAATCTAAAGCCCCCTCAACCGGAACGTTAGTAAATAATGATTTAACATCAAAAGAAACCATCATGTGACCCTGCGGCTGAAAATTATGAAGTTTTTTAACAAAATCAAAAGAATTCTTAACAGTGAAACAGTTACTGCTCAGAAGTGGAGAAAAAACAGAAACTAAATATTTGGCAAGCTTATAAGAAGCTGTACCAATACTAGAGACAATAGGTCTAAAAGGAATGTCAGGTTTATGGACCTTAGGTAAAGCATAAAACCTGGCACAATGCGCAATAGACGGAATAAGAGACTTCTTAAAGTTAGCAGGAATAATGGAAGAAGACTTAATGGCAGACTTAATATAGTTAATTTCACTAGTGGAAGGGTCTTTGCGGATATCCACATACGGACCATCATTAATTAATTTATGGGTTTTTTCCAAATACGTAGATTTGTCGAGAAGAACAATCTGACCACCTTTGTCGGCCTTAGTAATAATTAAGTTTGGATCAGAACGCAAATTTTTTCAGACATTGTTTAACAGGATGTTTAAGATTGGGTTTATAAACATTAGAATTGAAATCAACAGTATTGGCAATGAGATGCCTAATAGACTCTTTTTGAGAAGAAGAAAGAGCGCTATGCTTAAAGGCTCTTTCAATAGGAGCAATAAGATTAGGTAAAGAAGGAATAGCAGAGACAGAAAAATTGTTATTCAATTTGAGAGCATCGAGCTGATTGTTACTTAATGGAACACTAGAAAGATTGACAACAGCATTTTGGTTAACAAGAGGCAAATTACTGCAGTTATTAGCGACAGAACTTCCACAAAGCGCATTAAATTTCTTCTTTAAAACCGAACAATGAACAGAAGAAACTGTGAGAACTCTGCTCCATGACCTTCTGTCAATGGACTGAAAATCAGGAGTAGAATTAGCGAGGCGGATATGTAAAGAATATAACTCGCGCTCTATATGAGCAATTTTGTGGCGAGTCTCTTGAATCAAAGCTCTTAAAAGAGCTAATTTAGAACGAAATAAGACCTTCTCAATCCTATTTGAAGAAAATAAATTACAACGAATGGAAATGAATTTAGGAATAACCTTCTTACGCCTACAATCAAGTAGGAAATGTAAGTGTTCCAAAAACCTGTACTTTTTTAATCGTAAATTACAAAACCTATTGATTTGAGACATCGCTGAAAAAAAAAATACAGAAGAATAAATGCCCGTTAACGCCAAATACATAAAAATAGCAAATAAAGCCTTTGTGCAACAATATTAAAAAGCAGAAAAACCAACGTTTAAAATGCACAAATAATATATGAAAAGCAGCAAACAGCTGTTTCGAATCTACTAGCGAGATTCTTCTTCAGTGCAAAAGGAACAGCGTGCTAGAAAAAGCAAGGCTGAGCAAAATCATAGACAGAGACGCGCTGGCTTTTATACCCTATGCGGGTGGCGAAGGCGCCGAAACAACCAATGAGAAGGAAGCAGTGGAAACGACTGGGTGGACAAGTAGCGACATCTACCGGAGAAGTAGAGAAAAGAAACCAAAAAAGGGAAATTAAATTAACGCTTTCCAAATACTTGGAAAATCTGGAGTACTAGATAAGTCATTGACTAAAGAGTGAGAATTTTTAATGATATGGTAAGCTTCCCAAAAATCAAGATCAAGGTTAGAAGAACATTTTTGGATAATGATGGCTGAGGAAAAATCGAACCTATGTTGAGAAGACCAAGAACGTTGAGCAATAGAAGAACGTTTGAGTTCCTGATTTTTAACATAACCTTCATGCTCTTTTAAACGAAATCTAAGAGCACGTTTAGTCTGACCAATATAAGAAAGACCACACTGACAAGAGATCTGGTAAATGCCCCAATTATCTAGGCGATCAACGGGGTATTTGAGATTTGAAAAAGGGATTTTATTAACAGGAGAAAAAATAACTTTAAAATCAAACCTTCTTAGGATTTTAGCAACTTGCTGACTGATTTTAGGAAAAAATGGTAATACAACTGAAGTATTAGAGTTGGAATTAGAATGCTTTTCAGAATGGTCGGATTTCGTCAATTTCTTATAAATGGAATCGATAATATTAGAGGAATAACCACGATCAACAGCAATAGCTTTGAGGTAATTAAGTTTAGCACTAAGTAACTGAGGAGTGGAACAAATATTAGTAGCCCGAAAAACAAAAGTATTGAAAGCAGCGAATTTCTGGTTAGGGGGATGAGAAGAATACCTTTGAGGTGGGAGACTGACAGCAAAAGGTTTACGAAAGACGGTAGTCTGAAAGCCATTTTCACAACGAATAACAAGGACATACAGGAAAGAAAGACAGTTATTGGTCTCAATTTCAGAGGTAAATTGAATGCAGGGATCAATGGAATTCATAATAGAGAGAATATGATTAATATCCGAATTCATTTCAATCAGGACATAAACATCATCAACATAACGAACATAGAACGGAAATTTTAAGATTTCAAAAAGCTTGACCTCAAAATAGTGCATATAAATATCGCATAAAATTGGACTAAGAGGATTACCCATAGCCAAACCGTCAATCATACGGAAGAAATTACCATTGAAAACAAAAGTATTTTGCGACAAGCAAGCGCGAGTGAGAAGTATAAGTTCCTCGATTTCAAAATAAGTGAAATGAAATTCACAAAGCCTTTGCTTGAGGCAATCTAAAGCCCCCTCAACCGGAACGTTAGTAAATAATGATTTAACATCAAAAGTAACCATCATGTGACCCTGCGGCTGAAAATTATGAAGTTTTTTAACAAAATCAAAAGAATTCTTAACAGTGAAACAGTTACTGCTCAGAAGTGGAGAAAAAACAGAAACTAAATATTTGGCAAGCTTATAAGAAGCTGTACCAATACTAGAGACAATAGGTCTAAAAGGAATGTCAGGTTTATGGACCTTAGGTAAAGCATAAAACCTGGCACAATGCGCAATAGACGGAATAAGAGACTTCTTAAAGTTAGCAGGAATAATGGAAGAAGACTTAATGGCAGACTTAATAGAGTTAATTTCACTAGTGGAAGGGTCTTTGCGGATATCCACATACGGACCATCATTATTTAATTTATGGGGTTTTTCCAAATACGTAGATTTGTCGAGAAGAACAATCTGACCACCTTTGTCGGCCTTAGTAATAATTAAGTTTGGATCAGAACGCAAATTTTTTCAGACATTGTTTAACAGGATGTTTAAGATTGGGTTTATAAACATTAGAATTGAAATCAACAGTATTGGCAATGAGATGCCTAATAGACTCTTTTTGAGAAGAAGAAAGAGCGCTATGCTTAAAGGCTCTTTCAATAGGAGCAATAAGATTAGGTAAAGAAGGAATAGCAGAGACAGAAAAATTGTTATTCAATTTGAGAGCATCGAGCTGATTGTTACTTAATGGAACACTAAAAAGATTGACAACAGCATTTTGGTTAACAAGAGGCAAATTACTGCAGTTATTAGCGACAGAACTTCCACAAAGCGCATTAAATTTCTTCTTTAAAACCGAACAATGAACAGAAGAAACTGTGAGAACTCTGCTCCATGACCTTCTGTCAATGGACTGAAAATCAGGAGTAGAATTAGCGAGGCGGATATGTAAAGAATATAACTCGCGCTCTATATGAGCAATTTTGTGGCGAGTCTCTTGAATCAAAGCTCTTAAAAGAGCTAATTTAGAACGAAATAAGACCTTCTCAATCCTATTTGAAGAAAATAAATTACAACGAATGGAAATGAATTTAGGAATAACCATCTTACGCCTACAATCAAGTAGGAAATGTAAGTGTTCCAAAAACCTGTACTTTTTTAATCGTAAATTACAAAACCTATTGATTTGAGACATCGCTGAAAAAAAAAGAACAAAAAAAAAAAAAAAACAGAAGAATAAAGGCCCGTTAACGCCAAATACATAAAAATAGCAAATTAAGCCTTTGTGCAACAATATTAAAAAGCAGAAAAACCAATTTTTAAAATGCACAAATAATATATGAAAAGCAGCAAACAGCTGTTTCGAATCTACTAGCGAGATTCTTCTTCAGTGCAAAAGGAACAGCGTGCTAGAAAAAGCAAGGCTGAGCAAAATCATAGACAGAGACGCGCTGGCTTTTATACCCTATGCGGGTGGCGAAGGCGCCGAAACAACCAATGAGAAGGAAGCAGTGGAAACGACTGGGTGGACAAGTAGCGACATCTACCGGAGAAGTAGAGAAAAGAAACCAAAAAAGGGAAATTAAATTAACGCTTTCCAAATACTTGGAAAATCTGGAGTACTAGATAAGTCATTGACTAAAGATTGAGAATTTTTAATGATATGGTAAGCTTCCCAAAAATCAAGATCAAGGTTAGAAGAACATTTTTGGATAATGATGGCTGAGGAAAAATCGAACCTATGTTGAGAAGACCAAGAATGTTGAGCAATAGAAGAACGTTTGAGTTCCTGATTTTTAACATAACCTTCATGCTCTTTTAAACGAAATCTAAGAGCACGTTTAGTCTGACCAATATAAGAAAGACCACACTGACAAGAGATCTGGTAAATGCCCCAATTATCTAGGCGATGAACGGGGTGTTTGAGATTTGAAAAAGGGATTTTATTAACAGGAGAAAAAATAACTTTAAAATCAAACCTTCTTAGGATTTTAGCAACTTGGTGACTGATTTTAGGAAAAAATGGTAATACAACTGAAGTATTAGAGTTGGAATTAGAATGCTTTTCAGAATGGTCGGATTTCGTCAATTTCTTATAAATGGAATCGATAATATTAGAGGAATAACCACGATCAACAGCAATAGCTTTGAGGTAATTAAGTTCAGCACTAAGTAACTGAGGAGTGGAACAAATATTAGTAGCCCGAAAAACAAAAGTATTGAAAGCAGCGAATTTCTGGTTAGGGGGATGAGAAGAATACCTTTGAGGTGGGAGACTGACAGCAAAAGGTTTACGAAAGACGGTAGTCTGAAAGCCATTTTCACAACGCATAACAAGGACATCCAGGAAAGAAAGACAGTTATTGGTCTCAATTTCAGAGGTAAATTGAATGCAGGGATCAATGGAATTCATAATAGAGAGAATATGATTAATATCCGAATTCATTTCAATCAGGACATAAACATCATCAACATAACGAACATAGAACGGAAATTTTAAGATTTCAAAAAGCTTGACCTCAAAATAGTGCATATAAATATCGCATAAAATTGGACTAAGAGGATTACCCATAGCCAAACCGTCAATAATACGGAAGAAATTACCATTGAAAACAAAAGTATTTTGCGACAAGCAAGCGCGAGTGAGAAGTATAAGTTCCTCGATTTCAAAATAAGTGAAATGAAATTCACAAAGCCTTTGCTTGAGGCAATCTAAAGCCCCCTCAACCGGAACGTTAGTAAATAATGATTTAACATCAAAAGAAACCATCATGTGACCCTGCGGCTGAAAATTATGAAGTTTTTTAACAAAATCAAAAGAATTCTTAACAGTGAAACAGTTACTGCTCAGAAGTGGGGAAAAAACAGAAACTAAATATTTGGCAAGCTTATAAGAAGCTGTACCGATACTAGAGACAATAGGTCTAAAAGGAATGTCAGGTTTATGGACCTTAGGTAAAGCATAAAACCTGGCACAATGCGCAATAGACGGAATAAGAGACTTCTTAAAGTTAGCAGGAATAATGGAAGAAGACTTAATGGCAGACTTAATAGAGTTAATTTCACTAGTGGAAGGGTCTTTGCGGATATCCACATACGGACCATCATTAATTAATTTATGGGTTTTTTCCAAATACGTAGATTTGTCGAGAAGAACAATCTGACCACCTTTGTCGGCCTTAGTAATAATTAAGTTTGGATCAGAACGCAAATATTTTCAGACATTGTTTAACAGGATGTTTAAGATTGGGTTTATAAACATTAGAATTGAAATCAACAGTATTGGCAATGAGATGCCTAATAGACTCTTTTTGAGAAGAAGAAAGAGCGCTATGCTTAAAGGCTCTTTCAATAGGAGCAATAAGATTAGGTAAAGAAGGAATAGCAGAGACAGAAAAATTGTTATTCAATTTGAGAGCATCGAGCTGATTGTTACTTAATGGAACACTAGAAAGATTGACAACAGCATTTTGGTTAACAAGAGGCAAATTACTGCAGTTATTAGCGACAGAACTTCCACAAAGCGCATTAAATTTCTTCTTTAAAACCGAACAATGAACAGAAGAAACTGTGAGAACTCTGCTCCATGACCTTCTGTCAATGGACTGAAAATCTGGAGTAGAATTAGCGAGGCGGATATGTAAAGAATATAACTCGCGCTCTATATGAGCAATTTTGTGGCGAGTCTCTTGAATCAAAGCTCTTAAAAGAGCTAATTTAGAACGAAATAAGACCTTCTCAATCCTATTTGAAGAAAATAAATTACAACGAATGGAAATGAATTTAGGAATAACCTTCTTACGCCTACAATCAAGTAGGAAATGTAAGTGTTCCAAAAACCTGTACTTTTTTAATCGTAAATTACAAAACCTATTGATTTGAGACATCGCTGAAAAAAAAAGAACAAAAAAAAACAAAAAAAAAACAGAAGAATAAAGGCCCGTTAACGCCAAATACATAAAAATAGCAAATAAAGCCTTTGTGCAACAATATTAAAAAGCAGAAAAACCAACGTTTAAAATGCACAAATAATATATGAAAAGCAGCAAACAGCTGTTTCGAATCTACTAGCGAGATTCTTCTTCAGTGCAAAAGGAACAGCGTGCTAGAAAAAGCAAGGCTGAGCAAAATCATAGACAGAGACGCGCTGGCTTTTATACCCTATGCGGGTGGCGAAGGCGCCGAAACAACCAATGAGAAGGAAGCAGTGGAAACGACTGGGTGGACAAGTAGCGACATCTACCGGAGAAGTAGAGAAAAGAAACCAAAAAAGGGAAATTAAATTAACGCTTTCCAAATACTTGGAAAATCTGGAGTACTAGATAAGTCATTGACTAAAGAGTGAGAATTTTTAATGATATGGTAAGCTTCCCAAAAATCAAGATCAAGGTTAGAAGAACATTTTTGGATAATGATGGCTGAGGAAAAATCGAACCTATGTTGAGAAGACCAAGAATGTTGAGCAATAGAAGAACGTTTGAGTTCCTGATTTTTAACATAACCTTCATGCTCTATTAAACGAAATCTAAGAGCACGTTTAGTCTGACCAATATAAGAAAGACCACACTGACAAGAGATCTGGTAAATGCCCCAATTATCTAGGCGATCAACGGGGTGTTTGAGATTTGAAAAAGGGATTTTATTAACAGGAGAAAAAATAACTTTAAAATCAAACCTTCTTAGGATTTTAGCAACTTGCTGACTGATTTTAGGAAAAAATGGTAATACAACTGAAGTATTAGAGTTGGAATTAGAATGCTTTTCAGAATGGTCGGATTTCGTCAATTTCTTATAAATGGAATCGATAATATTAGAGGAATAACCACGATCAACAGCAATAGCTTTGAGGTAATTAAGTTCAGCACTAAGTAACTGAGGAGTGGAACAAATATTAGTAGCCCGAAAAAAAAAAGTATTGAAAGCAGCGAATTTCTGGTTAGGGGGATGAGAAGAATACCTGTGAGGTGGGAGACTGACAGCAAAAGGTTTACGAAAGACGGTAGTCTGAAAGCCATTTTCACAACGAATAACAAGGACATCCAGGAAAGAAAGACAATTATTGGTCTCAATTTCAGAGGTAAATTGAATGCAGGGATCAATGGAATTCATAATAGAGAGAATATGATTAATATCCGAATTCATTTCAATCAGGACATAAACATCATCAACATAACGAACATAGAACGGAAATTTTAAGATTTCAAAAAGCTTGACCTCAAAATAGTGCATATAAATATCGCATAAAATTGGACTAAGAGGATTACCCATAGCCAAACCGTCAATCATAAGGAAGAAATTACCATTGAAAACAAAAGTATTTTGCGACAAGCAAGCGCGAGTAAGAAGTATAAGTTCCTCGATTTCAAAATAAGAGAAATGAAATTCACAAAGCCTTTTCTTGAGGCAATCTAAAGCCCCCTCAACCGGAACGTTTGTAAATAATGATTTAACATCAAAAGAAACCATCATGTGACCCTGCGGCTGAAAATTATGAAGTTTTTTAACAAAATCAAAAGAATTCTTAACAGTGAAACAGTTACTGCTCAGAAGTGGGGAAAAAACAGAAACTAAATATTTGGCAAGCTTATAAGAAGCTGTACCGATACTAGAGACAATAGGTCTAAAAGGAATGTCAGGTTTATGGACCTTAGGTAAAGCATAAAACCTGGAACAATGCGCAATAGACGGAATAAGAGACTTCTTAAAGTTAGCAGGAATAATGGAAGAAGACTTAATGGCAGACTTAATAGAGTTAATTTCACTAGTGGAAGGGTCTTTGCGGATATCCACATACGGACCATCATTAATTAATTTATGGGTTTTTTCCAAATACGTAGATTTGTCGAGAAGAACAATCTGACCACCTTTGTCGGCCTTAGTAATAATTAAGTTTGGATCAGAACGCAAATTTTTCAGACATTGTTTAACAGGATGTTTAAGATTGGGTTTATAAACATTAGAATTGAAATCAACAGTATTGGCAATGAGATGCCTAATAGACTCTTTTTGGGAAGAAGAAAGAGCGCTATGCTTAAAGGCTCTTTCAATAGGAGCAATAAGATTAGGTAAAGAAAGAATAGCAGAGACAGAAAAATTGTTATTCAATTTGAGAGCATCCAGCTGATTGTTACTTAATGGAACACTAGAAAGATTGACAACAGCATTTTGGTTAACAAGAGGCAAATTACTGCAGTTATTAGCGACAGAACTTCCACAAAGCGCATTAAATTTCTTCTTTAAAACCGAACAATGAACAGAAGAAACCGTGAGAACTCTGCTCCATGACCTTCTGTCAATGGACTGAAAATCAGGAGTAGAATTAGCGAGGCTGATATGTAAAGAATATAACTCGCGCTCTATATGAGCAATTTTGTGGCGAGTCTGTTGAATCAAAGCTCTTAAAAGAGCTAATTTAGAACGAAATAAGACCTTCTCAATCCTATTTGAAGAAAATAAATTACAACGAATGGAAATGAATTTAGGAATAACCTTCTTACGCCTACAATCAAGTAGGAAATGTAAGTGTTTCAAAAACCTGTACTTTTTTAATCGTAAATTACAAAACCTATTGATTTGAGACATCGCTGAGAAAAAAAAATACAGAAGAATAAAGGCCCGTTAACGCCAAATACATAAAAATAGCAAATAAAGCCTTTGTGCAACAATATTAAAAAGCAGAAAAACCAACGTTTAAAATGCACAAATAATATATGAAAAGCAGCAAACAGCCTTGCTTTTTCTAGCACGCTGTTCCTTTTGCACTGAAGAAGAATCTCGCTAGTAGATTCGAAACAGCTGTTTGCTGCTTTTCATATATTATTTGTGCATTTTAAACGTTGGTTTTTCTGCTTTTTAATATTGTTGCACAAAGGCTTTATTTGCTATTTTTATGTATTTGGCGTTAACGGGCCAAATTCTTCTGTATTTTTTTTTTCAGCGATGTCTCAAATCAATAGGTTTTGTAATTTACGATTAAAAAAGTACAGGTTTTTGGAACACTTACATTTCCTACTTGATTGTAGGCGTAAGAAGGTTATTCCTAAATTCATTTCCATTCGTTGTAAGTTATTTTCTTCAAATAGGATTGAGAAGGTCTGATTTCGTTCTAAATTAGCTCTTTTAAGAGCTTTGATTCAAGAGACTCGCCACAAAATTGCTCATATAGAGCGCGAGTTATATTCTTTACATATCAGCCTCGCTAATTCTACTCCTGATTTTCAGTCCATTGACAGAAGGTCATGGAGAAAAGTTCTCACAGTTTCTTCTGTTCATTGTTCGGTTTTAAAGAAGAAATTTAATGCGCTTTGTGGAAGTTCTGTCGCTAATAACTGCAGTAATTTGCCTCTTGTTAACCAAAATGCTCTTGTCAATCTTTCTAGTGTTCCATTAAGTAACAATCAGCTCGATGCTCTCAAATTGAATAACAATTTTTCTGTCTCTGCTATTCCTTCTTTGCCTAATCTTATTGCTCCTATTGAAAGAGCCTTTAAGCATAGCGCTCTTTCTTCTTCTCAAAAAGAGTCTATTAGGCATCTCATTGCCAATACTGTTGATTTCAATTCTAATGTTTATAAACCCAATCTTAAACATCCTGTTAAACAATGTCTGAAAAAATTTGCGTTCTGATCCAAACTTAATTATTACTAAGGCCGACAAAGGTGGTCAGATTGTTCTTCTCGACAAACCTACGTATTTGGAAAAAACCCATAAATTAATTAATGATGGTCCGTATGTGGATATCCGCAAAGACCCTTCCACTAGTGAAATTAACTCTATTAAGTCTGCCATTAAGTCTTCTTCCATTATTCCTGCTAACTTTAAGAAGTCTCTTATTCCGTCTATTGCGCATTGTGCCAGGTTTTATGCTTTACCTAAGGTCCATAAACCTGACATTCCTTTTAGACCTATTGTCTCTAGTATCGGTACAGCTTCTTATAAGCTTGCCAAATATTTAGTTTCTGTTTTTTCCCCACTTCTGAGCAGTAACTGTTTCACTGTTAAGAATTCTTTTGATTTTGTTAAAAAACTTCATAATTTTCAGCCGCAGGGTCACATGATGGTTTCTTTTGATGTTAAATCATTATTTACAAACGTTCCGGTTGAGGGGGCTTTAGATTGCCTCAAGAAAAGGCTTTGTGAATTTCATTTCTCTTATTTTGAAATCGAGGAACTTATACTTCTCACTCGCGCTTGCTTGTCGCAAAATACTTTTGTTTTCAATGGTAATTTCTTCCGTATGATTGACGGTTTGGCTATGGGTAATCCTCTTAGTCCAATTTTATGCGATATTTATATGCACTATTTTGAGGTCAAGCTTTTTGAAATCTTAAAATTTCCGTTCTATGTTCGTTATGTTGATGATGTTTATGTCCTGATTGAAATGAATTCGGATATTAATCATATTCTTTCTATTATGAATTCCATTGATCCCTGCATTCAATTTACCTCTGAAATTGAGACCAATAACTGTCTTTCTTTCCTGGATGTCCTTGTTATTCGTTGTGAAAATGGCTTTCAGACTACCGTCTTTCGTAAACCTTTTGCTGTCAGTCTCCCACCTCACAGGTATTCTTCTCATCCCTTTAACCAGAAATTCGCTGCTTTCAATACTTTTGTTTTTCGGGCTACTAATATTTGTTCCACTCCTCAGTTACTTAGTGCTGAACTTAATTACCTCAAAGCTATTGCTGTTGATCGTGGTTATTCCTCTAATATTATCGATTCCATTTATAAGAAATTGACGAAATCCGACAATTCTGAAAAGCATTCTAATTCCAACTCTAATACTTCAGTTGTATTACCATTTTTTCCTAAAATCAGTCAGCAAGTTGCTAAAATCCTAAGAAGGTTTGATTTTAAAGTTATTTTTTCTCCTGTTAATAAAATCCCTTTTTCAAATCTCAGACATCCCGTTGATCGCCTATATAATTGGGGCATTTACCAGATCTCTTGTCAGTGTGGTCTTTCTTATATTGGTCAGACTAAACGTGCTCTTAGATTTCGTTTAAAAAGCATGAAGGTTATGTTAAAAATCAGGAACTCAAACGTTCTTCTATTGCTCAACATTCTTGGTCTTCTCAACATAGGTTCGATTTTTCCTCAGCCATCATTATCCAAAAATGTTCTTCTAACCTTGATCTTGATTTTTGGGAAGCTTACCATATCATTAAAAATTCTCACTCTTTAGTCAATGGCTTATCTAGTACTCCAGATTTTCCAAGTATTTGGAAAGCGTTAATTTAATTTCCCTTTTTTTGGTTTCTTTTCTCTACTTCTCCGGTAGATGTCGCTACTTGTCCACCCAGTCGTTTCCACTGCTTCCTTCTCATTGGTTGTTTCGGCGCCTTCGCCATCCGCATAGGGTATAAAAGCCAGCGCGTCTCTGTCTATGATTTTGCTCAGCCTTGCTTTTTCTAGCACGCTGTTCCTTTTGCACTGAAGAAGAATCTCGCTAGTAGATTCGAAACAGCTGTTTGCTGCTTTTCATATATTATTTGTGCATTTTAAACGTTGGTTTTTCTGCTTTTTAATATTGTTGCACAAAGGCTTTATTTGCTATTTTTATGTATTTGGCGTTAACGGGCCTTTATTCTTCTGTATTTTTTTTTTCAGCGATGTCTCAAATCAATAGGTTTTGTAATTTACGATTAAAAAAGTACAGGTTTTTGGAACACTTACATTTCCTACTTGATTGTAGGCGTAAGAAGGTTATTCCTAAATTCATTTCCATTCGTTGTAATTTATTTTCTTCAAATAGAATTGAGAAGGTCTGATTTCGTTCTAAATTAGCTCTTTTAAGAGCTTTGATTCAAGAGACTCGCCACAAAATTGCTCATATAGAGCGCGAGTTATATTCTTTACATATCAGCCTCGCTAATTCTACTCCTGATTTTCAGTCCATTGACAGAAGGTCATGGAGCAAAGTTCTCACAGTTTCTTCTGTTCATTGTTCGGTTTTAAAGAAGAAATTTAATGCGCTTTGTGGAAGTTCTGTCGCTAATAACTGCAGTAATTTGCCTCTTGTTAACCAAAATGCTCTTGTCAATCTTTCTAGTGTTCCATTAAGTAACAATCAGCTCGATGCTCTCAAATTGAATAACAATTTTTCTGTCTCTGCTATTCCTTCTTTGCCTAATCTTATTGCTCCTATTGAAAGAGCCTTTAAGCATAGCGCTCTTTCTTCTTCTCAAAAAGAGTCTATTAGGCATCTCATTGCCAATACTGTTGATTTCAATTCTAATGTTTATAAACCCAATCTTAAACATCCTGTTAAACAATGTCTGAAAAAATTTGCGTTCTGATCCAAACTTAATTATTACTAAGGCCGACGAAGGTGGTCAGATTGTTCTTCTCGACAAACCTACGTATTTGGAAAAAACCCATAAATTAATTAATGATGGTCCGTATGTGGATATCCGCAAAGACCCTTCCACTAGTGAAATTAACTCTATTAAGTCTGCCATTAAGTCTTCTTCCATTATTCCTGCTAACTTTAAGAAGTCTCTTATTCCGTCTATTGCGCATTGTGCCAGGTTTTATGCTTTACCTAAGGTCCATAAACCTGACATTCCTTTTAGACCTATTGTCTCTAGTATCGGTACAGCTTCTTATAAGCTTGCCAAATATTTAGTTTCCGTTTTTTCCCCACTTCTGAGCAGTAACTGTTTCACTGTTAAGAATTCTTTTGATTTTGTTAAAAAACTTCATAATTTTCAGCCGCAGGGTCACATGATGGTTTCTTTTGATGTTAAATCATTATTTACAAACGTTCCGGTTGAGGGGGCTTTAGATTGCCTCAAGAAAAGGCTTTGTGAATTTCATTTCTCTTATTTTGAAATCGAGGAACTTATACTTCTCACTCGCGCTTGCTTGTCGCAAAATACTTTTGTTTTCAATGGTAATTTCTTCCGTATGATTGACGGTTTGGCTATGGGTAATCCTCTTAGTCCAATTTTATGCGATATTTATATGCACTATTTTGAGGTCAAGCTTTTTGAAATCTTAAAATTGCCGTTCTATGTTCGTTATGTTGATGATGTTTATGTCCTGATTGAAATGAATTCGGATATTAATCATATTCTTTCTATTATGAATTCCATTGATCCCTGCATTCAATTTACCTCGGAAATTGAGACCAATAACTGTCTTTCTTTCCTGGATGTCCTTGTTATTCGTTGTGAAAATGGCTTTCAGACTACCGTCTTTCGTAAACCTTTTGCTGTCAGTCTCCCACCTCACAGGTATTCTTCTCATCCCCTTAACCAGAAATTCGCTGCTTTCAATACTTTTGTTTTTCGGGCTACTAATATTTGTTCCACTCCTCAGTTACTTAGTGCCGAACTTAATTACCTCAAAGCTATTGCTGTTGATCGTGGTTATTCCTCTAATATTATCGATTCCATTTATAAGAAATTGACGAAATCCGACAATTCTGAAAAGCATTCTAATTCCAACTCTAATACTTCAGTTGTATTACCATTTTTTCCTAAAATCAGTCAGCAAGTTGCTAAAATCCTAAGAAGGTTTGATTTTAAAGTTATCTTTTCTCCTGTTAATAAAATCCCTTTTTCAAATCTCAAACATCCCGTTGATCGCCTATATAATTGGGGCATTTACCAGATCTCTTGTCAGTGTGGTCTTTCTTATATTGGTCAGACTAAACGTGCTCTTAGATTTCGTTTAAAAAGCATGAAGGTTATGTTAAAAATCAGGAACTCAAACGTTCTTCTATTGCTCAACATTCTTGGTCTTCTCAACATAGGTTCGATTTTTCCTCAGCCATCATTATCCAAAAATGTTCTTCTAACCTTGATCTTGATTTTTGGGAAGCTTACCATATCATTAAAAATTCTCACTCTTTAGTCAATGGCTTATCTAGTACTCCAGATTTTCCAAGTATTTGGAAAGCGTTAATTTAATTTCCCTTTTTTTGGTTTCTTTTCTCTACTTCTCCGGTAGATGTCGCTACTTGTCCACCCAGTCGTTTCCACTGCTTCCTTCTCATTGGTTGTTTCGGCGCCTTCGCCATCCGCATAGGGTATAAAAGCCAGCGCGTCTCTGTCTATGATTTTGCTCAGCCTTGCTTTTTCTAGCACGCTGTTCCTTTTGCACTGAAGAAGAATCTCGCTAGTAGATTCGAAACAGCTGTTTGCTGCTTTTCATATATTATTTGTGCATTTTAAACGTTGGTTTTTCTGCTTTTTAATATTGTTGCACAAAGGCTTTATTTGCTATTTTTATGTATTTGGCGTTAACGGGCCTTTATTCTTCTGTATTTTTTTTTTTTTTCAGCGATGTCTCAAATCAATAGGTTTTGTAATTTACGATTAAAAAAGTACAGGTTTTTGGAACACTTACATTTCCTACTTGATTGTAGGCGTAAGAAGGTTATTCCTAAATTCATTTCCATTCGTTGTAATTTATTTTCTTCAAATAGAATTGAGAAGGTCTGATTTCGTTCTAAATTAGCTCTTTTAAGAGCTTTGATTCAAGAGACTCGCCACAAAATTGCTCATATAGAGCGCGAGTTATATTCTTTACATATCAGCCTCGCTAATTCTACTCCTGATTTTCAGTCCATTGACAGAAGGTCATGGAGCAAAGTTCTCACAGTTTCTTCTGTTCATTGTTCGGTTTTAAAGAAGAAATTTAATGCGCTTTGTGGAAGTTCTGTCGCTAATAACTGCAGTAATTTGCCTCTTGTTAACCAAAATGCTCTTGTCAATATTTCTAGTGTTCCATTAAGTAACAATCAGCTCGATGCTCTCAAATTGAATAACAATTTTTCTGTCTCTGCTATTCCTTCTTTGCCTAATCTTATTGCTCCTATTGAAAGAGCCTTTAAGCATAGCGCTCTTTCTTCTTCTCAAAAAGAGTCTATTAGGCATCTCATTGCCAATACTGTTGATTTCAATTCTAATGTTTATAAACCCAATCTTAAACATCCTGTTAAACAATGTCTGAAAAAATTTGCGTTCTGATCCAAACTTAATTATTACTAAGGCCGACGAAGGTGGTCAGATTGTTCTTCTCGACAAACCTACGTATTTGGAAAAAACCCATAAATTAATTAATGATGGTCCGTATGTGGATATCCGCAAAGACCCTTCCACTAGTGAAATTAACTCTATTAAGTCTGCCATTAAGTCTTCTTCCATTATTCCTGCTAACTTTAAGAAGTCTCTTATTCCGTCTATTGCGCATTGTGCCAGGTTTTATGCTTTACCTAAGGTCCATAAACCTGACATTCCTTTTAGACCTATTGTCTCTAGTATCGGTACAGCTTCTTATAAGCTTGCCAAATATTTAGTTTCTGTTTTTTCCCCACTTCTGAGCAGTAACTGTTTCACTGTTAAGAATTCTTTTGATTTTGTTAAAAAACTTCATAATTTTCAGCCGCAGGGTCACATGATGGTTTCTTTTGATGTTAAATCATTATTTACAAACGTTCCGGTTGAGGGGGCTTTAGATTGCCTCAAGAAAAGGCTTTGTGAATTTCATTTCTCTTATTTTGAAATCGAGGAACTTATACTTCTCACTCGCGCTTGCTTGTCGCAAAATACTTTTGTTTTCAATGGTAATTTCTTCCGTATGATTGACGGTTTGGCTATGGGTAATCCTCTTAGTCCAATTTTATGCGATATTTATATGCACTATTTTGAGGTCAAGCTTTTTGAAATCTTAAAATTGCCGTTCTATGTTCGTTATGTTGATGATGTTTATGTCCTGATTGAAATGAATTCGGATATTAATCATATTCTTTCTATTATGAATTCCATTGATCCCTGCATTCAATTTACCTCGGAAATTGAGACCAATAACTGTCTTTCTTTCCTGGATGTCCTTGTTATTCGTTGTGAAAATGGCTTTCAGACTACCGTCTTTCGTAAACCTTTTGCTGTCAGTCTCCCACCTCACAGGTATTCTTCTCATCCCCTTAACCAGAAATTCGCTGCTTTCAATACTTTTGTTTTTCGGGCTACTAATATTTGTTCCACTCCTCAGTTACTTAGTGCCGAACTTAATTACCTCAAAGCTATTGCTGTTGATCGTGGTTATTCCTCTAATATTATCGATTCCATTTATAAGAAATTGACGAAATCCGACAATTCTGAAAAGCATTCTAATTCCAACTCTAATACTTCAGTTGTATTACCATTTTTTCCTAAAATCAGTTAGCAAGTTGCTAAAATCCTAAGAAGGTTTGATTTTAAAGTTATCTTTTCTCCTGTTAATAAAATCCCTTTTTCAAATCTCAAACATCCCGTTGATCGCCTATATAATTGGGGCATTTACCAGATCTCTTGTCAGTGTGGTCTTTCTTATATTGGTCAGACTAAACGTGCTCTTAGATTTCGTTTAAAAAGCATGAAGGTTATGTTAAAAATCAGGAACTCAAACGTTCTTCTATTGCTCAACATTCTTGGTCTTCTCAACATAGGTTCGATTTTTCCTCAGCCATCATTATCCAAAAATGTTCTTCTAACCTTGATCTTGATTTTTGGGAAGCTTACCATATCATTAAAAATTCTCACTCTTTAGTCAATGGCTTATCTAGTACTCCAGATTTTTCAAGTATTTGGAAAGCGTTAATTTAATATCCCTTTTTTTGGTTTCTTTTCTCTACTTCTCCGGTAGATGTCGCTACTTGTCCACCCAGTCGTTTCCACTGCTTCCTTCTCATTGGTTGTTTCGGCGCCTTCGCCATCCGCATAGGGTATAAAAGCCAGCGCGTCTCTGTCTATGATTTTGCTCAGCCTTGCTTTTTCTAGCACGCTGTTCCTTTTGCACTGAAGAAGAATCTCGCTAGTAGATTCGAAACAGCTGTTTGCTGCTTTTCATATATTATTTGTGCATTTTAAACGTTGGTTTTTCTGCTTTTTAATATTGTTGCACAAAGGCTTTATTTGCTATTTTTATGTATTTGGCGTTAACGGGCCTTTATTCTTCTGTATTTTTTTTTTTCAGCGATGTCTCAAATCAATAGGTTTTGTAATTTACGATTAAAAAAGTACAGGTTTTTGGAACACTTACATTTCCTACTTGATTGTAGGCGTAAGAAGGTTATTCCTAAATTCATTTCCATTCGTTGTAATTTATTTTCTTCAAATAGGATTGAGAAGGTCTGATTTCGTTCTAAATTAGCTCTTTTAAGAGCTTTGATTCAAGAGACTCGCCACAAAATTGCTCATATAGAGCGCGAGTTATATTCTTTACATATCAGCCTCGCTAATTCTACTCCTGATTTTCAGTCCATTGACAGAAGGTCATGGAGCAAAGTTCTCACAGTTTCTTCTGTTCATTGTTCGGTTTTAAAGAAGAAATTTAATGCGCTTTGTGGAAGTTCTGTCGCTAATAACTGCAGTAATTTGCCTCTTGTTAACCAAAATGCTCTTGTCAATCTTTCTAGTGTTCCATTAAGTAACAATCAGCTCGATGCTCTCAAATTGAATAACAATTTTTCTGTCTCTGCTATTCCTTCTTTGCCTAATCTTATTGCTCCTATTGAAAGAGCCTTTAAGCATAGCGCTCTTTCTTCTTCTCAAAAAGAGTCTATTAGGCATCTCATTGCCAATACTGTTGATTTCAATTCTAATGTTTATAAACCCAATCTTAAACATCCTGTTAAACAATGTCTGAAAAAATTTGCGTTCTGATCCAAACTTAATTATTACTAAGGCCGACGAAGGTGGTCAGATTGTTCTTCTCGACAAACCTACGTATTTGGAAAAAACCCATAAATTAATTAATGATGGTCCGTATGTGGATATCCGCAAAGACCCTTCCACTAGTGAAATTAACTCTATTAAGTCTGCCATTAAGTCTTCTTCCATTATTCCTGCTAA
This sequence comes from Maratus speciosus, assembly GCA_963932465.1. Classification (NCBI taxonomy): domain Eukaryota; kingdom Metazoa; phylum Arthropoda; class Arachnida; order Araneae; family Salticidae; genus Maratus; species Maratus speciosus. The sequence goes on from OZ010792.1 coordinate 53,226,219, forward strand.
CTTTAAGAAGTCTCTTATTCCGTCTATTGCGCATTGTGCCAGGTTTTATGCTTTACCTAAGGTCCATAAACCTGACATTCCTTTTAGACCTATTGTCTCTAGTATCGGTACAGCTTCTTATAAGCTTGCCAAATATTTAGTTTCTGTTTTTTCCCCACTTCTGAGCAGTAACTGTTTCACTGTTAAGAATTCTTTTGATTTTGTTAAAAAACTTCATAATTTTCAGCCGCAGGGTCACATGATGGTTTCTTTTGATGTTAAATCATTATTTACAAACGTTCCGGTTGAGGGGGCTTTAGATTGCCTCAAGAAAAGGCTTTGTGAATTTCATTTCTCTTATTTTGAAATCGAGGAACTTATACTTCTCACTCGCGCTTGCTTGTCGCAAAATACTTTTGTTTTCAATGGTAATTTCTTCCGTATGATTGACGGTTTGGCTATGGGTAATCCTCTTAGTCCAATTTTATGCGATATTTATATGCACTATTTTGAGGTCAAGCTTTTTGAAATCTTAAAATTTCCGTTCTATGTTCGTTATGTTGATGATGTTTATGTCCTGATTGAAATGAATTCGGATATTAATCATATTCTTTCTATTATGAATTCCATTGATCCCTGCATTCAATTTACCTCTGAAATTGAGACCAATAACTGTCTTTCTTTCCTGGATGTCCTTGTTATTCGTTGTGAAAATGGCTTTCAGACTACCGTCTTTCGTAAACCTTTTGCTGTCAGTCTCCCACCTCACAGGTATTCTTCTCATCCCTTTAACCAGAAATTCGCTGCTTTCAATACTTTTGTTTTTCGGGCTACTAATATTTGTTCCACTCCTCAGTTACTTAGTGCTGAACTTAATTACCTCAAAGCTATTGCTGTTGATCGTGGTTATTCCTCTAATATTATCGATTCCATTTATAAGAAATTGACGAAATCCGACAATTCTGAAAAGCATTCTAATTCCAACTCTAATACTTCAGTTGTATTACCATTTTTTCCTAAAATCAGTCAGCAAGTTGCTAAAATCCTAAGAAGGTTTGATTTTAAAGTTATTTTTTCTCCTGTTAATAAAATCCCTTTTTCAAATCTCAAACATCCCGTTGATCGCCTATATAATTGGGGCATTTACCAGATCTCTTGTCAGTGTGGTCTTTCTTATATTGGTCAGACTAAACGTGCTCTTAGATTTCGTTTAAAAAGCATGAAGGTTATGTTAAAAATCAGGAACTCAAACGTTCTTCTATTGCTCAACATTCTTGGTCTTCTCAACATAGGTTCGATTTTTCCTCAGCCATCATTATCCAAAAATGTTCTTCTAACCTTGATCTTGATTTTTGGGAAGCTTACCATATCATTAAAAATTCTCACTCTTTAGTCAATGGCTTATCTAGTACTCCAGATTTTCCAAGTATTTGGAAAGCGTTAATTTAATTTCCCTTTTTTTGGTTTCTTTTCTCTACTTCTCCGGTAGATGTCGCTACTTGTCCACCCAGTCGTTTCCACTGCTTCCTTCTCATTGGTTGTTTCGGCGCCTTCGCCATCCGCATAGGGTATAAAAGCCAGCGCGTCTCTGTCTATGATTTTGCTCAGCCTTGCTTTTTCTAGCACGCTGTTCCTTTTGCACTGAAGAAGAATCTCGCTAGTAGATTCGAAACAGCTGTTTGCTGCTTTTCATATATTATTTGTGCATTTTAAACGTTGGTTTTTCTGCTTTTTAATATTGTTGCACAAAGGCTTTATTTGCTATTTTTATGTATTTGGCGTTAACGGGCCTTTATTCTTCTGTATTTTTTTTTTTCAGCGATGTCTCAAATCAATAGGTTTTGTAATTTACGATTAAAAAAGTACAGGTTTTTGGAACACTTACATTTCCTACTTGATTGTAGGCGTAAGAAGGTTATTCCTAAATTCATTTCCATTCGTTGTAATTTATTTTCTTCAAATAGAATTGAGAAGGTCTGATTTCGTTCTAAATTAGCTCTTTTAAGAGCTTTGATTCAAGAGACTCGCCACAAAATTGCTCATATAGAGCGCGAGTTATATTCTTTACATATCAGCCTCGCTAATTCTACTCCTGATTTTCAGTCCATTGACAGAAGGTCATGGAGCAAAGTTCTCACAGTTTCTTCTGTTCATTGTTCGGTTTTAAAGAAGAAATTTAATGCGCTTTGTGGAAGTTCTGTCGCTAATAACTGCAGTAATTTGCCTCTTGTTAACCAAAATGCTCTTGTCAATCTTTCTAGTGTTCCATTAAGTAACAATCAGCTCGATGCTCTCAAATTGAATAACAATTTTTCTGTCTCTGCTATTCCTTCTTTGCCTAATCTTATTGCTCCTATTGAAAGAGCCTTTAAGCATAGCGCTCTTTCTTCTTCTCAAAAAGAGTCTATTAGGCATCTCATTGCCAATACTGTTGATTTCAATTCTAATGTTTATAAACCCAATCTTAAACATCCTGTTAAACAATGTCTGAAAAAATTTGCGTTCTGATCCAAACTTAATTATTACTAAGGCCGACGAAGGTGGTCAGATTGTTCTTCTCGACAAACCTACGTATTTGGAAAAAACCCATAAATTAATTAATGATGGTCCGTATGTGGATATCCGCAAAGACCCTTCCACTAGTGAAATTAACTCTATTAAGTCTGCCATTAAGTCTTCTTCCATTATTCCTGCTAACTTTAAGAAGTCTCTTATTCCGTCTATTGCGCATTGTGCCAGGTTTTATGCTTTACCTAAGGTCCATAAACCTGACATTCCTTTTAGACCTATTGTCTCTAGTATCGGTACAGCTTCTTATAAGCTTGCCAAATATTTAGTTTCTGTTTTTTCCCCACTTCTGAGCAGTAACTGTTTCACTGTTAAGAATTCTTTTGATTTTGTTAAAAAACTTCATAATTTTCAGCCGCAGGGTCACATGATGGTTTCTTTTGATGTTAAATCATTATTTACAAACGTTCCGGTTGAGGGGGCTTTAGATTGCCTCAAGAAAAGGCTTTGTGAATTTCATTTCTCTTATTTTGAAATCGAGGAACTTATACTTCTCACTCGCGCTTGCTTGTCGCAAAATACTTTTGTTTTCAATGGTAATTTCTTCCGTATGATTGACGGTTTGGCTATGGGTAATCCTCTTAGTCCAATTTTATGCGATATTTATATGCACTATTTTGAGGTCAAGCTTTTTGAAATCTTAAAATTTCCGTTCTATGTTCGTTATGTTGATGATGTTTATGTCCTGATTGAAATGAATTCGGATATTAATCATATTCTTTCTATTATGAATTCCATTGATCCCTGCATTCAATTTACCTCTGAAATTGAGACCAATAACTGTCTTTCTTTCCTGGATGTCCTTGTTATTCGTTGTGAAAATGGCTTTCAGACTACCGTCTTTCGTAAACCTTTTGCTGTCAGTCTCCCACCTCACAGGTATTCTTCTCATCCCTTTAACCAGAAATTCGCTGCTTTCAATACTTTTGTTTTTCGGGCTACTAATATTTGTTCCACTCCTCAGTTACTTAGTGCTGAACTTAATTACCTCAAAGCTATTGCTGTTGATCGTGGTTATTCCTCTAATATTATCGATTCCATTTATAAGAAATTGACGAAATCCGACAATTCTGAAAAGCATTCTAATTCCAACTCTAATACTTCAGTTGTATTACCATTTTTTCCTAAAATCAGTCAGCAAGTTGCTAAAATCCTAAGAAGGTTTGATTTTAAAGTTATTTTTTCTCCTGTTAATAAAATCCCTTTTTCAAATCTCAAACATCCCGTTGATCGCCTATATAATTGGGGCATTTACCAGATCTCTTGTCAGTGTGGTCTTTCTTATATTGGTCAGACTAAACGTGCTCTTAGATTTCGTTTAAAAAGCATGAAGGTTATGTTAAAAATCAGGAACTCAAACGTTCTTCTATTGCTCAACATTCTTGGTCTTCTCAACATAGGTTCGATTTTTCCTCAGCCATCATTATCCAAAAATGTTCTTCTAACCTTGATCTTGATTTTTGGGAAGCTTACCATATCATTAAAAATTCTCACTCTTTAGTCAATGGCTTATCTAGTACTCCAGATTTTCCAAGTATTTGGAAAGCGTTAATTTAATTTCCCTTTTTTTGGTTTCTTTTCTCTACTTCTCCGGTAGATGTCGCTACTTGTCCACCCAGTCGTTTCCACTGCTTCCTTCTCATTGGTTGTTTCGGCGCCTTCGCCATCCGCATAGGGTATAAAAGCCAGCGCGTCTCTGTCTATGATTTTGCTCAGCCTTGCTTTTTCTAGCACGCTGTTCCTTTTGCACTGAAGAAGAATCTCGCTAGTAGATTCGAAACAGCTGTTTGCTGCTTTTCATATATTATTTGTGCATTTTAAACGTTGGTTTTTCTGCTTTTTAATATTGTTGCACAAAGGCTTTATTTGCTATTTTTATGTATTTGGCGTTAACGGGCCTTTATTCTTCTGTATTTTTTTTTTCAGCGATGTCTCAAATCAATAGGTTTTGTAATTTACGATTAAAAAAGTACAGGTTTTTGGAACACTTACATTTCCTACTTGATTGTAGGCGTAAGAAGGTTATTCCTAAATTCATTTCCATTCGTTGTAATTTATTTTCTTCAAATAGAATTGAGAAGGTCTGATTTCGTTCTAAATTAGCTCTTTTAAGAGCTTTGATTCAAGAGACTCGCCACAAAATTGCTCATATAGAGCGCGAGTTATATTCTTTACATATCAGCCTCGCTAATTCTACTCCTGATTTTCAGTCCATTGACAGAAGGTCATGGAGCAAAGTTCTCACAGTTTCTTCTGTTCATTGTTCGGTTTTAAAGAAGAAATTTAATGCGCTTTGTGGAAGTTCTGTCGCTAATAACTGCAGTAATTTGCCTCTCGTTAACCAAAATGCTCTTGTCAATCTTTCTAGTGTTCCATTAAGTAACAATCAGCTCGATGCTCTCAAATTGAATAACAATTTTTCTGTCTCTGCTATTCCTTCTTTGCCTAATCTTATTGCTCCTATTGAAAGAGCCTTTAAGCATAGCGCTCTTTCTTCTTCTCAAAAAGAGTCTATTAGGCATCTCATTGCCAATACTGTTGATTTCAATTCTAATGTTTATAAACCCAATCTTAAACATCCTGTTAAACAATGTCTGAAAAAATTTGCGTTCTGATCCAAACTTAATTATTACTAAGGCCGACGAAGGTGGTCAGATTGTTCTTCTCGACAAACCTACGTATTTGGAAAAAACCCATAAATTAATTAATGATGGTCCGTATGTGGATATCCGCAAAGACCCTTCCACTAGTGAAATTAACTCTATTAAGTCTGCCATTAAGTCTTCTTCCATTATTCCTGCTAACTTTAAGAAGTCTCTTATTCCGTCTATTGCGCATTGTGCCAGGTTTTATGCTTTACCTAAGGTCCATAAACCTGACATTCCTTTTAGACCTATTGTCTCTAGTATCGGTACAGCTTCTTATAAGCTTGCCAAATATTTAGTTTCCGTTTTTTCCCCACTTCTGAGCAGTAACTGTTTCACTGTTAAGAATTCTTTTGATTTTGTTAAAAAACTTCATAATTTTCAGCCGCAGGGTCACATGATGGTTTCTTTTGATGTTAAATCATTATTTACAAACGTTCCGGTTGAGGGGGCTTTAGATTGCCTCAAGAAAAGGCTTTGTGAATTTCATTTCTCTTATTTTGAAATCGAGGAACTTATACTTCTCACTCGCGCTTGCTTGTCGCAAAATACTTTTGTTTTCAATGGTAATTTCTTCCGTATGATTGACGGTTTGGCTATGGGTAATCCTCTTAGTCCAATTTTATGCGATATTTATATGCACTATTTTGAGGTCAAGCTTTTTGAAATCTTAAAATTGCCGTTCTATGTTCGTTATGTTGATGATGTTTATGTCCTGATTGAAATGAATTCGGATATTAATCATATTCTTTCTATTATGAATTCCATTGATCCCTGCATTCAATTTACCTCTGAAATTGAGACCAATAACTGTCTTTCTTTCCTGGATGTCCTTGTTATTCGTTGTGAAAATGGCTTTCAGACTACCGTCTTTCGTAAACCTTTTGCTGTCAGTCTCCCACCTCACAGGTATTCTTCTCATCCCCTTAACCAGAAATTCGCTGCTTTCAATACTTTTGTTTTTCGGGCTACTAATATTTGTTCCACTCCTCAGTTACTTAGTGCCGAACTTAATTACCTCAAAGCTATTGCTGTTGATCGTGGTTATTCCTCTAATATTATCGATTCCATTTATAAGAAATTGACGAAATCCGACAATTCTGAAAAGCATTCTAATTCCAACTCTAATACTTCAGTTGTATTACCATTTTTTCCTAAAATCAGTCAGCAAGTTGCTAAAATCCTAAGAAGGTTTGATTTTAAAGTTATCTTTTCTCCTGTTAATAAAATCCCTTTTTCAAATCTCAAACATCCCGTTGATCGCCTATATAATTGGGGCATTTACCAGATCTCTTGTCAGTGTGGTCTTTCTTATATTGGTCAGACTAAACGTGCTCTTAGATTTCGTTTAAAAAGCATGAAGGTTATGTTAAAAATCAGGAACTCAAACGTTCTTCTATTGCTCAACATTCTTGGTCTTCTCAACATAGGTTCGATTTTTCCTCAGCCATCATTATCCAAAAATGTTCTTCTAACCTTGATCTTGATTTTTGGGAAGCTTACCATATCATTAAAAATTCTCACTCTTTAGTCAATGGCTTATCTAGTACTCCAGATTTTCCAAGTATTTGGAAAGCGTTAATTTAATTTCCCTTTTTTTGGTTTCTTTTCTCTACTTCTCCGGTAGATGTCGCTACTTGTCCACCCAGTCGTTTCCACTGCTTCCTTCTCATTGGTTGTTTCGGCGCCTTCGCCATCCGCATAGGGTATAAAAGCCAGCGCGTCTCTGTCTATGATTTTGCTCAGCCTTGCTTTTTCTAGCACGCTGTTCCTTTTGCACTGAAGAAGAATCTCGCTAGTAGATTCGAAACAGCTGTTTGCTGCTTTTCATATATTATTTGTGCATTTTAAACGTTGGTTTTTCTGCTTTTTAATATTGTTGCACAAAGGCTTTATTTGCTATTTTTATGTATTTGGCGTTAACGGGCCTTTATTCTTCTGTATTTTTTTTTTTTTTCAGCGATGTCTCAAATCAATAGGTTTTGTAATTTACGATTAAAAAAGTACAGGTTTTTGGAACACTTACATTTCCTACTTGATTGTAGGCGTAAGAAGGTTATTCCTAAATTCATTTCCATTCGTTGTAATTTATTTTCTTCAAATAGGATTGAGAAGGTCTGATTTCGTTCTAAATTAGCTCTTTTAAGAGCTTTGATTCAAGAGACTCGCCACAAAATTGCTCATATAGAGCGCGAGTTATATTCTTTACATATCAGCCTCGCTAATTCTACTCCTGATTTTCAGTCCATTGACAGAAGGTCATGGAGCAAAGTTCTCACAGTTTCTTCTGTTCATTGTTCGGTTTTAAAGAAGAAATTTAATGCGCTTTGTGGAAGTTCTGTCGCTAATAACTGCAGTAATTTGCCTCTTGTTAACCAAAATGCTCTTGTCAATATTTCTAGTGTTCCATTAAGTAACAATCAGCTCGATGCTCTCAAATTGAATAACAATTTTTCTGTCTCTGCTATTCCTTCTTTGCCTAATCTTATTGCTCCTATTGAAAGAGCCTTTAAGCATAGCGCTCTTTCTTCTTCTCAAAAAGAGTCTATTAGGCATCTCATTGCCAATACTGTTGATTTCAATTCTAATGTTTATAAACCCAATCTTAAACATCCTGTTAAACAATGTCTGAAAAAATTTGCGTTCTGATCCAAACTTAATTATTACTAAGGCCGACGAAGGTGGTCAGATTGTTCTTCTCGACAAACCTACGTATTTGGAAAAAACCCATAAATTAATTAATGATGGTCCGTATGTGGATATCCGCAAAGACCCTTCCACTAGTGAAATTAACTCTATTAAGTCTGCCATTAAGTCTTCTTCCATTATTCCTGCTAACTTTAAGAAGTCTCTTATTCCGTCTATTGCGCATTGTGCCAGGTTTTATGCTTTACCTAAGGTCCATAAACCTGACATTCCTTTTAGACCTATTGTCTCTAGTATCGGTACAGCTTCTTATAAGCTTGCCAAATATTTAGTTTCTGTTTTTTCCCCACTTCTGAGCAGTAACTGTTTCACTGTTAAGAATTCTTTTGATTTTGTTAAAAAACTTCATAATTTTCAGCCGCAGGGTCACATGATGGTTTCTTTTGATGTTAAATCATTATTTACAAACGTTCCGGTTGAGGGGGCTTTAGATTGCCTCAAGAAAAGGCTTTGTGAATTTCATTTCTCTTATTTTGAAATCGAGGAACTTATACTTCTCACTCGCGCTTGCTTGTCGCAAAATACTTTTGTTTTCAATGGTAATTTCTTCCGTATGATTGACGGTTTGGCTATGGGTAATCCTCTTAGTCCAATTTTATGCGATATTTATATGCACTATTTTGAGGTCAAGCTTTTTGAAATCTTAAAATTGCCGTTCTATGTTCGTTATGTTGATGATGTTTATGTCCTGATTGAAATGAATTCGGATATTAATCATATTCTTTCTATTATGAATTCCATTGATCCCTGCATTCAATTTACCTCGGAAATTGAGACCAATAACTGTCTTTCTTTCCTGGATGTCCTTGTTATTCGTTGTGAAAATGGCTTTCAGACTACCGTCTTTCGTAAACCTTTTGCTGTCAGTCTCCCACCTCACAGGTATTCTTCTCATCCCCTTAACCAGAAATTCGCTGCTTTCAATACTTTTGTTTTTCGGGCTACTAATATTTGTTCCACTCCTCAGTTACTTAGTGCCGAACTTAATTACCTCAAAGCTATTGCTGTTGATCGTGGTTATTCCTCTAATATTATCGATTCCATTTATAAGAAATTGACGAAATCCGACAATTCTGAAAAGCATTCTAATTCCAACTCTAATACTTCAGTTGTATTACCATTTTTTCGTAAAATCAGTCAGCAAGTTGCTAAAATCCTAAGAAGGTTTGATTTTAAAGTTATCTTTTCTCCTGTTTATAAAATCCCTTTTTCAAATCTCAAACATCCCGTTGATCGCCTATATAATTGGGGCATTTACCAGATCTCTTGTCAGTGTGGTCTTTCTTATATTGGTCAGACTAAACGTGCTCTTAGATTTCGTTTAAAAAGCATGAAGGTTATGTTAAAAATCAGGAACTCAAACGTTCTTCTATTGCTCAACATTCTTGGTCTTCTCAACATAGGTTCGATTTTTCCTCAGCCATCATTATCCAAAAATGTTCTTCTAACCTTGATCTTGATTTTTGGGAAGCTTACCATATCATTAAAAATTCTCACTCTTTAGTCAATGGCTTATCTAGTACTCCAGATTTTTCAAGTATTTGGAAAGCGTTAATTTAATTTCCCTTTTTTGGGTTTCTTTTCTCTACTTCTCCGGTAGATGTCGCTACTTGTCCACCCAGTCGTTTCCACTGCTTCCTTCTCATTGGTTGTTTCGGCGCCTTCGCCATCCGCATAGGGTATAAAAGCCAGCGCGTCTCTGTCTATGATTTTGCTCAGCCTTGCTTTTTCTAGCACGCTGTTCCTTTTGCACTGAAGAAGAATCTCGCTAGTAGATTCGAAACAGCTGTTTGCTGCTTTTCATATATTATTTGTGCATTTTAAACGTTGGTTTTTCTGCTTTTTAATATTGTTGCACAAAGGCTTTATTTGCTATTTTTATGTATTTGGCGTTAACGGGCCTTTATTCTTCTGTATTTTTTTTTTTCAGCGATGTCTCAAAATCAATAGGTTTTGTAATTTACGATTAAAAAAGTACAGGTTTTTGGAACACTTACATTTCCTACTTGATTGTAGGCGTAAGAAGGTTATTCCTAAATTCATTTCCATTCGTTGTAATTTATTTTCTTCAAATAGGATTGAGAAGGTCTGATTTCGTTCTAAATTAGCTCTTTTAAGAGCTTTGATTCAAGAGACTCGCCACAAAATTGCTCATATAGAGCGCGAGTTATATTCTTTACATATCAGCCTCGCTAATTCTACTCCTGATTTTCAGTCCATTGACAGAAGGTCATGGAGCAAAGTTCTCACAGTTTCTTCTGTTCATTGTTCGGTTTTAAAGAAGAAATTTAATGCGCTTTGTGGAAGTTCTGTCGCTAATAACTGCAGTAATTTGCCTCTTGTTAACCAAAATGCTCTTGTCAATCTTTCTAGTGTTCCATTAAGTAACAATCAGCTCGATGCTCTCAAATTGAATAACAATTTTTCTGTCTCTGCTATTCCTTCTTTGCCTAATCTTATTGCTCCTATTGAAAGAGCCTTTAAGCATAGCGCTCTTTCTTCTTCTCAAAAAGACTCTATTAGGCATCTCATTGCCAATACTGTTGATTTCAATTCTAATGTTTATAAACCCAATCTTAAACATCCTGTTAAACAATGTCTGAAAAAATTTGCGTTCTGATCCAAACTTAATTATTACTAAGGCCGACGAAGGTGGTCAGATTGTTCTTCTCGACAAACCTACGTATTTGGAAAAAACCCATAAATTAATTAATGATGGTCCGTATGTGGATATCCGCAAAGACCCTTCCACTAGTGAAATTAACTCTATTAAGTCTGCCATTAAGTCTTCTTCCATTATTCCTGCTAACTTTAAGAAGTCTCTTATTCCGTCTATTGCGCATTGTGCCAGGTTTTATGCTTTACCTAAGGTCCATAAACCTGACATTCCTTTTAGACCTATTGTCTCTAGTATCGGTACAGCTTCTTATAAGCTTGCCAAATATTTAGTTTCTGTTTTTTCCCCACTTCTGAGCAGTAACTGTTTCACTGTTAAGAATTCTTTTGATTTTGTTAAAAAACTTCATAATTTTCAGCCGCAGGGTCACATGATGGTTTCTTTTGATGTTAAATCATTATTTACAAACGTTCCGGTTGAGGGGGCTTTAGATTGCCTCAAGAAAAGGCTTTGTGAATTTCATTTCTCTTATTTTGAAATCGAGGAACTTATACTTCTCACTCGCGCTTGCTTGTCGCAAAATACTTTTGTTTTCAATGGTAATTTCTTCCGTATGATTGACGGTTTGGCTATGGGTAATCCTCTTAGTCCAATTTTATGCGATATTTATATGCACTATTTTGAGGTCAAGCTTTTTGAAATCTTAAAATTTCCGTTCTATGTTCGTTATGTTGATGATGTTTATGTCCTGATTGAAATGAATTCGGATATTAATCATATTCTCTCTATTATGAATTCCATTGATCCCTGCATTCAATTTACCTCTGAAATTGAGACCAATAACTGTCTTTCTTTCCTGGATGTCCTTGTTATTCGTTGTGAAAATGGCTTTCAGACTACCGTCTTTCGTAAACCTTTTGCTGTCAGTCTCCCACCTCACAGGTATTCTTCTCATCCCCCTAACCAGAAATTCGCTGCTTTCAATAATTTTTTTTTTCGGGCTACTAATATTTGTTCCACTCCTCAGTTACTTAGTGCTGAACTTAATTACCTCAAAGCTATTGCTGTTGATCGTGGTTATTCCTCTAATATTATCGATTCCATTTATAAAAAATTGACGAAATCCGACCATTCTGAAAAGCATTCTAATTCCAACTCTAATACTTCAGTTGTATTACCATTTTTTCCTAAAATCAGTCAGCAAGTTGCTAAAATCCTAAGAAGGTTTGATTTTAAAGTTATTTTTTCTCCTGTTAATAAAATCCCTTTTTCAAATCTCAAACACCCCGTTGATCGCCTAGATAATTGGGGCATTTACCAGATCACTTGTCAGTGTGGTCTTTCTTATATTGGTCAGACTAAACGTGCTCTTAGATTTCGTTTAAAAGAGCATGAAGGTTATGTTAAAAATCAGGATCTCAAACGTTCTTCTGTTGCTCAACATTCTTGGTCTTCTCAACATAGGTTCGATTTTTCCTCAGCCATCATTATCCAAAAATGTTCTTCTGACCTTGATCTTGATTTTTGGGAAGCTTACCATATCATTAAAAATTCTCACTCTTTAGTCAATGACTTATCTTGTACTCCAGATTTTCCAAGTATTTGGAAAGCGTTAATTTAATTTCCCTTTTTTGGTTTCTTTTCTCTACTTCTCCGGTAGATGTCGCTACTTGTCCACCCAGTCGTTTCCACTGCTTCCTTCTCATTGGTTATTTCGGCGCCTTCGCCACCCGCATAGGGTATAAAAGCCAGCGCGTCTCTGTCTATGATTTTGCTCAGCCTTGCTTTTTCTAGCACGCTGTTCCTTTTGCACTGAAGAAGAATCTCGCTAGTAGATTCGAAACAGCTGTTTGCTGCTTTTCATATATTATTTGTGCATTTTAAACGTTGGTTTTTCTGCTTTTTAATATTGTTGCACAAAGGCTTTATTTGCTATTTTTAAATATACTTATGTTTCGAGATTTGCTTTTCAATTCAACCTCAAGTGAGTTATTCGTGAAAAGGTTTATTAAATTAGTGATTATTTAATAATTTAGCAAAGAAACTTGAAATTTCTATGAATTTTCTTACTTCTCTTTACTTTAAAATGACGATTTATTTCATACCAGCCATAAAACACAGCTTTAGAATTATTATATGAATATATCTTGCATTGAATCAATGCCATAAATGATATCTAAAATTATTATGAACTCAAACACTAAAACATTTTTCTGAATTCCATATAAAAGGAAAATAAATAATTCCTTCTATTTAAAATATTTCCTGAAAATGTTCGATTTAAAACATTCTACATCTATATTTATTTTAATAAGCTTATCTTTTCCAAAGTTGTTTAAATTCCAGAACTCCACATATTTTTGGAGTGAGATCCTTTAAGTATCAACAAACTTACTACTATGATTGTTATTTAAAAACAGCCCTCACTTAAATTGTAAATGCATGTTTTATATTTTATTTTAGTATGTAGTAAAAAGCCGTTTTTGATGTACTTAAAGTAATTGGTTCCATAATATGAACTGAGGATCAAAAATTTCAAATATTACAAGTAAATATGTCAGAATACTATATTCAAATTAAAATCAAAAATGTATGAATGAATTTACATTTCAAAGTTTCGTTTCATTGAGACTTCAATATATTTTTTCTTTTAAATTTTATTCAATATGAAAGTTATAAATGAAATTTTCGTTTACTCTTTGAAATACAAATTTATTCTTACATTTGACTTTTCCGCAATCATTTATTTAAGAGCTTTATTATTTTATATAATATTTTATAAAACATACTTTATCTCAATTGTAATATATATATATATATATATATATATAATATGTACATACATATAACCGTAAAATAGACGACATTTACAATCCACTATACACAAATGTGAAGAAATGAAAGTTGAAACTTATACAGATTACGATACTGCTATCCTAGAATACAATATGGTGCACGAATCAGAATTATAATAATAAAAGTTAAAACTAATTTTAAAAAATGGTTGATAATGCAAATATCCATGTGAATTTATTTAAAAAATCTTTAATATAGAATCTAATTTTCAAACCGAAATAGCTTAAAATTTTGTTTAACATGTATGATTGCCCCAGCTACAATATTCTGCTCAATAAGCCAGTGCAGGTACCAAAATACAGTTTAACCCTTACAGAGGTATTGGAAATATATTTTCTACTTAAATTCCAACTTCCGAAATTTTATCAGGATATTTTAAAATAAGTCCTTCCGGCCAGTGCCGGGAGGAAGAGGTAGCTTTCATATTCCTTATTTTTAAAAAGCCACCCTATATTATTCAAACACGCGAAGCTCAATTTAGTGGAAACGAATTATAGAACATTCAATACTAATTTTTATCAATACTAAATCATTATGAATGAGAATTTGGCGAAATTAGTCAGCTTTATCCAATCTGCTTTTATTTAAAGTAACTTATATTTGGTTGCCAAATTCGGCGATATATTGAACTGCCTGCCATTTTAAGACAACATGGTGGATGAGGCTAACCAGTGAACTTGGTCGAGACCTTAGTAATTCCTGTGCGCATGCTCACTCACATCGGAATCGTGATATATAAGACTGCTATCGTAGGCAAATAATCAGATTTTTCTAAATGTCACCCACATTAGAAAATCAAACTGTTACATCTGAGCCTTTTTTTTAATATAAAGACAAAAGAAAAAATGCTCCGGAATCCTTATATCAAGGTCAAATATTGAAGAAAGAAACCTTTTTAAATTTCTAATTTTTTTGCACCTCACTTTAAATATATATATATATTTTTTATTTAATGTCCGCCTTTTTGAAACAAGATGGCGAATGAAGCTGGCCAACGAACTTGGTCGAGGCATTGCTATACACTATCTCCATGCCTTCTTACATCCAAATAGGCTAATAAGTACGCGTGGTATCGAGTGTCAAACATCAGATCTTTTCAAAATGTCAGCCATGATAGAAATTCAAAGTACTATAACTCAACCATTTTTAAGATATAGACGAAACAAATACTGCTCCGGAATATTTGTATCAATGTCAAACACATAAAAAAAATCTTTTTCATTTTCCAATTTTTTGATACCTTATTTTAAATTTTAATTTTTTTATTTGGCAGCTCTTTTGAAAAAAGATGGCGAATGAAGCTGGCCAACGAACTCGATCGAGACATTGGTATGTACTATGTATACACCAAGTTACATCCAAATCGGTTCATAAATACGCCTGTTATCGCGTGATAAAAATCAGGTCGTTTCAAAATGTCAGCCACGCTAGAAATTCAAAGTGCTATAACTCAGCCATTTTTTAAGATATAGACGAAAAAAGAACTGTTCAGGAATCTTTGTATCAAGGTCAAACACATAAGAAAAAAAATATTTTTCATTTTCCAATTTTTTCGTACCCGTTTTTAAATTTTAAATTAAAAAAAATTTAAATGGTCGCCATTTTGAAATAAGATGGCGGATGAGCTGGCCAACGAACTCGGCCGAGACATTGGTATGCATTATGTATGCACCAAGGTACATTCAAATCGTTACATAAGTATGCCTGTTATCGCGTGCCAAAAATCAGGTCGTTTCAAAATGTCAGCCACGCTAGAAATTCAAAGTGCTATAACTCAGCCATTTTTTAAGATATAGACGAAAAAAGAACTGCTCCGGAATCTTTGTATCAAGGCGAAACAGATAAGAAAAAAAAAATATTTTTCAATTTTCAATTTTTTGGTACCACATTTCAAATTTTAATTTTTTTTTTTTTTTTTTTACATGGCCGTCATTTTGAAACAAGATGGCGGATGAAGCTGGCCAACGAACTCGGTCGAGACATTGGTATGTACCAGAGTTACAGTGTGTCAAAGATCATATATATATATATATATAAACATTTGAACGGAGGGTGGTTTCGGGGTCTGGGGATCGGCTCATAATCGGTGAAAATATACAAAATTTTTTTGAAATCGCTTTCCTCCGAACGGCTGCAATAGGTAGCTTTTTGTAATGAAAGCTACTTAAAAAATGCAGTCACCTTTCACTTATGCGCCTCTCAGTTATACGCGTCTCTCAGTTATAAACGAATTTCGTAAGGTCCCGCCACGCGGAAAAGGAAAATAATGCTATAGACTCTCACTTATAAGCGGAACTTTGAATTGTCTCCCTCAGTTATACGCGGAAATAAAACGCAATTCACAAACTATGAATATGTGCGAAAGTTTTTTTTTTTTTTTTTTAAATCTACGTAATTTTTTCCGCAGTTGTCAAGGTCAAAATACAGTTCTGCAAAGCGCCTTGAAACGGTGGAGGAGAGGATGTTACAATTGGACTTTTCACCCTCTCCCCTCAGTTCTAATGGTTTCTCCTTCTCTTTCTTTCTCTTTTATTTTTATCAAGATACGCGTATTGGCTTTCCCCGTGACGTCATGCAGCACACTGTTTATTGATAACAGCCGCGCATTGCAACTTTACTAATTTAATTGTTAATATCTTTTCATTTTTATATTCTGGAACTCCCTTTTCTTCACATTTTATTATGAATGGGTGTTACCTGCTATCTCAAAATTTTAGTTTGTCTTCGTGCATCTTTGGTACTTCCACCAGGGAGAGGTCAGACTCTGCCTACCTTTTTCCCGGCGGTCTTGGTGTGTTTGCTCACTGCACCCCGGCCATTTATACATTTCCCCCCCATTTTGGTTCAGTTGACCGACGGTGCTTAGGCATCCCGGTCACAAAATTCTTACCCCAATTTTATAGTTAATTTTAAAGTTGATTGTTTGTTTTTAGCATGTAATTTTAATCTTAACTTGACCCCATTTTCGATCACTGTCAATGCCAAAATGCAATTTGCATTAGCGGTGTTCTTTCGATGTCTAGTAACACAAAGCCTTTTTAAAGGCTATACGGTTTGTGTGAAAGCCGGGAGACCCGCGATCTGTAATGCGCACTAGGCTTGGCATCAAAATTAGTGAGCTATTTGGCCCCCTTTTTTTTATAAGTTCTTAGAAAGGTTAGTTAGGCTTGGCTACCTTATGCTATAGCTTTCTGTGCTCGTTGGTACCCTACTGTCTTTGCATTTTCCGTTTTTTGCCGATGCCAGTTGGCGAAGTGACATCGAAGTATAGGGCAACCAAAAAATTCTTGGATGCCTTATGCGCCCCTTTTTTTCTGGAGGTAATATTTAACCTCGTGCTTCCAACTCTGGAATGGCCCTCGGGACTCCACCAGAGTTTCCAAATTATACTTTTAGGCCGTGCATTGTTTCTAAATTCATTCTTAGTTCGTATTCATATTTAGTTGAAGGTTACGCGCGGCGGCGTTGCACGGCGCGTCGGCACTCCTTAAGCACCGCGATGTCATGTCAATCTACGCTTGTGTTTCTTTACGTCTTTTCTTTTACGGTAGCATCTAGATTTTATTTATTTATTTATTTTTTTGCAATAAAAATAAGCAAAATAAAGTTAACAATTTCGTTCAAAATGGAGTTTATACGAGCAGCAAATATGATCCTAAGCTGTAAAAAATAAGTTTAGCTCGAAAATTCGATTTACCCGAATCAACGCTCAGAGGAATATTAAAGAACAAGGACTCGATCAAAATAATGAACAGAGAATATTCTACACAAGCGAAGAAATGTTCAAGAATTCAGAAAAGAAAATTTCAGATTTTAGAAACCACTTTAGTTCAGTGGTTCAGAGAAATAAGAGCTTCTAATTTACACATTAGTGGTGAATTATTTAAAGAAAAGGCACTCACTTTGTCATCAAAATTGGATATCGAAAATTTTTCGGCTTCTTGGGGATGGCTAGAAAAAGTTTAGAAAAGACACGGTTTAACAAATCATAGTCTGAGTGGTGAAAGCGCAGCTGTTTCAAATTCAACTGTTAATGAATGGATTGCTGATCTTCCAAGCTTAATTCAAAACTTTGATGTTAAGAATATTTTTAACTGTGACGAAACAGATTTATTTTACCGCCTTTTACCAAACAAAACGCTGGATTTTATGGGAGAAACATGTCATGGTGGCAAACACAGCAAAGAAAGAGTGACTGTGCTTTTATGTTGCAATGCGGACGGATCATAAAAGTTACCGCCAATAGTGATTGGTAAATCGAAGAAGCTACAGTGTTTAAAAAATGTGAAGAAATTGCCATGTTCTTATGCAAGTCGCACCAAAGCCTGGATGACATCGAAAAAATTTTTAGACTTTTTGAAAGAATTTGATATGAAGATGGCAAAAAAAAAAAAAAAAAAAAAAAAGGAAATGTCCCGCTATTTATGGACAAGGGTCTCGCCCATCCTCAGATCTCCCATTGCTGACACATACAAGAGTTATATTTTTCCCATCCAGCCATTAGATCTCGGCAAAATAAGGTCAGTTAAAGCGCATTATAGGAAAGATTTGGTTAGAAGAATGTTCATATCACTAGAGCAGAAAAAGGGATTCAAGAAAATTTGGATTCTGGATGCTATGCATATGTTGGTTTCTTCTTAGAATAACGTAACAGCAACAACAATTTCTAATTGCGGATTTATCAGAAAAGCGGATTTTTTTTTTTATTCAAATGATGTTGCAATTATTCCATTATAGAGAAATGAAAACAACAATAATGATTTTAATGTAGACGTGGAAGAATGGAAGAGCATAAGCCGAGATTCTCTTTCTTTTCAAGATTGCGTTAATGTTGATGAAAACTTAACATCAACGGCAATAAGAGATATTGGGACTGTTTTTGATGACCTGACAGCTGAAAAGGAAGGGGAAGATGATGATAATGATGAAACTGATACAGCAATTGTCCCATCTTATGCTACTGCTTTAGGAGCTGTGGACACTTTGAGATGTTACCTTTAAAATGCTGATGTAGCATCAAATACAATGACGCACTTTAGTGCATTAAAGGTTGCTGTACAAACACGAACTAAGAAAAAACAAACGACCATTGATGACTTCTTTAAAGAGAACTAATTAGCCTTTTCCTTTTGTAAGCACCTTTTTTCTTTCTATGTAAAATTAAATTTTATGTTTATTGTATTTTTGTAAACTAAATTTTATAGTGAAAGTTTAAGAATTTTTTTTAAGTGCGATAGACTAATATTAACCCATTTTATTTTAATAAATGTTATTAATCATAATTCTTATATTGCAAGATGCTTTTTTTTTCATAATGTGTATAAAAAATTACTACATCAACATCCTCTCAGTTATGCGCGATTTTAAATCAATTCGTTTAAACGTGTATAAGTGAGAGGTGACTGTAGTTTCTTTTTAACATGCGATGATAAAAACGTTTTTTATTTTCGCATCAGTTTGTAAGTAGATTCTGGTGGGAGTCAATTATTTCACCATTTTAGCGACATAATTGATTTGCTCGTGTGGGGGTTAAAGAAAGCTAACATACATGTTAATTTTTAGTTCTTCTGAAAAGCAACCCATCCATTTCTTATTTTTCTGTTAATTTCCTTCAAGTTATTTTGTTCGAAGTTATTTTCTGGAGTTTAACAGGACGAAGAAAGCACAGGAGAGAAAACAACGGAAAATCAGGGGAATTCTACATCCAGTAAATTTTTGAAAAAGTTGTTATTTTTGTTAATGATGATGATTTATGATCTGCATTACTCTATGAAAATTATGTGTGATATAGATAATCTCTGACACTAAACATCAAGGCGTTATTAGATTAATTATAGCTTTCATCTGGTAGTAAAAAGTTTCGAAGAAATTATAAAGTCTTTTCTCTAGTAAAATAATAACGAAAATCATTAAATCTCCTTTTACTTAAAAAATAAATCTAGAAAGAACGAATTTTTTTCACAGGTATTCGAAATTAGTTGCGGAATGAAACACGGCTGCATAATACTTTACAATATCAGTTCGAATATAAAAACAGTCTATAGTTTAATGTTGACAGTAATTTAGTCTGAATGTACAGTCGTGGGGAAAAAAGTAAACACCCCCTACTAACTCCTCAACAAAATATCGTAGACGAAAGTTACTGGTACCAAACGATTGGAAATAACGTTTACTTTTAAACGATGTACATAAAATTTGCTTAGGGGGCCATCTACATATTAAAACTAATCCAAACTTTATTTTTTTTTCAAAGGCAATACCCAATTTTAACGAAATATTTCAAATGTTCAGTTCAAACTATGCCTAGACACCAAATTTTAAGTCATTTGAATGATAAGTTTTTGAATTATAAACATTAAAAAATAAATTCTTCTAATGTTAAATTACAATTTCATATTTTTATTCATATCTTCTGAAATTATGCTTCTAATATGCTAATTTTTTGTGTAGCTATAATACTGATATACCCAAACATAAATACGTTGAATTTGCAATTTTTATAATTTTACGATATGAATTATGAAATAAATATTAGAAAAATTATGAATTGCAACCTACATTTCTTTTATGGATCTAGATTTATTAAGTCCTCCTTCATCAAAATCCAAAATTTCACATTTTTCTTCAAAGTAGTGTTCAAATTATGTTTAATAAAACGGCAAAATGATGTTTTAAGGGGCCGTCTGTGATAGAAGTGTCCAGATATTTTGAAATTCCTTCTGCTGTCCGGTAATCTAGCAGGCTTCATTGACTGCTTGAATGGTGCTTAAGGTGCCTTGATCAAGAAGGGGGCTTATTCGGTTAACAATCGAGTACGGAATTTCAATTTGGATACAGCCCTTAAAATACGCTCGTTTTAAAATAATTAATTTCTCGGGCACTTATGGTACGAAATGCATAAATATTTGTTTTTAGGCTAATTGAAAGGTGTGTAAAGTTCATTTATGCTGTTAGAATTGTGTACTGCTATTGAAAAAAAACAAAGTTATGTTTTGTTAGTAGATGCCTCCCTAAGCAAATTTTATATACATCATTTAAAAATAGACTTTATTTCCAATCGTTCGATACAAGTAACTTTCTTCTGAGATTATTTGTTGAGGTGTTAGTAGGGGGTGCTTACTTTTTTTCCCCACGGCTGTACGTATTATTTATATTTTTACACATAAAATCGTTTCCTAAGTTTTTGTAGTTCGTTTTTTAATATTGAATTTTCTCACTGATTATTTATTGGAAATAATCAGGAAATTTGGGGAAAATAATTCCCCAAGGGGAAATAAAGGGGGAAATAATTCCAATTATTTTTTGAATGACCTGAAAAAGTGAATTAAAACATATTTAGAAATTTTTATAAAAGAACTGAAAACGGGAAATTTCTTGGATTCATAAAACATTTATCTTAAACAGATAAGAATTAATTGCGGACAAAAAGTAACTTTTTAGTGGTTAAGAATTGCTATTATATTTGTTATTTCTGTGAATATTCCTAGTTTATATAAAGTACAAATCATGAGGCACCTTAGCGAGAATAAGTTTTATGTACTTATCGTATTGCTCCTAGCAAAATTTGGATATAATGATTAATATTCGTAAATGAAAAATATGTACTACTTGATTATGCCGTCTGCTATCACCAAACTATCATCAAATTATAAGGTTAAATGCTAATAATGGATGACCGGAAATGTCACATTCAACAAATTACATGGGTTTGTTATATCAACAAGTGATTTTTAATTTAACTTTTCTGTGTATTTTTAATAATGTTTTACTCATTTATTTGTTCGTTCATTATTTAAAATGAAAATCATATCAGTATCTATAGTTTTTGCGGTTTGTATATACTTTGGCGAAATTATTCGACGAGATAATTAAGTAGTACCGAAAAATATAATAAATCAATATATACTTCATTATGATAAATTCAGAGTTTTTAAACTTCCAATTCCTTCAAAACAGTACAGTTTAAATAATATCGCTATCGTACAGTTGCTTACAATCTATCTCTAAATTCTGTTAAATGAAAATTACCTTACAACAAATTTAAGTGATAAGATATTGGGTACGGTATGTCAAAAAGAGGCCATTATGGATATTTATTTATAAAATTTGTTTGAAAATCATAACTTTTAATTTATGTATTAATTTTTCAAATGATTGCACCCGTATATCAATTATAATATCTAATATTTTATCTAATTCAGAATAATTATTTTAAAGTTCCTTATCTAGGCGTGCAGTTTTAATGATATGTACTACGCAAGTGAATTTAATGTCATAAAAAAAGAGTCTTGTAATTAAAAAATAATAATAATAATAAAAACCATTATAAGAATACCTTAACTATTCTCGATTCTATAAACCGTTCCCCATTCAGTAAATATTTCAAAGAATGGCCCTATAAAATCATATAAAATTATCTATTTCCGAAATACTCGGACAGAAGGAACTTGAGCGTAAAAAACCTTGTTTTAATTCGCATTTAATTGGAAATTAAAATTAATACCAATGTTCTATAACCATTTTATATTTATACCAATTTTATATCCACATAGAAAAATATATCGTTAAACGTTCTTGATTTTTTTTCAATTTTTATTTTTCTTAATTCTAGTAATTTCCTGTTTTTTTTTAATATTCTTTTGACTTGTAACAATGCGTCATTAACTTTTAAATTAATTTTTTCATTCTATATCATATGTAAAAAAATCTTTTTACAATAATTAGTTTCTTAAGAATGAGCGCAGTTAGTAAATATAATTTAATTGATATTGATTTTAATTTTACTTTTGTTGAAGGAGTAAATTTAATTAGTTTATTTCTGTTAACGTTGCAAATTTAAAACATATTTTATATTTTTTATGAGCTTTAAGAAATATATATATATATATATATATATATATATATATAACATTATAAATCATGCTTTTTGAATGCAAGATTAATATACCTAAATTACCTTTTTCTCCTTGAAAAGATATTATTGAACATTGAGAATTTCAAAAACACTGATTAATTTATAGTTTTTATTTTATGTAATGATATAAACATTATCCGAAATATATATATATATATATATTATATATATATATATATATATATATATATATATATATATGTTACTGTGAAATACCGAAATCTGGAAAATGTCGACTTTCACATAGTCGCTTGGTGTATGGGCAAAATATTTTCTAAATATCCTTATTTCTCAGTTACACCAGCAAATGACCCACATTCACCGGGCACTAATGGTGAATTTTGAATATGTTGGAGATTTGCATTTTCTTCTCCGTAATTTCAGGCGAGGTAAAACATCACATGGGCGACGTAATTTTTCGCGGTAAGGAGAAAAGATAGTCACTCTGAATAGGAGTTTTCACTGCGGGACTAACCCCAGAGAATTTAAATGGCGCGGTACATTTAAAGGACATGAAATTTAAGAAAATGTTGCGCGTACCATCAAACTTTGCATAAAACTGCCAAAGCTGAATGACGCGCTGGAAAACAAAGGTTTTAGCCAGAGACTGTCGCCTATCTGTTGATCTCGGCTTCTCTTTTCGACTTCCACCAAGGCATATCTGTGCTAGAGGTCTGCACGGGCTGGCGGAATGAAGGCGAATTTTCAAACGGGCTGGGCCGGGCCGGCAGAATTAGGACAATTTTTTTCAACGGGCCTGGCCGACAGACAAAATAAACGGGCCTGGCCAACAAAAAAATTAATCGGGCCTATCGGCCCGATATAAGAATTTTAGCGAAGCAGATAAAATACGAGCCATTTTCAATGAATATGATTTTCTCGAGAAGTATAAATGTGCGTCACGAGCCGATGCGAGTTTAACAACGTCAATACAGAAATGTAACATGTCCATCGTAGAGATCGGCATCGTACAGTTACAAAATGTCTGATTCCGAGTTTAATTTTTTTTCAGCAGACTCGTGCCGGGACGAAACTGGTCTTAATTGATCTCAGGATGTGTCGAACAGTCATTGTGTTTTGTAGTATTAATAGTGATAATGAACTTCTATTAACAGTATCTTTGGAAATATACCTTAAGTTGGTTCTCATATTCACTGCTCAACAATGCGAAGCTTTCAGACCCATTTTCTGACAAAATTGTTAACTATAAAGGCATAAAATTGACAGGCCTGCCTATTGAAGGCACTCGGAAACGAATAGCTTTTTCCATATTTGATAAATTACTTACAGAGATAACAGAGATTTCTGTCACGTGACTGTATGTTTTTCCCCTTTCCTGTGCTATCGCATACAGAAATTCGATTCAAAACACTAACTTTGACAGTATTTTCAGAAAGATATATTGCTTTTATCTATGAAAAGAAAAACGATATTTACATAGCTTCTGAATAGAATACCTGCCAATCTTACGCGTTTCCGAAAAGAAAAGAATTCATAAATGTGTCGAAATGTAGCTCCTTTGGATTTGAGAAAAGCCTTAAAAATGAGAGAAATATTTTCACAAATCTACTTTTTATTATACAGGTTCAAATGTTATCATGTTTTTAATCCTTTATTCTGAACTACATTAATCTTTTAATGAATCCTTATTTCCATTTTGAAATGTCTGTAGACACGATGACTAAAACACTCAGTAATAGTTAATGTTTACTATTGTGTGTTTTCTGTTTTGCGAACATCATAGTAATGTAAAATATACTGTAAAATGTTCCCATAAATATGTATGTAGTATTCATT
Organism: Maratus speciosus; assembly: GCA_963932465.1. NCBI lineage: Eukaryota > Metazoa > Arthropoda > Arachnida > Araneae > Salticidae > Maratus > Maratus speciosus. Next base: position 53,250,301 of record OZ010792.1, read on the forward strand.
AAAAGAATCTTAATTGTATGTTGAGAAGAAACGGATTTTTTTTTTTTTGTAGAAATTGTGTCGGGCCGGGCCGGGCCTGTTTCCACTGATTTTTGTACGGGACAGGCCGGGCAGAAAAGTGTAAAAGTGCAAACGGGCCGGGCCGGGCTCGGGCCGAACTTCCAATTTTTACACCGGGCCGGGCCCGGTCATGGATATTCCGGCCCGTGCAGACCTCTAATCTGTGCTTGTCGACATACGCCGGTTATGGTCCTAATGTTGAAGAATATAATCAAATATTCGGTCTTTCAACGACGTATATGATATATGTTGACATTCACCGGTGAAAGTCGACATTATCCAAATTCGGTCTTTCACCGTAACATATATATATTCAAATATACATATATATATTCAAATATTATGATTTGAAACAATATATTTATGAGTTGCAAAAAAATGTATTTATATACATTAAACTCACATATGAAAGACTGTATTTGTTTCTTTAGAAAATTATTAAAGCTTAACACTGAATGAAATCATTTCTAAACCGTTACTTAACACATAATATATTAATAAATTCTTCTAAAGTATTTTAAAATATTTATTTTTTATATCTGATTTGCATTGACCATTTTTTTATTTTTAGAAAAATCACGGTTAACATACACTCTTTAATAAAAGTCTCACTTTCAAACAAATGAAAATTTAATCATTATATCAATCGGTTTGTCAATGTATATGGAAATAAATAGGAAACAAATTAGACTATAAATTAAAATATTACAAAATACGTTTTATATGTACATATTTTAACGTGAAAACAAATTAGATTGAATTCAGATATTAAGAAAGTATAATAAGTATCATAAAAATTACCATAAACATATTTTGCATTAGGATTGTAATATCTACTTAGTTACAGATTAAGAACGAATGCTCTAAAAATTAATTTCTTAGAATTAAATTCCTTCGAAAATTTAATTCTATCGGAATTAATTCAATAGACTGATAGAATATATGCTGTTCTATAATACGCCAAATTAGTTGAAGGTTACAAATTATTAAGAGAGGAAAACTGTAAAACAGTCTGTATGCAGTCAATTCAAAATTTTCTATATTCTGTATTTGCTATATTTAGCATGTGCTGGCTAGTTAACAATTGAAATTTTGTAAATATCCTCAAATATTGGAATATAATTGTTTCAAATGATTCGAAATTCTTATTAAATTGAAACAGTATGTGCTTTAACTCTGATTTCGCAAAAGCATTAAGCTATTTTTATTATCCTTTAATAATGATAAAAGTACATTCCCTGAGCAATTAACAACGGATGCTATTTTCAGCAATTACAATTTTGTTCATAGTGTGAACGTTTTATATTCAATATTAAACAAAAACTTGCAACATCTTTACTGAATTAAGGTTATGTTAGCTGATTTAAAGTTTAAATTTTGTTAAATTATTTCAGTATATGGAATTATAATTGGCTCGAATGATTCGAGTTTAGTTTGAAATTTTATTCAAGTAAACTGCGTTTATAGTAAATTATAATCCTGTTTCCATTATGACTTACTTACTGCTAAAATTATATTCCTGGAGCATAAAAAGAATATCGCATTATTTCAATCAATTTAGGTAGTTTCATATAGATTATTCTGAAGAAATGCAGAGTTTTCTAAAGCAGATCGAAAGTTAAAAATTTAATAACAATCAAAAAGCTCGTATATTTCCTGAATTAATGTTCTGTAAGCTGATTTAAAGTTTAAAGGTTGTTAAATGGGTTTCAAATATAGAATAATAATTGGTTCGAATGATTCGAATTTCGAATTAATTAGACATTTTATGGACGTAACCTACGGCTATACAAAAGCAGAAAAACGTATTCATTATGTTTCACATTAATAATTTTTACATTCATGTTATTAAAATTATACATCAACATTAAGAAAATTATATTTCAAGAACGTATAAAAATCAGCAAATATATTTTTAAACAATTTTGATGTTATTCATACAGATATTCTGAACAAATGCAGAAATTTTCTGAAATAGAATAGAAGTTTAAAATTCAATAACAAACAAAAGTGTGACACTCTATTGAAGTTATTCTTGTAGGAGACTGTGTGAAGTAAGAAATTTTTTTTACTTTGGTTTTCGACAGATTTATACTTTTTAGGATTCAGAGTCCCCCAAAAACATGTTTATACAAACTGTCTGCCCGTGTGTCCGTGTATCACCATTGTATCACCGAAAGGTGCATGAAGTTATACATAGAATTGATCCAAATTTAATATGTATGTCTTTGGCTATGACCCGCAAGTCCCTATTTGAATTCGGGTACATTATACCGGAAGGTGTGGTGCAATAGCAATTTTTGTGTCATTTTGGTTATTGTGTACAAAGTATATATATAAGTGTACCAAAGCATGGATAGAATTGGGCCGCTTTTTATGAATTATTTTTTGTCTATGACCAGCAGGTACCAGTTGAATTTAGGATATTTCCGCGAAGGGAGTTCAGTTATAGCAATGTTGTGTAATTTTTTCAATTTTTCGAAGCTCTGTCGTACATAAGCTGCTCGTGCAGCGGCAGGCACTTCGTTTCTTGCTATGTCATCGATTGGCATGAAGCTGACATACAAAAGAATAACGAAAAACATTGATTTTATTAAATTCCATAATGGAGATTAACTCGTTTTTACTGAGATTAGTTGACTGAAAAGGTAATTTAAGATTAAAATCAAAGTTGATATTACATAAAACTAATTATATAGAAGTATTAAAATGTGTAACTAATTTTTGAAGTATTACGATATATGACATAGATGAAAGTTTTGGGATTAGGACATCCAACTTTTTATTATCATGTTTAGATTGACAAAATTGCATTCCTGGATTAGATAAAGAAGAACGAATATTCTTTTCAAAAATTATTATTATTATTATTATTATTCCATATACATATTTTGAAGAAATGCAGAGTTTTGTAAAATAGAGTAAAAGATTCAATGACAAACAGAAAGTTCACAGCTATTTAAGTTATTCTTGTAGGACTGTACTGCGTGAAGAAAGGAATTATTTTTTTCCTTTTAGCACCTTCACATATCACCGCAAAATGGCGCCATACTGTAAAATCTGTAATCTAAACATATATTCATTACTAAGTGAATATTGTTAAAATTATTTTCCTTGAGAGTAAACAGAAAAATGTTATTTTCAGCAATTTTAATTTCTTCTATATACACATACTGAAAAATATCTGAATGTTCCATGATAGAGTGAAAGTATAAAATTCAATAACGAACAAAAATATAACTTGAAGGCAAGTAGAGTGTGAATAAGGAATTTTTTTTTTTTTTTTTTTTTTTTTTTTGTGTGTGTGTGCGTGTGTGTGTGTTAGTCGAAATATCACCGCTAGATAGCGCTGCAGTGCAAAATCCGAAATTTCAAATTATCAGCATTATGTCAATATTGTTAAAATCGTATTCCTAGATAGTGTAAAGAATAACGATTGTAATCTGCAAGAGTTTTGATTTTTTCCATATACATATTCTCAAGAAAAGTAGTTAGTTCTAAAATAGGCTGGACGTTTTAACTCTAAACGGAAAAGGTGACAGGTTTTGAAATTATAATTGCAGTAGTTTACAAGAAGAAACGAAGAGAAGGTGGGGGGGGGGGGAAGGAAGTAAGAAATTTCATCACTGTCTTGTTCAGTTTCACCAGTAGATGGCGCTGTACAGTCAAAGCTACAGTGATATAATAGGCCTTACAATTTCAAACTTCAAAATTGTTTTGGTGTTTCAATACAGAAATAATATTATGGGCAAAATTCGTCAATATTTACACTTTCCAAAACAGCTGACTGTTTTTTCATGAATTCGGTATGTATGTCTGTCTATCCAGGTTCTTACTGTTTAAAATATACTAGTATTGACATGTGTTTTTCATATGCTATTGTGATATGCTATAGCATGTTCGACATTTAAAATAAAGTGTGTACTTTTTATACTTCGTTTACAGATACACAAAAAATGCCCGTTATGGTGTACGAGGGGAAAGCGTTTACGAAGCATTTTTTTTTATGCAAATATAATAAGATTGATAAGCATCACCGAAATTAACTAACTACAACTTGCTTTCTCAAAAGAATAGAACAAACAGCATTTATGGTTTAATTGCATGGGCGCTGAAAAGAATTCCATTCGTTTCGAGGTATGTGAAAAAATTGATTGTGGTGCAATTGAATGATGTTGCTGTACTTCAAACATTGTGCAATTTAAACAGATATCTTATTTATTTTTTTTTTTAAGATGCGCGCAAAATAATTATTTTAAAAGATTTATACGACCTGCGCTTTTCGCTTTGGTATGCGCTTTAAACTTTTTGACTATTTGCTGTTAAACTTTAGATTCCATAAAAGATCTTGCACACATACCGGACATGTACAGCAATTACTTAAAATGTATTTTTACTGTGTTGGTTTTTTTTTTATTGGTTTCATCGATATCTTATTTAACTGAATGAAAAATTAATTATTCAGATAGGGGGACGAGGGATCTTTAAAATCAATTTTTTTTACTTTTTTTGTAATTTTCCCTTTAAATATTATTCAAGGGTACATTAAATGTATTATGGCATAAATTTATCACAAGAAAAATTTAAAAAAAAATGAGGAAAAAAAAAGGAGTTTTACGTAATATTTTAGAACTTTTCAAAATGATCCCCAATATTTTTATACAAGTTTGGTTTATATATATAAATAAAAGTGTGCACCGAATTTTATTGGAGATTTTCATGGATATTAAGTTCGTATGGGGTATTTTGAAAAGTTATTATATATTACGGAAAATTCCCTTTTTTTTCCTCAAAAATGTTTTTCTTAATTTTTTTTTTTTGTTATAAATGTATTCCATAATGCATATAATGTACCGTTGAATAATATTTAAAATGAAATTTACAAAAAATAAAAAATTGATTTTAAAGGTCCGTCGTCCTCTTAATATTTCATAATATTATTCCGGTAGTGTTCGGAAGTGCTTTACATTCCATACTGATGTAATCTATTTCATTCTTGTTTACGTACATCTGTGTGTACCAAAATTTTAAATCAGTTTGTGCGCTTTCATGGGGGATACTTAGAAATGTAACAAGGAAGCGCAATAAATAAATTCCAGGCTTCATACATTAATTCCCCGTATACAATATTAATAACCTAATAAAGACTTTAACAACCTGTTACTTGACCCTATTACTTCACCTATTACTTGATAATGCATTTAAAATAATCGCTACATTTTACGATACACCATATGTTTAATTGAATTATAGAGTAATGCACTTGCATTGCTTGTATTTTAAGAACATGATATGTATCCCCACCCCCCCCCACCCCCAATCTTTCAATGTCACGAAAGCTGAAAAGATGCAAAGGCAAAAGTAGTCCTAGGCAAAAATATTTTTCTTTTGTGCAACTAATAGTGATTTTCGAACAAGATAAAGTAATGTATATATAGCTCATTCTAAATTGTATTACTACTAATCGATGTATTAAGTGAGTTTTACAATAAGTTACTTTAATGGTACAGTCGTTGAAAATAAAAAGTAAACACCCCCTACTAACTCCTCAACAAATTATCGTAGAAGAAAGTTACTGGTACCTAACGATTGGAAATAAAGTCTACTTTTAAATGATGTATATAAAATTTGCTTAGGGGGCCATCTACATATTAAAACGAACCATAACTTTGTTTTTTTTTCAATAGAAGTACACAATTCTGACAGCATAAATGAACTCTACACTTTTCAATTAGCCCCAAAACAAATTTTTCTGCAATTCGTACAATAAGTTTCCGAGAAATTATTTATTTTAAAACGAGCGTATTTCAAGGGCTGTATCCAAATTGAAGTTCCGTACTTGATTGTTAACCGAGAAAGCTCCCTTCTTGATTAAGGCACCTGAAGCGCTACTCAAGGAGTCAATGAAGCCTGTTAGATTACAGGATAGCAGAATAAATTTCAAAATATCTGCTCACTTCTATCATAGACGGCCCCTTAAACCATCATTTTGCCGTTTTTTAGACATAGTTTGAAAACTACTTGGAAGAAAAATGTGAAATTTTGGATTTCCATTAAGCAGGACTTAATAAATCTAAATCCATCAAAAAAATTGTAGGTTGCAATTCATAATTTTTTCGAATATTAATTTCATAATTCATATCATAAAATTATAAAAATTGCAAATTCAGCGTATATATGTTTGGGTATATTGTGTATTATTGCTACAAAAAAAAAATTAGAACATTAGGAGCATAATTCCAGGAGATATAGACAAAAATATGAAAATGCAATTTAACATTACAAGCACTAAATTTTTAATGTTTATAATTAAAAAACTTATCATTCTTGAACCGAATATTTGAAATATCGCGTTAAAATTGGGTATTGCTATTGAAAAATGAAGTTTGGATTCGTTTTAATATGTAGATGGCCCCCTAAGAAAATTTTATATACATCGTTTAAAAGTAGACTTTATTTCCAATCGTTCGGTACCAGTAACTTTCGTCTACGATATTTTGTTGAGGAGTTAGTAGGGGGTGTTTACTTTTTTTCCACGACTGTACATTAAAGTACCGTCGTGGCATAAAGAATTAAAAAATTCAATTTTTTAAATAGTGACAAGGTTTGAATCAAATATTCAATTTTCATGTTATAATAGTGCTTAAGGTGTTTTTGTAAACATGTTAGTTCTTACTTTTATAGTGTTATGAACAACCTCATTCACTTTAAAGTATATCACTTCCGTCATCTCTTATTCTTGCCTAATTCTGCTACGAACATCGATTATTCAAATATGATCAAATATCATATTGTTTACTACATGTTTACGAAATTTGAAAGAGGTTTCAGAAAATACATTAGGAAAACATTCTTATAATTTCATTTGCAATATTTTTCATGCATTAATTATGCAGGAGTTTTAACTATCATGCGTAATGAATTTATTTCCATTAAGTTAAATCACGTTTTATAAAAAAAATGTATTAAAAAATAAATACAGCTGGCTTGTATTTTTACTTTAGTTGACATGATATCACGGTTCAATCCCTCTTTAAATAAAATTACGCTCTAATCCTTCGTTGCATTTAATCATTTATAACAATAACATGAAGAATTTTTCATGAATTCAAACACTAAAATGCTTTTCTGACTATATTCGAGTTAAATATTTTACATTTGTGTTTATTTAACAAGCTTATCTTTCCAAAGCTATTTAACTAACTGAAACTATTTTCGTAATAAAAATCGTTAAGCATCAATATACGTAATACTCGCTTCGGAAATTTAAATCCGCCTGCTCTTCAGTTTGAAATAACCGCTTTATATTTGTATTTGCTGAGAGATTTGAAAAGTCGTTTCCGATGTTCTAGAAGTGAAATAATTGGCCTAGTTATTTAAATTTACAGACTAAAGTTTTGCGTATTAGAATTGAATATATGAAAATTAAACTTTCGAATTAATTTGCAAAATGCATAAATGGCTTTAGATATGATTTATTTTTCGTTCGTATTCCATTGAAAATTGATTCAATGCTGTAAGGATTTATTTTAAATCATAATCTAAATTAACAAATAATGTTACAGATTATCATTAAAACGTACTTCATAAACATCCGAAATCCGCCCTGGAAATATGAAGATTTTTTTTCTTTTAAATTTCAGATATATTTTTTGTAACCTTACATATGCAAATTTTTAGTATAGATAAAATTTACACAAGAATTGTACTCATTTTTCATGTTTTTATACATGGATCTCTCAATATTTGGTAACACACGAGCAAATAAATGAAAGAGAACATCAATTTTCTTTCGTTTTCAATCTTTTTTTTTTTTTTTTTTTTTTTTTTTTCTAATGGAAAGTTGCATATTTAAGCCACTGAAGCACCGAAAATGGATTCAGCACATCACCAATTTTTTTTAAATTTTATGGTCAATCTATTTACAATATTTAGTTAAATGGTTAAGCTACAAATTAACATAAATCTGGTGAATTTTGAAATAAAAATAAAATTTACAATACAATTATCAAACTCGTCGGATGTGGCAATCCCATACATGTTAATACTTCCTGAAAAATGCAATCAGTTAGATTATTTACACCAAAATCTAATCAGCAACAACTTATGTCAACTTTCAACTGAATCTGAAGTTTCATGAAAATTCATGCATTAGTTTTTGAGTAGAGCTATGACGGAAATCGTAAAAAAATTCTGCATAGCAGCGTCACATGTTGGGCGATATATTCCAAAACCTCATAAGCAACAACTTAAGTCAACTTGATAATCGTATCTGAATTTTGATTAAAATCCGTGCATCCCTTCTTGAGATAAAACTATTGCTGGAATCAGGAAAAATGCAGTATAGCAGTGCCACCTGTTGGGCGATTTACAGCAAAACGTAGACAGCGCCAACTCACATCAAGGACTAACTGAATCTGATTTTGATGAAAATCCACGCACTAGTTCTTGAGATAGAGCCATTACGAAAATCAGTAAAAATGATGCAGCGTCACCTGTTGAGCGATTTACACCAAACCATAGTAAACATCAACTCTTATCAAGGACTAACTGAATCTGAAGTTTCATGAAAATCTGTGCATTAGTTCTTGAAATAGAGCCATTGCGGAAATCATAAAAAATGCAGCATAGCAGCGCCACATGTTGAGCGATTTGCACCAAAATCTAATCAGCACCAATTTATATCAACTGAAAATAATTTTTTCTAAAATTCCGTGAATTAGTTCTTGAGATAGAGCGCCAACAAAATTTGTGTCACACACAGACACACACAGACAGACTCACAGACTCAGAGACATACTCACAGACAGACATTTTGTAAAAACATGTTTTTCGGGATCTCTGACCCTAAAACGTGTAAATCCGCCGAAAACCGGAATTCAAAAATTTTCACGAATCCAATACTTTCTTCTTGTAAAGACAGAAGAAAGTAAAAATGTATACCAAATTTACCTCGCTACTCCTACTTTAGTGTAAATATATCTCGCGATTAAATTTGCTTATTCTTTTTTCCCATTTCCGTTTCAAGAGTAGCTATGTCGTTTTGAAAATTCCCTGATTATTCCCTGATCGAATTCCCTGAATTCGATTCTCTGCATCTTAATAGAATTTTTCACTTCGAAATTAAAATTATTATTATTATTATTATTTATTTTTATTTTTTGCAAACGTTACATTATGCTACAATCTTTATCTAAAGAAAAAAGTGAAGATATTAAGTTTATAATATATCTATAATAATAAATAAAACAATCTCCGTCATGATAATATAATAAGTTTTTAGAATTATTATATTCCGTTGTACTGTATCAAAATAATCCATTTAAAAAACACGATGTGATAATGAATATCATACATATAACTTATCATTAAATATTTTCAAATAGTAAACAAACCTATTATAAAACTCAAAAAGTTTCCAAGACATTAACATTATTTTAACAGTTGTAATGATATAAAAATAACTTGAAATAATAGAGGAGGGAACTACGTTAGCTTTTCGCAAGAAAATCTAATTAACTACTCTATGAAACACGCGTAAAGAGTTGCTCTTTTTGGGCAATTTATTAATAAGTTAAAAAAAAATATTCATGATTATCAAAATTTAATGCACTTGCATCCTCGAATATAATATATTTTTCAGTTGAAAATATGTTTTAAATTATTTAATGAACTCGTATTAGACTCTTTTAACGAAATAAAGAAAGATATTGATTTTGAAACGATGTGATATTCCAATTATTTGTTGAGAGGTCTAGAAAGAAAATATAAATTTAACAAATTCATAAATTTAGCAATTTCTTAATGCTTATTTTTTTTTCCCTATTTTGCTTCTAACTTAAAAGTTCAGCAGAATCTCTCTTTCCGATTGCCCTAGCTGTCGGACAATTTGGACACTGAATGAGAAATTGGAGTGAAATTCGATTCGATACGCAAAAAGTTAAATCATCATCAACAAATCAACCACAAAAAAAAGGTAGCAAAATAATAAAATAAAAATTGATCCATTTCCGTTATCTTTTGTCTCCTTTGTTGCAAAGATGCATATAGTTGAGTTATACCACAATAAACGAAATTCATGTATTTTAAAATCATTGTACAACAGTATTTCTCAAATGTGCTGCATTTCATTAGTGTTTTTTCGTTTGTTTCTTCCCTAATATTTTTTCGATATTATTGAGTTCTTTAAACGCAAAACAAATATATAAACTTGACAGTAATACCTATATTAATGAAATTTATTCATTTTGAGATTAAAAAACAACAAGTTATGTTATTGGTTCTCACGGTCTGAAAAATATAACAATGAACCTCCACGCCTCCCTTTCCTCAAGTTACTCAAAGATACGCTAATGAAGGTACATGAGCGCTTTCTGTTACATTTTTTTAATGCTATAAATCTGCCAATCTCTCGTGTAATACACAATACTCTAAAGCGTTCTTATGTTTTACTGTATAACTGTATAATACTTATACAGTGCTTCCACTCTCAAAGATGTTCAATGGCTAATACCTAAACTGTTAGTCATATACATATAGTTCCAGTTACAAAAATGTTTTTAATGAGGTAAAGAAGTGTTTTCAAAGAGATTTGTGTTAAGAAAAACATTTATTAAAAAATTACGAAATTTAAAAATTTCATATGTTCTATAAGTGATATTTAGTAAAATTTTCATTTCTTCTACTAGTAAGACAAAAATAAGTCCCATTCATCTAACCCTAAAATTGACTGTGTTATGAAACTTTCAATTCCATGACTTAAACCAATTTTCTGCAGCTGAATACGATGAGTTGGGCGAAAGTTAGAGGGATCGCATACAAAGTTCTTAAAATGTTAGAAGAATTTATGTTGGGTACGTTGCTAAATTGCAGCCGAAGGAGTTACTTCGAGCACGATTTAAGCTATTATTTATTATTAATTTACTTTAATTTTTATTAATTAAGTTTTAAATTTGATAATCTAATAGCATTTTAAAATACGTATCATTGTGTACAGAATTGCGACTGTTGCTTTTCACCATTTCATTTAACAAAAATTCTGTTGCCTTTTAACTTTAATTTTTAATACAAGTTGTATGTTTTCCTTTCATATGTCAGAAAGAAAATGGATTTCAAATTTATATTGTAATGTTAATTTTACTCTCAGATAATAATATTATTATTACTATCTAGCGATTACTTATATTGTTAGTAAATTTGTGAATGACCCATATTTGCAGCAAAAAAGATGCTTCAAACTTAAACAGCTATTACTCAGTCAGTTTTAATGAGACTTTTAGAATAATGAGACTTTTTTTTGTCTTATTTCTTTGTGTAATAGGATCTTTTTAGTAAACATAACTCATAGGATTGGGCGACCGTTTAAAAATATAAATTTCGTAATTTTTTAATACATATATATATATATATATATATATTACCCAAAGTGCTTTAATAATACTTCTTTCCACATTTAAAACATTTTTGCAATTGGAACTAAATGTCTATGACCAACGATTTAGGAATTAATCATTGTATATCGTTGGCAATGGACACCCTGCATGGTGTATTTTTCGAAACAGGTAAATATTGGGCGTAATTGGGGTGTAGGAATCGGTTAAACATTTTCGCATTATTTCCCATTATTTTCCCTTCCGCTGATATTCGGTTTTAGAAAAATTCTTTGAATCGAATTTTTTTGAGAACCAAGTTAATTCTGAATTATTATTTAATTTTAAAAGATTCTATATACTGCTATAAATTAAAGTTTAAAATAACAATCAAATTAAAAAAATATGTTCCTGTTATTTATTTTTTCTATGAATGACAAATTGCCCTAAACTAGTAAAAAATAAGATAATACATCTACTACAAAAAATTTAAATTAAAGCTAAGTCAACGGAAAATGAAATAAGGTGGAAAAAAGAACACTTCATATATTTTCTTTCTATCACACAATAGTTTTAAATATAACCATAAATTGCCTAGTATAATTAATAAGCATTATTATTTTAAATATATACTATTCAATACTGGACACCTACTGGTCCACTTTAAGTAGCGTCCATTGTAAAAAGCAAGTAGCAACAGTTCGGACAACTACTGCAACTATTACTACTTTTAACAGTTCGGACGAAAGCAGTTCAGGAAAATGCCGGTATAATTTCAAAAAGCACAGGTCACAAAAATACTCTAACTTCAAGCTTTGAATTTTATGTATCTATATGAGGCATTCTCACAAACTTTTGACTTTTCTATATTTTTCTGTCCCTGAATAATAATTTTTATTTTAGTGCAAATTCTTGGGTTTTTTTTATTTCTTATACTGGAAAACATCCTATTGCATAACAGTAACTATATTAACAAGATAAATAAGATTTGGGCGATGTTGGGGGTCAAAATATACCATGAAATTCCTATACCATCCCGTGTCCCTGGTGCTGATTTTTACGTTTGGAGCTGGCTGCATAAAATTATTTCAATAAAAGTAATTCTATGTAATTTTTTTTCGAAAACTCGGACTATTGTTCTATATAAATATGTAGCAAAAAATTAACTTGCACACATTTTTAGGGTTGTTATTATTTTTTAACTCTGTCCCTGGGTTTTAGATTCCTGTCCGTCCCTCTTGTAAACTTATACAGAAAATCACTTCAAATGCAGACACAGGCTTTTTTCAACGTTTTTCTCATGCAGAAGTACGCTAGAGATAGAATAGCTAAATTTTTTTTAATGGAAATTTACTGCAGAATTTAAATCAGCATTTAAATATCAATTCCAACCATTGGGGCTTTATTGATAGTCTTACCGTCCCCAAGGTTTATTCCTGCACTTTTCGAGATAATTATCGTCCCATCCTTACCATCCTTTTTTTCCCCATTACCGTCCTTTTTTTCCTATAACGTCCCCTTTTTACCCTTACCGCCCCTTATTTAACACACCTTTAAGACAATATTATAACAAACATTTGTACTAAAAATACTACATTGCTATTATTTCTTATTTGTATATCCTGTGGGTACTATGCAAATTCATTATAATTAAAAATTTAGAAGAAAATAAAAAGTTATAGCGGTAAAATGGTAAGTAAGATTAAACTCGCTAGTTTATCTTAAATCTCAGTTAAATAAAACTTTTTTCGCTGCTGACAATTTTTTCTTTATTTTAAATCATTAAGGCTTTCATCTATAAGTTTAAAATGTTATTTTAGTAAGTTTAATTTTTGCAGATTTTTATTCATGAAAAGTCAAAAGATTGTGAGAATGCCCCAAATATCTTTTCAAGTAATGGCACTCGTATTTATAAACCGTCTTGGATGTAACTAAGCATATGTATTATAAAAGACTAAGTAAAATAAATAAACTAAGATACACTTGAATATAGTTTAAAATAAAATTTATAAAAAGTTTAAATACTAAACACATCATAAATAAATTTAGTAGACCTTTCGTCAAGCAACCGCAAAGCCTCATTTGTACAACTTAAACATTCTAAAACAAACATCAGAACAAATCATGTTCAAGCCTTCCAGTTGCTTGGCGAAACGTCTACTATTCGTATTTTTAATGGTTTTAGTATTTTTAACTTTTAATAATTTTTATTTTAAACACTATTCAAATCTGTCTAACTTTATTTATTACACGACTGCCAAGAAGGGTTTTGTGTTTCACGCGTATCTGGGTATGTGGATTTCTTTATACCCTCGAAACATCCCAACGGTTGGATGTATTTTAATGAATGAGGTCTCTATCGATTTGTCTTAACCGTCCGGAGGTTATAGGCTAGGTTTTGTGCTTATAAATTCAAAATGGCGGCCGTAAAATATAAAATGGAGGTAGGGACGAAAACAAATTACGCACCCTATTGAGTGGCATAGCATTCGATAGGTTATATTTTATATATATATATAGGATATATATAGGATATATATAGGATATTCTTTCTTATCGTGTCGTTTGCTGTATTTTCATTAAAGCAGAGTTTTCTCGCATGAATTTAACATATCCTGTCTTGATAATTTAGCTTAAAAGGAATATTTATATATATAAAAAAAAAATAGTATAAAACTATTCCGAAATGTGATTTAAATATTTATATTTTTGTAAAAAAGATTTCGGTGTTGTTTTCTCGTAGTAAATAGGAAAGAAGATATAAATACAGAGATTATTTTCGATTAAGAATCCATTCATTCCTTATAGAAAGATTGAAAAACAACATGTCTGCTGCATCTATCATCCACTGAAACCTACTTGACATGTGACATTAAATTAATTTTAGTTTTTTTCCCTACTTTTACTTATTTTAATTATATTAAAATGTCACTGTCCTAAATTTAAGAATATTTAATTTAATTTTAACTATTTTTTTATATTCTCAGTTATACACGAAGTAATTAAACAGTTAAATTGTTATTAATAAATAATCTATAAAGTAGAAAAAAAAAAGAAAATATACTATTTTTAAAGAAAAATACTATGCAACAAATGGTATAAGTGCAAATATTGGTTTCATTTTCTAAAATATTTCTATTTTGCATAGATATACACTGTTAAAAATATCCCAGTAAAATTACGGCAGCAGAAATTCCAGTCGTACTCCGTAAAAGGAAAAAAAAAATCCATACCCATTATTTTGTGTCAATGTGTACACCCTATCGGACGACAATGTCTGTGGTCGTTTCGTAGTTTTCCTAACAGATGGACTATAACTGCAAGAATTTGTGGATTGCCCTTAATTTTCTAACTATCTAAAAATATCCCTGTAAAATTACGTGGAGAGGCCGACAGCAGAGATTCCAGTCACACCTCGTAGAAAAAAAAAAGTCCATGCCCATCATTTTGTGCAGCCCGTAATTTTACGGGGAAAAGATATAATACACTTCAAAAAACCCAATAACACTTTACTTACAATTCCGTAGCACGTTAGATAATCATCACAGAATCACTCTTTTGGCAGGTTAAAAAATATGTTACGGTCGCGGGTAAGTGACATTATTTTTCGAAACACGACAAAATTGAAGGGATACACCCTAGCGGAGGAAAATGTATGGGGTCTTACCGTATTTTTTTAGTGGATCAGACCGTTTTTCATCAAATAAGGCTGTTTTCCGTGTAAATTAAACACCAAAGGCTCATGAATTTACAGTTTTTTCTGAGAGTGTATATACATATTTTAAAGGTGCTGTGTGAACATATATAGGTATAATACATTGATTCGTTTCTTTCTGCATCTGATGGTAATTAAATTGCTGCTACTGTACCTTTTTCTTTTTTTCGAAATAAGAAATATTTCTATTCTTACGCAGTTTAAGGTAGTTCTCGCAATATATCACCAATATCGTTATTAACTCGTTGATATATTGTAATATTAAATTTCTGATATCGCCCAGCCCTAACAATTAGTATTAAATATTTATATCTATTTATATAATATGAATTTCCTTAGTTTTTAAAAATAAAATATAACTTTTTAGGTATAATTGTTGAACTCAGACTGCAAACTTTTATTTTTACATTGCAATTCTCTATTTGCGAGGATAAATAAAAAAGGAAATTTCATCTTTTTGCAAGAAACTTGACTGTTCCGTCATTAATGAACAAGGCATAATTGCAAAGCTACATCCACCAAAATTAATTGAAGGCAATAGTTGGGCATACAGACATTTTTCATTGGATTTGGATTTTACAAATTATAATATAACATAAATAGAATGTTGTGTTTTACAAAAAAACATTAAGAATGCAAATGTTACACTGTCTTCGTCCTTTTTTCAAAACATTTTTGAAAATTAAATATGAATTTTCGTTTTAAAAATCCGTTCCATCCCTCCGTCACACGAGGGATGGGTGGAACATTTTTCTTTGCTAATTGAGTTGTTTTATTAACCTAAAATTTTAATTATTATAATCAAATTTCTATTTTTAAAATATGTTAAAATGTTTTAAGATGTTATTTTATAAATTTCCCTTTTATAATAAAGGAACCTAATTTCAAAAAACAATAATTTTGATCAAATTGCCCCGTCCTTCCCTAATCTTCCCTATTTATTTTCGATAAATCTTAAGAAATCCAACCCTGGACCTTAAGAAGCTTTCGGGAATTAACATATACATTTTGAAATATTTACGTCGATATTTTTAATCGTTTAAGCTTACACAGGGTTTAAAAACATCAGGAAAATTCAAATCTTCTTCTTCACAATACGTTAAAAGCTTTGTCTCTATCTATTTTGTTGATTTTAGGGGGTAAGACTTACATACAAAATATATGTAACGTCTGAGTTATAGGAAATCTCCAAACGTAAATAAGCATTAGCAATTTTTTTCTTTTCTGAAAATGTTTTGAAACGTTGATCCTTTAAATTTCTGAACAAAAAAAGATCAAAGTTATCTTACTAATGCTTGCCCTATTTTCCTAAAGATTTATCTTACAAGAGATATTGTCTTCTTTTTTAGCCCCCGGTACGGTATGCTATTTCTTTCTCCTAGCTTATTTTGTGTATTCCAAGAAATAACGTTACCTTACAGAAGCCAGCCGTAAAACAAAATGGTACGATTAAATACTCTATAGCAATTTTTTTTAACTTCTAAGCATCGCACATTTTCGACTTTTATACCGTCGTATTGGAAAGAAAAGGTTCTTTTAAATGCAATTTTTTTGAAAACTGCATCTGAATTTATTTTTGAAATATTAATTTGTTTGCAGATTTTGGAGCCATTTGCTTAATATTGGCAACGGAAGTACTCCATTTCTATAGAAAGTAAAGAAAAAATAGTTGTAAAATACTAATTATATATTTTTGTTGCCATTTTATCATAACAACCGAAAGAAAATGTAATTAAAATACGTGCTATTTTGAAAAAAGTATAAACGAATGATTTATGTTAAAACAATGGAGTTATTATAATTTATATTTAATTTTAAGTATCTATGAGTCATTAGATAGCTTTTTTTTTGTCGATTTTCTTGAATGACGGCATCTTTTTGCTGCATTTGTGCATTTTTTTGCGATAGTGACGCGCTATGGTTGCTTTACTGTAGATGTTTAAGAGTAGATCGTAAACGTGGAATTCTTAAGCGGATGGGAATTACGTCATTTTACATAAAATAAAACGTATGCTTTTAGTCTTAAAATTGAAATATGTTTGGCACTAGAGTAGAGCTTAACCGAATTATTTTCTTCTGATGGACTGGTGGCTTCTATTATTATGAAACAGCCATTATAAATGAAGTGTTAGGTGAAGATAAAAGAGCAGCCGTAAAAAGTTAGAACTCTGATTTCCTGGTCAGAATGAGGAAAAAATGGCTTTCAAAAACAATTATGGTCATTTTTTTCCCCATTCGGACCAGCAAATCAGAGTTTTAACTTTTTACGGCTGCTCATTCACCTTCACTTAACGCTTCATTTATAATGGCTGTTTCAAAATAATAGAAGCCGCCAGTTAATCAGAAGAAAATGAAGTAATGGAATTGCCGGCGGTGACACTAAATTCTGAAAAAGCGGAATCCCTGTTCTCTAGTTTTTATTGATTTTTCTGTCTGTATCCTTTACTTTAATCTATTTAGGGTTCCGTACGATAAAAACGAAACCATTATAAGATCACTCCTGTGTCTGTCTGTCTGTCTGTCACAGCCACTTTACTCGTCAACTATGGGACGTAGAAAGTTCAAATTGGCTGAAGAAATAAAAGATAGTCACCCAAATATTTTCAGATTATTAACCATTCACAAATACATTTAGGAAAAATGTACAGAGGCAAATAAAATTACTTGAAAAAAAAAATAACTTTTTGTATATCGTGTGGGATATTCTGTGAAAGCTTTCGTAACGCGAACTCAAAAATATATTTCTTATAATTTTATATACTATATTTTTAGAGATATCGTCAAAAATGTAATATGTACCCCCACCCCTCTATTTCCGTATCTACTGAAACTAAAACTATGAAAAAATTAAAGATAGTAGACATGAATTTAAACCTTGTAGGAAAACTGTACGATTACCACAGGTCACACAGTTTGAAAAAAATGCATTTTTCCGTTACACACAAATTTCGATTTGCGGGCATTCAGCAACTGTGTTGAGGAGCGCCGGAGGTACATATCGCAGCAGAAGTATAAAAGCACAGGGGGGCTTAGCCCCCTGCTCGCTGACGCTCGCCAACCCCCGTGAATTGCTATGCAATTCACATCGGGATCGATGCACGATCCCAGGTCGCGTCGCTCGCTCACCACTATTTGTATCAACTCTAGCCAGAATGAGTGCTATCATAAATCATTATAATGTATTAAATTTACAAATATTTTTAATGTATAAAAAAGTAATGGAAAACTTTATTGAAAATGGAAATAAAAATGTATTAAAAAACCTTGGAAACAGAATTAATTTAAAAAATGTATTAAAAATCCTTGGAAACAGAATTAATTTAAAATCTTAGTGAAAACACAGTAAAAAATATTTTTAGTTCGGCCGCTATGCAATCCGAGCAAGCAACATATGAAATTTACAAATATTTCTAATGTATAAAAAGTCATCCAAAACTTTGTCGAAAATGTAAATAAAAATGCATTTAGGTGGTGCTGCCAATGGGTATAAAACATTTTAACATTATGAAATTTACAAATTTTTGAAATGAAAAATAATTCATAAAAAAGCAATTGAAAATCTAGTTGAAAATGTAAATAAAAATACAAAAGTTTATCAAATGTTTGGCACTATGACTTGTTGATCATCATTGAGATAGCTAAGCGAACTGGAAATTGACGCCGTTTAAATTTAAATGGCATGTTAGTGTCAGATGAGGTCCTTCTCCCTTTCATTTTGCCTATAGTATTGAAAATCCCGGCTTAAATTCATTTAAAACTATAATAAGAAGCTATAAAAAATGCTATGTATCACGCTAACGAATTGTAAACAAAACGTTTTCGCCTGTGTCTAAATACAATCTTTGATCAAAAAGCTGATTCGCTGAATTTCTCATGTCACCGTAAAACGGATCATAGCAATTGTCGTTCATGCATCGCTTAAACGGTTTGTGTTAAAAGAGAGATTCTGTCGGGATTTTCATTTGCTGAGTTGGTTGGGGCACGTGACCGTAACTTAACAACCGAGAATCGTCGCTGTGGCTATTGCCAAACACCGAGCTGCAAAAATAGCCTTTTTTCGGGCTGCGTAAGAGAAATATATATATAGATTGTTCATAATGAGTATCGAAAAAAGTCCTTCCGGCCAGTGCCGGGAGGAAGAGGTAGCTTTCATAATCCTTATTTTAAAAAAGCCAACTTATATCATGCAAACACACGAAGCTCAATTTAGTGGAAACCGAATATAGGAGATTCAATACTAATTTTTATCAATATAATGAATGAGAATTTCGCGAAATTAGTCAGCTTTATCCAAGCTGCTTTTCTTTAAAGTAACTTATATTTGGCTGCCAAATTCGGCAATTTCTTAAAGTGCCTGTCATTTTAAGACAACATGGTGGATGAGGCTAAGCAGTGAACTTGGTCGAGACCTTAGTAATTGCTGTGCACATGCTCACTCACATCGGAATCGGTTAATATATGGGAGTGCTGTCGCATGCAAAAAAATCAGATTTTTCAAAATGTCACCCACAATAGAAATGGAAACTGCTATATCTGAGCCATTTTTTAAGGTAAAGACAAACAAAAAATGCTCCTGAATCCTTATATCAAGATCAAATACTTAAGAAAGAAACCTTTTTCAATTTCTAATTTTTTTGCACCTCACTTTAAATATATATATATATTTTAATTTAATGGCCGCCATTTTGAAACAAGATGGCTGATGAATCTGGCCAGCGAACTTGGTCGAGGTGTTGATGTATACTATCCACAGGCCTTCTTACATCGAAATAGGCGAATACGTGTGTTATCGCGTGACAAATACAAGATCGTTTCAAAATGTTAGCCATGCTAGAAATTCTAACTGCTATAAATCAACCATTTTTTAAGATATCAACAAAAGAACAAATTTTCAGAAACAAAAACTGCTCCGGAATCTTTGTATCAAGGCCAAACACATAAAAAAAATCTTTTTCATTTTCCAATTTTTTAATACCTCATTTTGAATTTTAAATTTAATTTTTTTTAAATGGCAACCCTTTTGAAACAAGATGGCGAATGAAGCTGGCCAACGAACTCGGTCGAGACATTGGTATGTACTATGTACAGACCAAGTTACATCCAAATAGGTTCATAAATACGCCTGTTATCGCGTGACAAAAATCAGGTCGTTTTAAAATGTCAGCCACAAGAGAAATTCAAAATGCTATTACTCAGCCATTTTTTTTAGATATAGACGAAAGAAAAACTGTTCCGGAATCTTTGTATTAAGGTCAAACACATACAAAAAAATCTTTTTCATTTTCCAATTTTTTGGTATCTCATTTAAATTTTTTTATTTTTTAATTTTTTTAAATGGCCGCCATTTTGAAACAAGATGGCGGATGAAGCTGGCCAACGAACTCGGTCGAGATATTTGTATGTACTATGTACACACCAAGGTACATCAAAGTCGGTTCATAAATACGCCTGTTATTACGTGAGAAAAATCAAGACGTTTCAAAATGTCAGCCACGCTAGAAATTCAAAATGCTATAACTCAGCCATTTTTTAAGATATAGACGAAACAAAAACTGCTCCGGGATCTTTGTATAAAGGTCAAATACATAAGAAAAAAATATTTTCAATTTTCAATTTTTTGGTACCACATTTCAAATTTTAAGTTTTTAAAAAAATTTTAAATGGCCGCCATTTTGAAACAAAATGGCGGATGAAGCTGGCCAACGAACTCGGTCGAGAGATTGGTATGTACTATGTACACACCGAATTACATCCAAATCGGTTCAAAAATACGCCTTTTATCGCGTGACAAATTTCCGGACGTTTCAAAATGTCAGCCACGCTAGAAATTCAAAATGCTATAACTCAGCCATTTTTTAAGATATAGACGAAACAAAAACTGCTCCGGAATCTTTGTATAAAGGTCAAATACATAAGAAAAAAACATTTTTCCATTTTTAATTTTTTGGTACCACATTTCAAGTTTTAAATTTTTTTAAAAATTTTAAATGGCCGCCATTTTGAAACAAAACGGCGGATGAAGCTGGCCAACGAACTCGGTCGAGACATTGGTATGTACTATGTACACACCGAATTACATCGAAATCGGTTCATAATTACGGGAGTTACAGTGTGACATAGGTCAGATATATATATATATATATATCAATTTTGAACGGAGGGTGGTTTCGGGGTCTGGGGGTCATGATCGATGAAAATATACCAAAATTTTTTGAAATCGCTTTCCTCCGAACGGCTGCAATAGGTAGCTTTTTTGTAAAGAAAGCTACCTAAAAATCGTCAATAATTAGGCGAGATATTAACCATTGAAGACACTGACGGTTTAGACATACATAAAGACACGGGCAGCGTACTATATGCGCCATCGGCTTTTAAAGCCTAGATAACAAATATTAATGGTGTAATTGTGTACTGCAAAACCCAGTTACTAATTCGTGTATTTAACGTATGGAACCCTCTGTACGTGACTAATACTCGCCCTTGAACGGTTATTCAATAGATGTAATGCATCTTTAGACTTTATTAATTACAAATACTACACATTTTGTAATTTTTGAAAGCCGGTTTAATTTTGAATTCAAGAAGGATAAAAATACTTTAAAAAAACGAAAAATATAAGTCACCTTTTGTCGGTTTTTTATGTGTGGATTTAATAATTTTAATTCCATTAAATGAATGTTTGTAATCCATTTAAAATGTTATATGTTTCTCTGGAATCCAAAAATCTAAACAAATTATTAAATTAAGTAATTTGCATAAATAAACATCCATGATGCATTTTATGTGAAAACAGAATTGATACTTTTTGTGGCTTTTGAAAAACAAATGGTATTAGACCGGCAGCCGGCAGCACAGACAACCACCTCATCGAGTTCACGGCTGAAATTGCAGAATTTGTTAAAACTGGATTCACATATTAAAACGCAAATGGTCTGCCTAGTCATATCTTGGTGGAAAATACATAAAAACCCGATTTTAGCGGTTAACTCGTAGGTGTACCATTGTGTTTTCCTGCTCCCAGTCCTCCATGTTTTCATACTTTTGAGTGCAGGAAAGCACAGTGGTAAACCCTACGATTCAACCGCCAAAATCAGGTTTACAGGTGTTTTTCAACAAGATAGGAGTTGGCAGACCGATTGCGTTTTAATATGCGAATCGAGTTTTAACTAATTCTGTAATTTCAGCCGTGAACTAACTCTATGAGGTGATTGTCTGTGCTGCCGGTCTCAGTCTATATTGTTGGTAGTTATAGTAATCTTTTTAGAAGAGCTTCATATGGAGTTTAGACAGAAAAATGCCGTTACCTTAAAAACATTTTTTTCTTAATACAAGAAATTTTTCTATCGCTTTTATACTCAAAATATACAAATATCTTTAACAAAAAGAAATAATAATGAAAAGAGAATACATTTAATCCGATAAAGTGTTTGGAAATTTCGGCAGTATTGGAACTGGTATTTTTTTCTGAGTTTAAAAAGTAAATTTACTCACTTGTATTTTATTAAAGCATTTTTATTTCTAAAAATATAATAAAACATATATATATATATATATATAACACGTTCGTATTCATCGGTATTGAGACTGTTAAAATTTTTGGCGATTTCCTGAAGCATCGCCGGAAGTAAATTATTTGTGAGAATAAAAAATAATATGAAATAAACAAAATGTGCCAAGCACGTTATTTTTTAGCTCACAGGCTATCAAAGCCTGAGAGCTAATGTGCCCGCCCGTTCTGTATGTATGTATGTATGTACGTACGTATGTACGTAACGCGATAACTCTTGATAGGAACATCCGATTTGCTTCAAAATTTTTTCCTAGGTTCATTGTGATAAGGCGCTTCCCTGATTAGTTTTGGGAGTTCATTGGTTAAGGATAGAGGGGGGAAAACGGGGTTAGTCACCCCCCTTAATTCAGAAAAATGGGTTTTTCATGCAGAATCATTCGATTTGCCCCGAATTTGGTATACCGGTTTATTATGTTAAGGAACATCCATGATTAGTTTTGGGGGTTCATTGGTTAAGGATAAAGGGGAAAAACGGGGTTAGCCCCCCCCCCCCCCTTAATTCAGAAAAATGGGTTTTTCATGCAGAATCATTCGATTTGCTCCGAATTTGGTATACCGGTTTATAATGTTAAGGAACATCCCTGATTAATTTTGGGCGTTCATTGGTTAAGGATAAAGGGGGAAAAGGGGGGTTAGTCACCCCCCCCCCTTAATTCAGAAAAATGGGTTTTTCATGCAGAATCATTCGATTTGCTCCGAATTTGGTATACCGGTTTATTATGTTAAGGAACATCCATGATTAGTTTTGGGGGTTCATTGGTTAAGGATAAAGGGGGAAAACGGGGTTAGTCCACCCCCCCCCCCCTTAATTCAGAAAAATGGGTTTTTCATGCAGAATCATTCGATTTGCTCCGAATTTGGTATACCGCTTTATTATGTTAAGGAACATCCCTGATTAATTTTGGGCGTTCATTGGTTAAGGATAAAGGGGGAAAAGGGGGGGTTAGACCACCCCCTTAATTCAGATAAATGGGTTTTTCATGCAGAATCATTCGATTTGCTCCGAATTTGGTATACCGGTTTATTATGTTAAGGAACTTCCCTGATTAGTTTTGGGAGTTCATTGGTTAAGGATAAAGGTGGAAAACCGGGGTTAGTCCACTCCCCCTTAATTCAGATAAATGGGTTGTTCATGCAGAATGATTCGATTTGCTCCGAATTTGGTATACAGGTTTATTATGTTAAGGAACTTCCCTGATCAGTTTTGGGAGATCATTGGATAAGGATAAAGGGAGAAAAACGGGGTTAGTCCACCCCCCCTTAATTCAGATAAATGTGTTATTCATGCAGAATGATTCAATTTGCTCCGAATTTGGTATACCGGTTTATTATGTTAAGGAACTTCCCTGATCAGTTTTGGGAGTTCATTGGTTAAGGATAAAGGGGAGAAAACGGGGTTAGTCCACCCGCCTTAATTCAGATAAATGTGTTTTTCATGCAGAATGATTCGATTTGCTCCGAATTTGGTATACCGGTTTATTACGTTAAGGAACTGCCATGATTAATTTTGGGGGTTCATTGGTTAAGGATAAAGGGGGAAAAGGGGCATTAGTTCACCCATTTTAATTCAGATAAATGGGTTTTTCATGCAGAATGGTTCGATTTGCTCCGAATCTGGTAAACCGGTTTATTATGTTAAGGAACTTCCCAGATTAGTTTTGGGAGTTCATTGGTTAAGGATAAAGGTGGAAAACCGGGGTTAGTCCACTCCCCCTTAATTCAGATAAATGGGTTGTTCATGCAGAATGATTCGATTTGCTCCGAATTTGGTATACAGGTTTATAATGTTAAGGAACATCCCTGATTAATTTTGGGCGTTCATTGGTTAAGGATAAAGGGGGAAAAGGGGGGTTAGTCACCCCCCCCCCCCCTTAATTCAGAAAAATGGGTTTTTCATGCAGAATCATTCGATTTGCTCCGAATTTGGTATACCGGTTTATAATGTTAAGGAACATCCCTGATTAATTTTGGGCGTTCATTGGTTAAGGATAAAGGGGGAAAAGGGGGGTTAGTCACCCCCCCCCCCTTAATTCAGAAAAATGGGTTTTTCATGCAGAATCATTCGATTTGCTCCGAATTTGGTATACCGGTTTATTATGTTAAGGAACATCCATGATTAGTTTTGGGGGTTCATTGGTTAAGGATAAAGGGGGAAAACGGGGTTAGTCCACCCCCCCCCTTAATTCAGAAAAATGGGTTTTTCATGCAGAATCATTCGATTTGCTCCGAATTTGGTATACCGCTTTATTATGTTAAGGAACATCCCTGATTAATTTTGGGCGTTCATTGGTTAAGGATAAAGGGGGAAAAGGGGGGGTTAGACCACCCCCTTAATTCAGATAAATGGGTTTTTCATGCAGAATCATTCGATTTGCTCCGAATTTGGTATACCGGTTTATTATGTTAAGGAACTTCCCTGATTAGTTTTGGGAGTTCATTGGTTAAGGATAAAGGTGGAAAACCGGGGTTAGTCCACTCCCCCTTAATTCAGATAAATGGGTTGTTCATGCAGAATGATTCGATTTGCTCCGAATTTGGTATACAGGTTTATTATGTTAAGGAACTTCCCTGATCAGTTTTGGGAGATCATTGGATAAGGATAAAGGGAGAAAAACGGGGTTAGTCCACCCCCCCTTAATTCAGATAAATGTGTTATTCATGCAGAATGATTCAATTTGCTCCGAATTTGGTATACCGGTTTATTATGTTAAGGAACTTCCCTGATCAGTTTTGGGAGTTCATTGGTTAAGGATAAAGGGGAGAAAACGGGGTTAGTCCACCCGCCTTAATTCAGATAAATGTGTTTTTCATGCAGAATGATTCGATTTGCTCCGAATTTGGTATACCGGTTTATTACGTTAAGGAACTGCCATGATTAGTTTTGGGGGTTCATTGGTTAAGGATAAAGGGGGAAAAGGGGCATTAGTTCACCCATTTTAATTCAGATAAATGGGTTTTTCATGCAGAATGGTTCGATTTGCTCCGAATCTGGTAAACCGGTTTATTATGTTAAGGAACTTCCCAGATTAGTTTTGGGGGTTCATTGGTTAAGAATAAAGGGGGAAAAGGGGGAGCTAGTCCACCCCTTAATTCAGATAAATGGGTTTTCCGTGCAGAATGATTCGATTTGATCCGAATTTGGTATACCGGTTTATTATGTTAAGGAACTTCCCTGATTAGTTTTGGGGGTTCATTGGTTAAGGATAAAGGGGGAAAAGGGAGGTTAGACCGCCCCTCTTAATTTTGATAAATGGGTTTATCATGCAGAATGATTCGATTTGCTCCGAAGTTGGTATACCGGTTTATTATGTTAAGGAACTTCCCTGATTAGTTTTGGGGGTTCATTGGTTAAGGATAAAGGGGGGAAAGGGGGGGGGGGTTAGTCCACCCTTTTAATTCAGATAAATGGGGTTTTCACGCAGAATCATTCGATTTGCTCCGAATTTGGTATACAGGTTTATTATGTTAATGAACTTCCCTGATTAGTTTTGGGAGTTCATTGGTTAAGGATAAAGGGGGAAAACGGGGTTCGTTCACCCCTTTTAATTCAGAGTAATGGGTTTTTCATGCAGAATGATTGGATTTGCTCCGAATTTGTTATACCGGTTTATTATGTTAAGGAACTTCCCTGATATGTTTTGGGGGTTCATTAGTTAAGAATAAAGGGGGAGAAAGGGGGCTAGTCCACCCTTTTTAATTCAGATAAATGGGTATTTCATGCAGAATTATTCGATTTGCACCGAATTTGGTATACTAGTTTATTATGTTAAGGAACTTCCCTGATTAGTTTTGGGGGTTCATTGGTTAAGAATGAAGGGGAAAATGGGGGCTAGTCCACCTCCTTAATTCAGATAATTGGGTTTTTCATGCAGAATTATTCGATTTGCACCGAATTTGGTATACTGGTTTATTATGTTAAGGAACTTCCCTGATTAGTTTTGGGGGTTCATTGGTTAAGAATGAAGGGGAAAATGGGGGCTAGCCCACCCCTTTTAATTCAGATAAATGGGTTTTTCATGCAGAATGATTCGATTTGCTCCGAAGTTGGTATACCGGTTTATTATGTTAAGGAACTTCCTTGATTAGTTTTGGGGGTTTATTGGTTAAAGATAAATGGGGAAGGGGGGCCAGGCCATCCCCCTTAATTTATATAAACGGGTTTTTCATGCAGAAATATTCGATTTGCTCCAAATTTGATATTCCGGTTTATTATGATAAGGGGCTTCCCTGATGAGATTTGGAGGTTCACTGGTTAAGTATAAAGGGGGAAACGGGGGCTAATTCCCCTTCACTTATTTTTTTGAGGGGCATTATTCTTTAAAATAAGTGTATAATATACAATTAGTGTGAATAGCCTGTGAGCTCAATGCCATCAGTTTAGCTGGGCACTTTTCTTTTTTATTTTCTTTAATGACACGAATTGTTTTAGCATATTTGATAATGACATTAAGTTATATGTTATGGGAAGGTCCACGGCAGAAAAAAAATTGCTGAAAATTTTTTAAAAACGGAAATATAAGAGTGATACATCAACTTAAAGCAAAAGAATTGAAGTATATGAATTTGTATGTTTTAATTTCCTAAGAGCAAGCGTTAACTGAAAATGACCTGGATACTAACAATTTAAAACTACATTTACATTTGAGCTTAAAATACAACTTATTGAAATGTATCATTTTTTTACTTTTTAGAATTTAATAAAATTACTATGCATTCAAATCGACAAACTATTATCATATCTTTAAGATCTACATAGATAAAATCTTTTAGATAATGTCTTTAATATATTTTTCGCTGTATTTAAACGTTAAGACTTAAATGTCACAAGAGTAACGGAAAACATACAAAAGTTTTCATAAAAAAAAAACTACTTAAAATTTTTACCCAAAACTTCTAATTCTCTGATTTCGAGGTATAAGACATATTTTACATTAAATATCTTGTTTATGCTATGCATAGAATAGGCTCTGGGGAGTTGTCACAAGAGTAACAAACGTCTGTGTCACAAGAGTAACACATAATACTTTGTCGATAGTTTGATATAAAACTGCGTTACAACCAAAACAAACAGAATGCTTAAAGTTTTGTTGTTTTTTCTCTGTTATTAGAGCAGTTCTTGAAATATTTTTAGCTATAACTAAGGTTATTTTGTAAATTTTAAGGAAGATAAATTATCTTTATTAGTGTTTTTGTAATGGGTGGATTTATTTTTATTCATTTTTGGTATTACTTAAGATTATAAAATAACCATGATAAGTAATTAAAGATATAATAAAACACCTCAACTCGTGTCATTTTTGTGTACTTTCATTGGTTTGAAGCACATGGTCTTTGATTAGATATTTTATAGGCTTTGTAAAGCTTCGTTTACTAAATTTTGCTGTATAATCTACAGAGGTTCTTATAGTAACTCTTATGCAAAGGATTCTGATAGTATATTTTAAAGGAAAGATTTTAATATTGCTCCTTATACACGACATTGCTTTAAAGAGCAGGAAAAATTCTGCTAAGCGCCAAAAATTGCAGAGAAAAAATAAGAATGAAATTGAATATGTTGTTGTGAGAAATAAACAAAACAAAATATATTGCGATAAGGTGAAGAAAAGTCTTAGAACCAGCAAAAGCTTCAGCAAGAAAATGGAAATATTAAGAAAAGGAAAAAGTAGAGAACTAGCTAACATCAGATACTGTAACGGAAAAAAAAATCTAACTCCACAGCTTTGGAGAATTTTATGTCGATGAAGATTTAAGAAGAGGTCATTCTGCAGCTAAATCTACGTTAGTTAAGCGTGAAAAAGGTCACATAATTTCATCAATTCTATGTGACTTTTAATAACAGAATACGCTTTTTGTTTAAAGAGGCTTTCCTAAATTGAAAAATTGGTGATTCCTTTGCAGCTTTAAAGCCTAGTTTCATAAAACAATAGAAAATGTCATCAGAAGATCTCCATTTGTTGCTGTCACGAAAACATTCAAACAATTCATAATGTAGTAACTGGTGTATTTCCTGCATTAAACATTCTTGTGATGGATTTAATGATTTTGTCTGCCGAGATACATGATGATTAGAATTTAGGAATTGAGAATGTCTAATTTGCGGAGAAAACATAGAAGAATTATTTGAAACGGAAGTCCATAATTCAGAAATTCTTATATGTTATTGTAAATAGCAAAACCTTGATAGACGTTTTGCTATTGACAAAACGTTTATCAACATCTTCTCAACACTGTTACCTTTTTCAAAAAGTTTTCAACGTTTTGAAAAAGTAGCAGTTAAAGAAACCATTTCTGATTGTTTAAAAATTTTTGAAAGCAAATAAATCCATTTCTGTGACACACATTCATTGAAACTTGTACAAGGGATTGTTTTCGTAATGCTAAAAAAATAACCATTTCTCAAAGAATAGTTATGCCAGTGGATTTTCTGGAAACTGTTTTATTTTCAGGTCAAGACGAAATTTTAGTATGAAATACTATATTACTGGTCAAATCCACAAGCAACTGTATTTTCAGCTTTTCATTTAGTATGATCCCAATAAAGTAAAATCTTATGCTATTATTTTAGACAATGTAACTCATAGTCAATTTTTTGTAAATGCTTTCGTTAATAAAATTTGAACATTGTATCTTTAAGGGAATTTGTATTTTCCTAAAATGTACCTGTTTTATTTTTTATGTGATGGTTGTGCTTTCCAATTTAAACAAAAATATAACTTTTCAAATATGCCTGCAATGAATCAGACTCCTTACTCAATTAACTTAATTGGGCAATTTTTTTTTTCAAATACTCGTGGTATAGATGCTGTAGATTTATTTTGTGTTGTTGTATAGTGATATATATGGAATGAAGTGCGTGCTAAAAAAGCAATTCTAAGATATATTTCTTATTTTATCAGAAGAAATAAAACAATAAAGTTTCATTACTTTGCGAGAAAATACCAACAGCGAAGGGCATTCAACAAATACAATTTGTTAAAAACATGAAAAATGACACTACTAAAAACCTTACACTAACATAATTTGTGTTTCATTAAGTAAATCATGTTTCAGGAGAAGTTGCAAGTGATATTAATGAAGACAATGTCATATTCTGTTAAGTAGCAGAAACTGAGAGGTTGCTATGTGGTTATAGTGTTTGTTAATTTTAGAATTTTTTACATTATTTTGTGTTATTTTAAAATTAAACCATCATTGAAAGTTTTTCTGCATGGAAAATAATTTTTTTAAAACTAATTTTAATTGTTTTGTTTAGTATTTAAACTGAATTTTTGCTAAAATTACATTATGGACAAAATGTCACAAAGAGTAACGTCACAAGAGTAACACTTAGCATTTTACAAAATCAAATGTACCTAATTCATGTGCTATCAGATGAGTTCGATGATTAATGCTTTTTAAAAATATATAACTACTCTGCTATATTCTGAAAATTTTATTTCTATAGTCTAATATAATTCGCAGAATTTCTGCGTCAAACACAATTTTTAAAATTGCATTTTTTTGTGGTCACAAGAGTAAAAAAAAAATGTTTATTTATTATCTAGCCAAGTAAAATGCTTTTTGTATATGGTTTATGAAAGTAGTGTACATGTATTTTTAAGAAGTTGCATCAAATTTATCTTAAATAAATTTTGTAATAAATGAATTTGAAATATATATGGAAATCTGCTCTGGTGGTCACAAGAGTAACTGTGGACGTTCCCTTATCATCTTTTGCAACCAAAATATATACAATTTTGCAAAATATGTAAAAATATTTTTAAAAGAAATCAACTAACAGGATACTAAGAGAAATTAATATGATTTTGAAATAGTAATAATATAATGTCACTCATCCGCAGCAAAAGTGACACAATTCTACAAAAGTAAATTTCACAGGAGAGGCAAAAGACGATTCGCATGCTTTTGTGGTAACATGGAATTATAACTCTTAAATCTGCATATAGCAGTAAAAACATGCGTAAAACCCTTAAGAATGAAGACTTAGATAAGCTTTTGAGGATTAAGTAATTTTACCTTCCCACACAATTTGACCATGTTTAGTTGCCAAGTATGGACAAACAGTGTAATGAAGTTATTTTCGGATAACTACACTTATGAAAATTTTCTTGAGGCAAAACGCATATATGACAGTCCTATTATTGGAATAAAGCGCAAAATGAAATTTTGTGATTTGAATCTCTTTTCTTGCGGGTGAGCGATGTTTCTACATGTTTAGAAATTCCAATACACTTTTTCTAATGAAAACTAGAGGAATAATAGTTTTAAGTGGTTGAATATTTTATGAGCGCAATAATATTTTTCGTATTTTGGAAATGTTTTAAAATAACATAATATTATTTATTTAAAATCTAAAATAAAATAATTATGTATATATATTTTAAATCATTTACTTGCTGAAATGTAAACAAACTACTTTGTTCGGATTAATTGCTCTTTATTTTTATAATACATCATCTAAAAGTTCTACAATTTGTAATTCTTTTACACCTGTAGGATAAGGTTTAAAATGTATAGCTGAATAATATAGTATAATACTGACAATGTGAAAAAAAAACAGTTACAGCGATATTTATTAAAATTACTATAAAGCATATTCCAACTTGAGTATTTAGCGCGAAATGGAGCTTAATTTCTCATAAAGTAACAATTGTAATTAAAATTTCATAAAATTTAATTTTACCCAAAGAAATCAAGAAAAATACATTGCTACTTCTATTACAAATTGGCAAAAAAATCTTGTGTAAAATTTAAACGCTAAAAGTTTTCATAGGAACTGAAATTTTCCGACTAATCGAAAAAATCCACAAACGACAGGTGAACACAAGACTTTTGATTTAAATTGACAACACTATACATATTCAGATACCTGGACTGATAACTGCACTGTAAAAAAAAAAAAAAAAAAAGTAACGTTATTCCTTAAAATTGGTGGCAGTATGCTGCCTCCGTTTTTATGGAGTAATTTAACTTATATAATGGTATAATGTAGCTTATATTACTGGTGTAATATTACATATTACTGTAGCTTAACAACATTGATATCTGTGAAATTACTCAATAAAATGGATGCAAC
Source organism: Maratus speciosus (assembly GCA_963932465.1). Lineage (NCBI taxonomy): Eukaryota > Metazoa > Arthropoda > Arachnida > Araneae > Salticidae > Maratus > Maratus speciosus. The sequence goes on from OZ010792.1 coordinate 53,282,091, forward strand.
AAGGCCGCCACCAACTTTATGGAGTAAGGTTACATAATTGTTTTACAATGTGGCGGGCACATTTCACTCAGACGACCTTATTAGTAACAGCATCTGGTCTGCTACGTAGACAGCTCATAAGCCATACATACTTAGATACATGGATATACTTTCCTATTATTTTGAACTCAATCATAGTGATTGGTAAAATGTATGAAAAATTTATTAATTATTAAAAGTTTTATTTTATTGCTATTATTCTGTCTTTTTCGAGGAATAATGTAGTTGTGTTTCAGTTTGTAAATGATAAAAATGCACCAACTTTTAGAATTGAGTTATAAATATAAATATGACATATATAATACGTAATTTTTACAACATTGCTAACGAAGTGTAGAATTCACAATGGGAAAAATTTCCAAGCCGGGAATCGAACCCGGAACCCTTGGAATAGCTCCAAGTGCTCTAACATTTAAGCTTCGAGGACGATGCCCAGCTTAGCACTTCCCACATGTTGGTAAGACTGCAACTACAGCACAAGATGGAATAGTCTTCATGAGCACACAACCCTGCGGCGAAACATGAGATATAAGCAAACGCAGCTTCGTGAACACATACATAATTTTAATTAATTTTTAACAGCCCTACTGTATTTTGTATTTTTCTTTATGCTAAAAGTGATCACTGTTTCTGAATGTTCAAATAAATGCACTGCACATAATATTCATAACAGTTGTGTAACTGCTCTAAAATTAACCATTTGATTCAATGAATGAAATTAAATGAAATTACAATTAAATGAAAATTAATTAAATGAAAATATTAGAATATATGAGAGTGAAGGAAATTTTGTAATCGCCAGAGCATATTAGTCAGATTATTTTTGTATATTCTCTCTATTCTAAAAAAAAGTAACTACCGCTGTCACCGCCGCCGCCGCCGCCTCCGCCGCCGGTTTTGAATTTTTTGTGACCGGAGGTCTTTCTTCGTTAATATTAAGAAAAATAATGCATACAGAAATATGAAAATCGGTGGAATTATACATAAATGTTTGATAAAAATGCTGATGCAGACAGTTTTCAAATCGAAGAATTATTTTAAGAGATATTTAATGCTAAAGTTGGACAAAATCGTTCCACTAAAAAAGTTTTATAGCAGCAAAAACTACACATGGCAGTGTAATCATTTTTAGATCATTTTATGCGTTAGAATTTGCCGGAGTGCAGATTGCATTAATTTTTTTATTTTGACTCATTTTTTCAGGTTTTATTTCTATTTTAAATTCAAATTTTCAGCATTTCTAGAGATATTTTTTACAGATTTCAGAAAATTGTACTAATTTAAACTGTTGCCAACTGTATAAAAAGCGCAAGCAATAATATTTGCTTCAAATTAAAAATTTATTTACACGTGACTATTATAAACAAAAAAAAACTTTCAAATTAAAATTAAATAATTACGCATAAAAAGGAGGAATTTATTAAAAATTATGTCATAAAAAGTACACACGTGAATTTTAAAAGAGAAAGGATATTGTAAAATAATAAGTTCATTAACATGCATTAGAAGTCGTAGGAGAAATTACGTCATATTTACGTCACATTATAGTTATTACATAAAATGAACACAAAACATTTTTGCAAAAAAGTTTAAATTTAGAAATTGCGCTAGACATTTATTTAATATTTTGAGAGGATCTTTTCAACTATTTTTGTTAGAAAAGCGCAAATAATATTTCATTTCTAACAAAAGTATCTTCACGTGAATATTTAAAAGAGAAAAAAATAGCTTGATAAAAATTACGTTAGATTAAAAACGATTAATTTAAAATGTCTCATTTAAAAGAACTTTCTTTTCGCTTTGTTAAAAAATACCAGGAGACAAAGACTCTGTTTACTTAATTCCTTTTATATTACCTTATTTTGAAATATTGTTACACGTATCTACGTCATCAAGTTATTTTTATTCAACGTTTTATTTGTATTTTTATTAATGTTGTACGAATTTATTTGTTCTATTGTTATTTAAAATAAAAAATTATGTCAATTTGTATAATTTGGCGAGTGGTTTGGCGATTTATATAATTTGGCGAAATTGGTCGACGAGATAATCAAGCAGTACCGCAGCGGATTTGGCGTTAAAATTCCCCAATCAAAGACAAATGAATAGAAATTCGTTTATAGGGAGATCGCCACTGCTTTTTACATTATAATTCAATCTTTCGAAATCTTTTTAAAGCCGATCAAATTAGCGTGAATTTAGAGTCTGCGTGTCTGGGCGGGGGTTGGCGAGCGTAGCTCGTAGGGGGCCGAGCCCCCTAGTGTTTATAAATAATAATAATAATAATAAACTTGAATGTATATAAAAAAAATCAATATGCTAATTCACGGATATATTTTTTAACTTTCATAATACTATCCTTTTTTTAATTGTGTAGCAAATGTATGACATTAATATTCATGATTTAAAACTATATTGTCATTAGTAGAATAATTTTATTTGCGGATAAATTTTAATTTTATTGATCTTGCAAGAAAAATGAGACGAGAATAAATTTGAAAAATAAAAGAAATTCAGTACAATTACTGAACATTTTTTATGTGTGAATAATTTATTAAATCACTTCAAGGTGTTGTTTTATGCATGATACAATTAAAACTAAGAAATTGAGTTCGAAATATTATTTTTAGTTTTTAAATTCTTGAAGTTTTTATTGTATAGCAAGATATTTGTGTTACTAAGCTTAATGAGAAACCAAAATAATAATGATAAATGCAATTTCATGATATGAATGAATTACCATATATATATTTTTTAATTTATGACAAAAAGTGAAAAATATTTTGTATAAATAATTACGGTTTTTTGTAAAAATTGGATTAAAGGATAAAAGATTTTCTCATAAGAAATGAGCATCAGTGAAGAATACATTTTATTAATCATTTTTTTTATAAGATTCAGTGCTTTTTCATCACAATTTATTCAATTTAAATATATTGTAGTTAACAACTTCCAAATTAAATTTTACCGCAATTTTAAAATTTTTAATATTTATGGCTTTTATATATACAGTAGAGCGCCGATTATCCGAACTCCAATTAACCGAACTTTCAATTATCCAAACAGCCTATTTCTCTCTCAAAAAAAAAAAAAAAAATAAATAAATAAATAAATTAACCAAACTTCCAGTTGTCCGAACAGCCTATTTCTCTCATTCATTTTTTTTTTAAACCGAACTCTCATTATCCATTGGCTTGCAATAAAATTTTAAAGAAAAACTGATAGTGGATCAGAAAATAAGGAATGTAAAAACAGTAAAGGAAATGGAAATAATCCTAAGCTATGAACAAAATGAAATTAACGAGTCGTTAAACAGTGAAGCATACATGATCCTGGATATCAGATTTTAAATGATGATGAGATTGTGGATGAGATTCACGATGAAAAAGAAATTGAAGAAAATGAAAATGAATGCTCTGAAAATAACCCAGGTCCATCACATAAGGAAGTCTTTGATTGTTTGGAAACAGCTATGAAATGGCTCGAACGGCAGAAGAACGCTGATCCTATTCAACTAACTGTAATTAAGTAGAATTAGAGATATGGCAGCATTGAAAATAATGTCTTCGTTGAACAAAGCAACAATCAAAAGCTTTTTTCCTTAAATTATAATCTGTGTAGTTCAGAAAACGATAAAAAGAGAAAAAAATGATAAAAATGTAAGCAACAAGAATTAGAAAAAAAAAAAAAAAGACAAAGTAAAAAACAATTTTTAAACATGCCAGCACTAACTGGTGCTGCCAGTCCTAAGCTTAGATAACGTGTGAAGGTTTTAGTATAGTTAGAAACATCCCTTAAATTGTCTATCCGTTTATCCGAACTTTTGCTTATCCGAACTAGGGTCGGTTCCGACTTGTTCAGATAATCGGCGCTCTACTATACTAGGCGATAAAAATAGGCTTCCCGGGTAACAGAATATGCGTGAACCACCATACATATTATTTCTGTTATCAATATCCTTTTATCGATGAACTTACTAAAAACACAGTTTACTGAGATAGTTTTCGGAAGGTTCTGCAACAAACTTGTGATTTAGTATACTTCTAGATCGTAAAACGCGTTATTTGATTGCAAAAATTACAGTTAATAAAAAAACGTATCAACAAATAATCTTAATGATTCGTGCAAGAAATAAGCTACTGCATTTTTTTTTTTTTTTTTTTTTTTTTTTTTTTTAATTGATAATTTTAATAGTTTTTTTTTTTTTTTTTTTTTTTTTTTTTTTTTTTTTTTACATTTAATACTTGTATATAGTTTTAGAATACCCATTAATATATAATAATAATCATATCAGACTTTTTGATTCGGTTCATTTCAGTGGTGTAAATACGAAATTCAATTGCATTTCTTAAATTTGTATTTTATTTATATTTTATTATTTTACTTATTGATTAATGAACGCTTTAATAATTTTGTTAAAGAATATAGGCTGGAAACAAATTATGAGCTATTTATATTAAATTCAAACGGATTCTTAATTTCCCTATCGTCTGCACACGATCTAGATAGATTTGAAAAATAATCATGCTTGAAAATTATTTTTAAAACAATCAAAATTGAGTAAATGGCGATACCGTTTTCAAACAAATTGCGATATAGTTTTCATACAAAATGCATTTGAAAGTATATTTTTCAAGATTCGACGGCGTCGAAATTGTTAATGTTCGATGCTTAGAGGTAAAACAAAATGCAGTACAAATGAAATTTGAGCGTATATTGTTTCCATTCGCAAAATGACGTAAGCGTTACGTACAGATACCTTTGTCCTTTATAATATAGATATATATATTTTTTGAAATGATAATTAGAAATATAAATAACTGAAATGCATTCAAAGTTTGTCATATATGAGAAGAAAACATTTGCAAAATATTTGGATAAATAAATAATATTCCCCTAAAAAAAGACATTGTATCTTAGATATTTATTGTTTTTAAATAACATTTAATAGGTATGCAAAACGTAATGCAATTTATCTTATTATCCCTCTTATACAGACACGCACACAGATGTACTTATACATGTGTGTGTGTGTTATTACAAGCAGGTATGTCCAAAAGTATGCATTAATCAACTTCGCTCAATGCTGAAAGTGTGTTTTCAACTTTTTTTCGCGTTTTGCATCTGAATTAATTTATGCTGTGCAAAGTGGTTTGAATACGATATAAAGAAAGTCATATACACAAAGGATACAAAGGCCGCACAACAGGATACAGAGTCATTTATGGGTGTTCATTTTAGAAAAAGCTTTATCTGCTGTGTTATACTTTTTTTTATTTGAATAAAATATTACTATGTGGCATCTAAGAAAACGCTTGATTATATACAATGCTGCACGACAGATTTCCAATAAAATGTTAAATAAACGGTAAATGCTGAAAATAGATTTTTAGCTGTTTTATGTGCTTGCAAAATTTGTAATTTAAGTATTCTATTTAATCGTATAAAAAATAAATTTCGTGTAGAAAATATTGGAAAGTATGCTATAACATGTGAGGGATGCACGATTTCTCTATTTTTTTCTTTTCTTTCCCACTGATTTTAAAAGATTGTGCGTTCTCGTAAAAGGAACACTTATCTTTTTTTTTTTTTTTTTTTTTTTTTTTACTTTGAATACGCAAAATAAGTTTTGCAGAAAAAAAGAAGGCTAAACTGAATTATGGAATAGCCTATTGTCCTGCAGCCAAGTGCACAACTACCAACTTCTTCCTTGTACTCCCTTGATGAACTACGGTGAGTTTTGTATGAGTACCTGTTGTTGGAATAAAGCGCTGAAATGAAATCTTATTGTCAATTGCTGCAGTTTTTTGCATGTAAGTTTTATAAATTTGTATTAACTATCAGACTCTTCGTTAGTGATGTTAACCACATTCAGTATTAAGTTAAAGAGTTATATTTATTTCTATATTAGTCAGTTTACCGCTATGCTAACTTGTTGACGGGTGACCAGGTTATTTATTTCTAGATGGCGTGTCGGGTAATATGGAATATCTGCTAGAGAAAGGTTACAAGACGAGTCTAGTGAAGAATCAACTCTGACCTATCATCGAAGATGTGCTTTTTACCCGATTATACACCAGATGAGGAAGATGCAGTGGGTTTCTTTTGAATGGAAGATATTCAGATGATGAAAGAAGGGAAAAGTGGATAAAAACCTGATTTGTGCGCATAGTCCCATGTGGTCTGCTATCGGACCTAAACAACAGATGGTATGGGCAGGCAGCATGTTGGATTGGAGCATACCCCTCCCTGTGTTTTGCAAAGGCTCTGTGACTGGAGTGAGGTATAGGGATGATATCTTGCTACCCCATGTTTACCTTTTCAAGGATGCAGTTGCCTTGATTCCACTTTAATGGATTGCAACGCGCATCCAGATAAAGTTCATCCAGTCAACGAATTTCTGGAAAGTGAGGATGGATTGGCCAGCCATATATCCAGACCTAAACCCTATAGAACAGAAATAGCGAACCTATGGCACGCGTGCCGAACTTGACACGTAAGAAAACTTCTCTGGCAAGCGCAAAAAATTATAGATTATATTCAGTTTATGGAAAACAATCCATTTTATGTTTTTTAATAAAAATATAGTTTTGTGTAACAGGAATACAATTTACATCAAAATACTCCGTTACTTTTTGAATAAATTAAGGTATTACAGATTAAAATGGAAGTACCCTGTAGTATTTCGCCAAACCATTTAATATTGTAGTGTTTTCCAAATCGTTTTGCTTCTCTATCCAATTTCAAAATGTTCATTTTCGAAAATTGAATTTTAAGAGATAGTTTGCATAGTAATATACCTAACTGACACGCTTCTACTTCAGATTAGGTTTTATTTTATTTAGGTTTATGGTTTTAAATTACTTTAGGTTTTATTATATTTAGGTTTTAATTTTGAAAAATGAAAATTGAACTTTAACAGTTAGTGCAAATAATTATGCATCTATTGAACGTGTTTCTAGCTGAAGAACTAAAAATGATTGAATTCGGAATTATACAATAGAAGAAAAACTCATTTATAGATTATTAATACGGAATTTGATGCGACATGGCTATATTATTGAGTAAATATAGTATAATAAATAAGTTAGGAATCGAATTTAGTATGTGTAAAAATATTTAAATAAAATGCCTGTAAAAATTAATTGGTGGATTTTATCTAAGTTTAAATGTTTCTGGCACGTTAGAATGCTGATACGTAATCATTTTGAATTTTTTGGCACGCACACTCTAAAAAGGTTCGCCATCCCTGCTATAGACCAAGAATAAAAAATTCTGTGTTGCACTTGAAATTCGCTTTCCATCTCCCAACATCCACCATGCCCTGAAAACAGCGTTGCTGGAGGCGTGAGACTAACTACCACATTAACTCATAAACTGCCCGATTTCCAGTATATATTCACACTGTGAAAGCTGTATAACTGTAAGATGTGACTACACCGCCTATTAACCGATTTTTCAGTTCGATATTGTAAGCCTTGTTTTATACCTTCTAACGCTGATGAGTCTTACGCACTATCTTGCGTGTGTATTATAACTGTTGAATGGTAATATCTTTTATATTATATCAGCCTATGTACATACATAATTTCATTAAAATCTGTCCAGTACTTTTGGAGTTAATCGACCAAATCTGATAATTCTTTTAACTTGGAACATGTGTGTATTTATAATCAAAACGCTTTTTTATTTAAAAAGTAATTACTCAGACCTGGAAGACGGTTGTTTAAAAAAAAAATAAATAAAGCAATTCTTATGAATTTTAATGTAATTAAAACATGATATAAATTCTGTACGACTTATTTCCTTATAGTATTGTGTAATAAGATTACTGCTATCAGGTTTTCATACACTTATTTTGTAATAAACGAATGAAATGAAAAATTCCTAATTGAAATTCTTATGTTTGAACTATTTTTTGACACATAATGTGGTAAAGAATTTATATATTGTTTTAAAACGTTCGAGTCTGTGATATTGTTTGTTCGAGTCTGTGTCTGTTTTATTAATAAGACATATATTTTCAATGAATATTATTTTGTTTTAAAGTTGTTTTTTTTATTTATTATATGCAGATAGTAATGATAGTATAGGACTAAAAATTAATTATTATTATGACTTCATTTGTATTTCAACAGTTATTAAAAATAATAGTAATAACAAATGTTTGCTTACTTCTCTTTACACATTTGGCGACTTTTTTTTAATTTAAACACATCTTTCACACATTAAATTTCAAAACGAATACGTTTTCGAACTAATAATTTGTATTACAACAAAGAAAACACGACTATTTATATTTTTTTAAACCTATTTACGACTTTTCAATTACGACATTTTTCAAAACTTGTCAAAATGTTTTCCTTGGCCTATTCTCGTTTGAGTTGTGCACAAGTATCATTACACTGTAAAAAAAGCATAGTGATCCTTTATCTGCGAAAATATAATATAACCATGTAAAACAACCACTAACTTCAAAACAGTCTTTTTTTATTAGGGTTTCGTTCATCTGACGAAATCCTACTCGTATCACTCCACCGTCTGTATGTCTGTGTTGCCGTCTGTCACAAAGCCCGTTCTCAGAAACTATATATATGTTGGAGCCTTCAAATTTTGCATACTTATAGCTGAACACCTCACTTGAAACTAAAAATTATCAAATTTTGAAAAAGTCTTATATTTAACTTTCTGGGCTCTAACCTGGTGTATTTTAAGCATTTTATTTTTCTAACTGAGCACCTATTTAAGTTGCAGACTTGAAAATTTGCATACTTATAGCTAAACACCTGCGATCACACGACAAATCATAAAAATTTCAAAAAGTCTTATATTTACCCCTCCAGTCTCTAACTTGTATATTTTAAGCCATTTTTCTAACTCAGCCCCAAATTAAGTTGGAGACCTGAAATTTTGTATACTTATTGCTGAACACTTGCGATCACACAAAAAAATTACAAAATTTTCAAAAAATCTTATATTATTTATCCTTCCGGAAATTTTGCCGATACCCCTCACATGATATATCATTGCACAGCCATTTGACAGCTCTTTCATATTATGCACCATAGCCTTACATATTTTAATTCTACTTTTTACCGTCAGGGGCGCCTACCTATCGCGTGTGCAATGGGCACGATCAATTCCACTAATATATCTAAGGATAGGTTGTAAAACGGAGTTCCGTTCGGATAGAGATTTGTTTATAATAGGGTGCTTCCCCTGGTTGCGAAATGTGGAACTAACAGATTTTGAATAATGATAAAGTGTTTTGAAAGGAATATTAAACGAATCCCTCTGTGCAATCCGATCACACTTACCCACTTGTTTAGAAACTCTAGAAACCAATATATTTTCGAGATTTAAAGATCCATTTATAAGTACAAATTTTGTTTGCTATATATTATTTTAGGAAACGTTTCCGAGTAGTTTTTACAATGTATTAATCAATAATCTCAAAACGGAATATCGGTTTTTAGGATGATATCAATTCTTAATGAAACAATTTGTACCTCTTACCTGAATTTATACATGTAAAAATATCAGAATAGTAATATTTTTAATGTTAACGTATCATGTTAGTCAGTAAAACATGATTGTTTAACATAAAATATTTACAGTACAACTGACATCTTGTGAAAATCCTATATTCCAGATTGAGAAAAAGATTTAATGCGCCATAAAATTACACTTATAGTAAGCGAGATTATAATAAAAACAAGTAAGAAAAATCATGCGTACAGCATAGATTATGAAACACTTTCCAACACTCCCTGAAAGATTTAATGAAACTTCGTTACTTAGGAAAATAAGGTAAATAAGATAACTAAGTAAACATTTAATAATCTGATTTCAGTAGTTAACACCCATAGCCAAATATGTATTCCAATTCTTTTGAACAGCCCTGTATTCGATATGTATGTTGATATATATACTATATAATGGGAAAATTTAGTTTAGCAAGAAAATGCATAACAGGTTGAAATTCATCTTTCAGCAATTTATAATAATAGATGGAAACATACTTGAATACATTTGTACAGCCCTGTAGTTTACCTAGTACCTTATTACATGCCACTATTTAGCTAAAATTTAATTCAAACTAAAATACGCGTAAAACTACTGAAATTACATTTCCAGAAATTATCACCCATAGACGGCCATGTATCCTACCCTTTGCGTGGCCCTGTATATCATTTTATCTATAATCTACAAATATTTCTGAGTACACAAAATTCAGTTCAGCGTAAAAATGCATAACTCCCTTAAAACCACCTTTAAGCAATTTATGCTCATAGTCAGTAACCTTTACGAATTCATTTCTGTAGCTCTGAATATGAACTATAGCATTTATACGCACTTTATAGTATGCATAAATATAGTGAACAACTAGGTAAGTGTGATCACAAATCGCACAGAGGTTTTCGTTTAATATTCCTTTCAAAACACTTTATCCTTTCGAAAAATCTGTTAGTTCCACATTTCGCAACCAGGGGCGCACTCTATTCTAAACAAACCTCTATCCGAACAAAAATCCGCTTTATAGACTATCCGTAGATATATTAGTCGAGAGGATTGGGCCGATAGCATCCGAGATAAGTAGGTGGCCCTGGAAGTAAAAAGTAGAAGTAAAATATGTAAGGCTATGGTGCATAATATGAAAGAATGGTCAAAGGGGTGTCGGAAAGTTGGAAAAGTGCTCCCTGAGTGAAAACGGCGCAGGTTAGAAAATTGCTTAAAATACACAAGTTGGAACCCGGAGGAGTAAATAATATAAGACCTTTTGAAAATTTTATGATTTGCCGTGTGGTCCGAGGTATTTAGCTATACGTATGTAAAAATTCATGTCTCCAACTTAATTAGGGGCTCTCTTAGAAAGAATTGCTTAAAATACATATTTGGCAGCTCAAAGGTTTAAACGTAAGACTTTTTTAAGATTTTATGATTTCTCACCTGACCTCAGGTGTTCTGCTATAAGTATGCAAAATTTCAAATCACCAATTTAATAAGGGGCTCAGTTAGAAAGAATTGCTTAAAATACTCATGTGGGAACCCAAATGGGTTAAATGTACGATTTTTTCGAAATTTTAGGATTTGTCGTATGATATGTGGTGTTCAGCCATAAGTATACAAAATTTCACGCCTCCAACCTAAATAGGGACTCACTTAGAAAGAATTGTTTAAAATACAAATGTGGGAGCTCAATGGGTTAAACATACGGCTTTTTCAAAATTTTATGGTTTGTCATTTGATGCGAGGTTTTCAGCTATAATTATGCAAAATTTCACGCCTCCAACCTAAATAGGGGATCACTTAGAAAGAATTGTTTAAAATACACATATGGGAGCACAAAGAGTTAAATATACGACTTTTTCAAACTTTTATGGTTTGTTATTTGGTGCGAGGTGTTCAGCTATAAGTATGCAAAATTTCACGCCTCCAACCTAATTATGGCTCACTAAGAAAGAATTGTTTAAAATACACATGTGGGAGCGCAAAGGGTTAAATGTACGACTTTTTCAAACTTTTATGGTTTGTTATTTGATGTGAGGTGTTCAGCTATAAGTATGCAAAATTTCACGCCTCCAACCTAATTAGGGCTCACTAAGAAAGAATTATTTAAAATACACATGTGGGAGCGCAAAGGGTTAAATGTACGACCTTTTCAACGTTATATGATTTGTCGTATGATGTATGGTGTTCAGATATACGCATGCAAAATTTCAAGTCTCCAACATATATAGTTTCTGAGAACGGGCTCTGTGACAGAAAAGATAGACAGAGGAGCGAGACGAATAGGGTTTCGTCAGGTGAATGAAACCCTAAAAAAGCGCTTATCATAATTAAAAAGGCATTTCGAGCAATCATTACTAATATAAATTCGGATACAATACAGTATCTGAAATCTTTTCAAATACACCGCAAACAATTTCCCCTTTACCATTATGAACGGAATTATTTTGTGTGGCCCTGTAAATGAACAATAACTATTCTTTGCACCGCATATTCAACGAAATGCATATTTTAGTGGACTTCATAAATGAATATCAATTTTACTATGTTTGAAAGAGTGTAACATCATTAAAAATCATTTGAAACGATTTTTTCCCATTAGGCGTAATGTAATGGAAAATTTTTGACTGTCCTTGTAAATGAATTACACATGCTACAAACTTCATTTGAAATAGGGAACGTGCTATGGTAGAGGTCACTAACATCTAAAAATTTCAGAACGATCCGAGCATATTTACGGGAGTTAGAGCGTGGACAGACGGCCAGACAAACCGAAGTCATAAACACTTTTCAACTTTGTTGGAAAGTGTCAATGAACAAAATATTACACCCATTAACATTTTAATTGATTAGTTTACTGATTTAGTCGAATAATATTGACACACACTGAAATAACAAGGATTTTGAAAAAAAAAAAATGATAGCTGAAGTAACATTTACTAATCCAGAAACTTTTAGATTAACTTGTACGCATTTGACGCACAGATTTTGGAAGAAAATGCTTAAAATAATGCGAAATAAACTTGTAAAACTAGAAAATAGGAATTCTGCTTTTACAGAATTTAGTGTTGCCCCCTATTAAAAAAAAATATATATGTATATATAAATAGTTCAAAACATATTTTAATTTTAAGACTTAAAGCACACACTTTTATTTCATGTAAAATGACGTCATTCGCATCCGCTTAAGAATTCCACAGTTACGATCCACTCTTAAACATCTACATTTACTGTAGTAAAGCATGCATAAGGATGTTACTATCGCAAAATAATACACAAATGCAGCAAAAACATGCCGTCATTAAAGAAGCTCGGCAGAAAAAACGGCTATCTAATGATTCATTAGCATTCATTTATTGGTATGATTAATATAGACGATTTCAGTCGCGACGTCAGTCCTGACGTTTTGTTTGAAATCTGACACCAAACAAACGGTTGGTATGTTTATTTTCTATTTTGTTTGTGTGTTACAGCTATATCTTATATTTATATTTCACATCTAAGTGTTTTAATACTTGATATGCACCAGTAACATTTTCCAAGATTTATATTTAAAAAGAAATGACGCATAGCAACCGTTTGTTTGGAGTCAGTTTCCAACCAAAACGTCATGAATGACGTCAAACTGAAAGTGTCTATAGATACTTCAAATTAAATATAGTTTATTTAATTTTAGTTAATAGCTCCATGTTTTAACACAATTTTTTCGTTTATATTTTTTTCAAAATTGTAATATTTTAATTACATTTATTTCGGTTGTTATGAGAAAATGGCAACAAAAAGATATAATTGCTATTTTTCAGCTTTTTTTCCTTTTACTTTCTTCATAAATGGAGTACTTGAGTTGGCAAAATTAGACAAATGGTGCTGAAAACTACAAAAAAATTAATATTTGAAAAATAAATGGAGATACAGTTTTAAAACAAATTGCATTTAAAAGTACTTTTTTTTCCAATACGGCGGTATAAAAATTGATAATGTGCGATGTTTAGAAATTAAAAAAAAAATGCTATAGCAAATTTAATTGTATTGCTTTGTTTTATGCCAAGCTTCTGTAAGGTAACGTTATTTTTTGAAGACGACGCAAAATAAGCTGGGAGAAAGAAATAGTATAGCCGTACCGGGGGCTAATAAATTAGCGTTTTCATAAACATGCACGAATGCCAGTAAATTTCCTGGTAACATGTTTTCGAGATATACAGCGATATATAAGTTCGACTGTATTATTAAATCAAGTATTATATGTCTCGTTTACCACCGTAAATAATTAAAAATTTACTTATTTATGTACAAAAAACATATTGTAAACACATCCGAGATACTCAAGATTCAAACAAGAATTATTCATATTCAGTGTTGCCAGAATGGGGATTTTGTCTGCATTTTGGGGGATTTTGAACCTCTAGGGGATTTTTTTTTTGGGGACAAGTAGTTCGTGGGGAATTTTTTGAAGATTACGAAAATTTTGAGGAAAAACTTGGTGAATTTTTTTTTTTTTTTTACTATTTTCCGTAAATGTCCTGTAGAAAAACTGGATGTGTCTCGAACTCAATTTTGATTTGAAAAACGACAATACAATCCAGAAATCGGAAATATCAATCATTATTCTCTTTGATGTGGTCGTGTTCGTTGTTTACTATATTACAGTTTACACATATTCCAGATGCACGAGACTCTAAAGTCTAAGCAGCTTAAACCTGCAGGACTTTAATAAAAAATTCCTTCTCCGTACTTGAAAAAAAAAATTAAATATGTAGAAAGCAGATATTTTCTGTTATGATATACAAAAGCACATCGATTGATACAGTGAGACTACTTTGCATTATGATTATGCACTGAAATATAGAGATGACAAAAAAATTAACCGTTTAGACGCCGAATTATGAAGTAGATCGAACTGGTACTTAAATTTGCTTAATTAAGTATACTTATAGATCCCTTATAAGTAATTAAAAAAAACATTTAAAGAAAAAAAAAATTCATATGGATTTTTTAGATGTTCCCAAATGGAAACATTGGCGTCTAATGAGTACTTTTCTTATAGATTTTGAAGATTTTCTTTTTACAAAAATCAAATGAACAAAAAGGCATAAAAATAAAAGATTATGAAAATATTTGGCAATTTAAAAATAATTTACATTAAAATTGTTTACCTTTTTATTTTTACAGCTTTTTATCCAATTTATTTGCCATGATATAAGGGAAAATAATCTTTATGCAAAATCTTGTCACATTCAACACACATGTTGCGGCAGTTTTTTTGGCAAAGAGCACAGCGTCCTTGTGACGCAGATATCAGATAATGATTATCAGTTTTTCTAAGTTTATTTTGAACATGCATTTTTGGTCTAGGTTGAGATATAAGTTTTGGTTTGGAACGCAGTAAGTTCATCGTAATATCTCGACGAAATTCTAAATGTGACATTGAATTAATTCTTTCCATGAATGTCTCTATAAATTATCCAAGATGCTGTTGCAGCAATATTTAGAGCGTTTGCAAATAAATTCCAGCACCATTTTTTATTTCGTAGCTGCGGTCTGTACAATGAAAGAAGTTTATCCACAACATCAACTCCACCCATACCTTCATTGTAATATTTTATAAGAGCAGGTTGTGGAACATCAATTTTATTTTTTGCCGATTTAGAATATCTCTTTGTGTTTGAAATAGGTTCATGCGTTTGATGATTAAAGCAACTGTCATAACTGCATTGTCATTCCACCGGCAAATGAATACAGTTCCATCACTACGGTAATTCATTGCTCCTCTGGTCATTTTGGCCAAGTTTTTATTGTCTAGTAAAGGACATTGCCGGATGCGGTTACTTCGGATTGTACCTATAGCTCTAATTCCAGAGCCTGCCAATTTTTTAAATAAGTTATAAGATGTAAAAAATTATCGAAATAGATTTCGTGCCTGCCCGAATCTGTAACTGTGGAGATTAGCTGCGTCACGACATCCTCACCCATAGGCATTCCTGTAGACTCAATATTCCTTCCAGAATAAATTTCCATCGCATACGGATATCCAGACGAGGAACTTAACATCCATATTTTAAACCCGAATCTTATGGGTTTACCTTTTATGAACATTTTGCAAGTGGTGTCCATAATAAGGTACCATAGATTCATCTATGCTCAATTTTTTATGGAAAGTTCCAAACTGACGCAAATTTTCCCCCAATTCTTCATAAATTGGAGCTATTTTCCCAAGTTTATCACCTGGCTTCAATTTAGAGTTATCATTTAAGTGAAAAAACTTTTTGATTGTACGGAAATGGCTTCTTGACATGACTGTTGGAACAATATCAACTTTCAAATCTTCAGCAGTGCTCCAATAATAATCTTCTTTTGGCACCCAATGGTAACCACTCAAGAGGAGCAATCCTAGAAACTGGGCAATATCTGTATCGTCAATGGCAATTATCTCTCCTTTTTGACTAACGTATAACTTTGTCATGCATGCTAATGTTCCGATATAGTATTTAGGCAAAATTTTATCAAAAGTTTGAATAGGATCCAAATCTTGTAACTCTGGAAAATCAATTTTTAAATCACCTGGTTCCTCGTGAAGAAATGTATGATTAAATTCTTTTCTCTTGTTTCATACAGTTCATTTTTTTTTTCGTGTACAAAAATCATCATCACCTTTACCCATGCTTTCTGCTTCTGTTCTTGTGTGTGATGTTGATGGCGCATCACACGCCTCATCTTTACGCAGAATATCCAATTCCACCGTTACATCCGTCGGAATAATTTCCCCTAACTCTTCATCATTGATATCCTCATTTTCTGTTATATCACCATTTTCATTTGGCGGAATAATGCTTATATCAACATCTGAATTATCAGATTCATCTGAATTTAGCGTATCGAAATATTCGAGAGCTTCTTCCACAGTTTTAAAACGCTTAGCGTGATCCATAATCAACAAAATAAGCGCACAACAGAAACACAGAGCAACTTATTCCTTTCTAAGCGTGAATTTTCCTTCCTTCCTTCCTGAAACACATGGGGCAAGGAACTCAACTTTGACCTTTCGGCACATCTAATAAGAAGACAGGGGTAAATAAAATTATCCTCTAATCTACGTCATAAAGCTACAACTGTGACAAACATGTTTATATTTTTCGGTTGTACTCAGCAGAAATAGATATCCTTTAGCAAGAGCTGACATCAGTACAGGCAGTAGGAAACAGAGAAAAGGAAATATTGAAAGTTGAAATTTTTATTTTTTGTTGGGGGGGGGGGGAGGGCCGGTTTGGGATAAACTTGAATCTTATACTAATAAACCATATTTGCACTCAATTATACCTTGCTTTCATGCAGAAAATACCTGTACAATATCACTCAAATCGGTTAATTGCATTGAGTTTAAACATATAAAAAATGTTCATGGCAAACGCCAATGTTCCCAAATGGGAACATCGAAATATATTTCTTCATATTTTCTCAACTATACCCTTTTTTATGATTTAATTGTATTCTACATATTGTTTTAAGGTTACTATTTCATAACTCACATGAATTTAAAATTACTTTATATTTTATATATTCTTTAAAAAAATTACAATTTATCAATATGAAATATGGCAAAATTTGCAAATTTGCAAATTTTTTTCGATATAAAAAAACAAAAGTATCCCATTTTAACACATTTCAAAAAAATCAATCATATTTTTAAGTTTGTGAAATAAAAATCTCATAAAGGTATCTTTAAAATTAAATTTTTGAAGATTTTTTTAAAATTGATGTTCCCAAATGGGAACATTGGTGTTTAAACGGTTAAAACGGCCTACCGTCTCGGATTCATTCAAATCCCTACTCATAACAGATTGTCTAAAGCTATGGAGCTAATATAACAATAGTACAACATTGTTAGACAATACTTTTAAAAACAAATGTAAAATATTTTGTCATGGCAAAATGTATCTCTCATTCTCTTAATGTAGTTACAGAATATGCATTTAGTTCAGTTTGAAAGGTTTTTTTGTAAATGGGGAAATTTTTGAGCTTAAATTACTTAAATATTTTTATAGTGGTAAATTGAAAATTTTAAAATGCCCTTTTTGAGTAAAAACTGAGTTGGGAACTTTTGTGGAAAAAAACACTGATTTGTGGAAATTTTCAAACATTTTGGGGAAGTTGACTTTTGACTATCTGGCAACACTGTTCACGTTTATTAATATCAGAATCCAATTCATTTTCGAGATTTAAATATGGATTTATAAAAACGTAATTTCATTTCCTTAATTTTATGAAATTTTTCTCAGTAGCTTTTATAGCGTAGTGTCTTAATCATTTTTCTAAAACCGAAATATCGGTTTTTAGGATATTACCAATTTTTAAGTAAATATTTTCAGCTGCGTATTAATTGATGCATACAAGACTAACAACATAATGTTAATTTTAATGTTAGTGCTAATGTTGTTAAATTAGCATGTTTTCTCTGTTAAATATGCGTGTTGAACATGGAAATGTTTTCTTGAAAATGATAACTTCGGAAAAACCTATATTTCGGTGTGAGAAAACTGATTAATACATTGTGAAAATTACTCTGACTCGTTCTCGATGATTCAGCAAGAAAAAACTTTAATTTTCTAAATGCTTCTTTAAATATTGAAAATCTTTTCGTTTCAAATAATTCTAAACATAAAGAAAAGCTTTGTGCAAATGGTGGCCAACACGGAAGACGTTACATTATATTTTATTTCGTAGTTATATTATGCTTTCGCGTATTACGAAACCGTTAAATTTTAAAGTGTATAAAAAGCAAAAAAACTCTGTATTATAATTTCAATGTTTTATTTTTTTTATCTAATCATAGATTGAAAGTACTGAGATATTTTATTAATTTTATTGTGAGATATTTTATTAATTTTATTGTGAGATATTTTATTAATTTTAAAAATGTTCAAATCCTCTCTCTCTTAAATATTATTCAATGTAAAAAATAAATGTTAAAAAGGAACAAAGATCACTTTTTTTTTTACATTTAAAAAAACTAAGACTGATAATATATTTTCACAAACAAACGATATTCGTGTTTTAGAAATTTTTATCAATGAAAAATGTTATAAAATGAATAAAAACTGCGAAAATGATAAACGTTTTCAAAAATGATTTATTTGACTTTTTACAATCTTTCCCCTTTTTTTTATTTATAAATTTTATGAAAAATTTCATCAAATAAATGCGGTATTAATTTAGCTAAACATCGGAAATGTAATTTTAGAAGAAAAAAGGATGTATGCTTTTATGAAAGTATATTTTTCTTTATAATAATAATTAAAAAAAATTGTTTACACTTTCTCCCTCAATGATTAGATGTATCAAAATAAAATTAAATTTAAAAAGTGATAAACGTTACAAAAAATGTTTTATTTCACTTTTAGAATCTTTTTTTTTTTTTTTTTTTTTTTTTAAGTTTAAATTTTCTGAGAAATATGATCACATAGATCAAGAACAGCAAATATAATATTGAAAGTAAAAAAGTATGTAAGTTACACATCGGTTAATTATGCATCTTAAAAAATGCCTTCATTTCTAGGTAGAAGACCTTTATGTTATTAAATTTAAAATGTACATATTTTAAGCTAATATTTTTATATATGATATTTCAAATTTTAATAGCTTAAAGGGTGTACAGCCAACAGAGAAGCCGGGACTGTAACCCTGGTCATCGTAATAGCTCACCGACGTTCTACCAATTGAACGAATTGGAACGATACCCAGCGTGGCACTTCTCAGTATAGGCCAATTTCATTGGTTTTAGTAGTGTAAGTTGGTTTGCGCTTTGTTATGTTTTTAGCCGAGGTTGGCCTGAAGACTTTGTATCTTATACACTGACGGAAAAAAAATCCCGCGATATTCCAGAAAGACTTGGTTGGAATTTATCCACTGTGCATGATTGTTGGAAGCAGTGGCCAAGGGATGGTACTGCCTCAAGAAGACCAGGTTCCAGGCGGCCACGCGGCATTCCTGAGAGGGAAGATCACCATATTCAGCGTACGACTGTGGCGCATCGTACTGCGTCTGCGGCAGAAATTCGAGCTGCAGTTGATACCACAGTGACACAACGAACTGTTAGAAATCGATTACTTGAAGTACAGCTCCGAGCCAGGCGCCCTGTAGCGTGCATTCTACTGACTCCAAGCCATTGCCGCTTGCGACGCCATTCGTGTCAAGCCAGAGCTCATTGGTGATAGGAGTGCAGATGTGTTGTGTTTCTTTTTCATCAGAAAACACAACAGATCTCCACTCCGTCCTCCAATGAGCTCTGGCCTGACACCAATGGCGTCGCAAACGGCAATGGCTTGGAGTCAGCAGAATGCACGATACAGGGCGCCTGGCTCGGAGCTGTCTTTGAAGTAACCGATTTCTAACAGTTCGTTGTCTCACTGTGGTACCAACTGCAGCTCAAATTTCTGCCGCAGACGCAGTACGATGTGCCACAGTTGTACGCCAAATACGGCAATCTTCCCTCTCAGGAGTGCCACGTGGCCGCCTGGAACCTGGCCTTATTGAGGCAGTACCATCCCTTGACCAATGCTTCCAACAATCATGCACAGTGGATACATTCCAGCCAAGTCTTTTTACAATATAACGGAAAGAAAATCCACCTTCTATGCGACCTCGTTTTGACTCGGTGAGCTGTTGACAGTGGCTTCGTTGTCTTGTTAAAGACATTCTTGGCTAATATCAACTCAATACGTCACATTTCGAAGCTAAATAACGCCCGCGAACTTTACAGCACGCGTTTAAAGTAAACCTGATCTGCAAGTTCTGAGTGGCGCTACTAGCGCCACACTTATGCGCGAAGCGCGAAATTTCAATCGATGTCATCTTTCATATGTATAAATACGCCTACCAAATTTCGTTTATCTAACACAAGTCTTTCTTGGTGTTGGAATTTTTTTTTTTTTCGTCTGTGTATTTTACTAGTTGTGACGATGTACAGTCGTGGAAAAAAAAGTAAACAACACCTACTAACTCATCAACATACTATCGGAGAAGAAAGTTACTGGTACCGCACGATTGGAAATAAAGTCTAATTTAATTGATGTATATATAATTTTTTAGGGGCCATCTACATATTAAAACAAAACCAAACTTCATTTTTTTTAATAGTAGTACCCAATTTTAACGTCATATTTCAAATCTTCCGTTCAAACTATGCCTAGAAACCAAATTTCAAGTCATTTGAATGATCAGTTTTTGAATTATAAGCATTCAAAATTTTGTGCTTCTAATGTTAAATTACATTTTCATATTTTCATTAATATCTCCTGAAATTATACTCCTAATGTGCTAATTTGTTGTGCAGCAATAATACTAAAATATCCAAACATAAAAACGTAGAATTTGCAATTTGTATAATTTTATGATTCGGAAAGATTATGAATTCAACCTACAATTTCTTGATGGATTTAGATTTATTAAACCCAGCTTTATGGAAATCCAAAATTTCACATTTTTCTTCCGAGCAGTTTTCAAATTATGCTTAAAACAAGTAAGAAAAATCATGCGTAAAGCATAGATTATGAAAAACTTTTCAACAATCCCTGAAAGCTTTAACGAAACTTCGTTACTTAGGGAAATAAGGTAAATAAGATAACTAAGTAAACATTTAAAAATCTGATTTAAGTAATTACCGTCCATAGCCAAATATGTATTCCAATTCTTTTGAACTTCTTTTCCTGTATTCGATCTGTATGTTGATAAATATACCATATAATGGGAAATTTTAGTTTAGCAAGAAAATGCATAACACGTTGAAATTCATCTTTCAGCAATTTATACTAATAGATGGAAACATACTTGAATACTTTTGTACAGCCCTGCAGTTTACCAAGTACCTTTATTACATGCCACTGTTTAGCTAAAATTCAATTCAAACTAAAACACGCTTAAAACTACTGAAATTACATTTCCAGATATTATCACCCATAGACGGCCATGTATCCAACTCTTTGCGTATCCCTGTATATCATTTTATCTATATTCTACAAACAGTACACTACTAACAGTAGTGTTCCTAGTACACTAAATTCAGTTCAGCGTAAAAATGCATAACTCCTTTAAAACCCACCTTTAAGCAATTTATGCTCATACTCAGTAACCTTTACGAAATAATTTCTGTAGCTCTGTATAGGAACTATAGCATTTATACGCACTTTACAGTATGCATAAATATATTGAACAAGTGGGTAAGTGTGATCACAGATTGCACATTGGGTTTCGTTTTATAATCCTTTCAAAACACTTTATCCTTTTGAAAAATCTGTTAGTTCCACATTTCGCAACCAGGGGTGCACTCTATTCTAAACAAACGTCTATCTGAAGGAAACTCCGTTTTATATACTATCCGTAGATATAGTCGAGGGTTTTTGGCCGATAGCACACGAGATATGTAGGCCAGGCGGTAAAAATTAGAACTAAAATATGTTAGGCTATGGTGCATAATATGAGAGAATGGTCAGAGGGGTGTCGGCAAAAGTTGGAATAGTGCTCCCCGGGTGAAAAGGCGGAGGTCAGAAAAATTACTTAAAATACACAAGTTAGAGACGGGAGGAGTAAATCATATAAGACTTATTGAAAATTTTATGATTTGCCGTGTGGTCTGAGATATTCAGCTATACATATGCAAAAATTCATGTCTCCAACTTAATTAGGGGCTCTCTTAGAAATAATTGCTTAAAATACATATGTGGTAGCTCAAAGGGTTAAACGTAAGACTTTTTCAAGATTTTAAAATTTGTGGCCTGGCCTCAGGTGTTCTGCCAAAAGAATGCAAAATTGCATATCTCCAATTTAATGAGGCGCTCAATTACAAAGAACTGCTTAAAATACGCATGTGGGAGCACAAAGGGTTAAATGTACGGCTTTTTCAAAATTTTATCATTTGTCGTATGATATGTGGTGTTCAGCTATAAGTATGCAAAATTTCACGCCTCCAACCTAGATAGAGTTCACTTAGAAGGAATTGTTTCAAATATAAATGTCGGAGCTCAAAGGGTTAAATGTACGGCTTTTTCAAAATTTTATGATTTGTCGTTTGATGTGAGGTGTTCAGCTATAAGTATGCAAAATGTCACGTTTCCAACCTAAATAGGAGCTCACTTAGAAAGAATTGTTTAAAATACACTTGTGGGAGCGCAAACTGTTAAATGTACAATTTTTTCTAAATTGCATGATTTTTCGTTTGTTGTGAGGTGTTCAGCTATAAGTATGCCAAATTTCACGCTTCCAACCTTATTAGGGACTCACTTAGAAAGAACTGTTTAAAATACATATGTGGAAGCCCAAAGGGTTGAATGTACGACTTTTTCAAACTTTTATGGTTTGTCATTTGATGTGGGGTGTTCAGCTATAAGTATGCAAAATTTCACGCCTCCAACCTAATTAGGGCTCACTTAGAAAGAATTGTTTAAAATACACAAGTTCGAGCCCAAATGGTTAAATGTACTACTTTTTTAAAATTTTATGATTTGCCGTTTGATGTGAGGTTTTCAGCTACAAGTATGTAAAATTTCACGCCTCCAACCTAATTAGGGGCTCACTTAGAAAGAATTGTTTAAAATACACATGTGGGAGTCCAAAGGGTTAAATTGACGACTTTTTCAAAATTTTATTATTTGTCATATGATGTGTGGTGTTCAGCTATATGTATGCAAAATTTCAAGTCTCCAACATGTATAGTTTCTGAGAACGGACTCTGCGACATGCGGACAGATAGACAGAGGAGCGAGACGAATAGGGTTTGGACAGATGAACGAAACCCTAAAAAAGCGCATATCATAATTAAAAATGCATTTCGAGCAATCATTACTAATATACAGTAATTCGGATAGGATATAGTATCTGAAATCGTTTCAAATACACCGTAAACAATTTCCCTTATACCATTATGAACGGAATTCTTTTGTGTGGCCCTGTAAATGGACAAAAATTATTCTTTGCACCGTATATCCTACAGAATCCATATTTTACTGGGCTTCATAAATGAATATCAATTTTACTATCTTTCAAAGAGTGTAACTCCATTAAAAATCATTTGAAACGATTTTTTCCCATTGGCCGTAATGTAACGGAAAACTTATGACTATCGCTGTAAATGAACTAAATATGCTAGAAACTTTATTTGAAATAGGGATCGTGCTATAATAGAGGTCACTAACATCCAAAAATTTCAGATCGATCCGAGTATATTTACGAGAGTTAGAGCGCGGACAGACGGACAGACAAACCGAAGTGATAAACACTTTTCAACTTTGTTGGAAAGTGTTAAAACGGCAAAATGATGGTCTATGATTGAAGTGACTAGACATTTTGAAAATTCTTATGCTATCCTTTAATTTAGCAGTCTTCAATGCTTGAGTGGCGCTTTCCTTGGTAAAGAAGGGGGATCTCTCGGACAACAATCGAGTACCGAACTTCAATTTTGTCACAGCCCCCAAATACGTTCGTTTTAAAACAATTAATTTTTTGGAAACTTATCGTACGAGTTGCATAAAAGTTTTTTAGGCTAATTGAAGGGTGTAGAGTTCATTTATGCTGTCAGAATTGTGTACTGCTATTGAAAAAAAAAGTTATGATTAGTTTTAATATGTAGATGGCCTTCTAAGCAAATTTTATATAGAGAAATCCGGCTCTTTGCAAAGAGCCGGGCTAATTGGAGAATCCATCTCCTTTTTTCCAATTAGCTTGATATTTTCAGGCTTATTGGAAAGAGCCTAGAAAGCGTTAAGCTAATTGAAAAATGACCACTTATTATCCAATCAGGGTGATATATTTAGCTCACAGGCTATCAAAGCCTGAGAGATTATGTGCCCGCCGATTCTGTATGTACGTGTGTACGTACGTACGTACGTATGTACGTAACGCGATAACTCTTGATAGAAATATCCGATTTGCTTCATTTTTTTTATCTAGGTTCATTCTCATAAGGTGCTTCCCTGATTATTTTTTGGGGTTCATTGGTTAAGGATAAAGGTGGAACAGGGGGGGCAGTCCCCCCCTTAATTTATATAAATGGGTTTTTCATGCAGAAATATTCGATTTGCTCCAAATTTGGTATACCGGTTTATTGTGTTAAGGAGCTTCCCTGATTAGATTTGGAAGCTCATTATTTAAGTATAAAGAGGGAAAAGTGGGGCTACCCCCCTTAATTTAGATAAATAAGTTTTTCATGATGAATTATTCGATTTGCTCCAAGTTTGGTATACCGGTTTATTAAGTTAAGGAGCTGCCTTGATTAGATTTGGAGGTTCATTAGTTACATATAAAGGGAGGAAAGGGGGGGGGGCTATCCCCCCGTAATTTAGATAAATGTGTTTTTCATGCAGAAATATGCGATTTGCAATAAATTTGGTATACCGGTTAATTATGTTAAGCAGCTTCCCTGATTACATTTGGAAGAGCATTATTATGTATAAAGGGGGGAAAGGGGGGCAATTGCCTCTCCCCTTAATTTAGATAAATGCGTTTTCATGTAGAATTATTCGATTAGCTCAAATTTGGTATACTGGTTTATTATGTTAAGGAGATGGCTTGATTAGATTTGGACGTTCATTAGTTAAATATAAAGGGAGGAAAGCTGTGGGGGGGGGGGGCTAGGACACCTTCCTTAATTTAGGTAAATGGGTTTTTAATGCAAAAATATTCGATTTGCTCCAAATTTAGTATACCGGTTTATTATGTTAAAGAGCTTCCCTGATTAGATTTGGAAGTTTATTAGTTATGTATAAAGGGAGGCAAGGGGGGCTAGACCCCCCCCCTTAATTTAGATAAATGGGTTTTTCATGCAGAGTTATTCGATTTGCTTCAAATTTCGTATACCGGTTTAATATGTTAAGGAGCTGCCTTGATTAGATTTGGAGGTTCATTAGTTAAGTATAAAGGGAGGAAAGAGGGGCTAGATCCCCCCCCCCTTAATTTAGATAAATGGGCTTTTCATGAACATTTATTCGATTTACTCCAAATTTCGTATACCGGTTTATTATGTTAAGGAGCAGCCTTGATTAGATTTGGAGATTTATTGGTTAAGTATAAAGGAGGGACAGAGGCTAGTGTCTCCTTAATTTAGATAAATGGGTTTTTCATACAGAATTATTCAATTTGCTTCAAATTTGATATACCAGTTTATTACGATATGGCTTCCTACATTTGATTTGGAGGTTCATTGGTTAAGTATAAAAGAGAGGAAAGGGGGCAGTTGCCCCTCCCCTTAATTTAGATAAATGGGTTTTCATGCAGAATTATCTGATTTAGTTTAATTTTTTTTTTTTCAACCGGATCCGAACTTGAAGGTTCCATTTGAAGTCAACCCGAAAACCAACCAGAACCAGGTATCGGATTGAGTTCAATTAGAACTTTCAGGTTCGGATCGGGTTGCCGGTGGACAGAGATTATTTTGTATGGCTTGCAATGGGTTATAGTTCTTTGGAATATTTTTGTCGGTTATGATTCGGTTCGGGAAGGGTTTCAGGTTGACTTCGAATGGAATTTTTAGGTTTTGGTAGCGTTGCGTGTCCACGGAAACTAATTTGTCTTGTTCGAATCCGGTTATGAATCTTTGGAATATTATTGTGGGTTATCAGATTTGGTTCGGGATTTAGGGTTTTTTCAAATGGAACTCTCAGGTTCGGGTCGGGTTGCATGTAGACTGAAATTATTTTGTCTTGCTCGGATCGGGGTACGGTCTGTTGTAATATATTTTTCGGGTTTGGGTAGGGTTATGCGTTAATAAACGTAATAAAAAGAAAATTGCCCAGTTAAACTGATGGCATTGAGCTCACAGGCTATTCACACTAACTGTATATTATACTCTTATTTCAAAGAATAATGCTCCTCGAAAAATAAATGAAGGTATTAGTCCCCTTTGTCCCCCTTTCTACTTAACCAAATAACCTCCAAATTTAATCAGGTAAACTACATAACATAATAAACTGGTATACCAAATTTGAAGCAAATCAGATAATTCTGCATGAAAAAACTATTTCACTAAATTAAGGGGGGGGGGGGGGTATTAGCTCCCTCATTTCTCCCTTTATGCTGCACCAATGAACTTTCAAATCTAATCAGAAAAGCTCCTTATTAGAATGAACCTAGAAAAAAATTAAACTAAATTAGATAATTCTGTATAAAAAACATTTATCTAAATTAAGGGGAAGGGCAATTGCCGCCCTTTCCCCCATTTTATACTTAACCAATGAACCTCCAAATCAAATGAAGGAAGCCATATCGTAATGACTGGTATATAAAAATTGAAGCAAATCGAATAATTCTGTATGAAAAACCCATTTATCTAAATTAAGGGGACACTAGCCCCTGTCCCTCCTTTATACTTAACCAATAAATCTCCAAATATCAAGGCAGCTCCTTAACATAATAAACCGGTATACGAAATTTGGAGCAAATAGAATAACTCTGCATGAAAAACCCATTTATCTAAATTAAGGGGGGGGAACTAGCCCCCTTTCCTCCCTTTATACTTAACTAATGAACCTCCAAATCTAATCAGGGAAGCTTCTTAACGTAATAAACCGGTATACAAAATTTGGAACAAATCGAATAATTTTGCATTAAAACCCTTTTACCTAAATTAAGGGGGGGGGGGGTTACCCCCCCCCATACTTCTCTAATGAACCTACAAATCTAATCAAGCCATCTCCTTAAAATAATAAACCAGTATACCAAATTTGAGCTAATCGAATAATTCTACATGAAAAACGCATTTATCTAAATTAAGGGGAGAGGCAATTACCCCCCTTTATACATAATAATGATCTTCCAAATGTAATCAGGGAAGCTGCTTAACATAATTAACCGGTATACCAAATTTATAGCAAATCGCATAATTCTGCATGAAAAACCCATTTATCTAAATTACGGGGTGGATAGCCCCCCCATTTTCTCCCTTTATATGTAACTAATGAACCTCCAAATCTAATCAAGGCAGCTCCTTAACTTAATAAACCGGTATATGAAATTTGGAGCAAATCGAATAATTCATCATGAAAAACCGATTTATCTAAATTAAGGGGGGTAGCCCCTCTTTCCCCCCTTTATACTTAAATAATGAGTTTCCAAATCTAATCAGGGAAGCTCCTTAACACAATAAACCGGTATACCAAATTTGGAGCAAATCGAATATTTCTGCATGAAAAACCCATTTATATAAATTAAGGGGGGGGGGGGGAACTGGCCCCCCTTTTCCCCCTTTATCCTTAACCAATGAACCCCAAAAAATAATCAGGGAAGCATCTTATCAGAATGAACCTAGACATAAAAAATTGAAGCAAATCGGATATTTCTATCACGAGTTATCGCGCTACGTACATACGTACGTACGTACGTATACACGTACATACAGAATCGGCGGTCACATAAGCTCCCAGGCTTTGATAGCCTGCGAGCTAAAAATATCACCCTGATCGGATAATAAGTGTTCATTTTTCAATTAGCCTAACGCTTTCTAGGCTCTTTGCAATAAGCCTGAAAAATATCAGGCTAATTGGAAAAAGGGAGATGGATTCTCCAATTAGCCCGGCTCATTGCAAAGAGCCTAGGCTGTTTGCAAAGAGCCGGATTTCTCAATTAGCCTACGACATATACATCATTTAAAAGTAGACTTTATTAGCAATCCTGTGGTACCAGTAACTTTTTTCTACGATACTTTTTTGCTGAGTTAGTAAGGGGTGATTACTTTTTTTTTATTTCCCACGACTGTACAAATTCGTTTTGCTTTAAAATATTTTAACATAAAAACCCTCGATTACATAGCTGCATAATTCTTTGTTTTTCAGTCCGAAAAGTAAAGCCTCTTGAAATCTTCCGAAATATCTACGGAATAAATATCATGTTTTCAAATTACCTTTAAATCGGGAAAAATGTAGCCGAAGTCAATGAAATGGTAAAAAAAAAAAAATGAAAGTTTTCTGAAAAGAATTCTTTTCATCTTTTCGAACGTTATTCTTTTTGAATGTATTAATTTTCGAAAAATATCATCATATTTATTTATTCTGCATTAATAACATCGACAATGGATCAAGATAATTTTCAAATTATAAAAAGAATACATTCTATGATGATACTAAATTACCCTCATACAATATTTCTTATATTTTAAACTAGGGGCGTGCACAACCTGTGGAACGCGTCCACCGATATTACTACTACTATTTTTATGCAGAATTTTTTTCTAATTAATTGACAGAAACTTTGCTATTAAATAATTAAAATATTACTTTTAAATTTTTTGTTGTGGCAAAAATTTTGTGTAGCACTATTTTAAACGATAAATGCCCGTAAACATTTTTCTAGTAAATTTCTAGTTTAATTTCATAGTTCCTATTTTAAAAACGTATACAGTATGTAAAATAGCAAATAAAGCCTTTGTGCAGCAATATTAAAAAGCAGAAAAACCAAATGTATACGAAAAAGCAGAAAAACCAACATTTAAAATGCACAACTAATACATAAAAAGCAGCAAACAGCTGTTTCGAATCTACTAGCCAGATTCTTCTTCAGTGCAAGATAGGGAAAAAAGAACAGCGTGCTAGAAAAAGCAAGGCTGATTCAAATCATAGACAGGGATGCGCTGGCATATATACCTTATGCGGGTAGAGGAGGCGCCAAAAACAATCAATGAGAGAGAAGCAGTGGAAACGACTGCGTGGACAAGTAGCGACATCTACCGGAGAAGGAGAGAAAAAGAAATCAACATAAGGGGAAATTAAATTAATGCTTTCCAAATACTTGGAAAATCATGAGTAATAGATAAGTCATTGACTAACGAGTGAGAATTTTTAATGATGTGGCAAGCTTCCCAAAAATCAAGATCAAGGTTAGAAGAACATTTTTGGATAATGATGGCTGAGGAAAAATCGAACCTATGTTGAGAAGACCAAGAATGTTGAGCAATAGAAGAACGTTTGAGCTCCTGATTTTTAACATAAACTTCATGCTCTTTTAAACGAAATCTAAGAGCACGTCTAGTTTGGCCAATATAAGAAAGGCCACACTGGCAAGAGATTTGGTAAATACCCCAGTTATCTAGGTGATCAACGGGGTGTTTGAGATTTGAAAAGCGATTTTATTAACAGGAGAAAAAATGACATTAAAATCAAACCTTCTTAGGATTTTAGCAACTTTCTGACTGATTTTAGGAAAAAATGGTAACACGAAGTATTAGAGTTGGAATTAGAATGCTGTTCAGAATGGACGGATTTCGTCAATTTCTTATAAATAGAATCAATAATATTAGAGGAATAACCACGTTCAACAGCAATAGCTTTCAGGTAATTAAGTTCAGCACTGAGTAACTGAGGAGTGGAACAAATATTGGTAGCCCGAAAAACAAAAGTATTGAAAGAAGCGAATTTCTGGTTAGGGGAATGTG
Organism: Maratus speciosus; assembly: GCA_963932465.1. Taxonomy (NCBI): domain Eukaryota; kingdom Metazoa; phylum Arthropoda; class Arachnida; order Araneae; family Salticidae; genus Maratus; species Maratus speciosus. The sequence goes on from OZ010792.1 coordinate 53,312,044, forward strand.
AAGAATACCTGTGAGGTGGGATACTGACAGGAAAAGTCTGAAAACCATTTCCACAACGAATAACAAGGACATCCAGGAAAGAAAGACAGTTATTGATGTCAATTTCAGAGGTTGCGTTCTGATACAAACTTAATTATTGATATATATAAAGTACGTAGAACGAGAATATTTTGTTTGAGTAGATAAAATTTATCCAAAGAACGCATATTCGATTATACATAGTTTTCGAGAAAAATGCAAAGAAAGAAGTATGACGTCACATATTCCGTAGCATTTTGTAATACATTATGATTGCACTGACAAAAAGGGAAGTACTTATTGCATTCTAACGACATGCATTATCACTATGAGAATAGTTTGAAAACTGGATAACTTTGGTTAGTTTAGGGATACAGCCTTTCAGAGAAGTCGGACGGTGCCTATTTATTTGTACTTTAGGCACATGACTACCTTCAAACACTTTTTAAGTTGTTCATCTTTCATCAGCCTATGAGATACAATTTTTATGTTTTAAAGTCTTACATAGTTTTAAAATACCATTTCTCATTTCCTTTGCAATTCCATTAGTTTATTTTTGGTGCTCTGGATAGTACGTCAAACTTTTTCTCCCGCTTATTTTCTAGAAAAATAATCGTTTTAGAAGGATAGTGTACTTTAAGCAAGTGTTTTCATTCTGTACTTTCATTCTGTTTGTGCAATGGAATCTGTGCAAATTGTATATATTGAAATTAACGTGTGCTGCAGGCACATTACAGGAAGACTAAAAGTTGTACTTTATGTGCATTGTTGTTTATGTACATTGTGTTATTTAACTGTATACAGTTCACAATTGCTGAACTTTATATAGTTATATACCCATAGAACTATAGTTACCCATATTCTTTAAATTAAACAGAGATTTTTCTATTTCCCAATCGAATGTGACTTTGAAAATTTCACTTTAACATTTACTTTGTCTTAATCATCTGTCGACAGTTCTTCCACAAATAACGAGTATTAATATAATTTTTAATGGAACACTATTGCATGACATTTCTTTAATAATCTTCAAAATGCAATACTTATGCTTTTGCAATTTTCTTCTAAAAAATCTACCAAACGAAAATTTTGATATTTCAATATGACAATTTTCTTTATGCACTTTTATCTAAATCTTTATTTATACTAAAAAGTATGAGTTCTTAAGAAATCCTATTTAAATTTGTATGTTACTTTTTATGGATTGTCAATTTATCAGATTTAGTTTTTCAAAATGCAGCATTTTAATTAGCTTTTATGATTTTGTTGTGAATTACGAAACACTACATGAAAATTTTTCTTTTCAGTTCTATGGCCGATGATATTTAATTTTCTGTATTCTTCTAGCGGACTATTCCTGCGTGGGTTGTTTAATTATTTGTTTTTGCCATTTCGTATTAAAAAAAAAAAACACTCAAAAAGAATCTTAATGCTGCACTCCAGGCACATTAGTTTTATACATTGCATTTTTAAAACATAAAAAAACACAAGTTCTTTAGAGACGCTATTTACCATTTTTGGTAAGGAATTATGTCCGTAGAAAAAAAAAATTACATGACTGTAAAAAATTCTTCTTCTTTTTTTTTTTTTTTTTTTTTTTTCTTTTTGACGGATTCAAAAAATAATTACTTTTATAAAATTGTTAAATTTAACAAAGCCTTTTTGAGTTATTTTTACATGCTATCTTTTACTTACAATTATGTTTGTGTGTGACAGTCAAATTCTATGACTCATTTTTTACCAATTTACTGTTGACATAGAACTTTAAAATTTGGGATGTATATGTATTCCTGAGCAATAGATGGTAGCAATAGATACAGGGTGGTTATAATTAAACTTCCTCTATAAACAGTGTCCTACAGCGCAAACGGGTGACCGGAATGAAACGAAATGTGGTATATAGACGACACACGAGATGCGCTCACGGAATTTCGAAAAAAGAAATTTAGTTCCAAAATGTCTACCAGAGGGCACCTTTTACGGAAAACGTTAAATTTAACACAATAAACGGCCAAAACAGCTGGTTTTACATTTTAATACTCGTAATTTTTGTTCTGGATTGTTAATATTGTTTCTGTATTCCGTTTTGGCCGTTTATTGTGTTAAATTCGATGTTTTTTTCAGGAAAAGACGCCCTCTGGTGGACATTTTGGAACTTTTTTTTTTCAAAATTCCGTGAGCGCATCTCGTGTATAGTCTATATACCAAATTTCATTGCATTCCGTTCACCCGTTTGCGCTGTAGGATGCTGTTTATAGGAGGAGTTTAATTATAACCACCCTGTACCTTGATATTTTAACATTCGATTACTAAGAGGGGCAAATGGAGGGAAAACTTACTTAATGGTTACGTTTGATTCCCTATGGAGAAAATAGCATCAGCTTCAACAATGAATATTTGTTGAAAAATGCTAATAACAAGGTTACCACAATAGCGATAAAGTTTAGCCAACTTCACGAAATATCTCCAAATTTGGCAACAAAAAATTAAGTTGCAATATATCAAGCTAACTTGGCGGTAGCTGACTAATATTCCCATATATCAACTAATCTTCCATAATCGAGCTCACAGCAATTTAATTTTTTTTTTACTTTATCAAATGCTATATAGCATTCGAATGGATATAACTATATAAAATATAAAGTGCTTTTCCTGTAACAAGTAAAAATTAAATTAAAAAAATCAAAAAATCCGACCGCGTAAAAAGCGCACTAATTAAATATTTATTATCGATGTAAAACTATTTTTTATATTACTTACCTATTTTTTATTTACTTGTATTGATGCAATTTAAGTAATGTTTAATTGTTAGTTCCTATCTTTAAACATTGTTTTGATAAGGTCTATATATATCTATGAAGGTTAGAGTTGCAGTAAAGCTAGAGATCCTACCTACACGATTTCCAGGTTGTGTAATATTTAAACGCAGCTTCTGACTGTAAAATAGTCAATGAAATATCGACTTCATCTTGAAAGACCTATCCAATGATATGCCACGCAATAGGGTGCGCAAATTCTTTTTTCGTCTCTACCGCCATTTTGTATTCTACGGCCATCATTTTGAATTTATAAAAACAAAACCTTTCCTATAACCATCGGACGGTTAAATCGAATCGATAGAGACTTAATTTATTAAAATCCATCCAGCCGTTGGGATGTTTCGAGGGTGTAAAGAAATCCACATATTCAGATACGCATGGAATACATAACCCTTCTTGGCAGTCGGGTAATGAAGTGCTTTTCCTGTAACAATCTTTTAAATTTGTTTAGAAAATATGCTTATATAAGAAAAGCTTTATAATCAAATATATTTAAATTACATTTACATAAATAAAACTTCTCGCTCGAAAAAAAAAAATTAAAATGTAAAGAGCTTTGTCTGTAATATTCTTAAAATTTCGTTAAACCAAAATGTGCTTAAGAAAAGCTCTATAATCCTAAATTTCAAAATTCCATTTAAATAGCTAAAACTTTCCATTAGAACACGAAAAAAGGCATAATATAAAGTTTCTTTCTGCCATATTCTTAAAAAACATATATACTTACTTAAGAAAATCATATAATAATTCTTATCAAAATCACATTTAGATAATAGACAATTCACACTCGGCTGCTGTAAAACAAATAATTTAAAATACCTATTAATCTGTTCCGAAGTATCTGAAACCAAATAAAGACATCAACAAAAAACTAATATTTGAAGAAATTAAAAACTGAAAGTAAATTGCAAGTTTAGTCTAGAAAGCGCAATTCACGGAAAAAAGAGGCGATGAAAAAAAAAAGAAAATTCGTGACTCAGATTTCTGCCCGAGACGCCGGAGATTAATAAGGATAACTGCCAAATCCAAGAAAAAAGTGAAACAGAAATTTCTCGTTTAACAATTATGTTCAAACAGCGGGAGATAAAATATTTCCTTGTGTTTCCTCTCCATTTATCACTTTTTTTTGCATATAAAATTTCCAGAAAACTTGAATTATTTATCAATTTTCAATGCGTTCCATTTACTTCATATTTCATTTTAAATTCAAGTATGCTAAAGTAATGACAAAAATTGTTTAGAAAATCATACTATTTTAATGGACATTAAAAAAAAAAAAATGAAAAAAGAAAAAAAACTAAATGAATTTTTTGTTGCATTAGTTACAAAGAGAAATTAACACTTTCCAACAAAGTTGAAAAGTGTTATTGACTTCGGTTTGTCTGTCAGTCTGTCCGTCTTGTGCGCACTGTAACTGTCGTAAATATACTCGGATTGCCCTAAAATTTTTGGATGAAATTCACGTTTACCACAGCATGTTCCCTATTTCAAATTAAGTTTGTATCATGTTTAGTTCATTTATAGGGACAATCGAAAGTATTCCAATACATTACGGCTAATGGGTAAAAATCGTTTCAAAAGATTTTTAATGGTGTTACACACTTTCAAACATAATAAAATTAATATGCATTTATGAATGACACTAAAATATGCATTCTGTAGAATATGCGGTGCAAAGTATTGTTATTATGCATTTACAGGCCGCACAAAAGAATTATGTTACATAATGATATAGGGATGGAGGAATTTGTTTGCGGCGTATTTAATAACGTTAAACTATTTCGTATGTAATGAAATTTATATACGTCGCTAAGGTTCACTATAACTTATTTCATGTGTAATACGAAGTGCGTAGCATTTACAGGGACACACAAATGATTTCAGATATTATATTGTAACCGAAGTACTGGACATTAGCGATGATTGCTGGTAATGCAGTTTTAACTATGATATGCCTTTTTATGTTTCACTATATATGTTTATGCATACTATGTGGTGTGTATAAATGCTATAATTCATATACAGGGCTACAAAAAAGAATTCGTAAGGGTTACTGGGTATGAGCGCAAATTGCTTAGCTGAGTTTTAAATGAATTATGCATTTTCACCCTGCACAAAATTTAGTTTAGTAAGAAATATTTGTAGAATATAAATAAAATGATATACTGCGTCAAGCAAAGAATTGGATTCACGGCCGTCAATGGATGATAATTTCTTGAAATGTGATTTCAGTAGTTTTAAGAGTGTTTTACTTTGAATAAACTTTTAGCTATATAGTGGCGCGTAATAAAGCTACTACGTAAACTACAGGGATTTAGAAAAGTATTCAAGTACATTTTCATCTATTAGTATAAATTCCTGAAAGAGAAATTTCAACCTGTTATGCGTTTTCTTGCTGAACATATATACTAGCAGCCTTCGCCCGCCACGCTAGTCGGTTTCTCCAAACGAAACTTTAATCAGACGAAATATATCGGTGTACTTGATCTTGTGTTTTATAGTAAGATATAAATTTATCTCCAATGATCTTCGCATTGCTGAAACAATATGAACGCCATCACGGTTTTATATCTTCTAATGTCTCAGATAAAATTTGGACTGTTAAGAAAAAAATATTTTAGTTGATTATTTAGAATAATATATGGAAAAGAATGGAAGAACAATATGTTGCATATTAAAATCATCCCTGAAAATTTAAAAATGCAAATATCATCAAAATCCGTTCAGCAGAACCTTCTAATATGACTAATTTTTCATACTGGTTAGTACCAGATTATAGAACATTCACCTATAATTTTATAGCAAAGCAATGCAGACAGTAGAACCTTTTAGAAAGGCTAATCTTTCAAAATAGGGTTCACTGATTAAAGAACTTTCGCACATAATTCTATAACTATGCAACGTAGGATGATATGCGTTATATACAAAATATTTTCTTGAAAACTTATCTAACTAGTAATATAAGTCTTCTCAAAATCCATTAAAAATATTAGTTATAAGTGGTCGGATCGAAATTGATGTTTGTATTTTATATGTGGAGTAGATAGTTAAATATATCTTTCATAATTGCGTTAACGCGTGCTGTAGAACTTTCAGGAATGAAGCGTAGGCTATACGACGTAGACCTCCTGGATTTTTTTAGAAACTCTATAAACCCTCCATAGCTATAACATATATACACTCTAGTATATATGCCTGTAGATTTTAATATACGTTTTTTTACAACTACACCATAGAGAACTTTTCTCATAGCTCCATAACTAAAAATGTAGAATGATATGTTAAATATTGAAACAATCCCTGAAATATTACCAAACTGTGCAACTCCAATCAATATGCGTTAAATAGAACTTTAAATAAAAAGTAATCTTTCGCAATCAGGTTCACCTAGTTTTGGAACCTTCTCTTGTAATGTGATATTCTGCAATCTGATTTCTTGTCAAGTTTGTGCTTCAGAAAAAACAATAACACAGAAGAAAACTTCGCCGAAGAAAAGTACAATCCATGCAAGAAATACCAACCATGCAAGAAGTACCAACCATCCACAAAATGTTATCTAACTTACAGTATAAGTCCCATCAAAATACATCCAGCAAAACTCAAATTATAAACTGGTGGAAGGGAAGACAAATTTGCATTTTATATAATTACAATAGATGTATCTTTCATAATTGCGTTCATTTCTGTATAGCTTTTCCAATAGCACTATAACTAAGCAACAAATAAAGAAATGTTATATACTGAAACAATTCCTGAAAAGTTATGTAAAGCGCCACTTGGATCATAATCTGTTTAATAGATTTTTTTTTAAAGGCTAACCTTTAATAATCAGGTTCACTTAATTTTCAACTTTTTTCCTTTATCTCTATAACTAAGCAACGTAGAACACTGTGTGTATCCGCAAAAACCGTTCCAAAAACAATACCTGATACTTGCATATAATATCAAAATATTATGAACAACCGGAATGAAATGCAAATTTCTGTTTTAATTATGTAGTAGATGATGATGATACGATTTTCTGTAATAGAATTCATCGTGACGTTTTTGCTTCATACGTAAACGATGCTTTCAACATTGTAACTAATACACCGATTGGTCAGGTATCCGATTACGGAAGATTAACCAGCAATCTCATGAGCAACTACCCAATGGAAGGTGAATATATAGTTTTTGTGATACTTTTATGTTAGCCTTGTGATACTTTTATGGCGCAAGTAATGCATCAACAAAGATTGTTTGTATACCTCATTCTTATTTTATTATTTTCATTCAAAATATAAACGTTTCGCTCATTTAATTTAAAATGCATACATGCCTTACATTAATTCCATTAAAAAACTTTGAAAAGTAAATAAAAATAATGCCATAACTTAAAACAAAGAATTGTTTTTAATTTACATACGCGAAATGTAATTACTGCTATTGGCAATTCAAAAAATCCTAATTGCGAGATTTACACGGGGCTGACATAAAAGTACCAATTTTTCTTCTTCTCCAGGAGCAAATAATAAATTGCGATGTATTATTTCCATTTTAATTTCTTCCATTGAAAAAAATGGTACTTGCGTATTATTCGGACCATCAGATAAATCGCGAAAAATGGTTGACAACTGCCAATCTTGTTTATTGTTTGCCAATTATGTTGAAAACAGTAATTTAACTTTTTGAATTGCATAACCTTTTTAAAAATTTCAAATTGTTTAAAGTAAATAAATAAATACAATATTAACATAAAACAACATACTCTAAACTATAATTTTAAAAAATATATAATAATAAAATTAATAAGTTCGTTATTTTTTACCCCCCTTAGGGTTGGAATTTTAAGAAATCCTTTTTTAACGGCATTCTATGTTATAAGAAGTATTTTTACCCCAATTTTAAAATTTTGGGTTCAGTAGTTAGGGCTACGCGTTGATTAATACAAAATCCAGACTTTCTTTTATATAGATAGATATCAATCTGCAGATCAAATACAGGGCTGTTCAGAAGAATTGGAATACATATTTAACAATGGACTGTAACTGATGAAATCAGTTTTTCAAATATTTTATGCGTTTTCGACAACGCTTACTTAGTTATGTTATTGACCTCATTTCCCTAAATAACGAAGTTTTGTTAAAGCATTCAGAAAGTGTTTCATAATCTATGATTAATGCATGATTTTTCTTTCTTGTTTGATACCGATAGCGTCTCCCTAGAGAAAATTTTCTTCCTGCTTCAGATGAACACAGGCATGTACGGATACTGGCGTTAAAAGAACAGAAGATTTTTGTAAATAGTTTTTAATATATGTTTTGATAAGTTTAACCTGGTCATTATTCAGAGAATTACTCATAAGAACGCACAACCATGAAAAATATCAATTAATTTTAATTATGACCGTATAAATTGTCTCCTATATATTTCTTCTGAAAAATTGTAAAGCTTTTAAATTATTTATGTTTACAATCCGCAAAATGGAGAACTTAAAAATAAAGTTCTATGTAAGTAATTGGAATGCTATTATAATGCGCATAGAAATAAAAAACACAAATTTTACTAAAATTTTAATTACTTAATCTAAATAAATTATACTTAATTTATTTTTCAATCCATAAAATACTTGTCTTAATTATTCCTGTTTCTTATGTCTTTAAATTGCTATAACAAACAAAGAATTTTTTACTTCATCATTCAATGGAAATAGAAAATCTCAATCTGTACTATTTCTAGACGTAATAGGTTTATTATTTATATTGCAATTAGTAAAATAATCTTAGATTTACAATTAACCTATTTTTACGTTAAATTGTTAAGGGTTTTAGGAATGGCTAAAAATTTAATGCGATTTCTTAATGATCTCAGCGAAATTAATCACTGAATGTAGTGGTGTCGTATATAATTACATGATTTATTTCAAATTTAAAATCTGAACAAAATTAAGCAATGAATGAGGTTATGTCATAGATGAAACAAGAATATTAAATTACTTCGAGTAAATATATCAACAATATAGAGCAATGAATGCTATTGCATTACATAATATAAATACTACTGGTGATTTCATTTATTATTTTCGAGAGTCCTTATTATGATAAAATAGCATTTTAAACACTTTGCAATGTAATTAAATATTCTCCAGGGCTATACATATATAACATTATCCAGTTTTTGGTAATTTTGGACCACCTCCCCCCCCCCCCTCTCCTCTTACGATACCATACATTATCATCCTTTCAACACCCCTACCCGGTAATGATATCGTTATCAATGTCTGAAAATTCTTTTGAATTTTTTCTTTTGTCTGGAGTGATATACAAATATGGTGTATTTAACTTTCGCATATTTTATTAATTTAAATGAAGAGAAGTCAATAAAATTCATATTAAATATCAAATATCAATTAAAAGAAATAGTTACTATTTAAAAGTATTTAATAATAACTTTTTGTTACATAATGCTTTCAGCAGTAATAATGTCTTCCTGCACTTTCCCCACACGGAGAGGAGAGGCAGATCAAACTTCTTATCAACAAAACAGGCGGAGATTAACAGACTGCTTATTTACTTGTAAACACAAGTATCATTTCAAACATACTTCGCATACGATTTCTCAGGCAGCGGAATTTTGGAATTAAACGTTTTATAATTATTTAATGATCTTAATAATAACTTTGTACTTTCATAAAAAAATAAGACTAAAAAAAGATAACATACTATTTTGTTGTAAAGACGAACTTAAAAATAAAAAGAGAAAATTTTGATTGGGTCAAAAATGATAACGATATCAAAAGACAAATCCCCCTCCCTCTAGAGATATCTTACGATATCATGTGCCAGACCCCCCTCCACCCCAAAAATGAAAACGCTATATATGCACAGCCATTATGGCTTCGGTTCACTTGTCTGTTGTCTATCCATGCTTTAGCTCTCTTAAATATACGCGAATTGACATTAAAATTATGTGTCTATTAAGATTATCTATGGCATGCTCTCTGTTGAAAAGGAAGTGTTCAGCGTATATAGTTCCGTAACTAGGAGAACAAAAGAGTTAGGTTGGTTAAAGAACACTCTATGGAGGGAGGGGGGACACTCGTGTTCCATTTTAATAAAGCTATGATATTTTAAATATATATTAAAATTTACAAGCATCACTGAGAGGAACTACAGCACGTCTATAAAAAATAAAGGCAGTATTTAAAGCATTTTGTGTTAAGACAGTAGCATTCTTAGTTAGTTTACATTAGCGGTGCACAACCTGCGGGCCAGCAGGCCACCAAGAGTACTACTGTTTTTATGCAGAAAAAATTTTCTAATTAATTAACAGAAACTTTGCTATTAAATAATTAAAATGTTACTTTTAAATTTTTTGTGGTGACAATCAATTTTCTGGCAAAAAGGTTGTGCAGCACTAGTGTACACGGGTGAGCAAAATAATTCTATTACATTATCATCTGCATCTTTCATTTAGAGAGACACACGAAAATATCGGTTACAGGACAGGCATTAGTCGTTTATAGAGGGAAGTGCGTTTTCAGTTGTGGTATGCAATTCTAAATTTAACTAATTTTTATATATTCTATGGTGCATATAAATTCCATAGGTCATACAGAGAGTTACATAAAAAAAATTATCATATATTACTGGCGGTTATAGTCAACAATTGCTAAAAATATTTTCTGTCCAATGTGTTTTTTTAATTGTTTATTTAGATATTTCATTGTTTGAGAAATTCCATATTTTTTAACATTATTCTGATATTCGTGAAAGATGTTTCAAAATGCGTACCTGACGCATCATTTTCCATTCTTGTGTAAATAAATTTCTATTTTCGGAGGATATATTTTACAGGACCTCTAAGGATGACTCTAAATAACAAAAACAAATAGTGAGGGGTGTTAGTACGTGTCGAGACAAATGTTTGCATAATAAACTATGGTCACATTCCACTAAAACTGATGTCATCGCTGCAAGAAAGGCTTATGGTGTTAATTCCAAGGCAAAGAGTAGCGGTTTTACGTTTCTTTTTTCTTTTCTTTTTTTTTTTTAATTTTTAGCAGACGAAAGAATGTGGGGTAATTGTTTACAGTGTAACAAAAAAGAATTTTGCGGAATATTTGCATATTTCACAATGAAAATATCATATATATATATAAGTGGTTAAAAGAATCTAAGTCAAGGTGGAAGGCAACTTACGTCTTTAGCTAGTGATCATAATAATGCAAAAATTATATGTTAGCTTCTTTGTTCTTTGAAAACTTGTACGGTTATGCACAGAATAGTGATCACTAAACAGATAAATGAAGCGCGACAAGATCGCTTTATTGTTGACTTGTAAGGTCCAAACCAGATTTAAGGAGAAAAAAAAAGTACATTGAAATAAAGAATTTATTTACTTATTCATTTACTTATTTATTTTGTTGGTGGCAGTAATGCTATATTATTTACAGTTTAAAAAAAATTAGTTTCACAGCTTAAATTGTCTTAAGATAATCATTTCAGATTTGTGTTCAAATACTCAATGTCTTCGATATTCGCAACGCCACCTAGCGTAAGGGTTCCCAGCAATAATACAGCAAATGTTCGTGTACTTCCATGTGGGCCAGCGCATGAGATAAAACGGAAGCCCACCGCAATTTTATCTGATTATTTCCAACAGCAAAGTTGACTGAAGCTGTCCAGCAGTGGTCCTGCAGTGGTACAGCATTAGCCATCACTTGTCCATCATGGCCAGCACCTATCTTGCTGCTGGCCAGCAATTTCCTCTTTGCTGGGTAGCATGTATTGTTGTTCCGATAGAACGCTATGAAGCAGTGTTTCTTCTTTCCCTATACATATTCTGCTATTTCGAAAACGATGTCAAATTTTATATTTAATCCGATTTTCAAGGACACGGGAATTACGAAAGATTGTTTAAAGGAAGAAATTTATTATATTTTTTTTTATGTACACCTTTTGTAAGTAATAGAAAAACTGCGTAATTCTTCTTCCTATTTAAAAAAAAAATCTGCAAATTTCATTTATTTGTAGAAAAATCTTCACTAATGTGTCCATCAGATTTACTTAAAATTTAAAACAAATATCCCAGTTTTCATTTAAAAGAAATACTTTCACCTATATTCTTTACACCGGGCAGTATGCATAGTAAAAAAAAAAATTCTGTAAAGTTACGAAAGTTTTTCTAGCAAACTGCGATTCCTAGAACTTTTTATGTAACATCAACAAGAAAATTCCAGGAAACAGGAATATTGTAACAGGACTTTTTCTTGTTGACGTTACATAAAAAGTTCTAGGAATTACAGTTTCCTAGAAAAACTTTAGTAACTTTACAGATTTTTTTTACAGTGTACTATATATTCCACCAAGCCCAGGTTGGATCAACTGTTTAAGAAACAAGAAAGAAAAACCATGCGTCAAGCATAGATTATGAAACATTTTACGGCACATTCAGAATAATGTAACAAAACTGCACCGTTTAATAAGTTAAAATATTATGTTTGATTCAACCATCTGGAAATGCATATCATATTTGAAAACCCAATTTCAGCGGTTCCCATTTACAATTGGAAAATTATTCGAATCCTTCGAGCAGCCCTGTATATGATATATAGATTTGTACCTATTAACTACATCCATGCGAAAGTTTAGTGCAATTAAGAAATACATATACCTCAGTTGAAAATTCCCTTTCAGCCATTTTCGCTTATAAGGAGAATGGCAAGTGAATTCTTTTGGGCAGTCCTGTATATGAGGTATATAATTTATATACCACGAGTAATATGCAAAACATTAGTTACATTTAAAAGTCCATACCGAAATTTAAAACGCACTTTCAACAATTATAACTCATGACAGCACTGTAACAGACTTCTTTTGTGTGTCCCTGTAAATGAAAAACAAACCTATTTTATCGTAATGATGTGTTGTAGTGAAATTCAGTGATTTATTCAGTTTCAATGCATTTGCAATAGCGTAATCTCATTAAAATACCCTGTAGACGATTTTTAATATTTTGATTGCCCCTATAAATGAGCTATTAATTCTACATACTTCATATACAATACCAAACATACTTTATTGACCCCAAATAACGTTTATCAATTGCATGAATATCCGAGTATATTTATGGGAGTTACAGCGTGGATAGACGGACAGACAAATCGAATCCATAAACACTTTTCAGCTTTGTTGGAAAGTGGTTAAAGAGTTACATTAATAATTTTTTTTATCAAAAACTTTTATTCATTTCAGCTATAAAAATTGCTCCAAATCTTTCGTTTTGAAAGTTAAATACAGAAAATTTTCTCTTATCCTTTCTCAGAATAATAAGAAAAAAAGATTAATGGCAAATAATTCAGGAATTTGAAGTCACCAGGGCAAGTTAATATTCTGTAATGATATTTTCTGGAAGTTATTTCTTGTGAATTTCTTGGAAATGATGTTTCACTGGAAGAATGCATACTGTTATAAGAATTCATTCTAGTGTAACATGTTGATCCTGATGCAACTAATCTTTTAAAATTACAACGTTTCTTTCTAGTATCGATTATAGTGCTTTAATATATTTATGGCAATATTAAAATATGTATATTTGTAAGCATTTTTTAAATAGACCGCTTTAATAGTTGTCACATCAATAACAAAAATACATTTATTTATCAACTAAAAAAAATTATGTAATCCTTTCTATAATTTCTAAAGTGATAAAAATCGGATAAAAAAAAATGAAATAAAGTAAAACCAATTCTTCCAGACGAAAAGTGCATGCATAAAATAACAATTCTATCTAAGAATCATTATGTTATATTTTATATATTAATACATGGAAATTATTCCAGAGAGAAACATTCGCCTTGTATACAATATTTCAAATGAAAACCAATAGTGAGAAATTTTCCAGGCTGGGTATCGTTCCATGAGGTTTAGCCCGTGGAACGTGAGTGCGCTATACTGATTGCCCGAGATGGAGTACCGGCATGGAATCTTTTTCACTATGTTGGCCTTTGCGCCTCTTTAGCAATTACTTTGAAATTTGATTTTCCATTGAAATATTATATTTCATATTCACAGCTTTATAAAAGTATATAAAATATTATGAGATACGAGGAAATAAGCTTTTAATGGAAAATTTAATTTCAAATATTTTCTCTGTTTATTAAGGTTCCGCACTTAAAAAATCAAAACGGAACCATTATAAGATCACTCCTGTGTCTATCTGTCTGTCACAGTCGTTTTACTTGTAAACTATGGGACGAGGAAAGTTCAAATTACACAACAGCAGAAGAAATTTCAAAATATCTAGTCACTTCTATCACAGACGGCCCCTTAAAACATCCTTTTGCCGTTTTTTAAGCATAATTTGAAAACTACTTGGAAGAAAATTGTGAAATTTGTATTTCCATAAAGCAGGACTTAATAAAACTAAATCCATAAAAAAAACTGTAGGTTGCAATTCGTAATTTTTTCGAATATTAATTTCATAATTCATAATTCATATCATAAAATTATAAAAATTGCAAATTCAACGTATTTATGTTTGGGTATATTAGTATTACTGCTACACAAAAAATTAGCACATTTGGAGCATAATTTCAGGAGATATAAATAAAAATATGAAAATGTAATTTAACATTAGAAGCACTAAATTTTGAATGTTAATAATTCAAAAACTTATCATTCAAATGACTTGAAATTTGGTATCTAGGCATAGTTTTAACCGAAGATTTGAAATATGTGGTTAAAATTGGATATTGCTATTGAAAAAATTGAAGTTTGGATTCGTTTTAATATGTAGATGGCCCCCTAAGCAAATTTTATATACATCATTTAAAAGTAGACTTTATTTCCAATACTTCGGTACCAGTAACTTTTGTCTACGATAGTTTGTTGAGTAGTTAGTAGGGGGTGTTCACTTTTTTTTTTTTCCACGACTGTACATTTCTTTTAATTTCAGGTATTATATTTTCAGAGATTTCGTCGAAAATTTAGAATAAAAATATGTTCTACCCCTCTATTTCCAAATCTATTGAAACTAAAATTATAAAAAAAATAGGGGTAGTAAACGCTAATATAAAACTTGCAGGGAAACTATAGCGATTACCTTACGTCAGATACTTTTTGAGAAAAGCACAGTTCCCCGTTATACACAAATTTCGATTTGCAGGCATTCAATAAAGGTGTTGAGGAGCGCTGGAGGTACCAATCATAGCAGAAGTATAAAAGCATTGTTGATAATGATTACCGAAAAGAATCGTCCGTAATTAGCTGAGATATTAACCCTTAAAATCACGTTAGATGTAAATTTCCAACTGGGCGAAATATGTCCGGACCAGGATTCGAACCAGGGATCTCCTGGCTGAAGCCGCCAGTGCTCTGCCATCTGAGCTATCCCGTACGAATCTGGTGGAACTTCTTCACCCAGCTAATCTTACTGATTATTAACACACGACACGGACTTAAAGACATGGACGGTTGGGATATACATAATGACAGGGGCGGCGTGCTCTATGCACCATCGGCTTTTAAAGCCCAGACAACAACTTTCAGTAATATATTTGTGTAATATAATGCCAAGTAGCAGTATAAGAGGAATAAACGTAAAATTGTTAAAAACAGACTAATTTAATTGAAATAAATCACATACATACTATGGGATTCGCGACTAGTTTGCATTGAGTGGATCTGCCAATACGTCTCCAGCGTCTTTAAAAGTTAACTAAAAACCTATCTGGAAAAACGCGTCACGGACCAAGGCAGCGTTGCAATGTTGCTACCTCCTTTTGAAGCATAATGCCAAGTTTAAACATAGAAGAAGTGTTTTCTTTAAGCTACTCTGTAGAAAAAAAAGATTATTTCTACGCTGAATTTAGTTTTCTGAAATGCCAAATGAAATTTAATTATGCACTACTTTTAACATTAGTACTCAATTAAGTTCCACCAGATTCGTCAGGGATAGCTCAGATGGTAGAGCACTGGCGGCTTCAGCCAGGAGATCCCTGGTTCGAGTCCTGGTCCGGACATTTTTCGCCCAGTTGGAAATTTATATCTAATATGATTTATTTACCAATTAGAATAATTGTGTTAAAATAATTCTAGTATAATTACACATCCAGCAATTTCTGGAGTTCCAATACCTGTGATTTAGTCTGTTGAGCTGAACCAGGTTTCAGACCAGATGCTATAATCATTAAGGTTAGCTGGGTGAAATTTACATCTAATACCAATTAAGTTCATCATAAACTTATTAGGTTAAGATTAAAAATAGGTTTATACAGAATAGCAATATTTGTTATTATTTAGGTTTCATATGTCTTTGAAATTTTATGGTACACCCATTCATCGGAAATTTTTCGCCCAGTTGGAAATTTACATCTAATACCAATTAAGTTCATCATAAACTTATTAGGTTAAGATTAAAAATAGGTTTATACAGAATAGCAATATTTGTTATTATTTAGGTTTCATATGTCTTTGAAATTTTATGGTATACCCATTCATACTTTCCTAGTATATGTAGCTATATACAACACTTCGTTGTGTAGTTTTTTACAAAGTCTTCGTTAGTTATTCTTTTAGCAGCGATTTATTTTAATAATACAGTTAGTAATTCATATATTTATAGAACGGAACCTTCTGTGCGCGAGTAATACTCGCACTTGACCGTTTATATGTATATATATATATATATATATATACTTTTCTCTACAATTTTCGTTTTTAATGTTAAATACAGAAGGTTGTCTCTGGTCTTTTCTGAAAATAACAAGAAATGAGATTAATGGTAAATAATTAAAGCATTTGATATCAAGAGGTCAAATTTATATATTTAGAATTGTGTTTTCTGTAAGCTATTTTATAAAACTTACTCTTTTTATTTTTGTACCGATAATATCCCATTTACATATTTATGATAGTATTAAAAGACACACATAAAAGATACACATAAAAGTATGTATTTAAATGAGATAAATTTAAATCTAAATAATAACATAGAAATATAAAGCTGTGAGCATTATATATATCATGTTGTTGACATTAATAGACAAGGAAGAGACAAAAAGAAATTAAAAACAGAATTTGTCAGTGGAGAAAGGCTGTAAAACTATGAAATTGTATTTGGTGTAGTAAGGAGAGCTGGAGGGAAAAAATATACTATATACAATTCTATCGTAAAGAACATATTGTTACATGGGGCAGAACGATAGAGAGTTATAGAGACAGAAAGAAAGAAATTAGCGGCAGTGGAAATGGATGCCATACGAAGATCATGCATGATATAAAGAATATAAAGAATAAGAAATGAATGAATCAAGGAAATTATT
The DNA here is from genome assembly GCA_963932465.1 of Maratus speciosus. Lineage (NCBI taxonomy): Eukaryota > Metazoa > Arthropoda > Arachnida > Araneae > Salticidae > Maratus > Maratus speciosus. Next base: position 53,329,186 of record OZ010792.1, read on the forward strand.
TAAAAAAGGAACCAAATTAGATTATATTAAAAAACAGTGTATCTGTTATGGTCATGTTAAAAGAATGGGTGAGGAACAAAAAAACGAAAATCGCATTTAATTGTAAAACAAATAAAAAACTAGTCGGTGGTGGCAGTCCCAAATCATTCTTCTATTTCATACATGTTAATAATTCCTGAGAAATGAAGCATATCAGTGCCACCGGTTAGTTGATTTACACCAAAATCTAATCAGCAACAACTTATGTCAAGTTCTAACTGAATCTAGTGTTTGATGAAAATCCCTACATTAGTTTTTGAGATAGAACTATTGCCAAATCATGAAAAAATCTGTATAGCTGCGCCACATTTTGGGAGATTTGCTGCAAAAACTATTATGGACCAATTTATATGAGGGACTAACTGAATCTGAAGTTTGATAAAAATTCAAACATTCATTCGTGTTCTTGAGATACAATTATTGCGGAAATCGTGAATAATGCAGCTTAGCAACGCCACCTGCTGTGTGATTTACAGCAAAAAGTAATCAGCACTGAATTATATCAATGACTAACGGAGTCTGATGTTTTATAAAAATCTATACGTTAGTTCTTGAGATAGAGCCTTTGCGGAAATCGTGAAAAATGCAGCACAGCAGTGCCACCTATTGAGCAGTTTGCAACCAAAACTAATCAGCAACAATGTATATCAGGAAATAACTGAATCTAAAGTTTTACTAAATTCCGTTCATTAGTTCTTGAGATAGAGTGCCAACAAAATTTGTGTCACACAAATATAGACAGACAAATTGACAGACCCAGTCACAGACAGACCACACAGACATTTTGTCCACGGACAGACATTTTGTAAAAACTGTTTTTAGGGTACTCTGAACACTAAAACGTGTAATTTCTTCGAAAACCAGAATTTGAAACTTTTCACGAATCCAACACTTTCTTCTTGTAAAGACAGAAGAAAATAAAAAGGAAATGGGGCTTGATAAGTGGTATTGGAAAGGCGACAAGAGATAGACCATTGATCGGAAGTACGACAATAGACTCTTGTAGCTTTTTTGGAGGGCGGCATATGACGACGCCATAAACAGAGTTTATATATATTTAGTTAGACACATAGAGCAACTGTTGAAAATGTGTTTTAATTTTTAGAAGATGTAATTCTTAAAAAATCTTTATAATCGTTGGCGCTAAAATATTAAACAATGTTTTATTTAACCATTTTAATTGTATATATTAATTTTTTTTAATAATTTTGCACAATTTAAGAATAGATAAAATTTAATAAATAATGTATAATATTAAAATGAAAGAAAATGGACGTTACATTTGTGAAAAATGCATAAAAAGGAAAATATTCCTACACATTGAAAGTTTTACATTTTAAACGAGATGAACAAATCTGTTTCTCCTCAAATAACTAATTTACAGATGATTAAAAAAAAAAAAAAAAAAAAAAAAAAAGTAAACACCCGCTAATAACTTTGCAACAAATTCCTGTAGAAGAAAGTTACTGGTATCAAACGATTGGACATAAAGTGTGCTTTTAAATGATGTGCATAAAATTTGCTTGGGGAGCCATCCAGATATCAAAACAAAACTAAAACTTTTTTTTTTTTTTTTCAATAGCAATACCCCAGTTTGACAAAATAAAAATATTCTATACCCTTTAATTAGCCTAAATCCAAATTTTCATGAAAATAATTAGATTCCGGGAAATTAATTATCTTAAAAGGAGCATATTTCAGGGGCTGTATTCATATTGAAGTTCTGAGTCGGTTGTTGAAATGCTACAGAATAATTATGTCACGTCTATTAATGTATTTTACTTGCCAGTATGATTATATGACTCTCTTAATGAGTTTCGACTATTGCCTACTCAAATGTTTTAATAAAATCAGTAAAATATATTTTTTAATTCGAAAACTGTTCGGAAGAAAAATTTGAATAATAAATATAAATATATCAAAAAATTGTAGTTTACAATTCATATTTTTTTTCGAATATTAATTTCATAATTCATACTTCATATTTTAATTTTTTTAATTACAAATTCAATGTATTTATGTTTGGCATTTTAGTATTTTGACCAAACAAAAAAAAATCACATTGGGTTTGCAATTTCAGGAGATATTAACAAAAATATGAAAATGTAAGTTAACATTAGAAGATCTAAAATTTGAATGTGTATAATTCAAAAACTTACAATCCAAATGACTTGAAATTTCATTTCTAGGCATAATTTGTACATAGCATGGTTTGAAGCTTTAAAATATATTGTGAAAATTGGGTATTTTTATTTAAAAAAAAGTTTTGTCTGGTTTTTATGTGTAGATGGCTTCCTAAGAAAATTTTATATGCATCATTTAAAAGTAGACTTTATTTCCAATCGTTTTGTGCCAGTAACTTTCTTTTATTATAATTAGTTGCACAGCTAGTAGAGGGTGTTTACTTTTTTTTCCACGACTGTAGCGAGTGAGGTACACACATGAACGAGGTAGCTAGGTATAATAAAACATGTAATTGCTGCTTACATTTCAGCGTCGGTTAGAGCGAAACTTCGGTGTTATCATTCAAATATCTGAAACGATGCGACAAAGGAAAGAAAAGGGAATCACAACATTGTGGATGGCTCTCATTTAGTAGGAAATCGACTTTCATATGTGAAATAATTTTAATAGAAGCCCTAAAATTTAAATAATTTATTTTAACTTATCTGCTTAAATACGCGGTTAGTAGTATACAGATGTGTGGCTTTATAATGTGAATACAAATTTACTAAAAAAGTCAACTCATGTAACCGAATTGATTTTATTTTACATATGCACGTAATACTTTTATTGTCTGCCCTATATTAAAAACTTCTGCCGACAATAATTGCAATACTTATGCTTGTGATTAAATAAAATAAATTACAAATTAGGCTGTCTAATAAAGTTATTTTTAAATGTAAGACAATTGATGATGCTCTACAGCATTGCAAATGTCGTTCTTCCCGTACTTCTTATCGATTTCGAGATAAAAACGCTGTCTTCACAGTTTGCCGCTAGGAGCGCTGCATTTTCGTTTTGCGGTATCTATACACCCCTTTAAAGGCTGCAACGAACTCAGTTCAACAGTTATTTGAGAGAACACATGGTTAAGGTACCACCTGGTTTATTCACAACATTATAAAAATAAATAAAACGCAAAAATACAAACAACAAAGCATTTTATTTAAGAAAAAAATAATTAAAAAAAACTTTTATCCGATTGAGCTATGAAAATCAATCTATTTTTTTGGTTTTGAACGTTAACTACCGAAGATTTTATTTAATGCTCTCTAAGAATAAGAACAATGTATATTAAGCGTAAATAAGTATTTTAAATCACCGGGTCAACTTTAAATTTCTAGAATGACTTTTTTTGGAAGTCATACATTGCGAATTTCCTAGAGAGATGTTTCATTGGAAGAAAGTTTAATGTTGTGTACATTCATTCCACGACAAATCGACGGGAGCAAATCATACTTTTTAAAGTTTCTTTTCTTCATCCACATATTTAATGCACATTATTAAAATATTTAGCACGTTATTAATAAATAGATGAAATTTACATTCGCTGATGGCAAAGATCAATTATTTTCGGTATATAAAGCAGATATTGAAAAAAAATGAAAGAAACAACAAACATATTTTAATTAAAAAAACAACATTTATACAACTAAATTATTAAGAGGTACAAATATTTCGTTTTGAAGGTTAAATACTGGAGATTTTCTCTAATTCCTTCTACGAATAAGACGAATTGAATATTAAAGTAACTCAAGTAAATGAAATCAAGGGAGAATGTTTATACTTATGGTTCTTATGGTTTATACTTATGGTTTCAATGCAAGAGTGCCTAATGTTGTAGAAATTTATCCATTGCATATCGCTCTTAAATAATATTTTTTTAAAAGCTACACATTTCACATTATATTATAGATTGATAAGATATGTATACATATATAATTATGACAGTATTTAAATAGATATATTTTTAAAGAATATTTATGTAAAAAAAAATAGACAAATTGAGGATGACATTTTTTAAAATATTTCTTTACGTGTACGCTGGTTTAAACATATGTTCGATATGAAAGTATGCAGTACATTGCTATAAAACCTACATACAAAAATGATTTGTCCAATTTTTCTCGAACATCATTCTTGTCTTCATCATTACATTTGAACGTCAGATTTCATAAAGTGTTAAAGTGAGTGTATAATAGAGTGATATAGATAATAATGGTCATTCATATTTTTTAAAGAACAATACTTAACAGGTTAAGATTTGGTTATTTTTTTATCGTCTAATCATTTCAGTTTTGCATTATTATTAAATAAATATGATTTAATTTTGAAGTTACTGCTATAAATTGAATTCATATTATTTTTATATACATATTAAACAAAAAAGAAATCTGCATGAACTAGAAAATGTCATATCGAACGATGCTTGACATTTTATTTTTACGTCCTGTTAATTATTATTCTTTAAATGCTATGAAAAAAAATAACTCTAAATACACGTAAATGCAGTATACCGAATGTACTTCCATTACATCTACACATGACATTCCACTATCATGAAAATTAACAAATTTTGTCTCCTGACCTAAATATTTCGCTTAATATGATTTATTGCAAATAGTCTGGTATTACTTTCCTGATATTTTTACTTATCTAAATAATTTCCTAAAACATGATTGAAACTTAGTTGCATACTTATATTACGTGATTTGAAAAATAATACTTTACAAATAAAGGTTTGTTTTTATAGTTCAAGTACTTTACTCACTTTAATTTTATTTACACGTACCTCTTTTGGAAACATGTTTAATGTTTAACTTACTTTAATTAATTAAATACAGATTTCTGTATCATAATTCAGAAAAAAGTAGAGTAAATTTATAGGAAATATAAATTCCTCATATTCAACGACAATTGACACATTTTATTTATTACACCATATTAATTTTCAAATGATATGAAACGATCAGTTGATAAATAATAATCTATGAAACGAATGTACGTTTGGATTTATCATTTATACGACAGGCCAATTTCTACTATTAAAAAGAGGAATAACTTTAGTTTATTTTACAATTCTGACTTTTAACGTGAAAGCATTTATTTGGAACAGACCAATTTCTTTTAATTTATTCAAAAAACATATATATATATATATATTTTTTTTTTTTTTTTTGGGGGGGGGGGGCGGTGTCTTAAAAATAGTATGCATAATTTATTTGCTGATAACTGGCATATTTATACTTTCATTTCAGGTCCAAGGAACTTTAAATTATGGATAAAATCTCGCTAAACTTAAAGCAAACAAAATGTAGCCTAAAGTGCTGCTACAAGTTAAAAAACGTTGCTTAAATGCAAAGGCAGCTTAGGAGACCGATTTAAACAGATTATTTTACAACAACTTACAGTCATAAAAACTTACAGTTATAAAGAACAATGTGGACAACAACAACAAAAAAGAAAATATACTACCAATGAAGATAATCTGGTGAAAATTTACAACGTAAATTCAAGAAAATTTGTTGAGTTTTAATATTCAGTTATCGCTGCTAACTTTGTTCAGTATTGTAGTTCCATTACACAGTTCAAAATTATGTGTATGTTAATTTATAAATGTTAATAAATTTAAATTTTGTAAAGTCTACTTTAGCTATCCTATATTTTGTTACCATCTTATATCGTTTGAAAATAAACCTTTTGAAATAATGGTTTGATTATTTCTTTATCTTACAAACACTTTATTTATTAAGTTTTAATTAATTCAGTAAGCATTTGATTCTGCAGTTTTTTTAACAAATTGCAAAAGCTTTTAATATATTTCAATTAGTCGAATGTACTTAATTTTTATTTATTCTTTAGCTAATCAAAAGAAATCGTCTTGAATCTTAAAATCACACCGAATGACATTTACATAAGGAATTGGGGGAAAATGAACACATTTAGTCATACAAGAATACAATTATAAATTTTCGCGTACCATGTTTCATTCTTAATATTCTGCCATTAATTTCCTAAATATCTTCATTCAATCCAAAAACATGATTCTCGGTGTATCTCTAAGGTCTTGTTACCATTACAAAAATTATATATCCTATGAAGCAGTGCATATAGAAAGTTACTGTTTAATACTGAGTATCTAATAGTGTTACATCAACACTACACCCTGTACACACTCAAAAACATGTTTCATAATTTAGCTGATTTTAGCTAACAAAACATCTTTTATTTTATAAATTACTAATTAAGCAAAAACAAATTTAAGTTATACCGTCGCTTTATAAAGTTATCGGAATATTTCTCTTTTTTTTATTCAAACAAAATCTTATTCTTGGAATTATTCAAAAATGCTCGCCCTTAAAGCGTCACATATATTAAAAAAAATTGTTTTGAACAATTTCTAAGATGATTCTACTGAGAATTTTTATTTTCAAAGACTAAAACAAACATAATTTAAATATTTAATGACTATATATACTGATTAAAATTCAGTATATTTTAATTATCTTTTTTTACACTTTTTAAAATGAAATCACAAAGTGACATCACGTATATTTAAACAACTTGTCTAGAAACTTTTATTATGTTAAAATTCTTGGTATGGTACCAATCAAGTATAAAATAAATTAAAAATTAAAATGTACTGCATTTTATTTTTTATTTGTTTTCTAAAATAAAAGAATAAAAGTGTGGAAAGCAATTGATGTGAATTATGGGTTATTATAAACACATTTTCTTTTCGAAACTTGTGGCATTTTTGGCTACTGAGAATGTTTTCTTTATAACAATATATATATTAGGGTGGGTCGAAAAAACCGAAATATTTACAATCGAAATGTAATAGAGCGGAAAAGTTGCCTTTTGTAATAAAGAATAAATTCGTAAAATATTATATCGATCGGATAATATCTTTTACCGCCGCAAGGGGGCCAAAGTTTTAAAAAATCGCAAAAAAACTTGTTTTTTTTCAATATTTTTTTTTAATTATCCAAACGTACGAATACAATTTCTAATAGGACGCTATGGCTACACGAAGATATAAGAAACGTGCCGGCAAATGTTCATTATGATAAAATAATATCTTTTACTGCCGCAAAGGGACCATATTTAAAAAACGAATTGTAAAAATTTTCAAATTTTCATTTTTTCTATATTTTTATAATTTCAATAATATGTCTAGAAGTAAATAAATTTACTTTATATCTATTAAAATGTGATAAAGTTTGTTAACTATTTGTCATAGACTGGAAAATAAAAAAAAAAGTAATCATTCATTGTTCTTTACGATCGCTTCATCTACTGCTGTTTTACTGCATATCAGCAGTTCATATACCACAAATCACAAAAATGATATAAAATGAACAAAATATTTTAGTATTTTATTAATTAAAATACAGAAATGTTTAACCGAAACGGATTAAATAAACTTAAAATGAAGAAATATTTAAAGTAAATGAATTTTATAATATGACTTGCTTTCAAATAAAGCCATTGTTCCTCGAGAGGCCGAAATTGATCATATGTGATCCTCACTCCGTTCTGGTCCGCAAACTTTACCAGCACTTCAGCGACTAATTTCACGCATCTTTCTACTGATTGAGTGGTACAAGGTGTGACGAAGTAAGATATGTTGAGGAGGAGAATTAAATAAATAAAAGAGTTTAATTTGCTGTTGGATAAAATAAACAATCTGGAGTGTCGTAAATGGAGTGTTCGTATAGCAAAGATAAGGTTGACTTGCAGTAAAAATAAAATGAATAGTCTTACTTAAATGACAACAGTAGACACATTGAAGAGACAGCAGTTATAAAAATCTTCTTTATTCGTTGATTCATTTGAGAGGTGGAAAGCAATTAGGAGTAGGTAGGTCACTGTACACATTCGAAGAGCGTTACACGTAGAATTATTAAAACTTGGAAGTAATTCCATGATAAAGATGAATACTGGTTAAAATCATTTTTTAAAGAAGGTCTTGATAATAAAAAGTCCGAAATCAAATATGCGTTAAATTAAAAAAAGCCAGAGACCGAAGATAAACTTTTAGATATCGCGATACAGCTATTGAAGAACATCGCTCTTTGAATTTAGGCGCTAAGGCCCGAAATTCAAAAAAGACAAATCACGTTGTCAAAAATAATACATACTTTCGTAAATCTTAAAATCTGTTAAAAAACTGGCTGCATTGATATATATACTACATAAAAGGGGTTTACAAAACTACCTCCAGAAATGATTTAAATCTATTCGTTAAATTAAATTTACGTATTAATTGTAGAACGAATGACAGCACGGAAAAAACGAAACTACTGTCAAAAGGCAAGAGGAGACACACCTCCAATATGACGCGGTCGACATCACGCTGTTTCTAAAAATAGAACAGAGGAAGAGGGGGAAAATCTGAAATCAAATGTTCTGTTACATGCGGTAAAAAGGAAAGAAAAAAAGCGATTTGAACGATGTTTTGCGTTGAAAATAAATAGTTTAAAACATGAGATAATAATGCTGCATTACAATTTAAAAAATAAATAATAAATGTGATTGCTACATCACATTACCCCCATTTGCCGAACAAAATTTTGGATGACCAAAAGGTGAAAAATGTAAATCTTGAAAGAGCTTTTTCAACAAAGGGAAAACAAAATTTTAAAAGCCAAGGAGCAAAAAAAGTAGAATAAAATTTAAGTTAAAATTTAAAAGTCATAATAAAAATTTTAAGTGCATGTGCACATTTAGGGAACGTAAATGTACAGTGACCTAAAGAGAAAGAAAAAGAATATACATCAAGTAGTACATTCAAATTTCAATAGTATACATAACATGATAGTATACAATAATATTAATATCAAGCCCCATTGCAATCACAGGCAAAGAAAGGCACCTTCCTGTGTAAAATGATCTCTATAAATTAAAATATTATCCTTTATAACATTTTAAAATTAATAATAAATCCAAAAGCTAAATAAATTTTTAGCCAAAAGAGACCACAAAAAAAATTGAATTCAATAAGATAAAAATAAGAGACACTTATGAATCAAAATTTATAAAGTTGCAAAAGTAAAGTAACATAAAGACAGAAGTACCCTCTCTGAATACTCTGACTGCCTAGGAAAAATAAATCATAAAACTGAAACATTCAAAATGAAAAATCATTTCTACTAATCAATTTTCTCATAATATTGAAACATTCAAAATGAACAAGTCATTTCTACTAATCAATTTCCTCATATATTGAAACATTCAAAATGAACAATCCATTTCTACTAATCAATTTCCTCATATATTGAAACATTCAAAATGAACAAGTCATTTCTACTAATCAATTTTCTCATAAATATTGAAACATTCAAAATGAATAAATAAATCATTTCTACTAATCAATTTCCGCATATTTATAAAAATAAATTGCAATGAGAAAGTCGAGAATATTTTACTTATATTCCGACAACCTAGGACTTAAATTTCATTAATCATAATAGTTAAAAAAAATTGTCATAATCAGGAAAAAAAAATTTAAATTACCAAACAAGTGTACCATAAAAATATTTAGTTTAATTCCTTCAATAATTTAATAGTAAAATTTTAAGTTTCTATGCTTGTAAAGAAAAAGTAAATTATTTTAAATTAACTTTAAACAACAGTTGAAATTAAATTAAAGAGCTGCAAAAATTTAAAAAATATTGTAGAATAAACAGACAATCCTTCATGATACCTTGATCAGTGGAAACATTCAGGAACTCTGTAAACACATTTATACAAAACACAAAAATACAGCAGACTCCAATGTGCATAAGAAACCTCTGAGATCTTGTGCAAGAGATAATCAAATAATCAGCATAGAAAAAGAGAAAAAAATAGTGTATTTTACAGATGTAAAGAAGCTCTTGGTATAAACCACAAATGGTTGGATAAGAATAGCACTAACTATTCAAACACTTATATTTGGTTGAAAAAGGCACAGTTAGCAACAACACTATCACCAATTATGAACAATTAGCAGAATATGGTGATATACTTGAAGGAAAAATTGGTAGACACTGCTGGCAAAAAGAAGACAATGCATGGTGGTACATTTAGGAGTAACACTTCACTTAAGGATGATATAAACACATACACCACTATGAGTAGAGGACAAGATCGGTAGTCAAAATCGGTAGTGAACAAGCACTTTTTAATTATGATTCTTAGAGAATTGTTGAAGATTCACTGATGAACACTTCAAAAAAACATGCGCTGGTAAATATGTTCACTAAGAATTTGTGCTTTTCTTCGTATAAAAGGTGCAAATAAAAATGTTCTTCATTAAAAAAATACATCTTCATGATCAATTTAAAATAATTTCTTGCATAAAATTGAAAAAGTGAGGCATATGGCAGATTAAAAATTTTGAATAATTGGGTTATGAAATAAGGAAAAGGCACTATAATAATAATTGACATACAAAAATCTTCAGAAATAAGCAAATAAACAAACATTCTTGAGCTTAAACATTTTCTGTAGTTCAAATAACAGTAAATTTTATAAATAGTTGTGGAATATGGTATGATGTAGAAGTCAAACACTTCCAATGCGAGGATGAAACTTTGCCGCTTACCCCTACGTAAGAATGAAAATTTTCCGCTCACAAGTAAACGTTGACTGGGAAATTCTATTGTTTATGAAAAAAATAATATGTATATATACTGATTCAGCTTCAAAACTAACTCCGAAAACACACTGGAGAAAATCAGAAAAAATATGGATATTTTACTACATAAATTACTGAGAATTCACCAGGAACATCAAAGCCGAAAATGGAGCACAAATCTTTATTGATTGCTGTAAATGAGGAACAGAAATTTTTTTCTGCAGGTATGTATTATAATATTTTCAGTACTTTCAGAACAACATAAGCGTTTCAAAAAATGGATTAATAACAACACTCTTGAAGGCAACTTCAGTAGGTAAGCAAATGTGAATAAGAAAGATGAGTAAAACTATTGTCATTTTAAATCAGACATCAATTTCAGTCATGAGGATGATACAGGAGAAGGATTTTCATTTTTATTTTATTTTATTTTTTTTAAGTAAAAAAAATATATCATTAAATTTTGATGAAGCTACATAATTCTGGAAAATTGAAGCCCTGAGAATTACGATGAGACCAGTTTGTAGAAAGCAAACAGAGTTCTTGAAATTTAAATTAGTAAAAGAACACTGCACTCACCAAACACCAAAATCGATATTAGCAGTCAAATCGTGCACTAAATGACAAAAATATCTTGCAATAAAAGTGGAAGGTGGTACAAGCAAGTTAGATATATTTTTATAAAAAGTTATTGAAGGTATTTTTGGAACAAAAATTATAAATTGATATATTTAAAAGCAGAGAAGACTTCAAAAAATCATGCAGGATATTTTACAGCTACGAATTTCATGAAGAACTTCAGCTCGTTTGCAAATAATAGATGAGAAGAATTTCAGTAAAATACTTTAAACTTCAATAATTATCACAGATTCCAAGGGGAAAAAAAATAATTTGCTTCAATAAATATCTTAATTTTCATAAGATATCTTCAAATTCATTAAATATTTTACTTCAATATATATAAGCGCCATAAAATAAAATTTAAAAATAAAAACCATAGCCTCTTGTTAAATAAATTTGTTCTTAAAATCAGAGAACAATTTTTAGAATTCATTTCAGAATTTTAAAATTCATTAAAGATTTTCTATGATAAATATCTTTTAATGCACCATAAGAATAAATAAATTAGAGAATAAATAAATAAATTTCTTGATTTTTAAAATAATATTTCATTTTTCAATAATTTAAAAACAGCAATAATTTTGTCAAGACATATCTCAAAATGAAAACCAGTAAAGGAATTTTTTTTTTAAATTATACTATGCTCAAAAATTTTAAATCATGGAATAAGTATTGCAAATAAAACTTGAGAACAAAAATTTCATTACGATGTTTGATCGATCTTCAGCCGTTAAAAAAGCAAAATGTTCCATCTGAGAACAGCAGAATATTATAATTTTCTTAAAATTCCATATTAAAAAATAATAATTTTAAAACAATTTATTTGAATTTATGTCAGTATATTTCTACAAATGTAACAAATCTTCAAAATTTTATGCAAAAGAAAATTCAGTCAGGAACAAAATTTCTTCTAAGATAAAAACTTACGTTTTCTTTCTATAAGAACAGAAAATATTGCAAAAAAGAATAACAGCAATTATAATGCTAAAACATTTTCAAAATTCCATTAAAAAGAGCAGTTCTTCTATTTGAGAACAAAAATCTTCTTTAAAAAGAATGCATCAATCGTCAAAAATACGGCGAAAAAATGCAGTCATTATTATTATTATTATTTTTTTTTTTTTTTTAAGGCATTGCGTTGTATAAATGAAGCAAAAACGCCGACTGTTCTTTTTTGTCACGGAAACCAAATGTGACGAAGTAAGATATGTTGAGGAGGAGAATTAAATAAATAAAAGAGTTTAATTTGCTGTTGGATAAAATAAACAGTCTGGAGTGCCGTAAATGGAGTGTTCGTATAGGAAAGATAAGGTTGACTTGCAGTAAAAAAAAAATGAATAGTCTTACTTAAATGACAACAGTAGACACATTGAAGAGACAGCAGTTATAAAAATCTTCTTTATTCGTTGATTCATTTGAGAGGTGGAAGGCAATTAGGAGTAGGTAGGTCACTGTACACATTCGAAGAGCGTTACACGTAGAATTATTAAAACTTGGAAGTAATTCCATGATAAAGATGAATACTGGTTAAAATCATTTTTTAAAGAAGGTCTTGATAATAAAAAGTCCGAAATCAAATATGCGTTAAATTTAAAAAAGGCCAGAGACCGAAGATAAACTTTTAGATATCGCGATACAGCTATTGAAGAACATCGCTCTTTGAATTTAGGCGCTAAGGCCCGAAATTCAAAAAAGACAAATCACGTTGTCAAAAATAATACATACTTTCGTAAATCTTAAAATCTGTTAAAAAACTGGCTGCATTGATATATATACTACATAAAAGGGGTTTACAAAACTACCTCCAGAAATGATTTAAATCTATTCGTTAAATTAAATTTACGTATTAATTGTAGAACGAATGACAGCACGGAAAAAACGAAACTACTGTCAAAAGGCAAGAGGAGACACACCTCCAATATGACGCGGTCGACGTCACGCTGTTTCTAAAAATAGAACAGAGGAAGAGGGGGAAAATCTGAAAACAAAGGTTCTGTTACATGCGGTAAAAAAGGAAAGTAAAAAAGCGATTTGAACGATGTTTTGCGTTGAAAATAAATAGTTTAAAACATGAGATAATAATGCTGCATTACAATTTAAAAAATAAATAATAAATGTGATTGCTACATCACACAAGGAAAGTTATAATAGCTGGCATCTTTAATCGAACATTCTAAACTCACCAGCGTTGTTAGATCGTCAATCGATAGACAAACCGTAACAGGTGGTTTAGTTAATTTACAGTTTTGCCTTTCGACTAAAGCCATACAATTTTAAGATTTAAGTTCAAGTCTGGAATGTCGAAATGACTGATGGCGCTATTCGTGTCCACAGAACTTCGTGCTTTGGCAATTTTTAATTTTGGCAATCGGCTGATCAGGATGTACTCAATGTGTACATCCTGAAAGTGTACTGCATCAGATGGTTCACAATTAAAATGAATCCATCATGTTTTTCAGATTTTGTGGACTATATTTAGTAACCCTTACTTGCCATATCATCTACAAAATATTATAGTTCCTGTAATTTCACGAATTGCCTTTTTCGCAAATCATGAAAATAGCCTCATTGGAATGATAGCATATGAAGGAGAGGGCATCAGAACCCCAGCCATAAAGAAAATTGCCAAAGCAAGAAGTTCTGTGGGCACGAATAGTGCCTTTCGTCACTTCGTCATTCCAGAATCGAACTTTGAAGCTTAAAATTGTATGGATTTAGTCGAGTGGCAAAATTGTAAACTAACGAAACCACCTGTTACGGTTTGTCTATGGATTGACGATCTAACGACGCTGGTGAATTTAAAATGTTCGATTAAACATACCAGCTATTACAATTTTCCTTTCCCACTCAATGAATAGAAATATGAGTGAAATTAGTCTCTGAAGTGCTGGTAATGTTTGTGAACCAGAACAGACGGAGGATCACATATGATAAATTTTGGCCTCTCGAGGAACAATGGCTTTATTTGAAATAAAGTCATATTATAAAACTCAATTACTTTAAATACTTCTTCATTTTATGTTTATTTAATCCGTTTCGGTTAAATATTTCTGTATTTTAATTAATAAAATACTAAAGTATTTTGTTCATTTTATATCATTTTTGTGATTTGTGGTATATGAACTGCTGATATGCAGTAAAACAGTAGTACATAAAGCGATCGCCAAAAATAATGAATGATTACCGTTTTTTTTTTCCAATCTGTAACAAATAGTTAAGAAAATTTACGACAATATTAATAGATATGAAGTAAATTTATTTACTTCTAGATATTATAGAAATTATAAAAATAAAAATTTCAAATTTTTACAATTTTTTTTTTAAAATATGGTCTTTTTGCGGCACTAAAAGATATTACTTTATCATAATGAACATTTACCAGGACATTTCTTATATCTTCATGTAGCTATCGCGTCCTATTAGAAATTGTATTAGTACGTTTGCATAATTAAAAAAAAATACTGAAAAAAACATGTTTTTTGCGATTTTTGGAAATTTTGGTCCCGTTGGGGCGGTAAAAGATATTAACCGATAGGTGTAATATTTTAAGAATTTATTCTTTATTACAAAAGGCAACTTTTCCGCTCTATTACATTTCGATTATAAATATTTCGGTTTTTTCGACCCACCCTAATATATATATATATATATATATATATATATATATATATATATATATATATATATATATATATATATATATAAAATACATATTTTAAATGAAATGTAATATATTTGATATTTTGTAATTTTTTTTACGGTTAAAATTAATGTTCATGGTTTCTGAAAATTTAGCCTCTCTGTATGTGATACAGTAAAAGTTGAAAAATGTTTTAGTTGAAACGATGCATAGAAATTATGCTTCGGCCTGTAAAAATTATCATATTAAAACCTCAAAATTAATAAAATATATATGCTATTGTTTAAGTTACTAGGTATTGAGTATTGATATCCAAATTTTCTTTTATTAATAATCGTATAATATTTCAGTATATTCTGACTCATATATTATTGAAATTCGAAGAAAATTATCACTTATGCATCTTTTAGCATAATGGATCATAAAAGGTAATAAAAATGACTTCGGCATCCGAACAGGTTCGCTAGTAGCATTTTTTTTTCTAATTCCAAAATTTCGCATTCCCACCGGAAATCGTCTATAATATTAATTCCTCTATATAGGGGCCATTATATTGTGGTTGCCTTAATGAAAATTATTCTCTCAGAGTTTCCGGTATGAATAAAAGAAGAATAATAAAAAAAATTGCTAAACTGACAACCCTGCATTTCAATATACAACGTATCCACTCTCAACGGTGTCTAATGGCTAATTCCTAAATCGTTAATCTTAGACATATAGCTCCAATTACAAAAATGTATTAAAAGAGGTACAGAAATATTTTAAAAGTGATTTTGGTCAATAGAAACATTTCTTTAAAAATTACAAAATTTAAATTTTTATACGGTTCCCCGGTCCTATAAGTTATGTTTAGTAAAATTTTCACGTTTCACTGATAAGTAAGACAAAAAAAGTCCCATTATTCTACGATTAAAACTGACCTTAGTAGCTGTTTGGAGCATATGAGCATATTTTTTGCTGCAACTAAGGGGTTATTCACAAATTTAGTGGAAATATAATTTCGTCAAATATATTAAAAAAATTGTTGAGAGTAAAATTAAATTGCAATATAAATTCGAAATCTTTAATAATTCTGACACATTAATGCAACATATACAATTTGTAATAAAGTTATAAGATGAAAGAAAACAGATTTTCTTTTAAATAAAATGATGAGAATTAACAGCCCCAATTATTTACAAAATGATATATGTTTTAAAATGTTAATAGTGTGATACATGTTATAATGATATATGTTTAAAAATGTTAATGTGCACTAGCCTGGAAAAGTTGGATTATGTAATGCATTTTAGATTTTGATAATTGATTCGTATGTAGCCTGTACCGCTGAATTCGAAATTGACCTTCATTTTTTTTTTTTACCACCGCGTAAAGATTTTTTAAAATTCATAAATTTTAAAGTTAAAAAAAGAAAAAAAAAGGCGAAAATTTGATACCATAAAATAGATGTGATTGTTGTGTTTTTAAATTTTCATAGTTGCTTTTTATGTATGAGTGATGTAAAATATATATATGCCAAATTTCAAGAAGATTAGATAATATTTAGAGATTGCACACTTTGATCACTTTTATCTCAAATTAGTGAAATTTCAAATATTGAAGTACGTTGTATTAATGGGAGCATGTGATCTTTTGAAGGTAATTGAACTTTAAAATGGGAACCTTAAGAGGAATTTGGAAGCTATGAAAGGTGCCTAGTGGTGAGTTTTTATTAGCTCGATTTCCTGCAAAGGAACAAGTAACTTTAGTTTTATTTACCATCACAAGGAAATGAAAGGAAGACTTTCAGTTTCTGATAAATCTATCAGTCTTAAATTACAGCAATATAGAATACAGCAAATATACCTGTATATACCTCTTAAGGCGGAGGATAATATCAGTGCTTGTTTGATGTACAAAGAGTAACAAAACTTGAGTAAAGAGAAATCGAGAAACACGGATAAAGCAAATACGAAACAATCAATTTGGAAAGGTGACTTCTTCAAGTTATTTGACCTTTCCTGGCAAAATGTGATGGGCATGACTAGCATATCACAAGAAGATAAAGAATTTCTTAGGTCACAAAGAGAAGATGATATGAGTTCATCAGTTGGTGGAGTTGAGAAGGTTTCCCCTTCAAAAAAAGAACTAAGGGTGCAAACGGGTTAACTACCTGAAAAATGTCCCAAAAGACGTCATCTAAGAGAAGATTACAAAGTGTTATTACAATTCTTACTCCTGTACCTAGAATAGTCAAGGCATTTTGTGAATCAACATGGACAAATTGTAATAGAAGCTTTTAACAGAGTTTTTTAATCAAGAACTACTGCTTAGTAACATACTAAAAATTAGACAAAATCTGAGCACGGGAACACCCCTATATACGGATTTCGAAATGCCGGAGGGGATTTTCTGGTACTAAGTCAAAGAATATATATCGCTTATGGAACTATATTGCATTATTTTTACAACATAACTTTGAAGTATAGTCAAAAACGTTAAATAGTACACAAAAGTTTACTATCCCTTACAAATTCCTGTTTAAGTTCAGTTTTGCAGAAATGTCTCAGTGAAAAAAAAAACTTGTAAAAACTTGTACCAATAATTTTCATCACTTTCATCATATTCATAATGAGAACTTACAGTCGTGGCCAAAACATTTAGGACCACCGTGCAGAAACTAGCGTTTTTAAAATTGAAACCACTGATGAAGTTATAAATCAAATCGATTTTCATCAGATGGCGTCATTCCGTCTGACAGTGGAGTTACTGTATTCGCTTTTCGTTTGAACTTTGAGTAATAAATGTCGCAGACTCAATTTATTGTCTGGATCTTAATTTCAGTGGTGGTCTTAAACTTATGGCCACGACTGTAGGTAGTTGTTGTTACATCCATTGACTTGGCACAACCCACAAGATGTAGAAAAGGACATTCTATTACGCTTGCATCGCATCGTAAAATAGCATAGTTTGTCTTGTAGGTACATCGAATCATACTAAGTAAATAATGTGGAGCTGGTGGTAAGTCGCAGAGTATTAGGTAGTATGAGTTACATTTTACATATCGACACCATTCTTCTGGTTTGGTTCTTTCTTCAATAGATTTCCAGATATTTATTTGTAA
The DNA here is from genome assembly GCA_963932465.1 of Maratus speciosus. Classification (NCBI taxonomy): domain Eukaryota; kingdom Metazoa; phylum Arthropoda; class Arachnida; order Araneae; family Salticidae; genus Maratus; species Maratus speciosus. The sequence continues at coordinate 53,347,216 of OZ010792.1, forward strand.
GTCAGTGCGATAGTTATGATATTTTGTAGACGAATCGGTCGGAGGCAAACGTTCAGGTCTCACAAATGATTTTGCTGTAGTTATCCGCCCTACCAACATTTGGTGACGTAGATTGTCTGTTGATTTCAGTATCTTGGAGTCATAAAAGAGAAGCATTGTTTTTCTCCCAGCCTCAGCAATATCTGATGTAAACATGAATTTGAACTAAATATTTTTGCAATAGAATGGAGCACTGTCTCCTTCATGAGTTTGAGAAATGCTGAGGATTTACCTTCTACAAACATTTTGTGCACCTTTGCATTTTTAGACGGCAGATTAAACATTTCTGTAAGTGCAGGTATATTGACTTGAAATAACTAATATGTCCTGCTGCTGCTGTTATGGGGAGAATCACCAGCATAGCACAGAAGTGCAATTCCCAGGAGCCAATCCTGTCATCTGTTATTAATGTTCTTACTACACCGGTTATTTGCTGATATTCTAACCAGAATTTGCTTCTTCTCGAAGTATATTGGAAGTGATTTTCTTCGTCTCCAAAATGATGTCAATCTGAGATACTGCGTCATACAGTTCAACGTTTTACTTTCTTCTATCTTCAATAGAAGAAAGTATTGTAATCGAAATTTTTTTCGACTTCCGGTTTTCGACGGTTTTACATGTTTTAGGGGTCAGAGATTCCAAAAAACATGTTTATAGAAAATGTCTGTCTGTCTGTGTGTCCGTCTGTCCGTCCGTCCGTCTGTCCGTCTGTCCGTCTGTCCGTCCGTCCGTCTGTCCGTCTGTCCGTCTGTCTGTCGCTATTGTACCATCAAAAAGTGTATGAAGTTATGCATAGAATTAAACCAAAATTTTATTTTAAGTTTTTGGCTATGGCAAGCAGGTCCTCCTGGAATTTGGAAAAAATTCGCCGATAGGGGGCGCTGATATAGCAATTTTTGTGCGATTTTGAATATTGTACCATCCAAAAGTGTATGGAGTTATGCATGGAATTGAACCAAATTTTTATATTAAGTTTTTGGATATGGCAAGCAGGTCCTCCCTGAATTTGGAAAAAATTCGCCGGTAGGGGGCGCTGATATAGCAATTTTTGTGCGATTTTGAATATTGTACCATCCAAAAGTGTATGGAGTTATTCATGGAATTGAACCAAATTTTTATTTTAAGTTTTTGGATATGGCAAGCATGTCCTCACTGAATTTGGAAAAAATTCGCCGGTAGGGGGCGCTGTAAATGCGATTTTTGTGCGATTTTGAATATTGTACCATCCAAAAGTGTATGAAGTTATGCATAGAAATGAACCAAATATTTATTTTAAGTTTTTGGCTATGGCAAGCTGGTCCTTCCTGAATTTGGAAAAAAATTCACCGGTAGGGGGCGCTGTAATAGCGATTTTTGTGCGATTTTGAATGTTGTACCGTCCAAAAGTGTATGAAGTTATGCATACAATTAAACCAAATTTTTATTTTAAGTTTTTGGATATGGCAAGCAGGTCCTCCCTGAATTTGCAAAAAAATTCGCCGTTAGGGGGCGCTGTAATAGCGATTTTTGTGCGATTTTGAATATTGTACCATCGAAAAGTGTGTGAAGTTATGCATAGAATTGAACCAAAAATTTTTTTTAAGTTCTTGGCTATGGAAAGGAGGTCCTTCCTTAATTTATAAAAAAATCGCCCGTAGAGGGCGCTGTAATAGCGATTTTTGTGCAATTTTTGTGCCATTTTGAATATTGTACCGTCGAAAAGTGTATGAAGTTATGCATAGAATTGAACCAAATTTTATGTGTTTGTTTTTGGTCATGTCACGAAGGTCCTCCCTGAATTTGGAAAAATTCTGCCGGTAGGAGGCACTATAATTGCGATGTCTGTACCATTTTCATTATTGTACCATCGAAAAGTGTATGAAGTTATCCATATAATTGAACCAAATTTTGTGTGCATGTTTCTGGCTATGGCAAACAAGTCCTCCCTGAACTTGAAAAAATTCCGCCAGAAGGGGGCGCTATAATTCCGATCTCTGTGCCATTTTCATTATTGTACCATCGAATAACGTATAAAATTATGCATACAATTGAACCAAAATTTTTGTGCTTGTTTTTGGCTTTGGCCAACAGGTCCTCCTAGAATTTGGAAATATTGCGCGGTAAAGGGGCTCTGTGCTAGCGATTTTTGTATACTTTTTCTTGATTTTTCGTAGTTCTATTGTGCATCGGCGGCTCATGCAGCGGCGGGAACTCGCTTCCTGCTAAGCCGGCTATTCGCAAACAGCTAATAACAACAAAATAAGGAAAAATTAATAATTTTAACAAATATCATGATATAGATTAACTCGTTTTCTCCGTTTAATTGACTTGAGCAGAAATTTAAGATGAAAATCAAAGTTGGTATAGTATTGAACTAATAATATTGAAGTATTAACATGTGTAACTAGGTTCTGAAATATTAAGATGTATAAGATAGAAGAAAGTTTTGGGATTGGCACATCCAACGTTTTTCATTTGTTTTTGCCCGGTCATAATATTCTCGAACAGACCACAAGATTCCTTTACCAGATCGTGGGATGATCCATGTTCATTCCGAGGAAAAATCTCTGAAACTAGTAGGCAACTAAGAGCTGCATCTACGAGTATATATCTTCGAATCGCCCTAGAAATAGATTTCCCGGTCATCATATGTACTACAGTATTTGATCATAAATTTCCCCAAGCACTTCAAATAATCCTGAACCATTCATGAGAGGTCCGATTGCATCTAAAATATTCGTTAGAGTAGGAAATCTTCCCAGCAATAGAATAATATCTTGAAGGCCTCTTTGTCCGTTTAATGATTTGGGAACCTTTCCAAAATAAAGTCTGATCAAAAGTAACTAACTACACATAGGATGTTATGATCGCATGCGACATTGTTACTATGTATCTTTGTCGAAAAAATACAAGTCATGTCGGCGGCTGCCATATCGATGATAGGAAGAAATGAGATAGATGATTCTCCTGGATGTGAAGCTTCTGATTTGGAATGAATTAATTGTATAGCTCCTGACAAGTTGTATCCTGTCTTTTGGATACTGATATTTGCCACAAAAGAGCGAAGCATTCAGTAGTATGGGAAATTTGCAGAATGAGATCTTCTTCATAGTTATTTTCGCATGTCTGTATTCTGCAATATCAACTTTGGATAGGTTCTTAATATCAATATCACTAACATGATCTTATTGACAGTGGAATAGATGTTGCCCTTTGGAGTTTTTAGGGCAATCATACCCATACCATGAAAGGTATTATTCCCGTCCAAAGTGAAAATATTGTGATCGACATTATCTGCTGCTAGATGTAATGAGGTATTTTCAAAAACACTCAAAGAAGCGGAACCGCCTGATAGTGCAGCTGTTTTTTTTTTCGAATCTTGTTACTTCTGAGTAAGATGAACAAAACCCAAGATTGTGAAGAATGTTAATAAGGTATCTTTATCTGCAATTATGGTGAAGCTGAACGGACAGACCAATTTGTAACGGACATAGTAATGCTCTAGAACGGATAGCTTGCAGAACGGAATGACCAACAGCACCGTCCGATTATCATGGAGATTTCCTTTCGAACAAATAATTTTGATAATAGGAATTTCAAGCTACTAGGTAAGTAAACCAAAGCGGAGGACGTTACGTAATGGATACTCATAAACTTTAGTGGTGTTGACTTTTGTTGGTAACTTCGAAGAATTTCACTTTCTTTCCCATGCAGAATTACGATATCTGACTTCAATTGTTTGCCCGATATTATAATACTTTCCCCATAGTGTTCGTACTAAAAGTTTTCGCTCCATGTTCCTTCGTTCGTACGCATTGCTCTGACTTCCTTCAATATATTCTTCCATTTTAGAAACGAGATTGTCAATACCCACACATTTGCTCTTCATCGTTGTCTTCAAGAAATTCACAGGTACGATGGAACGCTTGTTATTGCTCTTCATTACTTGGTCACCCTTTTCCTGACCATCTATTGGACAAGCAATATTCGCGTGTAATATTTCTTTTTCTACGAAAATTTGTGCTACATGATTTATGATAGCCACAATCTGCAGAAACAAGATCGCCTGAGTAATATAAACCATCCGGCTTCTTACCTTAAAAGACCATTCATCACAGCGACGTTCACAGCATTTGTTTATGGTCTCAGAATATTGTGCAGTTCTTACCTTCACATATTGTGATTTAGGTTTATGTTTTAGAAGAAAAGTCTACAAATTTTTCCCAAAATAATCAGTGAGGAGCACTGGTAACTGGACCCTCAATTAAGCGAAAACTTTTTCTTGGTATTTCTCTACAGCTAGCTTGCCGCTTTATAAAATTCCGTCCGACACAAAACATGGACACTTATTGCAGCAGTTGCAACTACAACGCTTTTACGACTTCGGCTGGCTTAATTTATACCGCCTGCTCCCTTTTGAGAAATTGTAACTGCGTTTTGTCCATTGTCTTTTTTCTTTTTCACAACTCACACGAAATTCAATACTGTCCATTTTTACAGGAAATTAAGTCTGAACCAAAATAAAACTCAAATTAATTTTTTAAATACCATAAATAAAAACAAAAATTAGAAATTAATAACGACACTGCGTGAAACGACATATGACTCAGTCCGTCATTTTTAAATCCATTTTTAAGGGTGTTCCCGTACTCGGATTTTGTCTGATTTTGATAATATTTCTTACTAATGGTTACTGATTCAAAATCAGTTAACAGAGTTTCCATTACAATTTTGTTCGGGTTAAAGGTGTATTTATTGTAACTTGCCTGGACTAGAAGGTTGGTAAAAAAAAAAAAAAAGGCTTCAGTTTCAGGATCCCAGAGCGTCTGAATCCAGTAAGGTGGATGGCAAAGGCAGTATATGCACTAAAAAGTGTACTCTTCTCTAAACAGTCCTCAACGCGAATATAAAGGAATAAAAAGAGTTGCTCAATGTATCAGCATCTTATATGTTCACTTTTGGCTTGGGGTAATTGTAAATCGATGGGCTCCAAAGAAGGATTTGGATTTGCTACAACTTCTGAAGACTTAACCAGATGCAGATGTAAAAAAAAATGTTCTTACAGTGGCTGAGTTGATACAGATATCTTTGGTATCTTTTAGAAACAAACTTAGGATTGACTTTTTTGGACATGAGTATTACTCTGGCTAGTAAGGGAAATATGACTCTAAATTTTGAAACCAAACCTAGAAAGAAAAAGGAAATGAAACTATTCGAGGTGAAAACCTAGTTTTTGAAGGAAAAGTCCTAAATCATATCATTACTAATAAAAAAGACGTTCTTTGAATAGTTTGGGATCCACGATGTGACAGAATACTGCAGTGATTCTATAAGAAGTCATTTGAACACTCTTACCGTGGTCAATGATACAGCAGAAAGAGGAATTGATCTGATTAAATGAATTTGTAAGGAACAAACAGCAAAAACAATTCTTGTTGAGGGTAGTCAAGAATCAAAGACAAGTCGTCAACAAGTGAACAAAAAGGAGATTGCATCTTTCAAAGTTGATTAATATAATACATGTTTTGCATATTATGCTATCTATTAATCTTTGTGTCTAGTTTTAATGTTTTTTGAAGTTTGTGATTTATAGTTTTCTCAATAAAAGCAATTTTCATTAAAAAACACATTTTTGCCTACATTTACAAAATTGATCAAAATGTGCAACCCCTAAATATTATCCGATTTCAATGAAATTTGGCATATGTATCGTTTATATCACTTAGACTCGGGCCGTAAGCAAAGTCTGCAAAAAAATTACATTTTATTTTTTGCCATACAAAATGAAACACCCTATTAAGGGGTTTTCGTAAATTCTAAATTGCGAAGTTAAAAGTTCAAATTTAAAATTGAACCTCTCTCCCCCCCCCCCCCCCTCATAAAACCCCACAGCTGTTTAGTTATAAGAATTCCAGTATAAGCCAAAAAATTGGATAAATTATTGAATGAAATCAAATCAAATAAAATAAATCTGTTTTATAGTAATCAGATTTTCACTATAAAAGCTTTGGCTTTTACGGTTTGCAAAAAACTTCTAACGTGATATTTAAAAGTGAAGATCATTTTCAGATTCAGTGCTAAAAATTACATAAAAATCAATTATCAAAATTTCAAAAACACAGCCATATCCTCTATTTTATAGTAGATATCCGATTTTTGTTATTTTTTAACATTGACAATATATGATTTGCGAAAAATCCTGACACGATGGTTAAAAATTAAGGTAATTTTCGGAATTAGTGTTAAAAAATACATAAAAGTTAAAAAAACACAACCATCGCAGTTTTGTGTTCTCTAATCTAAACCTTTTCTTAAACTTCTTGGCTGTAATCTATCCCATTTTTTTTTTGTTATCTTTTAAAATAAGTATAAATGGTAACCACCGAAAATCATAATAATATTAGATTGTCATCGTATTTGCGTCAGTATGTAAAATTTAATCTCCATCCCATATTTGAAAGTAAGTTAATGATCGAGAACAAATTTTGAACAGGAAAAACATGCATACGATCGTTAAAGTTAAATAAAAACTTAGAAAAATAACCTAATTTTTGTTAAAAGAAATCATGAAAATAAAGAGTTTCAAATTCTTACAAAATGAAACATATGTTAAAATACAATTATTTTAACCAATATGACACAGTCGTAATACTTATAAGATTTTTTCAAAGCGTAGATACATATGAAATAAGTTTTTCGACTACTTTAAGCACTTGGTACATGACCCCTCAAATCACGGCCGAACTCATTTGTGCTCACATGTAGAAAATTGGTCACGTATAAGTTTCATAACTCGGTCAATTTTGGTGTTATATGAACAGGACCTTTTTTGCTTACATGTCAGTATATTAGGAAAATTTTACTAAATATAACTTATTGGACCCGGGACCGTATAAAAATAAAAATTTCATAGTTTTTTAAGAAATGTTTTTATTGAGCCAAATCACTTATAGAATATTTCCTTACCCCATTTAAAATATTTTTGTGATTGGAACTATATGTCTATGACTAATGGTTTAGGAATTAGCCATTGGACACCGTTGAGAATGGACACCCTGTATAACTTTTAAAAGGCTTTTTCTAGTTGAGCACATAAATGATTTCTTTTAACACTTTAATTCTCGCTACCGTGATATACAAGGGCTGTATCTTTTATTCAGATTGTTTGATTCCCACCAGTTTTATACAATTGTGTAATTGGCTTTATTCTGGTATCATTTCATTTGTCATTATAAGGCGAATATTTCTTTTTCAAAAAAGTGGTGTCAATAAGCAGTCGGAATTTCTAAACCGTAATTTAATGCGACCGTTAAGGGGTTAAAAAATAAATTATATACCATTATAAATGATTACCAATAAATTGAAATGATTCTTTTTATTTTAGCATCACCAGAATTAAAGTTACAGTCCACAATCCGATATATCTTTTGAATATGTAAACTTTTTCATTACATTCAGCTTCGATCTTTGATGATGTCTTACTCTCATTCTCAAAATACACTCTTGCATCATTAAATAATTTTCTAACGTTTATTGTTATGGAAACTTTAAAATAGCAAATGCCACTTCTCGTACTTGGTAAATAATTCAATAATTTCTTCACAACGACACGGCGGGCGGATGAAACAGCTTGACGACTACTGTTTTCCCAAAAACACATTGCCAATTTTACTAAATATATTGCAATTTGTTTTTTGTTATAGATTACATTTATTTTTTAGTTATTAATTCTAAAAAGGAGAATTTATAGATCAAATAATTTAAAATTCGATAATTGATAAATGTTTAAAAAATATTGTTATTTCTATTACGGTAAATTAAAATTAATCAACCGTTTGGGAAAAAAAAATTAGAAAAACATTACCGTTGATAACATGCCAAAAACGTGTCATTTTTCTTTTTACTTCTGTCTATCCGCTGTTAAAAATAATCGCGTTCCATTTTTTTAAATATGAACTAATGCATATGTTCAAATTGTATACTCACAAAAATCGAATTAAAAATCCTTTTGTTTGTCCTGTGACATTTAAATCTTTTATCTTAAATTAAAATAAAGGATTAATAATGAAATACCAGCAAGACACCCATACATATTATTTTAACTAGACTTAGTAATTAATTTGATGTTTATTGCAGCAAGAATGTTGTTAAAACTACCTATTTCCTTTTAGTATTTTAATATAACCTTCCGGTTTCTAAAATGTATTTATTTTATACTATCTGTGTTTGTTTTTGTCATTAGTTGCTGCGATATTTCTTTTAATAATAGTTATAACACATAATGTCATATCTTCAAATCTAAAATATTATGATTAGATAAAAGAAACGAATCTAAAATCATTATTAATTAATAGCTTATTTTAATAGGTATTTCTTGTTTGATTGAATAATAAATTATTTTACATTGTTAAATGTTTTCTGCGATGCGGTAAATAATACATAATTAAAGTAAAGAATATCAAGGACTTAATTGTGTTTTTCTACAACGAAGAACATGGATTCATACAAAAAATATATGGTTTCAAGAGAATATTCTCAAAGGACTAACTGGCTTGCACTTAATCTGCATTTTAATACTATGCTGACAGGTTTTACTAAGATGGTACACAAGTTGTACGAAAATGAGCTGCAATATTTTTTATCAAGAAATTTAAATCAGAAGCAAGCATGGTATGCAGAGGACTGATTACCGGCGGGAAAATTTTCATCAGTAAATTTGAATACAAGGTTTTGGCTTATTAAAATGCTATATTCCTGCAGAATATCTGGCAAAACTAAACCAAAATATCCATTATTTTTTACTGATGGATGCTTTCTTCTCCCATTGTCAGCCTCTGAGTATGAATTGCTTCTCAATATTATACAAAGCGCGTATCCGAATTGATAAAAATTATAGAAAACTTAGTTGTAAAACATCGAAATTTAGCCATTGAATATCAGTGTCTTTATTTACGGAATGGATTTCTGATTGTAAATAATATATATATTTAATTTCCCGGCAAATTAAACTTGAATAATTGTTCTTATAATGTTTATAATCACACACACACATACCATCTTCCGTTTATTCTTTTTTAATGGTATTTTACTCTTGTGTGTATATATTTAGGAAACAATGCATAGTTGTCTAATTTAATGTCTTTCGCCTACTAACCTGATCTTAAACAAAATTTATTGTTTTCTTTAAAAATCAAATAATAAAGATTCAATTTAATTTAAAACCTTAAATATTAATTTTTAGATTTCATATATCCACAACCTTTACACATGAGGCATTTTGCCAGAAAATATTGATTGGCAATTTATTTAGCTTAAAAGTTAAATTCCTAATGTCGACGGATGGAGATTCATTAAATATGCATATCTTTTGGAATTCTAATATTTGACGCTTTGATTACCCACGTCTCGGTCTTATTATGATATCATGAAACGATGATTAAATTACAGTGTGTTAAAATTAGTGAAAACTTGTATTAATACCAATTTAATTTAGCCATAAACGAAATGTTTTTTAAAATATAATGAAATTGCTAAATATATTTAAAATTAAGTTATTTCCTGATTTTAAATTAGGAAGTTTTTCGTTATCAGTTCTTGATATTTAGTACATTAGAATATACATCGAGCAGTACAGATCATTGTTTTATGTGTAGGTTGGTTGTGTTTGTTTATGACGACCAATTATCAGCACGAGGGATATGGGCCCTAAGGGGGGGGGTGCCCTTCGTGGGGGTCTTTCTAAGGGAACCTAATCCGTATTAACGCTTGGCAGTCCAAGGTTCGAAGAAAACCACGAAAACTTCGAACGATTAGGCCGACGGGCGCGATTGGGTTCGAACCCAGCACCTCCCGTCTACCAGCTTCGAGAGCAGATCCTCTCGGCCACTGGTGGGGCTGTTTTATGTGTAAACGTCTCGCAAAGAGATGCAATAGATGAATATTTACAAATCAATACAAATCAATACAAATCAATGTATGTTACTTTCCAGAGTTTAATGTCTAGTTAGCTCTGTATATGAATAAATGTTTAACGTTATATTAAATGTTAAAAGTTATCATTAATATTTAATGTTCACTATTATCGTTAAATGTTTACGGTATGTTCAATGTTAAATGTTATCAATAAATATTTAAGGTTATGTATAATGTTGATTGTTATAATTAAAAGCTAAATGTTATGTTTAATATTGAATATTATCATAAATACTTACTGTTATGTATGTCCAATATTATCGTTATATGTTAAAATGTTTTGTTAAACATTTAGATTTTTTAGAACAGTGTCATTTATGGTACAATTGATGGTACAATGATATAACCAATATTTTGATTAAGAACAATTTCTAACATTAAGAAACATGTATTGTATTTATTCAGTGGTGTAAACGTAAAAAACACAGAGGGTATACGCTTAAAGCAGAGGGTATACGCTCAAGGCAGAGCGTATACCCTAGAGTATATATACTATAACTTTCTTGAGAAACAGAGGGTATACGGTGTTCCTTAAAAAAATCCAGAAAGTATACGGCGTATACCTCCGTATACCCTCCACTACATCCCTGTATTTATCAAACCATATGATTAATTTACTGAGATAATATTAAAACTTTTATAACTATTTTTATAAAAATTATGAATCTGTAATTCAAGATAATAATGGTGAAGTCAATGTAATGGTTCTAAAGCATTAATTTCAATAAATTACAACTATATATATAACCATTAAATAAACATTACCGATCACCAACAAAAACTGTGATATTCTGAGTGACATAACATTAACAAATACATTACCCTCCCAACACACTCATATGGATACCAAAAATACTATCTTACGAGTATTAATGTGGAAGAAAAAAAGAAAAATATGGATACCGATAAAAATAATTGAAAACCTTATATATTGAATTACGTTATCAAGGGTACAGAATTCAAATATATAAGCAAAAATAATCATTTTCTGTGGAGAAGAAAAGCTAAAAGCTGAAAAAATTTCCCCCTGTACTCAAACGACTACTTGACCTAAAGAATAGATGCAAGATGAAAACAGAATAATATTAAATGCCATGAAATGGAAAAATCAATACAACCTTTAAATAATTAATTTGTAGCAATGAAATATAGTAATATTACACAGCCTACCTAAATTAACCCCATTTTTATTTAATCCAAATACACACCAGTACATGTTAACCATTACCGCTATAACTTTAAAGTTACCCTTGCAGTTAAGATAACACAGATATCAAGACATAATGGTTATATATTTCGTCTGTATGTTAGTATATCATTAATATTTTTAAATAATATTTTAATAATTTTAACTTTTTCGATGCAATTTTTACAAACTTTTTACAAATGAAATTGAAATTGATATCATAATCATCAACATAATGATACATTATCGTTTTTTAGACAAAAACATAGTCCCTCTTTGTACATAGTGAAAAAAACTGCGATGTTATACTATAATTGCAAAAAATCTGTATTTGTAATTGACATTGATATTCATATCACTAAAATTATATTTCAGTACCTATATTATAAAGCAAAAACATGTCAGTGAGTAACTCTGGCGTCACTGACAGCGGCAAAGACAGCCCCCTGAACACTAGTCCTGAGCACTGACACAAAAATGGCGGCTACCGAATGCGGATTTTCGTCAGCGTGTATATGGACTTAAAATTTGGGTGCCAATAATTTTTAAAGTTTTTCAGTTTTATTTTTCTGGGATTAAACAAGTCAAATAAATCTTTACTAAAATATTGGTGTCTAAATTAAAGGGACCGTACATTAAAAAAAAAGACGCCTTCGGCATCCGATTTTTTGTGTCAGCGTCAGGCCTAGTATTCAGATGGCGGTAAGGACAATGACCTCAGCAATTTCACTTTTAATGCAATAAGTTAACTTCTAAACATGGCACAATTCCATATTCTTACACACTCAAATAGATCAAATCAATTATATTAAAATAATATTGTTTGGTATGTTGCTCTAAGTTGACAAATTTTGATGGTCTTAAAAATTTTCTCAAGCATCGTACATTTAATTATGCGTGCAATATAATTAGAGAAATAACACCTAAATAATTCAGCAATTATTTGTGTCCGTGTTATAATCAACATCTAAATAGCCAAACGAATTTAAACTTTTTGACCAAATAAATAAAGAAAAAACAAATTAAAGAGACATAATCACTAAAAAACGCGCTTAAACACTGAAATAATCAGAATCACAAAACCGCTATAAATATTATCAAAATTGGCTTTAAGAATTTACTGTCGAAATCACAAAAAGGTATAAAAGAAGGTAAGAAAAGGTCTGGTTTCAGATAATTCTTCCCTCGTTCTTATTTTAGATAGCTTCAGAATTATTCGAAAACATCCTTAAGAAATAAATGTTATTTTGGGGGGGAGACGATACATATTTATGGTAATGACGAATGCACTACAAAAGTATCTACATACTAAGCATAAACACTACTGTCCTTTAATAGTTCGATGCGCTTACCGCCATCTGGTGGTCTTTTTCATTTTGTAACAGCTGCTATAAGTACGGAAATCTTCTGCGGTTGACCGCTCTTACGGGTCTAATACGAAAGTTTTGGGTCAAAAGTCATACGAAGTCAATTTTTTCAAGAGGCGAATTATGTTTGTAATCCTGTATATGGTGAATAGATTTGCATATCAAAGACATATTTCAGTTCAGATTCTAAACCATCTTCAGTAATTTTTGCTGATAGACGAAAATGACCTCGATTTTCGTTTGTACAATTGTTAACGTTACGTACAGATTTTTTATACGCGCCACAAAATAAGATAAAATTTAATTATTGTAAAAAACTGTAAGCAAAATTAAAAAGGCTTTGATACCGTGATTCCAGTACTCGTCGTTGGAGGCAATCAATCAATATTTTCTAAACAGTACAATAGTCTTTTTTTAAAAGAAAATAAAACTCTATATGGAATCGAGGAAATAATTCTATTTCGAGATTGAGTAGCATACACTTTAAAACTAGTTAGAAATAACCAGGATAACAACAGTTATACTTAATCTTGTGGAAGATCATGTCTGCAAAATCCCGTTCTGTAGAAATAACTAAGTTCTACTTAAACGCTTTAGTCAAAATTTTACCTTAAGTAATATTCCGGCGGTAATTCTGTTAAGCTGTCTACATGGCAGACCAGATTTTCTACATTATTCTCTCCAGTTAGCTCGATAGCTAGAGGATTGGCAATTTAATTCAAAACATCTTGGGATACCGACTAAAGTTGGGCAAATTTGTAATTGTAATTATCTGCAAGGTGATTATATTTTAATTGCATGTAATTATTTATAGTTAAGATTACATGCCGTAAAACATTATTGTAGCACAATAGTCTAAACATCACCCGTCTAATTATTTGACTAAATTCCTCCGTTTGAATGTGTGTAACTATAATCAATTACATGCAATGAACTTTTAATTTCATTGCGTATAATTGAGATTGCAATTTGTCCAACTCTGCTCCCGACATTTTCCCTTTTTTTTTTCACTCCAATAGAAAAAAATCCATTCGAGTGATATTTTTATCAAACAGTAAATATATTATATGAAATATGAAAAATATCAGTTAAAAATAATAAGTTAATTAAATCGTTTAAATTCCTGTTTAAAAAAATTATGACATGTTATAGCATATGTTCCATATTTTTCGAACGAATGAAGCGAAATAAATAAAAAGGTTTTATATTTGATTCCGAGTATTTCACAAACCTATCTCGTGTGACATACATACTGACACTCTGTTAAATAAAAGCCAAATGTATCTTAATTTAAGAAAATGTAATATAATTAGAAAGAAAACATACCTGGTGTCCTAAAATGGACTGACTGATTTTAAAATTCAATAACTTGCAAACGGTGGCAGACATTTAAAAAATTCTTGCAGGAGGGATATGCATAAGGTAAAAAAAAAAAAAAAAAAAAAAAAAAAAAAAAAAAAAAAACGGTGATTTTCGATTTTATTTCGAATTACAAACAATAGATGGCGCTGTAAGTAATAGACGCTAAATACACGCTCGATTTTTTGCCTGATCTCTTCTTCCATGCGGAAAAAGGAGATTGAAATGCATTGAGTGGGTCCCGAAAGACCAAAAATCGAACCTGAATTTAGCGTCTATTGATCGCAGCGCCATCTATTGTTTGTAATTCGAACTAAAATCGAAAATCACTGTAAAAAAACTTTTGACCTCATGCATAACCCTCCTGCAAGAGTTTTTTAAATATATGGTCACAGTTTGCAAGCTATTGAATTTTAAAATCTGTAAATCCTTTTCCGGACACCTGGAACAATAACATCCACAAAGTATGCCCCGATTCCAAATGGCGTCTTTTATTTTTTATAAAGGTTAGAAATCAATATATGTTCGAGATTTAACTAAGCAGTTAAAAAAATAAAATTGTGTCGATGTGGGTTTGGATAAACTCTTTCGACACTTAAACAATCACATTTTTAATAAGGATAACACACAAACTATATACAGATTCGCGAAAAGCACAAAATAACTTTGAAACATACATATTTCCATAAAAAAAAAACATCTCTAGATGAGACACATTTCGTACACTCGCCGAAACTCTACTTAAACCCGCGCAATCATCATTACATACATTCACTTCACTTCATCACTTCATGTTTGGCAAAATATCTCAGGATATTTTGCCGACAGTGGCAACAGCGCCATCTATATGCTATAAAAATAAGGGAAGGCAGTCATTTTGTTACAACCTCCCCCTCTGGTTCCGCGGACGTCCCGGTGAGGAACCAGTAACTTTTTTAGGTGGTCTGCCACGTTTCCTGATAGGTGCAATAGGCACAATGTCAGAGTCATTACACAGTTTCAAAGCTGACGTATGACATGTAGCAAGCGGTTCATTTGGATTGTCCATGCTTGCTATAACAAATGTGGTGGGTGATTTTTGAGTTAAAATAATGTATGGTCCGTCACGTTTAGGCATGAACTTTGCAGTTTTATTGCTAGAGGCTTTACTTACTGGATGTAAGTCAACCCAAACCTTGTCTCCTGGAGCAAAACAATGTCCTGATTTTCTTTTACGGTCAGCGTATTTCTTTCTTTGATCTTGCTTGGCTTCAACTTTATCCTTAATGTCTTTGGTGAAGTTTGCAAATTTCTTGAGGTATGGTGTAATTTCAGGTACAAAGTTGTCATTGTGAATTACAGCACGAATGTCGTGTTGAACATCGTCTGTCGTTCTTAATTCTCTCCCAAATTGTAAAAATGCTGCTGTTTCTCCAGTGGTGTCACACTTAGCAGTATTCATTGCAAAACGTATTGTTGGAAGTTTCTCTTCCCATGAACAGTGGTCATTCTCTACTAATATAGCCAATCTCGGCTTGAGATCTCTATTTTTTCTCTCCACAGGGTTTGCCTGAGGATGATATATGGGAGTTGGGTTTTGTTTGATACCTAAAAGAAAACAAAGTTGTTGCATTACACTACTAACAAATTGTGGTCCGTTATCACATATTATACGTCTGGGTAGACCATATCTAAGGATAACTTCTTCGAGCAACGTAGTTGCACACTGTGCTGCAGTAGCTTCTGTAAGGGCAAATAGTTCAACCCATCTTATTGCACAGTCTTCTACTATGAATATCCATCTTTTACCATTCTTACTTTTTGGTAAAGGGCCAAAAAGATCAATTGATAGAACTTCAAATCGTTGTGAATACACTGGTGTTTGTAACAAACCGGATGGTTTTTGATTGGAAGGTTTATACCTATTACATTCAGCACAATGTTTGACGTAATCTGCAATGTATGAACGCATTCCAGTCCAATAATATCTTTTGGATATTCTATTAAATGTACCTTCAGCACCGTAGTGACCAGCCGTAGGTGAGTCATGGTGTTCTTTTAAAATTTTCTCCTTTTCATGTGAGGGGACTACTAGTTGTGCTTCTTCAGATTCCGAAGTTGGGGAATACCTGTATAAAACTCCTTGGTTCATAATATAACCACGTTCAGTCCAGTTAGTGTAGTCTAGAGTTTTTTCTTCATCTTCGAAACTTTTAATAATTTTCTTTAATTCTTCATCTTTCATTTGTTCAGCACGTAGATCACTAGGCATTTTAGCAGGGATATTATGGTGCAAATATCACAATCTTCTTTACTGATATGATCACATGCAGGACGAGAAAGCATGTCAGCTATGACGTTTGCTTTACCTGGAATGTATTCTATTTTCACATTAAATTCTTGCAACTGTAAAGCCCATCTGGCAAGTCTTCCAGAAGGGGACTTTAAGCTCATGAGCCATCGGAGAGGCTGGTGGTCGGATGCCACACTAACTTCTGTTCCGTCAATGTATCCTCTGAATTTATTAAGAGCCCAGACAACAGCAAGAGCTTCCCGTTCCGTGGTATGATAGTTGCGTTCTGCAGGAGTCAGTAATCTACTGGCGTACTCAATCGGATGCTCTTCCGCACCTTTACCCTGGAGTAGTACTGCTCCAAGAGCATAATTGCTTGCATCGGTTCGAATGATGAAGGGTTTTGTTTCATCAGCCTGTTTCAATATTGGTGATGAAACCAGGCATTGCTTCAAGGTTTGAAATGCATTTTCTTCATCGGCACCCCAATGCCATTGCACATTCTTCTTAGTAAGGTTACTAAGCGGTCTGGATATTTCTGCAAAATCTTGTATAAAACGGCGATACCATGAACATGTCTGCAGAAACGATTGCAGTTGTTTTATATTCTTGGGAGGCGGGATCCTCACAATAGCATCAATTTTCCCAGGATCAACTTCTAGGCCATTTGGAGTGATCCAGTGTCCTAAGTACTTTACTCTGGAACATGCAAAGTTGCATTTTTCTCGATTTGCAGAAAGTTTCCATTTGTCTAATCTTTGAAAAAACAGCTTCAGGATCAGATAGATGTTGTTCAAAACTTGATGATAAAATAATGAGGTCATCAAGGTAAGAGAGAATATTTACATCTGGGAGTCCGTTGCGAAAGTTATCCATCGTCCTCTGAAACGTTGCAGGAGCGTTACGGAGTCCAAAAGGCATTCTTCGAAAGCGGTATGTTCCGAGAGGGCATACAAAAGCAGTTTTATCACGATCAGGCCCATAGACACTCACCTGATGGTAGCCAGCATTCAGATCCAGAGTGGTCATGAACTGGGCAGTCTTTGCCTGATGTAGAAGATCGTCCATACGAGGGAGTGGATAGGTATCCGGTATAGTCACCTCATTGAGCTTCCTGTAGTCTACACATAGACGTACACTACCATTTGGCTTAGGAATGAGCACGATTGGTGCAGAATATGGAGATTCGCATTGCTCAATAATTCGTTTGGCAAGAAGATCATCAATTTCTGTTTTCAACAACTCTTTCTTTGCCGGTGATAATCTGTAAGGTGGTAATGATATAGGACGATGTTCTCTAGTGTTTATGTGATGTTCGACGACGGGTGTTGCTTCTCCCCCTGGTTGAAAGGTATTGGAAAATTTTTCAAGCAAGTCATTAAGTCTCTTTCGTTGTATTGCAGATAGGTTTTGACCTTCATTTTCTCTTAACATAACTGTGTTAGCTTTGACATTTGGTATTGAGATTTCAGGTGTCGTTTTGAAAGGATCATCAACAAAAGGAAATTTATATCTTGGATTGTTCTGGAAATACCAACTTTGGCTTCGCATATCCAACACAATCCCCATTTTATTCAAAAAATCTATGCCTAACAATGTTCTATTTCCGGTGGCTCCGGTATCTGCGCAAGCTACCCCTGTAATACCATTTACCTTTATATACAACATAGGTGTTGCCTGTGTATTAATATAACAAGATTGGAGATGTAGGGAACTAAAATTTGCTGATTTTACTTGCGTAGATGGGGAACAATTAGGACATTTTGCTTTTACAAAACCTTGCTTCCTACAGCCATAGCAGCTTATAACTGGACGCTTATCATCGTTTACAAAGCGTGAATTCGTATATTTTGAGGTAGAAGTATTTTTGAAATTTCCAAAATGTTCGCTAGCTTCATTTTTGGTTACCTGATTTTTCCAGAATTCCTGACCATTTGAATTTTTTGACAAAACATGTTTCTGTGTTTCACGCGATTTTGAATTACTTGCTGATTTTTGAAAAGGGGGTCTAATATTTTCATATATGTCAAGCTTTTCGGCCAACAAGACAGGGTCATTTAGTTTGTCCCAACCATCTAAATAATGATTTTTATATTCTGGTGGGCACTTTTTTTTAATCTGATCAGCGATTATTAGTTCTGAGAGCTTTTCAAATGAATTAACTTCTAATTCGGATAACCAACCTTCAAAATAATTTCTAATTTCAAAGTAAAAATCTTTCCAAGTAGAATTCTCTCTTTTTTGATGTCGGCTAAATAATACCCTAAACTTCTCCGCTGTTAATTTAAATCTTTTTAACAAAATGTCACGAATATGTGCATAGTTTTTGAACATTTCTTCAGGCTCTCTTGCTATAAGTTTAGCAATGTCATTCGGAAGTACGGCGACTAATTGTGAGACCCAAAAATCTTTGGAGACATTTAACATTTTCATTTGACGTTCAAACATTGTCAAGAACAACGACATATTATCTTTTTCCTGATTAAATGGTGGTAGGATGTTTTTAATATCTATACGCATCTGGTCCATTTGATTTTGTGGGACAGTTGTCGCGGTATGGTTTTGAGCTTGCAGCTTAAGTTTTTCTAACTCATAAGCTCTTTCCTCTGCGATACGTTTGTCCTCAACCCTTTGTTCTTCTATGCTCTCTTGTTTTTTCCTATTTTGTTCTTCTATGCTCTCTTGTTTTTTTCTATCTTCCACGATAGCAATCAATGCCTCTTTTACAAATTGTTCATCGTCTTTAAAAAAGGCGCACTTCATAATTTTTTCACGCAAGACTACCATTTTATCATCTGCATCTACCTGAAGCTCTAATTCGGTAGCCAAATTATATAAATCGATTTTTTTCCCTTTAGAAAGAAACGCCATTTTTCCTCAAATCAGTTAAATTTATGCTTAAATTAGAAAATTATATGCAATACTTGACCCATTAAATAATCAAATAACAAAATAACTACCTTCCCCTTACAGGTAAATATGCATAAACTTTCATAAACAATTGATGAAACATACAAAAATAATTTAATACCATACTAAAATCTATCTCTAATTAAATATGAGCTCATGTAAATATTAATGCAAAAATATTATAATCAGTAATATGCAACTTTTTTTTTTCTAATATAACTTACCGTATAAAACTGTCAGAAATATTTAAATCATAAAATTTTAAGTATATGAAATACCATCGATAATTTGATGTGAAAAAAATTTTTCATTCACAAATAAATATGAAAGCAACAAAAATATCAAAATAAAGTACTTACATACTTCTTTAAAATAAACAAGATTCTAAATAATTATTGACGATTACTGAAATCACTTTTCTTTTCTAATATACTACGCTGTGCACAGTTAGAACAAATAATCATAAAATTGATTTACTCAAATAATATTGCATTGAAAAAAAGAAAAGAAAAAAATATTACCAAAAAAAATTATATAAATCTCTTTTTTAGAAAATTAATCTTTCATAATACTCAAAAGAACAAAAACAAAAACCACATACATAAAACAGCATTTAAAATAAATAAACCACTACCTGGCCAGCAATAAACAGAAAAAAAAAATTCAACTTTTTACCGGTAACAAAACAAACAAAATAAGATTTATCTTTCTTTAGCTAATAACTTTTCGATGATTCATATGGCGGTTTGAGATTTCTTTGGTGTAGGAAATTGATTAAAATGATGCATGCATAAAATACACCGAATTCGTTCAGAGCAGTAACGCTTGGGATCAAGGTCACTAAAATAATATCAGTCCGAAAACATTTTAAACTGCGTAAAGAATTTTCGACGATCACAAACAGCAATTACGTAACAAACTCAAAGATATTTTATGATTTTAAACAGCACACTTTCACCTTGAGAACTTTGAAGATTGAAGCATACCCCACAAATAATTATTCCATAAGGATGGCACTAATTACTTGATTTATTATCAAAAAAGAATGCAAACATTAGAACCGAAGTGGTTCTTTTTAAAAATATTCTTGAAATGACGATTTCACACAATTACGAATCTAGCTGATTCTTTTTACTCATTTGCCAGGGCGGCAATACACTATAGAAGGAAAACGCTTTTCTTGAAATTAGGCTATCACATTCACAGATTTGAGAATGGTTTCTCAAACTTTAGAATTTGGAGATTCTTTTTAATCACTTACTTTGTCGGGATGACAAATACACAATTATCCACTGTCATTATTGTCCGGATGACAATATTTTGAACCTGGTATAGCGGTTCCGTTTAATTTCGTTTTTGAAGAAGGAGATTTTTTCACGTTGGGCGTCATTTTGTGTCGATGTGGGTTTGGATAAACTCTTTCGACACTTAAACAATCACATTTTTAATAAGGATAACACACAAACTATATACAGATTCGCGAAAAGCGCAAAATAACTTTGAAACATACATATTTCCATAAAAAAAACATCTCTAGATGAGACACATTTCGTACACTCGCCGAAACTCTACTTAAACCCGCGCAATCATCATTACATACATTCACTTCACTTCATCACTTCATGTTTGGCAAAATATCTCAGGATATTTTGCTGACAGTGGCAACAGCGCCATCTATATGCTATAAAATAAGGGAAGGCAGTCATTTTGTTACAAAATGTATTTCTTTGCCACTAATACTCGTAAACGATTCGGATTAGTTTTTATTGTGTATTTATCAATTTCATATTAATTTTCAAGTGAATAAAAATGGTGTTAACTTATTATATTTGTCTATAAAACATGTATGCTGAATATGTAAATTGGTAGAAATCGAAAAACAAACTTTGCGGAAAAAAAGACAATTAATGCCCTATAAAAATAATTGAAATCGTTTCCGAAATGCCATGGCAGCAAAAAATATTTGTTTTTATATATGATACACAAATCTAGAGGATATCTCTTGGTGTTTGGGCTTCCTAAAGATAAAGAACGCTTCAGAATCGTGGGTAATTCGGAAGAGGTTAATGTACGTTTTCTTTCTGTTTATATGTATTATTATTATTATTATTATTATTACAATGCACACATCTAAAACGAATTGTCTCTCCACAGTAAACCTTAACATGACAATTCGGTAAGTAATAATTAAATGAAGGACATATCACATCTATTTTGGAATCCAAAAATCCTTTTAGAAAATCTTATAAATCTACTATTTTTAATTTTAAGTGAGGCTGAATTCCTTTTAAATTAGTGGTTTTAATTTTAAATTTATATATTTTCCTCCATTGGCATAAGAGCTTTACTTTTCAGAATGAAATCGTGAGTAATGAAATAGTGTTTGAAAATGAAAGAACACGCCTTTTCAATTAAATATTTCTGTAAAAGGAAGAGCTCAATGAACAATTAAGGAATTTTTTTAAGAAATGTATAAATGTTTCAAATTCACATAATGTGCTTTAAGCAAATAACGCTAAGTTGTGAATACTTTATGCAGTTGTTTTTGATGAATTGTAAATATTTTGTTGCTGTGGTGAAATATTGAGAATCTACATAGCTTAGGAATGGTTTCATTAGAGAAAATAGGTACAAATATGTACATTGTTTTTTTTTTGTTTTTTTTTACTTACA
The DNA here is from genome assembly GCA_963932465.1 of Maratus speciosus. Lineage (NCBI taxonomy): Eukaryota > Metazoa > Arthropoda > Arachnida > Araneae > Salticidae > Maratus > Maratus speciosus. The sequence continues at coordinate 53,368,973 of OZ010792.1, forward strand.
CTATTTCTTTAAATGTTTTCAAAACTGACATTGATAGAAAAATAACGCCTGCTGTTTAAAAAAAAAAATACACTACAAAATGTGGTTGCATGTGGGGACAAAAAAAAAAATAAATCAAACGGTCATACTTGTAGTTAATATTCAAATGCAAAATATTAAGTGTAACATGATATTATTATTTATCCACTTTGTTTTACACCGTAGGACTAAACAGTCCTAGCTGAGGGTGAAAGTTTGAACAACTGTTTTTTAGCTTCACCAATTTCTGATTCTTTTGTAAATATTAGATTGTAAATCGCAATTCAATGTGACAAGTTTTTTTTTTTTTTTTTTTTTTTTTTTTTTTAGAATGTTTCCTAATTTGTATAACAAACGGAATGAATTATAAATTAATTAAAGCGTGTAAATAAAGCATCAACAAAAATGAAACAAGTAAAATTAAACGAAACATATATTTATTATTTTTGGCATTCTATTGTAAGTGCTTTAATTATGCGAATAATGTTTTAATCAGGAAAATAATCTGTAAGAAAACTGTTTAATTGAAATTTATTAGGTAACCCTAACCTAGATGCGTACTCAATCAGCAATATGTGCTGAGAGATATATGTATACAATATATTTTTATTGATTTGCTATATCTATGGCAGTTTCACGATGGATTACGGCGCCGTTGTCATCTATGTGAAGCAGCATAATTTAAGTTTTTTCTGAAATTAGTTGTCTGGTAAGTAATTTTCCACTTTTTTCATTTTTTAACCGGTGACCTCTAATAAATAATCTATTATGTAACTTATCTCCTTAGATAGTTATGCAACGGATGCTTAGCTTTTTTTGTGGTTTCTTTCCGATTATTCGTACAAGGAAAAATAAATTATCATTAAAAAATTGAAGTAAAAAATTATAAATTAAAAATGACAATTTATTTAATATCCCTTCATACACCTACCTTTAGAAAACAAGCTGAGATGCAATCCAATGTATTGCCAATATCTTTCTGAATTTTTACAGTATTCGAGGGTCATTTTCATTGCTCTGTTTAGTTCACTATTGAAGGAAAGGCATTTGTATCACCATTTGCGCATGCGCAGTTAAATATATTTCATACAAGTGCACAAATTGCATCGAAAATTTATACACTTATAATTTATTTGCAACACATAATTCCTACTGTAGTGTTTCTTGAAAAAGGCGTTAAAATAGCCCTCCATACTAGAAAGGAAAAACATGTGAAAATATCTTAAATGTTTTAAAGAAAATTTCATAACTACGGGGATATGCCTGCTATTATTACACAAACGAATGCAACTCATGCTTTATTATAAAAACGAACAATGTGACCAAATAATAATAACATTTTTTTTTTTTTTTTAGACAGAAGAAGAAAATGAAAATATTTAATGAATTCTCAATTAATTTAATTTAATTTTATGTTATCTTATTTATTTATTTATTATTAGTTATTTTTTTATAGTTTATATATTTTTATCTCGTTAAAGATGAGCCTCTTTTACGCTTCTTTTAATTATTCGTCATCAGTTTTTTTTTTTCACATTGTAATTTTGATATATTAAATCGCTCAAAATTTGAGATTAGATAATGTGAAAAATTCCAAAGTAAAATACAGATATTCAAATTTAAATGTTTTCTTCATCTTACATGGCAAGTTTTCTTGCTAACCGGCTTTAATGATTTTTAAAGTACATAAGCTTGATATTTAAAAAATTTTTATAGGCATTTCTAATTGCTAAAATGTGTTAAAGAAAGCAGTAAAAAGCCTATTTTATACAAATTGTCTGCTTTATATTTTTCGGCTTCACTGAATGTATTATTAAGACAAACTGGAACATTCAACAGTTACAATTCAGTTATCTAAAATGTAACGATTTGACACCACATTACTCACATTTTTCACAATCTGTTCCGTTATTTGATTTTATTTTCACTTCGTTGTTTACTTGTATTTCAGTTTCGTAATCAACGGAGTTTTTGATACATTTGAATTTGTATTTGTTATATATTTAATTCCCTATGGAGTTAACATTATGACAAACCTAATCATCAATCGATCTTACAGGTTTCTATCATAACTTGTACTTTCTGTAGTTTCATATCACAGCTCGAAAGCTGGAGATTTCCAGTGTTCATAATGCTCTATGTGAGCACCGCAGATCTCGAATAGCCAAACATGATGCTGAAAACAGAAAAAAGTACTTACTGTTAATTTTACATTGATGCTCTTTCTTGAGATATAAAGAACAATTTTTCTTAAGTTATTAGTCTTTAATACATCTTCCGAGGCACAAGTACTTTCATGGTAGCGATTAAAATCCACTAGTATGTTCTAATTTTGATATATACTTATAAAGTCAGTATCGGTTATATGTTCACCCATGCGGGTCTGAAAAATACGACCTTATAAGCGGGGTGACCTTATATGCGGTGTAAGCAAGACCTTTATTTTAGGCAATAAAATATTATTAACAAGTTAGTTATATTAGTAGAATAATGTACACAGAAGCTATAAACATATAATTTATAAAACAAGATGTATAATCAAGAATTGCTTTACACTTAAAATTTCGAACTGATGAGTATACTCCTACTACTAAAAATAATCTTGTATGCAGGTTTGTTTGTTTTTTATCGTAGTTGTTAAAACTACTTTTTCTTATTCACGAACAATTTTAAAATGTTCCTCAGTGCCTTTGGGATTGCTAAAAAAATATCTGAATGTATTTAGTGCTTTGAGAGCTTCTGCTCGCGTTGTCAGTTCAGCTTCGAGTTCACTGTCATTACCATCGTTTCCATATGTCTTAAATATGTTATAGAGATTTATGTACTTTTAATAAGTACTTAGAAAGTTAGAAGAACTAGAAATCACACCACTTTTCACTGGAGTGGAAATATATAAAAAGGTGTGAGAGCCTTTAAATGAATTATATTATACTAGCAAAACCCCGCGGCTTTGCTCGCGTAATATTTGAAATATGCCAAGTGATATTTATATGTCTAATTTTTATTAAAAAGTACTAACTAAATTTTTATTTTAGTAAAAGGTAATATTTTATTTTATTAAAATGTACTTAATACTTTTAGGAATAATTCAGATATTACTATTTAAAACACAGTTTGACTAAGCATCATTATTACACTGCATTAGGCAGAAATGAGACTTAAATTAATAAAACGAAACAAAACTAAAAAAATGATAATTTAGAAAATATTTTGAAACTTTTATGCTCAATTAATACGCTCTTTTAAGTATTCATTTGAAATTTTGATTTTTTTAGAAACCATTTTCTTACATCTTAAAATTAACAATCATGTCAAATTCAAAGTCCTACCACCTCTCTCAACGCAAAGGGCTATGTTGAAATAGGAACTGTCACCATTAATTTGTCAACATTAATTTTGAAATTGGTTTGTTATTTCCTAATATTCCACAGAAACGTAATTTAGAAAGCTTTTAAAGACCTTTTTTAGAACGTTTGTTGTTCCTGTGAACACCAAGTGGTAAAATCATCGGCATAAAATATAGCCTGTGTAGGATCAGAGACCTTTAATTCGAAGCTATTATTACTTTTATAATCGGTTTACATTCTCTATAATTGCATAGAAATCGTGAATTTAGGACTTTTTTGGAACGCTTTTCGCACCTCCCCTTCCCTTCACTCCTTTTTAATTCAAATTTATTTTCAACAGTCCTTCGAGGACATTTATATTTTATAAGTAACTACCATGAAATATTTAAAGTTTCTAGCCTTTTCAGTATCACAGAAATCGGAATTTAGAAATTTTTTAGCTCCTGCAACCCTCTGGTGGTAGTGGCACAGACATAAAATGTACCTTATATTTGAGCAAGTTCTATCAAAAACAATTTGTCATCATTATTTTTAATCGGTTTAGTATTTTATAAGTTTGCTTAAAAATTGTAATTTATAACGCTTTTCGCTCACTTCATCTTTTTAAATTTGGAATATTCTTTCGACTGCTCTTAGAAAGCAGTTGCATCTTGTAAGTAAATACCATGCCATATTTCAATGTGTTAGACCCTTCAGTTGTGCAAAAAACGCAAATTAGAACATGTTTTGCTTTTGCAACCCTCAGATGCTAGTGACAGCAACATAAAATATAACCTATGTTATAGCAGGGACTGTCACCATTGATTTGCAACCATTACGTTTGAAATAGCTTTGGTATTTCCTGAGATTGAGTAGAAATCGCAATTTACAACGTTTTCAGAACGCTTTCGCGCTTTTTCACCCCTTTTTAAATTTCCAATTTTTTCGAAACTGTTCTTAAAGATCATTTATATCTAATAAATATGTACCTTGCCTAATTTTAAGTTGCTAGCCTCTACCGATCACAAAAATCGAAATTTAGAACCCTTTTTTGCTCCTGCAACGTCTAGGTGATAGTGATCCCGACATAAAATAGCGTCTATGTTAGAGCAGAGGCTGTCAGCATCAAATTCCTACCATTACGTTTGAAATCAGTTTGATTCTTCCTGAGATATTGCTGACAAATCGGCATTGAGAACGTTTTTAGAACGCTTTTCGCGCATTTTGCTCCTGCATCTCCTCTGGAGTAGTGGAAACAGATATAAAATATAGCCTATCAGGGAGCAAGATCTGTCATCTTCATTTGTACACCATTATATTGGAAATCGGTTCAGTACTTCCTGAGATTGCATAGAAATCGCAATGCAGAACGTTTTTTACAACGCTTTTTGCGCATTTTGACCTTCTTTTAAATTTTGATTTTGTTTGGAAATGTCCTTAGGGATAATTGATATCTTATAACTAACTACCATTCCAAATTTCACGATTCTAGGCCCTTCCGTAACGCAAAAATCGCAATTTAGAACGTTTTTCTCCTGCACTCCATTTGGGGTAGTAGCACTGACATAAAACATAGCCTATGTTGGAGCAAGGGTTGTCACCATCATTTTGATGCCATTATTTTTTAGATCGGGTTGGTATTTCCTTAGATTGTGTAGAAACTACCATTTAGAACGTTTTTTAGCACGCTTTTTATGCATTTTCACCCCTTTTAAATTTCGAATTTTTTAAGAACTGTTCTTAGACACCATTGATATCTTATAAGTAACTAATAAATCACATAAATCTAAATAATCACATAAATGGAAATTTAGAACGCTTTTTTGCTTCTGCAACGTCTAGGTGATAGTGATACCGACATAAAATCTTAGAAATCTTTTATGTCTAATAAGTAGCTAATATTTCAAATTTCAGATTTCTAGGCCCTTCCGTAACGCAAAAATCGCAATTTAGAACGTTTTTCTCCTGCACCCCCTTTGGGGTAGTGGCACCGGCATAAAACATGGCCTATGTTTGGTCGAAACATAGCCTATATTGTTGTAGCAAGGCTTGTCACCGTCATTTTGATACCATTATTTTTCAAATCAGTTTGGTATCTCCTGAGATAGTGTAGAAACCACTCTGTAGAACGTTTTTTAGAACGCTTTTCGCGCATTTTCACCCCTTTCAAATTTCGAATTGTTTAAAAACTGTTCTTAAAAATCCTTTATACTTAATAAGTAGCTAATAATTCAAATTTCATATTTCTAGGCCCTTCAGTAACGCAAAAATTGCATTTTTAGAACGTTTTTTGCTACCCCCCCCCCTTCGGGTAGTGGCACCGACATACAACATAGCCTATGTTGGAGCAAAGGTTGTCACCGTCATTTTGGCGGCATTATTTTTTAGATCGGTTTGGTATTTCATTAGATTGTGTAGAAACCACCATTTAGAACGTATTTTAGTACGCTTTTCGCGCATTTTCACCCCTTTCAAATTTCGAATTGTTTAAGAACTGTTCTTAAAAATCCTTTATGTCTAATAAGTAGCTAATATTTCAAATTTCATATTTCTACTCCCTTCAGTAACGCAAAAATCGCATTTTTAGAACGATTTTTGCTCCTGCATCCCCTTTCGGGTAGTGGCACCGACATAAAACATAGCCTATCTTGGAGAAAGTGTTGTCACCATCATTTTGACACCAATATTTTTTTAATCGGTTTGGTATTTCCTGAGATTGTGTAAAAACTACCATTTAGAACGTTTTTTAGAATGTTTTTTGCTCCTGCACCCCCTTTGGGGTAGTGGCACCGATATGAAACATTGCCTATCTTGGAACAAGGGTTATCACCATCATTTTGACACCAATATTTTTTAAATCGGTTTGGTATTTCCTGAGATTGTGTAAAAACTACCGTTTAGAACGTTTTTTGTGCATTTTCAACCCTTTCAAATTTCGAATTGTTTAAAAACTGTTCTTAAAAATCCTTTATACTTAATAAGTAGCTAATAATTCAAATTTCATATTTCTAGGCCCTTCAGTAACGCAAAAATTGCATTTTTAGAACGTTTTTTGCTACCCCCCCCCCTTCGGGTAGTGGCACCGACATACAACATAGCCTATGTTGGAGCAAAGGTTGTCACCGTCATTTTGGCGGCATTATTTTTTAGATCGGTTTGGTATTTCATTAGATTGTGTAGAAACCACCATTTAGAACGTTTTTTAGAACGCTTTTCGCGCATTTTCACCCCTTTCAAATTTCGAATTGTTTAAGAACTGTTCTTAAAAATCCTTTATGTCTAATAAGTAGCTAATATTTCAAATTTCATATTTCTACTCCCTTCAGTAACGCAAAAATCGCATTTTTAGAACGATTTTTGCTCCTGCATCCCCTTTCGGGTAGTGGCACCGACATAAAACATAGCCTATCTTGGAGAAAGTGTTGTCACCATCATTTTGACACCAATATTTTTTTAATCGGTTTGGTATTTCCTGAGATTGTGTAAAAACTACCATTTAGAACGTTTTTTAGAATGTTTTTTGCTCCTGCACCCCCTTTGGGGTAGTGGCACCGATATGAAACATTGCCTATCTTGGAACAAGGGTTATCACCATCATTTTGACACCAATATTTTTTAAATCGGTTTGGTATTTCCTGAGATTGTGTAAAAACTACCGTTTAGAACGTTTTTTGTGCATTTTCAACCCTTTCAAATTTCGAATTGTTTAAAAACTGTTCTTAAAAATCCTTTATACTTAATAAGTAGCTAATAATTCAAATTTCATATTTCTAGGCCCTTCAGTAACGCAAAAATTGCATTTTTAGAACGTTTTTTGCTACCCCCCCCCCTTCGGGTAGTGGCACCGACATACAACATAGCCTATGTTGGAGCAAAGGTTGTCACCGTCATTTTGGCGGCATTATTTTTTAGATCGGTTTGGTATTTCATTAGATTGTGTAGAAACCACCATTTAGAACGTTTTTTAGAACGCTTTTCGCGCATTTTCACCCCTTTCAAATTTCGAATTGTTTAAGAACTGTTCTTAAAAATCCTTTATGTCTAATAAGTAGCTAATATTTCAAATTTCATATTTCTACTCCCTTCAGTAACGCAAAAATCGCATTTTTAGAACGATTTTTGCTCCTGCATCCCCTTTCGGGTAGTGGCACCGACATAAAACATAGCCTATCTTGGAGCAAGTGTTGTCACCATCATTTTGACACCAATATTTTTTTAATCGGTTTGGTATTTCCTGAGATTGTGTAAAAACTACCATTTAGAACGTTTTTTAGAATGTTTTTTGCTCCTGCACCCCCTTCGGGGTAGTGGCACCGATATGAAACATTGCCTATCTTGGAACAAGGGTTATCACCATCATTTTGACACCAATATTTTTTAAATCGGTTTGGTATTTCCTGAGATTGTGTAAAAACTACCGTTTAGAACGTTTTTTGTGCATTTTCACCCCTTTTAAATTTCGAATTGTTTAAGAACTGTTCTTAGACATCATTTATATCCTATAAGTAACTAATATTCCAAATTTTATATTTCTAGGCCCTTCAGTAACCTACCCTTTGGGGTAGTGGCACTGACATAAAATATAGCCTATGTTCTAAGTTGGACTAACACCCTCATTTTGATATCATTACTTTTGAAATCGGTTCGGTAGCTCTAGAGATTACCTCTAACAAACAAATAAACTTTTCTTTATAATATTAGTATAGATTGGGAAAAGTAAGATTTGAAACATTTTTGAAATAGAATTATATCTCACGAACTGTTGTACAAATTTGCTGTTTGGCAATAAGTGAAATCCTGTACATAAAATATGCTTGTCATCAATGTTCAATCAATTGCGGTTATCTAAAAAGCATATTATAAGTATTATTATAGTTCAAGCATTGCAGCTAAAAATTTAATTTTAAGAGCCTATATGTAAAAAAGACGGAAGTAAATGTTGAGACGATGTAATCTATCGCAAATTAAGTAAGAATGGAAAATTTTAATCCACGGTGTTTTGATATAACAACTAAAGGTGTTAAAATTGTACCAAAAGAACGATGAAACATCACTTGTGAAAATCAATATTTTTCCGCTGGTACAAAAGTGGATGCATAGCGTTGGATATTTACACAATAATCATTTCCTCCTTGATTCTTAAATCTAAATAACAAAATACAAAAATAAAGTTTATTACAGTTAAAGAAAATATCATTATCACAAAAAATAAAAATAAATTACACTACCCGCAAATTCTATTGACTCAGCATAATGAATTAGCAGATAAGTTTTAATTTTTACTTTCTTCTATCTCAATAGAAGAAAGTATTGTAATCGAATTTTTTTTTCGACTTCCAGTTTTCGACGGATTTACACGTTTTAGAGTTCAGAGATCCCGAAAAACATGTTCATAGAAAATGTCTGCCTGTCCGTCTCTCCGATTGTCCGTGTGTCTATCGCCATTGTACTATCGAAAAATGTATGAAGTTATATATAGAATTGATCCAAAATTTTTGTGTATGTTTTTGGCCATGTCATGGAGGTCTTTGGAAAAATTTCGCCGGAAGGGGGCGCTATAATAGCGATTTTTGTGCCATTTTCAATATTGTACCATAGAAAAGTATATGAATTTATGCATAGAATTGAACCAAATATTTTGTGTATGTTTCTTAAAATGGAAAAAGATCCTCGCTGAATTTGGAAATATTCCGCCGAAAAGGACACTACAAGAGCAATTTTTGTGTAATTTTCTTGATTTTTCATAGTTTTATTGTACCCCAGTGGCTCGTGAATCGACAGGAATATCCCATCCTGATAAGCCGATTATTCGCGAACAGCTGATTCACAACAGAATAAAGAAAAACTATTGATTTTAATAAGTATCAGGATCAAAATTAACTCGTTTTTACTCCAATTAATTGACTGAATCAGAAATTTAACAAGAAAGTCAAAGTTTATATTGTATTGAACTAATAAAAATGAAAATTTCAGAGTTTATTACGTCAGTTCGCATTCCCCAAATGCGACAATTTTATATACAGGGGTGCAATATGTTATCTATCGCCGACCTTTAATTTCTCAACCATTGGTCGCAGACATATAGTTCCAATTACAAAAACGTTTCAAATGAAGTAAATATACATGCTGTGGCATTATTTAAAATAAAAAATCAATTTTATAAGAATTATGAAATCTAACTTTTTATATGGTCCCCCAGTCCCTATAGTTATATTTAGTAAAAGTTTGGACATATCATAACACATATAACACAAAAAGTTTGACATCTGTACTACAAAAATTGACAGAGTTATTAAATGTCAAATTTTTAGATTTTTGCACATGATTTTGTCTTTTATTGAGGGATCAGTTAAAAGATGAATTAAAGTAATTCGAGATCAAAATCAGGGTACTATGTCCTTTTTACTGTGAAGCCATCTTTAGCCGGTATCACCGAATCGGGGTATCACCAAGGAGAGTTATTTCATCTAAAAATTTGAGCTGACTTTTAGGGGTCGTATACAAAATGAAAAATGAAATATTGAAATTAAGCAGAAAAATAAATATCAATTTATTATAATATCGGAAACGGTCTACTATAAAAATGAATACATAAAATGCCAGAAACTACTAGAGATGCTGCTCAAAGATTTCTCCATTGATGGCAATGCACAATAGAATGCGAGACAGTACTGAGTCCTGGATACGTTAGGGCATAGCAGGTGTGCAAACTTCTATTGATTTATCTGAAGCAGCGCATCATCCTTGATTGTCGCACAGTTTGCACACCGTTTTCGATATTATAAGCAATTGATATTTATTTTTCTATTTAATTTCAATATTTCATTCTTCGCTTTGTATACGATCCCTAAAAGTCAGCTCAAATTTTTAGATGAAATAACCCTATTTGGTGATATCCCGATTTGGCGATACCGGCTAAAGGTGGTTTTTTTCCGTAAAAAGGGCATAGCATCCTGATTTTGACCAAGAATTACCTTAATTCATCTTTTAACTGATCCCTCAATGAAAGACAAAATCATGTGCAAAAATCTCGAACTTTGAAATTTAATAACTCTGTCAATTTTTGTAGTACAGATGTCAAACTTTTTGTGTTATTTGTGTTATGATATGTTCAAACTTTTAGTAAATATAACTACAAGGACTGGGGGACCGTATAAAAAGTTAGATTTCATAATTTTTATAAAATTGATTTTTTGCTTTAAATAATGCCACAACATGAGTATTTACGTCATTTGAAACGTTTTTGTAATTGGAACTATATGTCTACGACCAAAGATTGACAAATTAAAGGTCGGCGATAAATAACATAATGCACCCTGTATATACAGTAGCCTCCCACTTAATCGGCCGACTTTTTTCCACAACATCGGGCAAAATTCAGGGATGGCGGCTTCGGGAACTCAGCTTACGCTTTCGAGTTCAAATGCAATCCCGAGTGGAAAGAGGCAAAATTAAGAAAGGAGAACGTCGGTTCTAAATGGATAAGCGTTGACCTTCGCCAGTGCAGAATTCAGGATGTGGCCCGGGAGGGGATATCTCCCCCCCCCCCTTCCGGAACTCCATAACATCTTATCTATCTACAAACTGCTTTCTACAAACATTTAAAAAGCTTGAGCGATACGAACAGATCCCCGTAGAAGATGTATAAGTGTTGTTTGATTCTGATAAAGATCTCAAGCTTGAAACATTATTTGACGAGGATGTAATTATGACTGTAACGGATGTTGTTCAATACGAAGAAGATCCTGATGATGATCCAGTTGCAGTTGACACTGCTAAAAATCCTCATGCGGAAGGGTTAAAAGCATTAGAGTTGAGCTAAGCTATGTTGAGCAATAGCTAACAGCTTCCTCGGTTAAACTTATGATGTTAAAGAAGTGGGGAGATTATGCTGCAAAATGTCGGTCATCATGCCTTCAACAGAAGAAGTAAGTGATTCCCTTATGGTTGATTAACTTAAATATACATAATGTAGATTAATTTCAACTTCTTATAAAGGTGTGTGACACGATTTTCAACAATTCAATTTATGCTAAATATTTTTCATTATTTGTTATCAGTGATAATTTTACATTCAATTCCGTTAATTATAACTAGTATTCATTTCACAAAATATAGAAAATATGTAGGGTTTTTTTTTCTTTTTAACTACACAAATTGTGAAATTAAATGCATCGTACGGGCTTAAATAATTAAATTACGAAGATTCTTATTTTTTCTTTACTTCTGCTCTTTAACCGGCTTTTCTCTTAAGGGGTCTTGTATCTTTTAAACGCGATGAAATTTAACGAAAGAAATTGAAAGTTTGAATTAGTCTATCTTCACAACCTTTTTATGTATTAACATGAAATTTTGAATATTGATTAAATAAATTGTGCTTTCCAATGTGCTACCATTAGAAATTTATTAGCCTTTTACAGAATTTGTGTATTGTTGAAATCAAAATAGCTCTTTTTTTTTTTTACTCCATAAGTCATTGCGCGCATGATATCTTGCGAAAATATGTATGGATTGTCATAAAACTTGGTAAAGGTACTAAGCATATATGTGTGTTTAAAGTGAACTGCTCTTAGGCCAAAATTATTTCATTAACTATATAAAAAAATATTTTTGTAAAAAATATATATATATATATTAATTTTATATTTTTAATGAATAAAAATAGTTATAGCTAAAAATATTACCATTGTAAATACTTAAAAGTAGTTCGTTTTAAACACACATATTTGTTTAGGAACTTTACTATATTTCATGACAATCGATACATACTTTCTCAAGATATCATGCGCGCAATGACTTCTGGAGTAAAAAAAAGAGCTATCTTGATTTCAACAATACACAAATTATGTAAAAGGCTAATAAATTTCTAATGGTAGCACATTACAAAGCACAATCTGTTTAATCAATATCCAAAATTTTATGTTTATACATAAAAAGGTTTTAAAAATAGACTAATTCAAACTTTGAAGTTTTTCGGTAATTTTCGACGCGTTTAAAAGATACAAGACTCCTTAACCGGCTAGTCCTCGGTCCCGTTTAGGCTGGTTAAGCGGGAGGCTACTATATATATAGAGAGAGATAGTGCTAATTTTATAGATCTTTTGTTACAAAATATCAAGTTTCATTTATTTTTAAACTTTGAACACCCAACTGAAATCTCTATACATGCCTTGGGAAAATGCAAACCGAGTGTTCTTACTTTAAATACAGGGCAATAAATTAAGAATAATTTATTAGAAATAAATTGTCTTCAATAAAAATTACGATGACACACGTATTTGTAACGTTATGGCGCTCCGTCGAATAATGCCGGTCAATGTAAATCAAAGTGTTATTTTACAAACGCTTTTTTACGTCGATTTAAAAAAGAATTCCTATATGGGAGGCTCTAGAGTATTGGCAAAAGCCAAGTAAATAAAGAGATAAATCTATATAATAAAGCAAAAACATGCCCATGAATAACGCCAACGTAATATCAAAGGTGGTAATGATCGAATCAATACATTTCTTGCTTTTCCCTAATTTAATTACTGCTAAACATCGAATTACACTGGCCTCCAAATGTTAAGGTACAGGGATTGGATGCTTTTGATTACAAATGGTTTGTCAAATATCTACCAACATTATTGACGAATTGTTCTTGAACATCTGGGATGTACAGAACACATAGTTGCCAACTTGTACGGATTTTTGCTACCACTAAAATTTAATAGAAAATGTTTCCTAATTTAATCGCCGAATCGCACTGAATTTTGAGAATTAAACAAGACAGGAATTTCTGTTAAATTTTAGTGGTAGCAAAAATACGTACACATTGGCAGCTATGAGAACATGTTTGATTTCATATTTGTCGATGAAGATTTAGTCGGGCCAACAATTAGGGGGCTGATAATAAATTTAATAATAAAATAATATTTGCGATCAGCTATGCGACAGAAAATGCTCGAAATGGTTTGTCACTGCGTTAAATGACCATTTGGGTCCTGTTCAACGATTGTGTGCATTCGTGTAAGCATATCACTCATATTCGTAAAGATGTTAACGTTTTTGTGGAAAAATCAAAAGTTTTTTGATAATAGCATACAGACTTTTCATCCAAATTTAACACAACTCTCCGAAAACCTGACAAAGAACAGTAGCAACAGTACACTTCAATTAAAAATATATTGAATATTTGGTGAGATATGTGCACTTGTTTGAAATAATTTTTAACTGCGCATGCGTGGAATATTTTCAATTTTTTATTTCATAATTTGGTAGTCAGCTATTTAGGAAAACTTACATAAAATGTCCAGTCAAATATCGAGAAATTTCACAAAGATAGGGGCGATATAGTGAGTTGCTCTCTAAAAATAGCTTTATTATAAGGGTTTTTCCACAACTTTTCAATCAACTCACTATATCGTTCTAAGTTTTCACAATATTTGACTGGACCTTTTACAGAAGTTACCCAAAATAGCTGGCTACCAAATTATAAATTAAAAATTTTGAAACCTTATACGCATGCGCAGTTAAAAATTATTTCATACATGTGCCCATATCTCATGAAATATTCAATATATTCATGTTTTAATTGCAGTATGCTGTTGCTACTGTTCTTTGTCAGGTTTTGGAAAGTTGTGTTAAATTTGGTTGAAAACTCTGTATGCTATAAACAAAAAACTCTTGAATTTTTCACAAAAACGTTAACATCTTCATGAATATGAGTGCTATGCTTACACAAATGGATACAAACATAGTCATTTACCACAGAGACAAACCATTTCCAGCCCTTTCTGTTACATAGTTGATTGCAAAAATTATTTTATTATTAAATTTATTATTAGCCCCCCCAATTGTACCTCCAATAAATCTTCACCGAGAAATATGAAATCAAACATGTTCTTTACATTCCAGAAGTTCAAGAAAAATTCGCCAATAATGTTGGTAGATATTCGACATACCGTGTACAATCGAAAACATCCAGTCCCTGTACCTTAACTTTTGGAGGCCAGTGTAATTCAGGTTTTATACATTTCAATATGGAAAAATATACACGTGTAAATGCAATTTGATTACAAACAGTATCTGAATTTTCTGTGTTTTTTTATCTTTGTAAAATAATTTTATAGCATGAGCTTTCTTTATTCCCTGTCACGCGCATCTCGAGTACAGACAATTAATACAATTGAACTAAAACAATAACATTAGTTAGGCTTTTGATTCCGGCTAATATAACAGAAACAAATTTACACTTCCTCAAAAAATGAATAATAATTAAAAACATAAAATAAATTAAACACAAATTTAACCGATATGTGATCAAACTACGTGCTGAAACAGTAGAATAATCAGAATAAAAATGCCTGCTCTAGTAGCAAATCTTTAGATGTATCTTCATCTAAAATCCTTTTGAATGCACGTAATAGAAAATTATCTTTACAAAATAATTTATAGTTTTCATATAAAAATACATTTTGGTCTTGTTGTGGCATAAAAAAAAAAATATATATATAAAATTTAACCGATATGTCATCAAACGACGTGCTTAAACAGTAGAATAATCAGAATAAAAATGTAGCTCTAGTAGCAAATCTTTAGATGTCTCTTCATCTAAAAACTTTTTGCATGCACGTAATAGAAAATTATCTTTACAAAATAATATATAGTTTTCACATAAAAATACATTTTGGCCTTGTTGTGGCATATAATATATATATATATATATATATATATATATATATATGCTATTCGTCTTTAATTAAAAAACACAATTTTCACGAACAATCTATATACAAGGCTGTATGTTAATGTAACCGGAAAGCCGAGGCTTGATCCTCTGGTTAAGAGATAAAACGAAATATTAGTAAACGTTAAAATAAATACACTTTACTTTTTAATTTCATTCCTGTAGGTACCAATAAAACAGCGCCTTATTACAGTTGTATATATTCACAGTATTATAAGAATAAATATACTTATTGTGATAAAAAAAGTAAAATTTTATGCAAAAAATAACTTTAAGAAAATTAAAGAAAAAAATTATTCATCTCAGTTATGAAACTTGTTCTAAATCATTCATTTGGAAAGTTAAATACAGTAGATTTTCTTTGATACTTTCTAAGGATAAACAGAAAATAAGATTAATTGCAAATATTTCGGGAATTTGAAGTCACCAGGGCAAGTTTATATGTGTGGAATGGTGTTTTCTGGAAGTTATTTCTCGTGAATTTCTTGGAAATGATGTTTCGCTGAAAGAATGTATAATGTTGTAGAAATTCATTCCGTAATCTATTGATATGGATAAAACGAATCGATGAAAGTTAATTTTTTTCTCGTATAGATTTATAATGTATAACTATATTACAACATTATTAAAATAAATTCATTTATAAATATATATTCAGATGTACAAGTTGAAAATTAGGTGAAATCTTGAGATATTTAGATGATATTTTTTTAATCGTTATAATGATTGTTTGTGTAATATTAAATATATTTTCCTTAATAAAATTTAAAAAAAAAAAGAAAAAAAGAAGAAAAAAACATAAATAGAATTTTATTTAAAATTTTCTGCTATATAAAAATGATAAAATACGAATAAATAAAAACTAAATAAAATAAAATTAAGGGAAAATTACATTAATAAAAATTTCTTTCTAAAAATCGTTATTTTATATCTTTCGTCCACTACATGTCCACAACTGTAATAAGGCGATGTTCTATTTGTACCTACAGAGGAATGTAATTAAAAAGTAAAGTTTATTTATTTTAAAGTTTATTAATAAAAGTATATAAAACATTATGAATTTAAAAAAAAGAAGTAATCTACAAATCAAGAATTAAATTTCAAAATCCTTTTTTTATATAATCTGTAAATCTTTTTTTTTTTTTTTTTTTTTAAGTTTAAATGTCCAAGGTTTTCTATGATTTTTTTTTTCGAAAAAAAAAAACAAGAAACAAAAAAAAACAAAAAAAAAACAAGAAGAATTAATATGAAAGGTGAATAATTAAAGTGTTTAAAATAACTAGAGTAAGTTTGTATGTCTAGAATGGTATTTCTGTGAAGTTATTTATTGTGCGCTTCATCGAAATGACGTATCACTAGAAGTATGGTTGATTTTGTAGAAATCTATTTTATTACATATGGATCATTCTTTTACAAAAGTTACTCTTTTGTTATTTTTGTAACGGCAATATTCTATTAACAATTTCATGACACTTTTAATGTAGATAGTTATATACATACGTGTTTAGGTAGACAAACAGAACAAATCGAGAAATCTTTGAAGATTTTTTAAATCATCATAAAATCTGGCGCTAAAATATTAAACCGTATTTTCCTTTATAAGAATTAAAAAATGTGTATTGAATTGTTTTGTGCAGTTTAAGAATGGAAAAAATATTGATTAAATAAAAAAAATTGAAAATAGGAAGAAAATGTTTATTACATGTAAAAAAAATATAAAATTGGAATTATTATTATATATTGAGTTTTTATATTTCTTAAAAAAGATGAATATCTCCAATTCACCTAAAATAATAAGTATTCCGAGTTAGTTAAAGACATGAATGAGGTGGCTAGGTATAGTAAAATACATCTGTGCAATTAGTTAAATTGCAGTGCCCGCCAGTTAGATACAAACTGCTGAGTTATCAATTTTCTCGGAAACTGTACGAGGCGGGGGAAAAAAGTCAATTACAACGTTGTACAGCATACTCGATTATACATGAAATGACATATAATATGTGATTTTTTTTTAAATTTGAGTTATATTAATTTTTATATTTACATTCATTCTTTTACGAAAGTTACTCTCTTTCATTTACGTATCGATAAAATCTTATTAACATATTTATGACAGTACTAAAATAGATACACATAAAAATATGTATTTAGATAGACAAATAGAGCAACTGGTAAAATCATCGAAGATTTACAGAGCACGTGTTTTTTTTTTTGTTGTTGTTTGTTTTTAGGTAGATTTCGTAAGAAATACTACCTATTGCAGTCGTTACCATGGTGCGACTTTTGAAAAATTCCTTCATAACTTTTCATTATAGGACCCCAGGAACCCAAAACCACCCCCACCTAAAAAGTTTATATATATATATATATATATATATATATATATATGTATGTATGTACTAAATTTTGTCCGCACGATAAAAGTCGCAATTATGCACGGATCGTCTTCAAACTCGCCAACAACTTTGAGATGGCTAATATCTCGGCGGGGATTGAAAATGGGCAAAATCGGTACAAGGGAATGGAAATGGGGAAGGTTCAAAATTTTGAATACCGTCTTAACAAGATTCTGATAAAACCAGCTCTTACACAACAATGACGGGAAAAAAATAAATATTTTTCGTTATAACAGTTGCCAACAATTAAAAAAAAGCAATAAAATTCTCACCACAACAATTGCTTTTCTATTGAATGTTCACGTGAAAAATTAAATTAAATAAATAGTTTGACTAATTGAAAACAAATTGAATACTACGTCATAAGTGTTCTAGAGTAAGATTTCCGCATGAAAACTCAAAATGAAATAAATAGTTTGACGAATTAAAAAAAAAAAAAATATTGCGTCATATTGGAAATAAAATGGACCTCAGTTGGTGAATATGTAACGTCATGCGAGTTTGAGAAAACGTATTAAAACATGATAAAAACACGACTATGGAAATATTAACTTATTTTAACACTTTGAGGTTCTCTGAATTTACTTTAGCTATTTTTTAAACCTATTCCATATACATGCGTGTGTGTATTCGTGTATATTAGAATTTTCACAAAATGTTTATCTCCCTAGAGCTCATTCTTAGTGGAGGAACTGGGTTTTTCTCTAATCTTGATTTAAGTTTTGTTGGTGAATTTAGTACTTAACTTCGAAATCTACCTCCGCCTGTAGGCCCGAGCCGGCAGGGATTTTTTTTTTTTTTTTTCTATCGCTATGCCTGTAGTTAAAATATTCGCCAATACTTTTCTTTATAAAGTTTTAAAAGCTCAAATTAAATTATATTTAATAGTTTTGTGCAAATTAAAAATGGATGAAAATTGAAACAATTAAAAAAATAATAAAAAGAAAGAAAAATTTGTTACCTTATAAAAATTGATGAAATGACAATTCTTCATCAAATTGAGTTTTTTCATGATTAAATCAAGATTAATGACTCTATTTCACAGCAAATAACTAGCATAACATTTTGGTTACAGAAATTAACGTTATGGACAGGTACAATAAAACGGATATGTGCTACACAATGAGTTAAATTGAAGCGATCGTTAGAGTCAAATTGTGGAGTTATTACTCCTACCTCGAAAACGGTACGTGCTAGGAAAAAAAAAGTTAAACACAATGTTCTACAGCGTCCTCGATTTAGTGGGAAATACCCTCTTATATGTGAAAATATGTTTATTAGAAGCTCTAAAATTTAATTATTTTGTATTCAGTTAATTAAATCGATTTAATTTACGCGATTATTTGTATCCAGAAATATGGCATTGTAATGTGGAAGCAGATTTACTAATAAAGTCAACTCACGTTATCGAATTGAGTTTATACTTGTCTATATCCACATAATACTTTGTTCGTCTGCCTTATATTGCCGACTTATGAATGCAATTATTAGAATATTTTAACTGGTGATTAGTTAAAATAAATTACATAGGGTGTGTCTAGTAAGGTTATTTTTAAATGTAACTCCATAATCTCATTGGACATGCTCTATAACTCTATAATTGACGTTTTTGCTCGGATCTTGTATCGATTTTGAATAACAACGCTAATTCAACAGTTTGCCGCTAGGGATGGTGGTACGCATTTTCGTTTTACTTTATTTAGGCATCGCATTGAAGTCTGCAACGATATCGGTTCACCAGTTATTTGGGAGAAAAACAAGGATAAGGAAACACCCTGTTTGCTCACATCATTATAAAAATGAATAAAACGCATTAAAAAAAACAAGAAAGCAATGATGTAATCAAAAAATAATTTTAAAAACTTTTATCCGTTTCAGCTATGCAACTTGCTCTAAATTTTATGTTTTGAATTTTAAAAACCGAAACTTTTATCTAATACTTTCTAAGACTAAGAACAATTGAGATTAGTGGTAAATATTTCAAGTATTTCAAATCACCAGAGTAGCTTTAAATGTCGGAATGATGTTTCCTGGAAGTCAGACTTTGCGAATTTCTTAAAAAAGTGTTTCATTAGAAGAACGTTATGTACATTCTTTCCACGGAAAACGGACAGCAGCAAATCATACTTTTAAAAGTTACTTTTTTTCATTGATATATTCAATGCACTTTATTAATATATTTCGCATAGTATTAATAAATAGATAATTTTTTCACCCACTGATGCTAAAGATAAAATGTTTTCAATATACGAAACAGATATTGAAAACAATGAAACAAACAACACTGTAATATCTTAATTTAAAAAATCTTTCATACACCTCAGTTATTAAGAGGTGTCAATATTTCATTTTGAAGGTTAAATACTGTCGTTTTTCTCTAATCTCTCCTAAGAATAAGACGAAAAGAAGATTAAAGGAACTCAAGTAAATGGAATCAAGGGAGAATGTTTATACATCTGGTTTAATTATTTTTAGAAAAAAAATGTTCTGTGAATTCCTCGGAAAGATGTTTTAATTAAATAATACCTAACGTTGTAGAAATTTAACCTTTAGCCTGTCCCTTTTGAAAAATAATTTTTAAAAGTTACTATTTTTCATTGTCATATAGATTATAATATATTTAGATGAATAGTTATGATGGTATTTAAACGGATACATTTTTAATGACTACTTATGTAGAACAAATAGCCGATTGGTGATTACAAATATTATATTATATTTTTTATTTATTAATGTGCGCGAATTTTAATTTATGTGTGATTTAACAGCATAATTAATTGCATTGTTGTCAAAGCTAAATAACAAAATGAATAGTCCATTTTTTCTCGAACCTCATTCTTGTCTTCATGTCTACTTTCAACTGATTTCATAAGTGTTCTAGGAGAGTATAATAAAAATATTTAGTTAATAAAAGCTATTAATATAGTTAAAAAATTATATTATACAAATTAAGTGCTGCTTTTATTTATAGCCTTAACATTTTAGTTTCGAATTCTTATTAAATAAATATGATTTTCTTTAAGTTACTTTTATAAACTGAATACGTACGTAGTTCATTTTTAATTTTATCTCTTTTAATCAAAAGAAAACAGCATGAATTAGAAAAGACCATATCGAACGATACTTTTCATAACACTTTTGCGAAAAATTACTTATTAATTTTTAGATGCCAAGAAAACATAAATATAGATAAACGTAAATGTAGCATGAAAAATGTACTCGCATGTTTTTCATTCTTTTTGACACCTGAACTTCAAGTAACATAAAGACGAACAAATTTTGTCCTGTAACATAGTTCAGATGTTCATTATAAAATGAATTGCTACGAGAAGTCTCGTATTACATTACTTATGTTTTTCTTTATGGAAGTATTCTTCCAATGTATGATAGAAACTTAGCTACATACTTATATTACGTAGTTTGAAAAATGATGCTTAACAAATGTTTTATTTTTATAGTCCAATCACTTTACTAAATTAAATTTTACTGACACTTAAGTTAATTCAAAATATCTAAAATTTTAAATTTACTTTTATTAATTAATACTGTTATTAATAAATAAATAATTTTATTAAATACTGATTTTAAAAATTTAATTAAGAAAAAAATATAAGAGTTAGGTTAAAAGTCCTTGGGGTTAGGTACATGAAATATATAACGCTAATATCGAGCGGTTATTACTTTCACAAATACTATGAAATGTTCACTAATCAAACAAATGACTAAAAGAATATACTGAAAAGAATATAGTTTTGAACTTTTTATGTATTCCATACACCCATTACCACTATTCATATGAGGAAAATATTTAGTCTTATAATACAATCCGTCTTTTCGCAGGAAAATATTTATTAAGAACTGTTGCGAATTTTATCCATCAAATTTATATTTTATTGTAGAGCGTGTTTTAAAATTTGTATACAGAATTTGTCTACTGATAATATAATTGACCTGTTTTTCTTTTCATTTCAAGTTTTAATATATTGAAAAAATTGTACAAAGGTAATTTATTTTATAGCGCTACTAGGAGTTCGAAAATGTAGCTTAAATCCAAAGACAGTTAAAAAAAGATATTTAACAGAATTCGGTTAGGTCACTTCCAATCCTTACCCAAAATAGAAAAATCTTTAAAGCAAACAACTATTACATATACATAACATATACAATAGACCGGAGTGAAAAACAAAAAATTTTGCAAATTGAATCGTAATAGTGCGGAAAAGTTGCTACTCGTCAATACAAGCACAGTGAAAAAAAAAAATTTGAAATCGGAGAATATCTTCCGTTCGCGCATCACGTTCAAAGTTTTCGAATTTGAACAAAAATTTTACAAATATTCGAAAAATCGTAAAAAGGTGTAAACTTTTTCCGATCGAACACATTTTTTTGTACATACCATGACCTACAGATGTAGAATGGAGGAAAAAATACCACACACTCCTCCTTTATCCTCTTCTAACCCCCTCAAAGGGGTGAAAATGGCCAATTTTCGTGAAAAAAAACGAAATTACAGGAGATGTAAATATTGACGAATCGGTCTGATTTTTTTTTTTTTTTTTTTTTTTTTTTTTTTTTTTTTGCATAAGGCAACCTTGAGGCTAAAAGTCGACAACAATCCTCCCCCCCCCCCCCCCTCGAGAGATCGAAATTGTGCAGCTCTTGACCCATCCTTCTAAGGACGACTCCGGACTCGCCACGCGAAGGTGGCTGCACTGCGAGTCCCCCCCCCCCCCCTACCCAACCAGCCAACCAAAATGTGGGCGTGGAGAATTATGCAGATGCAGATACAGGTACTGCGAATTCTGATTTAGTTTCAAATTTTATCATGGTAGCACGAGAAGCGAGGGTGGCTCTTATAAAACCATCATGTCAATCATGCCCAAACACTTTTGAGGGGGCCTGTATTACCAGCTTGACACTGCACTCTACGGCTTGCGTATATCATGGTATGACTGCCAGATTCAAAGGAAGAGTTGGCTTTTCACCCTTGGAAACCAAGTCTGCAATATCAGCTGAAGAAATGTTTACCAATAGAGGATGACAGGTAATCTTGGTTTCAGACCAATTTATAATGTCATAATAATCCTCGGCGTCAACATTTATAGCCGGAACTTGAAAATTTCTGACGGATTTGCCCTTTGTGGGAGTGTCATTGGATTTCAGTAACCGCCGAAGTCCCAGCTCTCGAACGTGTTGCCTATCATCCACTACCATTGAGAGGAGAATGTTTTCTGGATGGGCAAAGAATGCATTTGTTTGGATGACCTTTGTTACCACTTCTTGGAGTTTTGCAGGTAAGCTTCAACATTTTTTGATGCATTCAAAAATATTTTTAGGTCCCTAAACTACTGAAGATCTTGTCTTAATTCCGAACCACAGAGGTACGTATACTGTCATAATGTACGTGACAATGTTGATGAGATTTTAGGATGGAGTTTCCAATGAAATATACAGTCTGAGGAACCTGTTTGCTGTCGTTAACCACCGAGAATGAGATATTGGCCCCGGATCTCGATTTTCAAGGTGTGAGGATCAAGGACCAGTAGCAATGGAAACGGCAATGTCGTGCAGGTATCTCTGATCTTTACTCGCGATTTCTTGGTCAATGTGTGGGATGTGGCATTTAATTCTCTTAAAAGCAACTACAGGCAAAGACTCGCAACCAGCCAGCTGTTTGCCAAGAGGGCCACAAAAAGACTGAGGCCCTGTGGTTTTTGATATCAAATTTTTCTACGAGATGCCTCAAAGGTAGCTCATTAAAATGCAGGAGACAGATAACCCACTGTGTTCGTCTCTTTAAACGCATTTCTATATGTTTGATTGCTCCACTTTTCTAGCCAGTGTTTGTTGCTATACCATCACACCCGACGACTAGAATTTTAGAAGTATCTATTCCGTTTTCTTCGAAAAGGTCTACAATGGAGCTAGCAATGTCCTTTCTACTTTTTAAGATTGGTACTAGATGACAAAGGTACTTGGAACCCGGTTCCTCAACAACTGTAATGTGGTCTTCTTTTTGTTCAGACTGAATTGCATTCTAGTGTCATCTCGCAATTGCAAGCTGATATGTCAAATAATGTGTTATACGATTGATGAATGAAGTCATTGTACTTCTTCTGTTTTCCAGCCGTTCTTTGTCTTTTGGATATGACTTACGAAGAGCATAATAGCGATCATGTAGTTGTTTCATCTTTTGAACGACTCTTGTGTGACAAATTGTAGGAATCCAAGCCTTCAAATACAGTGACTCAATCTGTTGAGCTACAGTGGATATGGATGAGTGTGGACTTTTCTACAATCTTTTACCGGATAAAATATATGCATATGAAGGCGAAAAATGTCACGGAAGTAAACGAAATAAGGAACGACTTACAATTTTATTGGGTGCCAACATGGATGGTTCTGAGAAGTTGCTAATTTTAGTTGTTGGAAAATCGAAGAAACCCAGATGCTTTCAGAATGTGAATTCGCTGCCTTGTGATTATGGAAGCAATAAGACTGCATGGATGACAATTACAATTTATGAGGTTTACTTGAAGAGACTGAATGATAAAATGAATAAAGCTAAGAGGAACATCATCATTTTCGTTGACAATTGTGCCGTCCATTCCAAAAACACGAAAAACTTGAGCAGAATAAAAGTCCATTTTCTACCATCGAACTCAACGTCCGTTTTACAACCTATGGATCAGGGACTAATTAAAGTATTTAAGCAGCATTATAGAAAACGGCTAGTGAAAAGGATGATTGAAAAACTTGACAATACTGAAGAGTTAAAAAAAGTGAACGTTTTGGAATCAATTCATTTTATTTTATCTGCATGGACGTTAATAACCTTATCTGTCATTGGCAATTGTTTTCAAAAAGCGACATTCTTCGATGGAGAATTGTCAAAACAGTAATCAGCATAATCTACAGCTTTAGTGTGTGGAATTCAATTCAATTTGTTATTATTTTATAATCGGCATTTTTTTTCTTTTAATGCCCTTTAACTTTTCTTTTGAAATAATTTTCTAACTCTAAAAAAAATTTGAACCAATACTGAGCTAGATTGAGATACATTAAGTAATATTTCAGTTTCTTCAATCTGTATGACCATGACAACCAACAAACTAATTAAGTTCAAATAAAAAAAAAAAAAAAAAAAAAAAAAAGAAGAAGAAGACAACATTTGGATTGATTAATGCATTTTGTGAAATTCAACTATATTTTTATGTAGAACCTGAATCTATGCCGTGCCAAAAATAATCTGCTGCTTGCCACTTATTGCACGGGTAACATAGGTTCGCCGTCCCTAATATAGGGTTTTTTTTCGATGAAATTAAACATAATGCATTCGATTTTACTTCGACGTCTTCTAACAAAATGTAAAATAGATAAATAAATAAATAAATATAAAGTAACAGTGTCAAATTCGAAAAACAGTTAACATTTCATAATTTACTCAGTAAAAATTAAAACATTGGAAAGAAAATGGGTAAGTTCGTACTAGGATAAAATGCGTAGTTTATATAGAAATTCATTGCAGAGTTGTATTCATAGTTTATAAAAAAGAATCGTCGACACGTATTATTACCGGTAATAGTACTGAGCATCAGTTAAAATGCAGCCTGCATGTATTTCAAAAAATCAGTGACATGCATATGCATTATACTATTTAGAATTCATTTTATCGATAGATTATTGCTCCGTCGGATTCAAAAATAATTTTTAATATAATAACCTGTAGACAGTCTTCTTCATCTTAATAGCTGTTATTAGCTTATAATGAATGCTAAAATTCTTTTTTGTTACTTTCAGAGTCAGCACTAAACTAGTTATTTTTGCCAATTGCACTTTAAAAAAATCTATCTGTGTACATAATCTTTATGTCATCTGAAGATAAAGAAATAAGTGCAGATTTCTTTTGTTAACACATATTTTTCAAGGAGCACAACTAAATAAAATAAAAAAAATCATGTATTGTAAAACCCGTTTAAGAAGTTCCCACTTAAGAAGTTTTCACGTTTAAGAAGTTTATATTTTCGATTCCCATTTTTCTCTAATTCTTACAACGCTAAAACTCGTTTAAGAAGTTTAGTTCAAAACTCTTTCCCTTTTAAAAAGTTTTATTTTTCTTTCCATTTTTACTTTAAAAGCGAGTTTATTTTGTCTTTTTGATTATTATTTTATTTTCTGTGCTGGAAATCTCTTTCTTTATATTCTTCGCTATTCAAAAAGGTCTTTAGGACTGATAGCAGTTGTGGTCACCTTCATTTCACCATAAAATCTGTTTAACGTGTTTGATGGAAATAGAATGTGGTTAGAGAATGGGTACCTTGTCACTGTAACAATAGTGACTGATAAAGATAAAGGGAATTGCTCCGCCCTACCGAGAGGTGGTTCTTTCAGTCCAATAGTTACTTTCTGTTACAACAGATTCTCTCCCACTCTCTTCCATGAGTGTAATGTATCAAAGCCACGTATGGTTTATTCATTTCGCAGTTTTTAAGTCAGTATAAAGTGCATAATATGAAAACTTTCTCGTTAGAAAATACATGAACGAAAAATTCTAGTTTTCTTTTCCCAAAAATGTCGGGCAAGGCAATTAAAAGGAGAGCCTTGTTAATTGAAGGCAAAATCAAAATTTTGAAAAAAGTTGATAGTAACGCGAAAACAACAAGAGTTGAAATCGAAAAGAAGTTGAACATACCAGTGACTACTCTGAATGGAATTGTAGCAAAACGAGATCTCATTTTAAACTGTTCTGAAAAATCTCGTAAAATTAAAAAAGGTGAAAAGAGGAAAATATAAAGTTATAGAAGAAAAGTTATTGATTTGGTTCAAACAAGCCAGATCCGCCAATATTCCTATAAGCGGACCTATTCCTAGAGAGAAAGCTGAGGAAATTGCCAATAAAATGGAGATTGAATTTATTCCTTCAAATGTATGGATTGATTGGATGAAGAAATAGCTGGATTGACTTATAATACTATACAAGGCGAGAGTAAAAGTGTCGATCCAAGAGAAATCGAAGAATGGAAAAAAATCTTACCAGATTTGAAAACCGGCTATCATCCTAAAGACATTTTCAATATGGATGAGTGTGGACTTTTCTACAATCTTTTACCGGATAAAATATATGCATATGAAGGCGAAAAATGTCACGGAAGTAAACGAAATAAGGAACGACTTACAATTTTATTGGGTGCCAACATGGATGGTTCTGAGAAGTTGCTAATTTTAGTTGTTGGAAAATCGAAGAAACCCAGATGCTTTCAGAATGTGAATTCGCTGCCTTGTGATTATGGAAGCAATAAGACTGCATGGATGACAATTACAATTTATGAGGTTTACTTGAAGAGACTGAATGATAAAATGAATAAAGCTAAGAGGAACATCATCATTTTCGTTGACAATTGTGCCGTCCATTCCAAAAACACGAAAAACTTGAGCAGCATAAAAGTCCATTTTCTACCATCGAACTCAACGTCCGTTTTACAACCTATGGATCAGGGACTAATTAAAGTATTTAAGCAGCATTATAGAAAACGGCTAGTGAAAAGGATGATTGAAAAACTTGACAATACTGAAGAGTTAAAAAAAGTGAACGTTTTGGAATCAATTCATTTTATTTTATCTGCATGGACGTTAATAACCTTATCTGTCATTGGCAATTGTTTTCAAAAAGCGAGATTCTTCGATGGAGAATTGTCAAAACAGTAATCAGCATAATCTACAGCTTTAGTGTGTGGAATTCAATTCAATTTGTTATTATTTTATAATCGGCATTTTTTTTCTTTTAATGCCCTTTAACTTTTCTTTTGAAATAATTTTCTAACTCTAAAAAAAATTTGAACCAATACTGAGCTAGATTGAGATACATTAAGTAATATTTCAGTTTCTTCAATCTGTATGACAATGACAACCAACAAACTAATTAAGTTCAAATAGAAAAAAAAAAAAAAAAAAAAAAAAAAAAAAAAAAAAAAAAAAGAAGAAGAAGACAAAATTTGGATTGATTAATGCATTTTGTGAAATTCAACTATATTTTTATGTAGAACCTGAATCTATGCCGTGCCAAAAATAATCTGCTGCTTGCCACTTATTGCACGGGTAACATAGGTTCGCCGTCCCTAATATAGGGGTTTTTTTTCGATGAAATTAAACATAATGCATTCGATTTTACTTCGACGTCTTCTAACAAAATGTAAAATAGATAAATAAATAAATAAATATAAAGTAACAGCGTCAAATCCGAAAAACAGTTAACATTTCATAATTTACTCAGTAAAAAATAAAACATTGGAAAGAAAATGTGTAAGTTCGTACTAGGATAAAATGCGTAGTTTATATAGAAATTCATTGCAGAGTTGTATTCATAGTTTATAAAAAAGAATCGTCGACACGTATTATTACCGGTAATAGTACTGAGCATCAGTTAAAATGCAGCCTGCATGTATTTCGAAAAATCAGTGACATGCATATGCATTATACTATTTAGAATTCATTTTATCGATAGATTATTGCTCCGTCGGATTCAAAAATAATTTTTAATATAATAACCTGTAGACAGTCTTCTTCATCTTAATAGCTGTTATTAGCTTATAATGAATGCTAAAATTATTTTTTGTTACTTTCAGAGTCAGCACTAAACTAGTTATTTTTGCCAATTGCACTTTAAAAAAATCTATCTGTGTACATAATCTTTATGTCATCTGAAGATAAAGAAATAAGTGCAGATTTCTTTTGTTAACACATATTTTTCAAGGAGCACAACTAAATTAAAAAAAAAATCATGTATTGTAAAACCCGTTTAAGAAGTTCCCACTTAAGAAGTTTTCACGTTTAAGAAGTTTATATTTTCGATTCCCATTTTTCTCTAATTCTTACAACGCTAAAACTCGTTTAAGAAGTTTAGTTCAAAACTCTTTCCCTTTTAAAAAGTTTTATTTTTCTTTCCATTTTTACTTTAAAAGCGAGTTTATTTTGTCTTTTTGATTATTATTTTATTTTCTGTGCTGGAAATCTCTTTCTTTATATTCTTCGCTATTCAAAAAGGTCAATATTTAGGACTGATAGCAGTTGTGGTCACCTTCATTTCACCATAAAATCTGTTTAACGTGTTTGATGGAAATAGAATGTGGTTAGAGAATGGGTACCTTGTCACTGTAACAATAGTGACTGATAAAGATAAAGGGAATTGCTCCGCCCTACCGAGAGGTGGTTCTTTCAGTCCAATAGTTACTTTCTGTTACAACAGATTCTCTCCCACTCTCTTCCATGAGTGTAATGTATCAAAGCCACGTATGGTTTATTCATTTCGCAGTTTTTAAGTCAGTATAAAGTGCATAATATGAAAACTTTCTCGTTAGAAAATACACGAACGAAAAATTCTAGTTTTCTTTTCCCAAAAATGTCGGGCAAGGCAATTAAAAGGAGAGCCTTGTTAATTGAAGGCAAAATCAAAATTTTGAAAGAAGTTGATAGTAACGCGAAAACAACAAGAGTTGAAATCGAAAAGAAGTTGAACATACCAGTGACTACTCTGAATGGAATTGTAGCAAAACGAGATCTCATTTTAAACTGTTCTGAAAAATCTCGTAAAATTAAAAAAGGTGAAAAGAGGAAAATATAAAGTTATAGAAGAAAAGTTATTGATTTGGTTCAAACAAGCCAGATCCGCCAATATTCCTATAAGCGGACCTATTCCTAGAGAGAAAGCTGAGGAAATTGCCAATAAAATGGAGATTGAATTTATTCCTTCAAATGTATGGATTGATTGGATGAAGAAATAGCTGGATTGACTTATAATACTATACAAGGCGAGAGTAAAAGTGTCGATCCACAAGAAATCGAAGAATGGAAAACATCTTACTAGATTTGAAAACCGGCTATCATCCTAAAGACATTTTCAATATGGATGAGTGTGGACTTTTCTACAATCTTTTACCGGATAAAATATATGCATATGAAGGCGAAAAATGTCACGGAAGTAAACGAAATAAGGAACGACTTACAATTTTATTGGGTGCCAACATGGATGGTTCTGAGAAGTTGCTAATTTTAGTTGTTGGAAAATCGAAGAAACCCAGATGCTTTCAGAATGTGAATTCGCTGCCTTGTGATTATGGAAGCAATAAGACTGCATGGATGACAATTACAATTTATGAGGTTTACTTGAAGAGACTGAATGATAAAATGAATAAAGCTAAGAGGAACATCATCATTTTCGTTGACAATTGTGCCGTCCATTCCAAAAACACGAAAAACTTGAGCAGCATAAAAGTCCATTTTCTACCATCGAACTCAACGTCCGTTTTACAACCTATGGATCAGGGACTAATTAAAGTATTTAAGCAGCATTATAGAAAACGGCTAGTGAAAAGGATGATTGAAAAACTTGACAATACTGAAGAGTTAAAAAAAGTGAACGTTTTGGAATCAATTCATTTTATTTTATCTGCATGGAAGTTAATAACCTTATCTGTCATTGGCAATTGTTTTCAAAAAGCGAGATTCTTCGATGGAGAATCAACAGAAAGATATGAATTTGATATTGAGGATAACTGGAAGACTCTCCAAAGAAAGATGGATTTCATTGCATCGTTTGAGGAGTATGTGTTGGTAGATGATGAAGTAGTACCATGTGAAATGCTTAAAGTGGATGATTTTTGTGAAATGACAATAGATGAAGAAATGAGTGAAATGGAGGAAGAAGCAGTGGAAATTCCTAGTTTTTCGGAACCTGTAAAAGGACAAGAAACCTTTCAGCGTTTTATAGAAAGTGTCGAAAATGTTCCTGAAGAAATTTTCAAAAGCTTAAGACAATTAGGCTGTTATCAATTAAAGGTTACAGAAGAAAAAAAAACAGAAAAAAAACTATAACCGATTTTTTTACAAAAACATATCAAATGGCTCTTAAAGAGAAATTTTTTGTCTTGGATTAAATAAAGAGTTTCT
This sequence comes from Maratus speciosus, assembly GCA_963932465.1. Lineage (NCBI taxonomy): Eukaryota > Metazoa > Arthropoda > Arachnida > Araneae > Salticidae > Maratus > Maratus speciosus. The sequence continues at coordinate 53,399,383 of OZ010792.1, forward strand.
AAGGTAATTATGTATTTTTACTTTATTATCTATTTTTTTAAGTGTGCAAACTAATTTAAATTTCTTAAGAAAACTCAATTTTATAGAAAGTACTCTTTGTATTATTGTATTAAGACAAAATAAACCCTCTTCTAAATATCAATATTTAAACTATTGAATTTTTTCAAAAATGCTAATTTTCCCATTTAAGAAGTTTTCAGGTTTAAGAAGTTTTTATCTTCCATTCTCTTGGAAAACTTCTTAAGCTGGTTTCACTGTATATGATATTTTCAGAAACTTCTTTTGTGGGGACAAAACTTATAGAAGTAATAGAAGACTACACTACAGATCAATTTATGAGAGTTAACTGGGGTGCATTATTATGTACACTATATCGGGAGCTCATTTGCACAAATATTTATGGCAGATTTTGCATAACAAGAAAACAAATTTTGAATGGGGAACTAGTGTTCCACTTTCATTATTTTCTCAGAAGTATACGCCGTTTCACGCCAAATCAAACCTGAATTTCGGTCAAAACTTATTAAAAATTCATATTTTAGTAAATTTTTCAAAATTTGGTTATTTTTAAATGTGATACTCTAACATCAAAAAATTGATGGGAACAGTAGTTTGATCATAAACACCTTGTGTATAATTAGCCTTGTTTAAATGCGGATAGTTTCTTTTAACTTCCTGTACTTCTACAATATAACGCAAATTAAGCCAATAACCTGAATATGTTATTGTTATAGATTCTTTTTTTTTGCATTGTCTTAACAGTTGGAAACTATATTTTGGTAAGAATTTCGTTTACTGTTGCGTGAAGTTTACTTCAGTTTAATTAAAAAATAGTTTTAAAAATGCATTCAACTGAAGGCAAGGTAAGTGTTAAAGTGATTGGATGATAAAAAAATAAAAAACAATCTATATGAAAATCGTTGTTTTCAATCTACATACCCAGGTAACTAAATATATCTACCCTATATATATAAAATCCTAATGAATCGAATTGAAACGACTTTTTGTAACGATTCTATAAAACGACTGATTAAACAACTGATTACGTTTCAAGGCGATTTCTCCTAAAATATGGAATACTTTGCGATGAAATTAACACCAAAAATCCGTATTGATCCACAGATCTCAAAACTGGTATAAGAATTTAAAAATTAGATTTAGTTTTCGAAATATTAATTTTTTTCTAATTTTAAAGACTTTTTTTCTAATGATGGCAACTCAAATTTTAATCATAACAGATATTTTTTTTCATATTTTAGAAAAGGTTATTTTAAATTAATTTGGCGACGAGTTTGACTTCCCTTAAATATATGCTAAGAAATGCATCATGTTACTTTTATTCAGAATTCAATTTGTATTTCATTATCATTTTATTTAATTTAAAATTTTCATTTAAAATTGAAACCTTTAAAATAAATGGCTTTTACTTCATTCTTTTTTTTTAAACGAAACGAAAAGAAAAATATTAGACACAGATGTCATATACGCAACGGAGTACCTAATTGACGCCAAAATGTCGTTATTTTGCCTGACATGGTAACCAGGCTATTGTTGCTTATTTATTAATAAATGTTTATTTGAATTTATTTTCTTTTTATTTATAAAAAATGGTATAAATTATTTTGTTCTATAGTTATTAATTATTTTTATTTATTTATTGTTATTTCATTTTAAAAATAACAGAAAATAATTTTAAAATACATATTTAACAGGTATTTGAAAACGAGGTTTTCGCCAAATTGTCGTAAAAAAAAATCACTCCAAACCCGGTGCGTATGTGACAATGCAACAAATCATGAGATTTAATTTCCACTTCAAAGCAACATTTTAATATTATTACTTCTCCGTCGGCCAATTTCGCCAAATTATACAAATTGATATATATATATATTTTTATTTTAAATAACAAAAGAACAAATACTATAACATTACTATAACATTAATAAAAATGCAAATAAAATGTCGAAATAAAAATCACTTTATGGCGTGAACATGTGTAACTTCCTTAAAATCAAGTGAATGTGACATTTACGATCAACCATTATTGACATTTAATCCTATAGTTTGGCGACAGATTTTTGGTCGATGGGATAACCAAGTAGCACCGTTTTAATTTACCACTCAAAAAATAAAAAAATGCTAACTGGCAGGTTTAAAAAAAAGCTATTGGCGAGATTTTCACCCGGCTATCATAAAAGTTCCAGGAATTCTTTGTGATCATGGCAACTTTTATGTAGTTTTATTCGAAAAAATAATTTTGATTTTTTAATCAAAATGGTGACCTTTCTTATGATAAGCGAAGGAATCAGCCCGTTGTTTATGGCAGTTACATGACTTGGACTATTATAATATAAACGAAATAATGGGGATAGAATAATATTCGGCGACTTATCACACCTGTGGCTGGCTAACATTAAAGTACCAAAATGGCCGCCTGGAATATAAAAAGCGAAGGGATCCGCCTGGAGCTGTTGATGATAGTCACATGACTTAGGCTATTAATATAGAGATTGTTTTCAATTTTAAAAACACCGCAAAGAATAATATTTCCTAACGATTAAAAATTTATTTTCACGTGACAATTAAAAACAGAAAAAAACTCTAAAATTACTATTAAATGAGTACGTGTTAAAGGGAGGAAAATATTGAAAATTGGCTATTATTATAGAGATTGTTTTCAATTTCAAAAACAGCGCAAAGAATAATATTTCCTAACGATTAAAAATTTATTTTCACGTTACTATTAAAAACAGAAAAAAAAACTTTAAAATTACTATTAAATGAGTGCGTGTTAAAGGCAGGAAAATATTGAAAATTATGTCCTGAAAATTGTATTTACACGTGAATATTAAAAGGGAAAGGAAACTTTAAAATAATAAATACATTAATATGCGTTTAACCCTTACACGCATAAGGCACTTCTATTCCTAAAATCTTGAAATCAGTGAATGGCACCAGAATTTACAAACAAATTTCGAAATACAAAAATGCTTTTGTTCACGTACTTAATAAAAGGGAAATTTTCATCCCAATATTCTGATGCTAATGTGGCATTTAAGAATTAAAATTAAGTGGTCCAAAAATGAATCACCGCCCTTGAAGTATTTAAAGCAGCAAATTTTAGTAATTGTATATGTCAATCGTTTTATAACGCTGTTAAAAAATATCGAGAACAAAGACTCTGTTTCCTTAATTCATTTTATTTTAGCTTCTTTTGAAATGTTTACCTGATCTTCTTAACCAAACACGAAAACAACCATTTGATGTCTTAACGGCAACTGATTCTACCTTAAATTTTTGCAATCAAAGGGAATTGAATGGAAACCCGTCTAGAGAGTTTGCTACAGGTTTTTTCAGTATAATTCAATCTTCTCTAATCTTTTAAAAACCGATCAGAATAGCATGCTTTTAGATTCTACAGTGTCTGAACGCGGGTTGGCGAGCGTAGCTTGCTCAGGGCAGAGCCCATAGTATACATATAATTTTCAGAGACTTTATATATAAATCAGAAATTCTGCAATATGAGACTGTTTTATAACTTATTTAAGTAAATATATATATATATATATATATATATCAATGAACATGGCGTAATTCGATCATCCTTTTTATACTGGAAAATCACTTTTCACGTAAAGATATTGCGAACTCCAATTTTATTTGTTTTCTAACAAATTTTTCGATTGGCGTTCTGTTCGTTTATAAATCATTTCAATAGTAATACCCGTAAGTATCCGATTTTTATGTCTTAAACTGGGTCAGTAAATGTACCAGAAATATTCACATTGTTTAGCGGGGAAAGTATTTTTTGAGAACCGCCCTGAATGTTAAAAAAAAAAAGTAAATTTTTTTCATGAATATTTTTATGATCATTTCATAGCATTTTAAAAGAAATACGTCGTAATGATGTTATTTTAGGTATCGTCCATTATGGAGTTTTTAGCGTTCATGAACATTTATTTTGCTTAGTTGGTAATTTTAATGATAAAAGGTAATTTGTCAGCTAAAGGGACCTAAATTATAAAACATGTTATTGCTAGATGTACAGCGTGTATCGTTTATGCACAAATATTAGATAATGACAAACGCTCCGAAAAATACATCAACGATCTATATGAACTACTTCATAGGGTTAACGTTTATAATTGTAACAATACTTTTGTGGCTTCCCGAGTATTATGCTTTTTGATTTCATCACGAGATTTTGGAAAGTGATTGCAAACTATTAACAATGATTTTTTAAAAAAAAAAAGTTTTTAATTCTATATTATATGACTAAATATGTTAATTTTTTTTCGTTACTTATGTAAATAAATTACTCAAATCAATTGAAGGATATTGCAAGTCTTTTTGTAAATAACGGTATAAGCTAAATTGTTTTTGCAGAAAAAGCAAGAAGAAAGTGACAAATGCAAATTTTTCTCATTTTCAAACTTCGGAGTAAGCAAATATTGACTTTGACGTTCAAAACGACACTTTAGTGGTAGCGAATGGAATTTGGCTTTCGACTTACTGAAAGACAAAGCGGAAAACAATGACGACAGTCAGTAAGTGCTTTGTTTAGATGAGTGCAATATCTCAACAAAGTCATTTAAGAAAATCAGAAGCTTGGAGAGCTGTTGCTGAGTTAGAGAGAACTAAGCACAACGAAAAGAAGCAGAAGCGAACAGAGTTTCAAAAAGTGTGATTTCCAGTACTTGAACCGTTTTTTGGAGACCGGAAATACAAACCCAATAAAAGGGAAAGGTCGGAGATGCGCAACAACGCCCAATGGAGATTGTTATTTAAAGCTAACGGCTTGTAGACACCGAAATATGAATGCCACTCTTATTCAACGACTCTTTGGCTACTGGCTCTACAGTTTGAATCAAACTGTTCGAAAATGGCTCAACGCTGTAGGTCTGTATAATCACAGACCAATGGTATAGGTTACATTAACAGCAAGGCACCGTGTCGCCCGCATGGAGTGGGCACCAAAGCATGCGAACGGGGGGAAATTAATGGGGCAATTTTCTTTTATCTGACGATTCCTGTTTTTCTGTTTATCCAGATAAAAGGCGTATTTTCGTCTGGAGGGAACGTGTCACTAGAAAAATATCTGCTTTCCTGCAAGTAAGTGTCATATTTGGTGGTGGGGGAATGATGACCTATGCTGGCATCTCCATTGGCGAGCGCACCGACCTCCACATTATTTGAAATGGAGCTCTGACAAGTCAGCGACATAGGGATGAGATCTTCAGACCTATTGTAGTCACTTACACTGCGAAAATTGGAGGTGACTTCATGTTAATGGACGACAATTGCAGACCACATAATGCTCACTTGGAGGATGATTTTCTTTTCGGGTAAGGAATCATACGACTAGAATGGCCAGCGTTTTCTCCAGACATGAATCCAACGGAGCATGTTTGGTACATGCTTGGCAAATGCGTTTCTGACCGCCTATCACTATTCAGTTGTAACAGAACAGTTTAAAATGAGATCTCGTTTTGCTACAATTCCATTCAGAGTAGTCACTGGTATGTTCAACTTCTTTTCGATTTCAACTCTTGTTGTTTTCGCGTTACTATCAACTTCTTTCAAAATTTTGATTTTGCCTTCAATTAACAAGGCTCTCCTTTTAATTGCCTTGCCCGACATTTTTGGGAAAAGAAAACTAGAATTTTTCGTTCGTGTATTTTCTAACGAGAAAGTTTTCATATTATGCACTTTATACTGACTTAAAAACTGCGAAATGAATAAACCATACGTGGCTTTGATACATTACACTCATGGAAGAGAGTGGGAGAGAATCTGTTGTAACAGAAAGTAACTATTGGACTGAAAGAACCACCTCTCGGTAGGGCGGAGCAATTCCCTTTATCTTTATCAGTCACTATTGTTACAGTGACAAGGTACCCATTCTCTAACCACATTCTATTTCCATCAAACACGTTAAACAGATTTTATGGTGAAATGAAGGTGACCACAACTGCTATCAGTCCTAAATATTGACCATTTTGAATAGCGAAGAATATAAAGAAAGAGATTTCCAGCACAGAAAATAAAATAATACTCAAAAAGACAAAATAAACTCGCTTTTAATGTAAAAATGGAAAGAAAAATAAAACTTTTTAAAAGGGAAAGAGTTTTGAACTAAACTTCTTAAACGACTTTTAGCGTTGTAAGAATTAGAGAAAAATGGGAATCGAAAATATAAACTTCTTAAACATGAAAACTTCTTAAGTGGGAACTTCTTAAACGGGTTTTACAATACATGATTTTTTTTTTTATTTAGTTGTGCTCCTTGAAAAATATGTGTTAACAAAAGAAATCTGCACTTATTTCTTTATCTTCAGATGACATAAAGATTATGTACACAGATAGATTTTTTTAAAGTGCAATTGGCAAAAATAACTAGTTTAGTGCTGATTCTGAAAGTAACAAAAAAGAATTTTAGCATTCATTATAAGCTAATAACAGCTATTAAGATGAAGAAGACTGTCTACAGGTTATTATATTAAAAATTATTTTTGAATCCGACGGAGCAATAATCTATCGATAAAATGAATTCTAAATAGTATAATGCATATGCATGTCACTGATTTTTTGAAATACATGCAGGCTGCATTTTAACTGATGCTCAGTACTATTACCGGTAATAATACGTGTCGACGATTCTTTTTTATAAACTATGAATACAACTCTGCAATGAATTTCTATATAAACTACGCATTTTATCCTAGTACGAACTTACCCATTTTCTTTCCAATGTTTTAATTTTTACTGAGTAAATTATGAAATGTTAACTGTTTTTCGGATTTGACTCTGTTACTTTATATTTATTTATTTATTTATCTATTTTACATTTTGTTAGAAGACGTCGAAGTAAAATCGAATGCATTATGTTTAATTTCATCGAAAAAAAAAACCTATATTAGGGACGGCGAACCTATGTTACCCGTGCAATAAGTGGCAAGCAGCAGATTATTTTTGACACGGCATAGATTCAGGTTCTACATAAAAATATAGTTGAATTTCACAAAATGCATTAATCAATCCAAATGTTGTCTTCTTCTTCTTTTTTTTTTTTTTTTTTTTTTTTTTTTTTTTAATTTGAACTTAATTAGTTTGTTGGTTGTCATTGTCATACAGATTGAAGAAACTGAAATATTACTTAATGTATCTCAATCTAGCTCAGTATTGGTTCAAATTTTTTTTAGAGTTAGAAAATTATTTCAAAAGAAAAGTTAAAGGGCATTAAAAGAAAAAAAATGCCGATTATAAAATAATAACAAATTGAATTGAATTCCACACACTAAAGCTGTAGATTATGCTGATTACTGTTTTGACAATTCTCCATCGAAGAATCTCGCTTTTTGAAAACAATTGCCAATGACAGATAAGGTTATTAACTTCCATGCAGATAAAATAAAATGAATTGATTCCAAAACGTTCACTTTTTTTAACTCTTCAGTATTGTCAAGTTTTTCAATCATCCTTTTCACTAGCCGTTTTCTATAATGCTGCTTAAATACTTTAATTACTCCCTGATCCATAGGTTGTAAAACGGACGTTGAGTTCGATGGTAGAAAATGGACTTTTATGCTGCTCAAGTTTTTCGTGTTTTTGGAATGGACGGCACAATTGTCAATGAAAATGATGATGTTCCTCTTAGCTTTATTCATTTTATCATTCAGTCTCTTCAAGTAAACCTCATAAATTGTAATTGTCATCCATGCAGTCTTATTGCTTCCATAATCACAAGGCAGCGAATTCACATTCTGAAATCATCTGGGTTTCTTCGATTTTCCAACAACTAAAATTAGCAACTTCTCAGAACCATCCATGTTGGCACCCAATAAAATTGTAAGTCGTTCCTTATTTCGTTTACTTCCGTGACATTTTTCGCCTTCATATGCATATATTTTATCCGGTAAAAGATTGTAGAAAAGTCCACACTCATCCATATTGAAAATGTCTTTAGGATGATAGCCGGTTTTCAAATCTGGTAAGATTTTTTTCCATTCTTCGATTTCTTGTGGATCGACACTTTTACTCTCGCCTTGTATAGTATTATAAGTCAATCCAGCTATTTCTTCATCCAATCAATCCATACATTTGAAGGAATAAATTCAATCTCCATTTTATTGGCAATTTCCTCAGCTTTCTCTCTAGGAATAGGTCCGCTTATAGGAATATTGGCGGATCTGGCTTGTTTGAACCAAATCAATAACTTTTCTTCTATAACTTTATATTTTCCTCTTTTCACCTTTTTTAATTTTACGAGATTTTTCAGAACAGTTTAAAATGAGATCTCGTTTTGCTACAATTCCATTCAGAGTAGTCACTGGTATGTTCAACTTCTTTTCGATTTCAACTCTTGTTGTTTTCGCGTTACTATCAACTTCTTTCAAAATTTTGATTTTGCCTTCGATTAACAAGGCTCTCCTTTTAATTGCCTTGCCCGACATTTTTGGGAAAAGAAAACTAGAATTTTTCGTTCGTGTATTTTCTAACGAGAAAGTTTTCATATTATGCACTTTATACTGACATAAAACTGCGAAATGAATAAGCCATACGTGGCTTTGATACATTACACTCATGGAAGAGAGTGGGAGAGAATCTGTTGTAACAGAAAGTAACTATTGGACTGAAAGAACAACCTCTCGGTAGGGCGGAGCAATTCCCTTTATCTTTATCAGTCACTATTGTTACAGTGACAAGGTACCCATTCTCTAACCACATTCTATTTCCATCAAACACGTTAAACAGATTTTATGGTGAAATGAAGGTGACCACAACTGCTATCAGTCCTAAAGACCTTTTTGAATAGCGAAGAATATAAAGAAAGAGATTCCCAGCACAGAAAATAAAATAATAATCAAAAAGACAAAATAAAATCGCTTTTAAAGTAAAAATGGAAAGAAAAATAAAACTTTTTAAAAGGGAAAGAGTTTTGAACTAAAATTCTTAAACGAGTTTTAGCGTTGTAAGAATTAGAGAAAAATGGGAATCGAAAATATAAACTTCTTAAACGTGAAAACTTCTTAAGTGGGAACTTCTTAAACGGGTTTTACAATACATGATTTTTTTTTTATTTAGTTGTGCTCCTTGAAAAATATGTGTTAACAAAAGAAATCTGCACTTATTTCTTTATCTTCAGATGACATAAAGATTATGTACACAGATAGATTTTTTTAAAGTGCAATTGGCAAAAATAACTAGTTTAGTGCTGACTCTGAAAGTAACAAAAAAGAATTTTAGCATTCATTATAAGCTAATAACAGCTATTAAGATGAAGAAGACTGTCTACAGGTTATTATATTAAAAATTATTTTTGAATCCGACGGAGCAATAATCCATCGATAAAATGAATTCTAAATAGTATAATGCATATGCATGTCACTGATTTTTTGAAATACATGCAGGCTGCATTTTAACTGATGCTCAGTACTATTACCGGTAATAATACGTGTCGACGATTCTTTTTTATAAACTATGAATACAACTCTGCAATGAATTTCTATATAAACTACGCATTTTATCCTAGTACGAACTTACCCATTTTCTTTCCAATGTTATAATTTTTACTGAGTAAATTATGAAATGTTAACTGTTTTTCGGATTTGACACTGTTACTTTATATTTATTTATTTATCTATTTTACATTTTGTTAGAAGACGTCGAAGTAAAATCGAATGCATTATGTTTAATTTCATCGAAAAAAAAAACACTATATTAGGGACGGCGAACCTATGTTACCCGTGCAATATGTGGCAAGCAGCAGATTATTTTTGGCACGGCATAGATTCAGGTTCTACATAAAAATATAGTTGAATTTCACAAAATGCATTAATCAATCCAAATGTTGTCTTCTTCGTCTTTTTTTTTGTTGTTGTTTTTTATTTATTTATTTGAACTTAATTAGTTTGTTGGTTGTCATTGTCATACAGATTGAAGAAACTGAAATATTACTTAATGTATCTCAATCTAGCTCAGTATTGGTTCAAATTTTTTTTAGAGTTAGAAAATTATTTCAAAAGAAAAGTTAAAGGGCATTAAAAGAAAAAAAATGCCGATTATAAAATAATAACAAATTGAATTGAATTCCACACACTAAAGCTGTAGATTATTGTTGTGACGATTTGGACGCCACAACACACAGGGTCACGCGACAGTAAAATGATTAGTACAATAGAAACAGTTATCCCGATCTGCGTTGTGAAAAGATCTAATGGGATAATGTCATTTAATAAATTAGTATGGAAGAAAACTTTGGAATAAAATTAATTTTGGCAATAACTCAAGGACGACTTATTTAACGTTGAAATGGAGATATCGAACTTGTAGGTTGCATAGAGAAACATCCAATTCTAATAATTCCAAAATATTAGATACCATAAATTACGAGTATCATCTAAAAGGGAACAAGGAAAGAATTCAAGGAAAGACTTACAAGTATGCACACATAAACAAACTTTATTTTCATTTATATAAATTTCATAACTCAAATATGACCTTTTATATCATAATAACTTTTTCAAATTATCTACTATTTTATCAGAATATAACATAGTTCCATTCTCATTAGAACAGCAAAAGCTTTCATCAAAATTATACTTTGTTACTTATTCCTTTTTTTTTATCAATTTATGTTATCTTATACTTGCCCCTTTTTGTTCACAGCACGATCCGATGATGAGGCTTTTGCCAAAATTTTAATCAAAATTTTATTTATGAAAAATAGCATTCCCGTTATCATTAAAATCTTTATCATAAACAATCATAATATTCAATGACATAAGATTATGTACTTTAGTGGAAATTTAGAAAATTAGTTGCTTAATATTAAATGTACACATCATAAGAAAACATGAAAACAATAGCCACGAATATATTGAAATAAACATAAGGAGTTTCTCACCCAAACAGACTTCGATCTTTTCTGTAATCATCCAAATCATACAGTTCACTCATAGTTCATGGAATCCTAAACACAAGTAAGTTCATCGGGGCATAAAGTTCCTTTTTTATATATATATGTATAGTTCATGGGGATCTTTCACAAACCAATTTCACTTTCTTTCGGCGCTCTGTGACGCGTGAAAATTAGAGCTCCATCTCCACAATGTACACTTTCATAGGCGAAATCTGTTGATATGTCATATCTTCGTTGCATTCGCATCTCATCACTAACCACTGTACATCTCCAAATCAGGTGAATACTTCTGTAAGATTCTGCATCAGTTAATTTCCTGGACAAAGACTTGTCTGCTCTCAGCGATCTTTGTCAATAGATCATGACAAGGACAGGTCAACTCTCAGCATTAATTTTCATCATCATTTCCTTTTTTTCTGCATCAATCATTTTTTTTGACAAAGATTTGTCTGCTTTCAGCATTCATTTCAATCGCTAAATTTTGTATTGTCCTTAAAATTTGCTGCGAAAGAACTTGGTGTAAAATTTTGAAGTATCAAGTCACATCTTAACAAAAATTATAGAACCTCTTGAGGACGAGACACAAGACTTAATCCTCTTTTTTCCTTCCTTCTTCCCAGCTCCAATTTTTTTTTGGGGAGGGCTAAATTAACCCAGAGCTTTCGTTCTGATTGGAGGCTACTCCTGGTCCCTTATTGGTACTCTATACATGCCTATCTATGGGCGTGCCAATTTATTTTTCACTGCATAGCATTAACTTAATTTTTTGCCCCTTGCGCCAGGTTTCTCATGGGAATCACCACCCACGTTGAGTGTTGTAAAACCATCTTAATTGATGGAAAATTTTATGGTTTCAACATCGTAAATTTTCTATTCTTTCGCTATACATTTACTGTCCATGTCTGGCGTCAGCAATGTTCTCTTTATCTATAATTTCCTATTTTCTGTCTGGTCTTATTTGGGGAGTTTTATTTTATTACACTGTTTTTGCACATATAAATATTTACAATTCGAAATGTTTTATTTTCAATATTAATACAAAATAAATTCACAATTCATATTCCTTATTTTTTTCTAAACATACCAATACCAAACAACATATATATTTTTATTTTTTTCTACGCATTATATACTTATTCATTTTAATATACTTTAATTTTGGAGTATTTTTTATGTTATTTTAATTTATTGTATAAATTAATTACTAAAGAATTATTTTCCGAGAATTCAATTATTTTTAAATGTTATTGGATCGTGCGAAAATTATTTAATTAGTTAAATTAATAACAAGCCTTGTTGTGTAGATTTCTACACCACATTGCTTCTTCCCTCTTGTTTTTAAAAAATAATAATATGTACACCACAAAAATACACTTATAATACATATATATATTACAAAATATCAATCAAACCTGATATATATAGTAAGTTCTTCAGATTGTTCATCATACCCTGTAAGTACACTTGAATAATATAATACAAAATATAAAATAGTATATACATTTTCTCTATTGCATAGGTGAGAAATATTTATTCCAATATAAGATGGCTATTTCAATATCAAAATACTGCAAAAATGCTATATTAATTTTAGTCAACAATGTCCACTAATTTTTTTTTTTTTTATGCTACGCATCTTGAAATCTATAAAAATATGTACAATCATGCAGCTTGTAGGTAATAAAGTTTACTTCAAAATTTTGGCCATAAAATAAAAATATGCGCTATCTACATACCTACAGTGTGGATATTACGTAGAACTATGTTTTTTACAAAAAAAATTATAAACCAAAGTGCGTAAATATATATGTACATCGCTCTCTGCTTGAAAACATTCATTTTTTTGTCTAAGAATGCCTTTTCATCCCCGCATCATTTCTGCGGAATATCCACTTAAAAATTTCTCCTCGGAGAAAATGTGCCGAAAATCCCTTATAAAATCCCTGAGTGGTCTCCATGTGTCCTTGACAGTGATAATAATCTCGGAACAAGACGTACAGGTCAGTACTAACATGCCAAACAGGTTTGCTCGTTATCACGTCTTTGAACGTAGTAATCACTTTTTTTTTCTCTGAATGGCTTTATAAAAGTGCGCGATTTGTTTGAATTGTGTTCATATAATATTGGATAATCTCTACACTGCATAAGGTAAGTGTCATTTATTTTAAAATCCGAAGATTTTAGTACTATCTAATAACTGTTATTATTTATATAGTTTATCATTCCTTATTCTTAATGATGTCCTTTAATATTTATTTATCAGATCTCTAGTGTCTGACTGGTCGCCATTTTCTTTTGAGCTTACCTTCAAGAAATTGCACTCATGTAACTATCATTTCATTAAATAATTTTAGTGCTTTTAAATTCATAAAATATTTTCCTTACCTCGTACAATTTCCTTTCATATGAGCCTTATTATCCCATATGATATTAGAAGTCTGTCAATGTATCCTTTTTTATTTTTCTTTCACAGTATTTTTTGTCATAATCTTTCGTGTCATTTGGTTACGTAATTTTTTCTGACATATTTATTTATATATATTTTGATTTTATTTCACAAACAATATTATGTTTTATTTCGTTTGCGCACAGTGTAGTTCTCGTGCGTCATTATATACACTATGTTAATGAGATTTTTTTTTTTTTTTTTTTTTGACAACCGTATCCTTTTTAATGTGGTATTTTGTATATTTATGACGTGTGAAATGTTTTAATCCTAAACTCCTAACAAATTGTTTTGCTATATATATATATATATATTATATACGCTACTATGCGTCATATGACTCATGGTACTTTGCTTAACATCTTTTGAGTTGATTTTATATTATTTATTTATTTTATACTACGATTTTCTAACACATGTGTGAAAGATGGTACCCTCTATTCACTCATATATTAGCGGTCAATATAGTGTTTAAATATGTCGTTCCGTGCACATTTTGCCGTTTTATATTTTTTTAATTGTTCAATGGGTTCCCAAATTAATATGCATCCGTTTTATTTACTTATTTATTTTTATTTATAAATTGTGAAAATTTTAATGTATGTTGTAATAATTCATCTATAATGGTTTTGTTTTTGTTTATTTCCGAATGTTTTCATTCCAGCACAATGAAGTTAATAAATTTTTATAAACTTTTTTCCGTTCCGTTAAGGTATTGTTGCAAATCTACCATATATATTTTGTTAATTTTAGGTATATTATGGTTTATTTATTATATTAATATATTAATTTAGGTATGTGTGTTTTAATATTTTGCTTCAATATTGAAAAAATTTGTTAACAAACTCATGAAATTTTATTTTTTTAATAATGTCATCCTATCGTCCAGCAATAAAATGACATTTTCCCGGGAATATAGCATCATTTCATGCGATTATTACAATTTTTTCAAACATTATTATATTAAAATTACTTTGTTGTTGATAGTTTTAAGGCTTTTAAATAATACCTACAGATTGTTTACTTATTATGTTGTTTACAAAACGGTGTGCTTTTCATTTTTGGCCCTTATGTGGTCATCCACTTTATTTATTTTCCTAAATGAGTCTGTAATGTTTATTTTAATATATGTATTAATTTATTTACTTATTTATGTATTATTTTTCAGATTTTTTTTTTTTTATGTTTAATCTCTTACTTTCATAAATTTTTAGCAATTTTACACACTTACATTTTGCTTACATTTTCCCAATTACTACTTGTTTTTCTTTTTATAATTGGTAGTAATATGTAGAAAATTTTTATTTTCTGACAAATGGTGTTTTAAATCGTTATATTTACAAAGAGTGAAATGTTGTATAAATTTATATACAATTTTATCCATGTTGTGTCATCAATATGGTAATATAAATGCCATATTTAAAAGTGCATCCGTGACATAGCAATTTTTATTTATTTGCATACTTTAAGACCATGTGTTCATAATGTTTCATTTTCGTGTCAAAGTCATAAAGTGTTGTTAATATCTTATAATATGTATAATGGAAAATACATTTTCCATCCAATGTTGCTAATTTCTACTTCTATATCTCCAAAGGAACCGTTTTTTATATTTTGTACAACAAAATTTTTCATTTTCTTTTTTTTAAATAAATGTGTCAATTTAATATATATTTTTCTTTTAGTCCCCTTGAAGTAAGTATGTCGTTTGTCTATCACTAGCGATCAAAATATTTTTCCGACATGTTGTGAAATACGTCAAAACAATTTTGAAGTGTAAACAAATAAATTATATGTACCCTGTTTTCTGTTTTTCTATTTTTTTTTTTTTTTTTTTTTTTGAATATATATTTTTCTAATTTTTATTTTCCAGAATAATCCTTATGTTACGCTTCATTTTTACTCACTCAAAGTATTTCTTTTCTAGCCATTGTAATTAATATGCAATTCAATATTAATTTTGTCATTCAATTATTTAGCTGTGTTGGCTACTCAAATTGCGCAATCTGCAATCCGTGTGTCGTGAAAAATTTGCCATCCTTGAAAAGATTGCCCATGGAAACAACTGCTTGATGCCAATTGCACTACACAGCCAGGATATATTTTGACTAATACGCAGCCAAGCTAAAGCTCTCACTCCTGAGTAAAAACAAAACCGCCTTGGTTCTACCGGGATTCTGCTACGATACCGGGTTGGTGAGAAAATTCTTTATTTATTCCCTTCTTATCAATCTGTACTTTTAAATCCTCATTCGTGACAACTGTTCTGTTAATCTCCCCTGAATTTGCTAGGAAGCCGGGTTAACCCAAACCAGTTTTTTTTTGTGATGCATTAGTTTCTCTTTCACTCTTCCTCCCTGAACGTTCACACTTTTCTCTCGGAACAGGTTTGCCTTCTCTGGCTCGTTCCGCTGGTCACTGGAGGAAGCAAGAAAAAAAAGATGGGGGGAAGGGGTTACCCGCTGCCTCGCTATACGGGATGCGGAGAAGAGGTATTTCTCCAAGCCAAAATTATCTTCTTTATCTTAGGAGATGCTACTTAGCGCCTCTCTTTTGCGTTTGATGCTGCCGCCGTATACCAATATTTACATTTTTTTTTTTTTTTTTTTTTTTATGTCATGCTTACCTGTGTATAATGTAATACATTCTGTTTGTGTATATTATATATTTTTTTGTGGAGGGATGTATGAAAGAAAAATTATCTGTTTTACTTGTTTGCAAAAATCATTCCTATTACTGTGACAAAATATTATATTGTTATTTTATTTATTTTGACTATTTACCTTTGATTTATTTTGGGTTAATATTTCAAAAGGACTTCCTTTATACCTCCAGAAGTTTTGCACAAAATATTTTTCTGACATGTGAATTTCTTGGGCAGTATTTGTCCAATTTCGTTGAATTTTATTTTATTGAGGGAAAACGAAATTTGAACACATTTATGCTTTACTACATGTTTATTAAAATTATTTATTATTATTATTACCACATTTTCTACCAAAAATTTCTACCGCATAACATTTTATTTTCATGGTATAAAATACACATCATGGCTCCATAAATTGTATTAAAAATTCAAATTTTGCTTCTTCATTCATAATAATTTTCCAATATTAACTATTTTATTAAAATAATATAATCTAAGCAAATATAAGTATATTTATTAATATTTTTATTATTATTATTATTATTAATTCCGTGTTGCCGTTGAAAAAAAAAATTTTTTTTTGTATTTTTGCTATGTTTTTGTTTAATCAGTTTGCACTGATTTAATTTTTTTTTTTTTTTTTTTTTTTGCATATAGTATTATTTTATAAATTACCTGGTTATTTATTTATTTATTTTGTTTGCGATGTTAGGCGCGAACAATTTTGAGATGTGAATAGTGACGGGTTTTAATTCAGGTTTGTCCCTGTTTTTGATTAAGTAATTGTCGTTTCTAAAAATTCTTTCGACAAAATATGGTCCTGAAAATTTTTGGTGTAACGCTTTAGGTTTTATTAGAAGTTTTAAATAAACTTCATCACCTACTTGTAGCTGTTTATGTTTTAATTTTGTGTTTTTATTTAATTCTTGATCCGATTTTTCTTGGTTTTTCATGACCTCGTGTCTGATTTCGTACATATGTTTTAATTTATTTTGCACATAGGTGCTGTACGAGTCCATTTCGTGTGTTGTGAAATTTTTGAATGGCGTTTTTATTTCACGTGCAAAAAATAACATGCTTGGTGTAAAATCCGTTATTCGATTTTTTGTTGTATTGTGCATAAGCACAAAATATGGAAGTCTAATGTCCCATTCGTACGTTTTAGTACACATGGATGCGATGGAACTCTTTAAGTCCCTGTGGGTACGTTCAAGAATGCCCTGCGAGGATGGTTTATAAATGCTTGACGTAATTAACTCTATATTTAGATTTTCCATATAGTCTTTGAAGTCTTTTGACCTGAAATAGGGTCCATTATCACTCGCTAGAAATTTTGCCAATCCGTAGGCACTAAAATATTGATTTAAAGCCTTAATTATGACCTTAGTGTCTGTCGATCTGAGTGGGAATGCCTGTAGAAAACGTGTAGCTGTATCTATTACAGTTAAGATATATTTGTTCCTGTTTAATGACACAGGCAAAGGTCCCACAATATCAGTTGTTATTTTCTCCCCTGGGAGATAGTTTTTGTCCATTGTTTTCAATGGTATCTTGATTGTTTTATGTGTCTTAAAAGTATTGCACGTTGTACATTTTGTACAGAATGTTTTTATCTCCTGATACATTCTATACCAGAAAAATCTTTCTTTTATTATTCCATAAGTTTTTAGAAAAGCAAAATGCGGTGCATGTGCGCTTTTTATGATGTCATCTTTCAAGCTTTGCGGTGCAATGTACAATTCCTCGTTATTTGAATTTTGTGCTTTTTTCAAAATTAATATTCCATCTTTATTCAAACAATACTTTTCGTATTTTTTTACCTTTCTTTGTTGCTTTAAAGCTTCTATAATTTCTGTTAGTTTAGGGTCTTTCATCTGTTCCTTTTTTATATTATCCTCAGTTAAATTTTTATTCACCGTGAAAAGGTGTTTATTTAGATTATCTGCAATTGTTAAATTGTGTAAGCAACGAGTATTGAAATCTGCTGGATTGTTATTTCCAGAAATGTGAGATATCTCATAGTCGTAGTCTTGGAGTTTAAGTAACCATCTTGCAACAATCTCAGGCTGTTTTTCTAACTGTAAATGGTACGTTAGGGCTTTTGAATCGGTCAGTAATATAAATTTTTTTCCTAATAATATATTCCGAAAATATGTAATAGTTTCGTAGATCGCCAATAGCTCAATTTGCAAGCTTGGATATTTTTTTTCTGACTCTCTTAACTTTCTTCCTGTAAATTCTATTGGTATCATTTTATCACCTTGCTTTTGTGCCAATATACCTGATGTTGCGATCTTGGATCCATCTGTGATTACATAGAAAGTTTTTGTGTAATCCGGCGGGTGAATTGTAGGTTGCGTCATTATTATTTTTTGTATTTTTTCAAATGAATGTTGTGCTCTTTCATTCCATCTGAATTTTTGGTTGCTCCTCGTAAGATCTGTCAGAGGTGAAATAATTTCCGCATAATTTTGTATGGTCGATTTAAAATATGTGCATAGACCTATGAATGCTCTCACCAGTTTTTGAGATGTGGGTCTTGCAAAATTGGTAATTTTCTTTATATTTTTTTCTGAGGGTGCGTATCCCTTTTCGCTAATTTTATAGCCTAAAAATTCTATTTCCGGCATATATAGTTTTAGTTTTGTAGGTTCAATAGTCAAATTGAATTTTTCCAATCTTTTTAGTACTTCTTCAAGTATTTCGTGCATTTGTTCTATATTTTGAGCTCCAAGAAGGATATCATCGATGAAATATTCAATGTCGTATTTTTCTTTTAAGTCACTTAGAACTATGTCCATTAAGCGAGCAAATAAATTCGTCGAAAATTTTAATCCGAATGCTAAACGAGTCATTTGAAAGTGATTGTTTTCCGTAACGAAAGCCAATTTGTGCTTGTCTTCTTCCCTCAGCTTGATTTGAAAAAACGCTGAATGTAAATCTAACACCGTGTATATTTTCTTTCCTGACATGCTTTGTAAAATCTTTTTTGTATTTGGCACAGGATATGGATCGCTCTCTACTATATCATTAAGCGATCTAAAATCTAAAGCTAATCTTACTTTGATTAAATTTTTGTCGTTAGTTTTTGATGTGGAATTTTTTTTTACGAAAATTACTGGAAATGCATAGCTGGAATTCGTAGGTTCGATAATACCCGCGTCTAATAGATCTCTTATTTCTTTTTCCGCACTCTTCTTTATATCGTGTGCTAATTTAAAAGGTTTGGTTTGGATCGGAAAATCATGCTGTAATTTTATTTTAGGTTTAATTACATCCGTCGCTCCTAGCGTTTTATAAGATTTACTGAATGCTGTCGCATGTCTCATTACAATATCCAAAACTTCCTTTTGCACTTTCGGTGGTAAATGATCTACTTTGAAATCCTCTCTTGACAATTCCTTTCTTCGCAATTCTCTAATTTGTGTTATATTTAAATTGTTAACTTCATAAATACTGTCAGTATTTGTTTCATTTTGTTCTTTAATAGAAAAATCAGTTGTAATCTTCCCCATTTCTTGATCCTTGTATAATTTTAAATATTTGTTGGAGAGATTCTGTACTATAATTCGAAATGAATTATTGTCGGATTCTTTACTTTTATGAACAGAATTCTGAATTGCTAATTTTTTATTATTGTATTTGGGTTGAAAAAAGAATTGTTGGTCTTTTTCTAAAACTCCGTCGAAAATTAGATTTACTAATTTCGATTCTTTAGGCCTTAGAGTAATTTTGTTTTCTACAAATGCTCTTATGTTATTTTTAGAATTATAATGATCATTAGAATTAATTTGTTTGGGTACAGTTTGAAAATTGTCATTTTGTTGTGTTTTTTGAATCCTGTTAGCTTCTGTAAATTGATTTTCATTGGAATTTAATTTAATTACCGTATTGTTAATTTTTAAAATGTTGTTTTCCAAGTCCATGATTATTTTGTTACTTTTTAAAAAATCATATCCTAAAATAATCTTGTAATCGCGGTCAAATTCTTCTTTTGTGACATAAAATGTCCCATTTAGGAAATTATTCTCATTTTTAAATTTAAATTTTACGCAGTTTTTGAACGGAATCGTTTTATTTGACAAAGTTGTAATTTTAATTGAATTGGCTAAATATTTAATTTTTATATCTGTCTGTTTTATTTTTTCAAAAATTTCTGGTGACAATAGGCTAATACTTGCTCCACTATCTACTAAACTGGGTATAATTAGTTCCTTTTTTATCTTTAAATTCCATATTGGTAATTCATTGTTTCTTCCTGAGTTGCAACTTGCTATCAATTTTTCTTTAACCTTAGAATTTTGATTTTCCTCAGCCTCAAACACGTTTTTTTTCTCATGTTCATGTTTCTTTTTTTTCAATTTTTTGTTAAATTTTGTTTTTATGTTATAACCCTGTTTTTCTTTTAATATGCGGGACCTACGGGTTTCTACTTGTGCTAAATTTTGAGGCCCCCTTATCGGTTTAAATGATGGTGTCCTCTTTTTCCTCTGGTATTTTGTCTACCCCGTCTCTGTTGATTTTCACTTGGGAAGGTAATAGTGGGCTGCGTTTCTTTATTTCTATCATTAGGTGGTTGAGAAAAATTGTTTTGCCCGTTTTGTATATTTGTGACGCCTTGGTGTTGCCCTGTATATTGAATTTGTGCATTATTCCCCTGTATAAAATCAGCATTTTGGATTGGGACAGTGTTTTGAAAATTGTAATTCCCTTGGTGCATTTGATTTTGACCTATCAGCTGTTGAGAATCATTATGCCAATTGGGCATCACATTGTACATATAATTTTGTCGAAGCTGATTGTAGTGCGGTCTTATGGGATTGAAATTTTGAGGATTTTGAAAATGCGGTATATAATTTTGTGGGCTTCTTTGGAAATTTTTATAATTGTAATTTGTATGGTAGTTCCTTGGAAATCTTGGCCTAACATTGTATTGTTGTGCTCCCCTAGGTTGTACAAAATTTTCGCTTCTTTTATTAAAAAAACAATGTTGTGTTTGGTGATTTGATTTGTTGCATATGTGACAGAATTGTTGGGTGATGTGATTAATTTCCCCTTCGTTTTGTTTGTTTTCATGTGTCTCAAGCTTTAAATTATTTATCTGTTTCTTTAGGTCTTGTATTTCAGTTTTTTGCTCTTGGGACATATTGATTAGTGCCTCATACAATTTTTTTTCACTAGTTTCTGTTAAGTTGTTCATTTCGCCTGCGCATTTTCCGTTGATTGCTAATTCGATGTCCTTGGCCCGTTTAAAAGCATCGTCAAATTTTGTTGGCGGATATTTTTTTAATTCAAAAGAAATATCCGGTCTCAACGCCTCAAGGTATTTTGTTAATTTCATCGTTTCAAGCAGTTCTTTTGCTCCATTTTTTTTTTCGTGTCCCGATAAAGCTAAATATTTTTGTGCCTCAATATTGAATTTTTTAGTGAATTCCTCAATCGTTTGATTGGCTGTTTGTTTCGCGTTAATGAACTGTAATTGCGCTTTTGCGAAAGATTTTTCTTTTTGAAACTGCTTTATTGAATTTTCTTTGAATGTTTTGTAGTCGTTTGCCTTATGAAGTTCTGTTGTATTTTTCATAATTTCCCGTGCTTGCCCTTTAAATTTTGATTTTGCAAGTACTAATTTGATATCATCGGGAAATTGTGCCGCATCGGCTAATTCTTCAAATTCGTCAAAAATTTGTGTAATTTCTTGGTCTGGTTTATCTTCAAAATTTTGGAGAGAATTTATTAAGGTATCTACTCCTATCGTAAATGTTTCCCTTTCAGGAGAAATTTGTCTCTTCCCTCTGCCGCCTGTCATGATTTTATTTTTATGTCTTATTTTCCTAGCGGCTGCAATTCCCAAATATATAATAGAATAATTTCTATTTTGTTTTGCTTCTATCCTAGTTTCTCAGAAATTTCCTACACTGCAAATTATTATTTTTTTAATTTTAGAATATAATTGTCTATCTATATTTTCAAAATCATACTAATTTGTAAAATAATATTTTCGCATAAATTCTACTGAAATAACACTGAATATTCTGCATGCATGCACATAAATAAAACACAATATGAAATTTTCACCAATATTTCCTTTCATAAATATTAATTATAATAATCACTCGTTATGTTCATACTAAATTATGTGCTGTGAACTGAACTACTCTTTTCCTTAATTTTTCTTTTTGTTATACACATAAATAATTTTTTATATAACATACGAAAATGATTTTGTTAGTAATTGAAAAGAAAAATAAAAATAGAGGAAAATAATAATATATATGTATTTTATTTTATTTTATTTTTTTTTTTTTTTATAAGTTAACTCATTGCAACCATTTAATTTTACGTTCTAAATTCCATTACTAACACCTGGTATTAGCACCATTAAATTTTAGTATGTTGTGACGATTTGGACGCCACAACACACAGGGTCACGCGACAGTAAAATGATTAGTACAATAGAAACAGTTATCCCGATCTGCGTTGTGAAAAGATCTAATGGGATAATGTCATTTAATAAATTAGTATGGAAGAAAACTTTGGAATAAAATTAATTTTGGCAATAACTCAAGGACGACTTATTTAACGTTGAAATGGAGATATCGAACTTGTAGGTTGCATAGAGAAACATCCAATTCTAATAATTCCAAAATATTAGATACCATAAATTACGAGTATCATCTAAAAGGGAACAAGGAAAGAATTCAAGGAAAGACTTACAAGTATGCACACATAAACAAACTTTATTTTCATTTATATAAAATTCATAACTCAAATATGACCTTTTATATCATAATAACTTTTTCAAATTATCTACTATTTTATCAGAATATAACATAGTTCCATTCTCATTAGAACAGCAAAAGCTTTCATCAAAATTATACTTTGTTACTTATTCCTTTTTTTTTATCAATTTATGTTATCTTATACTTGCCCCTTTTTGTTCACAGCACGATCCGATGATGAGGCTTTTGCCAAAATTTTAATCAAAATTTTATTTATGAAAAATAGCATTCCCGTTATCATTAAAATCTTTATCATAAACAATCATAATATTCAATGACATAAGATTATGTACTTTAGTGGAAATTTAGAAAATTAGTTGCTTAATATTAAATGTACACATCATAAGAAAACATGAAAACAATAGCCACGAATATATTGAAATAAACATAAGGAGTTTCTCACCCAAACAGACTTCGATCTTTTCTGTAATCATCCAAATCATACAGTTCACTCATAGTTCATGGAATCCTAAACACAAGTAAGTTCATCGGGGCATAAAGTTCCTTTTTTATATATATATGTATAGTTCATGGGGATCTTTCACAAACCAATTTCACTTTCTTTCGGCGCTCTGTGACGCGTGAAAATTAGAGCTCCATCTCCACAATGTACACTTTCATAGGCGAAATCTGTTGATATGTCATATCTTCGTTGCATTCGCATCTCATCACTAACCACTGTACATCTCCAAATCAGGTGAATACTTCTGTAAGATTCTGCATCAGTTAATTTCCTGGACAAAGACTTGTCTGCTCTCAGCGATCTTTGTCAATAGATCATGACAAGGACAGGTCAACTCTCAGCATTAATTTTCATCATCATTTCCTTTTTTTCTGCATCAATCATTTTTTTTGACAAAGATTTGTCTGCTTTCAGCATTCATTTCAATCGCTAAATTTTGTATTGTCCTTAAAATTTGCTGCGAAAGAACTTGGTGTAAAATTTTGAAGTATCAAGTCACATCTTAACAAAAATTATAGAACCTCTTGAGGACGAGACACAAGACTTAATCCTCTTTTTTCCTTCCTTCTTCCCAGCTCCAATTTTTTTTTTGGGAGGGCTAAATTAACCCAGAGCTTTCGTTCTGATTGGAGGCTACTCCTGGTCCCTTATTGGTACTCTATACATGCCTATCTATGGGCGTGCCAATTTATTTTTCACTGCATAGCATTAACTTAATTTTTTGCCCCTTGCGCCAGGTTTCTCATGGGAATCACCACCCACGTTGAGTGTTGTAAAACCATCTTAATTGATGGAAAATTTTATGGTTTCAACATCGTAAATTTTCTATTCTTTCGCTATACATTTACTGTCCATGTCTGGCGTCAGCAATGTTCTCTTTATCTATAATTTCCTATTTTCTGTCTGGTCTTATTTGGGGAGTTTTATTTTATTACACTGTTTTTGCACATATAAATATTTACAATTCGAAATGTTTTATTTTCAATATTAATACAAAATAAATTCACAATTCATATTCCTTATTTTTTTCTAAACATACCAATACCAAACAACATATATATTTTTATTTTTTTCTACGCATTATATACTTATTCATTTTAATATACTTTAATTTTGGAGTATTTTTTATGTTATTTTAATTTATTGTATAAATTAATTACTAAAGAATTATTTTCCGAGAATTCAATTATTTTTAAATGTTATTGGATCGTGCGAAAATTATTTAATTAGTTAAATTAATAACAAGCCTTGTTGTGTAGATTTCTACACCACAATTATGCTGATTACTGTTTTGACAATTCTCCATCGAAGAATCTCGCTTTTTGAAAACTATTGCCAATGACAGATAAGGTTATTAACTTCCATGCATATAAAATAAAATGAATTGATTCCAAAACGTTCACTTTTTTTAACTCTTCAGTATTGTCAAGTTTTTCAATCATTCTTTTCACTAGCCGTTTTCTATAATGCTGCTTAAATACTTTAATTACTCCCTGATCCATAGGTTGTAAAACGGACGTTGAGTTCGATGGTAGAAAATGGACTTTTATGCTGCTCAAGTTTTTCGTGTTTTTGGAATGGACGGCACAATTGTCAACGAAAATGATGATGTTCCTCTTAGCTTTATTCATTTTATCATTCAGTCTCTTCAAGTAAACTTCATAAATTGTAATTGTCATCCATGCAGTCTTATTGCTTCCATAATCACAAGGCAGCGAATTCACATTCTGAAAGCATCTGGGTTTCTTCGATTTTCCAACAACTAAAATTAGCAACTTCTCAGAACCATCCATGTTGGCACCCAATAAAATTGTAAGTCGTTCCTTATTTCGTTTACTTCCGTGACATTTTTCGCCTTCATATGCATATGTTTTATCCGGTAAAAGATTGTAGAAAAGTCCACACTCATCCATATTGAAAATGTCTTTAGGATGATAGCCGGTTTTCAAATCTGGTAAGATTTTTTTCCATTCTTCGATTTCTTGTGGATCGACACTTTTACTCTCGCCTTGTATAGTATTATAAGTCAATCCAGCTATTTCTTCATCCAATCAATCCATACATTTGAAGGAATAAATTCAATCTCCATTTTATTGGCAATTTCCTCAGCTTTCTCTCTAGGAATAGGTCCGCTTATAGGAATATTGGCGGATCCGGCTTGTTTGAACCAAATCAATACCTTTTCTTCTATAACTATATATTTTCCTCTTTTCACCTTTTTTAATTTTACGAGATTTTTCAGAACAGTTTAAAATGAGATCTCGTTTTGCTACAATTCCATTCAGAGGAGTCACTGGTATGTTCAACTTCTTTTCGATTTCAACTCTTGTTGTTTTCGCGTTACTATCAACTTCTTTCAAAATTTTGATTTTGCCTTCGATTAACAAGCTCTCCTTTTAATTGCCTTGCCCGACATTTTTGGGAAAAGAAAACTAGAATTTTTCGTTCGTGTATTTTCTAACGAGAAAGTTTTCATATTATGCACTTTATACTGACTTAAAACTGCGAAATGAATAAACCATACGTGGCTTTGATACATTACACTCATGGAAGAGAGTGGGAGAGAATCTGTTGTAACAGAAAGTAACTATTGGACTGAAAGAACCACCTCTCGGTAGGGCGGAGCAATTCCCTTTATCTTTATCAGTCACTATTGTTACAGTGACAAGGTACCCATTCTCTAACCACATTCTATTTCCATCAAACACGTTAAACAGATTTTATGGTGAAATGAAGGTGACCACAACTGCTATCAGTCCTAAATATTGACCATTTTGAATAGCGAAGAATATAAAGAAAGAGATTTCCAGCACAGAAAATAAAATAATACTCAAAAAGACAAAATAAACTCGCTTTTAATGTAAAAATGGAAAGAAGAATAAAACTTTTTAAAAGGGAAAGAGTTTTGAACTAAATTTCTTAAACGACTTTTAGCGTTGTAAGAATTAGAGAAAAATGGGAATCGAAAATATAAACTTCTTAAACATGAAAACTTCTTAAGTGGGAACTTCTTAAACGGGTTTTACAATACATGATTTTTTTTTTTTTTTATTTAGTTGTGCTCCTTGAAAAATATGTGTTAACAAAAGAAATCTGCACTTATTTCTTTATCTTCAGATGACATAAAGATTATGTACACAGATAGATTTTTTTAAAGTGCAATTGGCAAAAATAACTAGTTTAGTGCTGACTCTGAAAGTAACAAAAAAGAATTTTAGCATTGATTATAAGCTAATAACAGCTATTAAGATGAAGAAGACTGTCTACAGGTTATTATATTAAAAATTATTTTTGAATCCGACGGAGCAATAATCTATCGATAAAATGAATTCTAAATAGTATAATGCATATGCATGTCACTGATTTTTTGAAATACATGCAGGCTGCATTTTAACTGATGCTCAGTACTATTACCGGTAATAATACGTGTCGACGATTCTTTTTTATAAACTATGAATACAACTCTGCAATGAATTTCTATATAAACTACGCATTTTATCCTAGTACGAACTTACCCATTTTCATTCCAATGTTTTAATTTTTACTGAGTAAATTATGAAATGTTAACTGTTTTTCGGATTTGACACTGTTACTTTATATTTATTTATTTATTTATCTATTTTACATTTTGTTAGAAGACGTCGAAGTAAAATCGAATGCATTATGTTTAATTTCATCGAAAAAAAACCATATATTAGGGACGGCGAACCTATGTTACCCGTGCAATAAGTGGCAAGCAGCAGATTATTTTTGACACGGCATAGATTCAGGTTCTACATAAAAATATAGTTGAATTTCACAAAATGCATTAATCAATCCAAATGTTGTCTTCTTCTTCTTTTTTTTCTTTTTTTTTTTTTTTTTTTATTTGAACTTAATTAGTTTGTTGGTTGTCATTGTCATACAGATTGAAGAAACTGAAACATTACTTAATGTATCTCAATCTAGCTCAGTATTGGTTCAAATTTTTTTTAGAGTTAGAAAATTATTTCAAAAGAAAAGTTAAAGGGCATTAAAAGAAAAAAAATGCCGATTATAAAATAATAACAAATTGAATTGAATTCCACACACTAAAGCTGTAGATTATGCTGATTACTGTTTTGACAATTCTCCATCGAAGAATCTCGTTTTTTGAAAACAATTGCCAATGACAGATAAGGTTATTAACTTCCATGCAGATAAAATAAAATGAATTGATTCCAAAACGTTCACTTTTTTTAACTCTTCAGTATTGTCAAGTTTTTCAATCATCCTTTTCACTAGCCGTTTTCTATAATGCTGCTTAAATACTTTAATTACTCCCTGATCCATAGGTTGTAAAACGGACGTTGAGTTCGATGGTAGAAAATGGACTTTTATGCTGCTCAAGTTTTTCGTGTTTTTGGAATGGACGGCACAATTGTCAATGAAAATGATGATGTTCCTCTTAGCTTTATTCATTTTATCATTCAGTCTCTTCAAGTAAACCTCTTAAATTGTAATTGTCATCCATGCAGTCTTATTTCTTCCATAATCACAAGGCAGCGAATTCACATTCTGAAAGCATCTGGGTTTCTTCGATTTTCCAACAACTAAAATTAGCAACTTCTCAGAACCATCCATGTTGGCACCCAATAAAATTGTAAGTCGTTCCTTATTTCGTTTACTTCCGTGACATTTTTCGCCTTCATATGCATATATTTTATCCGGTAAAAGATTGTAGAAAAGTCCACACTCATCCATATTGAAAATGTCTTTAGGATGATAGCCGGTTTTCAAATCTGGTAAGATTTTTTTCCATTCTTCGATTTCTTGTGGATCGACACTTTTACTCTCGCCTTGTATAGTATTATAAGTCAATCCAGCTATTTCTTCATCCAATCAATCCATACATTTGAAGGAATAAATTCAATCTCCATTTTATTGGCAATTTCCTCAGCTTTCTCTCTAGGAATAGGTCCGCTTATAGGAATATTGGCGGATCTGGCTTGTTTGAACCAAATCAATAACTTTTCTTCTATAACTTTATATTTTCCTCTTTTCACCTTTTTTAATTTTACGAGATTTTTCAGAACAGTTTAAAATGAGATCTCGATTTGCTACAATTCCATTTAGAGTAGTCACTGGTATGTTCAACTTCTTTTCGATTTCAACTCTTGTTGTTTTCGCGTTACTATCAACTTCTTTCAAAATTTTGATTTTGCCTTCGATTAACAAGGCTCTCCTTTTAATTGCCTTGCCCGACATTTTTGGGAAAAGAAAACTAGAATTTTTCGTTCGTGTATTTTCTAACGAGAAAGTTTTCATATTATGCACTTTATACTGACATAAAACTGCGAAATGAATAAACCATACGTGGCTTTGATACATTACACTCATGGAAGAGAGTGGGAGAGAATCTGTTGTAACAGAAATTAACTATTGGACTGAAAGAACCACCTCTCGGTAGGGCGGAGCAATTCCCTTTATCTTTATCAGTCACTATTGTTACAGTGACAAGGTACCCATTCTCTAACCACATTCTATTTCCATCAAACACGTTAAACAGATTTTATGGTGAAATGAAGGTGACCACAACTGCTATCAGTCCTAAAGACCTTTTTGAATAGCGAAGAATATAAAGAAAGAGATTCCCAGCACAGAAAATAAAATAATAATCAAAAAGACAAAATAAACTCGCTTTTAAAGTAAAAATGGAAAGAAAAATAAAACTTTTTAAAAGGGAAAGAGTTTTGAACTAAACTTCTTAAACGAGTTTTAGCGTTGTAAGAATTAGAGAAAAATGGGAATCGAAAATATAAACTTCTTAAACGTGAAAACTTCTTAAGTGGGAACTTCTTAAACGGGTTTTACAATACATGATTTTTTTTTTTTTTATTTAGTTGTGCTCCTTGAAAAATATGTGTTAACAAAAGAAATCTGCACTTATTTCTTTATCTTCAGATGACATAAAGATTATGTACACAGATAGATTTTTTTAAAGTGCAATTGGCAAAAATAACTAGTTTAGTGCTGACTCTGAAAGTAACAAAAAAGAATTTTAGCATTCATTATAAGCTAATAACAGCTATTAAGATGAAGAAGACTGTCTACAGGTTATTATATTAAAAATTATTTTTGAATCCGACGGAGCATTAATCTATCGATAAAATGAATTCTAAATAGTATAATGCATATGCATGTCACTGATTTTTCGAAATACATGCAGGCTGCATTTTAACTGATGCTCAGTACTATTACCGGTAATAATACGTGTCGACGATTCTTTTTTATAAACTATGAATACAACTCTGCAATGAATTTCTATATAAACTACGCATTTTATCCTAGTACGAACTTACCCATTTTCTTTCCAATGTTATAATTTTTACTGAGTAAATTATGAAATGTTAACTGTTTTTCGGATTTGACACTGTTACTTTATATTTATTTATTTATCTATTTTACATTTTGTTAGAAGACGTCGAAGTAAAATCGAATGCATTATGTTTAATTTCATCGAAAAAAAAACCCTATATTAGGGACGGCGAACCTATGTTACCCGTGCAATAAGTGGCAAGCAGCAGATTATTTTTGGCACGGCATAGATTCAGGTTCTACATAAAAATATAGTTGAATTTCACAAAATGCATTAATCAATCCAAATGTTGTCTTCTTCGTCTTTTTTTTTTTTTTTTTTTTTTTTTTTGAACTTAATTAGTTTGTTGGTTGTCATTGTCATACAGATTGAAGAAACTGAAATATTACTTAATGTATCTCAATCTAGCTCACTATTGGTTCAAATTTTTTTTAGAGTTAGAAAATTATTTCAAAAGAAAAGTTAAAGGGCATTAAAAGAAAAAAAACGCCGATTATAAAATAATAACAAATTGAATTGAATTCCACACACTAAAGCTGTAGATTATGCTGATTACTGTTTTGACAATTCTCCATCGAAGAATCCCGCTTTTTGAAAACTATTGCCAATGACAGATAAGGTTATTAACTTCCATGCATATAAAATAAAATGAATTGATTCCAAAACGTTCACTTTTTTTAACTCTTCAGTATTGTCAAGTTTTTCAATCATCCTTTTCACTAGCCGTTTTCTATAATGCTGCTTAAATACTTTAATTACTCCCTGATCCATAGGTTGTAAAACGGACGTTGAGTTCGATGGTAGAAAATGGACTTTTATGCTGCTCAAGTTTTTCGTGTTTTTGGAATGGACGGCACAATTGTCAACGAAAATGATGATGTTCCTCTTAGCTTTATTCATTTTATCATTCAGTCTCTTCAAGTAAACTTCATAAATTGTAATTGTCATCCATGCAGTCTTATTGCTTCCATAATCACAAGGCAGCGAATTCACATTCTGAAAGCATCTGGGTTTCTTCGATTTTCCAACAACTAAAATTAGCAACTTCTCAGAACCATCCATGTTGGCACCCAATAAAATTGTAAGTCGTTCCTTATTTCGTTTAATTCCGTGACATTTTTAGCCTTCATATGCATATGTTTTATCCGGTAAAAGATTGTAGAAAAGTCCACACTCATCCATATTGAAAATGTCTTTAGGATGATAGCCGGTTTTCAAATCTGGTAAGATTTTTTTCCATTCTTCGATTTCTTGTGGATCGACACTTTTACTCTCGCCTTGTATAGTATTATAAGTCAATCCAGCTATTTCTTCATCCAATCAATCCATACATTTGAAGGAATAAATTCAATCTCCATTTTATTGGCAATTTCCTCAGCTTTCTCTCTAGGAATAGGTCCGCTTATAGGAATATTGGCGGATCCGGCTTGTTTGAACCAAATCAATAACTTTTCTTCTATAACTTTATATTTTCCTCTTTTCACCTTTTTTAATTTTACGAAATTTTTCAGAACAGTTTAAAATGAGATCTCGTTTTGCTACAATTCCATTCAGAGTAGTCACTGGTATGTTCAACTTCTTTTCGATTTCAACTCTTGTTGTTTTCGCGTTACTATCAACTTCTTTCAAAATTTTGATTTTGCCTTCGATTAACAAGCTCTCCTTTTAATTGCCTTGCCCGACATTTTTGGGAAAAGAAAACTAGAATTTTTCGTTCGTGTATTTTCTAACGAGAAAGTTTTCATATTATGCACTTTATACTGACTTAAAACTGCGAAATGAATAAACCATACGTGGCTTTGATACATTACACTCATGGAAGAGAGTGGGAGAGAATCTGTTGTAACAGAAAGTAACTATTGGACTGAAAGAACCACCTCTCGGTAGGGCGGAGCAATTCCCTTTATCTTTATCAGTCACTATTGTTACAGTGACAAGGTACCCATTCTCTAACCACATTCTATTTCCATCAAACACGTTAAACAGATTTTATGGTGAAATGAAGGTGACCACAACTGCTATCAGTCCTAAATATTGACCATTTTGAATAGCGAAGAATATAAAGAAAGAGATTTCCAGCACAGAAAATAAAATAATACTCAAAAAGACAAAATAAACTCGCTTTTAATGTAAAAATGGAAAGAAAAATAAAACTTTTTAAAAGGGAAAGAGTTTTGAACTAAATTTCTTAAACGACTTTTAGCGTTGTAAGAATTAGAGAAAAATGGGAATCGGAAATATAAACTTCTTAAACATGAAAACTTCTTAAGTGGGAACTTCTTAAACGGGTTTTACAATACATGATTTTTTTTTTTTTTTATTTAGTTGTGCTCCTTGAAAAATATGTGTTAACAAAAGAAATCTGCACTTATTTCTTTATCTTCAGATGACATAAAGATTATGTACACAGATAGATTTTTTTAAAGTGCAATTGGCAAAAATAACTAGTTTAGTGCTGACTCTGAAAGTAACAAAAAAGAATTTTAGCATTCATTATAAGCTAATAACAGCTATTAAGATGAAGAAGACTGTCTACAGGTTATTATATTAAAAATTATTTTTGAATCCGACGGAGCAATAATCTATCGATAAAATGAATTCTAAATAGTATAATGCATATGCATGTCACTGATTTTTCGAAATACATGCAGGCTGCTTTTTAACTGATGCTCAGTACTATTACCGGTAATAATACGTGTCGACGATTCTTTTTTATAAACTATGAATACAACTCTGCAATGAATTTCTATATAAACTACGCATTTTATCCTAGTACGAACTTACCCATTTTCTTTCCAATGTTTTAATTTTTACTGAGTAAATTATGAAATGTTAACTGTTTTTCGGATTTGACACTGTTACTTTATATTTATTTATTTATTTATCTATTTTACATTTTGTTAGAAGACGTCGAAGTAAAATCGAATGCATTATGTTTAATTTCATCGAAAAAAAAACCCTATATTAGGGACGGCGAACCTATGTTACCCGTGCAATAAGTGGCAAGCAGCAGATTATTTTTGACACGGCATAGATTCAGGTTCTACATAAAAATATAGTTGAATTTCACAAAATGCATTAATCAATCCAAATGTTGTCTTCTTCTTCTTTTTTTTCTTTTTTTTTTTTTTTTTTTTTTATTTGAACTTAATTAGTTTGTTGGTTGTCATTGTCATACAGATTGAAGAAACTGAAATATTACTTAATGTATCTCAATCTAGCTCAGTATTGGTTCAAATTTTTTTTAGAGTTAGAAAATTATTTCAAAAGAAAAGTTAAAGGGCATTAAAAGAAAAAAAATGCCGATTATAAAATAATAACAAATTGAATTGAATTCCACACACTAAAGCTGTAGATTATGCTGATTACTGTTTTGACAATTCTCCATCGAAGAATCTCGCTTTTTGAAAACAATTGCCAATGACAGATAAGGTTATTAACTTCCATGCAGATAAAATAAAATGAATTGATTCCAAAACGTTCACTTTTTTTAACTCTTCAGTATTGTCAAGTTTTTCAATCATCCTTTTCACTAGCCGTTTTCTATAATGCTGCTTAAATACTTTAATTACTCCCTGATCCATAGGTTGTAAAACGGACGTTGAGTTCGATGGTAGAAAATGGACTTTTATGCTGCTCAAGTTTTTCGTGTTTTTGGAATGGACGGCACAATTGTCAATGAAAATGATGATGTTCCTCTTAGCTTTATTCATTTTATCATTCAGTCTCTTCAAGTAAACCTCATAAATTGTAATTGTCATCCATGCAGTCTTATTGCTTCCATAATCACAAGGCAGCGAATTCACATTCTGAAAGCATCTGGGTTTCTTCGATTTTCCAACAACTAAAATTAGCAACTTCTCAGAACCATCCATGTTGGCACCCAATAAAATTGTAAGTCGTTCCTTATTTCGTTTACTTCCGTGACATTTTTCGCCTTCATATGCATATATTTTATCCGGTAAAAGATTGTAGAAAAGTCCACACTCATCCATATTGAAAATGTCTTTAGGATGATAGCCGGTTTTCAAATCTGGTAAGATTTTTTTCCATTCTTCGATTTCTTGTGGATCGACACTTTTACTCTCGCCTTGTATAGTATTATAAGTCAATCCAGCTATTTCTTCATCCAATCAATCCATACATTTGAAGGAATAAATTCAATCTCCATTTTATTGGCAATTTCCTCAGCTTTCTCTCTAGGAATAGGTCCGCTTATAGGAATATTGGCGGATCTGGCTTGTTTGAACAAAATCAATAACTTTTCTTCTATAACTTTATATTTTCCTCTTTTCACCTTTTTTAATTTTACGAGATTTTTCAGAACAGTTTAAAATGAGATCTCGTTTTGCTACAATTCCATTTAGAGTAGTCACTGGTATGTTCAACTTCTTTTCGATTTCAACTCTTGTTGTTTTCGCGTTACTATCAACTTCTTTCAAAATTTTGATTTTGCCTTCGATTAACAAGGCTCTCCTTTTAATTGCCTTGCCCGACATTTTTGGGAAAAGAAAACTAGAATTTTTCGTTCGTGTATTTTCTAACGAGAAAGTTTTCATATTATGCACTTTATACTGACATAAAACTGCGAAATGAATAAACCATACGTGGCTTTGATACATTACACTCATGGAAGAGAGTGGGAGAGAATCTGTTGTAACAGAAATTAACTATTGGACTGAAAGAACCACCTCTCGGTAGGGCGGAGCAATTCCCTTTATCTTTATCAGTCACTATTGTTACAGTGACAAGGTACCCATTCTCTAACCACATTCTATTTCCATCAAACACGTTAAACAGATTTTATGGTGAAATGAAGGTGACCACAACTGCTATCAGTCCTAAAGACCTTTTTGAATAGCGAAGAATATAAAGAAAGAGATTCCCAGCACAGAAAATAAAATAATAATCAAAAAGACAAAATAAACTCGCTTTTAAAGTAAAAATGGAAAGAAAAATAAAACTTTTTAAAAGGGAAAGAGTTTTGAACTAAACTTCTTAAACGAGTTTTAGCGTTGTAAGAATTAGAGAAAAATGGGAATCAAAAATATAAACTTCTTAAACGTGAAAACTTCTTAAGTGGGAACTTCTTAAACGGGTTTTACAATACATGATTTTTTTTTTTTTATTTAGTTGTGCTCCTTGAAAAATATGTGTTAACAAAAGAAATCTGCACTTATTTCTTTATCTTCAGATGACATAAAGATTATGTACACAGATAGATTTTTTTAAAGTGCAATTGGCAAAAATAACTAGTTTAGTGCTGACTCTGAAAGTAACAAAAAAGAATTTTAGCATTCATTATAAGCTAATAACAGCTATTAAGATGAAGAAGACTGTCTACAGGTTATTATATTAAAAATTATTTTTGAATCCGACGGAGCAATAATCTATCGATAAAATGAATTCTAAATAGTATAATGCATATGCATGTCACTGATTTTTCGAAATACATGCAGGCTGCATTTTAACTGATGCTCAGTACTATTACCGGTAATAATACGTGTCGACGATTCTTTTTTATAAACTATGAATACAACTCTGCAATGAATTTCTATATAAACTACGCATTTTATCCTAGTACGAACTTACCCATTTTCTTTCCAATGTTTTAATTTTTACTGAGTAAATTATGAAATGTTAACTGTTTTTCGGATTTGACACTGTTACTTTATATTTATTTATTTATTTATCTATTTTACATTTTGTTAGAAGACGTCGAAGTAAAATCGAATGCATTATGTTTAATTTCATCGAAAAAAAAACCCTATATTAGGGACGGCGAACCTATGTTACCCGTGCAATAAGTGGCAAGCAGCAGATTATTTTTGACACGGCATAGATTCAGGTTCTACATAAAAATATAGTTGAATTTCACAAAATGCATTAATCAATCCAAATGTTGTCTTCTTCTTCTTTTTTTTCTTTTCTTTTTTTTTTTTTTTTTTTTTTTTTTATTTGAACTTAATTAGTTTGTTGGTTGTCATTGTCATACAGATTGAAGAAACTGAAATATTACTTAATGTATCTCAATCTAGCTCAGTATTGGTTCAAATTTTTTTTAGAGTTAGAAAATTATTTCAAAAGAAAAGTTAAAGGGCATTAAAAGAAAAAAAATGCCGATTATAAAATAATAACAAATTGAATTGAATTCCACACACTAAAGCTGTAGATTATGCTGATTACTATTTTGACAATTCTCCATCGAAGAATCTCGCTTTTTGAAAACAATTGCCAATGACAGATAAGGTTATTAACTTCCATGCAGATAAAATAAAATGAATTGATTCCAAAACGTTCACTTTTTTTAACTCTTCAGTATTGTCAAGTTTTTCAATCATCCTTTTCACTAGCCGTTTTCTATAATGCTGCTTAAATACTTTAATTACTCCCTGATCCATAGGTTGTAAAACGGACGTTGAGTTCGATGGTAGAAAATGGACTTTTATGCTGCTCAAGTTTTTCGTGTTTTTGGAATGGACGGCACAATTGTCAATGAAAATAATGATGTTCCTCTTAGCTTTATTCATTTTATCATTCAGTCTCTTCAAGTAAACCTCATAAATTGTAATTGTCATCCATGCAGTCTTATTGCTTCCATAATCACAAGGCAGCGAATTCACATTCTGAAAGCATCTGGGTTTCTTCGATTTTCCAACAACTAAAATTAGCAACTTCTCAGAACCATCCATGTTGGCACCCAATAAAATTGTAAGTCGTTCCTTATTTCGTTTACTTCCGTGACATTTTTCGCCTTCATATGCATATATTTTATCCGGTAAAAGATTGTAGAAAAGTCCACACTCATCCATATTGAAAATGTCTTTAGGATGATAGCCGGTTTTCAAATCTGGTAAGATTTTTTTCCATTCTTCGATTTCTTGTGGATCGACACTTTTACTCTCGCCTTGTATAGTATTATAAGTCAATCCAGCTATTTCTTCATCCAATCAATCCATACATTTGAAGGAATAAATTCAATCTCCATTTTATTGGCAATTTCCTCAGCTTTCTCTCTAGGAATAGGTCCGCTTATAGGAATATTGGCGGATCTGGCTTGTTTGAACCAAATCAATAACTTTTCTTCTATAACTTTATATTTTCCTCTTTTCACCTTTTTTAATTTTACGAGATTTTTCAGAACAGTTTAAAATGAGATCTCGTTTTGCTACAATTCCATTTAGAGTAGTCACTGGTATGTTCAACTTCTTTTCGATTTCAACTCTTGTTGTTTTCGCGTTACTATCAACTTCTTTCAAAATTTTGATTTTGCCTTCGATTAACAAGGCTCTCCTTTTAATTGCCTTGCCCGACATTTTTGGGAAAAGAAAACTAGAATTTTTCGTTCGTGTATTTTCTAACGAGAAAGTTTTCATATTATGCACTTTATACTGACATAAAACTGCGAAATGAATAAACCATACGTGGCTTTGATACATTACACTCATGGAAGAGAGTGGGAGAGAATCTGTTGTAACAGAAATTAACTATTGGACTGAAAGAACCACCTCTCGGTAGGGCGGAGCAATTCCCTTTATCTTTATCAGTCACTATTGTTACAGTGACAAGGTACCCATTCTCTAACCACATTCTATTTCCATCAAACACGTTAAACAGATTTTATGGTGAAATGAAGGTGACCACAACTGCTATCAGTCCTAAAGACCTTTTTGAATAGCGAAGAATATAAAGAAAGAGATTCCCAGCACAGAAAATAAAATAATAATCAAAAAGACAAAATAAACTCGCTTTTAAAGTAAAAATGGAAAGAAAAATAAAACTTTTTAAAAGGGAAAGAGTTTTGAACTAAACTTCTTAAACGAGTTTTAGCGTTGTAAGAATTAGAGAAAAATGGGAATCGAAAATATAAACTTCTTAAACGTGAAAACTTCTTAAGTGGGAACTTCTTGAACGGGTTTTACAATACATGATTTTTTTTTTTTTTTATTTAGTTGTGCTCCTTGAAAAATATGTGTTAACAAAAGAAATCTGCACTTATTTCTTTATCTTCAGATGACATAAAGATTATGTACACAGATAGATTTTTTTAAAGTGCAATTGGCAAAAATAACTAGTTTAGTGCTGACTCTGAAAGTAACAAAAAAGAATTTTAGCATTCATTATAAGCTAATAACAGCTATTAAGATGAAGAAGACTGTCTACAGGTTATTATATTAAAAATTATTTTTGAATCCGACGGAGCAATAATCTATCGATAAAATGAATTCTAAATAGTATAATGCATATGCATGTCACTGATTTTTCGAAATACATGCAGGCTGCTTTTTAACTGATGCTCAGTACTATTACCGGTAATAATACGTGTCGACGATTCTTTTTTATAAACTATGAATACAACTCTGCAATGAATTTCTATATAAACTACGCATTTTATCCTAGTACGAACTTACCCATTTTCTTTCCAATGTTTTAATTTTTACTGAGTAAATTATGAAATGTTAACTGTTTTTCGGATTTGACACTGTTACTTTATATTTATTTATTTATTTATCTATTTTACATTTTGTTAGAAGACGTCGAAGTAAAATCGAATGCATTATGTTTAATTTCATCGAAAAAAAACCCTATATTAGGGACGGCGAACCTATGTTACCCGTGCAATAAGTGGCAAGCAGCAGATTATTTTTGGCATGGCATAGATTCAGGTTCTACATAAAAATATAGTTGAATTTCACAAAATGCATTAATCAATCCAAATGTTGTCATCTTCTTTTTTTTTTTTTTTTTTTTTTTTTTTTTTATTTGAACTTAATTAGTTTGTTGGTTGTCATTGTCATACAGATTGAAGAAACTGAAATATTACTTAATGTATCTCAATGTAGCTCAGTATTGGTTCAAATTTTTTTTAGAGTTAGAAAATTATTTCAAAAGAAAAGTTAAAGGGCATTAAAAGAAAAAAAATGCCGATTATAAAATAATAACAAATTGAATTGAATTCCACACACTAAAGCTGTAGATTATGCTGATTACTGTTTTGACAATTTTTCTTGCGATACATTCTTTTCCGAAATAAATGATATGATAAATTCAATTAAAAAAATCTTGCCAAATGGCTCATCTGGCACTCTTTTAAAAATAACTATGTACGATGCTGATATAAATTATCTGATTTCTAAGATGAGATAACAAAAATAACATATTTAGAAATTTATTTTTAAAATATCAACAAATATTACCCATATATTTTTATGCTAAAAACAAATTTTAAGTATTTTTTTTTTTTTTTTTATTATTATTATTATTATTGGCACGTCATAATCACATAAAATATGTTTTTTTGAAAAAAATTGGCACGTGGATTCTAAAAGGTTCGCCATCCCTGCCCTATATCGTTTTTCTTTTTTTTTTTTTTTTTATATGTTTTTCAGTTGAAGTACATTATTTTTCATGTCAAAAATGGAGGCTGTGTATCACAAAATTTTGCACGTCTTCTATTAAAAACATTTTAATCTATTTTAATATGTGTATATAATTTAATTCCCTGGAATTTCTAGTTATTGTGTGACAATATCTACCATTTGTAGATAAATATGCAACTGCTAGTAGATAAATGTCAGCAATGTTGTATATAAACATATAAAATATCAAGATATTATGTTAAAATATCTGCTATATGTTTTACATATTGCTAGAATTGTGTAAAAAGACATAACTGCACAATCATCATTTACGTTTCAAAATTTTTAGTAGAAACTTTCGTAAAGACATAAATAATAATAATAATAATAATAATAATAATAATAATAATAATAATAATAATAATAATAATAATAAACAAAATATCGTACCGGTGCATCATTTTTAACACTTTCTAACGAAGTTGAAAACTGTTTATGCATTCGGTTTGTCTGTCCGTCTGTCCACGTTCTCACTCCCATAAATATACACGGATTTTCATGCAATTGATAAAGGTTATTTAGGGTCACCAAAGCATGTTTGGTATTGCATATGAATTATCTAGGATTAACAGTTCACTTACAGGGGCACTCAAAAGTATTACATTACATTATGGCATATGGGGGAAAATCGTTTGCAAAGAATTTTAATGACGTTATGCTATTTCAAATATATTGAAACTGATATAAATCGCTGAATTTCAGTACGATTACGTTCGAACAGAGCATTCATAGCATTTTTTATTCATTTACAGGGACACCCAAAAGAAATCGGTTACAGTATTGCGTTTGAGTAATAATTGTTGGAGTGTACGGTTTAAATTTATTTAATATTTCGCATGTTACTCGTTATATATAAATTCTATATAACATATACAGGGCTGCACAGAAGTATTCACCTACTAGGACGTTCTTATTAGTGGAAATTTCTGAAGGGAAAATTTCAAATGAAGTACATGTATTTCTTAAGTCAGCTAATTTTTGGCATGCATGTAGTTAATCTATATATCATATACAGGACTGCAGAAAAAATTCGTATAATTTTCCGATTGTAGATGGGAACAGCTTACATTGGGTTTTGAAATCTGTTATGCGTTTCCATATGGTTGAATTAGAAGTAATATTTTAAGTTTTTAAACGATACAGTTTTATTACATTATTCTGATAGTGCTGGAAAGTGTTTTATAATCTATGCTTGACGCATGATTTTTTCTTGTTTTTTATTATACATACACACGTGTATATATATGTATGAAGACGTCAGTTTCAAAACTCGCGTTATACAGAAATAAAATTTTAAGAAATCGTGGAAAACCTCTAAGTGTCCGTTGGTTTTCATTGCAAACTAAGCTTTTTCAATGCCAGAAATAAAGGATAAATCTAGTTTTTATTTTCGGTGCAGGTTTACCATAAGAATAGATTAAATAAGAAAACACGCTTTTTTTTTTTTTTTAAAGCTTTGGATAAGGCGAGTTTTGAAACTCATGTTCTCATATATATAAAATTATTAATAAATTATATTATTACTTTATGTTTCAAAAGGTACAAGATAATTAAAATATTTACTATTAAAAAACACGTATTTTTCAAATTAAAATTTTTCAGTGTATTAAACGAAACTGATACTTTTTCGTGAACACGTTCTCACTGATCCATACAATTTAGTTTGGCAATCTGAATAAGTATCCCATATAGAATTTCATATTTTTATAGGGAAGAGTAGTACAGAGTAAGACATAATACACAGTGAGAGAGCAGTCACTTTGACATAAAGTTCTAACTTTTTCTGTAAGCTGGCACACACGCATAACGACCTCATCTTATGCAACACGTGTGGATGTAGTTTCGGCACTTCAGTTACTCATTCGACAAAATAGTAACTAATTCTTTATTTTATAGTGATTAAAGTTATTTAAACGTCTATTTTAGAGTTTATTTCCTTCAATATGACATATATTTACTTAACCATACCTAGCTATATGTAATAATATACTATTTCGACAAAAATTAAGGAGTTATGGGAGGTTTTCAGTTTTCACAAAATCCCTCCCTATTTCCCTCCTTTTGGTCCGATTTTGCCCGTTAACGAACATGACCGAAATTTTATGCCCCTTGATGTTATGTATCGGTTTAGCAGAGATTTGTGCAGAATTACGGAAGTTATCGTGTCCATAAAAAAGTTATATATATATAGAGAGAGATAGATAGATAGCTACATAGATAGAGAGATAGATAAAGTTTTGTACTGAGGGTGGTTTTGTGTTCTAGATGTCATGATCGGCGTAGATCTGCAAATATGTTTCATAAATTCCATTATATGGAAGAATGTAATAGGTAGTATTTCATACGAAATCTACCTAAAAGGAGTTAAAATTGTTAATTTACCGAAGAGATATTTAAAATATACGAATGCATAGACTTATCATTAGCGCAGAGAATTCAATTGTTGAACGACTAGGAGCCTTAAAAAGCACTGAAAAATATGACTGATAAAGAAATAACTTTTCTTAGGGACATGTAGCA
The DNA here is from genome assembly GCA_963932465.1 of Maratus speciosus. Classification (NCBI taxonomy): domain Eukaryota; kingdom Metazoa; phylum Arthropoda; class Arachnida; order Araneae; family Salticidae; genus Maratus; species Maratus speciosus. The sequence goes on from OZ010792.1 coordinate 53,440,915, forward strand.
TATTTTGAAATGAAATATAAAATATTTCACAGGGAAAACCAGAAGGGGTACTTTTTACATCGGGATTTGAAGTAACATACGAGAAAAAAGGATGATGAACTCATGGGATGACAGGTCATTTAACGAGGGTGTCGGTAAAAGGAACATGGATTGTCTTTACTTTACATTCGAGACCCCGTAGAATTGGAATGAAAAAGAAGCAGAGAGAGAAAGAGTAGTCAAGAGTCTTGCGTTGGAGATCAAACGTGGAATTTGGAAAAGTATTTACTCCTGCGTGGAACAGTGTGTGTATAATAATTTCGGCGATACATATGTGGTTATCCTATTCAATAAGCCTAGTTCGGCACGGAAAATACAAAAGGGAAGTGAAATTTAATGATATAAACCAGTACATAGATAATATTTTAACTTGTAGTTTAATGTTGTTAAGAATCTACAGTATCCGTGCCTGTAAATGCAAATATTGTTTTTTAATGTAAATATTTTGTAAGTAAATCTTCCATTTATATTATTTTAGGAATCCTATTAATTAATTACTGACCTTCTCACATTGTTTCCGGTATCGCGTACCTATAATGGTGGTGACAGCATATCGACTAAAGAGTGTTTATTTGCATTTTTACGTGCGCTGGAGTAAAATTTGAGTGATAAATATCATAGTATCGGCAACGAATTATTGCAGTCTCTATAATTAAACAATAAATACTCTGCACTCTTTTATCTATTGGGTATATGCAAAACTAAGTTCCGTTTTTCTAATAGATGGCGCAAGTGTTCTTATATGTAGTGTGTGAATCTGGTAATACATATTAAATAATACTCAAAAGTCTCTTCATAACCTTCAAAACGTAGTATAGGACATTTGATTAAAGTGAAAAAAACATAGTTTTTTACTCGATTTATAATGGATACTTTTGTGGGGGAAAAAATCGTCATTTTCACGATGTCTGCTTTATACTTTTATAATTTAAAGAAAAGCGCTGCTGAAAAATATCGTTTACTTGTAGAAGCCTAGTGTGAACATGCTTTTTCTGATAGTATGTGTATAAGATGTTTCAGGCAATTTAAAGGAGAATTATAAGATGTTGAAGACGCAGGACTTGAAGGTAGACCAAAAAAATTTTAAGATGAAAAATTGCAAGTAATATTGGATGAAGACAAAACACAAATGAAACAGGAATACAGTTGAACCCCACACATCCGAAATTCTGGTTAATCCGAACCTGTTTTGTTTTTGAAAATTATACTTGAACAGATTAACTGAAAAGATTAACTTACTAAATTTTCCCGATTAAGAGACGAATGTTTGGAAAACGTGTAGAAGTTAGAATTAAACAAAAAATGACCATAAAGTATGATTTTTATTCTTTAAGCAGCTTGAATAGAATAAAAAAAATACTCAATAATATAAAAATGCAACATATGTACACGAATATAAAATGAAAACGTGCACTGCAAGCCTACTCGTAGAAGCCATCTTCAAAAATCTCGAATATTAGTTTGTTTGTCAATCACTATAAAATTATTTTTTTAAATGCAAAAAGTATTTAATTCAGATGATAAAAAATTTTATTTCCTTTCAACAGTTTGATTTCACAAATTATTTACATGGCGCACATACATATACGCAAGATCTTTTCCTTCCCCCGTCGTTAACAGGGTGGCTGAGATATTTATAGATTCGAGATTTTGAGCCGTTTGTAATGTAATTACTCGTTGTGAAGTTCTAGTGGATTATTATAAACATCAGGAGCGATTAAACAAGGAAATCGATTTTTTTTTCCTGAAAGTCGTGCCATATTGTCCAGCATGCCGGACCTTAGGATACCGGATTAGAGGATGTTTATTGTACTATTGAGTACTTACAACTTGCATTTTTATTTTTTAGCACTTATCTTTTTCTTTTCTATTTTTAACAAAATTTCGGATAATCGGAATTTTTTCTGAAATTTGTAATCCGAATAGGCACTGGTCCCTATTAGTTCGGATTAGCGGGGTTCTACTGTACATTATTACTATAGTAATACAATACCACTATATTATTATATTAAAGTACCCCTTTTATATTCTTGCTAAACAAACATGTAATTTTAACCAAAACGGAACTTACTTTTGCATATACACAGTATTAAAAATATGTTTTAGTGCCATTCATTAGTCCATATGAATTTTGTTATATTTGAACTATCTTAATATCATTAAAATGCAGCACAAACGATTTTGTCCCATATATCATGCGTTTGTACGCTTCACTTAACCAATTATAAATGTTACAATTTCTATACTGTACAGAAGCATGATGTAGTTCACGTCAATTATTTACCGCAAAAACATTTCTATAACTATAATAACATAAATACAGTGTGCTGCAAACAATTTTTTTCTCATAGAACATAGCATAACGGAATTCATTTGTTTGTCATTATAAATGATAAGCTGTGCATTTTTAACACGGAGCGTTTGATAGTAAACTAAATTTACGCCAAAAAATTACGGTGATTAGAAAACCAAACATACTGTTATCCAAGCTACAGACAAATCGAATTAATAAACGATTTCAACAAAATTGGAAAGAGTTAAAAATAAATTAAATACATCAAATGAAGGAAAATTTGTAAAAAAAGGAAAGGTAATATATTTTTTTTATATATAATTTTCAAACTTACGCAGAAATTTCCACCAAAAGTTATGCAAATAAATTTAAAAGACTTACAAATCTATTCCAAACCGTTTGGATTAAATTAGGACCTCCATATGAAAATTCCGCATTCATAATTTGACACTTAAATCAAATAGTATACAACATGCCATTTTATTTTCAACAGTTGACAAAATTTAAAATCCTCTGGATTCCCATAGAAATACATTAGAACCTGAATGTACCGGGTGCCCCAAAAATGCTGATGGATTTTAAAATTCTATAACTTGCAAACGGTGGCAGATATTAAAAAAATTCTTGCAGGAGTGTTATGTAACATGTCAAGAGTTTTTATGCTGCTGTTCTCAGTTTTAGTTACAAATAGCGTCGATAGATGGCGCTGCAAGCAATAACCGCTAAATCCAGGCTCGATTTTTTCGCCTCTCTCTTCTTCCATGCGAAAAAAGCAGATTAAAATGTATTGAATGGATCCCGAAATACCAAAAATTGGGTCTGGACTGAGCGGCTATTGCTCTCAGCGCTATCTATTGTTTGAAATTCGAACTAAAATCCTGACATCATACATAACACTCTTGCAAGAATTTTTTTAATATCTGCCACCGTTTGGAAGTTGTTGAATTTAAAAATCCATCAGTCATTTTTGGGACAGCCGGTATATGCTATATCTCGAACGAATGAACCAAATTCAACAAGTTTCACCGCTAGCTGAGTTTTTTACTAAGTATACATAGTGCAACACACTAAAAAATTCTAGTCTCACCAGAGAAAGCGCCAACACGACATTTTGACAGTTAACAATTAAATGAAAGTATCCGGATATCTTTTTGTAATTCAGAAACACTTGCGGGAAATTTTCTCAATGTAACATTTTTAATTTACATTGCGGAAGAAGTTATTTTGCATTTGTTTCCTTTTATTTAAAATTTCTATCTTTTCAAGCCTATGACATCAGAGCTTTATGTTTTTAATAAGAGCATGAGTAATAGACTTTTGTCTGAGAGTAAAACAATATATTTTTCCGTTAAATAAACGATGAGATTAAATGGCAGATAGAGAATTTTATAAAGTTATACTTATTTTAATAAATGATTTTAATTCATATATTTTAACTGAAGCAAATAACACTGAGTCGTGAATGTTTTATGCGTAATTATAAATAATATATCCCTGCAATAAAGCACGATGAATCCCATAATAAAATGTCAGTAATAATAAAGCTTTGATAATTCTCAATGCATTTCAAAATTTACTAAAATATTATTAAATTGTCGTTTCAGAGTGGATTTTGCCCTCTAAGTCATGTCAAAAATTCAGATGTCTTAAACTGCAACACAAAATAATTTGTTAAGATAGATCGTTACTATTATCACCCATATAGATTAACTGTTCATTTTAGTTTTAAAAAGAAAATGTATAGGAAATAAATGTCGTTAAAATAAATAAAAAACTCGCGATGTCTGTGAACAGTTTCTTTAGAAAAATATGTACAATAGAATTATTTTATTGATTTCTTATATTTTTTAAATGGATTGCGAAATTGACATAAGTAGAAATGGTAGGTCTGCAAAATTGTTTAGATTAAAGAAACTCGTTAAGTATGTCCTTGCACGGGATGAGATAAACACATCATGCTTTCATTTTTGTGATAAATTCTCAAATGCAAACGAATCAATACAGAATAAAAATAATATTTACCTGACCTTTTTATATTGTGTAACAGCGCCAGATATCGGTAAAAATTTGAACTATAGTGTTTATTGTGCTCAAGCAATTCCTGTTAATTTTACAAGTTTGAATTTGAAAACCTTCAATCCGACAGGACAACTTGTGGAATTACAGTAGAACGTCTTTTATCTGAAACTCTTTTAACCGGCTCTCGGTTAACCGAAATCCATTTTTAAAGCTTTTATTTTTTACTATCACATTACTTGTGATTACTTGTGTGCAAAATCCATTTTAACTATCATATTCATTGTATGCAAGCGGCCCTTTCCGAACTACGCGTACATATAAATATTTTCGATCCCCTTTCTCAGAGTTCCTCGAATTTAACTTGAGCTCCCGTAAGCTGCTGTGTGGAACGAAGTAAACGAACAAATTAGCCGTTCTGAAGCTTTTGTATGTTTTGCAAGGGGTTTGGCATGGCTGGAGCAGCAGAAAGACTGTGATACGAGTGAACTAATAATATTGGAAAGCTCCGAGATAGAGTTTCAAAGCAAAGGCAATCAAAACTGCGACAAACAAAACATTTTTTCAAACCCTTGTGATATAGGTAAAAGGTACTTAATTTCAAAATTAAAATTCAGGTAATTTATTCTTGTTTCTGTTTTGCTATTGCTTTATTTTTATTAAGCACTTGTTACCATCATAAGAAATATTGCATATATTTCTCGTTAATCTTAAAATTGAAGCATTCTCGATTATCCGAAAATTTCGATTTTCCGAAAGAGTGTCGGTCCCAATTTGTTCAGATAATCGATGTTCTACTGTATCAAAAAGTAATCTATTTTATGTGACACATGCTATTTATTGCACATACAATGCCGAAATAAAGCGTTGGTAATACTAATACCACTAAAATGATAACAAAAAAAAATATTTATTAGTTTTGGTATTATTTTATTATTTATTCCACTTTTTGCCAAACTCTATGTATTCCAGAAAATAGCTGTATTGAAAACAGCTTACATTCAAACGTACCAGATGTTTTTATAGCAATTCATTTTAAAAACGCGATACCTCCTGACCGACTGATAATATGAATGATTAGATTCGAGAAATTTGCGGGTACTTAACTTTGCCATTTAATATGTAACGATGAAATTTATTCCCGAGTACAGTATATAATGCTCGCAAGTACATAACATAGGTGAAAATGATTTTTAATTGAAAATTTTATGGGATTTTTTTTGTTTGATATATACAATTTTAGATCACGAACAAACTACTTTAAAAAGATTTTATATGAAATCTCTCATTAATTTATAGCATCATACATAATTAAAAGATAATTTTTAAATGTATTAAAAACCAATAATAATTAAAAAGGGTTAAGTAAAATAAGCAGTCTGTTTTATTTTCTTGTTTATAATTTGTCCTTTTTTTTTAAGTTGCTCAGCCATTTTACTCTTTTTACGAAAGAAAATATTTTTTGTTTCTGTCACTCTTGTGAGAAAGGTAAAAAAAAGAGCTCTCAGAAGTAGGGGCATTCAATTTAACACACACATTCGTTCTTTTAATATGTAAATTATTTACTATTATAAAGTCTGTCTTGTTATTTTAAATTAATCTTTTTTCTTTTATATACTTTAGCTTCAATAGAACGGAAGTTCCAGTCCACACCAGTCCAATGTTTTTATCTGCGTAGTATTAAATGATATGTTACTGTTTTCCTCAAAATACTGTGCTTGAACTATTAAATATTTTTATAAAGCTTACTTATATGGGAATAATAAAATAACAAATATTATTACACTGGCTTGATGAAGAATTCAATGTATTTTATCCAACGACACGGCGGGTGAAGCAGATTGACGGTTATTGTCAACACGAAAATACAGTGTCAGTTTTACTGAATAATACTGTTATAAAGCTAATTATTGTTACATTAATTAACAGAAATATAATTTTAACCCAAAATTAAGAAATTTCATACAACATACTAGGTAAAGTTTTAATATCTTCCACCCAACGGCTGGTGAAACAGATTGAACATATGATGGCAATAGAATAATTTTGAAGGATAATTTCAATTATATAGTTACACATACAATTAATTATATATCTCAATTTAGATATTATTATGAATAAAATTTGTTTTTTAAATATTCTTTCTACTAATGTGTTTCATTAAAAAAACTATAATTCGATAACTGAAAAATGTTTTAAAATATATTATTTTGTTATTTATAAATGTATGAAAAGTAAATTTAATCATGTAACCATTATAATAAACCATTTTAAAAATAATCTTTACTGTTGATAAGGGGTCTAAAATGTGTCATATTTCTTAATATTCGCTCTCAAAAATAATCATGTAGCATTTTTTTATTATAAGCTAATATAAATGTCCAAATTGTATACAGAAACAATCAATGTAAAAAAAAAAAAAAAAAAAAAAAAAAAAAAAAAAAAAATGCTTTTCTGTACCACATGTCATTTAAAAGCTTTTAACTGAAAATAATGTAAAGTATTAAAAATTCAACACAAAAGAAGACGTTAATATTTAATAGCTTAACGAGGATTTAAAATTTTTTGACGTATATTGCAGCATGTATGTTTTAAAAAGAACAATATTCTTTTGCTGATTTAAATAAAATCATTCCCTCTTTCAATAATTCCCTTTGTGATTTGTTTTGTCATTAGTTGCTGCCATTTTTTTTTATTATACATAATGTCATGTCTTTAAATGGAAAATGTTGTCTTGTCCTGAAAGTGGTTTGTGTTGATAGAAATTAATGTAAATCAATGCTAATGAAAAGATAATTTTAATATTTGTTGTTTTATTGAAGTTTAGTTAAATGTTTCCTGCGAAAATATAAATAATATGTAATTAAGCAAAGAACATTGAGGACTTGATTTTCTTTTAACAACGCAGAACATCGATTCATTCGACACACGTATCTTCACCTCAGCGCAACAGTAGGACATCTAGTAATAATCGAAAATGAGATGTCTGACTTAGTGCTATGAAAAACTGTGTGTGCATCTAGTGGAGCAGTAGGTTTCTTTTTCTAAAACACATCTGAGATATATAATATTGAACATAACTTCGTGTTTCAGAAGTTGTTCCACTAGATGAAAACACAGTTATTTATAGCAATAAGTCAAACATCTCATTTTTTTATTATTACTAGATGTTCTATTGTTGCTCTGTGGCGATGATATCATTACACGAGAATAATTTCAAATGCATTGATTAGCCTGCATTTAATCCGGATTTAAATAATGTACAGACTATTTTGGTAAGTTAGTAGAAAAGCTGTATGAAAATAACCGCCAAACTTTTTCGATAAATAATTTTAAATAGGCGGTTGAGCAAGCATGCTATTAACTGTCTACAAAGTTTCTGCAAAACACGAGTCATAATAAAAAGTAAAGGAAGTACATGAAGTACTATTAAGTAACTACTATTATGTAAATATTAATACATACTATCATTAATCAGTATGTTGTAAAACTTTAAAATAGTGCCATAAAACATCGTAGTGTCATTAATTATGGAACAGATCTTTTTCTGATGGTAAGTAATACATTTATTTTTTCCAGTAAACTTAAGCAGTAGTTCTTCTAGCGTTTATAATAATACACATCACATATCATATGCATTTTACACTTTTTTAACGGTATTTTATGCTTCTGTCAATATTTTTAGAAAATGGTGCTAAGTTTCTAATTAACGTTTTTTTTTTTTTTTTTTTTTTTCTCAAGCCCCCGGTACGGTATGCTATTTCTTTTTCCCAACTTATTTTGTGTCGTCCCCAAAAAATAACGTTACGAAGCCAGCAATGAACAAAGCAGATGTATTATTGTATGATTAAATTCTCTATAGCAATATTTTTAATTTCTAAGCATCGCACATTTTCAATTTTTATACCTTCGTATTGGAAAAAATGTACTTTTAAATGCAATTTATTTGAAAACTGTACCTTCATTTATTTTTGAAATATTAATTTTTTTCTAGTTTTTAGCACCAGTTGCTTAATTTTGGCAACTCAAGTACTCCATTTATGTAGAAGATAAAGGGAAAATAGTTGAAAAATAGGAATTATATGTTTTGTTACCATTTTTTCATAACAACCGAAAAAAAAATAAATTTCGACAGATTACGACAAATTACCTACGTTGAGCTCGATTTTTAACGGTTAGAATCGACCGATTGTAAAACGGTTATTTGATTGGACCCCTCGAGACATGGCCTTTTACTATCAATCGATTAAACATTAGAATGTTTCCCTTTTCGCGTTCGTCTTTTATTCTGTAATCGATTTTCATGGGCTACATAATCAGTTGAAGACCTCGATTTTCATGGCCTACATAATGAGTTGAAGACCTCTATTTTTGCTTTGCAAGACGATTTTCATTTCGGCGTCGCTCTTTGGTTTTGGATTTTTCCATATCTGATAATTTGCGCCTACCCATTTTGTAACTTTTCAATTTTTAACGATTTTATGCCTTTCAATTACTTATTCAAACAATTTTTAACGATTTTATGCCTTTTTATTACCTATTCAAATAAAAATTCTTCTAAAAGTAAAGAACATCGTTGAATTTCGTTAAAAATAAATAAAATGTGAGCATCATTTGGCTCCATTCTGGACCGAAAACAACAACCATTTTCAAATGGTTAATGTAATTAAAATACGTGCTATTTTGAAAAAAAAAATATAAACGAATAATTTCTGTTAAAACATGCATCTATTATAAACTATATTTAATTTTAAGTATCTATAGACGCTTTCCGTGGGACGTCAGTCATGATGTTTTTGTTGGAAACTGACTCCAAACAAACGGTTGCTATGCGTCATTTCTATTTAAATATAAATCGGGGAAAATGTTACCAGTACATATCAAATATTAAAACACTTAGACGTGAAATATAGATATAAGATATAGCTGCAACAAACAAACAAAATAAAAAATGCAACATAGCATCGTTTGTTTGGAATCAGTTTCCAACCAAATCGTCATGACTGACGTCCCGACTGAAAGCGTCTATATTAAAGTTACAAACAAATGAAGGCCTATGAATCGTTAGATTTCTGTCGAGTTTCTTTAATGACGACATCTTTTTGCTGCATTTGTGTATTATTTTGTGATAGTGACATCCTATGCATGCTTTACTGTAGATGTTTAAGGGTGGATCATAAATGTGGAATTCTTAAGCGGATGCTAATGGCGTCATTTTACATAAAATAAAAGTGTGGTCTTTAAGTCTTAAAATTGAAATATGTTTTGTACTATTTATATATACATATACTTTTTTTCATCGGGGAACACTTTTTTCACACTAAATTCAGAAAAAGCAAAATTCCTGTTTTCTAGGTTTTTTTTTTTTTTTTTTTTTTTTTTTTTTGTATAACATGATTTATAGAAAAAAACTTAATATTTTCTTTAAGAAACAACTAATAAAGATTCAATTTAATTTAAAACTTTAATATTACCCTTCGGATTTCATATATCTACGACCTTTACAAATGCGAAATTTTGTAGGAAAATATTGTTTCGCGATTTAATTAGCATAAAATTTAATTATTTAAAATGAAAATGTGGCGATTGATTAATTGTTCGTAGCGTTTGAATTCTAATATTTGAAGATTTTCTAATACACGTTTTGGGACTATTAAATTATTATGAACTGATGACTAAATTATAGTGTCATAAATATTTATATTGGTTTGTATTAAAAGAATATTATTTAGATATAATAAAATGAACGTTTTTAAAAATAACAAAATGCGTAAAGGTATTTAAAAACTAGTTGGATGTACCAATGCGAAAACTTTCTTCTTTCTAATATATCTTAATATTTCAAAATGTAGTTACAAATATCAGTACTTTAATTTCATTAGTTCAATACTATACCAACTTTGACTTTCAACTTAAATTTCTGTTTCAGTCAATTAACCGGAGTAAAAACGAGTTAATCTCGATCATGATATTTATTAAAATCAACAGTTTTCCGTTATTCTGTTGTACATCCGCTGTTCACGAATAGCCGGCATATCATGATGCGAAGTTCACATATGCTTTACGAGCCACTGGTGTACAATAAGGCTACGAAAAATCAATAAAATTACAAAATAATTCGCTATTACAGTGGCCTCTTTCGGCGGAATATTTCTAAATTCAAGGACCTGCTTAGCACAGACAAAAACATACACAAAAAATTTGGTTCAATTCTATGCAAAACTTCATACGATTTTCTATGGTACAATAATGACAATAACACAAAAATCGCTATTACAGCGCCCCCTTCCGTCGGAATGTATTCAAATTAAGGGAAGACCTTCTTGCCATGGCGAAAAACATACACAAAAATGTGGGTCAATTCTATACACAACTTCACACCCTTTTCGATAGTACAATAATGAAAATGGCACAAAAATTGCTATTACAGCGCCCCTTTAGTCAGAATTTTTCCAAATTCAAGGGAGGGCCTGCTGGCCATCGCCAAAACACACACACACACAAAAAAAATTTCGTTCTGTTCCATGCACAACTTCATACACTTTTTGATGGTACAATGGCGACATACGGACAAACCGACACGCGGACACACAGACATACAGACATTTTTAAGAAACATGTTTTTTTTTTTGGATTTCTGAGCCCTAAAACGTGTAAATACGTCGAAATCCGGTAATCGAAAAAATATTCGATTACAATACTTTCATTTATTGAAGATAGAAGAATGTAATAAGTCACATTCTAATTTTAAATTAAAGGAATATTTTATCTCCAATACTTGATGTTTAGTTCATAAAAAATATGCATCCAACAGTGCAGTTCATTGCTTCATGTATAAAACCCTAAACTCAAACAGTATATGATTATATAGATGAACATTTTTAAATTAACACATGGCTGTGTTTTTTTCTTCTCTCCAAAGTTTAAATCCTAGTTTTCTGTATACATCCTTAGATATTTCATGTTATGTTTAATGTTAAATGTTTAATTGGTTTTGTTAAACACTGTTTTTTTTTTTTTTTTTTTTTTTTTTTTTTTTGCAGAACAATGTCGTTTATGATTGACGGAGATATTGATATAATCAGTATTATGATTCAGTACAATTTTTAACAGTACGACATGTGCACTTTATTTATCTAATATTTATTTATCTATTATTTATTTATCTATGGTTAATTCGCTGACAGTGTCCGTACGCATCAGGGGTTTTTAAGTGATTTAGAACCAGAAATTTCGTAATGTACAGATCGTTATATCTGAATACAGAAAATATTATAAATAAGCCAAATATTACTTTTCGAAAATTCTGGTAAAAGGTGCTGGAAAGTCCTTGAAGCGTACGAACCCTGACTGAGATACTATTAAAGTTTCAAAACTGTTTTTACAGAAATTCTCAATTTGTCATTGAAAATAATTATAGTGTAATCACCATTATGATTCAATTGTATTTATTTCTTTAAAATATACAAAGTCTACTTATATTGATATATGAATAATATCTAAAAATATTTTTTTAAATGTTGATATAATTTTTAAAACTTTCTGCATATGTAATTGTAATTGATATTTTAATCATATACATTATGCTACATTAGTGTTTCTAAGACTGAAGCATAGTCTCTCTTTCTATATAGTGAAAAAACTGCGACAAATTAAAATTATGTGTAACATCATGGCAAAGAATCTACATTTGAAACTGATATTTATAGTCACATTATCATCACCATAATTCAGTAACATATCAGTGAAAAACACGGACTTAAGTGACAGTGGCACCAACCGAAAACATGCAGTAAACCCTTTAGCGCAACACCCTATTCAGAAAAGCGTTATTATAAAAACAAAAGAACTTATAAAAACAAAGTTTCTTTCTTTTCCTCTGATTTTCGGAAACATTTCCAAGCGGAATTTGTAAAGTATTAATGAGTTTTCTGAAAAAGGAATATCGATTTCTAAGATGATAGCTACAAATTCGCAGTTAAACCTTTTCAGTATCTGAATATTCCAAGAGAAAATATGTATTATTAATTATATTGCATTAATTTTTCAATGGTGTTAATTTATCATGTTTCTCTGTTAAACTTGTTTGTTGAACATGAAACTGTTTACTTAAGAATTTATAACATCCGGAAAACCGACTTCGTGGTTCCAAAATAAGAATACAGCATTAAAAGCACTAAAATCTGTGACTGAAAAAGAAATTTTGTTTATGTAAATGATACTTTACATCTCGAAAATGTACTGGCGTTTGGAGTTTTTAAAGTTAAAACAAGAATTTTTGAAATCGATGTTATTGCAGATTTTGTTCTTAATTATATATTTTTAGATTAACCCTTAATTGGTGAGGTATGGTGTTTTACACCCCAGAGAAATTGTACATGAGCAAACATTTTTTTTGTGTTATTTAGATACATGAATTTAAATGCATATGTATATACACTTACAATACATTTTCAGTTGTTTTATATAAGTAATACAAAATTCACAGGACATTTTCTTACTTTCATTCGCTATTTTTTAAGGAGTGCGCAAGAAATCTAACTTGGGTGTTACATACACTCTACCTCACCACTTATGTTATAAAAAAAAAAACCGCCTCACCACTTAAGGGTTAAGAATTTTTATTATTATTATTATTGTTATTATTATTATTACAGTGCAGCTACCAATTTTTTTTAATTTCTCGACAGTAAGCCTCAACGTGGCATTTCGGTAAATGATAATTAAACGAAAGAAAGGTCATATCTTTTTTGGAAATAATAATACTTTCTGAAAGTCTTCTGAATCTGATAACTTTAATTTTCACTAAGAAATAATTCATTTTGAACTGGTGGTTTTAATCTTTTATAGTCATTTTCATAAGACCTATATTTTTTTACAATGAATCACGAGTAAGAAGATAGTGTTTGGAAAAAAAAAATACTCACGTCTTTTCAATTAAATATTTCAGTAAAAGGAAGAGATTAGTGAACAATTAGAGAATTTTATAACAAATGTATAAATGCTTCTAATTCACATAATGTGCTTGAAGCAAATCTATAGTTGAGAATATATTACACATTTATTTTTAAAATTGTAAATGTTTTATCGCTGTGGGGAAATATTTGAAATCCACATCGTCAGTTGGGAGATGTCTTTAGAGAAAATATGGACGAATTGAATTACTGCTTTTTTACATATACAAATTCCTTTATTAAATGTAAGCAAAAAATATCTTTAGAGATAATTTGCACGAATTGAATTATTGTTTTTTTTACGTACACAAATTACTTTTTTAAATGTTTGCAAAATATTGCCTTTAAAAATAATATGCACGAAACGAATTACTACTGTTTTTTCCATATACTAATTATTGCTTTAAATCTTTTCAAAATCGACATTGCTAGAAAAGTTCCGTCTTTTGATTAGATTTAAAATTACACGGCATGTGGTGATAATTACTCTAAACGTTCATTCATGTAACTAATTATCAAATGCAAACAAATTTCTGTGGTATTTCTATATTTATCCCAGTTTTGTTTACTATGAAACCAAACAGCGCCAGCTAAAAGTGAAATTTTGAATTACTTTTTTTCTTGTACTAAAGTAAATCCTGACTTTATTGTAAGTTTTAATTTGAAACCCGTAATTAGACATGGCAATTTGTTTTTTTTTTTTCAAAATGCGTCCTGGTTTATATGAGAAAAGTTTATAGTATATTGAAAATTAATTTAAACGTCTATATAAAGCATTGAAAAAACTGAAACCAGTAAAATTAAGCAAAATATGTAATTACTTATTTCTACGTTACTTTGTTATTGATTAATGGTTATTTCAATTTTGTAAACTAGAAAAATAACTGTGAAAAACATAGTTATGAGATATCTAGCATATGGATGTGTATAATGATCTTGAAGATGCACTAGTCGTCCGAAGAATTAAACACCCGAGCCGTCCTGCTACCGCTGGTCGATTCATTAAACTTGTGGAATTTAGCTTTAAATTTTTTCCAGTGACGCTTCCGTGATCTTTTCTGTAGCTACCGTTCCGATGAAAATTAGTAAAAGGAAATGAACCTGCGATGAACTCACGGAGGTCTCATCAATCAGCAATATATGCTTATTAAATGCCATATATACAGGGTGGTCATAAAAAAACTTTGCCAATATATGGAACTGTAGCGGCCGGTCCGTTTAGCCGATCGGTATGAGATTTCAGAAATGGTTATTCAGAGGTATGTGCTCTGGATTCTGTGAACGGCATCAAAATGGCGCTCACTGTTACGGTTATAGGTACAAAAACTCGAAATTTTCAAATAGCAACACCCATTGTTTTCGTCGCAAAATGCTCAGCGCAAGCAAAAACCCAAAATTGCACTGGAACGGTACGTGTATCGCAATAAACGGACGCGTTATGCACGCACAAAAAACAGCTCTGCGAACGGCCAAAAAAAAAAAAACATTATCGGGGCGCACGGAGGAAATTTGCATATGAAAGAGGCAAGACACCAATCACAGAACGCCGTTCGCCAGATAGTCTGCATAGAAAACGGATTCTTGCCTCTGTCATATGCAAATTTCCTCCGTGCGCCCCGATCGTGTTTTTATTAGGTAGATTTCGTATGAAATACTACCTATTGGGATCGTTCCTATGTTGGAATTTCTGAAAAATTTTTGCAGATCTACACCGATCATGACTCCTAGAACCCAAAACCACCCTCTCAGTAAAAAACTTTATCTATCTATCTATCTATCTATCTGTCTATCTATATATATCACTTTCTTCTGGACACGATAACTTTCGTAATTCTGCACCAATCTCTTCCAAACTGATACATAAAATCAAAGGGCATAAAATCTCGGTCAAGTTCGTTAATGGGCAAAATCGAACCAAGGGGACGGTGAAAGGGGATGGTGAGGGGATGGTGAAAGGGGATTTGTGAAAACAGAAAACCCCCCATAACTTCTTAATTTTTGTACATATCAAATCAGTTTAAAGTTTTTATTACTTCTAAAAATAGGGCCAAAATTTTATGTATCACATATTTTTGATAAAGTTAAAAATGGGCTCTAGGTGCGCAAAAAATAGGGTTTTTGGCAGAAAAAAATTCATAACTTCGTCAATTCTAAAGATATCAATTTCAATTAATTTTATTATAAATCTCCTTAATATTATCTACAACTTTTATATTCACAAGTTTTTGATAGGACCAATTCGTACCTCAAAAAAAAATTAAAAAAAGAAAACAAAAAAAAGCGAGTGAAGAAGAAAAATTTCTATAACTCCGTCAATTCACAAGACATAAAATCCCCATGAAATTATCATATATCTTCTTAATATTGTCTTCAACATTTATGTAGAGAAGTTTTTGATAGGACCAATTCTTACAGCAAAAACAAATTAAAAATAAATAGCGGTTGAAGAAAAAAATCATCTAAGTAAGGGTGTATTCAAATCCAAACTGCGTATTTTCTGACTCATTTTACAATTCATTTTTGCTCTCAAAGTCTTCCAATTGGTACGTTTTCTTACTCCGAAACTATATAATGTACCGTAATGGTCGATTTTTTGATAGAGGCAGAATATATTTTTAAAATGCTGTTAAAGTGGGCATTTTGAACCGAATTTCCCGAAGCGGATTGTGTTGGAAAAATCATTGCATTAATGATGCACTCAAATCCTAACTGCTTATTTTCTGACTCATTTTTAAATTCATTTTTGCTCTCGAACGCATTTAATTGGTAGATTCTGTTATTCAGAAACTATATAATGTACCGCAATGATCGATTGTTTGATAGAGACAGAATATATTTCAAAAAAAGATGTCAAAGTGGGCATTTTGAACGGAATTTCCCGAAGCAATTGTGTTATCACTTTCTCCTGTACACGATAACTTCCGCAATTCTGCACAAATATCTTCCAAACTGATACATAAAATCAAGGGACATAAAATCTCGGTCTAGTTCGTTAATGGGCAAAAGCGGACAAAAGGGATGGAAATAGGGAGGGGTTTTGTGAAAACAGAAAAAACCCCACAACTTCTTAATATTTGTACATATTAAATCAGTTTAAAGTTTTTATTACTTCTAAAAATAGCGCCAAAAATTCATGCATCACAGATTTTTGATAAAATTTAAAATAGGCTCAAGGGGCGCAAAAAATAGGGTTTTTGGGAGAAAAAAATTCCTTACTTCGTCAATTCTCAAGACATCAAATCCAATAATTTTATTATGCATCTCCTTAATATTATCTACAACTTTTATATTCACAAGTTTTTGATAGACCAATTCGTACCGCAAAAAAAAAAAAAATAAAAATAAAAAAAATTAAAAATGAAAAAAAAAGGGGGGGTTGAAGAAGAAAAATTTCCATAATTCCGTCAATTCACAAGATATAAAATCTCCATGAATTTATCATATATCTTCTTAATATTGTCTTCAACATTTATATAGACAAGTTTTTGATAGGGCCAATTCTTAATGCAAAAACAAATTAAAAATATATAGCGGTTGAAGAAAAAAATCATCTTATTAAGGGTGCATCCAAATCCAAACTGTCTATTTTCTTACTCATTTTTAAATTCATTTTTGCTCTCAAACGCATCCAATTGCTAGATTCCCTTATTCAGAAACTACATAATGTACAGTAATGATCGATTTTTTGATAGAGGCAGAATATATTTCAAAAAATGATGTCAAAGTGGGCATTTTGAACAGAATTTCTCGAAGCGATTGTGTTAGAAACGAAAAATATTGCCCTACTGAAAAAATAATTGTTTATTAATCAAGTTTTAATTAATTGAAAGAAAAATAAAAACACAGGTCGCTTATAAATCTTTTCAAAAATCACGTCAGCATGTTTCATTTTTTTTTTTTTTTTTTTTTTTTTTTTTTTTTTTTTTAAATGAATCTGAAAATGTGCGAGAAAATTTCGAGTTGTTGAGTATGGAAAAATATTTTTTTTTTAATATCGCCTTAACATGATTCTAATTAAACCAGCTATTTTATAAAAAAGAAATAAAAACTCGTCAAAAGCAGACAGATAAAACAGTTAAAGTGGATTTATATCTAATAATCATTTAGTTTTTGTTGGTGAAATTAGTATAATTAACTTCGAAATCTACCTCTGCCTGTAGGCCGGGCCGGCAGGGATTTTTTTGCCGTTGGCAGAGCTGTTTTTTGTGCGTGCATAATCGGTCCGTTTATTGCGATACACGTACCGTTCCAGCGCTATTCAGAGTTTTTGCATGCGCAGAGCATTTTGAGGCGAAAACAAATGGGCGTTGCCATTCGAAAATTTCGAGTTTCTGTACCTATAACCGTAACCGTGAGCACCAATTTGATGCCGTTCACAGAAACCCGACCTTATACCTCTGAATAACTATATCTGAAATTTCAACTTGATCGGTTAAACGGACCGGCCGCTAGAGTTCCATATATCGGCAAAGTTTCTTTATGACCACCCTGTAGATATATGTATGCAGAGGATTTCCCATGTTTTGCGGTATGTACGGCGATTACCCGGAGACTATGACGTCGTGATCTAATATGTAAAACAACCGCCAGTAGTATGGCTCATGGGTGGGAAAAAATTAAATGAAGGAATATATTTCTCACTATTCACAAAATCATGTACTTTTTATATGAGATTTACTGCAATAAGATTTTATATGACAATTGATAAATCTGTCATTTACAGCCACTAGTAGCGTGGCTTGAAAGTAAATTAAATGGAAGAATATATTTCTCACTATTCACAAAATCATGTACTTTCTATATGAGAATTATTGCAATAACATTTGATATGACAATTCATAAATCTGTTATTTTTAGGCAGATTAAGTTATATATAGTATATATATATATACAGGGTGTCTCAAAAGGTCGTTTACAAACTTATGCTGGTCTGTCATAACATTAGGAACAAGATTTACATAGGAACTTGTGTTCGAAAATGCAAACTGTGACCGCTAGAGGACGATGAGCGTAGGTGTGGAGGGGAAGCAAGAAAGCATATAGAAAGAGGTATTAATATGACTTTCATTAAAGATCATGGTTTAATTTACAGAAGGTGTTCAAAATTCCTTCCATCCGCCGCAATGCATGATTCACAACGTCGACGCATGGATTCACGGTCCCATTTAAAATGGGCTGGTGTGTCACGGACTTATGCCGCCGCTTCCACCATTCTGGCGACGAGATTCATGTCCAATGTTACGGGCGCCTCGTAAACCATGGATTTCATGTGTCCCCACAGATAGAAATCCAGGTAAGTCAGGTCGGGGGATCCCGATGGCCATACGACTCTACCAATCCAACGATTAAGATATGTCCTATCGAAGTATTCTCGCACAGTGTAGCTAAAATGAACAGGCGCTCCATCATGCTGAAACCAGTTGTTTCGGCGTGTAGTGGCTAGAACTTAACCAACCAGATCCAGCAAGACTTTTCTAAGAAAATGCAATAAGTATTCCCGTCGAGCCGCTGAAGTACTAGATAAGGGCCAATTAAAATTCCATTGATAATACCAGTCCAAACGTTTACGGCGAAACGTTGTTGACGTTCATGGACACGTGTAAACCTTGGGTTTTCATGCGCCCATATGCGCATGTTGTGCAGGTTCAGGACACTGTCTTGTGTAAAACAGGATTCATCCGAAAACAAAATCCACGGTGGAAAATCCGGCTGTGGGACCTATTGTTGCAAATACCAGCGTGCGAATGCAACGCGTTGGGGATAATCGTCAACGCATAAAGCCTGTATTCTTTGTAAGTGGTAGGGATGTTACGTGCCCTCATGAAGTATGCGTATAATGCTGGAACGATGTACACCTCGGAGACGTGTTTGCGGGTTCCTGTCAAATTCCCGTAGCACGGTTTCCTCTACGACAGGCGTGCATGTAGTGCGCTCTCGACCGATGTCGCTACATATTTGGAAAGCTCCTTCTTCATGCAATCTGCGGTGCTGACGTCTGCTTGGGGCGCGCTCAAGGTACAGTCGTGGAAAAAAAAAGTAAACACCCTCCTACTAACTCCTCAACAAATCATCATAGAAAAAAGTTACTGGTACCGAACGATTGGAAATAAAGTCTACTTTTAAATGATGTATATAAAATTTTCTTAGGGGGGCATCTACATATTAAAACGAATCCAAACTTCATTTTTTTCAATGGCAATACCCAATTTTAACGAGATATTTCAAATCTTCGGTTCAAACTATGCCCAGACACCAAATTTCAAGTCATTTGAATGATAAGTTTCTGAATTATAAACATTCAAAAATTAGTGCTTCTAATGTTAAATTATATTTTCATATTTTTATTTATATCTCCCGAAATTATGCTCCTAATGTGCTAATTTTTTTTGTGGTCATAATACTAATATACCCAAACATAAATAAGCTGAATTTGCAATTTTTATAATTTTATGATATGAATTATGAAATTAATATTCGAAAAAAATATGAATTGCAACCTACAATTTTTTTGATGGATTTAGATTTATTAAGTCCTGCTTTATGGAAATTCAAAAATTTCACATTTTTCTTCCAAGTAGTTTTCAAATTATGCTTAAAAAACGGCAAAATGATGGTTTAAGGGGCCGTCTATGATGGAAGTGAGTAGACATTTTGAAATTTATTCTGCCGTACTGTAATCTAACACGCTTCATTGACTTCTTGAATGGCGCTTAAGGTGCCTTCATCAAGGAAGCGGCTCTCTCGGTTAACAATCCAGTACGGAACTTCAATTTGGATACAGCCCTTAAAATACGCTCGTTTTAAAATAATTAATTTCTCGGAAACTTATGGTAGGAATTGCATAAAAATTCGTTTTTAGGCTAATTGAAGGGTGTAGAGTTCATTTATGCTGTCAGAATTGGGTACTGCTATTGAAAAAAACAAAGTTGTGGTTCATTTTAATATGTAGGTGGCTCCCTAAGCAAATTTTATATACATCATTTAAAAGTAGACTTTATTTCCAATCGTTCGGTACCAGTAACTTTCTTCTACGATAACTTGTTGAGGAGTTAGTATGGGGTGTTTACTTTTTTTTTCTACGACTGTACATCCGTACCGCGGTTCGTGTATTTCCATCCGCGGCGTGTAAATCCGCCATCGTGTATTTCCATCCATATCGGGCAATTCTGCGTTACTAAACCGATTCATCCTTCATTTGCAACGTCCTCGCCTGAAATGATTACGCTTCCCATACTCCCGTAAGCATGCGCTCATCGCCCTCTAGCGGTCGCGGTTTGGATTTTCCTATGTAAATCTTGTTTATCACGATATGACAGACCAGCATATTAAGTTTGCAAACGACCTTTTGAGACACCGTGTATATATATATATATATATATATATATATATAATGCTTTAAAAAAATTTAAAAACAAACAACCCAGTGCATCAGGCGCAACGCAGCTTCTTATATGCACCAAGTGAATATAGCTCTATTAAAAGTAAATGATTATGAAAATGATTATGAAAGGAGGGTGCAAAACAACAATAAAAATTCATGAAAATTTATAACGAAAAAACAATAAACAAACCACTCCCTGCTCTTCAGAAAGTGGGAGGAGTGAAAAAAGCAGGTACCAAAAACAGAAATTGGATCCTGACGGGTTTCGCAAGATATGGCCAACCCACATTTATGGCCAACCCACAATTTAATCTTTAATAAAATTAAAGATTTTTTCAGATATTATGACACTTTTTTCCCTCTTAGAGATATTGATATAGCTGTTGCTTATAAATATAACATTCCTCTTAGTAAAAAATTGTTCAATTATAGATCTCTTGCTTTTTCTGATGAAATTCCTGAAACATGTAAATGTGACACAGATTTCTTAGATTTTATTGATAATTTCCATAAACATGTTATTACTGGAAATTTAGATATTATACAGAACAAAAATTTACATTTTATGATGGGATTGGGTACTAAGTTTAGATTAAATAAAACAATTAGCAAGAAAACTGCTATTCAGATTTTTGAAAGGGATTTGAAAAAATTCATTATGCAATTATGTTACAGATTTAACACCCCCTTTGAAGCTTTTTTTGAATGGGAGTGGCATATATTAAAGGAATTTGAGTTTTTTTGCTAATAATTATATGAACAGTAAGTATTATGTTTATCATAGTCTCAATAAAGAAGATATAAATTATACAATTTTTACATAACAATTTTGTAATAGTACCTGTGGACAAAGCGGCTTCAAATTATGCAATTATTTGAAAGCTTTTTTATATTGACAAAGTTAAAAATGAGTTAAATAATAGTAAATTTTATAAAGAATGTAAATTAAGTCACAAGGTTGTTATAAACAAATTTAATGCATACACCAAGAAGGCTAGAAAGATGTATTCATATAATTTTGCTATTAATAATCATCATACTTTTCCATTTCTGTTTATGACCCCAAAATTTCACAAGACACATATTAAATTCAGATTTATATGTTGTAATTCAAGAGGCATAGGTAAAAGTTTAAATGTTAAGTTACAGGAGTTTTTGAAGCGCATTTATGGTTTTTTGAAGTTTAAATATAGAAATACTAGCTATTTTTGGTGTATAGACAATAGTAATGAGGTTTTAAATAAAATTAAAAAAACGCCCATAACGCCCACAAATTTGTATACCTATGATTTTGAAAATCTTTTTTCTAATATACCTATAGATTTACTTTATGATACATTAAAAAATATTTTTGATATGTTTTGTATTGAGGAGGAGCTTGGAATTAAAAGAGATTTTTTCTTAAGTTTATGTAATTTCTGTTTTCTTAATAATTTCATTACATTCAATAGCTCATTTTTCTACCAGGTATGTGGCATCGGTATGGGAACTAATTTTTCGAGTTCTGCTGCAAATCTGTTTCTTTTTTATTATGAATTTAATTATGTTTTAAACAGTAATAAGAGTTATTCAGTTTTAAGGTATATCGATGATTTAATAATATTCGATGACAAACTTTTGGTATCGATTAACGATATCTATCCTCCATGTTTAAAATTAAATAAGGCTTCTGTTGATAGTTTACATGTTAATTTTTTGGATTTAGACATTTTAATTAAAGATAGCAATATATTAATTAAGCTTTTTGATAAACGGGATTTTTTTAATTTTAATACTCAATCGATGCCACACTGGTATTCAAATTTAAGTAAAAAGGTTTTTATTAACATTATTGTGGGACAGGTTAATAGATTTTGTAGAATTTGTAGTAATAGAGAATTTTTGAGTTCACAGATTTTTAAATTTACTGCTAATCTTTTTTATAATAATTTATTTCCATACCAGTTTATTTTTCATTATGTAAATCAACTTGAGAAGAGTTTTCTAAAGTGGCAACAGCTAAGCGGCCAAACACCGTAATGGATGCCAAGGTAGCTGCTTGAATATGTATGAAGGGTGTGGATTAAAGTCTTTTTAAGAACGCCTGCATGTTGAAGTGCTTCAAGTAGAAACTGCGGTGACTTGGAAAGAAAATTAATGATTATGAGGATAATGGAAAGACAAGTCTTTAGGACGCTGGTCTAACTTGGATTATGGCCTTGCTTGCAACTCCTGCTGATGGAAAGAAGTGGAGCGTAGTGATTGTTTTAAAGGTAGCAAGTTTTTTTCAGGTCTTCATGGGTAAAGGTGGGGGTATGGCCTTCTCACATGTTCAGTACTTCTAATTGCTTAATGATTTAGTCATATTAGAATTTTTATTAATTTTTATTTACGTTTTATAAGCTAAATCGTTTTTCTTGGATTTTTAATTGGTTGGTTATATTTGTTTTTAAAGCAGTTTTGATTCGTTAATTTTTTTTTTTTTTAAATAGCTTTGTTATGTTGTGTTTTTGAAAGTTTAAATCTATTTTTATACTTTTGGAGTATGTGGGTTGGCCATATCTTGCGAAACCCGTGAGGATCCAATTTCTGTTTTTGGTACCTGCTTTTTTCACTCCTCCGACTTTCTGAAGAGCAGGGAGTGGTTTGTTTATTGTTTTTTCGTTATAAATTTTCATGGATTTTTATTGTTGTTTTGCACCCTCTTTTCATAATCATTTTCATAATCATTTACTTTTAATAGAGCTATATATATATATATATATATATATATATATATATATTTGTATTACATTATGATTCACACAAGTTTCATAACTTTGCTAAGTTATAACACATTATCTCATTAGAAAATAAAAACATGTGTTCAAAAGTGATTGAACCCATTTTTATATGAACAATTGCTTAGAAAGTAGAAATTCTTTTGAGATAAAAATATATATTACTTAAAAATTTAAAAATATCGCTTCTACTTTCTAATCCAGAAATCATTTTGGAAATGTTTCTGCATGTAATTCTTCAATATGCAATGCCATTTTGTAGTATATGGCTTTGATATTAAATGTCTTTATATATACTGTCTATGCAGAGAAAACCATTATCATTTAGTAGGTAACAAATAGTTACAAACTGGGTTGCCCAGGTTGCAGGATAAACTTCTCGGAGTTCTGAACGTAGATGTACATCGTTTCGATTGAAAACTAAAACAATTATATTAATTATAGCTATTCGGTCAAATGTCACCGGACACTTTAGATTTTAGCCGTTTTGTCGAATATCATGAGACATAGAATATGAAATTTTCTGAAACTCTAGCAATCTAATGAATATCTGAGATCTTATATTTTTTAGCTAAAGTTCGATCTCGAGGAAAATTAGAGGTCGGACAACAAATAAAACAAAATAAATAAATATTTGAAATCATCCTGGAAAATAAAATTCTCGATATAATCTGTAGCTGAACCACTTGACACAGTGCTCTTTGTACTTTTGTTTACTTTTTATAAGAACAGTAGGAATATTCGAGGAGGTAAAAAACTGCTTTTGTAAATTGTAAAACGATCAGTATGTTTATTGTGTACTAGGAATTTAAACAAATTTAACATCACTTTTAATAAATTTGGCAGCGTACTGTAGAAAATATACTACAATTAGAACAAAATTAGGGGAGACTGGGGAGGATTGACAATAGCGAATTGACCACCAATACTTCAGTTTTCATATTTAAATGGATTTCAGAGGCAACCAAAGCTATTGAAAAGCTCAAACAATAGTCTTAGTTTCATGAAGATAATTGCAACAGGTGTTGAAAAATCAATTGTGAAGACTTTCAAGCTTAAAAAGTGTATTTTTTAGAAAACGTTTGTAAGATTTTCTTAGATAAAATATATCATAGACATTTAACTAAGTAGGTTTTAAGTAATGTAGAAATATTGAGCTTGCATTCCAGGAATAAAGATTGTACAGTAAATTAGGCTAAACATAAACCATGTGTCATACTTTAAAAAGTGGCTATGTGAGGATTCTTGACCCAGTCAATTTACCTACGTCTGATCTGATTAATTAAGTGTTTTTGGAAATACTTTTATTACAGACTTTACATAATGAAATGTCAATGATTATATTTCTAAAATAATGTAAATTTACTCTGTAATACTACAGTAAACTTTGGTGATGACAGAAAAGAAAATGTTTAAAACTCATTAAATGAAGTTGAGAAAAATTGCTATAGAAGAAAAAAAAAAGTTAATGAAATACTGGAAAGTTGGTAGGAACTTTTATTTCATTAAAAACCCATAGTAGGTAAATAGAAAGGATGGAAAAGGTTAAAAAGGATGAAAGCATCAGCCTTAAGTGATGTTAGGTATTCAACAATCTTCAAAAGAACATAACATAGATCAAAACTCTTTCGGAAGGTATGTAGACATATTTCACCAAAATTAACACAATGTGTTGAAGCGAAACTAAGTGGAAACTAGTATTTCTAGTTCGAATGCAAAAATAATAATAATAATAATAATAATAATAATAATAATAGCTGTTGAAAACGGATTTTTCTCCTGTGCATATTAAATTCCATGTAAGAAGGTTTTTTTATAGATCACATTTTACCGAATATTTTTAATAACAATATAACCTTGTAGCATAAAGTTATTCTGCCTTTTTCAAATCTGATTATGTTTCCCTTACAAATATTTCAATATAAAACAAAGTGGGTCAACCCTCCCATATGTGGGGATTCTTGACCCATTATTTTCTCATGATTAATACCAAAAAAATTTCGAATTTCTCATATAGTACACATATGTCGCAATTTTATTTTGATAACTGATTGTATAACGAATAAAATGATACATGAAACTTTATTGTAGATTAGATATTTAAAAGATAAAAAATCATTTTCTAAAAAATGGGTCAACTCTCCCGAGTCTCCCCTATACCGAATATTCAATGAAATATGGACATTTGTCTAATATAGTTTTAAATTGAAACAAGAGCAAACGATTTTTTTTTAATATTTAATAGACAACTATATATGGTAACGCATATAAAAAGTCAGTCAAATATCGTAAAAATAGAGAAAAATAATCGGGAATAGAGTGAACATAATTTAATTTGGTTTCTAAAAGTAGCAAGATAAGGTATTTTGAACAATATTTCATTTTCTATTCAGTGACCTCTAATAAATAAGCTCATATTTAACGTATCTCCTTCCATAGTTTTGTAATGTATGCTTAGATTTTGTTAATTCTTTTTTTGTTGAAATTGTTTTGTTCTGATGATTCTTTCATGGTAAAACAAAGTATCAGTAAGAAAATGAAATAAAAATATTAAATAAAAAATAACAATTTGTTTAAAATTCTTTATCATTCAGCAACTTTTAGAAAATAACCAGTATGAAGTTAATTGTATCACTGACACGTCTCAGAATTTCCACGATAATCAACTGGTCTTTTTAATTGCCCTATTTAGTTGAATACCGACGCCAAGACATTTTTGGTATAAGTTTTATTTTATTCTTCATAAGGAAAACTAGTTGGATGTGCCAATCCCAAAACTTTCTTCTATCTCATATATTTTAATATTTGAAAATGTTGTTACAAATGTCAATATTTCATTTTTATTAGTTTAGCAAGTATTTCTCTAGGGATATTGAAAAACGTTTATAATTGAAAGCATGTGGAGACTTTAGACCGTGTAGTTTATATTATTATTATTATTATTATTATTATTATTTATTTTTTTTTTTTTTTTTTTTTTTTTTTTTTTTTTTTTTTTTTTTTTACCAAAGACATCAAAAGTAGTTTTATAGGAAAATTATTTTTCATACGTATCATCATATGAAATGAAAATATAATTTTTACTATTTTCTATCTTTACTAGAGGAAACTATTGAATTCGTTAAAATTTTCTACTTCCTGTTTTCGGCGGATTTACACGTTTTAGGTGTCAGAGATCCCGAAAAACATGTTTTTACAAAATGTCTGTCTCTGAGGATGTGAGTCTGTCTGTATGTGACACAAAATTTGTAGGGCGCTCTATCCCAAAAACTAATGCACAGAATTCAATAAAAAATTATATTCATTTAGTACCTGATATAGATTGGGGCTGATTAGTTTTTGGCGTAAACCACCCAATAGTTACTCTGCTATACTGCATTTATCATGATTTCCACAATAGTTCTATCTCAAGAACTAATGCACGAATTTTCATTAAACTAAAGATTCAGCAGTACTTTGATAAATATTGATGCTGATTATTTTTTGGTGTAAATCTCCCAACAGTTGGCACTGATATGTTGCTTTTTTTCACGATTCCGGATCTGCTATGTCTTAAACCCTCGATGGCCAAGTAATTGCGTTACTGTAATGTCAAATTGACACCGGAATCTTTAAAAAAATTTATCGCAAAATAAGGAAAAGCAATTTTACGTCTATTTTTCACTAAAGTTAGAAAAGTAAAATTTAATAAAATTTTTCTGGTGTAAATTTTTATTAATCGTAGGTGGGATATAATAGATCCCACCGCCCCTCAAGGGGTTAAGAACTAATGAAGGAATTTTCAACTAACTTGAGATTTAGATAGACGTTGTCACAAGTTGTTGCTGATAAGGTTCTGATGTTAATCACGCAGTAGGTGGCACTGCTCTCCTGGATTTTTCACAATTTTCGCAATAGCTCCATCTCAAAAACTAATGCACGGATTTTCATCAGACTTCAGATTCAGTTAGACGTTGACATAAGTTGTTGCTGAATAGTGTAAATCACCCAATAGATGCGCTTCTATGCTGCATTTGGCAAGATTTTAGTGACACGATTTTAGTGATATTCATAAATCGAGAACTAATGCACGGAGTTTGATATCTTTAGAATCCTCATGATAGGCTTAGATTGCCATTTAGTTTTGGCACTCATGTAGTGAATTTTGAAGTGTTAACGTGTATGAGATAAAAGGAAATTTGGACGGGGCCGTCTGACTAGTTTAAATAATATTTTAAAACTATTTCTTTAAGTTAAAAAAAAATGCCTACGTTTAAAAATTCGTTTATAATCTGTCTAAATTCCAATGCAATTTTGTCCAGCGATTTTTCTACAATATTCTTTTTACAATATACTTTTTTTTTATACTTAAGTGAAGAGATGCTCTTTGGACGCATGCCCAATGAATCTTCTGCTTTGTTGTTTTTGTCGCATTCTCCATTTTCTCATATGTTTATCTACATTGCTTGAAAATGCTTTTTTGGATTATTCTTAAAAAAAAAATATTTATTCTTGATTTAAATGAAAATCACGCCTTATAACTATTTTTAAAATTTCGTAAAGAAAAAAAAAAGTGTTAGTTTTTACATAAATATTAACTGAATTAAAATATTTCGTTCTATTCCGTTGTATGAAATTTGAAACTACAGAATATTTAGAAACGAATATATTTGTAGTTATTTGCGAAATCAACAGCGAATGTAAGTGGTACCATCTATATGACGTCTGCATTAGTGAATGATATTTTTTTGCTATCTAGTTTATATTATGAATTCTAGAATTTGGTTTGTGAAAAAGAGAAGCAATATTTTATAAATGTTAATATAGAGGAACAAAGAAATTAAATAAGAGACTACATATTGAACTAAAAGATATTAAACACTTTTACAATTCAATAGCGGCTAAACAATTGAGGTCATTCGCCAGAAAAGATATTTGTTAAGTCAGTAATTATATTTTAGTAATGAAATTACGGAAAGAACGCGCTGAATTGTCTCATAATACAGTGCTGCTAATAATAAATTTACGGTAAAAAGACAATCCGTTTTTTTTTCTAGCCCTTTGAACAGTTAAATAGAGTTAAGTGTTAAGGTTTGTGCACTTTGTTCTATATTTAGGGTTACGTACATAAAAATTAAAAACGGGACTATTATAACACCACTCGTGCATCTGTCTGTCGGTCTGTCATAACCGTTTTTCTCGAAAACTATGGAACATGGAAAGTTCAATCTTAGCAGAGTTATAAAGGCTAGTGACCAACATAGAGATAATTTGCCACTCACAAATACATTTTTTTTAAATAAGGAGGCTAACTGAGTTACTTGTTTATATATATATATATATATAATATATATATATATATAATATATATATATATATATATATATATATATATCGTGTGATCTAAAGGTCTTGTAACAAAGAACTCAAAAAGATATTTCTTTGAATTTAGGTATGATATTTTCAGAGATATCATAGAAAATGTACTGGAGAAGATGCCCCTTAATTTCCAAGTCTACTGTAACTGAAATTTTGAAAAAAAAAATCGTATGAGGAATTTATTTAAACATTGCAGGAAAACTGCAGCTATTATCTTAGGCAACATAGATTTTGAAAAAATTGCATTTATTGTTACACACAAACTTTAATTTTGGCGCTCTAGTCGGGTGATTACAGTGGCGTTCGAAGTACCTATCAGCGCGCAATCTTCCAAGGATTATTAATAATGATTTTTGAAAGAAATACTCTGTAATTAGCCGATATATTGATTACAAACCTATCTAAAAAGCACTGCACGGACCAATGTGGCACAGCAAATTTGCAACCTTCTGTCGAAGCGCGCTTGGCACAATGCCAAGTTTAAAATTTGTTCTAGGGAACTCTTTGTGAGCACATAAAACTGGTACTCGAACATTTAATTAGGTTAATTTAAATGTTGTGAAAGTATTAGACAGCGCGGTACCATGTTTCGCTGACATTTAGAATTGAAATAAAGAAGCGAATCGAAGACATCTCCGGACTCTCAAAACAATATCCTGGTCGAATAAATTTAGTAACTGGCATCGTTTGGATGTTATTGAAATCTAAAAACCTACGTTTCAGTTTAGGATACCTGTACAAATATGATGTATGATAAAATTATGGAATTATTTTTATTGTAGAATTTATAAATTCATCAGAAAAATCAACCAAAGCCATACTATTAAATTTTTCTCAATAAAAATTGTATATTTTATGCATTACGAACACTAAACAAATAAGCATTCAATCTTTCGAAAGATTACCTACAGGGCATTTTCTCTTTCAAGACGAAAACACATATAATTTAAATATATATTCATTATATCTCCAGTTTAAAGTTTAGTATATTTCATTTATCTAATTTGGTAGTATTAAAATGAAATGGCGAAGGAACATCATAAAATATTGACTACAATAGCTTGGAAAGTAACATAAATAATATATATATATATTTTAAATCATATATTTAATAAAGTTAAGTGTCTTTTTTTTTTTGTAAAAAAATAAAAGCATAAAACGCAAATTATTGTGCATGATGAGTATCAATGAAATTTATTTTGACTGTTGTTCCAAAAGTATCTACTGAGCTACAGACATTTATTTTTATTTTTTACAAAAATAGAAATAA
Organism: Maratus speciosus; assembly: GCA_963932465.1. Taxonomy (NCBI): domain Eukaryota; kingdom Metazoa; phylum Arthropoda; class Arachnida; order Araneae; family Salticidae; genus Maratus; species Maratus speciosus. The sequence continues at coordinate 53,470,985 of OZ010792.1, forward strand.
TTTATTTAATAAACATTTATATTTAATAAAATATAGCATAACTGATTTATTTTCGTTTTGCACTGTTTAAAAGAGTGTTCATTGTTAAAAAAATAAATCGTCTTTGAGAAACAGAATAAAAGTAAAAAAGTATCTTAATCGAAATTTTGCATATAAGGTATGTTTTGGTTTTAGAAAGTATCATGTAAAATAATAATACATAGTTTTTAAATAAATAAAACCATAAGATGAAATGCAATATTTCACATTGATTTAATCATAAAATACACAAAATGAAGTTTAAAAAGATCATTGTATAAATGAACAGCAATTAGCTATTAAAATATTCTCTTATGATGGCCTTCGAAAAATACAGGACGAAAGTACTAAGAAGTTTTAAATAAACATATATTTTTAACTTGTTACATCTATTTTATAGTTTTAGTCGCATTTTATGTAAAAAAGTGAACTTTCTAAAGTTCATATTGTGTACTTTATGATATAATTTTTAGTTTTAATTATGTATTTAAATCTCTCTTTCCTTTTAACATTGATTGGATCATTTATCAGTATCTATCATATGTATTATTTACATTTCATGAAGTTCTGTGTATTTCTTTTTATAGATGGGTTTAATTTTAACGTATAAATAACTTTCTTGAAAAATAAAATTCTTAGCATTTAAATAGATATTCTACAAATTGAAATGATACATTTTGTTTTAGCATTAAATAGAACAAAGGATGCGGATCAAATTTTGAAAACTTTTTCTTTGCATTTAGATGACTAGTTGTAGAAAATGATTTACTTTATCCCCCAAAATACTATGCAATTTAAATATATATATATTATTAGAAAGCTTTTTACTACGGTAACATTAAATTAGTAAATATGATTGCATAAAATGTGTAATGAATTCCACATTTTCGTTTGAATGTACGGTATCTATGATAATAATCGAATTAATCATAAAACAAAATTGTAATTGTGCATTTAAACTTTCAATCAACTACCTATAAAATTTCGTTTTAAACGTAAATCGAATATGTTTTAAAACATTTATAGCTTAAAGTACGTTTGTGCAGGGAATTTTTAATATGATAAATAAAATATTTTTAAAAATATTTCTTCTATAACAGGAATGAAAAATTAAACATAATGAATATAATTCTCCTGAAAAAAAAAAAAAAAAAAAAAAAAAAAAAAAAAACAATAATAAGATGTCAGAAACAAGATATTTCTTTATACACTGTTATTTTTTTTTTCAATCATACTGATTGTTAAAGATATGATACGAGTTGGATTTTCCCAAATGAGCGAAAGAATTCAAAAGCCGGAAACCATGGGAATAATTGTCAGTGTTCTACTGTTTGAGCTGCATGGGCTGACAACCATCAGGTATACTTCGTTCTGCTAACTTTATTAGGAGAAGCATTCCCTATTCCCAATAATTTTTCGCTCAGTTCATTTCCTATAACATCCTTAACACTCAATGTGATTAAGAAAAAAATATTCATAATAGTGTATCTATTAGGTTGGCAACTAAGTTCCCGCAGTTTTTTTAAATAGAAGTTTTCTACCGGAATCTATATTTTGTTTTTTGGATAGAGCTAATTTGTGTTAAATTTCAGATCGTAAAATGTAGTGTCAAGTTGGGAAAAAGGAGCATCTTCGAGACCTTCTCCTCTTTGCTTTTAATAAAGGTTTGGCCGCAAAAGCTGTTCGCATTTGTGCTGTGTGTGGCCATAGCTGAAAGAACCGCTCGTGATTGGTATGTCAAGTTCAAAAACGGAAATTTTGACATCAACGACGCACCTCGTTGAGTTCGATGAAGAGCGATTAAACCAACTTCTGCACGAAAATTCGCATCAAACGACAAGGGAACTCGCAGAGAAAATGAAATTCTCCCACACTGCTATAGAGAAGCATCTTCACTCAATGGGAAAATGTTCAGAAGTGTGGAGCATGGGTTCCGCATGCTCTAACCCTTTCAGGGGCAAGGTAATTGTATTTGTAAACTGGTGAAATAATTGAATAACACCAGTATTTACAAGAAAATTTATTTGCAAAGAAGAAAAGGTATATTTTCGCCTATTTAATAAAAAAGAAGTTTTCATTCAAATAATCTGGTGCCAATGTGGCAATTAGGGATTAAAATTATGTGATGCCGTGACGGCATCCCCGCCCCTCAAGGGGTTAAGTGACAAAACAAAAATCAGCGAGCCACAATCTCCGCTAGTTTGCTTGCTCCTCACCGCTCAACTCATGGACACAAGCAACGATTTCTTTAGCGAATCGTTACTGGCGACGAAAAATGGTGCCTGCACATTGATATGAAGCAGCGCAAGGAATGGCTTAGCCCCGGTAAATTACCAACACCGCGCGTGAAACAAGATCTTCATCCACGTAAAACGATGTTGTGTGTATGGTGGGACTGGGAAGGGATTATCCATTACGAATTTCTTGAACGGAAACAAACGGTTAACGTAGAACTCTGTGTTCAACAGATGGAACGACTCAACACGGCTATTCAAGAGAAAAGACCTAATCGCAACATGGAGTTATTTTGCTGCACGACAATGCCCGCCCTCATGTCGCCAATATGACCAAAGAAGCCAATCAAACGTATAGCTGGGGAGTGCTGCCATACCCGCCGTACTATCCCGATTTGGCACGAATATATTTCCACCTTTTTAGATCTCTTGCAAATGCTATGAACAGAGTTTCGTTCAATACTAATGCAGAATTGAGAGCTTGGTTGGATGAATTTTTCGAGTCGAAACTGAAAGATTACTACTAACGAGGTATTGAAAATCTTATTGAACGTTGGGAAGAAGTTGCAAACAACAAGGAAGAATACATTGTTGATTAATTAGTTGTTAAATTTTATTGAAAAATAATTTTTTTTTTAAATTAAAAAAAGGGCGAGAACTTAGTTACCAACCCTGTTGGCATTCCATAGTTGACATTCCATTTTAACCTTTTCGACTCTAAAGTCTCTTATACAAATTTTATTCAGTTGACACCGCTTTTTGAAAAGAAGTTTCCTTCAAGTATACAATTTTAAAAATGCTCTAATTGAATAAGGCAAATTTTATTTTCCTTTATCACTGGTGCTAATATCAAATTTTGCAAAGAAATATGATGTCCACTCAGGCTGGACAAACGAGTGAAAAGAGTTAATGATCTGAAATTTAGCATAAATTAACTCGATCAAAAAACAAAATACAGATTACGACAGGAAAAATGTATTTTTAAAAAGGCGGGAACGTAGTTGCCAATCCAGTTGTCATTCTATAGTTGACATTCCGTTTTAATGATATGAAAGGGCATAGCCGGATAAGCATTGGAAACATGCCTTTTAATCAAATTTCCTGATTTTTTTCCCAGGCGCAGCTGCATATCAGACAATATATTTCCCCTATTATCACCCGATAAATATTGAAATTTAATGAGATAAAAATGCTTTTTCGATTTTTTTTAAAAACGGATTTTCTCAAAAACTGCTGCACAGAATTTCATGCCATTAATTGAGGATATATAGATACCAAAGATGCATAACTGGTATATTTTGTATAATTTTCTGTTTATAAAAACTATGTGAAATAGCGAAATAAATATTAAAAAAAATAAAAATCATATCTTATAGTTATCCGAAAATTACAATTTTCTTGTAAAAAATTCCCCATATGTGCCCGTATATTCTATATAAATGCCGAAATTTTGCGTTGAGTACTACATATAAATATTTATAAAAACGCATATTAAAATTATTGAAATTCATTTTAATGCTTTTTTTGGGCGGAGCTACTCAACTTCCACAACCGAAGAATTTTTTTAAATAAACAGTTACAAAATTGCTGTATTTTAAATTTTAATGAACACATGAGCAACATTATCAACATTGTCGATATCAAAATGAACATGATGTTGAAAAACATGTCTTAATGGAATCTAAAATACATCAGTTGACATATTGTTTGCTGACTTTGTTCCAAAAATTCTTCGGATGTTGAAGTTAAGTAGCTCCGCCCCAAATAACGCCTTAAAATGAATTTCAATAATTTTAATATACATTTTTGTAAATATTTATATGTAGTACCCAACGCAAACTTTCAGCATTTACATAGAATATACGGGCACATATGGGGAATTTTTTACAAGAAAATGGTACTTTTCGGATAACCATAAGATATGATTTTTATTTTTTGAAATTTTTATTTCGCTATTTCACACAGCTTATAAACAGAAAATTATACAAAAATTACCAGTTATGCATCTTTGGTATCTATATATCCTCAGTTAATGGCATGAAATTCCGCGCAGCAGTTTTTGAGAAAATCCGTTTTTTTAAAAAATCGAAAAAACATTTTTATCTCATTAAATATCAATATTTATAAGGGGATAATGGGGGAAATATATTGTCAGATATGTAGCCACATCTGGAAAAAAAATCAGGAAATTTGATTGAAAGGCATGTTTTCAATGCTTTGCCGGCTATGCCCTTTAACCCGATCAAAAAAACATAACATAGAATCCTGTAACAAAAATGTATGTAGAAAAACGGCGGGAATACACTTACCAACCCACTCTGAATTCTATAGTTTACATTACATTGTAATAATCTGAAATTTAACATAAATTAACCCCATAAAAAAAACAGAATATAGATTCTGGTAGAAAAAGTGTATTTAAACAAACTGCGGGAACTTAGTTGCCAACCCAATACACTGGTTATCAAAAATTAAGGAAAAGTCACAAAATGCTAATTTTCAAATACGCGAACACTCAAAAGGAAATAATATAATTCGAGTAATTATCTGTACAACACAGCTAGCCCATATAACATCTCATTCATGTCACACATGGTCACAAGTGTCACAGTCACTACAGTGAAGCAAAAAAAGGAAATTCCATACATCTCATTATGTGTCTCAAATGATCAATATATGTGACTCCACTGAGACGTCACTGTGACTGCTGCTTTGTGACGAGCCACCAGGTGACTTTACAATGTAGTTAAATTGTGACTCTCATGTGACTATCATTTTTAGACTCAATTTCATAGTCATCATGAACGTTGCATTATGATAAGTCACCAAATAATATCATATTATAGTCACATGGATACTTTTCCCAAAAGAGCACAATGGTGACTTCACAGTAGTCTCTCTGTCACCTGAAAGTCATCACGTGACTTTAATGTGACATTATTTGGTAACTTATCACAATACAGCGTTCACGATGACTTTGAAATTGAGTCTACAAATGACAGTCACATGAGAGTCACAATGTAACTACAATGTAAAGTCACATGATGACTCGTCACAAAGCAGCAGTCACAGTGACGTCTCGGTGGAGTAATCATATAGTGATTATTTGAGACTCATAATCAGAAGAATGGAATTTCCTTTTTTTTTGCTTCACCGTAGTGACTGTGACACTTGTGACCATGTGTGACATGAATGAGATGTTATATGGGCTAGCTGTGTTGCAGAGATAGTAATTACTCGAATTATATTATTTCCTTTTGAGTGTTCACGTATTTGAAAATTAGCATTTTGTGACTTTTCCTTAATTTTTGCACACCAGTGTACTTACACATCATTTAATAGAGTCCCATTACCTGCTGCATTTTTTGTTGCGTGCCTACATGGCAGATCAGATGCTACCCTCAATAATGTAATCTGAGTGAAATATGCCCGCCTGTTGTCAGCCCGGGTAACTCAAACATTACACACTGGCAATTAAGGTCAAGGTTCCGGGTTCGGAATTTTTTTGCGTAGTTAGAAAAATGCAATTCGTAACATATTACTCTTTAGTTAAGTTTTTCTCTTGTCAAAAATAATTGTAAATATATCGTATTAACCCGCATTAGCCGGCATGCCGAAAAATTCGAGGGAGAGAAGATTTTTGAATATTAGTCCCTGGTCTTTCCCGCCATGCCGGAAAAAGTGAGGATAGTAATTTCAACAAATATCTTAAATCTTTGCTAATACAAATATTTTAGGGGGCGCGATCAAATTTTTAAATCCGTTCCATTTTCTACAGTTTTAGATGCGTATTTTTGACAGGGTAATGGGATAAATATTACTTATTTAATATAAAATTTCAAAAGTGTAATTACAACTATTTCCGAATAGTCATTTCAACAAATATCTTAAATTCTTGCTTAAGTCCGCCACAACATTGAATAATATATCTACAGGTTTTTTGCAAGATTTTGCGGTGAGTGCCACAGCACACCTGCTAAACGGTTCTGTAGGCAGATGTGATACGGTTCGAGTTTCGTTGGGTTCGCGATTCGGTCTTTTTATGAGGTTTTGCAGTACAAATTTCAGGTTCATTTTAGAATATTATTACGGGGCCGGACAACGTCGGGCGGCGCAGCTAGTAAAATAAATAGAATCTAATAAACACATAAATATAAAGGAATATATATAGAGAGAGAGACAGAGAGAAAAATAAGTATTAATGTTTTTTTCTTAAAATGAAAAATGTTACAAAAACCAAAATAAATCAGCCGCTCGTCCGCCAGTAGAGAAAACTCATATTTTCCGGTATGCTGGTAAATACGAGTTTTTCCGGCATGCAGGAGTACCTCACTTTTTTCCGGCATGCCGGCTAATGCGGGGAATACGGTATATATATATTTTTTTTTCACTATGGACTAGTGTGTATGCTCAGTTTCTTTTACAGAAAGTAATAAATTACTAAAAGCTTTTTGTGTCCTTAATTTTTTTTTTAACTTACTAGTTAAAAGCGTTAAGTAAAGGATAACCTATTAAAATGTTGAAGGCATTAATTTTTGTAACATTTTAACTATGATCTAATAATTTATAAAGAGAACTAACTTCATTTTCGAATTTTAATATACTCTCTTAAATGTAACTTGTTTAATTTCAATTTTCCCTCCATTATTAATTTCGGACATATCTGTATTTATTTAATATTATTTTAATGCATATATCATATCTTTCACCGGCAGATATTGTCTTTTGCTAAAGATACTATGCATTGTAGCGAATGTAACATCATTATTCATAACAGGATTATTTGAGAAAGTGTTTGTTGTTTGATGAAGAATTTCTTGTATTGCATACTTGAAAGCTTTTAGTGAAGCTGTAAATTAAATAATGTTATTCAATGAATACTACCTCACTTTATTTCCTGAAATGAAGTAAACAAAAATGCTTTCTAAGTATACCGGGTAACAAATTTAATTATCATATACGGCGATTTTATATATGTATGTATTACCTAATCGTTAAAATTATTTGTAGTATGTTTCACCGTTATTTGTAAACATATTCTAATATTTTTTTACGAAACATCGTGTCAGTGAATTTAAGTTTTATGGGCTATATATATTTCATTTTTTTACTCTTATTAAAACAAGCCCTTCCTACAAGATTAATAATTTGGGTTTGTGTAATTACGCAAATGTTTTAGCACTTCATAGGAAAAATGGCATAAATATTAAACATTAAAAACAATGTCACATGCATTCATGGAACCCCCAAAGAAAAGAAAAAAAAATATTAATAAACGCTTTTCGGGTATTTTCATTTTTTAGTTCTAAAAACATTAACACAATAACCCACAAAGCAGGGAAGAAATTATTATAATTATATCAATAATGAATTCGCAGATGATATTTTTATTGTTAAAAATTGATAATCTGATTGTATGTTTTCTTCGTACTCTATTCATAATTGGGATGGCTGTCTAAATTACCATCATCGGGGTTCCTATAAATAGACATAAATCTAAAAATAATAAATTAATTAATAAAATATACTTCCTAGCATTATGTTATGCAACATATCTTTTAACTGACCGAAATCAATTTACATTTATGCTAAATATAAAGAGAAAAAAATGTTCTTTTTTTTTTTTTTTTTTTTTGCAAATTATATAAAGTTCCGAATAATCAGGTTGTCTTCTCTTTTAATTTTCTTCTGCGCAACCAATATCCAACTATTATAACTTTGCCAGTAGTTATTTTTCATTTTTGTTAAAACAAATGCTTCTTGTCAAATATCTGAATAATTATATATAAAAACACATATATGATTGAAAAAATATGAAAATCGTGAAAAGTCATCAAACGCAACTACAATATGCATATAACTTGTATTCTTAACTACATATTTTCATTTTCTGACGATTTTAAATTTGGAATAGGGTGATATTTAGAAATGCTGTAAATGTTATAAAAGAGAATTTGATAGCGCCGGTTTTTAACATCCTTATATGTCTAAAAATAGCAGCTGGGTTTTGGCAACATTCCAAAGTTCACTGCGGCTTCTTATAGACGACAAAAAAGTATATAATGAAAGAAATGGGACATTGTCACTATAATTATCTAAATGCTGCAGAAAAATTCCTGGTATTGATTTTTTTAAATCTCTTCTTGATAATAAATCACCAAAAATAAATGCAGATATTCTGTGTTCACATTGTAAAACTGTTCGGATAGTAAAGATTATATTTTTAATCGACATTAATTGATAAATATTAAAGAAATATTAAGAATATCTAATCAAATCTAAAACATGCAGTTTATATGTATTAGTAAATGTATATATATGTATGTGTGTGTGCATGTGTATATATGTGGATAGAAGATTTAAGAATTAATTTTGAATAACTCGAATTTAAGTTAGCGAAAAGAAATATGAATAATATCACAAAAGAATGGGACTTAACAGAATTCAATTCACGATTCGATTTTAAAACAAAAACTGCGAGTTGTCATTATTAGAATTTAGAATTAAGTTTAAATTTGAGTTACTTACCCCATTGTCCCAGAAATTCAGGCAGACACTGACAAAAGAATGGCAGCAGTATAAACGCACATTTTTTATTATACAGATGACACTAAACATCGACGAAGATTTCAATTTGAATAAGAATTTTCAATACAACATAGTGTACTTGTATGAAGGATGAGAATTTCAGTTACGAAGAATATAAATGGCCATAACATCGACCAACGAGGGTGCGTTAAAGTAGACACCTTCGAATGAATTTGGTCTGGTCATTTAAAAACGACGAATTATACATAGTCAACGAATACAGATGAATAACTTTCTTACTCTACATCGAATAATAAATATTATTAGACTCAAAAGAATAGACTGTGCGTACTTTCATTTCCACCGTTCGAATTCCGAATGATTTTTTTTCCTTTTGAGAATGTACCTGTAGAAGCTGCCATCACGACTTTACGTCAGTTGCTCCGTTGCCAAGGTAACGAAAGGTTCACTTGCACTACGATCGTCCAATATGTGCTTCAAAAATTTTAGAAATTCAAATGTTTTGAAGTATGTATAGCTATAACCCTTTAAGGCCTGACCCGCACAATTGTGCGGTTGATACTATAGTAAAAGAGAATGACTATTTCCTGTTTTTGTGAGATTTAAAACCAAATCTGCAATTTATATGAGTTAATTGGCTTCAGATGTTTTGATAAGACACAACTAGGGGGCACCATCTAAAATACAGGATTAGATTTTCTGCTTTTAAAAAGACTATATCATCTGATAGCGATAGACAAAAAGTATGTACAGTCGTAATTTCTTTTAAATATGATTTTTAGTCTTTGCTTAGATATAATTTTTCTTTTCATATACTTTATTCATGATTTTTATTGATTTTGTCTTTGATAAATTTAATTAGGCTTTACAAATGTTGAAAAACAAATGATCCGCACAATTGTGCTGTTCCGGCCTTTACAACTTCCAAAATGGGCACAATTCCTAATATATAAATTTGTTATTTTTAAGGGATTTTTTTAAAACTTATGTCTTTAGCAATTTATTTTTTATTAATTACATTTTTAAATCGGATTAATTTTAAATTAATAGGTTTGTACTGTTCCTGATTCCTATTTAAAATTGATAGTACTAGATATATCATATGCACATGTAACGAACTGTATGTTTCTGCTCTGAGTTATAGATGTCATATATGATTTATAAGTTTTATATGAGTTATATGCATATCACGAGATAGATTTTTAAGTTTGATAAATTCATTCCATTTTGTCGACACAGCAAGTAAACCACCAGTAATAAATAATAAATTATGGAAAGTTCAGCAAATGCTCGACGGATTCCGTAGTGTCTGCTTGAATTTACCAAGAGATCCGGGAAAATTTTCCATAGATGAACAGACGATTCCTTTTTTTAGGACTTGCTTCAGTAAAGCAGTATATAAAAAACAAAACAAACTCTTCTGTAACAGTTATCGCTTGGGATAGTTTTAAATTTTGTAGAATAGCAGTGGGAAAGTACAGACCCGGCCCACAAGGATCTTGGCTTAGGACATGCTGTAGTCCTTACTCTGGTTCAAACCTAGGTTTATGTACTTCGATCGGTACTCAACAAAATACCACGGCTGGAAAAACTAAAAAAAAGGAATTTGAAGGATCAGGCACAATCCAAACGAAGTTAAGGGCATACTATTTGTCAACGGCTCTTAAAAGGGGTGCGAGCATGGAGCACGTCTCAGAAAATGAAATTGTAGTGGTCTGTCCAAAAACAAAAATTATTTCAAACATTTTCATTGTGACTGATGAAAATTATCTCAATAAACAACAACTTTTTTTGCTTAAACTTTTATCTTTAGATATTTGCACACATAATCCCAAACTACACAATTGTGAAGATTTAGCACAAAAACGGCTGCATTAAACCGAACCCGCACAATTGTGCGGGTAATTCCTTGGCATAACCTGACATCGGGTATTTTTTTTAAATATTTTTTTTTCAATCAAATGTGATCCTATCGATAAGGGGATACCCCAGACTTTCAATTTCTACCAAAAAGACTCCCGGTCCTAAAAGGTTAAAGCCTGTAATGTAGGGAGTAAGATTGATAAACAAAACTACATTTACCCAAAAATGAAACAGTCATAAACATTTTTAAACTATCTTGTAAAGGATTGATAGAAATAGCAATGTGATTAAAATGTTTAACAATTTTTCAGTTATAAGTATACTATTCTTTACAATAGATTGTAGGTATTCCTAGTTAGGTTTATAAAAAAAATATTTACTGTTTTGCTAGTTAAAATGCATTTTATTTAAATAATTATAATACAGTTTTCATCATACACAATTACATACATCTAACAAAAAAAATTGAGTTTTTAATATTTTATGTTATTTAACATTAAACCATATAAATTAAATTTTAAAGTAAAATATTTAGAAAGAATAATCGAAATAAATGATAGAGCTTGGATTCTATGTTAATTAAATTGCATTTCAAAAATGAACATTCATTACTTTACTTATGAAAGTTATTAGTAAAACATTTTTAAAGTCTTCTAATGATGATGTCTTTAATTAAATTTCAACAAGATAAAATCATGCAATTCTCTTTAATTATCTTCTTTGTCTCCAATCCTTTTGCAAATTATAATTACAAACATAAATCTTCGTAATTCGAATTTCGCTTCAGTTTAGCTCCTGTAGATTTTTATGAGATTAATTAAAGGGGTTGCAAAAATTTTCCCTTTCGTAAAATACTGATAAAACAGTTAGACATACGTTAGAATACGTTCATAGTTCGTTGTATATTCTAATTTAAAATCCAACTTAATGTTACTCTGATTTTTACAGAATTCAATATTTTTTTTTAACTTCATCACACTGGTTTTAACCTCCATAATAAATAAATAAACGCAAATGGATATGTTGAAGCATAACTAATTATATTATCCATAGTGGATGCGCAGACAAGATGACATTAGTCGTAAAATAAATGTATGTGTCTTTTACGGACTTATTATTGTTACTCCCTGAGCTTGTGGCTTCTATCTCTCTATCGCATATTCCATTTGGTTTCTTGGTATCAAGCATCAAACATTTTTCACTTTGAAATGTAGTATCGAGTCAAGTACATTTTTATGCGATTGGGATTAGAAAATTCGAATGCAGTATAAAATAAATTTGCACCGTGCTCATATCGTTACATATAAGGCTGTCTTAAATTCAAGCTGGCTACTTTCTGACACTTACAAGGAGATGGCCAACCTTGTTAATCACAGATTTTGATTATTTTAATATATGTTCCAGGGTAGAGCCCCCTTAGTGTCAGGTTCAACGGATTTTCCAACGCTCCTTAGTTCTTGAGAAACCGGGGGTCTAATAGGCGTACACAATTTAAATATTTACTTTGCAACCGTAATGAAAGGTTGGTCGTAGCTCAGTTGGTATGGCATTTACCGACTGATCCGCGGGCCCGGGTTCGATACCTGAATGCGCTACGTTTTTTTTCTCATTATTTGTTTTATAAATATACTTGTAAGTATAACTTAATAATCTGATTAACAATTAAAATTTATAATATTGCATAGCAATATATTTTTAACCTATTTAATTTTTTACTTTTAACTAAATAGTTGTAATAAAACATCATAAAACTATTAATTTTTTTAAATCACTTTTAAAATATATTTCATATATCCTTTATCGATGCAATGATATTGAGCAACTGTGTCAATTCGTGATTTTAAAGAAACATCATTTACGCATTGCTTTAACAAATGAAGTAAATGCGATAATACTATTACTGTGTTTAAAAAAAAAAACAAGCATAATTATATTAAAAATTAGCATCAGAATTAAATTACAACCGATCTTTTGCATATTAAAGATTTTTAAATTTGTAATACGCATGCTTGCACTTTCAATTATTTTGCTTTCCCCTTTATCTTCTTTTTGCATTTATTTTTATTTTATTTGAATATTCTTTTATTTTATCATAACTAGATGGAGCCACAACAGATTTTGTCACGATTTTGGAATTTTTATCATTCAATAAAAGATCCAATTTCTTTTTAAACCGCGCTACGTTTTTTTTTTTTTTTCATTATTTGTTTTATAAATATACTTGTAAGTATAACTTAATAATCTGATTAACAATTAAAATTTATAATATTGCATAGCAATATATTTTTAACCTATTTAATTTTTTACTTTTAACTAAATAGTTGTAATAAAACATCATAAAACTATTAATTTTTTTAATCACTTTTAAAATGTATTTCACATATTCTTTATCGATGCAATGATATTGAGCAACTGTGTCAATTCGTGATTTTAAACAAACATCATTTACGCATTGCTTTAACAAATAAAGTCAACGCGATAATACTATTACTCTGTTTAAAAAAAAAAAACAAGCATAATTATATCAAAAATTAGCATCAGAATTAAATTACAACCGATCTTTTGCGTATTAAAGATTTTTAAATTTGTAATACGCATGCTTACACTTTCAATTATTTTGCTTTCCCCTTTATCTTCTTTTTGCATTTATTTTTATTTTATTTGAATATTCTTTTATTTTATCATAACTAGATGGAGCCACAACAGATTTTGTCACGATTTTGGAATTTTTATCATTCAATAAAAGATCCAATTTCTTTTTAAACCTCTTTAAAGGATGAAAAATAACAGTTTAAAAATAAAAGTATAAATTTAAGTTTGTTAACATTATAATTAATGTATGATATTAAAATTTTTAATTGAAATTATTAAATTATAATTACAAGTATATTTATAAAACAATAAATGAGAGAAAAAAGTAGCGTATTCAGGTATCGAACCCAGGCCCGCAGATCAGCCGGCGAACGCCTTACTGTTAGGAATTGAAGTGAAATGAAACTAGTGTCACGCGCTGGGCGTGATATTGTAATGTAAATTTATTGATGATGTGGGTTGATAGGAGTATTCCATGAATGTATGAAAACTGTTGAATTCTCTTGAAGTAAAATGAAATATGTTTTTATTGTTGGAATTAAATGATTATTTTATACTATAAATGGCTCTTTGTATGAGTTTGAACCCAGATTCTAATTCATTAACGCCCAGCATCGTGTAGATGCAACTCGCAAGAAGAATATAAGAAGGTTAGTACTACATTTTAAGCTAAGCCTATCTTTAGAATTCTTAACATATTGGTACCGTCGGCGGGACAGGCATTTTTGAATTTTGAATTTATTTGAATGAAGAGATGAATTTGAATAATTTAAAAACGCAAAGAAAAGGACTAAGAACTACTTTTACTGTCACAGTTAATAAAATTGAGGCTGAATTATCTACAGAGATAAATGAATTCAAAGATTTCTCAGTTTTAAAAACTCAACTCATGGGCAAGTTTCAGAGATTAGACGCATGTCAAAGTCAAATTTCGGAAATGTTATTGCAAGAGAAAGACGAAAAATTGTTCACGGAACACTTTGAAAGTGCAGAAGCATATAGAGAGAAATATACAGAACTATGCTCGCACATTTATGAGAAAATCCAATTATCTTCATCTCCTAGTGAAAGAGAAAGATGAAAATTTAAACTACCGAAAATCGAGCCGAAATGATTTAATGGCAATCCAAAAGAATATTATCTTTCTGGAGTCAGTTCAAAAAAATAAATGAAGATGCCTCTATTGCTGATTAGGATAAGATGCAATATTTATTGCAATGCATGGAACCGCAATCAAAGGCACAGCGATTAGTGAAGGGCTATCCGGCAACTGCTGAAAACTATCCAAAAGCTATTGAACAATTAAAAGAAAGATTTGGCCGAGATGACCTACTTGTTCAGATTTTGGTAAGAGAACTGTTAACCCTCGTAATGAGAAATGCTACAGCTGGAAAAATGAAAGTGGATTTGGCTGCTTTATATGATGAATTGGAAAGTAAACTCCGAGCCTTGGAAAGCCTTGGTCGAACACAAGAGAAATACGGAGATTTCCTGACACCTTTAGTTGAAAGTTGTTTGCCTGAAGAAATTCTTTTAACTTGGGAAAGAATCCGAAGTCACAATGCAGCTGCCACTAAGAATTCCCGAACCTTAGAGGAACTGATGGACTTTCTTCGCCAAGAAGTTCAGGGAAACGAAATCGTTTCTCTAGCAAGGAAAGGTTTCGGACAAATGAATGTCGGCAAAAGAGACCCTATATCTGAAAGTGTAAAGATATCTGATTTAGCTACCGCATCTGCATTAGTGAGTATGGAAAATATAGGTAAAAAAAAGTAATTGTATCTTTTGTGAAAATTTTCATCAAAGTGAAAGGTGCTTTAGCGCTAAAAAAATGTCTTTAGGTGATAAACAAAAATTATTGTTAAAAAAAGGTGCCTGTTTTTCATGCTTACAAAAGGTTGGTCATTTAAGTAGAAATTGTAATATTAAATCTAAGTTAAAGTGTACCCTTTGTAACAAAACTCATTTTGAAATAATGTGCCCACGGCAATCTAGAAAAAATGATCAAAATGAAACTCTTAAGTCAGAGAATTCTCTTTCTAATTGTAATAGTAATGAAGTTGTTTTTATGCAGACACTTCGCGTGCGTATTCGGTCGCACGGTCGCCAAAGGGTTGTACGCGCACTTTTAGATACTGCGAGCCAAAGTAGCTATGTTAGCGAGAGAGTAACGAAATTATTAAAAATGCGTCCTCTGAGAAAGGAAACAATTATTCACGCATTGTTCGGGGGGAGTGAAACCAAGCCCAAACCACATGATGTGTTTTCCGTAGAAATTAGTGAAGTAGAAGGAGATAACGCGTTTAGTTGTGAAGTATTTTCCGAAAGAAAGATTTGCGGATTTGTCCCTAAAATTAAAGATTATAGGATTTTAAATGAGCTGAAAAAAAGACAGATTAATCTAACGGATCACTTTTGTAAGGAAACCGAAATTGATGTTTTGATAGGGGCAGATTTGATAGGGAGATTATTAACAGGTAATTTAGTTCAGTTGAATTGCGATTTGACTGCTATAGAAACCAAGCTGGGTTGGACTGTAATGGGAAAACAAATTTCTACTAAGAAACATAATATTTTGACAACATTGTCTATGCATGTTAGAAATATTCCTTTGAATGAATTATGGGAACTTGAAACAATAGGAATTTCTGACCCCATTCCGAGTTTTGAAAGGAAAGAAAATTTTGATTTAAGCGAGTTTGAAAATAAAATAAAAATTCTTCCCGATGGCAGATATGAAGTAGAGCTTCCATGGAAGTGTGATTCTAAGAACTTGACAGATAACAAAATTTTAGCTTGGAAGAGACATGAAAAAATGATTAATAAATTGAAATGCGGGGGATTTTTCGCTCAATACCAGGAAGTATTTAGGGAATGGGAAAAATTAAATATTATTGAGCGTGTCCCAGAAAATGAATTAAATAATAAATGTCATTATTTACCGCATAGGCCCGTAATCAGTTTAGATAAGGAAACTACAAAGGTGCGCCCTGTATTTCACGCGTCTGCTTCTGAAAGAGGAAAACCCTCCTTAAATGAATGTCTATATAAAGGAATTAATCTCATTGAAGTAATACCTGATATATTTGACCGTTTTAGAACATTTCCTATAGGTATGACTGCAGATATAGAAAAAGCTTATTTAATGTTGTCTGTTATGCCTAGAGATAGAGATTTTCTTAGATTTTATTTCCCATGTAATGAAGGGCAATTGATTTATAGACATTGTAGAGTAGGGTGGGTCGAAAAAAAGAATTTTTTGATTTTAGTGACGCTTTAGTGCTGAAACGTTGCCTATTGTAATAAGAAGAAAAACGGCATAAAAATTTTTTAAAATCGGTTAATATCATCCATTCGCGCATCGTACTTAAAGTTGATAAAAAATTGCAAAAATCGCGACTTTTTTCAATTTTTTTTTAAGTTAATTAAAACTTTAAAAATAAACACGCTTTAGCTTTTTATGCTTGTTTCATGGTTTACATAACCTAAATAAATTAAATTCCGATCAATAATCCAATTTTTAATGTTCGCGCAAGAACTTAGAAAAAACATAAATTTACCAATTTTTCGCAATTTTCACCGTGCAACCCTTAGTTCGTTTTGCTAAAACAAAACTATACAGAACTCACCACGTATTGGTGGTGGTGTGTTGAGTTCCACCCACATTCTACCCAACCAACCGTCCAATTGTTGGGTTCGTATTTATATTATATTAAAAGGACCACATGCATGTCAATGTGTAATTCTAATTAAATGCTTATTAAAAAAAAAAAAAATAATAAAATAAAACGAAGAAAATTTGTGTCTTTGAGTTGAGGTTCATGATTCTTCAAAGGAATCACAATTTGGAGGAAAATCGGATGTAGTTACAAAACAGTTACAAAAAAGTTAAATGTGAAGGTCGAGTGGAAAGCTCGTGATCTTCAGCAAGCACTGAGTGGTTCCTCAAATAGTTTTAAAGTTCCCAAAGTGGCAGTGTATTATGAAATTATGAACTCAAACACACTTCTTTTGAAGACTCGGAGTATGAGGAAGATAAATACAAACTGAGTACACCGACTAAAAGCCCAAATGGCAGATGAGAATTAAAATTAACGCAACAGCGCTAAACAACGATCCTACGACGATGGAATACTCCTATCAACCCACATCATCAATAAATTTACATTACAATATCACGCACAGCGCGTGCCACTAGTTTCATTTCACTTCAATTCCTAACACCTTACCAACTGAGCTAGGACCAACCTGTCATTTGGGTTACAAAGTAAGTATTTAAGTTGTGTACGACTATTAGACCCCCCCCCCCTCGGTTTCTCAAGAACTAAGGAGCGTTGGATAAAATCCGTTGAACCTGACACTAAGGGGTCTCTACACTACAACATATATTAAAATAATTAAAATCTGTGATTAACAAGGTTGGCCCTCTCCTTGTTAGATAATAAGTAATTAGGCCTAGTAACCTGAATTACTAAGAATCATTCCCTTTGAAAATGAATTTAGAAATTATTCCTTATTAATTTTTGTGTTTTACGAATTCATTTTCACTTTTACATTTAAAAATGCGCCCACTAATATGTCAGAAAAGTTCTCATCGCTAAAATGAGAAAAAATAATTTGAGAATTAATTATGACAAATGATTTGAGAATTTTACTTAAATATGTTATTCAGTCCAAGTACATGGTGTACATAAAATAATGTTCCAGGTATAAATTTTAATAGTATGAACATTAAAAGTTGTAGTGCATTTGTTCAAGGTCACAAATAAAGCGTATCCATACAATTTTAGATAAGCACGTGCGCTTTTACTGCTTTGTTATCTACTCACTTGCAGCGCCAGGCATGCAAAAGGGCGACTGCGGAGCGGGATGCGTTATTGCTGGGATGAAGATTTAAAAGCCGTTAGAGCCATGCGATTTTTTACCCGACTGCTAAGAAGGGTTATGTATTTCACGCGTATCTGTGTATGTGGATTTCTTTATTCCCTCGAAAGATCCCAACGGCTGGATGGATTTTAATGAATGAGGTCTCTATCGATTCGTCTTACCCACCCGATGGTTATATGCTAGGTTTTGGTTGTATACATTGAAAATGGCGGCCGTAAAATAAAACAGGGCGGTAGACGCAAAAAAATTTTTTTACGTACCCTATTGAGTGGCATATCATTCGATATTTCTTTCAAATTGAAGACAATCATTCATTGACTATTTTACAGTCAGAAGCTCCGTTTAAATATTACACAACCTGGGAATTGTGCAGCTAAGATCTCTAGCTTTACTGCAACTCTAACCATCATAGGCATCTATAGACCTCATCAAAACAGTGTTTATAGATAGGAACTAACAATTAAACACAACTTAAAAGTCATCAATACAAGTAAATTAAAAAAAAAAAAAAAAAAAGATTGGTAAGTAATATAAAATATAGTTTAACATTGGTGAGAAATAATTAATTCGCTTTTTACGCAGTCGGGTTTTTTAATTTTTAAAATTAATTCCTTTTGGGCTTAATGAAAGATCTGACTACGCTCCGCCACTACCTAAGGATTTGCCAGAGATGCGACACAGAATGGAAGATGCTATTGCTCCTATGACTCCGGATTTGTTAACCGAAGTGTTGGAAGAATTGGGCTTTAGGTTGGATATGTGCCTTTTATCTAAAGGTGCACATATTGTACATTTGTATGAAGACTAGGTTAGTTTACTTTCAATAGGATGTATGATTTGTTGTAAATAGTCTAATATAAAATGGTATAATATACCATTGAAACTGGGAAATTCTTTTATAGACATCCTGTATTACATGTTCTTATTTTCAAAGTGGTTGTAATCTCTTAAAATTTCTACTTACACAAGTCTTAACCCCCCGATGGTTATAGGCTAGATTTTGTATTTATACATTCAAAATAGCGGCCGTAAAATAAAAATGGCGGTAGACACGAAAAAAAAATTTTCGTACAATATTGAGTGGCATATCATTCGATAGGTCTTTCAAATTGAAGACGATGTTTGACTATTTTACAGTCAGAAGCAACGTTTAAATATTACACTACCTGGAAATTGTGCAGCAAAGATCTCTAGCTTTACCGCAACTCTAACCATCACAGACATACATAGGCTTCATCAAAACATGTAATTACACTAATTACATCCAGAATATGTTTGTCATAATCTATCTTATATTATTTTAACGAGTTTATTTTTATGACAGTACAAATGCTAGATATAGTGTCATAATTAGACCATTAGAATCAACATTTGTGTTAACGCTTTCTAATCAGAATCATCGATAAAATATAAAGAAAAAAAAACTGTGTGTATTTATATTAATGTATTAATTTAAAATATAATTTCTACATACAAGATTTAAATATAAGTTTATTCAAATACTTATTAATTAATAACAATTTTTCGTCAATCCAAATTTACGTTTTATTCTAAAATGATCTTAAGATGCACTTAATCCAATCTTTAACAAACATCCAATAGAAATTTGCTTTAGATTAAAACTGAATATTTAATCTTTTTCGGATTTTATTTATTTACTACATTTACATATTCGATGAATTGCCTCAGAATAAGGATTTCCAATTTCATAACCTTAAAATTTAGTTTATCACATTGGATTCATGTTGAACTATTTAAATATGCATAGCTTCTGGAGTTATAAAGATCGAAATTTGATTCTAATCTTTTAGTGCTTTCAATGTTTAAAATATCATGAAACGATGAATAAACTATGGTGAAATGAAAATGAGAAATAAGTTATATTGAAATTTTAAATTTTGATATAAAATTAATGTTTTAACCCATTATCCGCTGGTGTTGCGTTCACGCAACGGTCAAAATAAGAATTTTATAAAAACCCTGCAGATGTTCAGTTGAACTCACTGAACATCACTACTCTTATTCCGCTGACGTTTTTTAACCCCTTATAGTTTTGGCGGTTAATGGATTAAAGACAAATTTAATTTGGAAAATCCTTCTAAAAATAAATTTTCCCAACTTTCTATTAACCAAATCTGACATTACTGTGCTGAAACATTGTACAATTTTTATTTAAAAGCTTACAACGAAATAATCAAACGTTGGTCATATAATTTATAAGAAATCTACAGTAGAATGTAAACAAATAATTACATATCAAAGCGTATACCCACAAGTAAATTCATTTTTTTATTTGTGAACAGAAAGAAGGATTTACCGAAAGAAAAACACAACAACTTTTTATTGCATCTAATCTTTGTGAACTCTAGTAATATTTTCACATAATAAAACTAAGGACTAGGGACTACACTAGCATAGCATCGACAGCACTCTACGACATTTTACTACCATATTATTTCTAAACAGTAATGTACGTTTTCCTCTTCATTGTCGTTTCAGAAAGTCAAGTTTTAACGGTTTGACTGGCGGCAAATTCTAAATTCAATCGTAGGACAATTTACGATTTTTTTTCTTTTTTTCTGGTATAATTCTCTTCAAATACGGAGTAAACTCTAAAAAAAACTGACTTTTTTTTTTCTTTTCAAAATAGCAGTTTCAAAAATTGGCGGCAACTTTACTTCCGCCACTTTTAATCAATTAGCTTGATCTTTTTGAAAAGTGTTCGTCTCATGTGTTTCTAGTGAAATAGGAAAGATTTTCATCGATATATTGATATTTTTCTGTTCTTCATATATTTATGTATCGAAATGTGTATTTAAAAACTTACATTTTACTTTGAATTGTGGCGTTTTAATCAAAACTTTATATTTTTAAAAACATATACGTATGTCACTAGCTTTGTGACTAACAAGGGAACCAGTTTTGGTGCTGCTCGCACCTAGATTTGAGACCTGATAAATTTTAAAGCCCTATATTACGAAGTTTGAGAATCAATAAAAATTTTCTGTTGAAATAATATTTCTTGATTTTACAGCAGCATAACTTTCTGAAAACGCAACTTTCGAGACCACTTATCGGCCTATTAAAATTGAAGTTTTTTTAGTTATTTAGCTTGTTTTATGTCCATCAACTCCTCCATAATTTCTGAAGTTTCATTGTCACACAAATGTAAGTTCCTTCTATGGGTTTGAAAAACAGGTTAGAGAACTGGTTTCGTAAACAGAACTGCTATCATCAATTTGGTTGGGCAGTACTTTAGGTTGATAGTCCCTTCTTGCTTTAGTTGTTTTATCAGGTTGAACCTAATTTCAATATGTTTAGTTTTACTTGAGTGCTTTTCTAATTCTATCATCTTGATCGTGGGCTGGTTGTCTTCATATAGGTCTAGAGGTAAGGTTTTCTTTAGGTTTAATTCTTTCAGTAGATTGACTAGCCACTTTATTTCAATTGCTGCATTTGCTGCTGACACATACTCGGCCTCTGCGATGATAATGCAATGCAGGATTGTTTCTTGGTCGACCATTGTATGGGATTACCTCCTAACATGTATAGGTTCCCACTCGTTGATTTACGTGAATCTACATCCCCTTCCCAATCTGTATCTGCATAAATTTCAAGTATCGGTTTCTTTTCTTCGCTTAGAGCTAGACTATAATTTTTTGTAGCCTTTAAATATCTTATCACTCTTTTTACTGCATTCCAGTCTTTCATTCTTGATGATTCATTTCTTCTGCTAAGAATGTTTACTGCTGCACAGATGTCAGGTCTGCTTATAGTTGCTAGATATAGAAGTGCTCCTATAGCTTGTCTGTTGTTTGGTAAAATGTTATCCTCATCATTAAAGCGTGTGTAATTTGTTTCCATGGGTGTGCTACACGGTTTTGCGTCTTGCAAATTAAATTTATTGGTTAATTCCTCTATTTTCTGAGTTTGATTTATCATGTAGTTTTTATTTACTTTTTTAATGTTCAGTAATAGGTAGTTACTGATGTCACATAAATTCTTTATCTCGTATACATTATTTAAGCTCGCGATTACTTTCTCTATTATTTCGTCTTTTCCGGCAATTAAAATATCGTCTACGTATGTTATTATGTATCTTGTGTTATCGCCCTTTTTTCGCGTAAAAAGGCATGAGTCAAATTTGCACTGACTGAAATTCATCATTTTTAGTGCTTCTGTAATTTTATTATGCCACGCTCTCGCGGCTTGTTTAAGTCCGTATATGGTTTTGTTTAGCCTACATACTTTATGTTCCTCATTTGGTTCAGCGAAACCTTCTAGATACGACATATATATCTCCTCCTCAAGCTCTCCATGTAAGAACGCTGTGTTAATATCAATATGTTTTACATTTAAATTTTGATGCAATGCTGCTATTAATAATGCTCTTATTGTTGTATATGACACGACTGGTGCATAAGTTTCATCATAATCCTCCCCGAATTTTTGTGAATATCCTTTTGCAACTAAACGTGCTTTATATTTTTGGATTTATCCTGTGTTGTCGCGTTTTAGTTTGTAGGTCCATTTGCAACCTATTATTCTCCTATTTGGTGGACGTTCTACAATTGACCAAGTTTTATTTTTCATAAAGGAGTTCATTTCTATTTTAATCGCATCTATCCAATTTTGTCTATCCTTAAAATTTTCTATGTTTTCGATTTCCTCATAATTTTTTAGTTCAGTAGCGTTTTCGTTCTTAACCATGTATATTAACCTATCAAGAGGTACACTTTTATTAATTCTTTCTAATCGTCTAGGTTCTGCTACTGGTTGATTGGACGCGGATGGTGTCTCATTGCTATTTGAAATTTCTATTTCTACAAAGTTTTCATTAACCCGATTTTCATCTTGTTGTGGTTTGTTTTCTGCTTTCTCGTTTCTATATTTAAATTTGTTTTCGAGAAATTTAACGGTTCTCGCGATCTTTATTTCATTTCCTCCTACATATTTTCTGTATCCTTTGGATTCATTATCATATCCGACAAAAATTCCCTCTACAGCTTTATCGTCTAATTTTTGTCTTCTGGCGTTACTGATATATGCGAAGGCTTTGCAGCCAAATACCCTAACGTGACATAAGTTTGGCTGTCTGTTTGTCCATAACTCGAATGGTGTTTTTTCATTTGCTTTTGTCGGTAGTCTGTTTTGCAAATGATTTGCTGTGAAAATTGCTTCCCCCCAGAACTTTAATGGTAAATTTGATTCACTTAACATTGTCCTTGCCATTTCAACTAACGATCTATTTTTCCTCTCTACCACACCGTTCTGGCTTGCGCAATATAACACTGTGTGTTGATGTTTTACCCCATTAGCCCTGAGGTAAATTTCTATTTCATTTGATGTGAATTCCCCTCCGTTATCTGTTCTAATTGCTTTCGGATTTTCTCCAAATTTGTTGCTAATTAACGCGATGAATTCTATAAGTTTTTCGTAAACTTCACTTTTTCTAGACAATAGGTATATGATCGTAAATCGTGAGTATTTATCAATAAAAGTCAAAAAGTATGATTTCCCTCCTATTGTCGGTGTTTGAAAAGATCCGCATACGTCGAAGTGAATGAGCTGGAGACTTTTAGTTGCTCTATACTCTGCAATTTTTGGATAGGGTTTATCAGTTAATTTTGCCTTAATGCACGGTTTGCAATCTATGTTATGCTTACAGTTGTTTATTTGGATTCCTCTAGCTAATTCCTTTTGCGTAATTTCTTTAATTGATGTTAGATTTCTATGTCCAAGCCTACGATGCCATAATTCTAGGCAATTTTTGTTGTTGCAGCTTTGTACTACGTTTGCATAGTTTTCGAATGCTAACTGAACTTCGTATAGGTTACTTACTTTTCGCGCTTCTAAGCATATTTCTCCGTTAAGTTTGAACATACATCTGTCATTTCTGAATATAATTTCACATCCATTTTGCGTCGCTTTGCTAACCGATAATAAATTTGTTTCGATTTCAGGTACTAGTAATACATCTTTAAGTGTTATTTCATGAACTTTGTTGTCTGATGTTCGCGTGTTTATATTTACATCACCTGACCCGTAACTGATATTTTTTTTTCCGTTTGCGATGGTTACATTTGTTTTTTTCGCGTGATTTTATTTCTGTAAACATTGATTCTGAACATACAATATGGCTTGAGCTGCACTGTCTACTATAAATGTTTTGTTTTCCATTCCTTGCGTTATAAAGGCGTAATTTTTATTTTCGCTCTCCCTCCATGTATTGTTTTCATTTTCAGAGTGACTGTACCTACGGTTTGATTCTGGTGTTTGTTCACTTCTAAAATTGTTTTCACTCTTTTGAAAAACTAGTGTTGTAGAGTAATTTTTTTTTGTTTTGTCTGATATGTTGATTTTGTGGTGTATTTTGTGTTTTGGATTTATTATGCCAACATTCCTGAGTATAATGATTTCTGATCCGACAATTGGAGCAGCATTTATTACTTGTTTTGTTGTTGTAATTTTTCCGTGGTTTAAATGCTCTGGCAGAATTTTCTGGTTTCTCATCATTATCATATCATCGGTTAGTTATTCGCAATAAGTTTAGACTTAATAAATGACGGTGTAAGTTGATTTTCTTCTCTCGATTCAAGGGCAGTAATAAGAGTATCATAAGATTGGGATAAGGAGCATAATAACAGTGCAAAAATGTGATTATCATTTATAACTTCTCCTATGACCGCTAATTTATCTACTAAATCCATTATTTTTGTAATATGGTTAACAACGTTGCCACCTTCCGCTAATTTAATCCCGTAAAGTTTTCTTAAGAGATAAAGTTTACTAGACAAATTATGTCGCTCATGGATTTCGCGCAAAGCATGCCAAGTTTGTCTAGCTGTCTGTAAATTTTTAACGTGAGTAATCTGACTATCATCAATTGTTAGATTAATTAGTGCACTTATCTCTTATCTCTTCTTCTCTCTTATCTTCTTATCTCTTTTGGACCAAGCGTCCGTAACTGGATTAGGCGGTTCTTCTGTAATGACATGAAATAAGTCTTCTTTAGTTAATATCATTTAGGTCTTGAATTTCCATCCCGAATAGTTCGTAGCTGTTAGTTTTTCCATAGCTAAATTATCTTTAGAAGCTGCCATTTTCATAAGTTTTGATTAATTACATGTTACCGTAAAAAGTTCTTCCAACTTTTCTTTTTGAAAGTTTAATAGTTTATTTGTCAAATATCTGATATTTCAGATTTCAGTGGAGGCTATTTAATTTATTTTTAATCAGTGATCAGTAATCATAATCTTGTTGATGGGATTTTGAATCCCGTTAATCAGGCGTGAGTAAGTGATAAATTGGTAATTACCTTTCCTCAGGATACTTATCTGTTTCGGTGTAAATCCACACTTTATTTTAATCCAGTATGTGTTAGTTATCGTATTTTTTAATACACCACTCTTTATACCCCCTTTAACCAAAGAAATTGTTGGCTATTTGTTATATCAAATGAATAAGCGGTAACACTTTAAGCTATTTAATTCACATTGTTTAAATTGTAAAAAAGAGAGCATTTTACATGTCTCTTCTCTGGATTAACTACATGTTCAGAATGAAAAAATGTTTACATTATAAGTTACATAACAACAATAATAATAATAATAATAAATCAGTCACTGTAGTTTATGAGTCTTAATTCATTCACTCAACAAGTCATTATCTTCATCAAAGGATTTTCAAGGTTAAATACATTTGAAGAAATTTATGGCTGAGTTCAAATGTTTATTATGTAACTGAAGAAATTATTTTCGCACAGTTATTTAGCTTGATTTATGTCCATCAAGGACCGCTTGCACACACGGAGTATGGTAGTTTAAACAAAATAATAATAAAAATAAAAATAAATAAATAAAAATAAAAAGTTCAAAATGGATTTTGCACACAAGGAATGTGACCGTAAAAATAAAGCTTCAAAAATGGATTTCGATTATTATTTAAGTTTTACAGAATTAATTAATCAGTAACACTGCACAGTACCACTGTATATTACAATAAAACCGGTTAATACGAGATCACTAGGTACGAAAACAAATTCCGTTTTAGACAGGTTTTACTAGGTGTAATTGTGTAATATTTTGTATTTGGGAATATAAAATTCTCCGTTTAAGGCAGGATTATGTTATACATGGATTTCATTTTTACAGGTTTTACTGTAATTAATTAGTGATCATAGTATTGCATCATTAATGAATTATAGGTGTAATACTTGTGCATATGTATAATAGTCCTTCCCACTTAATCGGGTCACGGATAATCGAATACCCCGCTTATTCGAATAGAATTCTCCGGAACCGAATTTATTCCTATTGGTTCTATGTTATTTTCCCCCGCTTAAACCAAATAACTTTTTACGAACCTCCCCGCTTAATCGAATAAGAACTGTGTGACCGATGTTTGAAAATAGGCGCAGAAAGCCCGTTTCAGCTAGAATTTCCTTCCACCTTTTGTCATTTCCGGTTCCTTTACGCTGAAAACAAATTTTCAGTTCTTCCTGCAATGATTTTGGTCGGCAGGTATATAATGGACAGGTCAAATGATTTCCCCACCTTGATCTCACCACCATCGCTTCTTGCTGTTAATCAGGCTTTAATGGCAATGCGTCGTCACTTCGAGACTCGAGATGGTCGTTGTGATATATTGCACTCATTCGAAAAATAACTCTATATTTACTCCTTTAAAATTTCACTTAAACAAACCACTTTAAACGATTTTTTAAAGGCAGTATAAGTAACATAAATTAGAAGTAGCAAAGTTTTGACCAAACTCAAACGAGCTGCATTAAGTGTGATGTAAACCATATAAATGAATATACTGACGTTAAATTAATAAGTATTTACTTTATATTAGCATTCGTATTTATTTTAGTTTATGTTATTCTATTAACGATTTATTATTTTGTTAATTAAACATACCGTAGATGGGTATTTTCCCTTTTTATTACGCATATTACAGTTATGCTTCCCCGTTTAATCAATAACCCCGCTTAATCGAATATTATTTCTGGAACCAAAAATAATCGTTTAAACGGGAACGACTGTATTACTGATTAAATGCAAGTTTTAATTTTAACAATGAAACCCTTTAAAACGAAATGATAAGGGGCAATATAATAATTTTGAATTAGAAATTTTCCAAAGAACTTTGGATTTTTTTAAGGCAAGATTCCGCTTAGTACAGGTATTACTATGTATAAATAGGTCAATGGAGAGTCTGCATAGTAATATACAAAATAAATGTGCTTTTTGTAAGTTCCATTGTAATAAAAGTGCCCTTTTTTTTTCGGGTGTCATTTTCTCCTTCTCACCACCTAGGAAAAATAATTACATTTAAAATTTTCCGATAACAGGAATTATTTTAGGTACCTAATATATTCTCCTATTGAAAATGAGAAAAATACAATCCATTTCAAATATCTGTGAAGAGTAATACCTCCCTCCCCCCCCCCCTCACTTTATCTCCCATAAAACTTCCAGCGTCCATCGGCCATAAAGAGATAAAAAGGATTTAAACTTTACAACAATAAGTTCGCAACTCCGCGGGACACAAGTTGAACATTCTTAGACCAGATGGAAACTAAGCACTATTTTTAATAATTTCGAAATGTATTCATGTATTTTTTCTTATATTTAGTACAGTAAGACTCCGTATTTTTTCAAAAATTCTTTGGAGAAATTGAAAAAGAATATTTGTAAAAAGAAACATGAGCTAAAAATCATGTGTCTAGCATAAATTATGAAACACTTTCCAATACATTCAGAATATTGAAACAAAACTTTACAGCTTATTACGGAGAAAGGTGGTGTCTAAATAAATAAATTAGAAAACACATAACGCATTTGAAAACCCAATTTCTGCAATTGCTGTCAGTTAGTTGGAAAAATATCTATTTTTTGTGCAGCCCTGTATATGCTCTATAACTTTGTATGTATGTATGCAAAAATTTAGTTCCGCAGGAAAATTCCCATTCAGCAATTTCTGTCAATAAACGGAATTGTACTTGCGATAGTGATTCCCAGTATATGACCTATTGAATTTATAAACACCACATAATATAAAAAAAAATAATAATAACAACAGTCAAATTTAAAAACGTATACCGCAACTGATAACGAACTTATAGCAATTATTGGTCATAGGCTAAATTTTTTTGTGTGTCCCTGAAAATGAAATATAAATTCTATGCACATCATATTCTACAATAATCGCCTTGTAGTGTACAACTCCTTAGTGAAATATAAAAATTCCAATATGTTTAAAATATCATTAAACTACACCATACACGATTTTTCTAATTCACCGTAATGTGACGGCATTCTTTTGCGTGTCCCTGTAAACGAATCTTACATGCTACACATTTCATTTTCAATAATGAACATGCCAAATTAAACAAAAATAACATATATCAATTTTATGGCAATTGGACTAAATTTATGTGAATTAGAGCACGGACAGAAGGAAAGACAGACAAACCGAATTTATAAACGCTTTTCAACTATACTGGAAAGAGTAAAAAAAAAATCAAATGACATTTTTTATCACTTTTTTAAGATTTATCCTTTTTTTAAGTTTTAGGATTTGGATGAAACCAGTTTTAATTTTCCTTCTCAAGATATTTTTATTTATTCATTTAATTTTTAAACAAATAATATTAATAAACAAATAGTAGTAATTATTATCTCTGCGTATTTGTATGTATGGAAACTTTGAAAACTTTCTCCAGCATAAAAAATAAAAGCTCATAAAAATAAGAACGAAGAATAGATTGTGAGAATAGATTTCAAGAATAGATTGTGGAATACTTTCCAACACATTTATCTATCTATAAAACTGTACTGCAATTTTACCGGTAAATAAGGCGCAAGATATGTGGCAGGAAGATATGTGAGTAAACAGTATGGTAAACATATAAAGTCAAACCTCGTTAACATGAACACGCTTAACGTGAATTACTTTTAGCATGAATTGCCCTCACAATCTCCTATAAAAACGAATACAAAGATTTGATACTGATAACATGAATTACTGTTAACATGAACAACATTTTGATTCCCCTTGAGATTCATGTTAACGAGTTTAACTGTAACACATTTAGAAATCCAGTTTTATCAATTATTTTCTATAATAATTAAAAAAAATAGTCAATTATGCACCCAAACGGCCATGTATCTTGTTGGTTTGCGTATCCCTGTATAAAATTTTTTATGTTCCACAAACTTCTATTGGCATACAAATAATAGTTCAGCGAGAAAATGCATCACACAATTAAAACTATTCTCTAAGCAACTTCCATAGTCAGTAATACTTATATTTTTTTTTCTGCGTTTCAAGTAAAGCAGGTGTATCTGTTCTTTCAACGCGCTACTTTGATAGCTTATGTATAAGAACAGCGAGTTTTATATATTTATGGAATCTTTGACCAAGGATAGTCTTTGGGGTGAGAAGGAAGAGAGTGGAGGAACATTAAAAAAACTTTACATACAGATATTTTAAAGGGGTTGAAATAAACATGTTGACTAACAAACGGAAATTTTATCATCTTGATCTTTACAATGTAGGAGAGGGCAGAGTTAAAGGGGTCGGGGGGTAACAAAGTACGAGTAAAAAACAAAGTATGAGATTCAGTATTTAGCGCAAGGAAACACAATTTAGGCAATACATTGCATAAATAAAAATGTTTTACAAAGATCTTTGAAAATAAAGTTTAATATATAAAATTATTGGTTATGGTGGTCCATTAAATACATATATATATATATATGTATATTACATATATATTGTCAGGGCCCAACTTATGTAGGTGCATGCGGGGAAGCTTCCCCGGGTCCCCCTTTTTAGGGGACTCCCATGAGAGTAGTCAGGATTTTTATTTAAATGGTGTCAAATGTTTAAAATTAAATAAAAGTGACCAAAATTCATACATTTTCGAACTTTTAAGAAGGAAGTGCGGTCCCCTTCCCCCCTCCGCTTTCAGTAACCTCTCCACCTACGCAAATATCATTAGAAAACTAATGATTAATATTTTATTATGACAATTTAGTATTCTATAGTTTTCAAAAGCAATTCTTTATTAACGTTTTTCTCTTAACGTGGCAAGTTAAAACCTATACTTATAACCAATTTGGGACGTTTTCTTTTAGACATCTTATAACGTACGTAGATAAGCAAAGTAAATGTTTGCAAAGAAATACTCGTATCAAACAATCTATCATTTTTTTTCTACTATTTTCCTACAAGTATTTTTTTCTTAAAGTTTTGATTATCTTTTTGTGACACTCTGTATACAGATGTAAGCAGTACCGGATATAAAACTTATGCATATAATACAATAGTATGAAGTTTATTACTAGCTACTTCCACATTATTCACAAAAAATTCTATAGATAGATAGATAGAGGGGGGGGGGCAGAATGATTCTTACCTTTCCCCCCCATAGCCTAAGTCGGACCCTGCCCTGTATATGGTGGTTAATTAATGCTCTTCCGCCTGCCCTACCGCTAACTTTTGTAAATATTATTTAGATAAAAAAAAATTGTTCGTTTAACAATAAAAACTTTGACACATTAACGAATTAATATATAAGTGTAAAAGCTTGACAAATGCAGGTATGACTATGTAAATGATTTGAGAGCAAATGTTTTTTTTTTCTTTCACTTTTTCTTTTTTTCACTTTTCGACAAATAAATTACATGAGAAATACAAGCGTTTTCCCATTGTAACCTTTATCGGGCTTCCGTGTGCAGAATTTTTTTTTCAAAACGCCAACTTTAACAGCATTTTCTAAAAGACTTCCTTCCTATGTTTATCGAAAATTGAAAAAAAATGTTCGACTTTATAGTTTCTGAATAAGAGTACCTGCCAATTCCATGTGTTTATGAACAAAACTGAATTCAGGAATGTGTCACAAAAAAAAAAATCAATTTGGAAGATTATGCAGTTTTTGTACGGGGCATTCGCCCAGAGCCCCCCAAATTTAGTGTCATAGACCTTGAAGCAATTGCAATAAGTTGGATTTATATGATGTAACATTTATCAGTCAGCATGAGCAGGAAAGAAATCAACATTAATTGTAAAATATATTTGTGATCTCTAAGTAATCTATAATTAAAAATGGATATTTAAATACGTTAAAATAAATGTGCATTATACAGTATTAGTGTAGTTTAATGCATTAAAATAAATGTTTTCTTAGTTTAATTCTCTTGGTAACGAAATGAAAAGTTCAATCATCAAAATCTACTTTAACTTTTTTTTTTCCAGTTTCAATACATTCATTTCATTATGATTGTTTTAATCATACTTATCATATAGTATTAGCATTAATTCTGATCATATAGTATTAGTCTATATGAGATATATTTATAAAAAAATAGATTGCCATGATTTAATTTGTCGTTTAACAAACATGATTGTACAAAGTAAAGTAATAATAATAATAATAACAACAATAAATTTAAAAAGATAATGCTTTCATTTGCATTATTGTAAGAATCTTTTAGATAATGATTCTTCCCTGTTTTTAAAGACATATACTTACACTTAATCATATCTACTGCTTTAATTGCATCCATTCTATTGATATTTTTGAATAATTCTATACTTGTACTGTTCATTGGTATCTTTTTAAACAATATATAGTTACACTTGAATATTTTAGGCTAATTGTGAGCTTGGTGTGCCATCACGGAAAAAGTCTATAGTACTGCTTTTCCATCTGACCTTTGTAAATATTACTTGCATTGCCATGAAATCGATATATGATATGGAGGCCTGTTCACTATTGGAAATAGTGAGTGTGGCCTTTATTGTTGGTTTACATGGATGTATAAAATAATTCGAATAAACTCGAATTACGGTCTAGATCGATATCTGCTTGTAGTACTTTTTTTATAGTAGTATATTATTCCAACCGTAATAATTGATACACATTGCTAATGTGCACTGCAGTCTGTTTCCCATATAAATTAATAGTAATAATAATGCGCGTAGTGTTTACTGATCATTAACAGAGGAATTCCAAGACAACCGAAGAACAGTGCACTAAAAAAGGACGGTTGAAAAAGGGCACTTTTGTGAATATTTAAAATATTTTTTAGTAAAGGGTGGATTGCTGAAATTAAAATAATTTTAATATCTATAAAGAAAACTGTCTTATTTTGAAATTTGGTTTTCACACTCGAGTTCAAAATTTAATAAAACATTACTTTCATTATATCTTTCTTAAGATAAGAAAAAAAAAGAAAAAAGATGAAGAAAAAAAAAGTTTTTACTTTCCAGTTTTTTTTTTTTTTTTTTTTTTTTTTTTTTTTTTTTTTTTTTTTGCTTGCGCGTAAAAAATTAGAGGAAAATCAAATGATTAAGAGGAAGAACGATAATAGTCCAATTGTGGGAAATTTTGTATGACAGTTTTATTTAATGGCTTGAACGACGTAATATCGTTTGCTTATCTTAGATAGAGGAATAAGATGAAATAGTCCTTTGACAATGTAGTTAAAGATAGGTCGATACACAGCTGAAGATCGTATATTCACAAATGTAAATTGAAATATAGCTGTGAATAAACGGTCTATGACTATCATAAATTTTCCCTTCGACCTACAGATCCCATTTTTGTAATATGTCTGTTAAATTGTATTAAGACAAGCTTAATAAAACTAGTTTCTAAATTATTTAGATTTTACAATTTTCCTTGTGTATTCAATTTTTCCATTTCTTTAAAAACTGTTATTGTATGCAGATTTTTCAACAGAAAAAATATTTTAGAAATTCTTTGAAAAATCGGGTCAAGCCGAACCGGACCCGCAAGAGACAAAACCTAACCCGAAACAATGGATATCAACCCGATTTTCAGCAAAATTGTAGAAGTTAACCAACCCCCGACAAAAAAAGAAAGGTTTCCCGACCCGATGCAGGACTCTACGCCATACTCAATAAATTTAGATCCTAAGTATTATTTAAATTATTTTCGAGAAAATATTTTCATTTCTGCTGTGCATTCCTTAAATTTTGTTTTCTTTGTTGAAACTTCAAAATTTTGACTCCCACTTATTATCCCCCCTCCATACACACACACACACACACACGTACACCCCGCTCTTAACTCTGCTCCCCTCTTACATTATAAAAATCAAGATAATGAAAAACCTTCACTTTTGAAAAAAGTACTTTTGTTTATGTTTTGACCCCTTTAAATGTATGTAAAAATTTGTTTCTTTTAATTCCATGTCCTCCCCCTTTCTCTTCACCAAAAGGCTGTGTTTGGTCAAAATTCCCATAAATATATAAAAGTTAATAGCCTTATACATAAGCTATCCATGTACTAAATTGAGAGAATCTATAGATTGTATTTTCTGTTTACCACCCCGCCCTTTCTAGGGGCTTACTAATGAACAGCCGGCGTCTCCAGCAGAATATATTTTTTCAATACACAGCACCTGTTTGTTAGTGTCCTTTAAGTGTAACGCTATGTATAATATACTTTTTTGATATCAATAATAGATATGCGGACTTAGCACGGGCTTTAGTTGAAGCTTAGAATTAGTTTTCTATAACTGGAAATATATGTAACTTTAATAACTAATAAATCTGAATTTTAGGTTCATCTAAGTATATATAATAATTATTATTTTTACCACTGATTTTTTTTGCTAAGACCTTTTCACCGTTGACCTTTTTACCTAAATTCATTTGAAATAGAGTATCTACATTAAAATATACTGCAAACGATTTTCCTGCGTAGATCATTATGTAACGGAATTTTTTTGTGCGACTCTGGAAATGAATAATAAATTCTTTGCATTTCATATTCTACAGAAAGCATGTTTTAGTGCTGCACTAGAAACGATTTTTTCCCATTGGTCGTAATTTAACGGCATACTTTTGAATGCCCCTGTAAGGGAACTGTACATGCTACATATTTCATTTTCAATGGGAATCGTACGATAGTAAATGTCAATAACACACAAAATTTCAGGGAAATCGAATTATATTTGCGCAAGATAGAGCACTGACAGACAAACTGAAGTCATAAACCCTTTTCAACTATGTTGGAAAATGTAAAATAAATAAATTCCTCATAATTTAGAATTACAAATTGTCATTAGTGTGTGACTTAATCGGAGAAAAATTTTCTTGATTTTACGATATCGGAGGTAACATGCGCATATCAAATATCACGAATTTGATTTTTTTTTAAAGTAGACCATTAAAAGTGATTATTTAAAAGTATTTAGGTAGAATAACCAAATTACTAAATTCTTCTATAAGCACGCTTGCGGAATGGGGCAGAATTTGATAACATACAGAAAATGTGCAACAATGTTTTTATTATTAAAAATAACCATAAGTTTAATAATAATTCTTAGGCTACAATAAAGATAACTCTTCGGCTATCAGTTTTTATTTTCCGTTGGGGGGGTGGGGGAGTTATTCTAAGATTTCTGCTGTGATGTCAGAAAAGATTTTTTTTTTTTTAATGATGCCCTAGTTTATTTTTATATCAACAATCTTTTATGTTACATTGTGCAATATTCATGATTTAATAATTATTGATTAATACTAATTTTAAAAGAACTAGTTTAAAACATAAACATTTCATAATCCTTTTATTAAATAAGCGACAATGAAAAAAATATGTAGCAAGCTACCACTATTTGGAATTTTACTGTTCCTGTGAACTGTTTTCTTTAGAAATCATCTTTACAAGGGAAGGGGTGGGGCTGTCGATCATAGTTTTCTCAAAGCTCAAAGCGTCACTTACAGGTAGTATTTCGATGTCATTCATGGGTTGCAAGAGTTTGGATTAGATAACAATGGGAGATATTTACTCTCTTTCAAACCTTACTTCAAAGAAAACTCATAGAAACTTTTAAAGTATCATTGGAATTAATTACACTGGAATATTTGGTCAACTCTGTTGTATTTAGTAGAATGATTAGGTAAAAAATAAAGATAATTGTAGATATCGTTCAGGGAAGTGTAGTCTCATAAGCATTTTTCTGGCTACACCTCTGGTTCTTCTCTGTGAAACACAACTGTGAGAATAAATAAGATTTAGGGCTTTTTAATATGGCAGTTTTAATGTAAGAGTCGCTATATTGGGACTCGTTATATAAAGAAAGCACAAATAATACACAATGTTTTTAATTTTCCAAGCGGACACAGCCAGTGATATAAACATAAGAATGGTTTTTGGATTCTCTCCCCCACCCCCCCCTCAACTTTCAAAAGAAATCAAGTATCCAGTTATTCAAAAATATAAGTAGGTCGACTATAATGAAAACCACACATATAAATATGTGTAAAAATACACCTTTATTTATTTTTTAATGCAAGTAAAAACAAGGAAGAGTAACTTTTGTTAAGATTATCTGTCTTTAATGCATATGAATGCATTACCTATCTTAAAATGATTATTATTGTTTACTTTGCTTAATCATATTGGTGAGATGATAGGTTATATCTCCCAACCTGAGAAGTACTGTGTAAACATCATTTTATTGATTGAAATAATTCTTTCATGGCAAATCTCTTTGTATGTAAACTGCCATATAAACAAAAGGAAAATCGAGATAAGAACGAAAAAAAAAATATGATACGTTTGTAGAGATTTTGAAATACAGCCTTCACGGTAGAATTATCATTAACTTTGTCTCATATGATTAAGGAAAAGTTTCAAATTGAAAAATAAAATTACGTTACTTTTGCTCTAAAATATTAAAAAAGCATTGCAGATTACTGCGAGCAATTGCACTTAATAAAGCCGTCTATGATGTTTAATTGCGTGGAGTTTTTGATCTACTTCCAACAATTAATAGGCTACTTCACTCACGCGAAAGCACCCGCTCGCTAATGTTTATTTGGTGGAAGAATTTTTTTAAGATACCTCGTTTTTATTTCCATTTTTTTAAACGAATCTTTTGCATTGGCTACCTAAGATCGATCTATAGAAAGACCGTTTTTTTCTTTTTCGATTTTGTTTAAAGTTTTTTTAAAATTTATTTAGGATACATTTACTTTCGGAACCGGTTTCGAAAGTAAAAGTATCCCCATTAAAAAACCTTGCAAATAAAATAGAAAGAGTAAAAAAGTCCTTTGTACAGATCGACCTCAGCTACTCAAATCAAAGAAAATCGTTTAAAAATACTGAAATGCAAGCACGCTATCTTTAAAAAATTCTTCCTTAGGAATAATATTGAATCTAGGAAAAAAGGTGACCGGAAAAAACGTGACAGAAAAAACAAGAGCGGAAAAAACGGGATAAGGAAAAAACGAGACCGGAAAAAACGTGACAAGGAAAAAAAAAGGTGACCGGAAAAAAACGTAACAAGGAAGTGTTAAATATTGAACTTGTCGATAAATAAATGCTAAAAACTAAAGTAAAGTTTTCCCACTGTCAGTTTCTTACAGCGTAGGGGGGGGGGGGGGCAGAGTTAATGGGTGAGTTTGACAACTCTAAGATTTGGTCCAAGAAAATACAATTTTAACATTTCATTAAGAGAAGTTTATTATGACTTCTACAAAAGACAAGTTAGTGCTATCCACGGAGGGGGGGGGGGATTAAGGAAATACAATTTATTGATTCTTTCAATTCGCTATTGATAGTTTATATATGAGTAAAGATGTTTTATAAGGCGGAGGGGGAGGGAAAAAATTACATACACAGCCTGTAAAGGGAACAAAATAAAGACGAAGAGAGGAGGCATTTTCTTTAGAGTAATTTTTTCATTATCCTGCTTTTTGCTCGCAGGCTATCAAAGCCCAAGGATTAATGTGCACGCAGGTTCTGTATGTATGTATGTATGCACTTACGTCTGTATGTACGTAGCGCGATAAATCTTGACAGAAACATCCGATTTGCTTTAATTTTTTTTCCAGGTTCATTGTTTCCAAATTCAATATTTAACACTTCCTTGTCACGTTTTTTCTGGTCACCTTTTTTCCTTGTCACGTTTTTTCCTGTCCCGTTTTTTCCGGTCACCTTTTTTCCGTTTACCAATCTACCTATAATGAAATTTAAAACCTATCTACATCGATGCTTTTTCTGGCCCATTCAGCGTCATTATAGACAGGTTTCACGGTGCTAGTTTTAAATTATACTAGAATTTGAATAAAATTTGCGCAACAATAATAAATAAAAATATTATTTTTGAAGTGTAATGTTAAATTGGATATTTGAGATTTTTATTATTATTACACAACAAAAGTGCTGTAAGTAAAGAAAAAAAAAACAGTTTAGTTATTTAGTATTATAGTTAAATGAAAAAAAATGACATACATTTGGAAGTAAAAAGGAAAGAAAAGAACGTGTATATTCATTAAAAGAGCAAAATAAATAAATATTACATAATAAATAATGAACATGCAAAATAAATAAATATTATATGGCAAATGATATAAAATAATAATTATTATAGTAATGAATTAGAATCTTATGGACAGAAATAATAAAGTAAAATAAGTAAACGATGATATTCTATAAAATTGCCTAGTATATGGTTCGAAATACAATGCCATTTTTAAGCATTAACAGAAAACGAAATCCCCTAAGGCATTCGACTTAAAATACGGTAATCCAGTTGACAAATAGTCTGCCTAACGCCTATTGTGTGCGTGGAAAGAGGGGGTGATTGATAAACGCCTTCTTTAACTCCCAGTCTCGAGAAGTGGGGGGAAGCACAAACGCGCAAACGCGTTCATAACCATCTACAAGTAGAATATTTTGACCGCCTATACGCGCTTGTGACCATCTACAAGTACAAAAGTCTGACCGCCTATATGCGTTCACGACCACTTACAAGTACCAAAGTGCGACCGTGTATACGCGTGCATGACCACGAAAGGGTTAATTCTGAAATAATTGTAATCGTTTTGTATTTCAATTGCAACTTGGGTTGATTTTATTTAAAGTATAGTTGCAAAATTACACAAATTATAATAAGATCACTTTTTTTTCTTCTTTATCTAGTGAAAATGTAGCCGTAAAAAATTGTTTTTCAAATGAAAATCAAATTTCAAATTGATTGCTTAAAAGGCGCAAAGGCCAAACTAGTGAAAAAGGTTCCATGCCGGGACCATGGCGAATTCCATGCGCCTTTTAAGCAATCAATTTGAAATTTCATTTTCATTTCAAATATTGTACGCAAGGCGTATGTTTCCCACTGGAAAAATTTCCAAGTATTAATATAGTTCCATCGATGCTGGATTTAATTATGTTTCGTGTTAACCCATGTTAGTGGCTCACGGAAAAATATTCCACCATGTGCTGCGTTTGTAGCCTTGCCAACCTGTAATACTGAGGAATTCTAGGCCGGGGTGATGTTCCACGTGGCTTAGTCAGTAAAATATCAGTGCGCTATACTGATGGGCCGGGTTCGAATCCTGGTATGGAATCTTTTCCACTGGGTTGGCCTTTTAAACAATCAATTTGAAATTCCAATTTCATTTGAAATATTGTATGCAAGGCGAATGTTTTTCTCAGGAAAATTTTCCAAATATTAATAAAAATTGTTTTGTTATTTTTGTTACACTCTTTAGAACATTGTTGTGTGAAAGCATTTACATATTATTCGTGAGCTTATGACGCAATCATTTTAAAAAAGTTAGGCGTTTATGTGTATACAAAACAGAGCGTCTTAACTTTCTTAAAAAATATTCTTTAAAAAGCTATTCTTATGCCTGGCATTTTGTTTGATCGTCTGTAGAAGAACAATAAAATATGGTAATAATACTAAATCTAATAATGGCAAATATAATGTTTCTTATTAACTACTTTTTACATTCACATAAAATTGCAGATTTGGTTTATTAAAATGATATCTTAAAATACTAAATTCTTTCGTAATACTAAACATTGGAAAATATATTTCATAGAGTTCTTCATTTAGTTTGAAAACTAAATGTTTCTAAGAAAAGTACTTTATCATTTCTTTGCGACTGATTTTTATTGCCTTAAACATTTCAATGAACTGCAATTTCGCTAACTGGAGATTCAGATAATAAATTCCCATTGAAACTTTTATTCATATTTTAAATTACACTGAAAGAGATATTCTTTATTCCAATTCACCGAAAATATTTCCGGGTATACAAATGTCTTGAAGTTGAATTTATATTACAATTTCAATAATCTTTTGAAGAAAAAAAAATATATGCAATGATTATCTCTTTTATTTTACATGAATTCCAATTTTATAACAGTGCAATTATTTATTGAGAAATTCTAAGAATGTTTTATCAATTTAGTTCAGTTAGACATTATTTATTTTGTGAAAATGTAATATATTTTTTTCTTTATATTTCTCGTACACGTCTGACATAACATTCCTAATTAGGTTACACTTCATGTAGGGCGTCTCCTCTTATGCCTTATAAATATAAAATTCAAAACCGTTTATTTTAGAGTCGTACTTATTACATTAACTGAAAGCTTACGACACAATCATTTTAAAAAATTTAGACGTTTATGTGCATAAAAAACAGAAGAAGAATGATCCTTTATTTTTGTTAAAAATATTTTTAAAAAATTATTCTTATGTCTGTCATTTTGTTTGATCTCCCGTAGAAGAACAATAAAAATAGGTAATAATACTCAGTCTTATGCAATAACGGCAAACAGAATTTTTCGTATTACATTTGCATAAAATAGCAGATTCGGTTTACTGAAATGATTTCTTAAAAGACTAAATTCTTTCGTAAAAGGAAGCACTGTGAAATATTTATTCATGAAGTTCATAATTTAGTTTTAAAACTAAATATTTCCAAGGAAAGTACTTTATCATTTCTCTGAGATTAAATGTTTATCATCTGAATACTTAAACATTTCAAGGAACTAGAATTTCGCTAACTGGAGATTCATATAATAAATTTCTATTGAAAAATGTTTGTCGTATTTAAAATTATACTGAAATAGAGATTCTTTATTGCAATTCAACGAAAATATTTCCGAGTATAAAAATGTCTTTAAGTTGAATTTACACTGGTGTGCAAAAATTAAGGAAAAGTCACAAAATGCTAATTTTCAAATACGCGAACACATTGTGATAAGTTACCAAATAATGTCACATTAAAGTCACATGATGACTTCCAGGTGACAGAGAGACTACTGTGAAGTCACTATTGTGCTCTTTTGGGAAAACTCTCCATGTGACTATAATATGATATTATTTGGTGACTTATCATAATGCAACGTTCATGATGACTATGAAATTGAGTCTAAAATGACAGTCACACGAGAGTCACAATTTAACTACATTGTAAATCACCTGGTGACTCGTCACAAAGCAGCAGTCACATTGACTTCTCAGTGGAGTCACATATAGTGAACATTTGAGACTCATAATGAGATGTATGGAATTTCCTATTTTTTTGCTTGACCGTAGTGACTGTGACACTTGTGACCATGTGTGACATGAATGAGATGTTATATGGGCTAGCTGTGTTGTAGAGATAGTAATTACTAGAATTATATTATTTCCTTTTGAGTGTTCGCGTATTTGAAAATTAGCATTTTGTGACTTTTCCTTAATTTTTGATAACCAGTGTATATTTCAATTTAAATAATCTTTTAAAAAATGCATATATATATATATATATATATATATATATATATATATATATATATATATGTGTAATGTTTATCTCTTTTATTTAACGTGATTTCCGGTTTTAGAACAGAGCAATTACTTCGTTTCGAAATTCTACCAATGAGTTATCAACTTAGTTTAGTTAGAATTTATTTTCCCTTAAGAAAATGTAATACAGCGTGTCCTAAAATTCCCTGACATATTTTAAAATTCAATATAAATGCAACTAATATAAGTCTGCGATTTTTCTAAAAGGCTTCTCACTATGAAAAATTTTCAACCGAATGAAAATAATTAGTTCCAAACTATAATCATTGATGGCACATTTGCGTATGTTTGGTTCCAAACACGCGTTTTTTTTTTGTTTTGTTTTTTTGTTTTTTTTAGATTCGTTTTGACGCTATGACACATAAATGATGACTCCCAGCGAAAAAAAGACAAATTACGCAGTTTGATATTTCGAAATCAAATGAAAACTAAGCTGAAAATCATAAAAAACGCACGTTTGAAACTAAATTTACGGCCAAGTGGCGCCATCTATGATCGAAATATGGAACCAATTTTTTATTCACTTACAGCAAACTTTTCACTATGAGAAGTATTTTAGCCTAAACCGCATTCCTGTACGACAATTACTTGATTTATATTGAATTTTAAATTGTTTCAGTGACTTTTGCGACAGCATGTATAATTTTTCCATTTATTCCAAAAATGTAACATAATATTCCTAATTAGGTTAAACTTCATGCAGGGTTCATTGGAAGTTCCCGTCGTTTCATCAGCCCCCGGTGTACAATAAAACTACGAAAAATCAAGAAAATTACACAAAAACCGCTATTATAGTGCTTCCTTTTGGCGGAATATTTCCAAATTCAGTGAAAACCTTCTTGCCATGACCAAAGCCCTATACATAAAATTTAGTTCAATTCTATGAATAACTTCATACACTCTTCGATGGTACAATATTCAAAATGGCACAAAAATCGCTTTTACAGCGCCCCCTTTCTGCGGATTTTTTCCAAATTAATGAAGGACCTGCTTGCTATCACCAAAAAACATATACAAAAAATTTGGTTCAATTCTATGCATAACTTACGTACACTTTCTGATGGTACAATATTGAAAATCACACAAAATCGCTATTAGTGTTTCCTTCTGGCGATCGCTATTTCAGCGCCCCGTACCGGCGGAATTTTTCCAAATTCAGGGAGGACCTTCTTGACATGACCAAAAACCTACACAAAAAATTTTTATTCAATTCTATGCATAACTTCATACACTTTCCGATGGTAAAATATTCAAAATGGCACAAAAATC
The DNA here is from genome assembly GCA_963932465.1 of Maratus speciosus. Taxonomy (NCBI): domain Eukaryota; kingdom Metazoa; phylum Arthropoda; class Arachnida; order Araneae; family Salticidae; genus Maratus; species Maratus speciosus. The sequence continues at coordinate 53,513,034 of OZ010792.1, forward strand.
GCTATTACAGCTCCCCGGAATTTTCCCAAATTAATGAAATACCTGCTTGGGATATCCAAAAATTTAAAAAGAAAAAAAAATTGGTTCAATTGTATGCATAACTTCATACACTTTTTGATGGTACAGTGGCGACAGACAGAAGGACAGACCGACAGACGGACACACGGACAGACAGATACTTTCTATAAACATATTTATGGAATCTCTGACACCTAAAACGTGTAAATCCGTCGAAAACCGGAAGTAGAATAAAATTTCGATTATAATACTTTCTTCTATTGAAGATAGAAGAAAATAAAAAGGGTATTTTTTAAATTAATAAAATATTATTTAAATTATTTTTAAGTTATTTTCCATTTAAATATTACAAATTGTCAATTCATTTTTAAACATTGAAATAATAGAATACTAAATCTTTTGCAGTGAATTCCCTCTAGTGCAGCCTTCCAGGGAAAGACGCTTTTTGCCCAAACTAATCAAAGTCCGCTTTAATCAAAGGGCACATTTAAATGGTGCAAAATAATCCCTTTCGTTGGCTAAATTAAATTAGTTTATGCCAGAATTTAAATAAGACAGCAACCAAATGCTTTAAAAAAAAAAAAAAAAAAAAAAAAAAAAAAAAAAAAAACATTTTTTTTTTTTAAATTTAGTAATTTAAGTTACAAATCAAGTTGGAGACACTTTCTTAATACAAAAGAATAAATTATTGAGAACAAAAGAGATATGCAAATAAATTGCAGTAGTTTAGATAATTTAATTAAAATCTCTCACTTTGTGTTATTTGATCTCTTGAGAAATGAAGCTAAAAAGATACTTCAAACACTCTTTCCTGGCTTTTGCACAAACAAAATAACATCATAGATGACAGAAAAAGCTTTATACTGAAATTGACACTTTAGGGGACTGGCAATTTAGTTTTATAAATATAAATTAAAAATTATTAGCCCCCCCCCCCAAAAAAAAAAAAATCAGTTTAATTATCAATAATCTAAATTAACACTAGAACGTTGAAAAGTTTTGTAAAAATCATCGTCAGTCTATAAGTTATAAACGTAAATAGGTGTTCGATTTGCTGTGAGACAGTTTTCATTTTTGACAGAATAAGGGGATTGGGATTATTCTGCGCTATATAACAAATACCTGTCCTCCCGTACATAATAATTTCTAAATTTCTCAGATAGCCTTTGTATTCGAATATCAAAGAAAGTCATTTACATTTATAAATGGGTAATTAGAAAATGTGAAATTCATTTTAGATGGAATTTTTAATTAAATAATAAATGAATGATATCCGATCTATTTTCAAATTTCAAAATCTTCTTTGAATTTTCGAAGAATTTGATATATTTCATTTACAACAAGAAAGAAGTCGTTTGGCAGTACGAGTATTTGATTTAAAGTTTGAAAGAGTACAATACATAGACATACGAACTTTATTATTTAAAATCTAATTACGAGTACTTGAATGATGTTTGGAAATGAAGGCATGTCTTTTCCATTAATTTGCTAAAGTTTGAAAGAATGGAAGAAATTAAACATGGGTAAGTGTATTTTAGAGGGGAAAACAATGGCGAAATTTATTTGGATTCTCTATAGAGTGATTAATTTATTTTAATAATAGAAATTAAAATAAAAATAAATAAAACTAATTTATCTTTTTGCTATTTCGGGATGATGCAACCAGAGACTCAGGGACTTCAGAATATAGAATAAAACAAGTTTTTTTTTTTTTTTTTTTTTTTTTTTTATGAAAACTTAAACAAATGTTTAACATTTATTGCATTTTTTGAATGGGCCAGTAACAACACCAAAAATCATATCTGTATATATAAAAGCCGTTCTCTGAGTATATGTTCTTTAAACAAAATTTCAATTCTTGACCAATTTGCACGAAACATGACGTACATACGTTTTAGAACGTGGAAAATATCGCTGTCTAGTTTAAAAAATCATCAGAACACTATTTATCCCTTTTTTCTACAACCTTCCATAATTTAACATTATAGAAATATCTCTTTTTAAATTTTCCAATTTAATCATTTCTTTCCTGTTGCCACACTTTAAAAAACGACACAGTAATTAAAAAAAAATGATAGCGCGTGAATTTAGTTTTTATTTGCCAATAAACATTCAGATTTTCTCGCTATATTTTTGTTTTTTAGAAATCGACGTCATTCTTATCAGAAAACGAAAATTTATCCTATATATATGTAAAAATTTTTAACTAAATGTGTGTTAAAATGACGTAGTATCATCATTTGAATGTTTAACCTTTTACTCGCCGCACCATGAACTGCTTTACAAATTATTTTGAAATTTTTTTGGAGATTATTTAGATTAATTCTAAGGTAGCGTGCCGAATTTTGGGATGTTATGTAAAGTAGAAGTGGAGTTACAGATATGTTCCACTTGTGGAACGTTGGCGGTACGAATAACATTTGTACATTTTGGCGAATTTTTCTTTCAAAATCATACCAGCACTGCACACATAACAAAACAAAGAAAACAAGGTAAAGTAAAAAATGTTTCTATTTTAGGAACACGTTAACTAGTCACTAACAGTAAAATGTTTATGAAAGGCCTGAAAACATTTTTCATGCATACGCTTTCCAAAATATTCACACCATTTATTCATGTTTTTATGTCGATTTGAGAATCTTCTTGGGTAGTAGACGAAAAACAATAGCTACTGAATGAGGTGATAATGTCCATACTTACTGGAGAAGTAGGACTTTCTATTCCCTTTTTCTAACATCAAATCCAATTTTTATGGCAACAGTCGCAATTTCACGATGAAACTCCAAATGGCTTAGGGTTTCTTTTGAACTTACTCCATGACAAGTAACAACAGCCATATTTAGTTCATTTGCAAACAGATGTCATCACCATTTTTATCATCGAAGTACTGGATGATATGTTCCAAGCAAATAATCCAAAAATTCTGCACTGCCCATATTCTATTTATACAATCTAATCAATCGAGGTTATTTAATTGAAACTTCTCGCTTCAATTTTCGAGAATATCATGTTCCACTTTGAGCTAGCGATGTGTTAGCTTCCCAATTTGATATAACAGTAACAACACTGTTGTCACTCCATCGTACGCAAATAACTTTGCCATCACTATAATAATCAAAATCTCCTCCTTCTTGTTTTTGCAATTCTTTTGTAGATTTTATTGGCATTTATTGGTTCAAAATATTTCACAGACACTTTGGCAACAGGTGCAAGAGATATTTATCATAGAATTTATTCTTTAATAATACTGGTACGAAAATAATAAAAAAATAATCTCCCAAGGGAGCCCAGTAAAAATTATCAAGATCCTAAAAAAAATAACAATAAGGTAATTTTGTACTCTGAACCGCCAACGTTCCCCATGTGGAACATTGGCATTCAAATGATCATAAAAAAACGAAATAAGATAAAGCATTCATTTATGCATAAAACGTCATAAACAACACTAAGCAATACAATAATAATCATCACAACACTCACATTTGAATTCTAAAGTTATAGATAGAGTAAAAGGCACCGTCTACTAAATTTACGTTTTTTGTTACATTTCAACAAGCTCCAAAATAGAAACCACAAAAATTATAAAAAAAATTATTTGTAATTCATTAAAACACATCTTTTAAAAAGATATATTAAAAATTTCAAACAGATTAATCAAATACTTAAAAAGATACAGCACCACATAGTTTATGTTCCACTTGTGGAACGTTGGCGGGTAAAAGGTTAAAAGATAAAAAATCTATTTTAATACAGGCGTTTGAAGTTCAAGAAAACAATTCAGGAAAAGATAATCTCTCTATTCTAAAAAAAAGTAACTACCGCTGTCACCGCCGCCGCCGCCGGTTTTGAATTTTTTGTGACCGGAGGTCTTTCTTCGTTAATATTAAGAAAAATAATGCATATAAAAATATGAAAATCTGTGGTTTTATACAGACATGTTTGATAAACATGCTGATGCAGACAGTTTTCAAATCGAAGAATTATTTTAAGAGATACTTAATGTTAAATTTGGACAAAATCGTTCCACTAAAAAAGTTTTATAGCAGCAAAAACTATACATGACAGTGTAATCATTTTTAGATCATTTTATACGTTAGAATTTGCCGGAGTGCAGATTGCATTAATTTTTTTATTTTGACTCATTTTTTCAGGTTTTATTTCTATTTTAAATTCAAATTTTCAGCATTTCTAGAGATTATTTTTTACAGATTTCAGAAAATTGTACTAATTTAAACTGTTGCCAACTGTATAAAAAGCGCAAGCAATAATATTTACTTCAAATTAAAAATTTATTTACACGTGACTATTATAAGCAGCAAAAAAACTTTCAAATTAAAATTAAATAATTACGTATAAAAAGCAAGAATTTATTAAAAATTATGTCATAAAAAGTACACACGTGAATTTTAAAAGAGAAAGGATATTGTAAAATAATAAATTCATTAACATGCGTTAGAAGTCGTAAGAGAAATTACGTCATATTTACGTCACATTATAGTTATTACATAAAATGAACACAAAATAATATTGCAAAAAAGTTTAAATTTAGAAATTGTGCTAGACATTTATTTAATATTTTGAGAGGATTTTTTCAACTATTTTTGTTAGGAAAGCGCAAATAATATTTCATTTCTAACAAAATTATCTTCACGTGAATATTTAAAAGAGAAAAAAATAGCTTGGTAAAAATTACGTTAGATTAAAAACGATTAATTTAAAATGTCTCATTTAAAAGAATTTTCTTTTCGCTTTGTTAAAAAATACCAGGAGACAAAGACTCTGTTTACTTAATTCCTTTTATATTAGCTTATTTTGAAATGTTGTTACACGTATCTACGTCATCAAGTTATTTTTATTCGACGTTTTATTTGTATTTTTACTAATGTTGTACGAATTTATTTGTTCTATTGTTATTTAAAATAAAAAATTATGTCAAATTGTATAATTCGGCGAGTGGTTTGGCGATTTATATAATTTGGCGAAATTGGTCGACTAGATAATCAAGCAGTACCGCAGCGGATTTGGCGTTAAAATTCCCCAATCAAAGACAAATGAATTGAAATTCGTTTATCGGGAGATCGCCACTGCTTTTTACATTATAATTCAATCTTTCGAAATCTTTTTAAAGCCGATCAAATTAACGTGCATTTAGAGTCTGCAATGTCTGGGCGGGGGTTGGCGAGCGTAGCTCGTAGGGGGCCGAGCCCCCTAGTAATAATAAAAAAAAAAAATCGTTTGCTTGATTTGACGTCAATTTCGTCAATATGATTTCGAAATGACTCTAAAAACCGGCTACTACAATTTATTTCCTATTAATTTGTAATGCTGTATCTTTAATTATACCATTTAGATAAATGTTTTAATACTTGAAAATGCATTGATAACATTCTCCGATTTATATGGAATACGGTTATATAAAATACGATTTACATTAAATAGAAATTGTAACAAGGCTACTATTTTTTAGGGTAAAGATGTTGTTTTTTATTAAACAGAATTACATGACTGACATTAGGATTGAACGCTTTCGGAAACTTATGTCATTTTCATTTTAACGGCTGGGGATTTGTATTTTATGAATGGAAATATGAGTTTCTATTTAAAAATGATCGGCAATATTTATAAAATAAAAACTTTAACTATAAGTGCTGTATAAAGACGTAGCACATTAATTTGAATGTTTTTTTTTAAATTTAAATATATACTGTAATACAGACAGTCAAATTTCATGAAAACAATTTAGGAACAAGAAAAAAAAAGGCTAGATATGACATCAAATTCTATCAAATCTTTTAAACGTGTAGTCAAACTCACTGTAAATAAATGGCTCTTATATTTTGTTTACTAATTCGATTGTATACTACAGCTATAATGTGTTAAGTTCGTTTTTTTATTTTATTTTATTATTGGCGTTTTAATTTCTTGAAAATTACTTTAAAACCCATTAAAATAAAAAAAAAATGAGTTACAATTTTCAAACAAATTTCATTTGAAAAAACGTTTTTTAAAAAAATGAAATTGTGTGATGTTTAGATGTTAGAAAAATTGCAGAAAAGTCACAATTTATGGGCACTGACATAGTGTTTGTACTTTATATGTATACCATACAAACGAGAATTTCGCTAAATTCTGCGCGATTTGGTGGATTTCTTTTTCGTATTGTGAGGAAAATCACATATTTTTCTCTTACACCTGGCAAAGATAACGCGCATTCTGTTATTAAAGCTCAGGGATTTTACTATGGTTGCGAGACAATAACGTCATGTTTTCTGATTGCCTTTTAACGATTTGTGGAAGGGAATGCACAAGTTTCAATTATTGTGATTGCCGTATTACTTCGTTTTAATTTATTTTACCTGGAAGGCTCCATATAATTGACACGGGCGAAGCTGGGTTGTTCTGCTAGTCATATATAAAAAATATCAATAATGTATTTAAATGTAGTTTTAAAACTTATTTAAAGCGATACTTTCGTATTAGCCGCATGCTAGTAGTTAATAGTCAAATATCACTACTTTCAACAGTTTTTTTTTCTAAACTTCTGATATAATTTCAGTGGTTTAAACGTATAATTCGTTTACAGATCAGTTTGCTTCTTTTATGTTATTGTATGTATGATTTATTTATTTTGAAGCAGAAAAAAAGCCCAAAACTAAACAAATAATTTTTGTAGTGCGATCGGTTTAGAACGTTACTGTGTGGTGAGGAGGCAACGATCTTTGCCCTAATAAATAAACTCATCTCTACTGAAATGGTCTTCAGGCGAATATCTGCAACAAAATCAAGGACGGAAAAAGTAAAAAATTAAAGAATATGTGAAACTAGGAACTCAGCTCGCTGCTTGCTAACGTGCGCTAACCCCCATGAATTGCAACGCGATTCATATTTGGACCACTACGTGATCTCAGCTTGCTTCGCTCGCTCGAGAATAATTGCATGAACTCAAACCAGAATATAGTTAATGTATAAATAAGTAATGGAAAACTTCGTTGCAAATGCAAATTATGTTTTTCGCCTTTAATATTGCACAACGCTGCTTAAATTCATTTAAATCTCTTTGAAAAACACTACGGACACGCTATGTCAAACGTGAACGAAATGTAAACTAAGCGTTTTCTCCTGTATCTAAAAGACAATATTGAGCAGAAAGCTGGGTTGCACACGTCATCGCAAATTGGGCCCAGGGAATTGCTATTCATACATCGATCAAACGATCTGTCCTTAAAAAGAGATTCTTTCTGAATTATGATTTTCTGAATGTGTCGGGCCGTCTGACCTTAAATTAAATTGGCATGCGATAATTTCAGCCTCATTTTCGCACCACATAAGAGAAATATATATATATAGATGGTGGGCTCAAAGAGAATGTAGTACAAGTGATTGACACCAATCAATTTTCGACATTTAATGACGCATTTCTGAAACAAAAATTTCTTTTGCTGTCATCTGGAAAATACGTTACCTAGTACATTTTACATTGTATTAATCAGGTTTCTGACTATGAAATATAGGTTTTCCGAATGCCATTAATTCTTAAATGAATGTATTCATGTTCCACAAACTTAATAAATTAACAGAATTAACATCAACATTAGGAATAATATTACTTTGTTATGCGTGGTTGTATAAATTCCGCATAGCAGCTAGAAATGTTTACTTGGAATTTGACAGTATCCGTTAACCCCGATATTCCGGATAGAGGAAACTATGATACCCTGTAAAAATCTACTTGATAAAACTTCTGTTAAATATGGAAGAAAAAGAAACGGTGTTTTCATAAATACTCGTACTTTCCTGTAAAGAACAACATCTGTTGACTTTTGAGGATTCTAAAGATAGAGGAACGCTTTTTGGTATCGCGGACAAATGAGAAGAGCTTTTATTATATTTTCTACACCTTAAGACAGATAAGAACTTGAATCAAAAATATTCTTTTAGACTTTTTTTCACAGTTTATTTAAAAGTAATATTCATGGGATTTTTATATAAAATGCATGATAAAGATCAAATGCCGTTACAAACCCTTTTCAAGTTAAACAGTCAAACAATATTATTGTAAATCTTTTATTCACTATGACTTAATGTCTAGGTCCAGAACATTTATACCAAGTAATCAACTATAAAAACATGCATCACATAGCTCATGTAAAAGCTTTTAACTTAAGTAACATAAAAGCATTATGCAAAGGAAACATTAATTTTTAGTATGACATTGATAGAAAAAATTCTCTTTCTCCACGGCATTGCAGCAAGTATGTTTTCAAAAAATTAATGTCTTTTTGGACACCTCTATAGTAGACTTTTAAAGAGTATTTCCATTTTTAAACATTTTTAGAAAGGATAATTTGCTGCCATTAGTATTTTAATGTGTTCCACAATGATAAATGCCGAGGTTTTTGTATGTAAAATAGTGTTTTTGTTCAAACTTTCTTAGATCAGCGGAAACAAATTTATTACATTTATTCATAGAAAGGTTATCTTAAAAGGTAATTGCTGTTTGTATTACAATGTTAAAGGATTTCTAGAAAACAATAAGTGAAATATTATTAAGCAAGTAATAATATTACTGTATTTTTATCGACGTAGTTTTCCGAACAGTAACAAAATATTAATCTTTAATTATTACCCGACTGAAAAGAAGGGTTATGTGTTTCACGCGAATCTGTGTATGTGGATTACTTTATACCCTCGAAACATCCCAACGGCTGGATGGATTTTAATGAATGAAGTCTCTATCAATTCGGCTTAACGGACCGATGGTTACAGGCTAGGTTTTGTTTTTATAAATTCAAAATGGCGGCCGTAAAATACAAAATGGCTGTAGAGACGAAAAAGAATTACACACCCTATTGAGTGGCATATCATTGAATAGGTCTGACTATTTTACAGTCAGAAGCTCCGTTAAAATATTATACAACCTGGAAGCTGTGTAGGTAGGATCTCTAGCTTTACTGCAACTCTAACCATCAAAGACATCTATAGACCTCATCAAAACAGTGTTCATAGATAGGAACTAACAATTAAACACAACTTAAAAGTCATAGATACGAGTAAATAAAAAAAAAAGGTAAGTAACATAAACAATATAAAAAATATATTTTAAGTCAATTCCTACTTAGGTCAATAAGAGAATTTTTTTCTCCCATTCTTCTTTTCTCTTGAGTGGCACTTAAAATGCCTTGATCAAGAAGAGTGCTCTCTCGGTCTTAAAATACCTTGATCAAGAAGAGGGATCTCTCGATTATTGAAATTTAATTAATTTAATTTAATTAATGAATTAATAATTGAAAAAACACTGGATTAGCATCAAGTGTCATCCACTACAAGTTTAAAAAAAATTATTTGAGCTTGATTGGATGGATAATAAGTATTTTATTAACGATTGAAAATTTGAACAAGATATATATAGCGAGAGTGTGAGCTAATAGTAGGAATTGAAGAAAAAATAGTTTCGCATTGATGAGAAATATTTAATTAGTTCGCTTTTTACGCAGTGTGGTTTTTTGATTTTTTAAGTTTAATTGTTTATTTTAATTGAATAATTACTCATAGTAACTGTGCACTTTTATGCATTTGGATATGCTTCTTAACACGTCGAATACCTACGTCAGTCACCGATGACTAGAACTGATCTTTCAGTTTAGGCCATGTCAGTCATCGGTGACTGACACTTATAGATTCTGTAAAGGGAGTTTCATTTCGTGGCCTAGACGGAAAGACAGACAAAATAGAGTTGGCATTCAACGTGTTGATATTGTTTTGTGTTTACGCAATATACTAAAATTTTTTATAAATTTTAATAATTTAAAGAATAGTTACATATTGTAACTTTGAACTTATTCTGCATCTTTTTCTTATTATCTATAATAGAAGAAAGTATTGTTATCGATTTTTTTTTTACTTCCCGGATTTCTATGCTTTAGTTGTTGAGATCCCGAAAAACATGTTTTACAGAATGTCTACCAGTCCGTGCCTGTCCAGATGTCCGTGTGTATGTGTGTTCTCGTTATATCATCAGAAAGTATATGATATTATGCATAGAATTGTGCTAAATTTCATATATAGAATTTTGACTATAGCCAGCAGGTCCGACTTGAATTTGGGAATGGTCCACAGGAAGGTGGCGCTGTAATAGCGATTTTTGTGCTATTTTCATTACTGTATCATTAAAAAGTGTATGAATTTATGCATATAATTGAACCAAATATTATATACAGTGTTTTGACTATTACCAGTAGGTCTCAGTTCAATGTCGAAATGTTACGCCGGAAGGGGGCGCTGTAATAACGATTTTTGTGCAATGTGTTTATTGTATCATCGAAAAGTATATGAAGTTTCTATATAATTGTACCAAATTTCATATATATGTCATATTTCATATCTATGGCTAGCACGTCACAGTTGATATGGGGAATATTCTGGGCGAAGCAAGCGCTGTTATGGTGATTTTTGTGCCATTTTCATACATGTATCATCGGAAAGTAAACAAAGTTATGCATGGGCTTAAACCAAACGCCAGTTCCCATTTGAAAATGAAGATACCCCCTTAAAGATCCCCTTAAAGGAGGCAATGTGATAACGTTTTTTCTGCAATTTTCTCGATTTTTTGGAGTTCTTGTGTACATCGGCTGCTGGAGTACCGGCGTTCGCTTCGTATCTAGCTAACCCGGCGATTTGAAAACAGCTGACGCACAATAGAATAACGATAATATTGATTAAAATAAATAGTATGTTCTATGTATTTTGACTTACTACTCGCACTTATTTACATTAGTATGTTTGAGATTAACTCGTTTTTACTCTGAATAATTAAATAAAGCAGAAATTTAGGAGAAAGTTTTTGTCGTTGTGGTGTTGAAGTAATAATTTTGAAATATCACCAAGTGTAACGACTTTTTTAAATAATAACGTATATTAGATAACTGAAAGTTTTGAGATTGGCATATCCGACACGTTGTTATTAAATGTGCTGCATTTTATTTCAGTGACACATATATAAATATATACCAATTTATACATGGGATTCAATGGCAGTTACTGTACACTTGTAAAGTGTACATTTTAACGGATTATCATTTTAATTGTCTACTAGTATACATATTAAGGTGGAATAACTCGATTTAAATTTGTAGTTTTTTTTTTGTTGTTGTTTTTTTTTTTGCTATTTTAAATCTAATTATTTTAACGGGTTTTTTTTCTTTCCTATTAGTATAAAAATCTATTAAAGCGTACGATATTTAGTTGCTGCTACTGCTGTTGCTGTTCATAGATTATTGCGTGCCTTCAGATTTCGACAGTTGATAATTAAAATACCACGATTGTTCGAGTTTTAAATTGGCTTATTTTCTATAGAACATCAATACAAAAGAAAAATAATAAAAATGTATATATCAAATTTTTATTATTTTATTAGAGACTTTTTTCCCTTGAAATTCTTTGTGGTATAGATTTTTTGTCTTTACTTTCAACTTGCCTCTGATTACGCCGCGTCATTCCGCCGCTGACATAATAATGTCGGATGATTATTATTTTTTTTTTTAACCAACCATTAGTAGTTTCATTAAAGTAACTAGTTGAGTAGCAACCCGTTGTGTTGCTTTTAAATTGCATGAGATCATTCGATCCTTTTGCGAAAAATGAAATCTATCTTTATTGCAAATTTAGAAAGCAATTAAAATATTAATTTTTATCAAATACAATATTTTAAATAATAAGTTATATTTACAATTTAAGTCAAAATTTTTCCGAATAAAAATGCACATATAAACTTTATTTGCTTAAAGATTTTCGCTCTTCCAAGATATTGCTTCGAATTTCGGAGTTGGTAGAAATGTTGTCATTTGGGTCAACTTATACAAAAATGAATTTCTTTGACGAATTTATTCAGAAGCATTTTGTATTTATGAATTAAAATAAATATTTAGAGAAAAAAAATTCCCACTAAAACATTTCGTTTTAATGTCCGCTTCTGAAATGTTTTAATAGCCATTTTAAGGCAATAGTTGAAAATCTACTTTTCAACTTAAAATTAAATCAAAATAATGATTTTTGATTACGATGTTTTTTTCTTTTGACGTCAACAGAATTTATCTCAATGTTCCAGTCGATAGTCGAATTTTTGTTTCTAACATAAACGGATTCCTGATGCTTGAATATGTGAACATAAAATAAAACACACACACACACTACAATATATAATAAAAGACAGATAAATAACGCCTGCATTCAACTGTTAACGGTATATATGAATATTAAACAGACGTACAACAATAAATACAATAAACCCAACAGGAGTGAAAAATTAGCCAGAGCAAGGAGTCGAACCGCGGACCACAGCATTCCAAGCTGTCGCTCTGACCACTGAGCTTCTCCGGCTGATACCTGAGTCGTTGTCCGGTCGTATAGGGTCGTATGTCCGGTCATCGTTGTCCGGTCATCCAAGTCTGTGGTACAGATGGCTGGGGACTTCCCCAACATAGCTTATTAGTGAAAAATTGCAGACTCAGGTATCGGCCGGAGTAGCTCAGTGGTTAGAGTGACAGCCTGGAATGCTGTGGTTCCAGATTCGATTCCAAGCTCAGGCTTATTTTTCATCCCAGTCGGTTTTATTGTATTTATTGTTGTATGTCTGTTTAATATTTATATATGTGAACATAAGTTTGTATTTCGTGATGCTTTCTTGAAAAATACTGTTCAATCACATTATTATTTTCCCTATTTATTCAAATAAACGTTAATTTTAATTAAAATATAATGTCAAACAATGATATCTAATAACCCTTGTCATTTTCTGTTTTCTCTTTTTTTATTTTAATTAATTTAAAAGGAGGAATTTAATTTCCCTCATTACATAAATGTCATTAAAAAATATATATACATATACATATATGTATATATACATATATGTATATATACATATATATATAGAAAACTAATTAAATTTTAAAATTATACGACAAATTTTGGCATCCTTGGATTCATGTAATTAACCGGGGTCAATTTGATCACCTAACATTCCATATTCCAGGAGAGACAGCTGTGAAATACAAACGGACATTCACATTGATGATAATAAATTGATGAAGTTTTAATTTCACTATGAAATATTAGTCAGGGACAAATGCTGAACTATTTATATTGTTTTACGTGCAAATGGTTTATTTCGTAATGGAGCCTGCACGCAATGGAGATTGATTTAAAAACGTTATGCTTGAAAATTATTTAAAAAGCCATGATAAATAAATCAATTAAAATAAAGTTTTCAAGTAAATTGAATTTGAAAGTAGATTTTTCCCCATATAACGGTGTAAAAATTAAAAATGTGTGATGTTTAGAAGTTAAAAAACTTGCAGTAGAAAAATTTGCAAAACCGAAATTTAAATGTCAAGCATCGCCAGTCTCAAAATGACGTCAGCGTTACGTACGGACATATTTTCCTTTATAAAATAGATAGATTTTCAAACGTGAAGTCCCCTTTGTCAGCTACAACTTTGCATGTGTAAATTTATTCTTTTGGATTGAGATTCTAATTTCAGTACCGCTGACTACAAATTCCAGAAACTGATGTCTTTTAGATGAATTCGTACTAAAAATATATAGTTTTATCTAAGAAAAGGAGTGTTTTCTTTTAAACATGGCGCTTACTGAAGCATTATGCCAAGTGTCGCAAATTCGATATCAGCCGAAAGAAAATATATTGAAATGTAACATAGCTTTATGAGAGAAAATGCATGTTTTTTTAAGCGTGACGTCATTTTCTGTTGAGACTTAAAGTTATTTTTAATTGTAATGATGAAATGGCCTCAATAAGGATAAATAAACCCCAACATTTCTTTTTTTCTGCAACAGTGGAAATAATACGATTGCTACTATTTTGATGAAATTTCAAAAAACCTTTCAAATTTAATTTAAAATATAAAAGTGGGAATATTTAGAAAAATAGCTAGTGCCAGTTCATCTAAAAATGAACAGATTTCATTTAAAAAAGAATAATTACCAAAATTGGTTCAGTAGAAAGTTCAGGAAAGATGTCTAAAAAAGCTGTCATTTGTTTTCAATGTATAGATTATTTTTTCCGTTTTACTTTAACAGTTGCCTAGCAACTCTATTTCAAAACTTATCTATTTCATACAAATTACATTTAAAAGCCCATATTTTTCCCAATTCGGCTTTAAAACTTTCAATTGTTCGATTATATATATGTTAAATTCGTGCTTTTTTATATATTTTTCTTTTACTTATTTTTTGACGAAGCTTTAATTTCAATGTAGAAAATTAGTCGTAGATAAATTCTGAACTCTTTTTTATGTGCAAATTGTTTATTAATATTTCGTAACGGAGCCCGCCGGTGCGCGATCGAGATAAATTTAAAAAAATCACGCTTGAAAATTATTTTATAAACCATAATAAATCAGTCCATTAAGATACCGTTTTGATACAAATTGCATTTAAAAGTAGATTTTTTTCTCTATACGACAGTGTAAAAAATTATAATGTGCGATGGTCAGAAGATTAAAAAAGAAGGGAAAATTGGAAAACCGAAATTTCATCGTGAAGCGTTGCTATTTGCAAAATGATATCAGCGTTACGAACAGATTATTGTCCTTTGTAATATAAATGGAGTTGCCACAATTACAAAATTGGCACAAAAAACTATAAAAAAAATAATATCTCAAAAATAAATTGAGATACAGATTTCAAAGAAATTGCATGTAAAAGTACATTTTTTTCATCATACGATGGTATAAAAACTGAAAATCTGCGATGTGTAGAAGTTTAAAAATTTTCAGTAGCGAAAATTGGCAAAACGAAAATTCATTTCAAATTTGAAAGTGTTGCCATTCGCAGAATGTCGTATGCGTTACGATATGCGACGATATGCGTTACGATATGCGATGCGACACAGATATGTTTGTCCTTTATAATATAGATACCCTATTGTCGATGGTTACATATTTTTGATGCATACCTAAGACATTTTAAACGAAATGGTTTATTTAAAAATGTTCCAAAAATCTAAAAATGCAAACCGGTTTTAAGAAACGTTGAGAAAGTCATAAAAAAGAACAGAACGACATAAAGAATGACAGAGAGAAAAGGAATAATATCCTTAACTGTTTAGAACTACATTAGAAAGTGACAATAAAAAGAATAATAAATCTTAAAATTTACTTTGTTAAATGAATTTTAATTAGATTATATAATTTTTTTTTTATTTTCACAAAATTGCGTAAAAACTTTTTATTAAAGGAAAATTAAAATTTGATATAACATATTATTTTGAAAGATTAATTTAATTTACTGTATTGGGTGTTTGTAAAGTAAGTTTAATAAATTGTATTTCAAACAGCTAATTAGACACTTTTTGAAATGTGATCGAAGATTTATTTAAACAGTAGATGCCGTTTTTGAGATCTTTTATTTTTCTGATGTTTAATTAATTTTCTACAAAATATAATCTTACTATTATGTTGTACCATTTACACTCAAATTACTAATACATTTACTTTAAAGAAAAAGGTTTCGTTATTAAACTTTTGTAAAAAATAGTGACAAAGTATTAACAAAATAAATAATACATATTTTTAAACATTTTGAAAGTTTTATGGAAAAGTGAAAAAACAGGTGAGCTTTAGAAAGAGGCTAAACAATAAATGTTATTTAATATTCATATCATTTAACGCCTTGTTACTGGGTAATTTTGAGTATCAAATTTTCTAAGGATATTTAAACTTTGTTTTCAAAGATTTTCCCCTTTATTAAAGTATCATGTTGCAGGCATATTTTTAATATATTCATATTATTCACGTATCATTTGAGATAACTTTAAAATGTAACTTCAGTAAAAACTGAAAGTAAGAGTTTTATTGGGAATATAAAAAACAGATAATATTTTATTTTGCACTAACTCATAAGTAATTCAGTATTCTTCATTTAAAAAAATTAAATTTTATGTATTTTAAATGGATCTATGTAAAAATTTTTACTGATATATTTGATTTCTTAGATAATTAATAAATGGAACAGATTGTGTTCATGGTAATGTTGGCATTTTTGTAGAAGTGTTTTGTAAAATAATAACTTAGTTAAACAAATATTTTCTTGTAGGTTTAAAGGATTTAGCCGCAATACATTTATATTATGATGCATACATACATACATACACACACACACACACACACACACACACACACATATATATATATATATATATATATATATATATATATATATATATATTACGTGCGATAATTGTATGTCCATTCCGATTATCAATCAAGATAAATGACACAGTATTTTATAAAACTTAAACAGTATTTACAAATTAATGACATTATAAATGAAAGAATTATATTATCTAAGCACTTATGCCCATAATTTCATAAGAATATATGAACAATATATTTGCTGATCACAGTGGATATTATTATGACTTACACTTCGATTACAGACGATTAACTAATGAAAATAATGTAATAAAAAATTTGAATGTAGTCAACGTTAGTGACACTTCTCCAAAGATCCTTGGACCATGTACTGTATTCATTAGTTTTAAAACAGTTGTGGTGCAACATTTCATCAAAAACTCATTATAAGATTAACACAACCAATTAATAAGTTTTAGAATGATATAACCAATTAGAATTAATGAACATAATATTTATTTTATTGTTTTTTTTTTTTTTTTTTTTTTTTTTTTTTTTTTTTTTTTGTAGAATTATAACTTCACCTATTTTTTTTTATTTTATAGAAATAGGAAATGCACAAACATAATGCTCTTACGATAGAAATATAGAAATAATTAAGGACTGAACTTTGCGCCTCCCAAACTTCCGACATTAAGAAATCTAAATAGATGTAAATGAAACAAATTCATCCATTTTAAAACTTTTTTGTTTTGTGCAAAGCATAAAATTTTTTGAAGGGTTTTCAACTAAATTTAACGCAAGTTTCAGAAACATTAGCAACCTGTAGTAAAAACAATGTATAGTGCAAATGGAATAATAATATATTAAATATTTTATGAAATATGAGCAGATATATGAAATAATTATTATATACGTATGCGCGAACGATAACAAAAATTATTTTTACATAATTTAATAGTTAACTCTACTGAGCAACTCATAGAAAAATCCAGTCAAGTATCATGGAAATTCAGAAAGATATCGGCGATAGAGTTAGCAAATTTTTTAGTTGCTCTCAAAAAGCAGCTGAATGGTAAGGAAGTTTACGCACATTATCAATTTTTATTTTAATGTTTTGATTTTAATTATTATTGATGCATCAGTTCTTTTGGATAACCACCACAACGAGCCTATTCCATGATAAAAAGAAGCATCAAAAACGAAGCATTTGTTCCAAATCTACTCGTTGATATTCACTAATACTAATTTTTTTCTGAAAGTCAGTTAATAAAAAATGACAATTTGTAGAAAATCTCTTATCATTGAGCTGCTTTTAGAATACTACTAAAAATCAACTCACTCTATAGCCGATATCTTTCTGAATTTTCACGATATTTGACTGTATTTTTTATGAATTGCTCCATAGAGTTGACTATTAAATTATGTAATGAAAACAAGGATTTCGCCAAATTGCCGTTAAAAAAAAATAACGCCAAACCCGGTGCGGATATAATATCTGTGCCAAATATTAGATAATGCAGCAAATCATGACACTTAATTTCAACTTCAATGGAATGTTTTAATGGTAATACTTACTGACCTGTCGACCAATTTCGCTAAATTATATAAATTGACAAAGCACTCGCCAAATTATACAAATTGACATACTTTTTATTTTAAATAACGAAAGAATAAATAAAATAGTATAACATGAATAAAAATACAAATAAAACGTCGAAATAAAAATCACTTGATGAGGTAGACACGTGTAACTTCCTTAAAGTCAAATGAATCTGACATTTACGATCAACTCTTATTGGCATTTCATCTTATAGTTTGGCGATAGATTTTAGGTCGATGGAATAACCAAGTAGTACCGTTTTAATTTACCATTCGAAAAATAATAAAACTGCTAACTGGCAAGTTAAAAAAAAAAAAATAATAATAAAATAAAAGCTATTGGCGAGATTTGCACCCGGGTAACATAAAAGTACCAAGATTTCTTTACGATCATGGCAACTTTTATGTCGTTTTATTAAAAAAAATAATTTTGATTCTTTAATCAAAATTGAAACTTTTCTTATGAAAAGCGAAGGGTTCAGCCCGTAATTGTTTATGGCAGTTACATGACTTGGACTATTATAATATAAGTGAAATATGATGGCGATAAAATAATATTTAACGACTTATCATCTGTGGCTGGCTAACATTAAAGTGACAAAATGGCCGCCTGGAATATAATAAGCGAAGGGATCCACTCGGAACTGTTGATGGTAGTCACATGACTTAGGCTATTATTATAGAAATTGTTTTCGATTCTAAAAACAGCGCAAAAAATAATATTTCCTAACGATTAAAAATTTATTTACACGTGACTATTAAAAACAGAAAAAAACCTAAAAATTACTATTAAATGAGTACGTGTTAAAAGAAGCAAAATATTGAAAATTATGTCTTGAAAATTGTATTTACACGTGAATATTAAAAGAGAAAGGAAACTTTAAAATAATAATATGTCCCTATAATAATAGCCGAAGCCATGTGACTGCCATCAACAATTCCGGGCTGACCGCTTTACTTTTTATATGCCAAACGGCCATTCCGGTACTTTTATGTTAGTCGGGCTCAGGTGATACATCGCCAAATATTCTTCCATCGGCATTATTTCATTTAAAATATAAACCCATCACTCATTTCATTTAAAATACATTACTTCAATTTCAAACACATAAATTTGAAATACATATATCGGATACATTTAAAATACAAATCTTTCATTCACCTCATTTAAAATGCAATAAATAAATAAATAAATAAATAGAGGTATTTTTCCAGTATAGGTCCTTGGGGAGAAAAAAAAAATTGCCATCGTGAGTTCCGGCAATCTGTATCCTATTGCATATACATAAGCATTTTTTTTTCAATACGTATACAATTTATTTAATCTAAAGAAGCCAATAATATTTTTTATATCGAAACAGAAGTAGTTTAGTTACTACTTGGTTATCCCGTCGACCAATTTCCCAAAATTATATAAATCCCCAAACCACTCCTCAAATTATACAAATTGACAATTCTTATTTTAAATAACGAAAGATAAAATAAATTAGTATAACATTAATAAAAATAGAAATAAAACGTCGAAATAAAAATCACTTGATGACGTAAACACGTGTAACTTGCTTCAAGTCAAGTGAATGTGACATTTACGATAAACCATTATTGGCATTTAATCTTATAGTTTGGCGATAGATTTTTGGTCGACGGGATAACCAAATAGTACCGTAATTTCTATATAAACAAATATTGTATATATATATATATATATATATATATATATATATAAACAAAATGTTTATATGCAAATAAATACTACATATAAACAAAATTAAAAGTTCACCAGATTTGTTTTCAGAGCAATTTATATATTCTGTCAACGCATTTCAGTTTCTGAAGCCCGAATTGCGTCAAGCTTTAAAAAAAAAAAAAAAAAAAAAATGACAAGGCCCCTGTAGTAGAAAAAGTACCTAAATAAATAATTAATCGTCATAATAATAACATAAACAAAAATATTTCATTTCAACATCAAAATATAGTTTCTAATTTACATTGAAATAAATATATAATCTAGGATAACTTTAATTGAAATTTATTTGATATCTTACTATCTCACTTCATACGGTAAACAAAAACAATAGATTCATTCATCATGAACGGTAGAAAATATTAAAACATGAAGAAAATAATTTCCAAAGTGGGTTCTCCAACAATGAATGGACAATATTTTTATGACGTCATAGTAGGTAAATTGGCGGCGCTAACGTTTGTTTACGGTTTACATTCACGAGGGTTTTATTTTGCTATTTCCCTTAGTTACGTTAATTTCTTGTCATATTTATGAACTCAGAAATCAAATTTATAAAAACAAAAGTATGAATATTTATTATTTAATTATTAAGTAATGAAAAAAATTTATAAATGCATGATTTGCAAAATTTAAATATCTTTATTGATACTAAATAATAACATTGAAGAAACAGTATGTATCAGTGAAATAAGTTTAATTTGTATAATTTACGAACAAATGTCAGTTTAAACACTTGAATTTTCACACATTTTTAGAACATTCTTTCAGCTACATAAATTAAGTAGCCTTTATCAAAAAAGACGAAATACGCATAACAACAAAAAATATATGAAATGTTATCAGGATACGAAATGATCCTTGATTTCTCTATCGTAATTTTTGGATTTGGAGAAGGATTGAGCAAGTAAATTAGTTTAAGATTGAAAGTAACATGATGCAATGCTTAGCGTACAAGAAATACAAATAGTTTATACTAGATATACAAATATATTACACTACAATACAAATATACATATACATAAATATAAATATTTTGTACTAGAAAAACAACTTTTTTTCCCTTATGCTACACGTGTTTCGAAAGTTTCCTGAAAATATTTTTAAGGAGAGAAACGATATGTACAAATTTCTTTGTTTACTTAAGCTATTGCAATTAAACTAACTTTCAGATATATATATATATATATATATATATATATTTGTATATGATTTTACATTTACATTTATGTTTTATCATATGCTTTTTCTATATCTTATGTTCAGGCGCAAATCTATAATATTTTTCTCTAACAGTATATATTGTTATAATACTCATTCATATGTTTTATGCACAGCATTTTGCCTTTAAGCCAGCAAAATTTCCTTAAAACTCTAGAAATATCTTTCTACAATATTCTAATTTTGAATAAATGGGGGAAAGATTAAAAGAAAATGAAACAACTTTTATTATCCGTTTGCTCGTAATGAATATATACCATCTATGTACTGAAATTTGTTTAAAGTGCAAAATTTTAACCAGTTTTTAGAATTTTTAATTTAATCTTATAATTTATGATTTAAAATCACGTAACCAATTAAAAAGCCTAAACATATTAATAGAAATTAAATGACCATTAAATAGATAAAAAAAAGATTTATTTTTTTAAGTTATAGATAGAATACTTAAATTACAACCATTTTTGTTGAAGAAAAACTAATGTTTTAAATAAGTCTCGCAGTTAAAATACATAGGGACTAATACCTCATACTAATATAGGGCAATTCCACAAACAATTGTCATTTTTTTTTTGGGGGGGGGGGGTAAAATTTATAATATGTTTAATTTAAACGTATGATTGGAAAGCTTGATATTTTTATGTTATATAATAAAATCATAACCCTTCACTGCACGACGTGCCACATCTGGCACACACCTAAAAACACTGTAATTCTTATTATGTGCCATGAATTTGGCCAATATGATCTCTATCCTTGATCAAGAACAGTCCAAAGAAGGGACACTTATTTTGTCCATGTCAGATGGCTGCATTTGACAAAAAATCAGAATTTGTTCTTCGGAAACAAAAAAAATTTCGATCAAGCATTTAAGGTAAAATTTACTTTCATTATTTTTACTGAATACTTAAAAATATTAATATAAACAAAGTTGCAGAGTATTAAGCAGATAAAATTAATTAATTTAAGCTCATTTAGTTGTAAAATATAGCAGTACAATATTTTAAAACCGTAATTGTATACATAGGGTACACGCCATAAAATATCAAATTTTAGCTGAAAATTTTAAATTTAATTTTTTTTACTATTTTTCCCATTATTAGAACGATATATAGAATTCAAATATTTTTTTTTTCATACAAATAGAAAAAATCGTGCAGTGAAGGGCTTATAAAAAGGCATTGTAAATTACTGTTTATAAACTAAGTTAACTTGCATTATTGCCTATGTAAAGTTATAATGTTACGTCAGTTACGCAATAAAAGTTTTGTCAGTTACATATGTAAATGACATTTTTACTTTTTTTCTTGTTCAGAAATTAATTGAACAAGTTACTGTTATAATTTGTCATTATTTAGTGCTAGTGAGAATATTAAATCACTTTTTTTTTTTTTTTTTTTTTTGTTTAAGAGATAGTTTTTATAATTTTTACACCTCAATGAAGGCAGAAAAAATATTTGTCTACTTTATGTTACATCAGTTCCAGAATTTTAAATTGCAACTTTTGGGACTAAAAGAGAGATTGAAATAATCTGCAGGTATTTGGGTATTAAGTCCTGAGTAAGAAATAATTTAAATTGTAGAAATTGGCTCTAGCTTTATTAGTAAATTTTCTACACAATTTTGAAAACAAGATTCGATGATCAAGTGTTACGTCAGTTACGATGGAATAGACCTATAGTTTAAGTATTGAATTAAGCTGTAGGCAGTTAAGGGGAAGGTATAAATATTTGGCCTAAATATTACGTGATTTTGATGATTTTGTTTTCGGTTAGAAAAGAAAGAGATATCACCTACGGACTTTTTGCATTATATTTATTGACATTTTAATTATATATTTATTTTTTTTGTGTATAAAAGAAAAATGGCTAGTATGTCCTTTGCGAATGCATCTTCTACTTACTTAGGGACATTCACTTCCAATCGGGCGACCGCTTTTCCATGTTCAGATTCTAAAGATTCCGTACACACCTTACATGCCTAATTCGAAAACATTTGAAACAAACAGGAAGACTCTGCCTTTAATACTAACAAAAAATTTTAGAAGTTGATTTTTGACAAATTGGGAGTCATTTAAACAAAAAGGGTCACTTCTTCGCCCTTTTTAACACTTTTAAACAAAGTTGAAAAGTGGCAATGAATCCGGTTTGTCTGTCCGTCTTTCTATCTGTCTGTTCGCGCTCTAACTCGAGTAAATATACACTTTTAAACTACTTTTTCGATTTTGAATAATACTGTAATATACTTAAATATAATGTCACTGCAGATATGAGGTACTATAAAGCAAATATAATTTCATATAATTTCAAAAAAAAAAAAAATCTTGCAGAACAGCCTATTTAACTAAAATTTAAATTAAAAAAAAAATAATTTTTTTTTTAAATCCCTACTATTTTTTTTTTAAATATGAATATTTTTGCTTCAATTTTTTTCCATATTCCTTAGATTATACTACATAAAACTGTGCATGTATTTTTAGATGTATGGGATATTACATTTAATATCAATCTTTTTCTCTTTTGTATAGTAAAAAATCAAGGAAAAGTAATTGAAATTCTTAAAAAAAAATAACTATAACCTTGAATGTTAAATCCATGCACAATTTTATGTAGTATGTTTTTAGGATTATGGAGAAAAAAAATTTGAAGCAAAAAATATTCATATTTAAAAATGTAGTAGGGATTTAAAAACATTTTTTTTAATTTTTTTTAAATTTAAATTTTTGCTAAATCGGCTGTTCTACAAGATTTTTTTTTTGAAATTATATGAAATTATATTTGCTTTATAGTACCTCATATCTGTAGTGACATTATATTTAAGTATATTACAGTATTATTCAAAATTGGAAAAGTAGTTTAAAAGATACTGTGTCCCCTTAATTGAAATACCGGGTGTCCCAAAAAGGACTGACTGATTTTAAAATTCAATAACTTCCAAACGGTGACAGATATTAAAAAAATTCTTGCAGGAGAGTTATGCATAAAGTCAAAAGTTTTTTTTACAGTGATTTTCGATTTTAGTTCGAATTACAAACAATAGATGGCGCTGCGATCAATAGAGGCTAAATTCAGGATCGATTTTTGGTACTTCGTGGCCCGGATAATACATTTCCATCTCCTTTTTCTGCATGGAACAAGAGAAAGGACCAAAAATCGAGCCTGTATTTAGCGATTATTGCTTACAGCGCCATCTATTGTTTGTAATTCGAACTAAAATCGAAAATCACTGTGAAAAAACTTTTGACTTTATGCATAACCCTCCTGCAAGAGTTTTTTAAATATCTGTCACCGTTTGGAAGTTATTGAATTTTAAAATCAGTCAGTCCTTTTTGGGACACCCGGTACCTTATGGACATTTATCATAGCATTTTCAGTATTGAAAGTGAAACGCGTAGCATTAATATTACACTTACAGAGGGCACTAAAAGGAATTCCATTACATTATGGTCAATGGGGAAAATCGTTTGCAGTGCATTTTAATGATGTTACACAATTCAAAATGTATTACAATTTATATACATCGTAGATGTTCACTATAAGATGATTACTATTGAATATGCTTTTCATAGCCTTTAGCGTATGTTTAAAGGGCAAACAAAATAATTCGTTTACAATATTTTATTTCAGCAATTATTACAGTGAGTGATTTTTCAGTTTTCGCATATGTTTTTAAATTAAACTAATATTTTGAATGCAACTTAAAAAATAAATTTTAATGGATCATGTACAGGGCTGCACAAAATAATTCGAATAAATTTATGCTTATTTCCAAACATTACAGACAGGGAATTTTCAAGTTGGTTAAGGAATCTCAGGACTCTTAAAATTGGAATAAATGAAAAAAAAAGAGATCATTTTCAACATTTAATATCTTAAAATGTATTTGATTTTTAGACACAATTTTAATTGGAATAAAATATGCAAGTACGTTCTTTCATTTCAAGTATTTAAAAAATTATAAGATGCAGAATTAGCATTTACAGCGGGCCCCAAACTGTTAGACATTTGACGAGCAAAAAATCAGCATAACAGCTTACGCGCACGATTACAAAAGAAATATTCCAACTAGAATGAAAATTTTGGTGCCTACTTATGCTTCAGATTGTAATAATAACCCTGAACCTAAATAAATTTGTATTAAAAACATTTTTATTTTTTTAATACAAAGTTGTATTTAGCTAATGGAAAATTAAGAAAATTTCAACAGTATAATCACCTAAAAAAATATTGTTTTGAACAATAAAAAGGAAATTTTAGTTTCCGTTTATACAGACTAACATGAAACATATGTTTTGAAAATTTCATGAAAAAATATTCATAAGTTTTTGAGATATCGTGCGCGTTATGCCCCAAAACGTCATTTGGAGAAAAATGGCTTCAAATTTTCCGAAAGGACGCTTCAGCTATTGAACGTGTATAAATGTAAAAGCCATAACTTCAGTTCTAATAGGAATCTCAAGGAAACAATTATATCAAAATGTTCAGAAAAGATAGGAATTTAACATCTAAAAAAATTAAAATTTCGAAAATTTTAAAGCTTTAAGAGTCCTGAGACCCCTTAAGTGTTTCATAACTGTACTATATTTTTGCATATTATGTAATATATATACAAATCTATATATAGTATACAGGGTCACACAAAAGAATTTGGGTAGTTTTCCAACTGTAGATGGTAATTGTTTAAGATATGTTTTCAGTTATGTTATGCATTTCCTAATCTATTTATTTAGATTCTTAATAATATTAATAATTGAAGATTTGATACATTATTTTTAATGTGTTGAAAAATGTTCATAATCATGCTTGATGGGTGATATTTCTTTCTTGTTTTACATTTAGCGAGTACTTAAAAATTTTTAATCGGTGAAAATTATACTTTTCTGCGGTATAAGCTCCAGCAAATATGATAAATTTGATTTAAATTTAAAAAAAAATAAGGAAATGGGTACAATTGCTTAAAAGGCAATTTTAATTTGAAATTTGATTTTCATTTGAAATATTGTATGCAAGGCGAATGTTTCTCTATTGAAAAATTTCCAAGTATTTATATAGTTTCAATCGATGCTGTATTTAATTAAGTTTCGTGTTTGCCACATGTCGGTGGCTGACGATAAATATTCCATCTTGTGCTGAGTTTGTAGCCTTGTCAACATGTAATAGTAAGACATTTTCCAGGCTGGGTATCGTTCCATGTAGCTTATTCGGTAGAATGTCAATGCTCTGTATTCATGTCCCGGTTTTGATTGCCGGCATGGAACCTTTTTCACTATTGCGCCTTTTAAGCAATTAATTTGAAATTTGATTTTCATTTGAAATATTGTATGCAAGGCGAATGTTTTTCTCTGGAAAAATTTCCAACTATTAATACTGTGAGGATTCTTGTCGTAAACACTGTGATGAATTTTAAAATAAAGTTTTGTTTGAAATATAAAGTCTTATATTTTTACTGTACTTTGTAATATATCATATAATAATAATATGTAATATATAATATGCAAAATATCGTTATTTTGGAGTCCTATTCTTCTAAAATATTTTTAATTTTTTCACTGAAAGAAACAATGCTTATCAACTAATATCTTCTTTTATTAAGTTCTAAACTTGATCTTGAGTTCAAGCATGATATTAAGAATGTGTAAGTTTTTTAATGTGTTGTAATTTGTCATTCTTTATTAAATACGAACATGGAGTCTAATGGATATTAATACAACCATTATTTATAGAACGTGATAAGACATATGTATTTAAATTTTTTATTCCCGTGTATATTGTATGTTGTGAATATGAGCTAAATAGATTTGGTATGTTTTATAGGAAAATATCAATCTGCAAAACCGAAAAAAAAAAATCAAGTAAGAAAAACCATGCGTTAAGCATAGATTATAAAACACTTTCCAAAGCTTCCTGAATGCTTTAACAAGACATCGTAATTTAGGGAAATAGCGTAAATAAGATAACTAAATCAAAAATTTCGAAAATGCATAAAACATTTGAAAAACTGATTTCAGCATTTACCGTTCATAGGCAAATATGTTTTCCAATTCTTTTGAACAGCCCTGTATTTGATCTGTAGATTGATATATATACTATATAATGGGAAAATTTAGTTTAGCAAGAAAACGCCTAACAGGTTGAAATTCCCTTTCAGCAATTTATACTAATATTTGGAAACATACTTGAATACTTTTGTACAACCCTTTAGTTTACCTAGAATATTTATTACACTCCACTATTTAGTTAAAATTTAATTCAAACTAAAACACTCTTAAAACTGCTGAAATCACATTTCCAGAAATTATAATTTATAGATGGACATGTATCCAATTCTTTGCGTGACCCTGAATATCATTTTTTCTATATTCTACATAAATTTCTTAGTAAATTAAACGCAGTACAACGGAAAAATGCATAACTCATTTAAAAACTACATTTAAGCAATTTGCGCCCATACCCAGTAACCCTTACGAATACTTTTGTGTAGCTCTGCATATCATTTATAGCATTTATATATACCATATACTATTCATAAATGTAGTGAATCATAAAAGCGCATATCATAATTAAAAATGCATTTCCAGCAACCATCGCTAATGAACAGTAATTCGGATACAATACAGTATCGGAAATATTTTGTGTGTCCCTGTAATTGCTATATACCCTTCGTATTATCATGAAATAATTTAAAGTCTGTAAACCTCAGCGACGTATATCAATTTCATTATATATGAAATAGATTAACATAATTTAAGTACGCCGCAAACAATTCCCTCCATCCCTATATCATTATGTATTGGAATTCCTTTGTAGCCCTGTAAATGAACAATAACTATCCTTTGCATCGAAGACTCTACATAATGCATATTTTAGTGAGAAACATAAATTCATATCAATTTTATTCTGCTTGAAAGCGTGTAAAATCATTAAAAATCATTTGAAACGATATTTTTCCTATAGGCCGTAGACTGCCCCTTTAAATGAACTAAACATGCTACAAACTTCATTGCAAATAGGGACCGTGCTATGGTAAATGTCAATAACATCCAAAAATTTCAAGGCAATCCGAGTATATTTGCGAGAGTTAAAGCGCTGACAGACGGCCAGACAAGCGAAGTCATAAACACTTTTCAACTTTGTTGAAAAGTGTTAAAAGGAAATATAAATGTAAAATAAATGACAAATATGAACTATTTTTATTGTTTGAAAAACATTTTAATGTAAAAAGTATTTATTAATCGCATTAAAAAAATATTCAGTCATATTATGTAAGTAAATATCAACTTTTTAAAAAATATACTAAAGCAGTTTAATCTGTAAACTTGTTATCAGGCTTGAAAAATACTTTATTTCAATGCTTAAATAACATATTTTATTTTTTAATGCCAATAATTACGTGTATCGAAAACGTAGAAAATTAGTTTACAATGGAAGAAAATTTATTAACCGATTCTGAGTATCTGCAATTAAAAGTTTGATTAAAATCACAAACAGCAAAAAAATGCTTACATTCAATTAAAAAAAATAAATATATCAATTTGAAAAACACTAAATAATTAGTATTTATAATTGTACTATTAAACAACAACAAACTACAATAGATGAATTAAATGCATTATTAGATTTAACAATTTCTCAAAAATCTTTCCATACTTTATAAGGAATTCCTATTATTTTATAATGTTGGCAAATGATAAATGTGAAAACACTGGCATGAAGATTTAGGATTTAAAATAATAATTTAAAATATTATTAGAAAAAATCTTTCAAAAGTTTCACTACTATGATATGTAAAAAGACATTTTCCCTGTATAATGTTAATTTCTAATCTGAAACAGTTTTGTAATATCATAATAAACGATTACCATATTTAACTCCAAAATAAAAATGACGCTGTAAGTATTAGTAATCAGAAAACATTAAGAAGCCGAAAAAAATTCCACATCACAGTCTCAACACATTTTCAATCGCAAGAAACTGAAAATTTACATTTAATCCACTATGAATGTACGCATGATACAGTCTCTGCGTCCGCTTTTTTTTTTTTTTTTTTTTTTTTTGAGCGATGGCAGATTAAGATAGAACAGAATCGAATAGGAAAATATCGCTTCTGAAAACAATTCCAGATCAGTCTCTTTCGTTATATATATAACACTTAACGCATCATCATACAAAACAGAAATGACATACATCATTTAAATTAAATAAGACTTAAATTAATAATATCCGTGTATTATTATCAGAGAATGGCGGACGTATTTCTCTTACATAAAAAAAGCATAAGCAAAAGCTTACATTGTAGAGATGTTCAAAACAGTTAACTAACTTCCCGCGTCTATTACAAAAAGTTCTCTGTTTACCCTGCGGTCATATCATTCGCAGACGATTTTATAGCGCAGGTGCTTTTATACAACAGATACTTTTGTTTGTATACAGAACTTTTGTATACAACAGATTTGGAACTTACATGTGCAATAATTTTATGACACTGTCACTAATTAAAATTTTCTATTTGAAGAATTTTCCATTGTATTTTACGTTTTCTTTTTATCAGTTTCAAAATAATTCAATTTATTTTTTTTTTTTTTTTTTTTTTTTTTTGTAAATAATAATAATAATAATATTCATAATTAGAGTTTATTAGATAAAACATAGTTTAATTTTTTAAAATGTGTAAAAATAAATTTAATGATAATAATAACTCCCCTCCCCCACCATTTTTTGTTTCATACGTAATAAATATAAAATATCTTCTTAAAAAATAAAAAAGGCTTATCGAGGCTTAAAAAAAATTTCTTTGTCAATCTGCCATTCGTTTCATGTTAATTTTTTGTAGAATAAAACAATTTGTAAAATAACTTTTTTTTAAAACATATCTCTAAAACACAAATAATTAATTATATCATGGGTTTTGCATAAATTTTGTATTTTTTTTTTTCGGAAAATGCTAATTTTATTTAAAAAGTCTGAAAGAAACAGAATAATAATAATAATAATAATAATAATAATAATAATAAACAGTTACTTAAAATAGGTACACTAACAGAAAAAAATATGACTTGAATGCAAATTATAAAGCAAGAGATGCATATATGACTAAATTCTCAAGACTCTTTCTACGTGCTCATTAAAAGCTGCAGACTTAACTGTAATAGAAATTTTTTAGTTTGAAACCACAGAAGTGTTTCGAATACCAGTGGTCTACAAAAAAATTAAAAATTTTCCTCCCTGCAAATTAAATATGTAAAGTGTATCGATTTAATATTCCTAATTCTAAATATGCTATCCAAATTGCTCCAGCACGTACCATTTTTCGAAACGCATTTATAATAATATCAACCAGTGAAGGATTATTATGCATGCTATGAGGGAGTAAGCGAACTTATTAGTATGGCCTTTTAATTCTTTCCATCAAACTTGAAAAGTTTGTATGTACTGTAAACTTGAAAAGTGTTTATGAATTTGGTTTGTCTGTCCGTCTGTCCACGCTCTAACTCATGTAAATATGCTCGGATTTTCGTGCAATTGAAATATGTTAATGATGCTTACTATAGCATCTTCGGCACTGCATCTGAAGTGCGTAGCATTAATAGTTCATTTACTAAAACGAATTCCATTCCATTATATTATATGAGGATGAAATCGTTTGCAGAATTTTTTAGTGGCATTACGCTGTTTCAATTGTATTGAAACTGGTATAAATCACTGAATTTCACCACAAGATGATTACTATAGAATAAGGCGTTCATAGCCTTTCTCGCTCGTTCACAGGGACGCATAAAATAAATCGGTTACAGTACTGTCTTTAGCAATTAATGGAAGTGCATTTTTCAACGGTATGCGCTTTAAATGTAACTAAATTTTGCATATTACTCGTTGTATATGAATTATATTCCTCGTATAAAGGGCTTCACAAAAGAAGTCACGTAACATTCCTTACTAGAGGAAATTGCTGAAAGGGAATTTTCAACTGAGATATGTATTTCCTAACTAAACTAAGTTTTTTCATGCAAGTAGCTAATATATACAGATCTGTATATAATATACAGGACTGCTCAAAGAATTTGAATAATTTTCCGATTGTTGAAGGAAACAGCTGAAATTGGTTTTCAAATGTGTTATGCGTTTCCATATGGTTAAATAAGACATAATATTTTAACATATTAAACGGTGCACTTTTGTTACGTTATTCTGAATGTGCTGGAAAATGTGTCATAATCGATGCTTGGCGCATGATTTTTTCTTTCTTTTTTTAAACATTTACTTGAATAAATTAAACTGTTGAACGCTACAATCAAACAAATGTTCTACCTTATCTTGCCGGACACTGCTTTCTTGATTCTAGGCCCAGAGTTGCTATATGCAGAGTGATTCGGAACGCCTTGAAAAAACTCTAATGTGTGATAGAACAAGGCTAGACAAGCTATAAACAACATACAATTCATAATCGTTACTCCAGCAATAAAGCGCTAAAGGGCGCTATCTGGCTGTGGGGAGAACCATGTTTCCTGCACAATATCTAAAGAACGAATATGGATTTTATTTAGGTGGAGCAACTTTTCTTACTAGGATCCTAATATTGATAAAATTAAAAGAAGAAATAAAGAAATTGCAAAGTTAGTAACTCAAGATAGTGTGGGGGAGGGTATATGAAATTGGAACAAATTAACTTCATAGAAGTTAACAGTAGTGTCATATTCGTTGGAAAACTTTATTAAGTTATACAAAAAACCTAGATAGGCTCAAAGCACCATACAATCCATGGTAGCTACTCAAGCAGTGAAGCGCTACTACTTTTTAGCACTGTCCGATAAGCTGAAAACTTTATACTATTCATGGTCGTTACTCCTGCAGTAAAGAGCTACAGGCCTCTGATTGTGGAGAGAAACATGTTTTCTACACAATATCTAAAGAATTATTGCGTATTTTATTTATGCGGATCATTATTACTAACTATGACGCTAATATGGATAAAATTAAAACAAGAAAAAAGGAATTGCAAAGTAAGTAGCTCAAGAGAGTGGGTGTTGGGACTGTCTCTAAAATTGGAACAAATGTACTTCATAGAAGTTGGGGGTTAATCAGAACTCATTGGAAAAACTTTAATAGGTGATTAAGCCTATACAAGTTCAAAGCATCATACAACCCGTAAGGCATGGTGACGTCACGTCGACGTCGTTGTGACGTCACGCTGTGACATTGTGACCGTCGATGTGACGTCACGTGACGTCGATGTGAAGTCACTGTGACTAGAATGTGAGGTCGTTATGGCCGTTTTAGAGCTCTTTTGTGACGTCACATTGTGACGACTTTGTGAAGTCACGGTGTGACAAATTTGTGAAGAGTGTGTCATTTGTGACTATTTTGGTATTAACTTTGGGACGAATTTCTGACGAATGTGACAATGCTTTAAAGTCACATTGAGATCAATTTGTGAAATATGTGTCATTTTTGACGAAATTGTCTTTAACACTGTGGTGATTCTGTGACGACAGCGACACTGCTTTGAAGTCACATTGTGACAATTTTGTGAAAATTGTGTGATTTGTGACAATTTTGTCATTAACGTTGTGACGAATATGTGACTAGCGGCAATGTTGTGAAGTCACACTATGACATACTTGTACAGTTGTAAACACGTATGCATGTCACACATAGTCATAATTATGCATGTTGTAAAATCATTTACATCTATAACGTTAATATACTTCGGCGATACATCGCAATTAAAACTTGGGGGCCGATATAACAAGGGTATACCAAAAGAATTTTATTGAATCAAAATGCAATGCCCCGCAGACTTCAATTTTTGTTGCACCTTTCTTTCCTATTGCAATAAATGAGAATATTGAAGACAACTGAATGATCGATCTATCACATTTTTTTTTCTTCAAAATTAGCTATTTGTTAAAAGCATTAAAATTACCAAAGAAACAATTTGTTTAAATTTTCAAATCTTTATCAAGATAAAATTTGTGTTGAAAATATAATATTTTATAATATATACAGTACTTTTTATATTCTTTAAACTATAGAAAATACTGAATGAAATTAATTTATTTCATTTAATACGCATTACAAACTTGAAGTCACTGGTGAGGTTGAATTTTTTTCGATTACACAACATTTATAATAAAAAAAAAGAGAAAGATAAAAAGAAATACCGATATTAAGTAATTAAATTTTATATGTTTTATGATATTGATTACCATAAAATATATATATATATGATTGTAATTCAAACAAGTTGGGGCTGAGAAAATAGGAAACTTCTTTGTTATAGAGGCCCCTATAAATTTGATTATGCAAAAATTGCAGTAACGACATTGCTAAGATCATTGTGAAATTTATGCATGCGTTATATACATATATATATATATACATACACTCGAAACGCTCATCATGTGCCATATAGTCATTATATATGTATTGTTTACGTCTTTTATGCCCCATACATGCATTACAAAATTTCCGAAGTACATTTTAGCAATAACCATTTGAAACTACTCAAATGAAAAATACAGCTTTGGTATAGAAAATTAACTGAGTATCACCAGTATCATTATGTTGAGAATTCTAAGAACAATTTCGGCAATAATCGTTATGTTGGAAGATAGCAGCAATAAATAAAATCGTATTTTTATGCTCACTGTAAAAGTAAATAAAACTTTTAGGTATGCATAGAACGGTGATACAAAGGGTTCATTTATTTTACATCAGGGTTTGCTTGGAGTAAAATCCATATATAAAACAACTTTTTGATTATTAAAAAATAATTTTAATAATTGATTGCCAAAATTACATTTTAATTTATGAAATTATATATTATAAAAATAACTCTTACTATCTATGATTTTTTAAAACAATAATACCTTATTGTTTATAAAACATAGCACCGCAGCTACTCTATTTTGCGTCTAATGTGAAAGTTTTTATGTTTTGCCAAAGATCTATCTGGCTGGATATATGTTGCCATGACATCTATAACTCTGATAGTGTCATAAATAGTATAAACAGATTAGAATCTACAACGAAATTTTTAGAATAAAGTCTGGTGAAAGTTTTATAAATACAGTAGAACGCCGATTATTGGAACTCCAATTAACTGAACTTCCAATTATCCGAACAGCATATTTCTCTCAAAGAATTCTTTTTAACCGAATTTTCAATTATCCAAATATTTGTCTCTCTAAAAAAGAAAAAAAAACACCTAACTTCCAATTTATTTTTTGCTTAAATTATAATCTCTGAAGTTTAGAAAATGATAAAAGAAAAAAAAATCAAATAAGCAAACAAAACACAATTAAAAAAAAAAAAACAATTTTTAAGCACTCCAGTACTAACTGGTGCTGTCACTCCTAAACCTAGATAAAGTGTGAAGGTTTTAGAATAGTCAGGAACATCCCTTAAACTGTCTGCCCATTTATCCGAACTTTTGTTTATCCGAACTAGGGTCGGTCCCGACTTGTTCGGACAATCGGCGTTCTACTGTATATATTGTATTAGAATTACAAATAATCATATTTATTTTTATATGACACAATAAAACAAAATAATGAACTCAGTATCAAATGGTTAACTACTTTTTAATGTAAATAAAGTATAAAAATTGAGCCCATAAACACAAAATAGAGCCACACATAGGTTCATTATTATTATTAATATTTTATTTACAAGATTATGGTAATTATAAATAAGAAATCCATTTTAATCACGCTGTTTATAAAGAGTGTATAATATCGATACTTTTAAATTTATCTCGATAAAATCATTCAGGAGATAAAATGATAAAATTATCCAAAAAAAAAAAAAAGTAAATAATAAAAGATGATTATTACATTTTAGATTCATACCGTTCAAGTATTTGCGGTATTTTTAAAGTAAAATCATATTTAACACTTACTGATTGCGTAACTTCTATATTTTCATTTGCCAACAGACTTCTAGTTCACTTTGAAAACATTTCAGTAAGAATGTTTAACAACTGAAAAGCTTTCACCCGCTATGACTATTTCTTTATAGATTTTAAAACATTTCTCAGGTTGAATAATACATTAAATAATCATTTTTTTTCTTAACATTACATATCTACGATCTCTTTTAATAGTATACGTTTCCGTTGTGTCTTATTTTTTATAAATTCCTCTTCTGAGCAGATGCAATTTTTTTTTAAATAAAAACATGCAATTCAAATTGTTTAAGACCATCACTTAATACAAAATTAAAAAATTATGTTTGCCAATAATTTTATTCCATAAAAAGACTTTTTTTTAAAATAACTTAATTATCTTTAAATGTTTATTAATTATATTAATGACTGATTATAATACTTATCCATATACTTTCATATTTAGGACACTATGTGGTTTTAACCAAATATTTAAATAAGAATATAAACCAGATTAAAATGCAATTTAAATCACTAATATTAATAATCTGATCAAAGCTGTTGAAAAGGAAGTTAGATATTTTAACAAAATAAAAAATAAATGTAATGAAATATTTGTGTTCTATAACATATTTATTAGAAGATAACTAAAATCATTGTAATTAAAAAAAAAAAAAAGCAAACAGGGAAAATAATATTTTAGATATTTCAACAAAATAAAGAATAAATGTAGTGAAATATTTATGTTCTACAGCATGTTTATGAGAAGCTAACTAAAATTGTTGCGGTTAAAAAAATGCAAACAGGGAAAATAATATTTTTACTTACCTAATTTCATTGACGTTGTACGTGATACTTTGATTTTGGGGAACCAATTAAATCCGATAATAAGTACCATAGCAATGACTTGAATCATCTTCAACAAGTCAAAGCTACCGTAATTTTCTCGGGTTTATATTTTGTTAGCTGAACTAACTTGGATCCTGAGAACGTTCTTGTTTCAATTTTTAAATCCGTGTCAACACGTCTATGCTGTCCAGTGTCCACATAACTTCCCGCGTTTATTCTAAAAAGCTTCACTGTTACTTTTATCCGTTATTCTGCGGTGAGTCGTAACAACTGAAATAGTGCAGATGCAGACGATTTTTAAGTTTCGAAGTTCGAAGCAGATGTTTTTTCGGTTTTATTTGTTTTTTTATACAACAGTTTCGGAAGGAAATTAAATGCGTAATAATTTTATCAAATTGTCTCTAATTCAATTTCCTGTTTGAAAATGTTTTATTGTATTTCACCTTTTATTTTTATCAGTTTTATTGAATTGTAAAGTTTCATTTACGTAAATTATAATAATAATATTATCCATAATTGGAGTTTACTAGATAAAATATTGCTTAATTTTTCAAAATGTGTATAAATTAATTTAATGGTAATAATGATGACCCCCTCTTTTTTTTAAAAGTAAAATTTATATCACAGGTTATATATACAAAATATCTTCTTAAAAAATACAACAAGATTATCGAGAAGAGATGAGTTTTTCTTTGCCAATCTGTCATTATCTTAATATTAATTTTCTGTAGAATAAAACATCTTGTAAAATAATTTTTAAAGATATATTTTGAAAACAAAAAATAAAATATGAATAATTAATTATGTCATGGGCTTTGCCTAAATTTTGTACATTAATTTTATATTCGGAAAATGTCAATTTTATTTTAAACGTCTGAAAGGAGTAGAATTAAAAAAAAAAGTTACTTAAAATAGTGAAACACTAAGAGGAAAAAAATGACTTGAATGCAAATTATAAAGCAAGAAATGCATATATGACTAAACTTTGAAGACGCTTTCTGCGTGCTCATTAAAAGCTGCAGACTTAACTGTAATAGAAAGTTTTTAGTTTGAAACCACAGAAATGTTTCGACTACTCTTTGAGAAACTTCTACTATAACAGATGATCATTTACAAAAATCTTTATAAAAGATAAGTCGGGGTCTGTTTACCTAAACCATTTTTTTAATAATATGAAATTCGCATAATTAGGAAATATTTTTGTGTCGCTGATGAATTAATTACATTTTATATTATATGAAAATAAAAAGTTTTGGTTAGAGGCACAGAGGCAACTTGGACCACGGTTTAAAGAAATTTTAAATCCGGCAGAAAAATATTTTTTACAGTAAATAACATGATTTAATAATTTTTGTAATTTTTTTTTAGTTTTCTAAGAAGTTCACATCTCAGTCACAATGTGACATCACTGAGTGGTGGCATTTTGGTCACAGATGTGACGTGACCACAGTGACTTACAGTGACGTCACAATGACGTCACTGTGACCATGCATGCTATGAGGGAATCCATGGTCGCTATTCAAGTAGTGAAAAGCTACAGGGCGCTTTATAATTGTGGGAAGAACTATGTTTTCTACACAGCATCTAACGAATGATTGCTGATTTTACTTATGGAGAATAGTGCGTCTGTGTGTGAGGCGGTAATATATCTTAATTTAGAGAAAATTTCATTCACAGAAATTGAGTGTGAATCAAAACTCCTGGGCTAAACTTTAAGGCCACATCTAAACAACTTATTTTCGCTATACAATACTTGGGCGTACCGCAAGCGGCGAACCGCGAGATGGGGTTGTCATTAGACTGTCAAAGCTCTGTTTTTCTACACGTATCCTAATTTCTATCGTTGATTGCAAAATGGATGGGAGGTTTTACTAATAATGAAAAGGTGGAGGTACATTTTATACACGTGCTGATGCTGTGAGTGTTCTGGAATTCCCAATTGTGTAGTTCCATCGTTTAGTATAAGTCCCTGTCAAGTGGGTCACTTATCACAGTGTAATTTCCAACAGGCAGTGTTTAGATACAGATATGTACTCATTTTATTGACCTACAGGAAATGAAAATTTTAGTGATCCTTTTCCATACCGGTAGAAAACCTCGGACATGTAGTGTTGCAGCGACATGCGTTAACCACTACTTTTGTGGGGGAGCGGGGAGGTAAATTTACCCATATCACTGAGAAAATCAAGTATGGTGTTCCATTAGGTTATACACGCAAAAATGCTACGCTATTGATTATTTAAATGTCTCATCACTGCGTTATATTTTGGAATAACAAATCGCGAAAAGATTTTTCGAATATTTTTTTCCATAACATTTTTATAAGTTAATAGACCTATTATTTAACCCAAAATGGACAAGAAAACGTCTAAATTAATAAGAAAATTGCAATTCATTATACGTAAGTCCATGTAAGAGAAACTAAATTACAAATTAGTTTTATAATTTATTTTATAAATCTGTAATAATAGTATATCTACTATGGAATTGGATAAACTTATGCAATGCGTGTATGTTAGAATATACTAAAATAAAAAATATATATTTTTGTGAAGGAATAAATTTACATTTATTTAACCCTTATTGATACTCGTACCTTCATTGTATATATTAATTAAAAAATAATACAAATACATAGATCGTATTTTTTTAATCCCTTCTGTGATTATAAATAAATCATTTGAATAGATAATTTGATAATTAATCTTTCATCTAATTTAATCATATGTCAGATTATAAATAAACATTATAATTATTTTTTTTTGAACTCAATTCATTTTATTTAAAATTATTCCTTATTTTGCTGAAAGTTTTTAATCACATATCATAATACAATTAACGCTTTAGTGCATTTAATCTCGATGAAAGGAAATTTAAATCGATCATTGAAAGCACCTTTCTAATTTAATACTGCAAAGGATTTAGAAAAAGTTCAGAACAAGAATAAACTTTGAAATATCAAAAGGGTTTATATAAATTAAACTTCTTAAAAAGAAAATAAGATTCAATACAAATATTATTTGTTTGAATTTTAAAGGCATGTTGAAAATTATCTCACATTAAATAGAAGTTTTACGACATAAAAGCTATTTATAATCATCTTTTATTAATAAATATACCTTTGTGATTTCTTAGAAAATTAAAAGAAATATTTTAATATATTTTAAAATTAAAATTGATTTTCGGTGTAGCATTCGTAAGATTCCCTTTCAGAAGTTTTTCATATTGAATGCTTTTTTTTGGAATAAAAATTATGAGCATTGAAACAGTTTTGGAAGACACATAATTTCTCATCGTATTTGGTATCTTAATTATGTCACAAATTTATTGTGTCATTTTGTATATGAGATCATACGACGATATTTTACATTGGTAATATTATTCATTTATTATAATAAACCTGAATGCTCCCGTATTTCTAACTTATTGAATTCTACATTAACCACTGAGCGACTTTAATCTAGATTTCTCAGCAATACATGATAAAATATTCTTTTATATCATGTGGGCGAACGGTGGACGCGATGTTAATGCATGATGCTGCTACACTACAGGTAGATTTTTATCTCCAAGTTAGTTACAACAGTTCCAACAAAGAACCGACATCATTTTACTGGTTCGGGTTCTATAAAATCAATACCAAGTGTACTTAAAAAAAGCTAAATAAACCCCGAGGAACACTTGGGAAACTAATAAAAAGAGGAAACCCTGAGGTTTGCTTTTTGAGCAGAACACTTGACCGAGGCATAAGCTAAATAGTACACCAGAGGCACGATCACAAAAACGGAATTGTACCCGCAGGCAGTGTTCCCACATTAATTGTAGTTCCGCAGAATGTTGTTTAAGTTAGAAAGAATATAAGCGAAACTGTAAGAACTAAAAAATTTCTTAAAACACCATAAACAAATTTCATTTTTAATCATTTTTTTTTCTTTATCTGTTCCCATAGTTTATATATGTGTGTGTTTTCATTT
Source organism: Maratus speciosus (assembly GCA_963932465.1). NCBI lineage: Eukaryota > Metazoa > Arthropoda > Arachnida > Araneae > Salticidae > Maratus > Maratus speciosus. The sequence goes on from OZ010792.1 coordinate 53,552,465, forward strand.
TACTATAATTTATTTTTTAATTTATTTAATTTATTTATTTTTCCAATTTGCTACCAAATTCCCCTTCTACTCTGTGTTCTTCTGTGATTGGCTGTTGTTTTCTACTTCCCTAAATGCTGTTGATTTCTACATTCCTATTGACTGTTTCTTCAGCTTGTTTCTTTTCCTTATCTTTCATTTCAGCCTTGCTGCTGCTTTCACAGTAGAAGCGCGTCTTATTTGCGTCTTGCGAAGAAAGACTAAGTTCTTTCGAAAGGCCTAGCGCATTTGAAATTTTTTGGCGGTATTTTAAGAAGACCCTTTAGTTCTTCTTGTGGTTTAAGTTGAAAAGCCACTATACAGCGAAATATAAACCTATGAAAAGCAAGTTCTATAATCTAATGTTTTATGGCAAAACAGACAGTAAATAAATATAGATTTGATATTACTTAAAATGTTAAATAGGTACTAAGAGTATACTCATTTTCTTAAAAAATCTACACTGTGAAAAAAAAGAAGTAAAATACGGAAATGGTACTGGCAATCGAGACGCCAGTACCATTTCCGTATTTCCCCCATAAATTCCAGAAAAACATAAATTTTTCTGGAATTTAGAGGAACAATATCCGTTAAAATACGGAAATAGTATTGTAGTCTCGATTGCCAGTACTATTTCGGTTTTTTAGTCCGTTCTATACAGTATAGATGGTGCACGCCGATCCGTAAAACTTGTCCTTTACATAGTTGATTATCATCCATATTAATCTTGATTAAACATAGCCAATATTTTTTTAACTCTACAATCCCTACGAAAAAATTGCGTTTCGTCGAATAACAGCCTTCAAAATTGCGAGCAGACAACGTATGCATGATATTTTAGCACCTGACAACGCAAGATATATTTTCTTTTTAAATCGATGCTGCAATAACACGTTGGCATTTATTGTTTTATGTATCTCGTATTATGTCTTATATTACTATACTAATGAATTTAAGCAGTCTGATCGAATGACATAAGATCTCTATACATAAGCGGTTTACAGTATGAGTACATACACTAAATTTGGGTCTTGATAGAAAATTCTTCATAATTGCAAACAAAAAAATGTACCTATAATATTTCTGGCACCCATGTGTGCAATGTTTTTCCTCCTACTAAATCGAGGCTGCTTTAGACTTCTCTTATAAACTATTTTTTAGTATTAGGTTTTGTTTTCAAGATCAGAACGGTAACGATGATCTGTAAGCATCCTTATCGAAAACCGGCTATAAGGTGAAGGTCAACATAACATGTCGAATTTTGAAAGTTAAAGAGTGCGAAATAACTTTTTTCAATATCCTATATAATTTAGAGGCAATAACGTAAGTGGTACTCTTACACTCGTTGATAATCAAAAGGAAAGGTCTATGTATGCGCAATAGGATTTTTCATCAAATTTTGCGATAAAGAGTCTGATTAAAAATCTTTTGAAATTCAGAATTACAAATAACAACTTTTTGAAATTATAAACCGCGATATGAATGGTTCATAAGACGTGAATACGTCATCTACGTGAATACGTACTCAAAGTGCAGCATTTCTTCGTTTATAGATTTTTTCAGGCGCATATTTTTTTAAGTAAAATCTTTTTTTTTAAAAAAACATGTTGTAGTATCTGTTTTCATAATTATATACTGTATAAGTGATTTTTCAAAAGTAAAAATTTTTATACAAGAACTGAAAACTACAATATTTCAATTTTTATTAGCTCTAATTCACTGAATAATTCAATAGTGACAGCAATTAGTCACTGCTCTAAATATTTTATAAATGTGTTCAAAGAGGCAGAAAATAATTTTAATATAATGAAAGAGTAATTTTTATGAAATTTTACAATTAAATGACTTTATTAAAAGTAAAAGTTTAATTTAATTAATTTAATTAAAACTTTACATTAAAAATCATATGTAAAATATAATTTTTCAAAGGCACTTAAATGTCTAAAATAAGAATAAAAAAAGTAATGTATTGTTTTCATAAAGTGAAAAGATTTTTATAAAATAGAGGCATGTCGATGTTTATATTATCGATTGATTAAATGCATCTTTGTAATTTAATTATAATATGGAAATCTATTCTCTTTCGAGTAGTTGATTTTACAGTTAAAGACAGACATGAAAAAAAAATCCACTTAGTTATTTGTCAAAGAGATTTAAAATTAATTTCGATAAATTTATTCTTTGAGCAGAAAATTAATTTAATTTCGAATAAATATTATAAAAGTACTCTTTCATTTGAAAATATTGTGAAAAGCACATTCTAAAAATAGTGACTGTTATTTGGATAATATATTTACTTTTAAATTGAAGTTCTTTAAACTATTCCATTATCTTTTTTTTTCTATTTACTCATTTTTATGTTTTTCATAATGCAATTCTTGATTGTTTTATTGATAAAAAAATCTTACTAGGAAAAATGTCACCCATTAGCATAATTTAATTTGTAAGCATCATTATTATATTAATAACTTAAGATATACGAGATGTTGATTGTGTACTTAACAGCTCGCTTTTATATCATAGAAGGTTTTTTTTTTTAATTAGTTAGTTAAATAAACAAATTGTATTATAGCTTTATATTTTAAAACTTCCAAAAAAGATAAATTTATTTTAACTATTGTCTCTTAAAAGATGTTCATAAACTAGAAATATCTCGCACATCTGCTTAATCTTAAAAAAAAAAATTCCTTAGATTCCAATAAAAAAATTTAAATGTTTAGATTCATTAATAGTAGTAGTAATTTAAATTTTTATAATATCCATACCTATATTTTAAATCAATGTGTTGATGAAAAGGCACTTGCAAAAAGAATAATTACTGAAATTATATCATGTTTAATCGTGATACGAAATTTTCCAAAATATAACATAAAAATAATTAAATGACTGTTAAATGAGAAGGAAAATTTGACACATCTTAGTAAATTACCTCACAAATTGTGACATATTTGAACAACGGAAGTATTAGATTCATAGAGTTACCCATTGTTTCTAAATATCACACTCATTTTTTACATTGTGAAAAGCATGTTGCAGAAGTTTTCTGTCATAAAATGTTTGAAAAACTTAGAATTTCTGAATTACTCTTTTTCTATGTATATAATATATATATTTTAAATCTGTCATCTCTTTAAAATCATGCATAGTAAAACAAGAAAGAAAAATCATGTGTCAAGCATATATATTGAGACACTTTCCTGGCTGGGCTTTGCCTTGCTTTTTCTAGCACGCTGGACCTTGCTCTATATTTAACTGAAGAAGAATCTCGCTAGTGGATTCGAAACAGCTGTTTGCTGCTTTTTATATATTATTTGTGAATTTTTAAACGTTGATTTTCTGCTTTTGAGTAAAGGCTTTGCCACCCATATTCTTCAAATGCATTATTCAGTGCACTACATAAATTCTTATGAACTTTATTATGTTTGAGATCTTCTAAGATCATTAAAATGAACTTGAAACGATTTTTTCCCATAGACCGTAATGTAACGGAAAATTTTGTCAGTCCCTGTAAACATACTAAAATTGCTACAGACTATATTTTCAGTAACGATTGTGCTATAATAAACATCAACAACATACAACAAAATCAGAGCAATCCGAGTATATTTACGAGAGTTAGAATTCGGGCAGACGAACAAACGGCCATACGGCCATATGGACAGGCAAACCGAAATTATAAACACGTTTTAATTTTACTGGAATATGTAAAAAAAAAAGAATAATAATTTACTCATCCGAGAGAAACGTAAAATATCTCAAAGATACTATATTTCAAAGCAGAGGCAAAATAAGATTTGTATGTTTAAATGTAACATAAAATTATAACACATGCAGCAGTAAAGATATGCATAAACGTGCAAATGAATTCTTAGATGAGGCTTCAAGGAATGAGGTATTTTATCTTTCCTCACACATTTTTGTTTTTATTCTGCAGCTTGAAATGGACATGTAGCGTAATATCAATATGTTACTTTTTCAGCTAACTACAATAATGATAAGTTTATTTTAGCAATATGAGCCGCCCCTTAAATTACCTTATTAAATCTTACCTTTCACTGCAATAATAAGCAAAATGAATTATTTGGAGTTGTTTCACTGTTCTTGAGGGTAAGCGTATCTTTTTTGGAGTTGTGTCAATGCTCTTGTGGGTAAGCGTATATTTTGCTTTCGCTTACTGCTCTTTTTGAAATAACAAGTACACCTCTCATAAAAACTTTATTCTGAAGTACATCCATTTAAAATTTTGAAATCACGTATAATGGATCAGCTTGGAAGGTCATTATGATGATGTAATTATCAATACGAGTATATAACTGTTTATTTCCATTTAAAAATTAAAATTCCCCTTTAACAATTATACGTTTAATCAAAACTCCCTTGTTTTTAATATACCGGGTGTCCCAAAAAGGACTGACTGATTTTAAAATTCAATAACTTGCAAACGGTGACAGATATTTAAAAAATTCTTGCAGGAGGTTTATGCATAAGGTCAAATGTTTTATTACAGTGATTTTCGATTTTAGTTCGAATTACAAACAATAGATGGCGCTGTAAGCAATAGTCGCTAAATACAGGCTCGATTTTTGGTCCTTTCTCTTGTTTCATGCGGAAAAAAGAGATGGAAATGTATTATCCGGGCCACGAAGTACCAAAAATAGAGCCTGAATTTAGCGTCTATCGATCGCAGCGCCATCTATTGTTTGTAATTCGAACTAAAATTGAAAATCACTGTAAAAAAACGTTTGACCTTATGCATAACCCTCCTGCAAGAATTTTTTAAATATCTGTCACCGTTTACAAGTTATTGAATTTTAAAATCAGTCAGTCCTTTTTGGGACACCCGGATTTATATATATGTTTTTTCTTTTTCTTTTTCTTTTTTTTTTTTGTGCTTTACAAATAGCATTCACTTGAACTTTTCCAAGTTCACTCAAGTCGTTTTCTGGCATAAATAAAAAATAAATCAAATTTCTCATTCTAAAATCTCCAAGAATGCTGTTGCATACTGCTGTTGCATATTTGACCTTTAATGAATACATAAAAAGTTATTATTTGACCATATGCTCTTTTGCAGCAGTTTTATAAAGTGATATGTGATGTGATTAACAAATCATTATAGTCATTCTTTAAAGAAATGCCCATACTGAGCTGGTGTTTGAGTGATACAAATTGAGTGATACAGTATCTACAAAATGAGAACTCTAAAGTCAAAGGTCGTGGTTTTGATCTTAGAGTGAGCTACGAGTCAAGATGTCTCTTTGATATAATTGTATTTTAGAATATTTCTTTCTCGTCAGCTTTTATCTAGGTAGTTGTTACATATTTTTTTTTACTGGTAACAGGATACTGTGTATTTTCTACTGAAAAAAAAGAGGATTTTACAGCATAATACTGGCAGCTGGGACGCCAGTTTATAGCCGTAAATAAGCAGCAATATACGCTCGCATAAATGCATTAAGCCGTATATTACTGCTTAATGGTATATTAATTGCTAAATTTGTTGTTTATTACAATTAATTTTCCAGTATAATGCGAGCTACCCAGCTTCAGTATTATTGCGACACAGTGTAAGCAATACAGGGCGAGCGCAACAGTATTATACAGTAAAATAAATATTTTTTTGTGTGTGTGCAGTGCAGTGCAGTACATTCGCCGTTTTTATTTTTTTATTGTTAGAAATGTTGTTATTTTCGATACATTATATTCGGTTTTATGTAATCAGTGTTTTAGTTGTAATAATTATGTGTTTCTATATCTTCTCAAGGACTGCATAATGATATAACAATTTCAAAACGTTAAGAATTTTTTGAAATATTTTCTTTAACTATACTTTTTCATGTAAATAAAAAAATTGATTCGTCCGATTTATCAAAAGTAAAAATAAAATGAGAGTCGTAAAATTTGAAGTATCGTGGCATTTTTGCATATTTGTCTATGTTGTGTATTTAACTGTGCCGTGTGTTATACATCTGAAACAATGAAACCGGATTTTTATCAGATTTCTGCTTAGTTTCAAAGTGACATATTTCAAGGTTAATCTGATCGTATGGCTATTCTTCGGTAATGCTGTGCATTGTCAAATAGTGTGTTAAAATATAAATTAGAGTGTAGAAAATATAAATTAACCACTTCACCGTTTGCCCCGAAATAAGTCGCGGGTAAAAGCACTGTTTCCCCATACCTGTCGCCGGTGAAGTGGTTTTAACGTCAACAGTATTTTTCTAAATCTTTAGTTTTATCCACATTCAGTCTGTAGGTCATTGTAGACATACGTAATTTCGGAGAAATATTGAGGATAATATACTAAAGAAATGCTTTTTTATTTACTTTGACAATCAAATACGAATATAAACAACAATGGTTCTTCATTGAGATAGATTTAATCAATATGCTTGGAAATCTGGTACTATAATACGAGCAGAAATTCTGTATGTATGTGTGTGTGTGTAAATTTTATCTTAAAAACGACTCTAACGATTTTGACTAAATTTTGTGTTTTACCAATTTCGGGCACCAGAAGACCAATGGGCCAGGTCATGCGTTCGAGAAAATTCAATTAGTGGGTCATTTTGGGTCAAAATCGGTCAGGGTCAAGCAAATTATATCTAAAAAAATCCTGAGTCGATTTTGACTAAATTTTATATCCAACCGTTTTGAGGCACGATAAAAGTATTGGGATAGGTCAAATGTTCGAGAAATTCCTATTAGTGGGTCATTTCAGGGTCACTGTGGGTCAAGCTAATTTTAGCTAGAAAACGATTCGATCGATTTTGACTAAATTTTGTATCCAACAGTTTTCGGGTACGAGAAGACTATTGGGCTAGGTCACATGATCGAGATATTTCATTTAGTGGATCATTTTGGTGTCACTGCGGGTCAAGCTAATTTTATCTAAAAACGGCTCTAACGATTTTCACTACACTCTATATTCTACAGTTTTGGATTACGAGAAGACCAGTGGGCTAAGCCACATGTCCGAGAACATTCGATTAGTGGGTCATTTTTGGGTCACTGTCTGTCAAGTTAATTTTATCTAGTAAACGGTTCCAAAGATTTTCACTAAATTTTGTATTCTATCGTTTTCGGGCTCGAGAAGACCATTGGGCTATTTCTCATGTTCGAAAAAATCAATTAGTGGGTCATTTTGGCTCACTATTGCTCAAAGTTAAGATAATTATATCTAAAACTGCAAGAATGATTCAGTGGGAATAATATATCGAGATTCAAAACTAATTTTAACCGGGCTTAGCTCGCTCATTCTTGCTGGTTATTTACACTGACTAAAACAATTCGGGACTATGGGTGCATATTAGGGTGGAACTAAAAAACGAAGTTTCGAATTTTATATTCTAATAGTGATTATTTTTTTTTCCTTTTTAACTCCATAAAAAGAAAATATTTTTCTTTTAATTTTAAAATGATATTTTCCGGTTCCTCAAAGCGCCTGGTTTTCCCTAAAAAACGAAAAAAAGCCAATAATTGTATGAAAAAGTTTTTTAAGATTATTGTTAAATTTATATTTTGCAAAATTAAATTAATTAAGTGTTAATGTCCTGTAATAAAGAGAATAATTTAGTTTGAGTGCCTTAGAAAAGTTAGCCCCACTTTATTTGACTTTTGTGGAAGCCAGCGTCGTGGGCGTCGGCTTTCATTGTCTCTGATTTATTTGGCTGCGACGCATAACAAGTTAGTCCGATTTAACGTGTGTTAACAGTTTCTTTGATTATTTTTCAATAAGCATTCGGTGTCAAAAGTGACAAAGTCTGTTAACGTACCTAAATCCAGATAATTGTTGAAGTGTCCTTTATTTCGTGAACCAAAACAATTAACATTAGACTGTCATCTTTGATGAACATATAAAAATGTTATGAAACATTATTTTTGGGTTCAATTTAACTTAAAATCTAACAGCTGGAATCTGGTACAAACTATTTCTAAAATATCTAAAGCTGTTGGTGATACAGTTAAAAGTGCTGAGATCTTAAATTCCAACGGTTTCTGAACAAATCATTAAAAATGATTAGAGATTATCTTTCCAACAGTTTCTACACAAATCATAAAAAATGATTAGAGACTAACGTGAGAAATGTCAAAATTTGAAGAAAAATATTAAGATTAGAAAGAATAATCACACATCCAATATAAAATTGCAAAATGTTAGGTAATCCTGCAAAAAACATTTATTTGCGTAAAAGCACTAAATATTATCGTGTATCAGAAGAAGAACGTTCACTTTCTCAAAGACCAAAGAGAGATGGGGTGATGGCAATAGGATCAATAGATATAAAAACTACAAAAAATGTGTAGCAAGACTGGAAAAGGAAATATCAAGGAAAAAAGTTATTTTAAAACAAAAAAATTATGTTTTGATTGAATGGTCGTCAAGTGTAAAAAATAGTTCGGAAGGAAATAGTTCAATTGGCTGTTTTTCTAAACCTGAATTTGATAATCAACAAGGTGAAAGAACCGGAGTATTAGACAGAATTGCAAATATTATTGCAAATGGCACCTTAGAAGATATGGGAATTTCTGATGATAATAAAGAAAAGGTAACTGAAAGAAGGACTTGAAGACGACAAAGAGAAAAGAAAAGAAAGAATTTGAAAGGACAGGAAAGACGAAAGGAGTTAATTTTAGAAGGTTAGTATTTTGATGGCAGAAAGGATAACACTATGATAACTGAAGCAGAGGGGGAAAAGTATAACTAAGAATGATTAAAGACGAACACCTGGTCTTAGTGCAAAAACCAGGATAAAAATATATTGTTCATATTTCATTGACATATTCTTGTTATATTAATATAGCCACTGCAATTTTGGTGTATTTTCAAAATAATAATACAGACATTTGAAGTTTGAAAGTTATTGTGTGAAACAGAAACGCCTTTAATGCAGGATGCAAATCTGGACTTGTTAAAACATCGGAAGCAATACCCTAAAAACTTTATAATGAATAATTTGATTATTACATGCAAATGAACTTTTTTCTTACATACTTATTTCAACATCTTGCTGGAAAAACTACAGGTACAAAAGGATTTTCTGGACCAGTAGGAAAGCGACTTGAAAAAATGCGAACATATTGAAATTATAGACTATAAAAACATTGACCCTATCTTGACGGACTGATCGGATGAATAACTTAAAAGAAGTACAAACAGGGGATACACCTGAATTTTAGATTTTCCTTGTCATACTCAAACAGTGGAAACGTGTGTCAAAATTATCCTGCGAGCTGCGTCAACCGTCTTTAAATATTAATCAAAGATGGCATAATCTTAGGAAAGTTGAATTCCCACAATGTAATGACAAAGCTTACCTAAAAAGACAGTAGGTTGAATATCCAATTGATTTAATCCATAACAAAGCGAGGTAAGGAGGGTGGAAGTCGACATTTAACCACCTCCTCGTGGTGACTTCTGGATAGTATTCGCTAAATAAAAGTAGATATGAGCTAACAGCTACGTTGGTTACTTTTAGTTACTTTATACTGAAATTTCAAATCTTTGACCTCCTTGAGGAACCGGAAAACATCTTAATTTAAAAAAATCTTTTCAGCCAAAAGTTTAGACATCCAAAAAGGAAAAAAGTTTTCACTATTACACATAAAAACAAAAAAGTTTTTTTTTTTTTTTTTTTTTTTTTTTTTTTTTTTTTTTTTTTTAACCCTATACTTAAGTTCCACCCTAGTGCATATATGCAGACACACCCTCAAAAAGAGCATACAGAATCTGTTTATGGCACCAGTAATAAAGAAAAGTAATATTTTATTTCTTAAATTGGCAAATTTTAGTAATTATTTAAGTAAAGGTAACTTAAAAAAAAGTTGTGCAAACCAAATAAAATATTTGTAAAAGCTACAGGTTCCGAAGATGTTAAAAATCATACCAAATTTAGCTACAGTTTTGAAAGAAATTCCATTCCAAAGTACATCCCCCCCCCCCCCCCCCCACCGATTTGATTATATAAAAGTTTATATTAAGCGATTTTATGAGCAATATAAGCGAAAGTCATAGTATCCGTTGTTGGCACCATCGTTACATGTATCTAAAAAGAGCCGCTAGCTTTTTCTGTAGTTCGAAAGTGAAATATATGATGTTTGGATGACGAGAAAAAATGGAATTTGTCGTTAAAAATTTTCGTTCAAGCACCCATTGCTGTTTCATTGGATAGACATTCAGCATAAACTACTGCAACAACGCAACATTTATGAATCTGGATATACTTTCTAATATCATTTTTAATGGCAACTCAATTCCATCTCCTATAATGAAAGTGCTTATTTGCTTGAGTTTGTGTAAACTTAAATTTTCACACAATAATTTTCTTCTATTTTTTTGTATTTTCTCTCTTATAGCAAGGATGTTTGATATTTATTTAATATTATGAATTGAACGCATAAAAATTCACAGATATTTGACATACATTTCAGATACTCACTTCAGATAATTCTAGGACTCCAGGTTTTCATGTATGACAAACTTCCATACATTATTGCATTCGTTACCATTAACATTAGAATAGTTGGCAGAATGCGATTATTGTGCATTTCTTATACAATTTTAATACCATTTAAAGAAACAGAAAATATTATTTTTAAAAATATATAATTGTATTCACCGTTCCTCATTTTCCTGAAATTAGTTCGCATAAGGGGTGAAGATCGTGGACTATACAATGTTCATCAATAAAACTGGAATTTGATACTTTAAAAAAAGAATACAATTTAAGACAAATAGTATAATTAAGACAAACAGTAATAATATTATATAAAGCATGCTTAACAAACAATAATACAGTCTCTCAAAATATATTGATCAGAAAATATTACGCAGAGAATCAATATGATTTTTTGTAGTTGTTGAACGATTTTATATTTCCATTACTTTACAAGGTGTGATATGTGTATGGGAATACTTTATTTCCATTTTCTTATGTAGAAAGTTCGTAATTTTGAGCTCGTATTTCTTGAGTTTTAATCTGTGTCTATAGAAGTAGTTTAATTTCTACAGTCATTATCGATCACACCAATGTCTTCGTTATACCATGTATTAGCGTACATTTTTCAGATCAACAACTTTGGTATTATCTGCGTGAACAATTATAAATTTTTTGAAACCGTATTTTTTTTTATTTGCTAAGTAGGATATTTCTTCTTAACATTATTTTGAAGAAATCCAGTAGAATGTCTAACGAGTCTGTGACACTTGCACGAATGGTATTTCTAATTTTTAAGTATACAAGAAAATACGATTCCAATACTATCTGTATTAAAAAGGGCAAACGCATCTGTGCGTAATGCTGACGTCATTTTGAGAATGACAACATTTCACGATGAAATTTGGGTTTTGTAATTTTCGCTACTGCGATTTTTTAACTTCTAACCATCGTACATTCTTAATTTTTACACCTCCGTTTAGTGAAAAAGATTTTTTTTTCAAATGCAATTTGTTTGAAAACTGTATCTTAATTGGCTGATTTATTATAGCTTTAAAAATAATTTTCAAACATTTTTTTTCTTATTTATCGCTATCACCCACCGGTTCTATTACATAATAATAATAAACATTTTGCACATACAGCAATAAAATTTGCTCAGCATTTATTTCTGACTAAGTTTCCAAAACGAAATTATAACTTCCTCTATAAATAAATAAAAGATTAATATTTAAACAAAACACACAAATTTCACATATACGTAATCGAGAAATTTAAATTTTTACATTTCCAAATAGGAAAAAAAAAAAAAAAAAAAAAAAAAAAAAACTTTCAAATGAAATTTTTTTACAAGGTGCATCTCAGTTTACTGATTGTCTATGATTTTAAAAACAATTATCAAACTGGAAATATTCTTAAATTTATCTGTATCGCATAGTACTTGATTGCGGAAGATTAAACCGTTTTCCTTAATACAATGTATGGAGTTGATATTAAAATTAAAACTTCATCTATAAATAAATAAATTAAGTAATGTAAATAAAACAAAAATTTAACATACATATAATTAAATTAATCAAAAAGGCTGCCGTAAGAAGCAAAATATTGGGCTAATAACTATTAGCATGCAGCTAATACGAAAATATCCCTTTCGATAAATTTCAGAACTTTATTTGATTGCTTAATTGATATTTTTCATATAAAAATGATTTTTTGGTGTTAGTTGGCAATCTAGAAAATATATTGCATAAAAAAAAATTATTACAGTTTAAGAAAAATATGACTTTCACCTATAATTTGTTACCCGGTGAGACCATGGTTTGATCAAGTCCTGAACTTTGATGGAAATAAAATAGTCATTCATTTATATAAAGACCTGTACGTTCCCGGGTTGGTCCAAGCTTTCAAACAAGCCGGGAAAGCAGAGTATATATATATATATATATATATTAACGGCCTGGCGTTTAATATATATATATATTAAACGGGCACAGCGGCCCGTTATAACTAATTTATAAGAGATGGACTAGTTCGATAAAATATGAACAATTTTTAATGAAACTGGCTGTGCCGAGAATAAGTTCTATATACGCGAACCGATGCTAGTTCGACAGAATGAATATATACATTTGACGTATGCCGTGCACAAATAAGCATTGGAGAGTTACATCGTGTCTGAATTCGTTCTTAAATTCTTCAGGTGACACTGGCTAGGCTTACAATTTATTTTACATGCTCGAACTGGCGCAATCTTAACTTAATTAAATGCTAATTAGGTTACGGAAATTCATAATACGGAAACATTTTCCCTTTTTCTTTGTGAGAATTTAAAATATTTGCAGTAATAATTACAAAGTGAGGTTTCCACAGTAACTGATCACTTATTTTTCTGTGCAATAGTACAGTGTTCATTGAAAATTATCGTAAAATCAATGTTATCCTTAAATCGGGGAGCATATTACATAAATTAAAACTACATAAAGGTTCATTGTTAAATTAAAAATATATATACCAAACAATTGTATTTTGTTATATATTTCCTTTTGGATCATGAAATATACATTTATAATAATGACGAAATATCGATAAATGCATTTCCACCCCTTACGGGGGAAGATCACATGCAGCAACTCGATATTGCATGCTTTTAACACAGTATTAAAAATTTTTGCAGCTCTAAACATTTCTTCAAATTAAACAATTTTTTTTTTTGAATAAATGGTTGAAAATTTTTTATGTATTCCTTTAAATAATGTTTGACTACTTAATTGGAATTTAGTGTAATTAATACAGACTAATTAAGGCTTTTTAATAACATACATGTGTATCGCGCAGGATTATAAAAAATATATTCGATACATCCACTTAATCTTACATATATATATATATATATATTCTTACAATATCGTACTTTAACTTCAGCCCAAAATAATAATTAAGTTTACAAGTCAAGTCCAAAACATTAAGTTTCTGTGTTACTTAGTTTATGAAATATGACGCGCGCAATGTCAAAAATATTTCATTTAAGAAAAATTTACTTTAAAGTTCATATTTACCTTGATTTCGAAAGGAATTTGCTCCACATATTTGATCATAAAACCGGTTTTAATTGAAGTATCGTCATAATTATTTTAAAAGTTGGTAATATGTTATTATTTCATAATAAATAAAAAAAATTGACTTTTAAAAAAGTTTTAAGGTGATCTCTCTCCTAAATATAACCTATGACATAGATCTCTCAATTGCTGTAAAGGCATTATAGTATAAATATCCATCTATATTTAATGTCATAAAGTATTTTATATTACATCTAATGCAGCATTCGTTTCTATTCAAGTAAATTTCGAAATTTAATCATGATTCTATGCAATAATTAAACTCTAAATTCAAACGAATTTTGAATTTTTTTTTTCATTATAAAATTCTTCAATATTCTGCATTTTCAATATTCAATATTCTGAATGTGAGATTCATAGTTCACCAAATGTATATATATTAATACATATATACATATAATACATATAATAATACATATCTTATATATATATATATATATATATAAGATTCTTTCTAAAGCTATTATACTAATTTTTTGTTTTAAATTTTCTCTGAATAAAATGTTTCATCATTACACATCTGCGAATTAAATCAACGAACATTTTACAATTTTTATAAAAAAAAATCTTTTAAAGTTAATTTGAAATTCATTAGAAGTATCTTTAAAATGAAGAAAATAATTTTAAAAACTAGAATAATTCAATATTTAAATAAATACATAGGAATCCGTATTATTCACATTTTATAGAAATTTTTAAACCAGGTATCGTGAATGCACTAGATTAAAAACGACCATCTTTAAAATTCTGTAACTTTTGACCATCTGTAACTTTTAAAAACCCATTTCTTTGCTTCTTCAACATATTTTTTTGAAATGAAAGTTATAATATACACCTTAGAATTCATTTTTTCAGTGTTAGGTAGCTTTCATTACAAAAAGCTACCTATTGCAGCCGTTCGGAGGAAAGCCATTTCAAAAAATTTTGGTATATTTTCATCGATCATGACCCCCAGACGCCGAAACCACCCTCCGTTCAAAATTGATATATATATATATATATATATATATATATATATATATCCATATATATATATATATATATATCTGACCTATGTCACACTGTAACTCTCGTATTTATGAACCGATTTGGATGTAATTCCGTGTGTACATAGTGCACACCAATGTCTCGACCGAGTTCGTTGGCCAGCTTCATCCGCCATTTTGTTTAGAAATGGCGGCCATTTAAAATTTTTTTAAAAATTTAAAATTTGAAATGTGGTACCAAAAAATTGAAAATGGAAAAATATTTTTTTCTTATGTATTTGACCTTTATTCAAAGACTCCGTAGCAATTTTTGTTTCGTCTATATCTTAAAAAATGGCTGAGTTATAGCATTTTGAATTTCTAGCGTGGCTGACATTTTGAAACGTCCTGAATTTTGTCACGCGATAAAAGGCGTATTTATGAACCGATTTGGATGTAACTTCGTTTATACATAGTACATACCAATGTCTAGACCGAGTTCGTTGGCCAGCATCATCCGCCATCTTGTTTAAAAATGGCGGCCATTTAAATTTTTAAGAAAAATTTAAATTTGAAATGTGGTACCAAAAAATTGAAAATTGAAAAAATATTTTTTTCTTATGTGTTTGACCTTGATAAAAAGATTCGGGAGCAGTTTTTGTTTCGTCTATATCTTAAAAAATGGCTGAGTTATAGCATTTTGAATTTCTAGCATGGCTGACATTTTGAAGTGTCCTGATTTTTGTCACGTGATAACAGATGTATTTATGAACCGATTTGGATGTAATTCGGTGTGTACATAGTACACACCGATGTCTCGACCGAGTTCGTTGGCCAGCTTCATCCGCCATCTTGTTTCAAAATGGCGGCCATTTAAATTTTTTTAAAAATTTTAAATTTAAAATGAGATACCAAAAAATTGGAAAATGAAAAAGATTTTCTTTGTATGTGTTTGACCTTAATACAGAGATTCCGGAACAGGTTTTGTTTCGTCTATATCTAAAAAAATGGCTGAGTTATAGCATTTTGAATTTCTATTGTGGATGACATTTTAAAACGACCTGATTTTTGTCACGCGATAACAGGCGTATTTATGAACCGATTTGGATGTAACTTGATCTGTACATAGTACATACCAATGTCTCGACCGGGTTCGTTGGCCAGCTTCATTCGCCATCTTGTTTCAAAAGGGTTGCCATTTTAAAAAAAAAGTAATTTAAAATTTAAAATGAAGTATTAAAAAATTGGAAAAAAAAATTTGTGTGTTTGGCCTTGATACAAAGATTCTGGAGCAGTTTTTGTTTCTGAAAATTTGTTCTTTTGTTTATATCTTAAAAAATATTGAATTATAGCACTTTAAATTTCTAGCATGGCTAACACTTTGAAACGATCTTGTATTTGTCACGCGATAGCACACGTATTCGCCTATTTCGATGGAAGAAGGCATGTGCATAGTATACATCAATATCTCAACCAAGTTCGCTGGCCAGCTTCATCAGCCATCTTGTTTCAAAATGGCGGCCATTAAATAAAAAAAAATTATATTTAAAGTGAGGTGCAAAAAAAAAAAAAAAAAAAAAAAAAAAAAAAAAAAAAAAAAATAGAAATTGAAAAAGGTTTCTTTCATAAGTATTTGACCTTGATATAAGCATTCACGAGCATTTTTTGTTTCTCTTTATCTTAAAAAATGGCTCAGATATAGCAGTTTCAATTTCTAATGTGGGTGACATTTTGAAAAACTTATTTTTTGCCTGCGACAGCACTCGTATATATCAACCGATTCCGATGTGAGTGAGCATGTGCACAGCCATTACTAAGGTCTCGACCAAGTTCACTGATTAGCCTCATCCAACATGTTGTCTTAAAATGGCAGGAACTTTAAGAAATCGCCGAATTTGGCAGCCAAATATAAGTTAGTTTAAATAAAAGCAGCTTGGATAAAGCTGACTAATTTCGCGAAATTCTCATTCATAATGATTTAGTATTGATAAAAATTAATATTGAATCTCCTATATTCGGTTTCCACTAAACTGAGCTTCGTGTGTTTGAATAATATAAGTTGGCTTTTTTAAAATAAGGAAAATGAAAGCTACCTCTTCCTCCCGGCACTGGCCGGAAGGACTTTTTTTTATTTAATTTAGCAATTAACACTCTCTGAGCACTGCTGTTTTCAACCGATTCCCTGCACAAACAATATCATGCTTATAGAGGGTGTGCACTCTCAACGGTGTCCAATGGCTAATTCCTAAACCGATAATTTCAGACATATAGTTCCAATTACAAAAATGTTTTAAATGAGGTAAAGGAGTATATTAAAAGCGACGTGAGACCATAAAAACATTTCTTAAAAAATTACGAATATTTAAATTTTTATACAGTCCCCCGGTCCTATAAGTTATATTTAGTAAAAATTTCCTGTTACCCTGACAAGTAAGACAAAAAAAGTCCCGTTATTCTACGATTAAAACTAACCGAGTGATAGCTGTTTAAAGTTGAAGCATATTGTTTGCTGCAAATTAGGGGTCATTCACAAATTTAGGTGAAAAGTAATTTCATCAGACATAATAAAAAAAAAAAAGAGTTTAAAGTAAAATTAACATTGTAATATAAATTTGAAATGTTTAATCGTTCTGACATATGAATGAAAAATATACTATTTGTAATAAACATACAATAGGGGAAAAAAAACAGAATTTTTGTTAAATAAACTGATGAAAATTAACAGCCTAAATTCTCTACAAAATGATACATATTTTAAAATGTCATTTAGATTACCCTAGCGAGCAAAGCTTTTGATGATTGATTCTTATGTATTCAGCACCACTGGATACGAAATTTGCCTTCATTTTTTGCCATCACGTAAATATTTTTTTAAATCGTAAATTTTAAAGTTAAAAAAAGAAAAATAGCGAAAATTTGATACTATAAAATAGATGTGATTTTTTTTTCAACTTTTAATAATTTATTTTTCTGTCTTTTTTACCGCTGAATCTGAAAATCACCTTCATTTTTAAACATCATGTCACGATTTTTCGCTAATTGTAAATTTCAAAGTTAAGAGTGAACTTCCATCCCCACCTCATCGGACTCCTCAGCTGTTTAGCTTTAAGAATCCCAGTATAAGCTAAAAAATGATTAAATTATAATAAAATTAAAAAAAAATTAATTAAGATTTTCGCTATATTTTAACTTGGACATTTGCGATTTGAAAAAAAAAAATCTAACATGATGGTTAGAAATGAAGGGTATTTTCAGATTCAGTGCTAAAAATTACATAAAAATCAAAAATCAAATATCAAAAGAAAAAAAAAAGCCATTTACCCTATTTTATACCATCCGATTTTTGTTATTTTTTGACACTTTATGATTTGTTAAAAATCCAGACATGGTGGTTAAAAATTAAGGTAATTTTCGGATTCATTGCTAAAAAACACATAAAAGTTAAAAAAAAACACAATAATTGCAGTCTTGTGTTATCTAATCTAAAACTTTTTATTAAACTTCTTGGCGGTAATCTATCCTAATTTTTTTGTGTTATTCTGTATATTATATATAAATGGTAACCACCGAAAATCATAATAATATTAGGTTGTCATCGTATTTACGTCGGTACGTAAAATTTAATCTCGATCGGATATTTGAAAGTGAGTTAAAGTTCGAGTATAAATTTTTAACTGGTAAAACATACATACGATCGTTGAAGATAAATAAAAACTTATTAAAATAACATGATTTTTGTTAAAAGAAAACATGAAAAGAAATAGTCTCAAATTCTTACAAAATAAAACATATGTTAAAATACAATTATTTTAGCCAATCTGAAACGTAATAAAATTTACCTCAATCGTAATACTTGTACGATTTTTTTCAAAGCACAGACACACATAAAATAAGTTCTTCGAATACTAGTATATGACCCCTCAAAGGATGGGTAAACTCATTTGTGTTCAGCTGTAAAAAGGTGGTATAAGTCATGCATTTAAGTTTCGTAACTCAATCAAGTTTAGTGTTATATGAACGGGACATTTTTTTGTCTTACTTGTCGGTGTAATAGGAATATTTTACCAAATATAACTTATAGGACCGGTAAACCGTATAAAAATTTAAATTTCGTATTTTTATAAGAAAAGTTTTTATTGGCCCAAATCGCTTTTAAAATATTTCTTTACCTCATTTAAAACATCTTTGTAATTAGAACAATATGCCTATGACTAACGGTTTAGGAATTAGGCACTTGACACCGTTGAGAGTGGACACCCTGTATCAAGAGTGCAGAAACAATGAATGTTACCACGGAACTATAATTTAAAAAATGTTTTATTTAAATTTGGAGGGATGTGAAAACTCATACACAGACACAAAAATGACAAAACTTTCATAAAACTTTTAGGAATTGATATTAAAATAAATATGTTTATTACTTTAATACCGTTAAGAACATTTCATTAAATGTTAACTTAAACACTAAGTTAATATTAACTTAAAGTTCCTGAGGAAAAAAATTCTACAAGTTAATTTTCTAAAAGTTTTACAAAACATTTATATGCCTTTAAATTTCGAATCTTGATTTTTTTAAAGTGTAAAGGATTTATTAGAAAAAACATATCTTTGAAATATTCATCTTTAGTCAAGTATTTTTTTTTTTTTATTTATTAAAAAGGAAGTATATACGTCAAGAATGTTTATTTGTTTTCAAATATTTTGATGGAAAATCTAAGACAATAGATTACTTTGAGGTTTTGAAATAAATTTAAACATTGTTTTGAATATTATTGAATTCGAATTGTGTTCCTTAATCTTATTATGCGTTCCTTGAATGCATTTGGAATTTGAAATACCATGCACTGCGATAAGGAAAGGATTAATATTTTTAAAAGAGAAACACAGTATTATTGGATTCATACTTGAACATCGAAAATGGAATATTTTTATGTAAAATAAAAAAACTAGTTATAGAAGTAATTATAAAAATGAAAATATTTTACTATTACAAGAAATAACACTATTTTTAAAAATTCTTTAAAATATTTTAATAAAAGATTATTTTAAAGGTATCGAATATACATATATATTTGTACACAAATTAAAACCTTGATAACTATTTTTCGTGCTTTCTGTTCAGAATTTTTTTTACTATTTATTTAACAAAATTTCTTGAAAATAAAATTAAAAGAAATTTCATCTGACATTATTCTTTCATACTTTTGATATGGAAATGGTAACATCCTTTGTATTTAAAAAAAATACATTTGAACCATATTTCTACTTGTAATGCTTAAAAAATATTTTGATTATTAATTTCATAACTAGCCGCCTTTGGCGACCTGTTTGGTCCCCCTTAAATGTAATGCCAAGCATTGGAACATGTTACTTTTATTCATAATTTAATTTACTTTTTCCTTCCTTCGCCAAATCGGAAGATTCTGATAGAGAAATCAAGACTCGGTATATTTATTTTAACCACGAGCCAAACATTTTTCCCGTCGCATTCTCTCTTATTCCATTATTTTTATTTAAAATATAATCCTTTCACTCATTTTATTTAAAATACACAACTTTTATTTAAAACTAAAACATTTAAAATTCATGACTTTTACTTATTTCATAAAAGAAACAGAAAAAAGACATTTAATTTCAACATCAAAGCTTTGTTTTAATTTACCACGCGAAAAATGAAAAATGCGAACTGGTGAGTTAATAAATGCTATTGTCGAGATTTTCACTCGGCTAATATAAAACTATCAAAAATTTTTTTACGATCATGGCAACTTTTAAGTAGTTTTATTCGATTTTTTTTTAAATTAAAAATGTGCGCCTTGCATATGAAAAGCAAAATTGTTTATGACAGTCACATGACTTGAACTATTGTAATATAGAGGCAATGATAGCGATGAAGCAATATTTGGCGATTTATCACATGCGTCATGTACCAAAATGGCCTCCTGGCATATAAAAAGCGAAGTGGTCAGCCCGGAACTGTTGATGACAGTCATATGACTTAGGCTATTATTATAGAGATTACAAATGCTCATAACAGGAAGTTAAAATATTGTTGAAACTTTTTGAATTTAAGGTCATATTATTACTTATATAATATGAACCCTTATTGAAACATAATAGATGTTTCAATAAATTTATTTGAAAATAACTTCATGTATTTATTTAAGACTAGGGGGCTCAGGCCCCTGCGAGCTACGCCTGCGAACCACCGTTCAGGCTTCGCAGCCCTCTACAAAAATACTAATGTATCCTGTTTATAAACTATTACCAGTTTATGGAAGATTGAATTATATTAACGGTATAACATCGGATATCTTCTGTAATCCCGTTGCCAAGCTTTTCCATTTAAATGAGCATTTTTCGGTTACCATGGACTCATCCATCGCTGATGTTATAAATGACATCTGCTTTCAGGATTGAAAAGTAAGATGAATTACGTATTTGAAAATCAGCTCGTACAAAATGGTTAGCTTAAAAGTGACGTTATCTTCCTCAGTTTTATAACGACGCTATTGACAATATTCTTCCTTTAGGTTTCAGATTAAGAAACTCCGTCTTCTTGGGAATAGGTTTCAGATGTAATGAAAAGCATTGCGTTTTGAAATTTTACGCTTATATTTTATATTTTAATCGAGTTTAAATATTTCAGGAACAGCTTTCATGAATTATTTTCTATATTTTTGTACGATATCATGTACATTTTCAAGTTATTTTAACATTGTATATTATTTGTATTAATTAATAAGAATAGCAGAAGTTTTTAATACGTATTTACTGAATAGTAATTTGTATAAAATTAATCGAAAGTATTTTACGCATAAATTTATTTGTATTTATGCTGCATCAAGTTATGTAATCTATTAACAAATTTGCTTACCGCAAATTTTTTATACCGTGTGACGTCGGATTAAAATCCTTCGGAATGAAAATCGTTTTATTATATGGCGTAATTTCCCTATTAAATGCATTTATCATGTAATAATTTATTTATTTTAAAAAAATCCCTTCTAAGATTCACGGGTACATATATTATTTAACTTAAAAGAATTTAAAAATATTACTAATTCAGATTTTTAAATATGACATTATATTCACACTTAAAAGTTTTTCACGTGTAATAATTCAATTATTTTAGGTACTTTAAATATTACGATATTTAATGTTTGGGCATTTTACATATGACGTAATTATCACCTTTAAATGCGTTTCGCGTGTGATAATGTTATTATTTTAAATTTTTCGTACTTTTTTCATATTTACGTTTAAAGATTTCGACGTAACGTTCCTTATTTTCTGCTTTAACACATGATCATTAAATCCTTATTTTAATTTTCTTCTTCTTTTTTTAAGTTTATTGATGTCATTTTCTCTTTAAAATTGAAAATAAATCCTTTTTTTTATGTCTATGGAATTTGAAAGTGACAGGCGATTTTTGGTTTCTAAAACAAACTAATTCCTGATAATCAAAATGCGTTTTTTTTTCTTCCTGAAAAATATAATTTAATCATAATATTGTTTTCACTATCTATTGAAATAAAAGATAATATCAATCATATATTTATGAGTCCGTTATTCAATTTAATTTGTAGAAAAATTATTATTTAGAAATATTTCGCGACTAATAATTAATACGCATAGTCTAAATGATATATTATATTCAATCATGTAATCTCAAATTAATAGTATCTAATTATTTTCAACAATACGAACATTTAAGATAAAATTCCATTTTTGTATTAAGACCATTTAAAATGAAGAATTTCGTTTAGGAAAAATACTCATACATTCTGTTACTTAAAAATATGTTTATGCTTTGAGCAAAGTAAATTTAATTGAGTTCAACTAATTTTAAATTTTGTTCACTAGGCAAAACAACTTTTTAAGAATTATCCTTATTATAAAAGTTATAACGTACATGCAAGTTGAGGTATAAGTTTTTTAATGTTCATAATGTCAACAACTTTAAAACAGAAAAATTCGGATGTTACTGTTAATTTATTATAAACTTTCCATTATTAAAAGTTGCCTTAGATTTTACCAAATCATTACATAATTAAATAGTGGAGGAAAATTGCACATACACTGAACAGCCAAAACAATGAAGAGCCAATGACAACCTATTTAATAACGCGTTGGACTACCTTTGGCTCGCAAAACAGCTGCAACCATCTTGGCATGGATGTCACAAATCCTTGGTAGATGACCGGAGACAGATTGTACCAGATGTTCAAACAGCGGCCACGTAAATCCGGGATATTCTAAAACTGTTGTTTTTTAACTTTGGGCTGCCATTCCATAAAACTCGAAATGTGTACAATTAGAATAAGATTCGTCGAGTTAAGCGGTCAGGACGTTAACTGGAATTTAGTATTATGTCACTTGAACAAATACAGCACAATGTGAGTCCTGTGACATGAAGCGTTTTCTTCCTCAAATATTTGATTTCTATTTCAGAAGACATATACCATATAAGGGTGCAACTGGTTGTCAATGGTGTTCAGATAGTCCACGGCATTTTCTATCCCCACTACAGGTCCCAAGGGCGCCCATAAGAACGCTCCCCAAAGCATCATATTGAGTCCACCGGCCTGTGCATGACCTGTTGATTAAGGGGAGCAACAGCGCGCCTACAATAAAATGTACCCTGATACGGCCACCAACATGTTGAGGTATGAATTGTGATACATCCGACGAGCCAATTCTCTATGGATCCATGGTACAACCTCTTGTGGTTCATGGTACAACCGGGCATAGTGTTGGAGTATTTGGCGTTGATACTTGGTCAACAGAGGCGCATGAGTGGGACGTTTGCTGCGTATTCTCTTATTCAACAGTGTCAGCGGCACTGCATACTCCTAAACAAATTTCTTGAACTTGTATTGTATTGGAGTATCAGTTGAACCAGTCACTGGTGCCGATTTTCTTTACCATACAGGAGAGTCTCCAATGTCATTTTTCTTTGATAACGCCTGGGCACCAAACGCCATGGCGTGTACTTATGGTTTCGCCGCCATTCATATACATTGTATAAGTACTAATAACGATACGTCAAAAACAACCCACGATATGTGCAGTTTCGGAGATACTCGTTCTGAGTCGTCAGGCTATTACAATTCTGCCCTCTATCAAATTCACTTAGATCATCAGCCTTTCCCACCACTGGAAGAAGAAAGCACAAAAATGATTCCTCAGACTCTCTAGCAGCATTTAAACACCATTCCCAACTGATTAGGCGCCCTCCACGTGATCCAGGCGAGTTCATTGCAAAAAATAGGAATGATCATAATGTTTTGGCTCTTCGGTGTATAAATGACTCACTTAGAGTTTATTTATGGAATATTCAACAATCACTACGTGTTAATCACAATCGGCATCACAAAATACCTTTATTCCAAAATCCTGGTGTTATACCTGGTTATAGAAGCAGATAACGTACTACATACTTGACCCTTAGCAGTCATTTTTCTTTTCTCTAAATCTTTATGTTTTATGCAAAATATATTTTTTCCTTCTTTGTGATCAAAATTACAGACCACTATATGGAGTGTCCAATATGAAAATATAGGTAAACGCATACAGTTATATACAGAAAACTCTGTTCGCCGAGAAGTGAGAATGAAGCTAAATAAACGCACATGCAGATTGGTGACGATTAAATCCCTGGAATAAGCACCAAACAGACAGTCTGAGTTTCTGCTTTTTTCACTTGTTTTGTTTGTTATTGTGTTTTCCTGATAAAACTGGCGGATTTTTCGAGTGATTTGGTGTTTCATACACACAAAAGAACAGTGAAAAGATTTCTTTGAATCCACCGACTAAGAGAGTAATACGAATAATTGAGTAAGGCGGAAAAGAATATGATTTTAAACGTATATAAAACGGCACTCAATCGAATCCTTAACTTCCAATTTCTAATATAGGAGTTAGAGCTACTCGTACAACGGCGGTAAGTAAACCGTTTATATTCTGAACGATGAGAGAGTATAAAAATTGCGCTGTATTAAACTCTGTGTAGAATACAAAATTACGTAAACGTCCTTTATACGATAGAAACGATTTTGTCTGAAATGACATTAAGAGAAAAGTCTACAAGTTCTTTTTTAGAAATGAATTGCCCACTATAAGTTTTAAAAGTTGTAAATAATGACCTTGATTTAGGAACCCGTAAAAGGACAAAATTTTATCATTAAATTTTACAAATTTACGAAGAAAAGAGATACCACTATTCTTGATAAAAACGAAATGATTGTGTGGTGAAATCAAATCTTTAACAAATATTTAAGAAGAGAAGGAAGCAGAGTATATTACACGGATGAAACGTGGGAGGAATGCAAAACATACACTTAGTAAAGTTTGGAAATATACTTCAATAACGTCTTCAGAGCAGGCACTTTTATCTGGCCTTTCTTTAAGAATAACTTCTCCTTCAGGGACAGGCCTACGAATGGTAACTACGCATATTGGTAGCGATTCTGATTTCGAAGAAAACAAAACATATAAAATGCCTCATGTAAAAGATTTGTGCATTCAAAGTATCGGCCGAATTAGTGCTGAAGAATGGAATAAAATGCATTCAACATGTAACCCATAAAGTATAAAATAATATGAAATTTAGACAGTGCAAATAGATAACACAGGCCTGCGATGGAAAAAATACAAGGGTATTGATGACTGAACTTTATGTATTTTTTGGTGCTAATTAAAAAAAAAGTAAGGAAAAAATTCTATCACGTCACATTTTCTTGAAAATATTGAGTCGACTGGAAAGTTTTTCGTGTTGGAAAAATCAATTCGTACCGGTAAATTCTGCCAGGTAGTTATTAGACATCAGATATCGGAATCAATGTCTAATAATTAAATGATAGAATTTTCCGATACGAATTGATTTTCCCAACACGACATACAATTCCGATAGATCCAGTTGTTTTAAACCGTTTAAACCTATAACAAAATAATCGATTACTGAAAAATCAATTTGCCTCACCGAAAATCGATTTATTTACACAGATTTTCATGGATAAAATCACTGTTGCCAGATAGAACATGCAAAATTGTCCAAAATTGTCCTTTTCATTTTAGCAAAAATATCGATATCGATGTTACAAAAAATTCTGATCTGATGGGGGGAAATGGAGGTCATTTTCGAAATCAGCCCACCAAATGACATAAAAATCAGCGAAAACGTCTCTTGTATTTTTCAAAAACTTCAATTTTGCAGGCCTGTGTAATTAGTAGATTCCGTGGTAATCATTTTCCACTCGAATAGTATCGATACTTCTGAGGTAAGTGTTTTAAGAGTTTTCAAAAAAAAAAAAAAAAATACAAAAATCTAGCAAATTGGGAGAAATAATAAAATTAGCCAAACTAGGGATCTCGACCAAAAGTGAAGCTCCTTGATTATGTTTCAGAAATCCGTTTGTTTACTTTTATTCTCTCGTTGCCGTAAACAGACACAGCAGGCAGACGATTGATTAGTGCCAGACTGCTCCTAAATTTCATAAAATTTAAAGTATCGTAACTAACTCAGTAAAAGATAGTCGTGGTTAGTCAAATAAGAATGGTAGTTTTACTGCTGCAGTTGCCGAACATGTCGAATTTTTTTTCTCCTTTATTAATTCATACTATCTCATTTCTTAATAATGACGTTAACATTCATAAAAAAATGTAATATTTTTTATGATAAAGAGTAATGCTGAATACAAAGCTTCCAATCTGCTTTTTACTGTTCTTTGAAGATAATAAATAATAATAATAATAATAATAATAATAATAATAATAATAATAATAAAACTACTTTCTTTTCTAATTGAAAACTGGTATTAAATGCATATTTTTTTCAGCATTTTAATTTAGATATATTTAACAACCTCAAATAAAAAAAAATAATAGTATTTTGAAGAATACAAAGAAATGAATTTAGTTTTTCCGAAATATGATTAATATATAAAATTTAAAGAAAAAGTAGATTTTATTTTTACGTTCTAAAGAAATATAACAATTGAGATTTAAGAAATGCACCAGAATACCTCTCTTTACTTTTAATCATTAGTTATTTGTGACATGTTTTCTTTCAAAACATCTGAAATAAAACTTTCTTTTAAACATCTCTTTTAAGAAAGTACCTTTTCCTTTTAAACAATGATGACATCTTCAAAAAAATTGGAAAACAAATCCAATCAGCGTTACAAGCAATTTCTAAATTTAATTTTTACTGCCTGGATAAGTATATACTGTGTATTTTTAAATGAAAAATAGAAGATTTTTTGGACAGGTGCTTTCGAAACAAATATAACGTTTCAAAGAAAAATATATTTTATGAAAATTAAAAAAAAAAAAAAAATGTCGATAAATATATGGGATTGGAGGACGTACCACACATTTGATTTGAGGTGATATTCGGGATGTTTTGCGCTAATTTTTTAAATAGGAAATATAAAATATTGATTATTGTTCATTAAGATTTATGCTAATTTCTGGAAAGTGGTGAATTTTAATAACGATAAAAAATATTTTATTTTCGTCAAAAAAGGTGTACTTAGAAAGATATAAATTTTTTACAAAGTAAGCGTAATTTCAGAAGCATTTTATTTCAGAAATTGACTTAAATTTTACTCCAGTGACAATATGTATATGTATATATATATACACTGCTAAAAAAATTAGGGGAGCAAGTAAAAAAGGGAAGAGAACAGTACAAGACAGCCCTGCAGGGGCATAAAAGAATTGAGAGTAACATGTATATCAATGCACAATACAGAAAAAAAAAACACGCAAAAAATTGCAAGACAGCTTTAATTCTCTGAAACAGTGGGTAGAACGTGAAAAGGTGGTTTAGGGCAGCAATTTAGTTACATGTAAATAACAAAAAAAAAAGGGACTGCTTAGGAATGATGCAAGGTATTTAATATTAGGTGTGGTCCCTTTGAAGAAGTAAAACTGTCTCATACTTGTTTTCCATGGATTCGATGACATTATCGATAAGTTTTCGGGGAGTACTGTTCCACTCCTCAAGAATTTCAAACTACAAGATTCGGACAGTAAAAAACTGACCTTAGTCTTTATGTAATGCGTCGTCTGAGTGTGTCCCAAATATGCTCTACCGGATACAGGTCAGCAGAGTATATTGGCTATGTTGGCATATGGCATATATGGCATATGCTGTATTGTTTTAACTTTAAGAATGTTGTCCACAAGACGAGCTGTATGCGGTGTGGCATTACCACGCATGGGAGAAAAGAATCACCAATAGCTGGAAAATAAAATATGCCATTAGGTCTGACTATCTCGTCTGTATAACTTTGGACCGTAAAAGTGCCATTCCGAATTATATTCTGGCCTGTGCGTCCACCTATCCTAATTCCAGGCCATAGCATCAACACACCTCGTCTGTATTGTGATCTTTCACAAAAGAAAATGGGATTATTTTGAGTGTTCCTTTCTCTCCATGCCAAAACACGTCGTATGGCATATCCAGACTAAATCGGGACTCGTCTGTAAACAGAATTTGACTCCAACAACGTTGCCTCCAAACTCGATGTTCAGTTGTCTGTCGTCTTTGGGCGGCACAGTTTTGAGGTCAACGGATTACAGGCCGTTGGCATACGTGCATAGAAAGCATCTTAATGAAGACTATTTCGGACTGTTTGGATGTATGGCCTTCGTCGTGTGACTAAGAACAACTGTGCCAACAGCTGAGTAGCACTGTCCGTTCCGTCTCGAAGAGCTGTTAGTAGGATATATCTGTCATCAATTTCTATGGTAGCAAATGACCGACCTTACTCCTGTCGATGTCTACCATTCCATGTGCTTTGGAATCGATTCCACAGCCTTTCATAGACACTTCTTGCGACTCCAACAGCTTCCCCTACACTTCGTTGTGTTTCCTCTGATTCAACTTTCCGGATAAAACGCAAAGGCACGGATTCCGGTAAATCACATTGTTGTGACATTTTCAAATCACATTGTCTCGAAACACAAGCAGAGCAATTTATTTTTGCAACTGAGAGTGTGAGACTGACGTCTCTGCAAAATACGGATTTCTGCACTTATCTATTGTTTCTGGTTTTTTACGTCATAAACTTTAATTTTCATGTGAAATTTTCTTCATCTGTTTTCTACTACGCTTTAAATTAGGGATATTTTATTTTACGTTACTTGTCGGTGTAAATATTTGCGTAATTTTGTTATAATCATGTGCTCCCCTAATTGTTTTGAACAGTGTATTTAAGGCTGGGCTAGATGCTTAAAAGGACAACAAAATTCGTAACTTTGAAATGCAAAAGAAAATATTAGTATTATAAAGGGCAGTACTTTCGAAACAGGTTAGGAATACTAGTATCCATAGCTTTAAAATACATTAGAAACGTGTCTTATTATCACTACAAAATAAATGATATGCATGCTAGTAAACAAGTTAGAAACATATAGGGTAGATTGGATGAAGTGCCGTAGTTTTTGACTTAATTGTTTTAAAAATCGCCTGTTGTTTATATTTGTTATTCATTGATTTCTTGTTAAAGTTTAGACTCTTATATGTGATTTAAAAACTTATTTCATTTTAGAGATGTTATAGAAAGCATCGAAAATTTTGTTTTTGTAAACACTTGTATTTCGGCATCTTAGCCATAGAAATGGGTAATGATCTCCAGAACACTGTACGACGCAACCAGGTTGTGTTTTAGTACCTTCTACATGTGATTTTTAAACTTTTTCTTTTCCTACTGCTAAAAAAAATCAGACTACCTTGTGCGCCTTTTCTTGCAAACTGCACTCCTTTATCATGATTTCTTCCTTTTACATGAGTTTCTAAAGTTTTAACGAACTTTTAGCTCACATGGTATTTCGTAACGCAGTGATTATAGCTGTAAACTAAACTCCATGCGCCTGTTTAACTGTCTTATCTACAACACATTGACTACAACACATTGATGGTTAATTTTTTCTATTGAGAACTTTAATAAAAAAAGCCATTTTGTTCCGGTAAAAAAAAAAAAAAATAAATAAATAAATAAATAAATAAACTTCTTCAGCATACTATTTTACATTTTCTTTTTTCATTTCATTTGCAGTTGACTTATCTGCAGCTCCACTTTCATCCCACAGTTTCATTGAACTCAAATCATTCCAAAATTTAAATTTGTGTATTAATCTGCCGACGCCTTCACGACATTATAACTTACTTTAGAAGAAATATGACTTTTTTAATCTCATTTTCATAAACTCAGAGGTTTCAGTTTCTCGTCTCTCGAAGCTAGTCAAGTCACACTCTTCCAAATTCATGCCTTTTGATTCTTGAAAATTACTTCAAAAGGTTGCACTTTTACTGTTTTTATGTTCAACGATTTTTTTTCTCACTACATTTAAGAAGTCGATAACACTGTTTGGGATTTCGTATTCCTTGGCAATTTATTTCCTCTTTAATAATTATTTAAATCAGATTCTTTTAAAATTTTCTTTTTCTCCCGATCCGATAAAAACGTATGTTTATTTGTTTCGAACATAGCTAAAAATATTTCTCTAATTAAATCTCGCATACTCTCCCTTCAACTGACTACACTTCTTAAGATCTTCATATGGAGTAAGATTAGAAGCAAGCTGGCTCATTTAAATAAAAGCTGCGACCCTAATAATAACGATGGTTCGACCACCCAGTAGCAAATTAAAAAAGAAAATCCTTTGTTAGAATGAGTTTCCCGAAACCCACAGTAAATTATTTGGATGTATTCTTTTTTTTATCATATATTATAATTACCGAACTTGTTATACACTCAGTTATTTCACACATGTTGCTTTCTAAAAAATGAGAAGTGTTTTCCATAATATTCAAAAGATAAAATGAATTTTCGTAATAAATATTCACCTATATTATTTAAGACGAAAAATTTCTTTTTAGCTTTCGTACCGTTTCCTTTGATTTCGTGTGGAGTGATAGTGAATTAATGAGCAGATTTCTGAAGCAAAATTAGTATTCCCCTTTTCGAAAAAAAAGCAAAAGTTTTGTAATCAAAGAATAGTCTTTTCTTTTCTTTTTTTTTTTTAGATCTATTTCATTTTTATCGGTTACGAATAATATATTTTTCAATTCAACATTTCGTGAAACAATGTCCTTTTCTCAATTATATTTTGTTTTTATTGTCACTATAAATACTATTTTAACAAATTTTTCTCAATGTTTTTAATAAAAACTATATCTGCTTTATAGTTTCTATTGGAATCTGTTTCTGAATTGATTTTATTAATATTTCAATAAAAATAAGTTTACATACGAAGAAGAAAAATAAAGTAGAATTTGTCAATATAAATTGATAATATTTGTATTTATTGTTGCGATTTTAAGTCTTTTCCCCAGTACTGCCAAGATTCAGTTCCTGTTAGTCTTCCATAGTGTTACTGTCGGGGATGTGAGGCAGTGGCCCCAGGCTCCTCGATAAACCGTCAGAAGTCTCTTTATTATTGCTATTCAAAGCTATTCTATGATCTATGTAATAATAATCTTATATTAATAAATCTTACCTATATATTAATAATCTCATGTGTTTCCGATTTAAATGGAAGAATAAATTTAAAAAAAAAAAACATGTATTACTAACAAGAGTTTCATTAAAAAAAAAAAAAATAATATATCTACTGAAAGGGATATAGGAAAGGGATAAGGAAAAAAACGGCTCCATAATTTAATGGGCATACCGAACTCACCCCGAATAAAAATGGACATCATTTAAGTGTTCGACTTAGAAGCGCCAAGTGAATATCACAATGTTTTGTTCTTTGTAATACGTAGCTCCTATTAAAGATTTCTACTATACATGTAAAATGAAAATTTCGTACCGGCAGTTTATAACTTGAGTTCTACTGCAAGGTTTCTTATTTTACGTGCAATGTGAGTTAGATATTTTTACGGGAATGTTTTAGTTATAGAATTATGGGGAAAAAACTATAATCACAAAAAACTGTCTAGAAAAGATATGCCCTCTAAAAATAGACGGATGGATTTTAATGACACTTGCATTGTTAGATGGATAATATTTCAGATATTTGTTTAGTATATTGAACACCATCCTAAGTTACTTACTTACAGAATTATGAAGAGAAATTCTATATCCAACATGATTATGCAAGATTACTTTTTATAAATATTCTTGGGAATGGATTGTGATGAGACTTGCTCTGTTAGTTCTGGAAATAGCAATTTTCCGCAAAGGGTTTTATTATGCAACATTTCGTTCTACGTCATATAATTATAGAATTTTAAGGAAAATCTGCAAAAAGCTGAGACCGATAATAAAAGATTAGCGTTTTTAAAATGTGTTACCGGCGGAATTTTGTGAAACTCGCATTGTTAATGATGGCTTTTCATGATTTTAGTATGAGTTATATTCGTTCAGTGCGAAATCCTACACTAAAAATTTAACTAAAAAAAGTCGTACCTTACCGACCCAACTTTAGTCAGACACGTTAGAAAATACAATTATTTTTAACAAAATCATAACGATAGGTAAAGTTATCTTACGAATTGAATATTTCCAACTGAGCGAAAAATTGCAGATTCCCGGCTTTGGGCATTTTTTCTCTCAGTTGGAGACATTAGAAAATATCACAGCCCAATGTCGTTCGTTAAGAAAAACCGACCAGTGTAGGGGGCGGTGCCTGTTAGATAGCTAACAATTAACATATTGAGTGACTTTGTTGAGATCAGTTTGTGTATCATGGTGGATAAGTGGATTAACTGGAACGTTGCAACGAATAGTTTTAATATCTATAAGAAGCTGGAGAGCATTATTAATGAACGCAAACATGTACTTTTGGGACAATAATTATGCGAGAAATTGTACGCGTAGACAAAGATAAAAAGCAAGCGTGTATGCGAGGAAAGTAAATTTCGAAACTGCTGTGTTTGAAGACAAATCATAAAAACATATTGAATTTATAATATTTTTACGAATAGGAGAGATGTTTTTTTATAAATTGTGCATTGTTTTATTTGAATATATAGGTTTAAAATATCTTACAAATTATTTTTAGTCTTTTTCAATAATACACAGATATTCCTGGTTAATACAAATATTTTGAAATTTTGAAATTTACATTTGATATACGTCGAATCTTTTCTGAAGTCTCAAATAATTTATAATATCATTATTTATCATTAATAGTATCATTATATATCATATTTATAAATATTTGCAATATCATTGTGAATTTTTAAATTAAAAATCTTAATTGCTTGGCAATAACTTTTATTATTATTTTTTTTCATGTAAGAGTGTCATTTTTTTAAATTATTTTATACAACGAAGAACAAATTAACTCTAATCTATACCCCTATTATAAAGAGGAAAAAAATTGTTTATTTGTAGGAGGTAAGCTCTGGAACTACCGAACCGATTCCAAAAGTAATGGTATCTAAATGATGGTGTTAGTCCAACTTAGAACATAGGCTATATCTTATGTCGGTGCCACTACCCCAAAAGGGGTGTAGGAGCAAAAAACGTTCTAAAAATGCGAATTTAGCGTTACTGAAGGGCCTAGAAATATGAAATTTTGAATATTAGTTACTTATAAGATATAAATGATGTCTAAGAACAGTTCTGAAACAATTCGAAATTTAAAAGGGGTGAAAATGCACAAAAAGCGTTCTAAAAAACGTTCTAAATGGTAGTTTATACACAATCTCAGGAATTACCAAACCGATTTAAAAAATATTGGTGTCAAAATGATGGTGACAACTCTTGCTCCAAGATAGGCTATGTTTTATGTCGGTGCCACTACAACAAAGGGGGTGTAGGAGCAAAAAACGTTCTAAAAATGCGAATTTAGCGTTACTGAAGGGCCTAGAAATATGAAATTTTGAATATTAGTTACTTATAAGATATAAATGATGTCTAAGAACAGTTCTTAAACAATTCGAAATTTAAAAGGGGTGAAAATGCACAAAAAGCGTTCTAAAAACGTTTTAAATGGTAGTTTCTGCACAATCTCAGGAAATACCAAACCGATTTAAAAAATATTGGTGTCAAAATGACGGTGGCAACTCTTGCTCCAACATAGGCTATGTTTTATGTCGGCACCACTTCCCGAAAGGGGGTGCAGGAGCAAAAAACATTCTAAAAATGCGATTTTTGCGTTACCGAAGGGCCTAGAAATATGAAATTTGAAATATTAGCTACTTATTAGATATAAAGGATTTCTAAGGACAGTTCTTAAACAATTCGAAATTTAAAAGGGGTGAAAATGCACAAAAAGCGGTCTAAAAAACGTTATAATGGTGGTTTCTACACAATCTCAGGAAATACCAAACCGATCTAAAAAATAATGGTGACAACACTTGCTCCAACATAGGCGATGTTTTAAGTCGGTGCCACTACCCCAAAGGGGGTGCAGGAGAAAAACGTTCTAAATTGCGGCTTTTGCGTTACGGAAGGGCCTAGAATCGTGAAATTTGGAATGGTAGTTAGTTATAAGATATCAATGATCTCTAAGGACATTTCCTAAAAAAATCGAAATTTAAAAGGGGGTCAAAATGCGCAAAAAGCGTTGTAAAAAGCTTTCTAAATTGCGATTTCTATGCAATCTCAGGAAGTACTGAACCGATTTCAAATATAATGGCGTAAAAATGACGGTGACAGATCTTGCTCCAAAATAGGCTATATTTTATATCTGTTTCCACTACCCCAGATGAGATGCAGGAGCAAAATGCGAGAAAAGCGTTCTAAAAACGTTCTAAATGCCGATTTGTCGGCAATATCTCAGGAAGAATGAATCTGATTTCAAACGCAATGTTAGGAAATTGATGCTGACAGCCCCTGCTCTAACATAGACGCTATTTTATGTCGGTATCACTATCACCAAGACGTTGCATGAGCAAAAAAGCGTTCTAATTTTCGATTTTTGTGATCGGTAGGGGCTAGCAACTTAAAATTAGGCAAGGTACATATTTATTAGATATAAATGTTCTTTAAGAACAGTTTCGAAAAAAAGTGGAAATTTAAAAGGGGGTGAAAATGCGCGAAAAGCGTCCTAAAAACGTTCTAAATTGCGATTTCTACTCTATCTAAGGAAATACCAAAGCTATTTCAAAAGTAATGGTTGCAAATCAATGGTGATAGTCCCTGTTATAACATAGGTTATATTTTATGTTCCTGTCACTACCATCTGAGGGTTGCAAAAGCAAAACATGTTCTAATTTGCGTTTTTTGCACAACTGAGGGGTCTAACACTTTGAAGCATGGCACGGTATTTACTTACAAGATGCAACTGCTTTCTAAGAACAGTCGAAAGAAAATTCCAAATTTAAAAAAATGAAGTGAGTGAAAAGCGTTATAAATTAGAATTTTTAAGCAAACTTATAAATTACCAAACCGATTAAAAAAATAATGTTGACAAATTTTGGGGATAGAACCTGCTCAAACATAAGCTATATTTTATGTATGTGCCACTACCACCAGAGGGTTGCAGGAGCTAAAAACTTTCTAAATTTCGAATTCTGTGATACTGAAAAGGCTAGAATATGCGTTCAAATATGCTTTTCAAAGATTTTAAAAATAAGCATGATGGAATTTTAATGCCACAGAATTTCTGCCAACTTACATATGTAAATTATAATCTTCAATATTCTTTTAATAAAATTGCATGCATGTTTACGCCAAATTGGAATATTAATAGAATACTAATATCCGTATATTTGCTTTTCAGTGTTGATTTTAACGCTTTATAATATTGTGGAAAGTACACAGGAAATTTTATAAAATTATAAAAACACTGAAATTATTTAACCCAAATATTCCGAATTAACAACTGATATTTTCCCCTTGTGGTAGGGTAATTATTTCTTATATTTTTTTTTTTATCCTTTCTCATCTTGAAACGTTTTCTAAACTTTCAAAATTATATACACATGTCCTAATTTAATTATATTGATCCATTTCAACAGAAAATAATCTTGAATCTGTTTGTTTATACACGGTAAAAAAAAAAAAAAAAAAAAAAAAAAAAAAAAAAAAAATCTGTCAAGTTACTAAAGTTTTTCTAGGAATCTGGGATTCCTAGAACTTTTTATGTAACAGTAACAACAAAAATTACTGTAACAGCGTCTGTTACAGGGATTTTTGCTGTTTCCGTTACATAAAAAGTTCTAGGAATCCCAGTTTCCTAGAATAACTTTAGTAACTTTACAGATTTTTTTTTTTTTTTTTTTTTTTTTTTTTACAGTGTATAAATTAAATAATAACATTAAACAACAAAAAAAAATACCCATAAATATTTTAACATTAAATTGTTTACTGACCTCGATCATCATTTTTCTAGTCAATTAATTTCTGATTTTTAATTGATTATTCAAATTCTTAGCCCTTTGGGTTCCGATTATTTTCAATTTTGAAAGAAAATCAGTTTTACGTTAATAATGTTAATAGTAGCTACTACAAATATATTTGCTGAAGTTTAACGAATATGTCATTGTCTGAAATCTAACGAATGTACCATATATTTTCCGTGTATAAGTCGACCCATGTATAAGCCGAGTGTATGACTTTTAAGTGAAAAATAGTGCAAAATTGGAAACTTGTATATGTTACAAAAAAGTCATGCAAAAATTGAGCGATCAAAACCTTAGCGTAACTACAAGGTTGAGCAAAAAGTTCTGGTAAATTTGTGAAATTTGAGTTGTTACGTGCAAATTAACAACGAAAGCAAAAAGGACTATTCTTCTAAGTAGAGACCATCATAGTTCACGACTTTCTTCCATCGTTCTGCCGGATTTCGGATTTGCTAGAAGTACCATGGTGGTTCCTTGGAATCGAAAAATTCTTGGCATGCTTCTTCAACTTCATTAAAGGATTCAAATTGACGGCTCTTGAAAAAGTGCTGCATTGATCAAAAGAGGCCATAATTGGATGGGACTACGTCTGGATTTTACCACTAGTACTTCTATATACGATACAAATTCTGGTAACTATCAGGTTAAAAATTTCTCAGAACTTTTTGCTCAACCTAATAATAGAAGAAAACGAGCTTTCCGAAATTATTTATCTCTATTACTCTGTCTGTACAAATCTGTTTAATTGGGTTCCGCTTATTCTGTTATGACTAGCTTATTTATAAATACCAAGCCTCTTACTTTTGTAAATGTGAAAACCTTTTTCTTCTTCACGTGACTGCTAACTGTTAGTTTGGTTTAAGGATAAATGGTTTGACAAAAGCACACGACTTATAATGCGGGCTTTTAATTAAATGTCATCAAATGTGCAGAGCAGTCGAATAACTCAGAATGGATTTTATCTAGTGATGCAGCTTGGAGAAATCGCGATAAATTAAAAAAAAGTTGACATCGTCACTATCTCTGCATGATTGAAAGATAATTGGCTTGAATTTCCACAAAAAATGATCATAGAAATGTTAAGAGAAAATAATTCTCAATCACTAGAGAACAGGAATTCTGCTTTTTCAGAATTTAGTTTCGGCGCCGGCATTTTCATTACTTCATTTTCTTCTGATGGACTGATGGCATCCATTATTATGAAACAGTCATTATAAATGAAGTGTTAGGTGAAGATGAAAGAGCAGCCGTAAAAAGTTAGAACTTTGATTTTCTGGTCAGAATGGAAAAAAGGGGGCCATATTTTTTCCCCCATTCTGACCAGAAAATCAGAGTTCTAACTTTTTACGGCTGCTCTTTCATCTTCACCTAACACTTCAATTATAATGACTGTTTCATAATAATGGAAGCCACCAGTCCATCAGAAAAAAATAACTCACTTAAGCGGGACTCTACTGCAGTACAAAACATATTTCAATTTTAAGACTTACAGTACACATTTTATTTTATGTAAAATGACGTCATTCGCATCCGCTTAAGAATTCCATATTTACGATTTACTCTTAAACATCTAAAGTAAAGCATGCATAGCGCATCACTATTGCGAAATAATGCATAAATGCAGAAAAAAACGCCGTCATTCAAGGAAATCGACAAAAAAAAAACAAAAAAAACAAAAAAAAAACGGCTATCTAATGATTCATAGATATTTAAAATTAAATATAGTTTATAATAGCTCCATTGTTTTAAGAGAAACCATTCTTTTATTTATTTTTTTAATAGCACGTATTTTAATTACATTTTCTTTCGGTTGTTATGAGAAAATGGCAACAAAAATATATAATTACTATTTTAGAATTATTTTTCCTTTACTTTCTACAGAAGTGGAGCACCTCCGTTGCCAATATTAAGCAAATGGCTCTAAAATCTACAGAAAAATAAATGGAGAGACAGTTTTCAAACAAAATGCATTTAAAAGAACTTTTTTTTTTCAATACGACGGTATAAAAATTGAAAATGTGCAATGCTTAGAAGTTTTAAAAAATGCTATAGAGTATTTAATCGTACTGCTTTGTTTTACGACTGGCTTCTGTAAGGTAACGTTATTTTTTGGAATACACAAAATAAGCTGGGCGAAAGAAATAGCATACCATACCGGGGGCTAAAAAGACATGTACTATCAATAGTACGCCGGACCCGAAACCGAACGGGTTAATTTTTCACTATTTACCTTTCATTTTATTTGATAAAATTTAATACTAAATTTCCATTTAACTAACTTTGCAAATATGTAAAACTTGCAGCTTAAAGAAATATAACTTTAGATTAAGTTAAAATCAGCTTTTCTGTCATTATGTACACTAAAAGACTATTTTCTAGTGAATTTTATAATCCTTTAAAAGAAAATGCCATATAATTAATCATACCTGCTAAAATAGAAACTTGGGTAAAACAAGCTCTCAGCCAGTTCTTTGTGATTCCGTTTACAAACTTTATGGTGTATATTGATTTCAGTACATAGTAGTCCGAGCACAGCCATGTGATTTTCCCTACGTCCATATTATATTGATTTTTTTTTTATTATTATTATTGTTTAAGTGTATTTATGTGTACATGAAATGTCATTTCCAATTTCTAAATAAAGTATTAACACATGTTATAAATTTTGACCTTCCTATTTATCTGACATTCTACAACTATTTTCTTAATATCATTTTGGAAACCGTTATGAATATATGTTTCATATTTTTGCAGTCGTGAAGGTCTACGTTTTTGTTGATTTTAGTACATTTTATTAAAAAATGAAATAAAATTTCTTATGTATTGAGCAATTTCGATTGCCATTTATAAAAATAAACATTTTTTATAAGAATGCGATAATTTCAGGTGATCGTATGTGGGAGTTATTCTCCATGTATCTTAAAAATGAAAATGACTCTTCTTTCATAGCCGGTGTCTAAGTCAATTGTTTAGGCAAACACGAGCGACTTCGGAAACAGTCTGCACGTTTGGCAGGAAAATTTACTTGTTTTTAAAAGTGCTGATGGTTTTACTCTAAACAATACATGCTAAATTATGACAGCTGCCGTGTACCTCGATTACGAAAGATGAGACAAAAAAAAAAAAAAAAAAAAAAAAAAAATATATATATATAAAATATAGGCTTGCTTCATATATATTTTTTTTAATGAGTTATTTAATATTGCACAATATTAAAATTGCAGCTAAACGTCTATAAGTGAGTGTATCACCATAGCATAAAACGATAGTCATCTGGGCAACAATATGGAAGTGGATTCAAACTTACTAAGAGTAAGAGCATATTTACCTCTCAAGAAGTATTAGCATATTTGGAAAATGTTCATGAATATTTAAATTCACTAAATCACTTAATTTAACAATATATATAACCTTTGATTTTTTTTGTTATATTTTATACGAAATAGCTTTATTATTATTATTTATGTCTATTCTATATTTATGAAACGACTATTTAAATGAATGTATGTTAAATGTGGAGTTTGTAGAACGGTTGCGGTAAATTAAACACATGATGTAGTTAGAGTCACTTACACCATATGTTTTCTTAAAGAGGGTGTATATAGCATTTATAGTTATTTTACAGTGTAGTACAAAGAATAAAAATATATGTTAAATGCGGGATAACCCTATATAAGCCAAAGTTAAACTTTTTTTTTATGTTTCACCCAAATGACTGCCGTATTCAAGATAAAAAATAGTATTGATTAGTTATAAAAGGAAATACGTTGAAAATAATTTTAACTAAAGACAATAAATATAGTTTATATTACTTAGATTGCTCAACAATACGCCAAAATAGATTTCTCTTATTTTAATATTAAGTTCAAGCCGCCAAAGATTGCACTATTTAAAGATTTTTTTTTTATTAATTATTAAAATATTTAACCGTATTTAATTACACATATGTTAAGTCGTGTTTAATTTATTTATGTCATCATTTTCTCCTAATAAAATAAAGCTTATTTCATAAAAAATATCAGAAATACTTTCGATTTATCACCTCCATTTAAGGGGACTCAGGGATTCTTAAAACTTCAAATTTTTCGAAATTTTTATTTTTTTAGATGTTAAACTTCTATCTTTTCTGAGCATTTTGGTAAACGTTTTCCTCAAAATTCCCATTAGAACAGAGGTTATGGCTATTAGAATTATACCCGCTTAATAGCTAAAGAGGTGTTTCCGAAACTTTGAATCAGTTTTCTCCAAATGACTTTTTCTGTATAACGTGGAGGATATCTCAAAAACGTCTGAATATTGTTAAATGAAATTTTATATAAAACCTAAAATTTCATTTTCATTGTTCAAAAAAATATTTTTTTAGCTGTTTCAATTGATTATATTGTTGACATTTTCAAATTTTGAATTAGCTAAATACAACTTTGTATTAAAAATATAAAAATGCCTTTAATACAAATTTATTTAGGTTCAGGATAATTATTATAATCTGAAGTGTAATTAAGCACGAAAAATTTCATTCAATTTGCAAAATTTATTTTATAATCCTGCGCGTAAACTGTTATACCAATTTTCTGCTCGACAAATGTCTAACATTAGATTAATTTTAACACAATTATTCTAATTGGTAAATAAATCATATTAGATGCAAATTTCCAACTGGGCGAAAAATGTCCGGACCAGGATTCGCACCAGGGATCTCCTAGCTGAAGCCGCCAGTGCTGTTCGAGCACTGGCGGCTTCAGCCAGGAGATCCCTTGTTCGAATCCTGTCCGGACATTTTTCGCCCAGTTAGCACTGGCCGCTTCAGCCAGGAGATCCCTGGTTCGAATCCTGGTCCGGACATTTTTCGCCCAGTTGAAAATTTACATCTAAAATGTCTGACAGTTTGGAGCACCCTATAAATACTAATTATGTATCTTACAATTTTTTAAATACATGAAATGAAACAACATAATTATATCTTTTAATCCCAATAAAAAATGTGTTTTTAAATCATACAAATTTAAGAATATTCAATGTTCAAAATTGTCTTTTTTTCCGATTTTAAGAATCTTGAGTCCCTTTAACCAATTTTTTTCTCAGTCAAAACGAATTTTCATAAATTGGGGGCCTAGCATATTCACATCTTCATGCATGAATTAGCATAAGATGCGTGTTTTGTGAAACTTGTTGCAGCCGTTTTCGATATACAACAGCATTTGTCAGTTTCCTTTAGCCTGTC
Organism: Maratus speciosus; assembly: GCA_963932465.1. Classification (NCBI taxonomy): domain Eukaryota; kingdom Metazoa; phylum Arthropoda; class Arachnida; order Araneae; family Salticidae; genus Maratus; species Maratus speciosus. The sequence continues at coordinate 53,593,534 of OZ010792.1, forward strand.
AAAACGACCTTCACTGAATTTCAGGATAGAGCTAGATTGTTTTCTTTTCGTTCTCGAATTAGTATAGTACATGCTTCGTGAGAAACGTTTATCCATTTTTCGATTTATAGCGAGCTGTATTTCCAGAACTAAGTTTGTTTCAGCCTGACACAATGAATATTTCTTACATTCGGAACCAAGCTAGATAACTTAGTTAGTCCTTGTCTTGGTGCAGGATTTAACGAGTTTCGCGAAAATCTTTCAAGTCGTTTTCCAGATTACGCAACACCTAAATAGTGTCCTCGTTTAATATGTATAATTTATTGGTATTTCAAATACACTATAAGTAAAATTTTAATATAAATCTTATTTATACTATTCTAATCAATTTCTTTTGGAATGAAACATACATAAATTCAGACAAGTCGGATATGCCAATCCCAAAACTTTCTTCTATCTCAAGCATATTAATATTTCAAAAATCGCTATCACGGTGCCAAAAATAAATGGAAACCTGTGCCCATCATTAGAAATCTAAAAATATGAAATTCCGTGCATTAGTTCTTGAGATATGACTATCACTAAAATCGTGTAAATTCTGCAAAATGCAGCAGATTATCTCCACTGGTTATGGTGATTTATACTAAAGCTTAATAAGCAAGAACATATCAAGGTCTAACCGAATTTGAAGTTTAATGAAAATCAGTACATTGGTTTTTGAGATAAAGCTATTGCAAAAATCGTGAAAAATCCAGCATAGCAGCGCCACTTATTGGGCGATTAACAACAAAACTTTATCAGCAACAACGTGAGTCAACGTCAATGTGAAGTAGTTTGATGAAAATTTGTGCATTAGTTCTTTAGATAGAGCTAATGCGGAAATCGTGAAAAATGCAGCATTGTAGCGCTACCTGTTAGGCGATTTACGCCAAAACATATTCAGCCCCAATATTTATCAAGGTATACCTGAATCCGAAGTTTGATGAATATTCGTGCGTTCTTGAGATTGAGCTATTGCGGAAATCGTGAAAAATGCAGCGTAGCAGCACTACCTGTTGGGCGATTTCCACCAAAACGTAATCAGAATTAACTCATATCAAGGACTACTTTAATCTCAAATTTTATAAAAATCCGTGTATTATTTCTTAGATAAAATGTAACTAATAATTATGAATTCGATAGATTCTGGCTAATTAGAACACATAAGATCTGCACTACTTCTCTTAATAGCAGCCCCACAATTATCAGAAATAAATATGATTATATTGTTCCATCTGGTTCTCGATATTTTATACAAATCACACTGTGTTTCAAGTAAACGAAATACTAAACTATAACATTTACTGTAAATTGAATATTTGAGTTACAAAAAATAAATAATCCAGAATTCTGCACTGGAAAAAGTGTTAAAAATTGTTTGCATTTCTAATCTTTTGAAGGCTGGTTAAAAATAAGCTCATAATCAATCATTTTTTTAGAAAAAACCTAAAACTTTTTTGTCAGATACGTTTTACGACAGTATAAAAAAGAAATCAAAATAGGTTAAAATGTTTGAAATCATAGAAATATAGATTTTTACGAAAAGAGAACGGAAAGTATTATCCAGTTGTGAAATTTCATAAGTTGTTTCATGAAATAATTTTTGAGTGATGTCAAAGCCTAATTATTTTGGTATATATATGTTATGATTTAGAATAGAATTGTTTGATTATTCTAACATTGGAAGGCTTTACTAGTGAACGAAATAACTGGTTGTTATGATACAAGTAGTGCAATGTTGAAAATGCAGTGCTAGCTGTCTCGATAGTAGTTGTGGATCACATACAGCAAAAATAGAAGTGGTCAAAACAGGTAATTCGAACCTGTTTTATTAGAATAACAATTTGTTAATTGCAGTAGTCGAGTGAAGACTATGGAGTACATCGTTCCGTGAAGTTTCCCCAGAATGAATTGAAACGACACATAAGATCAGCTCAGCAATTTATTAGAACATCTTTCAAATGGCGCAGTTTCCACCAAGATTATTTATTAGTTATCTCTCCGTAGTAGTAATTAGGTCTAAACAAAGTTCCAGATAATCGAATAAAAGGACGGTGACCAGGGGATGGATGTAAACTGGAAAATCGACTCAAATCTTTCAAAATCTGCTGAAACACAGCGAGTATCAACTTTTTGTTCCTCACGTATAAGGATACAAATATGACGTAGGTCACGCTCTCAACCAATGAATAATTAAGGATGTCATGTCATATAAAGAGTGAGGACAAAACACGCGGATGAATTTGAAGAGAAAAAGGATAACCTTAGAAATGCGCGGGAAGGTAAAAATGGAAGCTAAAAGAACATTCTCGAAGGAAAAAAGCGCGGAAATGGAACATTTAATTTAAGAATACTAAAATCGTAATATTTAAGCGATTAGGACAAGTGAGACATTAAATTAAACGGAATTAAACAGACGTAACGATAGAGATTATTTAAGGATAGGGATTTAGAGAAAATAAAGTAGTAATTTAGAATAAGATAAGGAAATCGCGGAATTAGATCTAATAATGTAACATATATATATATAAATCGTTCGAATTTTTTGTTTGAAAAAAGAAATTTTCTCGATTAACAAATTTAGGGCTGTGGTCTTTGGTCCGAATATTGTTCTTTTGTTAATAATATAATCAATGTAATTAGAACATATTAAATATCATTAAATTATGCAAAATAGTACACAACTCTAGCACTTTCTTTAATTTGTTTATCTTCTAGTAGAATTCAGAAGAGATAATTTAAAATTTTGCAGTTAAAGTTCTTTATAAGGCTTTTCTGTATATGAAACTAACTGGTGTAGCTACCCGAAGTTTTGCAATTTCTTTGTATTATATATTGATTTTTCGAGAAAAAATACGCTAATTTTATTTCACATTTAGAAAAGATGCACTATCATTTTGTTAATTTCTTTGTGAAAGAAGTAAACTATATTCACTTTTCACATTATTAAAAATTACACAAAATACATTTTACAGATTATGTTATTTTTACGCACTTATTGACATCCTCATAAAAGAATGACATCATATAGGCAAAACAGTTTAATTAGTCGAGAATTTTTTGGACAAAAAGTGTGTCACTTTACCATTATCGTCAACCTGTCTCTTTTTTATAAGTTTAATTCGTCGAACTAACGTGTCCTGGAGAGTATAGCTAAGATCTGTAGTGTAGTTGCTGTGGTTTTGACTGATACAAGCAGTTTGAGAATATGCTTTGCAGTTATGTTCGAACTCCAAGCTCAGAACTAAAAGTTCCAACAGAATATTCAATTATGTACACTTTAATAAAACAAATCGTGAAATGGTATTTCATACAAATCAATAATGTTGACATTTCTCCGATTTTTCGTATAAATGTATTAAATGTGCATGTAAGTCACATAAGTATTCTTTACGTTAATTTCTTAAAAGATAGTGTAAGCTAAAGTTTATTAAATCGATGTAAATAAATAAAACAAAACTATATATGTGCTAACTATTTAGATAACATTAGTGATTATAATCTATTTAAACTGAAAAAAAAATCTGTATAATTTAAATTAGAAAATGGCAACAGGAATATAGATTAATTCTATTTCCCTTTTCTTGGTCTTTTATCATAACAACAGAAAAGGTTCATTACCAACATTAGAGAATAGTAATTAAAGATGATACACAAACAATAATATCTCTGAAGCAAAATTAAAATTCATTATTACGGCAGTAATAATCAACTAACTGTGTAATTAATTATTATATTAAGTTATTACGGCATTCTCTGATCATGCAAATAACTGGATATAATCTCACCACGCAACGTTCCATGTTTTTGGAAAAGTAGTTTGGTAATACAAACTCACGGCTTGATATTTACACTACAAAATACCCGAATATTACATGTAATTTCTTAAATATTATAATTTCAAATAATGATAAGTTTAAGAACTAAAAGAACTTCTTAAAACAACATCAACTTATCATACCAACAGCTTACCATATTTATCTATTTATTGGTGTAACAATAGCACTAAGTTCATTATAGTTTGGGATATTAAAACGCATACTTTTAATGTTATGATTTTTCTTTCAAAAAGTTCAAAATGTTAGATTACGATATTAATAATACTGTATCTGAAGATAATCTTATTAAAAATTGTATACTTTTTCAGTTTGACTGTGGAGATAAAGAATCTATAAGAACTAAATGACCTTTTTTAAAAAACCGTCAAAATCTTTTAAATGCGCTAGGCGTTTCGAAAGATCTGAGTCTTTCTTCGTCAGGTGCAAAGAAGACGTGCTTCTACTATGAAAGCAGCAGCAAGACTGAAATAAGAGATAAGGAATGGAAAACAGGCTGAAGAAACAGCCATGAAATTAGAAATCAACAGCCAATAGGAGAGCAAAAGACAACAGCCAATCACAGAAGAGTATAATCAAAACAAAAGAACACAAACTAGAAGGGGAATAAGGAAGCAAATAGGAGGAAAAAAATATAATAAAATGAATCTATAGACATATTAAAAAATGGGAACACATGAAATTAAAAAAAAAATAAATGAATAAAATATAAAAAGACTAATATTATTTAATAGAAAAAATAAATTACATGGTTGTACTGAATTTTTTTTTCCAAGCTGCAGAGAGTATTCTGGAATCAGATTTATCATTAACAATAACTTCACGATTAAGATAAATAGCTAAATTTTCAAGAAAGTCCATTTCAGATATACTGTTGGCATTAAAGATAATTTTAGCATTTTGAAAATTAAAACTATGGCCGGAATACCAAGAGTGCTTGGCAACAGTAGATTTAGAAGTTTCCTGATTAATTACATAACGAGAGTGTCCTTTTAAACGGATTTCAAGATTTCTTTTAGTTTGACCAAAATAAGATAAATCACAGCCGTTAAAGGGAACATTATAAATTCCGCATTTACGAAGATCAGGAACAGGATATTTAGTGGAGGGGTATTTGAATTTATTGAAAAATTTATAGATAATGTTAAAATTGAAACGAAGTAAAACTTTAGCTAATTTGAAACATAAAGGTGGATAAAAAGGGAGGACAACCAAATCATCAGGTTTTATTTTGGCATATTTAGAAAGAGTAGATTTATTAGACGGCCTATTGACTTTCTTTACAGCATTATTGATAACAGAAGGATTCAAACCTCTTTCAGGAGTTTTTTAGTAATTTTCGGAGCACAGCTCCAGCTTCCCTGCAAAAGTAACACTTTTGTGAACACGATAGCGTCCAAAATATTTTTCGCCTCGACACAAAAAAATTAAATGGATGTCGGTATACCAAAATCTCGGCGCGTATTGAAAATAAAAAAATATTCGTCAACCCTAACGGCCTGAAATGTTGGCTCAAAGTTTTACCATAGAGATAACATTGCGATTGTTTACATCTATATATTTAAAAATCAAGGCCTTTTTTACTCATCCGCCCAAGACCTTTTACAATTAAATTTAAATTATAAAATTAAGAATTTTATTAAAAATTATCTAGTGCGAGCATATGTACAGATAAACAGATTTCATAAAAAAAAAAAAAAGTAAAATAGGTTCAGTAGAAAGCTCACGGCAGATGACTGAAAAAAAGGACTTGTTTTTTAAATATATAGATGTAAACAATCGCAATGTTATCTCTATGGAAAAACTTTCAGCCGACATTTCAGACCGTTAGGGTTGACGAATATTTTTGATTTTCAATACGCGCCGAGATTTTGGCACTACCGACATCCATTTAATTTTTTGCGTCGATGCGACAACTATTTTGGACAATATCGTGTTCACGAAAGTGTAATTTTTGCAGGGAAGACGGAGCTGTGCTCCGACAATAATTTAAATTTAATTTTACAAGCTCTTTGTGAAATTTCTTCAAAATGGTCGCAATCTGATTACTTCCATTGTTCTAGAAAAATAATCTGTTTCATTAATTGATAAAATTTCTTATGATTCCATTTTCTCATTACCGTTAGAAGTAACTTTAGAAAAAAAATGTGAACTGAAAATAACGCCATGCTTTAAAAGACACACACTTTCCTTTATAAAGCTGTTACATTTCAGTACTTTTTCATTTCGCCGATACTGAGTTTGAGACGCTGGATGAAATGCTTCAGTGAGTAAAAATGAAGTCATATTAAAAGAAAAAAATCATTTTCTTTTATAAAAAGCTATTTTATCACGAATATGTTTAAAAGTCATAAATTTCTGGAATTTTTTGACAAGAGTGCGAATGTTCTCATGTCATGTTGTAGTGGCTGTAACTGTTAAAAGCGGCTTCAAATTTGTAAATATTTTAATAACCTATTGCACGTTAAAATATTTTTAAATGGTCGATAAGTGTATGAGAAGTTTCTATGTAAATTTTAATACAGTGAAATGACGTTAAGTTTAGATTTCACGATAAAGAAATGACTCTGAAATTTAACCATGTTTGTCACGCAAATTTAACCATTTGATAGCGGTTCCAATTACAGAACTTTACTCATTTTTTCCTAGTGAAAGTGTTGCATGTTGAATTTTAAATGCGTGTAAACATTCTGAAGTGAATGAGATAAGCATTTTTTTTTTTTTTTTGAAGATCAACTTGAAGACGGAAATATATAGATTACAAAAAAAAAAAAAAATCCTGTACTGGGTGGAAAAGGTAGCTTTCCTATTTCTTGGTTTTATTATTTTCTGGATTACCTATTATTTAGCTAATTTTACTGGAATACACGAAGCTAAAATGCAAAGAACCCGATCAGTGAAGATTCATCATTACGGAATTTGAAAGGGAATTTCGCCAAATTAGTCACCTACAGGGAAGTCGGTTTTATTTATAAGCGGCTTATTTTTGGTTGCCAAATTTGGCGATATTTTGCCAAATGCTGCCCAGCTTGGCGAGATTTTGACATTAACCTATATGACTAAACAATTTTATGCACATGATTGGGAAAATGGTCACAACAATGAAAAATAATAGCGTACATTTTAAGAATGTAACTATTTTTACATGTGCAAAATTGTACACAGAAGTTGCGAAAATTCTGGTTAAAGAAAACAATTAAGATAAAAAACGTTATTCAGAGTAATTCTATGTGGGAGAAATCTCATTGCAATAAGCCAGCTGAATCCGGAATACTTGCAGATTAACGGTAAAACAACTGAGATGAATAAAGCTATTATGTTTAATAGTGGAGTATAGCAGGCTGCCTATGTGTGCTGTAAAACGTATTACAAGCCTTTCCCGATATCATATTATATAATTCTGGTCTGTGCCAGACATGAAAGTCTTTGAAAGGGCTTTGAAGTTTTCTGCCGCTAATTCGATGGATCAATTTCCAGTTTTTGATAGTTGAAAGATCTGAGCTACATTGAACAAATGGTAATCGCTCAAATACATCCGGTGGTTTTTCTTTCCTGTATGATGTCTTATCCAGTGGTTTCTCTTTACCTTCAATATTTGTGATTATTATAAAGAACAACAAATTATAGTACATTAAAATTATCCAATTCCTACATCAGATTCACAGATGAACTGCAGAAGGTAGTTCAGTTATGCATAGAACAGCTTTTGTCTTTGCAAACAAAAGTTACACGTTTCCCTAAGTCAACTTTTATTGTTGGAAAAGCTGGAGCTGAAAAAAGTACGGTAAACGAAGAAATTGCTAAAAGAGTCAATTAGTAATTAGGATTAGAATCTATCACGCTTTTGGCACTAAACAAGTTCTACTGCAATTATTGTTTAGGGCAAGGTAATTGACTCAGAACTAAAAGTGCCAACATGTTTTAAATGGGTCGCTGATTTAGGAAGTCAGGCAGCAAGAAATCTACAGCTCAGCATGGATCCAGTGTTATTTCTTAGTATTTACGAATTTTCTATGATTGGAATCGTCTGATGGCTTATTTTGAACAAAGATGTTGCGAAGGTAAAGCAGATAACATTCAGCCTTTTAGAGTCTTATTTGTTTAAATCCTTGGAGATATGAGGTGGGTATAGGATGTAACAGACATCCCTTTAAATAAGAGACATTCTATAAAAGAAATTTTGATTTTTCGCGGCCAAATAAAGCTTAGGGCTTGTGAAAATTGTTTCACAAACAAAGTCAATGAGGCAAAGCGGAGATCGGCAAATGCATTTTCGGAAGAATCTTAATTCGCTTTCCGTGAGTTGCGTTTTAGACGACCACTTATCCCTTATCCAACGGCGCAAAGCTAAATTGCTTCCGGTTGAAATTGGATGATTTCAAGATGCCATATGCATTTCGTCCAAAAACAAGTAAGCTAAAAAATATAGTCAATAAATACTCCTTAAATCAAAATGACCAGTGACAAAAATATTAGCAGAACCACAATAATTAAATAGCAAGATGGAGTGAAGATGATCACGCGTCTGGACTTCAGGTTGAAGTTTTCTTTTCAGTTGGATGCAGAATTATACTACTGCGTACCAATATCTAGACAGAGTGGGGATTGGTAAACACTGCACTGGGTACTATAAAAGGTATCAGTTATGACTCAGGAATTAAGATACCAGGCTTGCCAAAGGCTGTAAAGGCTTATTTTTGTGATTATCATGGGCCATTTCTAACTGAAAGACTTTTCCTTTTTTAGTTAATTTTGCAACTACTTTTCAGCAGTGAAATTAACGTGAATTATCACTTTGGTAACTAAGCGTAAACCAACAGACTGAAAAATGTCCAAGCCGGGAATCGAACCTCAGCTCATGGAATAGCGCTCCAGTGCTCCACCATTTAACCTACTAGGACGATGACCAGCTCGGCATCTCTCACTCACATAAGTCGGTAAGACTGCTACCACAATTATTAGATGGAAAAGTCTTCGTGAGCACACAATCTTGCTTCAAAACATGAGACGCAAATGAACCCAGCATCGGTGAATATATAATTTTAGTTAATTATTCAACTACTTTTCAGCAGTGATGTTACGCTAGAAATGATTGAATATTAAAGACGTGAATTATCACTTTGCTAACTAATCGTAAACCAACAGAGAGAAAAATGTCCATGCCGGGAATCGATCTCGGGCCCCTGATATAACGCACTGGACCGTTATATTTAAAAAATATTATGTTTTAAGTTTATATGACTCCATGTTCCGACATTTCGGCCTGAAGGATGCTAGTTAAGTTAATCTTTAAGGGATGCAGAGTCGGAACAAATTTTGAGAGCACGACTGACATACCTGTAAAAAAACACCGAGTTTTTGGTTGATAGGATGATTTGAGAGAGCATAAGGTGGGTAAGAGACAGAAAAATGCTTTCTATAAACACAAGTTTTGAATGAAGAATCACATTTAATAACTAAAACATCAAGGAAAGGAAGTTTATTACAATTTTCTAACTCAAACATTCTTCAAACTGTCAGTTTTATCAACCCACATATTTAGTTTACTTTTCAATAGAAAAATAAAATAAATATTCAAGCTATTTTTATATTCATTAGCTAATATTTATGAATTGAACTTTTACTAAAAATGGAAAATTTTGTTTACTTTAAAGAAATGAGTGATCCGTAAATTTAGCGACTTCAGGCAAATTATATTAGAAATGTTTGATTTAATGAGCGGTTTGGTAAGAATTGTAATATTTGAAATTTTCAGAAATACAGGGTTTTCACAAACTAGTTGTGAAATTGCGCAAGTGAGAAATTCGCGAATTATTTTATGTGACAGAACAATCTAGTGACAGCTTACTAACAATTTTCGTACCGTATCTACTCGAATAAGCCGAAAAAAATTGCCAAAAATTGTCTTAAAATCTGGGGAATCGGCTTATACCTGGGTCAGATTCTGGGAGAAAAGCTCTAAACAACAGAGCTTTCTGATGTTGTGATTGATCAACAAATCATTTAAAGATAGATTACTTAAATTCTGGATTTAGTGGATATGTTCGCCAGATGTGCAGAAAAAAGAGGGCTGAAATTTGAAAAAAGAGGCAATGTGTGTTATCGTCTCTTTGGTTAAAGAGGTGTGGGTGGCAATTCAGGGAGATTATTGAGAAATCAGTGAAATCATATTAAAAGTGTGGTATTAGCAATGCGATGGCTGGCAATGAGGACGATTTTATTTATGAAAGTGATGATGGAAATCCTGAGTCTGATTCTTAATTGTTTAAATAATTATTGTTGCTTGTTTAATATTTCATTAAAAATGTCATTTTTGTCTCAAAGCATATTGGATTTTTTTAAGGAATGGCTTATACGTGGATCAAGAGTTTTACCAATATTTTGTCATTCAAAATAGGCGGGGGGGGGGGGGGGATCGGCTTATTCGCGAACGGGCTTATACGCGAGTATATAGGGACACTTGTTACCTCAGTTTTGAAAACCAGTTTCGAGTGGAGACGATAGTATTATTCCTTGAATCATCATGATCACTATACCCTACATCTATGCTTATGACATTAAAAAAAAGGTTTTTAATACATTGCTTCAAAAATTCATTCCTGAATTGAATTCAAGAAACATCTTAGTACTTGGTTTAATCGACATTTACATGTTCTCAAACATATCAGGAGAAGACGTTTACAAGATGAAGATTTGTAGAGCGACGAATGTCAATACATTATTTCTAAAAAAGATCAATTTTATGACATTCAATATCTTACAATCCTTTTTACTCCGACGTTCGCCAGTAAACAAGCGCAGAGTAAATCATTTTTTCTTAATAACAAATTTATCTCCATCCTGTTTTTATGCATATATTATGTTGTGTATGAACAGGTATCGAAAAGTACTACTTAATTGCGGAGAAATTTAGAGAGCTGCAATTTACTTGAATAATTGGTTGAGAGAAATAATTTACTTGTCATGTATGTTTATACACTAGAAGAAGTTATCATTTTTTGTCAAAATCTCCTTTTACAGATTATGTTATTCCAATAAGATTTTGTATAAAAATTCCTTTGAGATTACAGAGCCTATCAACAGTTTTTAAAGATTAAATTTCAGAAGTGACGATGCAATTTTACAACAGTATCAGCTTTTTTTTTTTTTTTTTTTTTTTTTTTTTTTTCAATTCGGAACACAGACTTTGTCTTACATTACATTTCTCAATAAGGGTTCTTTTTCGTGTATACTTACCGTGTATGAGATACATAACTAAGTATTAGTATTAAAAACTTTAATTAATATAGATACTAGATAGTATTTGACGGTAAATAAATTAATGTTTCATTAGAAAGATTCTTGAATTTTTAATTACGTGCTTTAAATGAAGTATTGAAATCATGACAAATATCTATATTGCATAAGTTACTCCTATTCCTTTAAGGCGATAGATAGCTCTGTCAGTCTAACCCTATTCAATAAAGTGAAAAAAATTTAGGTTTATAATTTACAACCAATTATGTTCGCTTTTTATCGGAAATTTATCTAAAAACATCGAATAGAGCATTTATTTTTACTTACTACGGTTTCCTTTTATTTTCGTTGAAAAAATAACAATATTTATTTTTATTTTATTTATTTATTTATCTATTTTTAACTACACAACCGTTTATAGGTGCCATGAATTTTATTTTTATCAGTCTCATTCTCTAACAGCTTAAATTTAAAACTTTATACAGCTAATGATTTTTTATGTACATTTTTTATTGCTTGAATTTTATTTTACATTTTTATACATTTTTTAAACATTAAATCATGGATATCAAGGTAATTTCTTTTATAGTTCTTATATTAATATTTTTCTTCCTTTCAGTTTTATTTTTTATTTTTTTACGGAAAAGAATGACAAACTTTTCTTTTTGATACACACACACATATATTCTTGATGATCGTCAGAAAATACAACAATAATTGTAGAATTTATTTAATTGATAAATACATGCCAAAATATTTTAGCTTAAATATTTTTAATATCAAATTATTACTTTTTTAAAAATACTGTTGGGTATTAAATTTTATTAAATTATAAAGCATTCAAATAATAATTAAAAAAAAATAAAAATCATATACAGTGGCGGTCAAAGGTTTCTTGCCAGCATAACATTTTTGGTTAATTTGTAAGTATGCCGATATGAAGAGGAATCTCAAAGTGATACTTATGCAATTTATTGACATAATAATTAGGAACAAATTTGTGGAATAAAAAATAAATATCAATAAATTTAAATTACAAAATTAATTGCGAAAGAAAACGCATATTCTCAAAAATTTCCGGCCATCTTGGCACAATTTGAAAAAAATGGTGTTTTAACAGAAAATGACAGTGATCAACAACATTCTCCAACAGTACAATCAAGTACTTTACAATCAGTATTTTGCCTTCATACATTTAAGAATAAGTACTGCGGCGCAGCGACGTGGCATCGATTCAAAGAACGGTTGAGAATCGTCTATGGTAAGTTTTTCCTATGGTTTTTGAAACTTTTGGGGAAATTCTGCTGAATTGGAATATTTATAATACCGCACACTTTTCAAATTCGTTCCAAAGATTTTCTATTGTTTTCTGATTGGGTGATTGGGCTGTCCATTACAATAACGGAATTTTTTCGTGCTAAAGCTACTGCTTGACGAGCTTGCATGTATGATTTGAGTCCATAGAAAGCTGAAAGAAATAGTTGCGACAGTAATTTTTCCTCCAATAAGGTAGCAAAAAATCTTTCAAGATATCTTTATACATTGCACTATTTATCTTGCAGCGAATTTCAACTAACGGACCGACACATTTTCCAGAAAATGCTCCATACAGCGTAACGTGTCCTCCTCCATGCCTCATTGTAGAAATAACATATCCCTAATCTTTTCTTTGGAATTTAGGTCGTCTTACGTAGTGTCTGCCATCATTCCCAAAAACTTTGTACATCGATTCATCAGAAAATAGTACTTTTTTCCAGTTTACGTTTGACCAGTCTTTGTGTTCCTTGGCAAACGCCAGACGGACCCTCTGATTTTTTTTTTTTTTTTTTTTTTTTTTTTTTTTTTTTTTTTTAACACCGACTCTTCGATAAAGACCTACATCACGTAAGCCTTGACACGGTATACCCACTTATTTCAATGATATTTTAACACCGTAAATCGAGGGGAATTGCAGCGGCCTTTTTATGCTACACTAGATTAATTTTAACACAATTATTCTAATTGGTAAACAAATCATATTAGATGTAAATTTCGAACTGGGCGAAAAAAGTCCGGACCAGGATTCGAACCCGGGACCTCCCTGGCTGAAGCCGCCAGTGCTCTGCCATCTGAGCTATCCCGGACGATTCTGGTCGAACTTTTTCACCCAGCTAACCTTGATGATTACATCATCTGGTCTGAAACCTGGTTCAGCTCAACAGAATAAATCTCAGGTAATGAAACTCCAGAAATCGCTGGATACGAAATCACACTAGATTAATTTTAACACAATTATTCTAATTGGTAAACAAATCATATTGACATTATTTTTATGCTAGTCGTCAACCGCTTTTCTCCTGATAAATCTGTCCGCACAAATAGCCGTTTTCCGGGGTCTCGCGGACCGTGGTATGTTCTGAAGGCAATGGCCATCTTTATATTTTTTAAATATAGTTCACAGTAAATTTTCCGATCGATAAATTTGCCGCAATCTCACGAGGGCCCTTTAGCGACAAACAAACCAATTGTTTGCGAACAATAATTGTTGAACTTTTAATTTTCCAATTTCAAATACGTTATTCACGTTGATTAATTATCAATCAAGGTAAAAGAAAAATTACCGATAGCAAAAACTAAAGAATTATGAATTGCCGGAAACTTTTGCATACGCGGATTTTGAATTCCTCCCCTTTGCCTCAAGTATCTTCAGTATTCAGTCAAAATGATTAAGCGGTCAGAGGTCATTTGCTTACTCCTAGCTTTTGGGGCAATTGTACTTCTTCTTCGCTGAAACGTTCTGGGCAACAAATCAAACAAACTAACTGGCCGTAAACTTTTGACCACCACTGTAACTTCTCCTCCTAATAAAATTTGTCATTATTGAAATGAATTATAGACAAAAATATTACAGAAATAATTTTGCATGTCGTTGTGCTCCAATCTTCGTTCTCTACAAAAATTCAGAGTTTTAAACTGCTGCTTTAGACCGCTGCGCCAACAGGAACTCGCTTTACGTTTCTCTAAATTTAAGAGGTTCGAAAAAGAGTTTATGCATGCGCAAATGTATCGATTTTGAGCTTCTTACATTTTTACCTTTGCGTTTTAATATATATGTTTTAATATAAAGTACAGCCCCCCGATATCCGCTGAATTTGGTGGCAAGGGTACAACGGATAACCCGAAAAAGACTGAAAATGGGGCGCAAGCACGATTAAAAGAAAATTCAACATAAAAACTATGTTTTAGTACATAAAAAAATATAATAAAACATTTCAAATACAAACATATGCACAGTACAGCAGAATCCTTTGCTTTACTAAAATAAAAATCAGTAAACAAGAAACAATGCCATACATACTGTACAAAAGTGTTGAGTTACACTTAAAAAAAAAAAAAAATGAGTCACTGGTTTTTGTTTCTTGCTTTGGAAACAACTTTTCTATCTTAAAAATTGATATGCTCCCCTGGAATTTATCATAATAGTCGTCTTTATTTGTTAAATATTTTAATTGCTGTGTTTACGTTTTGTTAATAAAATCAAGAAAAGGCATCAAGACTTTATAGCTGATATTTTAAACATGACAACCGAATCTATTAATAGTCTTCTATTACTTTCGAATACATGAATTTTTCTATTTATATTTATTAGTAGGGCTTATTGCATTTTCCTTGCTGTTGGCTTGACTAATAATAATAATTAAAAAAAATTGCTTCGCGGATAAACCCCACCGCGGATAATCGGGGCTTTACTGTATATGATGATTTCTGGAAAATGTCGTCGAAGAATGTTTAGCATTAATATTATGTATTATTTTCTTCTGATTTATTTTTTAAATGAAACGCGCATTCAAATAATTGGAATATTCAGAAGAATGAATTAAGATTTAAATATATCAGATTTTACTTAAATGCCAAACATTTCGAGATATTTACTTTGAAGAAATAAACGATCGAGAATCTGCGCTCGTAGGCAAAATATCTTAAAATGTTTTGATTTGTTGTACGGTTTGGGGAGATGAAATGGTGGAGAAAGTATACACATAATAAATCATTTTACTGTAGAAAACTCAAAATATCTTTCCATAAAAGTTTCAGATTAAGAGGAAAAGGGCAAATAAAAAAAATATTGAATAGTGTAAAATAGTGCCTAAAGAATTTTTTACTGAAAGATATTTTTACTTGTTGCAAAAGTATAGGAGCTGTTTCCATGAAAAATGATTTGTGTAGCGCGAATTTTTCTTTTGTAAGAAAAATATCTGAAATTTTTGCGTTTGTTAAAATCTACTTTTCCTGTTTCATGTTACTATTATGTACTTTCTTAGTGATGTTTTCTCCCTTTTAATAGTATATTAAATCCATATCGAATCAGTTTAAGAAATATATAAATTATATATTTCAAATTAATATCTAAAAAAAAAACTCGAGATGCACTGAAACTATCTGAATATTCAAATGGCATATTTATGAATCCCTCTTTTACTAAAAATGAATTACTTGAAAGGAATCAATAATCCATAAATCTACGAATATATAGTAAAGTGGGGACAGATGACGCAGTTTTACTTTTCTTCTTTTAAAATGTACAATAAAGCAAAAAACAACAAACTAAGTACCAGAAATCATTAATCAAACCCTTTAGAATCAAATTTTTATGTTAAACTAGTTAAAGCCCTCTTAATAAAGCAGGCATAATTATTTTCCCAAACGTCCTTTTTTAACATCATTTTTCATGTGCTGGGTAAGATGCCGCATGGGGTGTGGTACAGATGCCGCATGGGGTGTGGTACAGATGCCGCATGGGGTGTGGTACAGATGCCGCATGGAGAAAAAAGCTATGCTGTTTATTTTTTTTCAAGTAAATCACATTTTTATTTCCTCAAACTACTTAAAATGAAAATAAATAACAGTAAACTTGCATAAATTATATATATCACTAAATTGTATAAAATTTAACGAAATTGCAAAAGTGCAAGCTCAAAAAATAAAACTTATGACAAAAAAAGAAAAAAAAACATTTCACTGGAAACAATAGACAGCATAATTACAAAAAAGATATAAACAACTTGTTTATATCCAAGCGACCATTGTAGTTTGCTCTTCAGTACTAGTTCCATTCATTTTAGGCCGTAGCCTTTTTATTTTTGGCTTTTCTTCTCATTTTTTTAATTTCGTATTTCTATTCGCCCACAATCACCACATTTTCCGTTGCAAGAGTAAAGTGATCATGTTTCATGCAGCCACCGATTGCATGTTATGCACTGAAACCAATCCGCTTTAGTTTTTGTTTCTTGATATGACTCCAGACACTCAGCACATTCCATTCAGAGTCATCAAATTCCAATCCAATACTGCCTTCAGAATGAATAAGAGGAATACTTTCATCACTGTCGGAAGATGACTCACATTTCAGTTTCTTCTTCAAGTGAAGTGTTTTCAAGTTGATCTTTCCCTTCCTTTTTTTACACATTTTACTTCCGCCAAGCTATCGTTCTTTGACGCTTTCTTGCTTCTTTTGCTTTTTATTTCCTTCTTCTTATTTCTTGTTTATAAAATCTGTGCTTGTAATATTTGCAGCATTTTGCTTTCTCTTATTTGGCAGTATAGATCTTTTGACCAGTGTTTAATAGCTTAAATGGCGAGAATTGTAAACGGCCTACTATTTCCTTATTCATACTTGGTTAACCACCACTGTTGCTGAGAATATTTTGACAAGAAGCAGAATGCGCTAATATACGTTCATTTAAAGTTAAGTTCTAATTAAATCGCAGTGATGAATTTATTAAACATATAAACAAAAATATATTTTGTCGCATCTGTCCCTCAAGCTCGGTGCGGCATCTGTCCGAACGTGGCGGGTAAGATGCCGCGTCGCCATTTTGTGTCATGTGAGCGACGCGAGAGAAAGACAAGCACATGTCTGTATTCTACGAGGATCTAGTCTACAGTTGCAATCGGTTTTGGGATGAAATCTCCATTTATTTTGCTTAAAACATGTTATAAATCTTTATTAGAATAATTTTAGCAACTTACCATGCAGGTTCGAACCATAAAAACCGGCATAAATATGTAAATACTGACAATTAAGCGGTGGAAACGCATACAGCACAACAGAGAGCATTTAGGCACTCAACGAAATTCTTAATTTGACCTAGGGAGCGCTAGTGTCACCAATACAATCTCTGATGCATCTGTCCCACCACGGCGTCTGTCCTCACTTTACTATAGCAGAAAACAAGCTTCAAAATGTGTAACTGTTTACATTTATGGTAGATAGGTGCTGAAAGAGAGTATAGTCCTAGAAAGAAAAAGTTATCACCTACTTTCAGATAAGTTTCAGTCAAGTGGATATAATGTTTACTAGTAAATGCTATAAACAAATTTTGCTTCGTATGCCGCCTACATGTTAAAAATTGGCTGAAATGTAAAAAAAATGTCTGTCTGTAATTATATAGAAATCAACAGTTTGGAAGCCAAAATTGTGAAATGTTACGTAAATTTGTATTAAAATACGGCCGAGGCAACTAAATTAATCCGGAATCGAAATAAATAACAATTAATATTTATTAACACATGTTGGACAATTGCTCCATAAAATGTAATAAACAAACACACAATCTTACTCAATGGTGCACAAAATACGAACTTTAAAAAACTAACATTTAAAATCTATGTTTCGAGCTGTTTCTACAGTCATCTTCAGGAAAATATGATGGTAAATTGGCTCAAAGTACAGAGACGAAAGCTTCCTGTGCAAGAGATAATTAGTCGAAACTTGACCAATAATTTAAATACGAAAATGTGGTGTTGCCATCCAGTCAAAATAAATGATCATTAATGAACTGAGATCAAATGAAGCAAAAGGTCGATTTAAGAAACCACGAATGCCGCCATCGGGACAGAACCATGAGGGACAGAACCACGTTTAACTGAGTTTTCATACAAGTATTATATTCTAATACAATATAAATATGATCGCTATTCCACCCCCTTACCCCATTGACATCGTCAGTGATAAGATCGACAAGATCCCAATGGATAAAAAAGCTGGCATGTATGAAATCCCTATTACTTTATCTAACAATATTGATAGAGTCTACATCGGCATGACAAAACGTAAGTTTTCAGTAAGGATTATGGAGCATCGCAAGGATATTAAACAGCATAAACAGAATACAGCACTTTCTAGGTTCTACTTGGATAATGAAGCCTGCCAAAGTAATTTTGATGAGGCAAAAATTATATTTCTGTGCAATAACTCTTTTGAATGTAAAATTAAGGAATCAGTTGAAATCATTGCACGTGAGGATAAACCTTGTAACGATAATTTATCCTATAATATCCCAAAAACCTGGCATAATATCATAAAGTCTTAATTCTATATCTAATTTCAATATTTTAGCTTAAACTTGTATTATGTTGTCCAAAACTTGAATGAAAACACAGTTGAACGTGTTTCTGTCCCTCATGAGTAGATGGCGGCACTCGTGGTTTCTCAAATCGACCTTTTGAACTATTTGATCTCAGCTCATTAATAATTATTTATTTTCACTGGATGGCAACACTACATTTTTGTATTCAAAACATTGGTCAAGTTTCGACTAATTATCTCTTGCACAAGATGCTTTCGTCTCTGAACTTTGAGCCATTTTACCATCATATTTTCTTGAAGACGGTTGTAGAAACAGCTCGAAACGTAGATTTTAATTGTTAGTTTTTTAAAGTTCATATTTTGTGCATCATTGATCAAGACTGTGTGTGTATTTAATTAATACTTAATTAATATAAACACACCAATTTAACGGCAATTCCCTATCAAATATAAACATTTTTTATTACAGTAGATGGCAACAATTAAAAATCAACAATGAAATTCCCACTACAACAATTAAATTTGTATTGCAAGATTTCCACATGAAAAATAACAAGCAAGAAAATATCATGCGTCAGGCATATATTATGAAACACTTTCCAACACATTCAAAATAATGTAGCAAAATTGCACCGTTTAAAAAATTAAAATATTACATCCAATTCAACCACATTGAAACGTATGTCACATTTCAAAACCCAATTTCAGCTGTTCCCATCTACAATCGGAAAAATTATCCGAATACTTTGAGCAATCTTGTATATGATATATAGATTTGTATCTATTAACTACATGCATGCGTAAATTTAGTTCACTTAAGAAATACACATACTTCAGTTGAATATTCCCCTTCTGCAATTTCTTCTAATAACGAGAAGGGTACATGGATACTATTGTGCAGCCCTGTATATGCGGCATAGAATTTACATATAACAATTAACATGTCAAAAATTAGTTACCGAAATTTAAAACGAACACTCCAGTAATTATTACTCAAAGAATTTACTGTAACCGATTTCTTTTCTGTGTTCCTGTAAATGAATACAAAATGCTATGAATGCACTGTTATAACGTGGCCGTAGTGGAATTCGGTAATTTATATCAGTTTTAGTACATTTGAAATAGTGTAATATCATTAAAATACTCTGCAAACGATTTTCCCTTATATACCATAATGTAATGGGATTCTTTTGAGTGCCCCTGTAAATGAACTATTAATCCTACACACTTCATATACAATACCAAACATGCTTTGGTGATCTTAAATAACCTTTATGAATTGCATAAAAATTTGAGTATATTTAGGGGAGTTATAGCGTGGACAGATGGACAGACGAACCGAATGCATAAACAATTTTCAACTTTTTTTAAAAAGTGTTAAAAATGAAATAAATCGTTTGACGAATTTTTAAAAAAGGATATATTACGTCATAACTTTACTACTCCAAGATTTTCATGTGAAAAATGAAAATGAAATACATAGGAAGACCTTTTTAACATTTTCCAACAAAGTTGAAAATTGCTTATGTATTCGGTTTGTCTGCCCGTCTTTCCACGCTCTAACTCCCGTAAATATATTCGGAATTTCATGCAATTGATAAAGACTATTTATGGTCACCGAAACATGTTTGGTATTGTATATGAAGTATGTAGGATTGATAGTTCATTTACAGGGAAACTCAAAAGTATTCCATTACATTACGGTATACAGGGAAAAATCGTTTACAGAGTATTTTAATGACATTACGCTATTTCAAATGCATTGAAAGTGATAATAATAACTATGATCACGTTACTATGATCACGTTTACTATGATCACGTTAGAACAGGGCATTCTTAGCATTTTTTATTCATTTACAGGGATACACAAAAGAAATCCTTTACAATACTAAAAAAAACCCGTTGCAATACTGTCTTCTATTATATATATATAATCCAAACGGAAATTTCGTTCCGAACGCCGAGATTTCGAGTTCTACCGCATGGATTTTTACGGAACTTATACCGTTAGATAGGTATCGTTCCAGGGAAGGTTTTAAGCTATAACACATCATTCTACCTAGATTAGTTAAGAATTATTACTTAAAATTCTATTATTTTGGACTTTGTTACTTCATATTTCCTTAAATATCTGGGCTCCTATTGGTCGTAGAGCTTAGATCTCGCGCCAAAAGTAGCTCCGAAGCACCCAAGCAAACTTTTCCCCGCGATTATTTTGACGTCTTCAGATTTCCTCTAACTCTATTAGATGCCCGCGTGGAAGCCCCTTTTATCCTAAGCCCCTTTGCAATTATCTTAAATTATTGGTTAAGACCGCCACCCTCCCGATTCATGTATCTACAGAAAGGTTGCATGAAGGAGTTTCGTTCAGATACGCTTTCGTTAAGAATAGAGTGCGCTCCCTGGTGGTGGAATGTGGAACTAACATAACGCGATATTGTTAAAATTAGGAAATCTAACAATGCGATCTGTTTTAAACTTTGAGATAGTTCATAACACATAATCTATTATCTATTCTATTATATATATATAAAATCTATTATCTATTCTATTATCTATTATATATATAAAATCCAAACGGAAATTTCGTTCCAAACGCCTGGATTTCGAGTTCTACTGCATGGATTTTTACGGAACCTATACCGTTAGATAGGTATTGTTTCAGGGAAGGTTTTAATCTATAACACATTATTCTACCTATATTAGTTTTAGAATTATGACGGAAAATTCTGTTATTTTGGGCGATAAGGTTACCATTTTATTTCTTGGCGAAATTCATCGCTGATAAAAAAAAAAAAAAAAAAAAAAAAAAAAAAAAAAAATTGAAACTGCTATTAAACCTCGAAAAATAAAAGAAAAACTGTTACTAATTTTATTTAAATGAAAAAAAAAAAGAAAAAAAGAAGAAGAAAATCCGTTTTAATGAGTGATAATATTAAAAAACGGAAACATTTAATCAAAACCTGAAAGAAATATTTGTAATGCTTAAAAATTAATTTAATAAGAAATATTACACTTGATACGCAATATCTGGCTCTTTATCGCTTGCGTTATATATGAAAACGAATCGGAAAATTTGATTAGATGAAATTTTAACGACATTTTCTTTTTGTTCTGTTCTTTTTTTTTATATCTAATTGTCCCATCACGTGACTTATAGAAGAAACAAGCAGATGTAATTGTGAGTCACATGTGTAATTACTATTTGTTTCTTTACAATTTTTTATTTTTCTTTTGCCGCCAAACAATGTGATTTTAAGCCAAAAATGCATAAGCATGACATTAGCTTGAGAATGTTCTCACAAATGGTATTTTTTTAGGTGAAAGAGATCATTTTTTGAGTACATTTTCATATTCAATTGTAACTTATATAGATATCAGTTAATATTTTAAAAATGGAATCGAATACTTAAATTTCATTGTGAATTTCTGCCACACATACATATTGTAAAATAATTTCATACTTTTTAAAGTGTTTTTCGCCGTAATTCCGAAAGCATGTGATATTTAAACACTCGAACTCAGATCAACGAATATTACCCATTTTATTTAAGCAAATATTATCTGTTTTCTCAAGTCATATCGTCAATTTCATTTATAGGAAAATTCACAGATTCGAAATCTAGGAAATAAAGATAATTTTTAAGGAAACTTATGTTTTAATACGTTATTACTATGGAAAAATTCAACATATTGAAAAAAAAAAATACAAGTCTTTTGTAATTCGTCATTTCTTCTTCGTCTTTCTTCGTACTTTCTCCTCTGTTATGTAATATTTCAAATGATATTGGACTAATTTTCGATCATCGATTCACCGCAAAATGGCATATCTAATATGGTATATAAAATAAAGTCTGGATTAGGGGACTAATTAACGCACAGCGCAAACTACTGAACCTAAAATCTTGAAAATCGTGGTAAAAATACTTCTTATGACATAAACTTCTGCTAAGAAAGGATTTTCTAAAGTGTCACCCCTAATGGTTTTTGCACGGGGAGCGGAAAAAAAAATCGAATATCAAAATTATGCGTCAAATGATAGCATATTTTAATGTAGTTTTGTATGCTGAATCGAATGCTACCAAATAAATGTTTATAAGTCCAACAGTTCATGACACATTTCATATTTTTCTAATTTGGCGGTGTCTTTGGCATCTAAACCTCAAAATATCTATCATTACATCCGTTACTCTAGCAACGGAAAAAATTCAAATCAACCCTTTTGGCTAAAAAATAAAAACGGCTCTATGAGTTTGAAATAAAAATGCAAGCATCTTAATGTTTTTCAAAAATAGTGATTTTATGTAAAATAAAAGGGAAAAAATTACTGAGAATTTAGCGTTATAAAACAAAAATGGAAAAGGTACTACTTAGATATTCCGTCGACCAAAAATCTATCGTCAAACTATAAGATTAAATGCCAATAATGGTTGATCGTAAATATCAAATTCACTTGAATTTAAACAAACTACACGTATTTACGTCATCAAGTGATTTTAATTTCGACGTTTTATTTGTATTTTTATTAAATTTATACTAATTTATTTGTTATTTCGTTATTTAAAATAAAGATTATGTCAATTTATATAATTTGGCGAATGATTTGGCGATTTATATAATTTGGCGAAATTGGTCGACGGGATAACAAGTAGTACCAATGAAAATATTTAAGTATGAAAGCAATGTTTGTAACGACTTAAAAATTATTTTCATATATATCAACTCGGTTTATGGCGTCAGATGCCGTCATCCGAAGAATCTACAAGAGTCTTTTTCCATTTTTTCCGGTCATAGGTTCCTCATTGAAAGAAACTGGAATTGGAATAATATTGTGCGATTTATAAATTGCTCCTCGATAAGAAGAAAAAATGGGTACATTTATAACAACCGTGCGCACATCTCGCTGATAGCATTTTAAAAATCCCCAGTAGCAGTAGTTACATTTTGCGTATGTAAATTAAAAATATTTTTTTGCTTTTAATTATGGCATTATTTTTTGTTATTGTTTATTTTTTCAGTTTTTAAATGAAATTAGTATAAGGCATGCATTTTAAATTAATGAGTGAAAGGTTTGTGTTTTAAATGAAAATAATAAAATAAGAACATGCTATGAAAACAATCTTTATTGATTTATTACCTGCGCCCGGCTGACATAAAAGTATCACAAAAGCCACATATTCACTTTTCATTGAGTAGTTGCTCATGAGAATTCAACTTAACCTTCCGTAATCGGATACTTCACATATTGGTGTATTAGCTTTAATGTTGAAAGCATCGTTTTTGTTTGAAGCGAAAACTTTACTATGAATTCTATTACACAAAATCGCATCATCATCATCTGCTATATATTTACAACGGAAATTTGTATTTCATTCCGATTGTTTATAATACTTTCGTAGGATATACCACAATTAGTTAGGTAATAATTTTGGAAAGGTTTTAGTGTATACATATTGTTCAAGGGTACTTAGTTATAGAGCAACAGTAAAAGTTCAAAAATTAAGTGAACCTGATTATGAAAGTTTAGCCTTTTTAAAAAAATCTACAGAACATATTTTGTTACAAGTGACCCTGTTGCATGACTTTTAGGAATGGTGTTAGTGTATACGATTTCATTATATGTTGATTAGTTACAGAGGTATTAATTCCTGTTGTCATAACGGTCTCATTACCCGACCATAAGTGCGCTGTTTATAATTACCTAAAACATTTACTTCTTAATTGCTAAATTTTGTCCAACGCTTAAGATAACATTATATCGCAATGGCGTTCGCATCGTTTTCAGTAATTTACAAGGTCAAGCTGAAGATCCATATTGTTTAAAATACAAGTTCAAATTCACCATTTAGTTTAATCCAAGGTTCATTTGGAAATATTGACCAGCGCAGCGGGCATAGCCTGCTAGTTGAGTAATAATTGCTGGATTGTATGGTTTAAAATTCGGTATGTGCTTTTAAATTTAATTAATTTTTTTGCATATTACTCCCTATATATAAATTATATATCTCAGATACAGGGCTGCACAAAAGTATTCCACATGCCATTCTTCTTCTTAGTGGAAATTGCTGAAGGGGTATTTTCAACTGAAATATATGTATTTCTAAAGACAACTAAATTTTGGTATGCATGCAGTTAGCAGACACAAATCTACATATTCTATACAGGGCTGCTGAAAAAATTCTTATAAATTTCCGATTGTAGATGAGAACAGCTGAAATTGGGTTTTGAAATATGTCATACATTTCCATGTAGTTGAATTAGACGTAGTATTTTAATATTTTGAAATGTGCAATTTTTTTACATTATTCTGAATGTTTTAGAAAGTGTTTCATAATCAATGCTTGATGCATGATTTTTTTCTTTCTTTAAGTGAATATTACGCCATATTGGAAATATAATGGACGTCAGAAGATGAATATATATAAATATCTTACGATCGCGAAAAAAATGTATTGAGACATGATAAAAGCTTTATTATGGAAATATTTCCATAATTTAACATTTTAAGGTTTAATATTTTTGTTTAATATTTACATGTGAGGATTTGGTTTTTCATATCTATTCCATATAATCTATTCCATACATATGCGTGTGTGTATGCACGTATATTAGAATTTCCAGAAAGGTTTAAATCCCTAGAGCTCATTCATAGTGAAGAACTGAAATAAATATGGCTGCACTGCTTTCTTTACACACGTTCTTTAAACTTATATTTATCTTTGTGTGTGGCAATCAAATCTTTTGCCTCATTTTACACTCACTTCCTATTAACATAGAGCTTTAAAATTTGGAATATATGTGTATTCCTGAAGGCATAAATGAATCAGACAGTGATATTTTAGCCCCGGTATGCTATTTCTTTCTCCCAGCTTATTTTCTCCCCAATAAATAACGCTACCTTGTATAAGCCAGCCGTAAAACAAAAGCCGATGTTTCATTGTGCGATTAAATACTCACAGCATTTTTTAAAACTTCTAAGCATCGCACATTTTCAATGATTATACCGTCGTATTGGGGGGGGAAAAAGAACTTTTTAATGCAATTTGTTTGAAAACTGCATCTCCATTTATTTTTGAGATATTAATTTTTTTGTAGTTTTTAGCACCATTTGTTTAATTTTGGCAACTCAATTACTCCATTTCTATAGAAAGTAAAGGGATAATAGTTGAAAAAGAGCAATTATATCTTTTTGTTGCCATTTTCTCATAAAAATTGAAAAAAAAAAATAATTAAAATACATGCTATATTGAGAAAAATATAAATGAATGATTTATGATAAAATATGGAGCTATTATAAACTATATTTAATTTTAAGTACTTATATTAATGAAAATGACATTACATAAAATAAAAGCGTGTGCTTTAAGTCTTAAAATTGAAATATGTTTTGGACTACAGTAGAGTCCCGCTTAAACGAGTTATTTTCTTCTGATGAACTGGTGGCTTCTATTATTATGAAACAGCCATTATAAATGAAGCGTTAGGTTAAAATGAAAGAGCAGTCGTAAAAGGTTAGAACTCTGATTTTCAGGTCAGAATGTGAAAAAAAAAAATGGGAAAAAACATTTTTTTCCCCATTCTGACCAGAAAATTAGAGTTCTTACTTTTTACGGCTGCTCTTTAATCTTCACCTAACGCTTCATTTATAATGGCTGTTTCATAATAATAGAAGCCACCAGTCCACCAGAAAAAAATGAAGTAATGGAAATGTCGGGGACGACACTAAATTCTGAAAAAGCATAATTCCTGTTCTCTAGCTTTTTTAATTCGATTTCCAAGGGGTGGGGGTGGGGGTAACGGTAAACTAATGTTCTTAATGGTTACGTTTCACTTCCTATGGAAAAATCAGCGTCGGCTTCAAAAATGAGTATGTGATGAAAAGTACTAACAATAGGGTTACCACAATAGCGCCAAATTTTAGCCAACTTGTAGAAATATCGACAAATTTTGCAACAAAAATAAGTAGCCGTATATGAAGTCAAGTAGGCAATGGCCAGCTAATTTGGAAAAATTCCTCTTTAAATTCAGTAATCTTCCATAATCAAGCTCACTGCAATTTAATTTAAACTCTATGAACTTGAGGTGTTTTTGCAAGACTTTTCTCTTTTTTAGTGCATTAAAAAAAAAAAAAAAAAAAAAAAAAAAAAAAAAAAAAACTATATTTTCTACATTTTTGTGAACTTTAATGAAAGCATTTTTTTTTTTTCATTTATGTTTTCCATTTTTAGTTTTATACTGTATGTTTAATTTTGAAATTGAATTTTCAAAAGAAACATTCCCAAAAATTCTGACAAGGCCGGGTACTTTAGTTAGTTTACTATAAATTTCGGAATGTATAATGCTACAAAGGAAAGTACCGAAAACTCAAATAGATACAAGTTAAATTACATAGTATTTTAGAAAGGTAATAGATTTGCTTTATTTAAATAAAAATCGGACATTTTTTTTTTCTTTTTCGTTATCATCTATTACTTTTAGTCCTGTGAACCCTTTGAAAAGAAAAGACGGTATGCATCGTTGTAAAAAAATAAATAAATAAATAAAATAAATAAATAAATAAAAGTAATTTAACAAATTACAACGACCATTTGGAAAATGATTTTTTCAAAGACTAAAATTTAAGACATAAAAAATCGGACAGAGTTGATTATACATTACGTACATTACGTAAGATTAACCATGGTTTACATTTTTCGGTACTGTAAATTTTTAAACTTCTATGGAGCTGGTCATAAATTACGTACGCCATGGATTAAACATTAATATTCCTGGACCAATTTTAAATGAAATTTCATTCTTAAACTTCTAAACATCCCACAATATCACTTTTTACACAGTTGTATAGAGAAAAAAAATGTCCTTTTAAATGCAATTTGTCTGAAAGCTGTATCTCAATTTGTTTCTGAGTTATTAATTTTTTTTTGTAGTTTTTATTACTTTTTTGTCATAGTGGCAACAGAAGTATTTATCTCTGTTGAAAATAAATGGAAAATACAGATTACTGTATAGACCAATCAGAAAACGAATAAAACGTGGGATTCAACTAATAAAACGCTTCAGATATGTTTTTGATTTCCTACCCATACCTTGGACAATAACCATTTTTCCAAATGGTTAATAAAATTCCTAAATATCGAGATTTAAAGATTCGAATGATTATTGAACTTACAGATCCATGTTCTTGATGATTGTATTTCGTTTTAGACAAAAATTAATGCAGGTTAAAATTAATATTTTTTTAAACATTAGTTCACTAATAACTTTCATAATTATCCAAATGTTTTTACCAAAAAATTATTGGAAAATGTTTGAGTCAAATCAATATATCATTTGACAAATAAAAATTCAAATGGATGATTGTTTAGAAAGGCTACAAATTAAAGTTTGTCTCGTATAGTTAAGGTTAGTATACTCATACTTTGAAGTATGTGAATGATAATGCTTGGTAAGACATAAAATTAGACATAAAAAGTTTGTTGCGTGTAGATAATGCACTGCTGCCGGGAGGCGGTAGCAGTAACAATCACCTCATCGAGGTCATGGCTGGAATTCCAGAATTAGTTAAAACTCGATTCGCATATTAAAACGCAATCGTTCTAACACCTGAAAACCCAATTTTATTTGTTGGCTTGTTGGTATTGTCACAAGTCATATCTGTCGTTGGAAAATTTACGATTTTTTAGTTAGTTAACGTTAGTTCTTTTAAACGAAACTAAATTTTCTATAGATTCATCAACTCAAAGCAGTACATACCTTAGAAATTTCAATCAGACAGTAACCTAAGCATACTATACAATAATTCTCTCTGGCGAATAAACTCTATGCAATAATGTCTTTTTACTTTCATTATTATTATTTTACCGACTGTAAAAAAATTGTAGATTTCAGTAAATTACACTAAGCTAATTTTTTAAGCTACAGAATTCGTTATTGCTTTGAATTTCCGTACTGTTTATGGCAAAAGCAACATAATAGCGGAAAAAAAATCATAGTTTTAGGGATATTTATTGTGGAATAAACTCTATTACTCATTCATTTCTATATTATACTCATAACAAAATTCATTCAACGCTTTAAACTTTTGCATAAATTTGATATAATTATTAAAATTAGGTGGATCAGAAGTTATAAAATATACATATTATAGTATGTATGTATGCATTTTTCATTTCATGCAAACTTTCAGAGTTTTTGTTAATCTTTCAAACCAGGAATTTTATTTAAAAAAACAACTAGCTAGAAAGAAGAATTTTTCAGTACCTAAACACCTGAAAGTATGCACTATTTACGCTGTCAAAAAATCATGAACCTTGGCCGGTATAAAGTGTGCATGTGTATTTTGCTAGATGTATGTTACAGTGGTCGCAGCATATAGGACAAATTTTATTGTTCTTACCTGTATCTTTTATCAATAATCTCCAAGAGACATTTTTGTAAGAATTGTAATAGGAACGTATCACGAGGATTATACATAAAAGATACTGGTAAGAACAATAAAACTTGTCCTATACGCTGCGACCCCGTTCAAAAATTCACGAACCTTGGCTGGTATAAAGTGTACATGGATGTATTTTGCAATTGAACAATGTTCCTATATGTATTTAAGATATATTTGCATACGTTGTATGTATGCATATCTGAGTATGAATGCATGTCTGTTACAAGATGTATGTAGATCTATAATACGTACAATATAAGATGGATGGATGTATACAAGATCGATGTGTATATGCCCAGCAAACACATACCTTTCGGCACACGATCGGTCCGCAGCCGGCAGTGTCGGTTAAGTGTTGGCATGGACACAGTGGTTTCGGTGAAGTGTCGGCAGCATGTCGGCAACCGAAAATGAAGAATCGGCTTTTTCGACTGCCGGTTACCGTAATCGGTCCCCTTATGGTTATATATCGGCAACCGACTTACACCGGCAAGTGACGCAGGACCGATATGTGATTTCTGATAGTGGCCCGATTAGATTTGCCGACATCGGTCCGAATTCGGAATTTTTAGTCATAGCCGACTTTTTTTTTTTCCTTTCTTAATTTTGTTTGAGTTTGAATTTTGATAATATGCGTATATATCATGTATTTCGTATAAAATTTTAACAGTAATAAACAAAAAAAAAAAATGTCAAAAATAGGCTAAATTTATTTATTTTAAAACAGTTGTTATTGACTTACAATTATTTGAATCCTCAAAAAAGTTTTTTAAATCGTTCCTTAAAATTATTCTTCGTTATAAACTTAATCGTAGAAAAAAATAGCTATGTTTCTTATTTTATTTAAAAATCAAATTATTAAAAAGTGTTTTAAATTATTTTACAAGATGTAACAAAAAACAACTACCCAACTTTTTAGCATTACAATTTAAAAGGAAGATTCAGAAATCTCCCACTTCAAAAAAATTATTTACCCCCCCCCCCCCCCCCCGAAAAAAAGATAAATTAACATTTCTATTTTATTTGATGATTAAAAAATGTTGATAAGTAAAATAATCATTATTGCTACATAATTACTAAAAATATATTCTACATTAAATCAACCAATGACAAAAAATGTACTCTTATTCTAATTAAAAGTGATTAATTACCAGCTTATTTTTTTATTACAGTTAGTTTTTCTATGTTACAAACATATATTTCTTGAATTAACACATTTAATTACTATATAATTCCTTAAGAGAAAATTGTATTAACAGAGAAACCTCTGAAATTCACTTATTTTTTTCAATAAGCACTCTTAAATTTATAAGAAAGATTCAGAAACACCCCCCCCCCCCTTTAAAAATTATCTTCCAAAGGAAAAAAATATGTAATTTAATATTTCTATTTTATTTTTAAATAAAAAATATTGTTAAGTAAGATATTAATATTGAAACATACTCATTAAATATATGTTCTACTTTAAATCATCAAAAACGACATAAAATGAATTCTTATTCTAATTTAAAGTTATTAATTACCAACTTATTATTTATTAAAATAAATTTTTCCATGTTAAAAATATATATTTTATAAATTAACGCATGTAATTGCATTATAATTCCAAATAAGAAAATTTGAGTAACTGAACAAAACCTCAAAATATTTTTTATATTTAATTATTCTTAAATTTATAAGAAAAACCAATTCATTTGATTTAACGAATTCGCTAAGATATTTATTTCATTTATTTAAACATTAAATTAAGTTTTAAACACACGCGCGTAAGACAATTACGAATAAATAAATAAATAAATAAAATAAAAACACTTCAAAATTCTAATTTTCCCATGTACCAATTACT
The DNA here is from genome assembly GCA_963932465.1 of Maratus speciosus. Lineage (NCBI taxonomy): Eukaryota > Metazoa > Arthropoda > Arachnida > Araneae > Salticidae > Maratus > Maratus speciosus. The sequence goes on from OZ010792.1 coordinate 53,624,257, forward strand.
TTCAGCAATAAACCATACTTATTGATATGTCTTCCCCTTATTACCTCATAAAACCTCCCCAGATCAAGTCTCTGTGGGCAAGTGCTTAAGGCGTCTACTTCCTGTCCGTTGGTTCGCTGAATCAAACCCCGCCTTGCCTCTTCCATCGCCGAAACGCGTTCCTTTCAAATATACATTCCACAATGGATCATAGATGGCGCCATCAAAACTTTTTTTTCATTTTATGATGGTGTCGGGCTGCGGCCGGTATTCGTATGGATAGCTATCGGCGTGCTGTCGGCATAGAATTCTCCCGATACCGGGCCGGCTGCGTGCCTCATGAATCGGGCCGCATTCGCGCGGCGTATCAAAAAAGATACGGGACCGGTAGCGGCAACCGGTATCGTGTCATTACCACCGGTAGTGGCAAGTGGCTGTCGGGCGATTGTTTACCGATAGCTCTGTGTTTGCTGGGTGATGTATGTATATAAGATATATGTACATATGATCTATGCGGAAAAGTATGTATGTATCAATGCAACTCATGTATTAAATACAAAATATTCATCATGGAGGTAATTCAAAAATTATAATGTATTAATAGATCTTAAACATTCTACAGTGTAAAATAGCCTACATGGAAAGTTTAATAAAATTTAGATCGTGCGAGGTAAATTCGTTTAAATAATAATAATTTCTCAAATTATGAGTTGATATTTAAAATAAAATTTTATAAATAATATTGTAACAAAAGTCTAAATATTTGTTCTGTAGCTGCGTATTAAACACATCCTAAGAATAACAAAGAATTAATACGTAAACAAAATATATCGCTATTCACATAACTAAACTCTGTGGCTATACAATCCATGAAGGATCTGGGCCGACAGTGCCCATCTCTGTTTTCTTGACCCTGGGGCCCGAGGTGCTATGCAGCATGCTTCCCGGCCATGTGGTCAGCCTGACGCGAGACCCTCGGTGTTTAGTTCCTAAGCAAGCTTGGTACTTATTTTATCGACCCCAAAGGGATGAAAATTTGAGTAAAACTTTCCCTGTCGGGAGTCGAACTCTCCACCTGCTGTGCGGCAGTTAGGTGCTCTGACCACTAAACCACTGGGCTTCCGCTACTTACATACTTACGCTTATACAGTTGCTCCCAATAGTGTTCGTACGCTTACGAATTTCAATTAAATTTTGCTCTATTTATTAATTAAAATTAATGTTTCAAAGTTGGTATTTAATAATAAGAACTATAACCTCTTCTTAACAAAACTACATAAAATATTTGAAGAACACAGTAAAACTTTATGTTGAAAAGGGAACCACTTTTGGTGCTGCTCGTACCAATCAATGTGGCCTGCTGCATTTTAAAACCCTATATCAGGAAGTTTGAGAATCGATAAAATTTTTCTCTTGTAATTATATATTTTCTTTTTATTTTACAGCAGCGTAACTTTCTAAAAATGCATTTTACGAAACCATTTATCGGACTATTAACATAGATTTTTTCTAAGAAAAACATTTAAAAATGAAAATTAGGCAATAATAAGTATAAAACATTGAAAAAGTTTAAGATTTCCTTTAAGAACCTACGAACTTGATTTTGAAAAATTACAACATTATATTCATAATTTTGGCGGGGGAAAAGGTGGCGTTTTTTTTTTAATTATGTAGAGCTTTCCGGCAATCCCAGTCGAATGTCATAGCTGCTTGTCGTGTGTCAGCAGTGGTTTGGACATCAATAGAAATTGTAATGCCCGACCTAATAGGCACAGTAAATTTTCTAAATTGTAAAAAAATATATTAATTTACTTTGTGATTACATTTACCAAAAAACACATTATTTCATTTTAAACATTCGAAACTTTATCCCACCACTCTTCAAAAGGAAATAGTTTGCTTATTTTGTATTTTACAAAAAAAAAAAAAAAAAATAGTCTTCAATGATCTTTAAAATTTTTAATAGAAATATATTTACTATTTATACATTTATCGTCTCCATAGGGGAAAAAACTAATTCTTGTTTCTTATGCTATCAATTATCAAACAAATCGCAATTTGATTTTATTCTAATACAGTAGAGCGCCGATTATCCGAACAAGTCGGGACCGACCCTAGTTCGGATAAGTAAAAGTTCAGATAAATGGACAGACAATTTAAGGGGTGTTCCTGACTCTACTAAAACCTTCACACTTTATCCAGGCTTAGGACTGGCAGCACCACTTAGTGCTAGCGTGTTTAAAAACTGTTTTCTTTTTGTTTACTTTTTAATCATTTATAATTTTCTTATTCTCTTTTTATCATTTTCTGAACTGTAGAGATAATAATTTAAGCAAAAAAGCTTTCGATTGTTGCTTGCTTCAAATAAGACGCTCTTTCTAATGCTGTCATATCTCAAATTCTTCTTAATTACGTTAGCTGAATAGGATCAGAGTTCTTCTGCCGTTCAAGCCACTTCATAGCTGTTTCCAAACATGCAAAGGCTTTGCTATGTGATGAACCTGGGTCATTTTCAATGCATTCGTTTTCATTTCTTAAATTTCTTTTTAATCTTAAATCTCATGCACAATGTCATCATCATTTAAAAAAAAAAAAAAAAAAAAAAAAAAAAAAGAGAGCGAAACAGGCTGTTCGGATAAATGGAAGATCGGTTAAACATTTTTTGAGTGAAGTAGGCTGTTCGGATAATTGGATGTTCGGTTAATTGGAGTTCGGATAATCGGCGCTCTACTCTACATATACTCTAGGGATAAAGCGAGAGAAAAAATATTTGTAGCGCCATATTTGGCGACTTACATCACTTTTGGCATGAAATAAACAAACAAAAATCCAATAATAAAAAATTAAAAGTATGAAAAAATATATAAATTATGATTTTAAAAGACGCAATTTAATCGGTTCTGTAACTTTTATTTATAGGTCTACAACATGCTCCAGGTCTCGATGCCAGCTCCGGGCTTCACCGAAAATGGTTTCCTTGTTAGTAGGATATCCATTAGTATCCACAATAGCTTTTAAACCTCTGGGTACAAATTTCACTAGTTTTTTTGTATTTTCAGTATCAGTGTTCATCCATTCGTTGTTCATTACTCTGTTTAGTTTTCTTTTCGTTTTAATGCCTTTGTTTCGTACTCTAAACTCCAGTTCTCTCCAAATATGTTCTATTGGGTTTTAACCCGGCGATTGAGATGGTGATTTAAAAACCTTGTGGACAATTATAGAGACACCAGAGGCGAACACTGGAAGCCATATGCTTAGGATTGTTACATTGATAAAAACAAAGTTGTTTCCAATACCGAAATTTTGGGCTAATAATTTTAAATTGTCTTTTAAAGTAATTAAAGAGCATAATTCATTATGCCATCAATAAATACCAAATTACCTAATCCAGATGCTGCCTCGCACCTCTACACAATTACACCTCCACCACCATGCTTAATTGTTCCAACTAAGTTCTTGGGATTAAGTTCATTTTTTCTTCTCCACACTATTATACGTCCATCGGAACCAAAAATGTTAAATTTAGCGTTCATCGACATATAAGACATTATTCCAATACGATTTATCATTGATTTTGCAAAGAAAGCCGAAGCTATCATTTTTTTTGCACTAACAAAAAATTTTATGCGGGCAGAACACCCATTTAATCCATGTGATCTCAGCACATGTCGAACAGTTTCAGGTGAAATTTAAGTAGAAAATGTTTCATTAAATTCTATAGCAAACTTTTAGTACTTAATTGTGGATTGGTCACAATTATTCTAATTATAAATCTTTGATCACGTTGCGTAAACTTTGACGGATGACCTTTTCTTACCTTATTTTCGAACCGATTTTCTGCTTTAAAGCATTTTATCACATACTACACCGTAGATTTGGATAAATTAAATAATTTTGAAATATCCTGAACTGATTTACCAGTACTATGATGAAATATAATAAATTTTCGAATGCTGTTAGTTGTTTCTTTACGACTACGAACCATTTTTAAGTAATAAATAGAATATTACGAAGAAAGAAAGCAAAATTTAAAGCCAAAGATTTTTTAAATGTCACCAAAATACAAAAATAAAAGTAAAGTGACAGACGATAAAAATAATTATGAATTTATCCTAAAATGTTTCTCTGTACGAAGATTTTTGTGGCGTGTTCTTTCTTTACGTCCTTCCGTTTTCATTTTTATATAAAAGGAAAATCAGTCAATATTTAAATAAAATGTTGGGTATTATTTCTAATAACACAGGGATGGTATGGAACAATATTGGATTTCATATTCGAATTTATTCCAGGGTACTTCCTATTGACTAAAAATTTTTTTAAGTGCACGAACATTTTTTAATGCCACTGTATAGTATATATTATGAAACCTTTTAAATCAAAAATTCATACAGTAAATGTTTTATTATGAGTAACAAGAAGTACATTTTAAATAACTACGCATGACAAGTTTAAAGACTAAATATTTAATTCTTAATCTGTAATACATGTTTAAATGTTTTTGCTTTATCTTAAATATCTTCATTAAGTATCATTTCCATTAAGTCCATTTTTAAGTAATTTTAAAACTACACTTATTTCTTTTCTCAATGGCTCACAAATTACAAGATATTCAACAACAGACTGGTGGTTAAACTGATCACAGCTAGGTAACCCCTCATTGCTGCTCAACTGTTCATCACTGTTCAGCCAACTGTTCAATTGTTTAATAACTACAAAGAAGAATACACATTTAATTAAACGTTCTGGTTCAAATTACTTTTTTCCATTAAAAAATCACAGATGGTTACCAAAGAGAAATATATAGATGGTTAAACCAAAAAGTGGGTGACCCTTAAATGATAACATTTATTTTGAGATTACATATAAAATTTAAATGAAACCGCATCGCACCACGCATCGTTATTGAAAATTATTGTATGTTTTCTACAAACACCATACTACTTATAATGAACAAAATTCTAATCCATCACAATTATTACTTCTAATTGGGTTGTTTTTATAAGCTTTTAGAAGGATTTGTAAGGTTAATCTTTCTTTTAAGTTCAACTTAATGTAAAACTTAATACCTTTTGAAGAAAAATATTCAGCATATTTGTATGGTCATCTTTTATTATTAACTAAATATATTCTTCATTACTTAATTGCATTGGTTCAATGAAATTAATTTACATAACTATAAAAATAATACATCTAGATATTGCAAATTTTATTTTTAAAGTTTTGCAAAATATGTTATTTTGTTAAAATAATTATATTAAATGACGTCATGGTTTGACAATATTTAGAAATAAACAAGTATTAACCTTGAAGAAGTTGCATTTCTCTTTTGTTTTGCAAAATATAAATATAGAAGAAGTTCAGAAATTTTTATTTATCGTAGATAAAAAGTTAAATGTGATTTTATTTTTTACATTTACTTCTATAAATATTTTCCTCGTAACAATCTCTAAACAATATGAGTTTATATCAAATAACAACAAAAAAACAACAACAACAAAAAAAAAACACAATAATCCCTTAACATTCGCGAGGGTTAGGTTCGCGAATGTCAAAATCGCGAATGTTGAGGCTACCTTCTCATGTATAAAACGGGGTTACGATTTATGATTTTTTTATAAGGAGAAAAGCAATTGAAGCGTAAAAAATATTATTATTATTAAAAAGTACATGCTGTAAATAAATTAGAATAATTAAATATATTGTACAAAGTTTATTTGCAAATTGATGGCTGAAAAAAATCTGTGATATGCGAACATTTGGCAGAACAGATCTTTTATTTATGAATTTTCATATAAGGAAAAGTTTCGGCTTCGATTTCTCTTTTAAATTTGATTCCTCACTGGTGAAGGTTCGTATTCTATGGCTTTCTCAAAAGCTGTTGTTGAAGTTTTAAATTTTTCAAGGCAATTGAACAATCGAAGGCAATCGAACAAAGGAAGGGGGCTAGATTTTTTAGATTTTTGTAGCATCAAGTCATGTTTCGTTTTTTTTTTTTTTTTTTTTTTTTTTTTTGGAGAAATTACTGATTTATATTTTACCTCAACTCCAGGACGTGAAGTTCTCGGAATTTAGGCTATACAGCACAATGCAGATGACTACTGTCACGCAGTTCATGGGACTGATAAAATAAAGTGAGTTTATTTTGTAAGAAAATACTCTTTATGAAACTAAATTTGCGAATGACCAAGTTAGGTATTCGCGAATGTTAAAATTTTCTTCATTTTTTATTTCGTGATTAATCAAAACTGGCGAATGTTAAGGGATTACTGTATATAAATTATAACGTCTGAAATTATTATAACTGATATCGATATTTATAAACTTCAAATATGAAAATTCAAATTTACAGCTCATACCACCAAGTAGCTTTTGAGTTATGATTAAAAAAAATCACCCTATTGCAGAGTATTTTTTAACTACTAAAAAACAATTTAACGTTCAGATGTTTCAAACATTGTATCTATATAATTCGAAAACAACTTCAGCCAATGAGTTCACGCTCGGTATCCCAAAAATAAAATTTGTTCAAAAAGCCAAATATGATGCCAAAATTGAAAGTTCCTAATAAAATCATATGACGAAATGCAATTTTTCACCTTGATTTAACATAGAATATATAATGTGAACTTTAAAAATTCACAGTCTTACTTAAAAGGCGACTAAAATAATGAAAAAGATGTTACAAGTTTAAAATATACATTTTATTTAAAACTTCTCAATACATTCAAGCTATCCAAGCTCATCATCAGAGAATATTTTAATACCTAAATGTTATAATAACTTTGTATAAATAAACAACATTTAGTTATTAAAATATTCTCTAATAATGAGCTTGGATAGCTTGAAAGTACTGAGAAGTTTTAAATAAATGTATATTTTAAGCTTGCAACATCTTTTTCATTACTTTAGTCACCTTTTAAGTAAGACTGTGAATTTTTTAATTTCACATTATATATTTTATGAAAGTTTCTATTCAAAATTTTAAAGATTATTGAGATTTCCACATGGAGACTTGACCATATGACTAATTGGTTTCACATAAACAGAACGAAGCTAAAATTTACAACAATATTTCGCTGCCATAATTTTGAGTTTAAAAAGCCTGGGTTGCGTCTCCTCACTTTGTTATTTAATTCTTGTGAATATTGGAGTTTTTAAATACATAGTAGGAGAGCTGTTGAACATTTTTGAGTAGGTATTTGAGGCACCCTGAAAATTTGTGCAACACTTCTTTTGTAATGCCTGAATACAAAATCGAATGTCTGGCTGAAGGATCGTGGCCCAAAAACTATGCCAGACACGTGTCAAGTGCCATTTGGCACTTGACACGTGTCTGGCACAGTTTTTGTGCCGACTAAAGTGTCTGTCATTTTCAAAATATTTTTTGTCTAAGCATAAATATTATTCTGCCTCAATCTCAGCGTGCCTCAAATACCTTTTTTGGGTAGTCAAAAAATGGCACTTGACACGTGTCTGACACAGTTTTTAGGCCGACTAAAGTGTCTGTCGTTTTCAAAATATTTTTTTCTAAGCATAAATATTATTCTGTCTCAATCTCACTGTGCCTCAAATACCTTTTTTTGGGGTAGTCAAAAAATGGCACTTGACACGTGTCTGGCACAGTTTTTGGGCCACGATCCTTCAGCCAGACATTCGATTTTGTATTCAGCCAATACAAAAGAAGTGTTGCACAAATTTTCAGGGTGCCTCAAATACCTTCCCTAAAATGTTTAACAGCTCTTGGACTAACAATTATAGTTGTTTTGTATAATTTGAATGTGTATAATAATATTTTTTATAATGTAATATATAGTTAAAACTTCGGGTAAATTTAGATGTTTGCTCTACATACGTTAAACATTTGCCTAAGCTTTTCTCAGAAATGTTGCAGGGTTCTTCTTATCTGATATAACTTTAATACACATGCATCTACAACTGTTATAAACAGTCAAGACATTTAATTTTAAATAAAATGCATGTTCAGGAAATAAGATCAACAACAACAAACAAGTCGGATGTACCAATCCCAAAACTTTCTTCTATCTCATACATGTTATTACTTCAAAATTCGCTATCACGCTGCCAAAATTAAATGGCAATCTATGCATTTCATGAGGATTCTAAAGATATGAAATTCCGTGCATTAGTTCTTGAGATATGACTATCGCTAAAATCGTCTAAATCCAGCAAAATGCTATCTAGCAGCGCCACCTATTGGGTGATTTATACCAAATCCTAATCAGCAACAATTTATGTCAACGTCTGACTGAATCTGAGGTTTGGAGAAAATCCGTGCATTAGTTTTTGAGATAGAGCTATTGCGAAAATTGTGAAAATTCTTGTATAGCAGCGCCACCAATTGGGTGATTAACACCAAAACCTAATTAACAGCAAGTTGTGTCAACATATAACTAAATCTGAAGTTAGATGAAAATTCGTCCATTAGTTCTATAGATAGAGCTATTGAGGCAATCTTGAAAAAGGCAGCAGAGAAGCAAGTCATATCAAGGACTAACTGAATCTGAAGTTTAATGAAAATCTGTGCGTTAGTTCTTAAGATAGAGCTATTGGTGAAATCGTGTAAATCCTGCAAAATTCATCATGACAGCGCCAGCTGTTGGGCGATTTACACCAAAACGTAATCAGCTTCAATTCGTATCAAGTACTAACAAAATATGAAGTTTGATCAAAATCTGTGCATTAGTTCTTGAGATAGAGCTATTGCGAAAATCGCGAAAAATGCAGCATAGCAGCGCCACCTGTTGAGCAATTTACACCACAAACTAATCAGCATCAATTTGTATTAGGGACTAACTGAAAATAAATTTTTATTAAATTCCGTGCATTAGTTCTTGAGATAGAGCGCCCACAAAATTTGTGTCACATACACACAGACAGACAGACAGACAGACAGACTCACAGAGTCACAGACAGACATTTTGTAAAAACATGTTTTTTGGAATCTCTGACCCTTAAAACGTGTAAATCCGTCGAAAACTGGAATTCGAAAATTTTCATGAATCCAATACTTTCTTCTTGTAAAGATAGAAGAAAGTAAAAAGGGAATATCATTGTTCTTTTCTATATGGATGGTATTAAAAATTTTAAATCATTGTTCATTGGAAGGTATAACAATCCTCGTTGTTTTATACATAACTGTAAATAATGCAATGCATTGCGTAAAGAAGTACAAAAATGTAAAATTTAGAAAAAATAATTTCAAAACTAGTCGGATGTGACAATCCCAAAACTTTCTTCTATCTCATTTCTGTTATTTCTTCCTGAAAAATGCATCATAGCAGCACCACTGTTAAGGTGATTTATACAAAAATCTAATCAGCAACAATTTATGTCAAGTTCTAACTGAATATGAAGTTTTATGCAAATCCGTGCATTAGTTATTCAGATAGTTATTCAGGAAATCATAAATAATCCTGGATAGTAGCGTCACCTTTAGGGTGATTTACACCAAAAAGTAATGAGAACCAATTTATACAAAGGACTAACTGAATCTGAAGTTTTATGAAAATCCCTGTATTAGTACTTGAGATATAACTTTTGCGGAAATCGTGAAAAATTCAGAATAGCAGCGGCAGCTGTTAGGCGTTTACACCAAAAAGTAATCAGCACCAATTTATATCAGTGACTAACTAAATTCTTCTTGAGATAGAGCACCCACAAAATTTGTGTCACATACAGACAGACAGACTCAGAGACAGACATTTTGCAAAAATATGTTTTTCGGTATCTCTGACCCCTAAAACGTGTAAATCTGTCGAAAACCTGAATTCGACAATTTTCACCAATCCAATACTTTTTTCTTGTAAATATAGTAGAAAATAAAAATATTTAAGATACATAAATAATACATTTGGTTTCGACTGTTTTCTCTTACTTCTGCTGCAACCTCTTATATTTGGAAACAAATAATTATTTTATTATTTACGAAAGTATGTAATTAATATAATTTTTTTAGTTGTTATTCATTAAATCTAATCTTTATTTAGTAAAACCTTACAAAACACAGTCTATAATATAAATGTTCTTATACCCTTCAATAAGAATATAGTACAATCATAACAGACGTTATACTACCTGCTAAGAGGAAAATCCCTTTAAGAATAATATTATTATTCCTTTCTCATTTAAGCGTATCTGATTTTACTGTGCATGCAGCGTAGGGAACTATTATTCATTTCTCTTACACTAGGGATACACAAACTGTGGCCCGCGGACCACCAAGTGTACCACTATTTTTATGCAGAATAATTTTCCCAATTAATTGACAAAAAATTTGCTGTTAAATAATTCAAATGTTACTTTAAAATTTTTTGTCGTGGCTAACAATTTTCTGGCAAAAAGGTTGTGCAGCACTATCTTACACTGTTTCAAATGCTGTATATTACGTTTATCCCTCATATTGCAAAATTTAATCCTTTAAACCCTTCGGGACGAGCGTCACGTATACGCGTACATAAGCTTCGCAGAATCCTTTATTAATCCGACGTTATTTTTTAATTGTAAATTTTGACGCATTTAATCAGGGCATTTTCTCGATTCAATTAAACAAAAATCTGTTTTAAAAAATCAGTGATAAAAGATTTATAATGCTGTAAAAGACGCTCGTCCCGAAAGGGTTGAAAAAATCTGGCCTTAAATAGTGTTACAAATTTTCCAGTTTGGTTAATTATGAAGAATTTCTGTGTTTTCAGTTTCAGTTAGAAATGTCAGATTTCAATATTTTACCCATGAAATTATATTTTACGACAAACAGTGGTAAAAATGCTTGGGGTAGCTAGTTCTTTTTTAAATTTTATTTTTTTGCTTTTAAACTTTTTTTATCCGGAAAAAATACACCAAAAGTTTTAATTTATAAATATCTAAAATTGCTATTAGTATCTTGAGTATCTTGAAATACAGATAATCTAGTTATTTAGCTATCGTTTTAAGACAGCTATGAAGTCTTGGTAAAATAAAGAAAAATATCCTTTTCTCGTAGCATATGTAACGTTGCTACTGCTGGTTTGAGGTTTTCGCTTTGTTAAATAGTTTAACTTCTTCGACTTATTTCAAACGCAATATATAATCACTCTAATTTCTTTGTTTTCTGCATTTTCTACTTTTTTTATTAATACGGAAAAAAAATAATGTAACCAGATAATTATATTTATTATAAACATAAGAGTAGAAATATTTATAAAACGTACATACTGTGAAAGATTTTTTGGAGATTATCTAGCCCTCAGGCTTAATTAAGATCTAGCAGAATTTTTATACATGTACGAACATCTAAGTTATAACATTATATACGTTTTTTTATCACTATTTACAATTTAGTTTTCTTTAAGCGATAAAAATTTGAGTTTTTACTCTATATTCTCTCTTTTTATTATCTATATGTATATATATATATGTATGTGTGTGTGTGTATATATATTACACCAAAATGTCAGGATATTGGTAAAAATTAGCTGATTAGATTTGAACACCCTTTTCTAAAAGTCGTTTGTCTTTATAGGGAAAGTGAAACGCTTTTTATTTCTAAATATTAGAACTTTTATGCATTTAAGAATAAAAATGCTTTTGAAAAGAAAGCAGCCGATTCGGATTTAGTAAGCAATTGAACAAATCATGTGAATTAAAATAACTACACATTGTTTAACGTCTGATATACAAAATTTAAATATTTAAATATTTACTAAAATTCATCAGACATACAAGTAAAAAAATTACATAAATAACATAAACACATATACAATTAAAAATGCAAGCTTTGGCATGTTTTAGCATTAGTTTTAATAAAGTTTCAGCTCTTCATCCGTGCAATAACATTCAAATGACCAGAAATCTACATATCATGTTTACAGTTAATAAGTTTCTTTGATTTTAACTGTTAATAATTTTTAACTGTAAACATTATACGTAGTTTTCACGTCATTTGAATGTTATTGCACTGATGAGGAGCTGAAACTTATCTCGAAACGTTTGCATTTTTAATTGTATTTGTAATTTATGTAATTTTTTACTTGCATGTCTGTTGAATTGTAATATATATATATATATTTTTTAAATCATGTGAAATTTAACTATTGTTTATCATTTTTTCTTTTTATACACCAATGCATATTAAACTACACAAATGGTTGTAAAAGATCATAACATTAACTCGCAATTTTAACATATTTTTTAAACACTTATATTATATCTTTTTGTTGGTGTATAATTAAAAAAAAAATTTTAATGAAACGAAACCTAAAAATGAATATTGGAAAAAACCGCTATATCTAATAAAACAAAACTCGTATGTGAAGATAAATGTTCTTTTTTCCCCCAGTGAAATGGAATCGGAAGTATTTTTATTCATTGTAAACGGTGCCCTAAAAGCATTTTTATTTTTGTAAATTCTGTGCAATATTTTTAAATGAAAAACAATCACATCTGTTTATTAAAATCGACTTTTTCACATTTTGATATAAGGTATGTTGAATACAAAAAAAAAAAAAAAAAAAAAAATGAAAATATGCCAAATATGAAAATATTTATTGTATATGAATAGTCGACAGTGTGTATGAAACCAACACTTTTTATTATTATTCAGATTGCTTGATTTCTTGCCTCAATTTTTAATAGAAATATTCAACTTATTTAACAACAGAGTGAATTTACACTACTTCATAAAAGTGGTGTTAGTGAAGCAAACTGAATAACAAAATTAGAGGGCGGTCAACACTGATGATAGGAAATTGCTCGGTTAAGATTTTATCATTATTTTCTAAATAATATTATTATTATCAGTAAAAATATTTTTTTTTGTAATTCATGTTATGGGTGGAGTTATATTACTTGATGCATTTAAACAGTCATTTATACGCAAAACAGATGGATTTACTACGATTTAGTAGCAAGCTGCTACTTAAATGGTACAGCAATTCGATTCCCGGCTTGGGCATTTTTTCGCTCAGTCGGAAATTTTCAATTCGCATGATGAATTTATAAATCAGTATTATTGTGTTAAAAATGATAGTATGTCTAATACCCATCGTTTATATGGAGTTCGTTTACGCGGTTTATTCTGTTGAGCTGTCTAAAATGACTTATTAGGTGTTATATCGAATATGATTATTTGAGCGAGAAATGTTCGCAGATTGTCAGCCCAGGTATCTTAAACGTTCCTGGGTTGGGCATTTTTCCCCTCAGTTGGAAATATTCAATTAGTATGATAGCTACTATAAATCTCATAAAAGAATTGGATTCTGACAAATTCTTTTCATATAAGGGTTGAAGATAAGAAAGGCGTTTATGGTATGATAGATAACATTGAAATAAGTAATTTTGAACTCATTGCAAAACTTATCTCTGAACTCTTGTGAAGATCACGAGTAAAAATGTGGCCTTTTCGTTAAGGGGGTCTGGGACACAAAAATCTTCCAATTTTCTGAAAACATTTTAAAGCATAAAAAATTTCTTTGCTTTTTATCTGCTTAAAACGACTTTTAAATTATGTTTCTATCCTATTTAGAACAGGAAATATTAATTTTTTTTCGTTTTGATTGGTTTTCGAAATCTAGCTTTCAAGCAGTGGTCGTCATTTTAAGGACTTCTTGTGAAAATTCTCTTTTCTTCACGATGGTTTTTTTCACCTTTTCTCGTAATTAAATTGTTATATGTCAAGAACCGTAAAAGGTTAATGTTTGCAACTTGGAACATGTCGTTTTGAATTATTATACTTAAATTTGATTCAGCAAATTAAAAAAAAAATATTTACTTTTTTAAATATGAATTTTTAAAGTTACATCATATTTTTAATTTTTACTTTAAATATTTTTAAATTTTTTTAATGAATATTTTTAAAAATGCTTAAACCAAAATTAAAACATATAAATTTTTGTTTATTTAAATGAATAAAAATGAAATTCAACAAATAATATTTCGAGTTATAACGATTTTAAACTACCCCATGTTTTTAATAAATTTTAAACTTTAAATAAAAAAAATATGACAAGTTTTATCATGTGATTTTGTTTTCAAATAATATTGTTAACTAGTAGAAAAATTCAAATCTTTAACTCAATAAAGAAAAATTATTTTAAAATGTGTCCCGGACCCCTTTAAGGAAATGTATCCGTAGGTCCCAGTAATTTATTGTCATCTGAGGCTTCTTCCTGGTTTTCAGTATACGTTTTGTGAAAGTAAACGAAGCACATGACATTTCTTTGAGGCAACATTTAAAGTGTCGTCCCTTAAAAACACAGTTACGTTACATAAGCCAGCCATAAAATGAAGCAGATGTGTCATTCAATAAAAAAAGATAATCAATAAAAACTTGTGTGGAAAGCTAAATCGCTAAATACCAGCCTTTGAACACACAGTATGTAAATTAAGCACTGTGAACGTAACCAGACATAAGGTAAAACCCAGGAGAGATCGTGCAAAAGAGATTCTACGGGAAGGAGTAGAGTGCGCGCGCAGCGACTCCAAGTAGTTCTACAGCAGCACTAGTACAGTGTCTACATGATTGTGCACATTTATTGTTCCGAGCGTCTTGGATAAAGCACTGCTATTTTGTTTTTTTTTCCAAAGCAAGTGCTTGAATTTTCATAGCTGTTAGTCAGAATTTTTATAGAATGTCAGTAGTACACAATATGTTAAACTTAAACGATTTCTTATAAACTACTAATCTAGACTAAGGATGCGAGCACCATAAATTCATTTTAGAAGTGGCCATATTTAAATAAATCGCCGCGCAATCTCTTCTACCAAAATAGAAGAGTTTGCGTACCTGCTACTTAGGAGAGATGGCGCATTTCCTCATAAGTTTCAGTGCTAGGAGAGATTACGCAGCCTATTAGTAAGTTTGCCTGAATTGCAAATTACGTGTAAAACATATGAATGACTCAATTTCGAAATAATTTGGAAAAACACATAATTATCGAAACTGAATTTGGCAAAAAGTTAATTTGCAAAAAAATACTTTTGCAGATAAAAATTTAGTAAATAAATTAATAATACAGTTCTTATAAAATTAATTTTATGCAATTATTTTTGTTAATAAATTAATAATATATTTGTTAATAAATAAATTAAATATTTATACAGATATTTTTTATTTATAAACAATTAATTTGCCAATAAATTAATTTTGTTAAGTAAAATAAATTTACTAACTCTTACAATGTTTTGGAAAATCTTTCCCCTATTCCAAGTAGTTTAATGCGATCGAAATCAAAAAGGAAACAGAGTCCAACTAATGTTACTCATCCATAAACTATACATGAAAAAAGATTTACCAAAAAAAAAAAAAATAGTTGAAGATAAGATGCTTTCAGAAAGAGTGGGATAAAAAACTGACGGAAAAAACGAATATCCATGAGGATGAGTGTATTGAATGTCTGGAAATGTATAAGGAGACAACTTCAACCAGTGACTACATTCAATATATTGCTTTGCTTTGGCAGGTGATTGCACACTTTACAATAATAAAGCATCGATTGCGTACGACAACAACTTCGGATGAAAATGAAGTAATTTACAATTTAAACATGTTATTAAATAGATTAATGTTATTTTGTAATCCTAGTAAGGCTTTCTTTTTCTGATATTTTAATCTTCTTCTTAAATTAAAATTCTTTAACTGTTGTTAATATTCTATCTTTGTATTATTATTTAAACATTTGGTTGAAATATTCACTAATAGTATAATAATATTTACTCACAAAAATCTTACAACAATGTCGATTTAATGTAATTTTTACTGTTAACAATTTAATTGTAGTTATTATTAATAACAATCTCTTCTATCTATGTGCGCAATCTCTCCTACCCGTATGCGCAATCTTACCAACCCTGTAAGGAGAGATTGCGCAAAACAGTTTTCTTAGTTTTATTACTGCTGTTCTAATAAATTACAGAATAACAACAAAATAACAATGGAAGTGTATAAAAAACAAATGAAATTAAAATTATTGATGCATAGTTTAGCAAAAATAATAATAACATTTAATTTTTATTATTATTATTTTGAAATGTACGCAGACTCTTCTAGCTTTACCTTATACGTTTCGTTATTACTGAGACTTACATCATCAGTGTATAAAATCAATTTATAAAATCAACATTCCCCAACTACACGCAAGAAGAAAACCTACATGCCGGTAAACACAGCACCGAAAGACACTCAAGTTCAAGCAATCAATGAAATCAAAGAGTAAGTGAAGCATCGTGACACAACAAATCCACCCAAGCAATCAATGAAATCAAAGAGGAAGACAAGCATCGTGACACAACAAATCCATCCAAGCAATCAATGAAATCAAAGCAGAAGTGAAGCATCGTGAAACAACAAATCCACCCAGAAAGTTGAGATGTAAGGTACACTACAATAATTATTAAACAAAGTGATTGAAAATTTATGAATATGAATCTCTTTTGTTAATGATTTTTCTACTGTACCTCACATCTCAACTTTCTGGATGGATTTGTTGTGTCACGATGCTTCATTTCCGCTTTGATTTCAATGGTTGCTTGAACTTGATGATCTTTCGGTGCTGTGTTTACTGGCATTTTGGTTTTCGTCTTGCGTGTAGTTGGGGAGATGTTCATTTTATACGTTGATTTTATACACTGAATATGTGAGTCCCAGTACTCACGAAACTTATACGTCTGGTTATGTTCACAGTACTTAATTTATATATTGTGTGTTCAAACTTTGGTTTTTAGCGATTCTGCTGTATTTTTGTACGGTTAAATACTGATAATCTCTACTGCATTTTTTTTTTTAACTTCTAAGCATCGCATTTTTTTTTTTTTTTTTTTTTTTTTTTTTTTTTTTTTTTTTTACACCTTTGTATAGGGGGAAAAGTACTTTTACCGAAATTAGTTTGAAAAATCCATTTTAATTTATTTTTTAATTATTAATTTTTTCTAGAATTTAATGCCATTTATGTAATAATGGTAACTAAAGTACTCCCTTTCTGTAAAAAGTAAAGAGAAAATAGTTAGACCTTTTATGTTGCCATTTCCTCATAACAGCTGATAAAAATTGTAATTAAAATACGTGTTGTTTTGAGAAAATATAAATAAATGATATCAGATAAAACGTGGAGCTATTAAAATTGTATTTAATTTTAAGTATATATATATTAATGTTAGTAACAACTGGAAGCGTATGAATCATTAGATGCCCGATTTTTTAGTCGAGTTTCTCGAATGACATCATCGCTTTTTCCCGCGACAGTGACGTCATATGCATACTTTTCTATACAAGTTGTTTAAGACTAGGTGGTAAATGTGGAATTCTTTAACGGATCAAATGTCGTCATTTATATAAATTAAAAGAGTATATTTTGACTCTTAAAACTTAAATATGCTTTGCACTATCTATATTACATAATTTATTTTCATGGGAGGAGACACTAAATACTAAAAAAGCTGAATTCGCGTTTTCCAGTTTTATCAACAATATGAAGACGCTTATAAAAATTTGCGGAAAGAAAACAAGCTGTTTTAGTTCGGAAACGCTTCAGTATATCACAGAAATTTGTGTCAAACACAGATATCTGAGTATTCTGCCCAATCAGCTATAGTTTATGAAGATAAGAAAGATCTTCCGAAAATTCGGTGATTTTGAACTCTCTGTAAAACATACCTTTTAAAGTTTTTAATGATTCCAAGTAAAAATTTACCTTTTTTCCTTTAACGCTGACGTAAATCCCAGCAATATTCCTAGCTTCGGAGAAACCTTCCCAGTTCTCCCCCTACATTTTCTGTATATTTGAAAAGCATTTCTTTTTTTTTCCAAATCATAAGTAACATTGAAATTTTACGTTAAATATTTTTAAAGAATGCTGCTATATAACACAAAACATCTCTAAAAATTATTAAAATAAACTATTCTCAGTTAACGAAATAAATTGCACGCCGTCGAAAGCATCCATTTCTATTCAACGCTATAAATATGAAAAAGTTATGAATAGCATGCTTTTTTCTTTTTGTATATTTTAAATTCCCCCTCTTTCTACTGAATTTGTCCTGCCAAAACTTTTCTTATTGCGTTTTACCATGCATTTATTTTTTTTTTCTATTGATTGTTACTCCCATCTGTATATACCTTTTAGTTTAATGCTCTATTTAGTTTCAGTATTACATCTGTCCTTCCAGTGCTAGCACATCTTTGTGGTCCGAAGAAAAATGTTCCTTATTTTCACTTTTCATGACCTGTGTAAGAGGTTTGTGGTTTCTTGTTCCATAACAGTCTTTAAAAGATGTGTTTTTTTTTTTTTTTTAATAATAAATAAAAAAAACCTGTTTCAAATCAAATGATTTTCATTGGGAAAAAACTTTATGATTTATAGCAGGGGAAATTTTCACAAATTTAGCAAAAAAAAAATTAAAAATGCACATCTTATGAACAAATTTATTGTATCACGTTTTATTATCAACATATCCTTTTTCAGCTTTAAATGAATCGATCTGTCGATTTATAAATATTTTTATATTCCCTTTTTAACGTTATTGATTAATAAAATGTCATTCCATTAAATTTAAACATCAAAGTAATATTGAAATTAATTTTTGATTAAAAGAAGTAAGGTTTGATTTTTAATATGTTCTTAGAAGGAAATAAAGAAAGCTTCAATTACATTTGAATTTAAAAATATACATATTAATTCTGTAAAAAATGCATATTTATCTTCTCACTTTGAAAATTTTCCAGAATTTCCGATGTTCAATTAATGTTAAAAGGAAATGTTATTTTAAGGCAAAATGATAAAAAATAATAAAACTGTCATCACTTTGTCATTATTTTATCTTTGCGCAAAATTTACCTTTCATTTTTATCCTATTTTGATTAACCCTTTTTGTTCACTCTCTTTTCACTTCATTTTTTAATAAGATAACATTTGTTTTCTTAATGAACTAAAAGTAAGTTATAATCATTTAATAATCTTTATTCATTTTATGAAAATAATTAAAGCCTTTGATATCATGCACAATATATTTTCAATCTGTTTAAGAAGTTTCGAAATATTCTACTGAACTATTTATATGACTTGCGATATGTAGTTGTCTACTAAATTATGTAAAGAAGTTTCTTTTATCGTTGAGGCATCGAAGTAATGTCTATTGTGAAATTTTCATTCATTTCTATTCTCTCTAATAATTATCATCTGTATGCCCTCTTCAATTTATTGTTATAACTAAGAATCGACCAAAACCGAAACAGAAACCGACTTTCGGTAATTTTTCTATTGTCGTCCGAAAACGAAAACGAAAATGTGTCATTTTAAGTAATTAATACATATAGAAATATACATAATTGTTCATTAATTATACGTGTGGCTCTAGTTGGCACTCTCTGGTCTGACAATAACTTTTTATTTTCATATAAATTAAAATGTAAATAATTCATCAAAGATAAAGAAAAATTCGAATTTCATCTAATTAAAATATGTTTTAGGTATACATACCTCGATTTACAATTTATAATAAATTTTGTAAATAATCATCTGTTATAGTACAACTTTCTAGAAGAGTATTCTAAACATTTCTGCAGTTTCAAACTAAAAAATGTCTATTATTGTGAAGGCTGCAGCTTTTAATGTGCATGTGAAAAACGTCTTGAAAGTTTAGTCATAAATGCATTTCTTTCTTAACAATTTGTTTTCATGTTTTGTGTCAGTCATGACTGATAATTATATACAGTGAAGTTCATAGCAATAAATAAAGAGCGTCGCATTTTAGCCGATACAGCTGAAATCATTGAGTAATGTTGAAAATTCCCGAAGGAATTATCAAGATTTTTGGAATATAGATAGTTCCGGTCGAGTTCTTGTCCGGCAGAAATTTCAACAGCATTGTCGCCCAAAATTCTGTTTCGGCGAAACTCAAATTTTGTGCCGAAAACGAAAACGAAATGGAATTATCTCTTAGTTAAAGTAATAGTAACTCTCAGTTAGTTCTTTATTCCCTTTGTTTATTTTAAAATCAACACAATATTGAATAATAGATATAATTAACACATATTTCTCATTCAAACGTTTGATTACAAGCTCAAGGAAAAACAAATTGAATAAAAACAATTTTTGTAATCTCTCTGTAAACTAAACTGCTCGAAACGAAATGTAAATGTAGCAGGAGATGTAGCTATGAGCTTCCATTAAATATTTACATTTATTTATTTTAAAATATCACATGAAGATATATCTTACTGAATATACATCTTAAAGCATGAAGATATATCTTAATGCATGAAGATATATCTTAATACATGATAATATATTTTAAAAGAAATCTCCATATCAAGAAATTTTCATATATTTTTTGTTTGTAGCATACTATGTTTATAACACATGTTAACAAAACTTTAAGAAAACTTGACAAAGAAAAGTACAAATAACATACTGCAATTAAAATATGAATATACTAATTGCAGTAGTTGATGATATATGAGTTGATGAAATATTTTTATGGGATAATTTTTTACTTATCCACGCCTGAGCGAAAAAATAAACTTTTTTACATAATACAGTAAAACAAAATTAATTTCTGTATTACTTCTGCTTTCTGTATCGTATGCGCTATCTTATTGATAGGAATTACTTTTTGACTGAATAAAAAGTTTGCCTTTCGAAACGGTTATTTTTTTTTTTAACTTTCCATGATATAATTAAGAAATTTATGGTGTTATGTTTCATATCAGGTTTTAAAACATGCTGATTTTAAGAATTGTTTCAAAGCATTTGATCTTCTACGGAAAAAACTGTATGTATTATAAAAAAAGTCACACTGTACAAACAAATACAACCAGTTTTCCTGTAGGAATCGGAAAAATAGTTGCCCTTATCGTACAGGAAACATTTCCGACCCAACTCGGAATAAAATCCGTAAAATCGGAATAAAATCCGTAAAATACCGTTTTATTGAGCATTTCCTTTTTTTTACGGATTTTATTCCGAACTGGATCGGAAAATCTTCCGGTACGATAAGGACAACTATTTTTCCGATTCCTACAGGAAAACTGGTTGGATTTTGTTTTTACAGTGCACCATAAAAAAAGCTTCAAACATAATCTGAATAAATTCTATTTCTAAAATTTTTATCGTATTACATTTTATTATCGACAAATCCGTCTTTATCTTAAAAGGCAATGATATGTCTTTTTAAAAATGTTTTTTATTCTTTTGTTAGTGTTATTTAAAAATAAAATATCATTCCATGAATTTTAAACAATCAAAGTGACATTGAAATTAGATTGTGATTCTTAAAAATTACATTTGATTTTTAATATGTTTTAGAGACTTCATTAAATCTTCAATTACATTTTACTAAAATAAAAATTATCCTGTAAAGAATAATTTTTAATTTTTTAGTTTTGAAATATTTCTATTATTTTTGCTGTACAGTTAATGCTAGAAGAAAATACTATCTTATCACAAAATGAAAAAAGAATCTTTTTCAAATGTCATCATTTTGTCATTATTTTATTTTAGCTCAATGTTTGAAAATTAGTCTTTGACTTTTATGTTCTTTAAAATAACACTCATTCTTCAATTTCCTTTAAGCTTTCTTTTTAAAACATTTGTTTTCTTAAAGAACTAAAAATAAATTATCACAAGTTAATAGTCTTTATGCATTCGATAAAAAAAATTAACAGCAGCTGAAATCCTGCTTTCTATAATGTCTTTCTGATTCTTCTCAATATTCGAATGACACTTTTATATAATTTACACTACATAGTTGTTTTACTGCATTATATTAAAAGTTTAAAAAGTTGTATAAAAAGTTCCTTTTATCGTTCAGGCATGGGTAAAGTAAAAATTTATCACGTACAAATGCTCATATTTCATCAAATATTTAATATATTCATATTTTAATTTCGGTATATTATTTGTACTTTACTATGTCAAGTTTTCTCAAAGTTGTGTTAAAATGTGTTGAAATACTCGTATGCTATAAACAAAAAGTATGTGTTAATTTCTTGAAATCTTTTAAGATATATCTTCATGCATTAAGATATGTCTTCCTTAAGATATACCTATATATTCAGTAAAATATATCTTCATGTGATATTTTAAACTAAATGAAAGTAAATGTTGAATGGAAGCTCGTAGCTACATATCCTGTTACAACTACATTCCGTTTTGAGCATTTTAGTTTACAGGCTGATTACAAAAATTATTTTTATTCAATTTGTTTTTTGCCACTTACTTGCGTTTGTAATCAAACGTTAGATGAGAAATATGTCTTAATTATAATTGTTATTTAATATTGTGTTGGTTTCAAAATAAAGAAAGAGAAATTAATCTATGTTAGTTTAATCACATCAATGTATAATTAGTACAGTATACTCTAGATTATCCGTGTGCGTGTTATCCGATTTGCCGATTATCCGGTTTGAGGATTATCCGCGTTCATTCCAGGCTCACAAAAAAAATTAAAGAGAAGTATTCTCACGCTTATCATGCATGTAAAAGCGATGTTGATGAGAATTAGAATCTTGTCCGGTTTAGCTGATAGTATTGTGAAGTGCGTAGATGTAAAATCGAACGCTCTGGAACCTTTTTGACGGGTAGTGTTAAAGGGGATAGGAGGGATCGGAATGTTGATAATACAATAGCTGTAGCAATCTGCTATTTCTCTCGGTGTGAAATGAAAACGAAACGTTTTAAACGTTAAGCAAATATTAGAAATCCTTCAGAAACTTGATAATGGAGAATCATCTAGCAAATTAGCAAAGCATTATCAAACTGGACTACAAACTTTACGTGATATAAAAAAGAACAAAGAAAAACTCATGATGAATTTGCGCTTTCGAGACGGAAAAGTCTGAAAAAAACGTCAACATACAAAGATCTAGATTGTGCTCTACTACAATGGTTTAATCAAAAGAGCAGAAGGTATAACCTAATTCGGGTGCCATGTGTTCCGAAAAATCAAGATTTTTTTTCATGAAGCACTAGAAATATAAGGGGATTTTAATGCTCCACCTGGTTTGTCCTCTTGATTCAAGCAACGCTATGGAATTCAGCAGTTAAAAGTTGACGGAGAACGCCTAAGTGTGGATGTGACTGCTGCAGAATCGTTTTGTGTGAAACTTCAAGACTTTTTTGACGAAGAACATTTGATTCCAGATCAAATTTATAATGCCGATGAGACAGGATTGTATTGATAATGTCTCCCAACAGAAACACTTGCTTCACCGCAAGAAAAGTCAGCTCTAGTCTACAAATCATCAAAAGAGCGCATTACCCTCATGTGTTGTACAAATAATTCAGGTGACCATAAAATGAAACTCGTAATGATCGGAAAGGCTATGAAACCCCACTCGTTTAAGGGCACAGAACCAACAAACCTACCAGTTGTTTATTTCTTTCAAAATGCCGCATGGATGACACGGGAGATATTTCTCCGATGCTTCCATGAACATTTTATTCATGAAGTCAAGAAACATTTATAAGCAAAAGGCTTATTCCAAAAAGCAGTATTGCTTTTAGACAATACCCCTTCACATCCAAATGAAAGTTTGATAGTGTCTGATTACGGATTGATTACCAGTGAATTTCTCCCTGCAAATATTACAGCAGCGATACCGCCTATCGATCATGGTGTAATTTCAGCAATGAAACGGCACTACACATCTGACATTTTGAAAAATTTGATTCATGATATTAAAACACTACCAAAATTTTGGAAGCAATATTCGTTATTGAATGCAGTATATGGAATATCAGCATCATGGTGAAAGGTAAAATCGTGTATTTTATCATGATCGTTGAGAAAGATCATACCGCTTGATAAACAATCTTCTTCAGATATTCAGGAAGGATATGAAAACAGTGGTGTTCTTGACCAAGCAAAGGAGTTATAAGTTTTCGAAAATTTTGATGAATAAAATTTAGAAGATTGGTTTCAAAAGGATTCATGTGAGCCTGGCTTCCAGTATTTGAAAGATGACGAGATTGTTTCGAACTGTGTTGTTAAATCTAATAGTGATGATAGTACTGATGCAGAATATGTACTAAATGAGGGAAATACGAATTCTCATTCAACTGCTCTACCATCTGTTGAAACTTTGTTAGACTATATGGGACAAAGAGGATTTGATTACGGTGACATTACTGTGGTTCGTAAAGTATGTGCCGATATAAGACAAGAGATGAACAAACAGCAGAAGCAAAGATGCATTACAGATTTTTTTTTTAAGCAGTAAATATTAAAAGATAAATTCCTAGTTCGATCTTATACAGCTAGCAAATGTAAGTAATTTTGATATTTTTCTACTAATCCGTGTTTTTTCTTTAAGAAAAGGGAGTTTTCGGATTATCCGTGTTTTCAATTGTCTGTGCGACCTTTCCCGATGATTAACCTGGATAATCGGGAGGGCGCTGTAGAAAAATTTGTTTGTTTAGCTGAAAAGTAAAAAGGGTTGAAAACATATAAAATAAAAGTTATTATTTAAAATAATTAGTTTTTTAATTCAAAAGTATTTTTCAAGTTTAAAATTTAAGTTTATTTTATTAAAAGAACAAACTCTCAGTTATAAAGAAAATTATATTTAGGGATTATATGAATCATGAAAAATGTACTACTCTTTAAGTGTATATACACTATATTGCCATTAATGACCGGCAACTTTAGACTTTAGACATTTTGTCGAATATTTAGAAATATACTTGACAGATTCTTCTGAAATTTCAGGATTGAACAGAACAGGTATGACCTCATATTTAGCAATGTCGATTTGATAAGGGGGGGGGGGCAATTAATGGGCCAACAAAAAATCAAAGAAAACAAATAATACTTGGGATCACCCTGTAAAATAAAATGCACGAAATGTTCTATCGCTAGCGAATATAAATAAACAGACATTGTGCAATATGTGTATTCTTTTGTGTAAGAATAGCATGTATATTAATAGACATATAGCGATTTATTTAAAAAAAATAAAAAAATCCTGCATGATTTTGCTTATAACATGCAGGGTTTTCAACCAAATTTAACTCTGGTTTCAGAGAAATTGATAAAATATAGTAGAAACAATATAGTGCAATTGGAATGTAAATATATTAAATATTTTAGAAAATATGAGCAGTTGTATGAAATATTTTTTTCTGCGCATGCGCGAACGATAACTAGGATCATTTTACATAATTTAATAGTCAACTCTATGGAGCAACTTATTAAAAAAAATCTAGTCAAATATTGTAAAAATTCAGAAAGATATCAACGTTAGAGTGAGCAAAATATTAGTTTTTCTTTAAAAGCAGCTGAATAATAAGGGATTTTCCACAAATTGTCATTTTAAATTTTATTTTTTTTTTATTTTAATTTTTTATTGATGCTTTAGTTCTTCGTGGATAACCACCACAACGTGCCTATACCATGATCAAAAGAAGTATCAAAATCGAAGCATTTTTTCCAAATATAATCGTTGATACTCACTAAATACTAACTTTTTTCTGAAAGTCAGTTAATAAAAAATGATAATTTGTGTAAAATCCCTTATGATTCAGCTGCTTTTAGAAAACAACTAAAAATTTGCTCACTTTAACGCCGATATCTTTCTGAATTTTTACGATATTTGACTAGATTTTTGTAATATGTTGCTCCATAGAGTTGACTATTAAATTATGTAAAATGATCCTTGTTATCGTTCGCGCATGCGCATATAAAAATTATTTGATACAACCGCTCATATTTCCTAAAATATTTAATATATTTATATTCCAATTGCACTATATTGTTTCTACTATATTTTGTTAATTTTTCTGAAACCAGCGTTAAATTTGGTTGAAAATTCTGCATGTTATAAGCAAAAAACATGCAAGAATTTTTAATTTTTTTTAAATAAATCGCTATATCTCTATTAATATACGTGCTATTCTTACACAAAATAATACACATATTGCAAAATGTCTGTTTATTTATATTCGGTAGCGGTAGGTCATTTCGTGCATTTTATTTTACAGGGTGATCCCAAATATTACTTTTTTCTTTGATTTTTTGTTGGCCCCCTAATTGCCCCCCTTAACAAACAGACATTGCTAAATATGAGGTCATGCCTGTTCTTTCTAATCCTGAAATTCCAGAAGAATATGTCAAGTATATTTCTAAATATTCGACAAAATGTATAAAATCGAAAGTTGCCTGTCATTAATGACAATATAGTGTACAGTATGCCCACTAAAGTCCCATGCCACCCTCTTAATTTCGGAATGGCGACTGCTATTCAAAAAGGTGGTGTCTAGTTATAGTAAAGTAGCCATGCGCTACTGAATGGAACGGCCTACGAGCCCCCTGGAGGAAGTCTGCGGTGTTAGCATTCCTATCTTTAAAACAGAAAGAGCTAGGGAAAAAAAGTGATTTAGAAAGTTGTAGAGCGTCATCGATTTGCTACGAAAAGTCACCTTATGGACATTAATGCGAAGAAGAGCGGTTAAAACGCGCACTTTTTTTTTTTTTTCTTTTGTGATTTCCTACACTGTGACGTCACGAAACTTGAACGGACGATGAAACGATTATCTTTCAGACAAATCTGCATCCAAATGTGCATTGCAGCTGACGGCGAAAAGTTTTAACATATCAAATAATGGTATATTGTTATAACTAGTTGACTTTTTCTTTCTAAGATCGTTTTGTCACGTCGTAGTATCGTAAATCACGAAAAAACAAATACCCGTTTTAACCGTTCTATTCTTCACATGCATTAATGACCACAAGGTGTCTTTTCGTACTAAATCGATGATACTCTAGAAATTTGTAAACTCACTTTTTTTCCCTATCTCTTTCCGGTTTCGAGATAGGAACGCTAAATCCGCAGTTTTTCACAAGGTAGCCCCGTAGTTGGTTTCATTCAGTAGGGCATGGCTACTTTACTATACCTAGACACGACTTCTATGGATATAGCAACAACCGTACCGAATTTAAAAGTGTGGCAAGGGACTTTAGTAGGCATACTGTATTCTATTAAAAAAGATAGCAAACAAACTAGTTCAAATGCAACACATAAGCTTTTTTTTTAAATGTTATTTATTTAACATTTTAAATAGTCACAACAACGAATGTACAGTTTAACGCTTTATAACCCACATTATGAATTTTAAAAAACATCTCTTGGAAACTTTTTTCCTTGCATTACTATGATACATTAGAAGATACGTGCACTAAAAATATTTTTTTTTCTTTCTTTTACGGCTAATTACGTGATGTCATATTTCAAAGTACCGGCATGTCGTAACGCTTGGACAAATAATTGAGGCTTAGAAAAAAAAAAATTATCCATTTATTTATCATTTTAATGTGACTCATCATGCATATATATAGTGTATATGTTACGGTTAAGGCAAGAATTAAAGGTAAACCTAGTTATTACCGGTTAAAGCTGAAAGTATTGGGAACTCTTCGGGCATTAACCGACCAATTTTGGTTAGACCTAGCTAATATATCATTTCTTTTAAAATTAAAATAATTGCATCCAAAATAAAGTGAAATAAAAAAAAACTGGATTTTAATGAAAAGCATATTTAAGGTAATTTTAAGAAAATGTTATTTTTAAAAGAAAAGAATGTGACTTTAATATAAAAACTCAGTATTTTTAAGATTAATTTCCCAGAGGATTTTGATTTGTGTATGAACTTATTTTATTAAAAGCAATTTAAACAGACATTTTATATTGAACAAAAGGAAAACGGTTTTTATTTTGCATAAAAAATTGTATTTTATTATTCATCGTGCAAAATAATTTTCAAACTACTGAAATATTTTAAAATTAACCATCATGTAAATATTTTTAGTTAAATTTTTTCTATTGATTATTAGACCAGAGGATTTTGATTTGTGTATGAATTTATTTTATTAAAAGCAATTTAAACAGACATTTTATATTGAACAAAAGGAAAACGGTTTTTATTTTGCATAAAAAATTGTATTTTATTATTCATCGTGCAAAATAATTCTCAAACTACTGAAATATTTTGAAATTAACCATCATGTAAATATTTTTAGTTAAATTTTTTCTATTGATTATTAGACCATTCTATTTTATTTCTTGAAAATCTAATCAGGTTAGTGTAACTATAAGCTTAACAATGTGACACCAGTAAGCAATGGGAGATTGACTGTGGCAGAGTCCTTCATTATATTAAAGAGTTTTCACAGAAAATAATCGGTCTTAATGTGTCAGTGTGCGGAGTAACATTTCTGTTACACCCATGAGTAAAATATACTAACATTACTTGAAATGCTTCTTTCTTTAATATAGGAATGAAATATAATTGGCAATTGAGAGTTTAAAGACATTAAAGGAAATACACAGAAAAAAAAAAAAAAAATCTCGCATCTTGCAGAGCAGATTTTGAGTCACATCAACGCATTTTTACTCGTGTTAATAAAATTTAAAAGAAAATTCCTGTCAACAACTAACATTCATGCTTTGAAGTCACGCTTATAAATCGTGCAGAAGAGCTTGCTCATATTCAGCGTATTGCCATCCGGGTGCCTTTTTGTAAAAGAAAAAAATAAATACATATATTATTTTGAAAACCTGTATTTTAAATTACAAAGAATTCATACAGACATTTACTGTACATACACCGACGCTTTCTCGAAAAAGCTGATGGTTACTTTAGTTGGGAATTTTTCAGTTGGACAATTTTCCATAATTTGGATATTTTATATCTATTTTATTATCAGGGAAACTTTATAATTATATACTTTTATGCGAATAATCATATTTAATCGGGATGACGGTTGATTTTTATCAATAACAACGCCTTTTCAAGAATAAAAAAATGAGGTATATTTTCTTGCATTAGAAGTACAACAATATCTGCATTCGTCTCTTTATTTCTAGTATTTTCATAATATGATGCTATTTTTTTCTGGTGATTTAGAAACAATAACTAACGTATACACAGATAATTGAAAGAAAAACAAAGCACGTTCTGCAAGACAAAAGGGCGCCCGCATGGCGATATGTATTACGCTAAATCTGAGGAAGCTCTCCTGCACAATTTATAAGCGAAAACTTATAAATGTTAGTTGCTGACAGGAGTTTCCTTTTAAATTTTATTAACACGAGTAAAAATGCGGTGACGCGCATCAATGTCTGCTCTGCAAGTCGCGAGGGTTTTTTTTTTTTTTTTTAATTACTATGTACTTCTTTTAATGTCTTAAAACTCTCAATGACCAATTATATTTCATTCCTATTAATATTAAAGCAAGTAACATTTCAAATAATGTTAGTATATTTTACTCATGGGTGTAACAGAAATGTTACTCCGCGCACTGACACATTAAGACCGATTATTTTCTATGAAAACTCTTTAATATATGAAGGACTCTGCCACAGTCAATGCCCCATTGCTTATTGGTATCACATTTTGTTGGACTTACAGTTACACTCACCTGATTAGATTTTCAAGAAATAAAGCAGTATGTGTCTAATAATTAATACTAAAAATGTAACTATAAAACTGTACATGCTTGTACATTCCATAATATTTCAGTAGTCTGAAAATTCTTTTGCACGATGAATAATAATATATTTTTTTTTGTTTGTAAAATAAAAAAAAACGTTTTTTTCACTATAGAATGTCTGTTTAAATTGCCTTTATGAAAATAAGTTCATACACAAATCAAAATCCTCTGTGAAATTAAGTTTAAAATACTGATATTTTATATTAAGGTCACATTCTTTCCTTTTAAAAATATCATTTTCTTAAAATTACGTTAAATACACTTTTCACAAAATTATTTTTTTTTTCACTTTTTTTTCTGGATGCAATTATTTTAATTTTAAAAGAAATGAAATTACTTTCAGTCCTATCTTATTTTGAGTAATCAATTACTGCATGCCCTGGTGTAAAACACGCAGTTTTAAAACAAGACTATACATCAAAATTTAGAAGTGCGCATTATATTCAAAGAAGTAAGAAACATGAAAGATTATTTTTTTAAAAATATACATACAGCAATTCTGATACATATGAAAATGTATAAGAAAAGAAAGAAAATAACAAATTACAACGACCATTTGGAAAATGATTTTTTTCAAAGGCTAAAATTTAAGACAAAAAATCGCACGGAGTTGATCATACATTACGTACGCCATGGATTAAAAATTAACATTCCTGGACACATCATGAACAAATTTTAAAAGAAATTTCAGTTTTACAATTTTCGGTACTGTAAATTTTTAAACTTCTACGGAGCTGGTCATACATTACGTACGCCATGGATTAAACATTAATATTCCTGGACCAATTTTAAATGAAATTTCATTTTTAAACTTCTAAACATCCCACAATATTACTTTTTACACCGTCGTATAGAGAAAAAAATGTACTTTTAAATGCAATTTGTTTGAAAGCTGTATCTCAATTTGTTTCTGAGTTATTAATTTTTTTTTTAATTTTTTATTACTTTTTTGCCATAGTGGCAACAGAAGTATCCATCTCTGTTAAAAGTAATGGGAAAATACAGATTACTGTATAGACCAATCATAAAACGAATAAAATGCGGGATTCAACTAATAAAACGCTTCAGATATGTTTTTGATTTCATACCCTGATCGAGGACAATAACCGTTTTTCAAATGTTTAATAAATAGTAATTAATAGAATAAACTAGTGTACGACACCCAGCACTTTTGCGAGATAAACAGGTATGCTAGCCAATGCAGCTAAATCAGCGCAAAAAACTCTGAGTGTCTTCCGAGTTGAAATCAACTTTACGCCCAATCTTGAGATGAGTGTTAGACGTCATTGGGAATAACGTCCTTGCTGTATATTTGTAAAAAAAAAAAAAAAAAAAAAAAAAATGTGTTTTTTATAGATATCATACTTTTTAATGTTCCGTATTGCATTTTATGCAACATATCTCCTGAAAATGACTTTGCTAAAAAATGGAGTTCGAATCATTCGAGTATATGGAACAGCAGCCGTCGTTAACAATAAGCAATTATGTAGTTAGAAAAAATGTAATATTATTTCATTAATATATTATTTCATATATTATTTCTTGACTATATTATTTGATATATTATTTAATGACTAACTTTATTTTCATTTATTAAGCAAAAAAAAAGTGATTTTTTTTTCTTTTTAAAATATGTACACGTACCGAGAAAATAAAGGCAAATTATTGGTATTTTATTAAAAGCATTGTTTGATTAACTTAAATTTTTCTTTGTTTTACGATGGAAAGTAAACTTTCTTTTATGATAATTCGAAAAATCTTTTTTTCAGACAGTCAATTAATTCAAAGTTCACGAATTTGCATGTACAATAATTGAAATTTGTTTGATATAAAACTAACAACTATAGATGGAATTTGTTTAAGGATTCATAAAACAAATATAAGAAAAAATATGATGAACATTTTACTTTGTCAAACCTTGTTCAAACAAAAAATTATGTCCGCAAAAATAAACTTATTTAGACGAAAATGAAATCTTGTTTGAGAAATCCATAAGAGAATTAAATTTGCGTATTGGCATTTCTTTTTCTTTTAAAGCAAAATTTCATTTCTGTTTTTAGCACCATGAAGATTGTTTTCCCAAAGGATTTAGATTTGTGTGCAATTTTATTTATATAAAAGCAATTTAAACATCCATTTTATTTGAAACGATAAAAAAACGGTTTTCCGTTTCATAAAAAAAAAAGTTATTTTTCCTTTTTTTCTTTGTATTGTCGTTATTCGTGTGAAATAGATTTAAAGTTTAATAGTCATAAAGAATGAAGCCATAAGGATTAATGTTACAATGAATTTTTTCCGTCATTAATGATTAAACACATTTACTGATTATCAAAAATCAAATATATGTTTAAAGCTATTATGAACTAATTATAGTAACTAGGTAATTAATGATTATTTTTTATTTATTTTTTACTTTATTTAACTTGTAGACACCCCACTACTGCAATTGGGGTTTCCGTCATTTCAGCTTCTTAAATTTTGGTTGGCAATATAATGATAGTAATGCATAACACATGATTCATATAGAAAATATGTGGAGAAATCAAAGTGTGTAGTTTGTTTGATCAAAAATTTGTTTTCTAAATGAAAAATTTATATATATAACGCCACTGATTTGAAATTGTGGTCGGTGTGATTAAGCAAACGAAATGGGAAACTTTTGAGTAAATGTTTGGTCTTACTTGTAAGATACATTCTTTTAAAGATTCCCCCCCCCCCCCCCAAATGATGTATGTACAGTCGTGGAGAAAAAAGTAAACACCCCCTACTAACTCCTCAACAAATTATCGTAGACGAAATTTACTGGTACCGAACGATTGGAAATAAAGTCTGCTTTTAAATGACGTATATAAAATTTGCTTAGGAGGCTATCTACATATTGAAACGAATCCAAACTTCATTTCTTTTAATGGCAATACCCAATTTTAACGAGATATTTCAAACCTTTGGTTCTAACTATACCTAGACACCAAATTTAATTTGAATGATATGTTTTCGAATGATAAACGTTCAAAATTTAGTGCTTCTAATGTTAAATTACAACCTACAATTTTTTTTATGGATTCAGATTTATTAAGTCCTGCGTTATGGAAATCAAAAATTTCATTTTTTTCTTCCAAGTAGTTTTCAAATTATGCTTTAAAAAACGGTAAAAAGATGGTTTAAGGGCCGTCTATGATACAAGTGACTAAATATTTTGAAATTTCTTATGCTATCCTGTAATCTAACAGGCTTAATTGACTGCTTAAGGTGCCTTGATCAAAAAGGGAGCTCTCTCGATAAGCAATCGAGTACCGAACTTCAATTTGGATACAGCCATTAAAATACGCTCGTTTTAAAATAATTAATTTCTCGGAAACTTATGGTACGAATTGCATAAAAATATGTTTTTAGACTAATTGAAGGGTGTAGAGTTCATTTATGCTGTCATAATTGTGTACTGATATTGAAAAAATAAAGTTATGGTTCGTTTTAATATGTAGATGGCCCCTAAGCAAATTTTATATACATCATTTAAAAGTAGACTTTATTTCCAATCGTTAGGTACCAGTAACTTTCTTTTACGATAATTTTTTGAGGAATTAGTAGGGGGTGTTTCCTTTTTTTTTTTTTTTTTTTTTTTTTTTTTGCTACGACTGTACATTCGTAAAAAAAAAAAAAAAAATTAATACCCCTGTACTAACTTTCCAATTAATTGTAATAGAAGAAAGTAACTCATACCAAACGATTGGAAATAAAGTCTACTTTTAAATGATATATATAAAATTTGTTTAGAGAGCCACCTACAAATAAAAACCAGACCAAACTTTTTTTTTTTTTTTCTTTTTTTTTTTTTTTTTAATGACAACACCCAATATTAACAATATATTTTAAATCTTTGTTTCAATCTAAGTCCAGAAAATAATTTTCAACTTCTTTGTATGATACGTTTTTGAATTATCAACATTTAAAATTTAGAGCTTCTAATGTTAAATTACATTTTCACACTTTTAATTATATGTCTTGAAATTATTATCCTAATGTGATATTTTTTTTGTGTAGCAATAATACTAATATACCCAAACATAAATACGTTGAATTTGCAATTTTTATAATTTTATGATATGAATCATGAATTATGTGTGGTTATAATATTAAACAACCAGACATAAATACATTAAATTTGTAATTTTGGAAAATTTTTCAATATGAATTATGGAATTAATATCCGAAAAAGAAATATGAATTGCAACCTGAATTTTTTTTTTTTTGATATATTTATATTTACTATGTCCTGTTTTAAACGAATTTTCAATTTCAAAATCTTAAACGGAGTAGTTTTGAATTATGAATTAAAAAAACATCAAAACGATGGTTTAAGGGCAGACTATGATGCTCAGAAAATCATAAGTTGAATAAAAATATATTTTATTCATTTTATTGAAACATTTGGGCTGGCAATATTCGAAACATATTGAGCGAGTGAAATGGTCATATTGCCAAGAAATAATGCATTAATAGAAGTAACATAGGCATTCTGTAACATTTGAACTATCGAGTACCAAACTTCAATTTAGAAACAGCCCCTAAAATATATAATTAATAAAATAATTAATTTCTCAGAAACGAATCGTACAAATTTCATGAAAATTTGTTTTTAGGGTAATTGAAGGATGTAGAATTTATTTATGTTGTCAAACTTGTATATTAATTAGTATTAAAAAAATAAAGGTTGGGTTCGTTTTGCTGTGTAAAGGCCCCTAAGTAAATTTTAAATACATCATTGAAAAGTAGAATTTGTTTCCAACCGTTTGGTTCCAATAACTTTCTTTTACAGTAATTTGTTGCAGAGTTAGTAGGGGTGTTTACTTTTTTTTCCATGACTGTATATTATTGATGAGCTCTTTAAGGGGAAAAAAAGCTAAAGCTTTACGATCTCAAGCTATGAGGCAATAGTATATTGTAAGAATTTTTTTGACAAGGCAGGATTTTATTATTTATATAAAAATATATGAAATTTGAACAAATGTTATTTTATGGGAGCCCTATTGTGAATTCGTAAATGTGAATTTATGTAGTGAAACTAACATTAATATCATATTGGGGAACGCATGAGTCATCTAAATATTAATTTGTGATGTATACCATCGATAGACATCAATATATTAGTATTAATTTGTGCATGTACCACATAAAGCTGTTGAAAATGCATTTTTAGCATATCCTGTCCATAGACAATTATTTATTTATTTTTTAATCCAAAACTCTTTGAAGTAAATTTGTATCTACAGAATTCATACACTTCAGATAACATTCCAAAATTTCACAAGATGAAAAACTCATAACACAGTTCATATAAATCACCTAAAAACAACGGTTAAACACAATAAAATACATAAGTTTTGAACAGACGTATACGTTTCGTGAGTTCCAGGACTCACATCATCAGTGTATAAAATCGATAAAAACAATTCCCCCCCCCCCACTACATGCATGGCGAAAACCCAAATATCAAAACACAATACCAAAAGACAATCAAGTTCTAACAGCCAATGAAATTCAAGCGAAAGTGAAGTGCCGTGACACAATAAATCCACCCAGAAAGTTGAGATGTATGGTACACTAGGCAGATCATTAACCAAGGAGTTTTTAAATCTATATATATGAACAGCTTCAAAAAAGTCTAAATTTAGAGGAGTAATGCATTTCTTGATAATGGTAGCTGAGTCAAAATTGAAGTTATGTCCCTCCCCCCAGCAATGAGAGGCGATATAGGATTTTTGCAATTCTTTTTTTTCTTTACATAGTTTATGTGTTATTTGACTCTGTAATGGGGGTATTCGTTTAGTTTGTCCAATATAGGGCAAAGCACATTGGCATTGAATGTTGTAAACAGCAAAATAATTTTGAGGAGGAATTTGATCCTTAAGATGTGAAAAAGTTAATTTATTAACTGGTTTAAAAAACACGTTAAAATCATAATTTCTTAAGATATTAGCTATGTTAAGATATTAAAGGTAATAATATTATAAAATGGTAAAATGATAAGGTTAGAAAAAGAAACCGCAGTAACTAAAGAATCAAGATTATTAACACATTTATTAAGACTATGATAAATTAAATTATTGATATAAGATAAACCAAAACCACGATTTGTTGTGTCACGGCACTTCACTTCCGCTTTAATTTCATTGGCTGTTGGAACTTGATGGTTTTTTGGTATTGTGTTTTGACATTTGTGTTTTCACCGTACATGTAGTTGGGGGAATATTGTTTTTATAGATTTTATACACTGATGATGTGAGTCCTGGAACTCATGAAACGTATACGTCTGTTCAAACCTTATGTATTTTATTGTGTAAACGTCGTTGTTTTTAGGTGATTTATATTTCCACACAAGTTTTGTATTTACTTACAATTCATATATACTTTAAGCATTTCACGTCAATATATAGTAATGCTGACGAATTTGTTTGCGCAGTTCTGTGTGCGAAATATATAATTTATGCACACTACGTTATGCACTAAAATTTCGTTAAGCGTTAATCGTTATATCAGAGATGAAAGAGCACTTTCTACAGTTATCATTCAGAGTCAGCCCTGTAATCAAATGCTTTTGTGTGTTTCTTTAAATGAACAATACTTCCAATTCGCTCTATAATACATTGAATTAATTTTGTAAAGCAATTTTTATATGATTTAAGCAGAGTAACTCAATTAAAATACACTGCAACTAACTTTTCCATTTTGGTTATAATGTAATGAAATTATTTGTCTGTTTCTGTGAAGTGCAATAACAGTTAATTACTTAGCACTCTATATAAAACATATTGTAGCTCAATGATGACACATATTCCAACTCAATGCTTGATATCAATCTCCTTATATTCCACTTATAAAAACTTCATTAAACACGTTTTTCCCCATTGATCATAGGATGACGAAATAAATTTGAGCGGCCCTGTAAACGAACCATGACTGCTATAATGCTATTAAGTGAAAAAATGCAAATCTACGAAACTAATTTTTGTAAAAGTTTCAGAAATCTGTTAGTAAGCTGTAAGCTTACTAAAATTGTATCTGTACACCGTAAAGAAAAAAATTGTAAATCTTCAAAACTGGTTTTTGTAAAGCTACGAAAATTTCCATGCTTACTAAAATTTTCTCGTTAACCAGAGATAAGTACATGATTTTTTTTTTTTTTTTTTTTTTTTTGAGACAGTTACAAAAAAAGTTTTATGCATCTCTGTTTCCAAGAAAATTCTTGGTAATATTACATGATTTTCTGTTGTTGTTGTAGTTACATGAAAAGATCTAGGAATCCCAGTTTACTAGAAAATTTTTAGTAACCTCAAAGACTTTTTTTTTTTTTTTACAGTGTGTATTTCATTTTTAAAAGCGAACATTTCATAGCAATATTCTATAACGTAAGTTATTTACTATTATGGCTATTTGTGTAAACTTACATCAGTTAAAGTTCAAGGAGGCGGCAATCAAACCTAAATGTGATACAATTTTCAACAATACTTAATAAAGGAAATGTATATAAAATATATTCCTTCCATACAAATTTTTATTAAATATTTTAAAACACTATATGACACCGCACGAAATAAATCGTATCCATCTTTAAATGTAGTTTCAACAAATTTTTACATCATTATTAATTCTCAAAAAGCCAAACAATTTTAACTTTATAAATAAAAGATTGTTTATAGTCAGGTAATGCAACAAATGAATCGCAAATGATACGGAGTGCTACCTGTTACTGATAATTAAACTAAGCGAGCATCCATGTACATGTGCAGCGCGTCAATCCAAAGGTAGATTTGTACTTATATACTGCGCATGCGAAGAAGTATACTTTGAATTTAAAAAAGTCCTTCCGGCCAGTGCCGGAAGGAAGAGGTAGCTTCTATATTCCTTATTTTTAAAAAGCAAGCTTATATTACTCAAACACACGAAGCTCAATTTAGTGGAAACCGATTATAGGAGATTCAATACTAATTTTTATCAATACTAAATAATTGTGAATGAGGATTTCGCGAAATTAGTCAGCTTTATCCAAGCTGCTTTTGTTTAAAGTAACTTATATTTAATTGCCAAATTCGGCGATATCTTGAAGTTCCTGCCATTTTAAGACAACATGGTGGATGAGGCTAGCGAGGGAACTTGGTCGAAACCTTAGTAATTGCTGTGCACATGCTCACTCACATCGGAATCGGTTGATATATACAAGTGCTGTCGCAGGCAAAAAATCCGATTTTTCAAAATGTCACCCACATTAGATTTTGAAATTGCTATATCTGAGCCATTTTTTAAGATAAAGACAAACAAAAAATGCTCCTGAATCATTATATCAAGTTCAAATACTTAAGAAAGAAACCTTTTTCAATTTCTAATTTTTTTTGCACCTCACTTTAAATATAATTTTTTATTTAATTTAATGGCCTCCATTTTTAAACAAGATCGCTGATGAAGCTGGCCAGCGAACTTGGTCGAGACATTACGATATACTATCCGCATGCTTTCTTACATAGAAATAGGTTAATAAGTACGCGCGTTATAACGTGACAAATATCAGATCGTTTCAAAATGTCAGCCATGCTAGAAATTCTTGCTATAATTCAACCATTTTTTAAGATATATACGAAACAAAACCTGCACCGGAATCTTTGTATCAAGGTCAAACACATAAAAAAAATATTTTTCATTTTTCAATTTTTTGATAACCCATTTTAAATTTAAAATTAAAAAATTTTTTTTAATGGCAGCCCTTTTGAAACAAGATGGCGAATGAAGCTGGCCAACGAACTTGGTCGACACATTGGTATGTACTATGTACTTGTACATACCAAGTTGCATCCAAATCGGTTCATAAATACGCCTGTTATCGCGTTGACAAATATCAGGTCGTTTCAAAATTTCCACAATAGAAATTCAAAATGCTATAACTCAGCTATTTTTTTAGATATACACAAAACAAAAACTGTTCCAGAATCTTTGTATTAAGGTCAAACACGTACAAAAAAATCTTTTTCATTTTCCAATTTTTTGGCACCACATTTTCAATTTTTAATAAAAAAAAAAAAAATAAGTGGCCGCCATTTTGAAACACGATGGCGGATGAAGCTGGCGAACGAACTCGGTCGAGACATTGGTACGTATTATGTATACACCAAGGTACATCCAAATCGGTTCATAAATACGCCTGTTATAGCGTGACAAAAATCAGGTCATTTCACAATGTCAGCCACGCTAGAAATTCAAAGTGCTATAACTCAGCCATTTTTTTAAGATATAGACGAAAAAAAAACTTTTCCTGAATTTTCGTATCAAGGTCAAATACATAAGGGAAAAAAATTCAATTTTCAATTTTTTGGTACCACATTTCAAATTTTAATTTTTTTTTAAAATTTAAATGGTCGCCATTTTGAAACAAGATGGCGGCTGAAGCTGGCCACGAAGTTGGTCAAGGCATTGGTATGCACTATGTATACACGAAGTTACATCTAAATCGGTTCATAAATACGAGAGTTACAGTGTACAAAGATCAGATATATATACATTTACATATGCCAACTTTTGAACGGAGGGTGGTTTCGGGGTCTGGGGGTCATGATCGATGAAAATATACCGAAATATTTTTTAATTTCTTTCCTCCGAACCGCTGCAATAGGTAGCTTTTTATTTTTTAATAAACGAATGCAC
The DNA here is from genome assembly GCA_963932465.1 of Maratus speciosus. Taxonomy (NCBI): domain Eukaryota; kingdom Metazoa; phylum Arthropoda; class Arachnida; order Araneae; family Salticidae; genus Maratus; species Maratus speciosus. The sequence goes on from OZ010792.1 coordinate 53,663,401, forward strand.
GATAACAAATCTATGGCCAAATATCTTTCATTAAAAAAAAAAAAAAAAAAAAAAAAAAAAAGGTGTAATTTGATGCAGTAGTTTCATGTCACGGGCTGTCGAAAGAAAACGCTTAGCGTTTTAAATATATAGATATGTTTTAAGATTAAAGATTATAATACCGTTAATAAAAATGATGATGTAAAAATTAAGAGAGAGACCCATAACTTTATTCATCAAATTATCTAGCGATATAAAAATGATGAAAAAGTCACATATCTGAGAGAAGTACTACGTTATTTTCCGTAAAGAACAGTACGGACTTGGGAAAAATAGGTGCATACCAAGAGAATCGAATGAGTAACAGTCACATACACAGTAACAGTAACAGTAACATAAACGAGTCACTTTAGTTTTACTTTTGTAATGCACGGTATTTAAAAAGTAAAATCGGATCTATTTAATAAAATTGTCAAATCTGTAAATAGTGAAGCTGTTTGTTTTTACATTTTATTTACTTTGGATATTTAAGTATAATTATAAATATCTAAATAATATTATAAAGAAGTACGTAAATGTTTGACAAATTTAAGGGGACTGACTAGCAAAAAAAATTATTTTGTAATTACTATCTACTAGAAAACAACTTTTCAAAAGTAAAAAAAAAAAAAAAAAAAAAAAAAAAAAGATGAAACTTGTGGCTAAAAAATGGTGTGATATCATATTTCCAAGCTTATATTATGGTACTTTTTTAACATTTTCCACTAAAACATTTACCATTTGTAAGTCGAGTGACTTCGTATATGTTGATAGAAATCCTCTTCTCCTGTACTAAATACATCATAACGTGTTTCTGAAAATTCAAATGTTTTAAAATTATGCATCATGGGCTTGGCGGCCATCTTTCCATATTTTACACAAATTTCTAAGCACCCAAGTTTGTAAAGGGTAATAAGTTTGCATTAATAACAATTTAGAACTTCTGATTTTAACTACGGACAAATAAATTTAAAAAGACTTTTATTTTGAGAAAAAAAGTTCATTGTTATTGCTGTTAAATGCTTAATTACTCTAAAAAAGTAATCATAAAAGGAATAGCGAAGATATGTCACCATTGCCTTAACACACAAATTTCTAAGCACACAACTCCGTGAAGGAAAGGCATGAAATGTGTGCTGTGGTAAAAATGTCGAACTTTGGTTTTCAACTGCAAACATCCGATAAATTGAAAAAGACTAATATTTTGAGAAAATAAATATATTTTTATTGCCTTTAAATGATTAATTACTTTATGAAATAAATCACTAGATGAATCCTTTAGATAAGTCTTTATTATTTTAAGACACAAAGTTCTCCGAATACAAGTCCGTAACGGAAAAGCTTAAAATGTTTGCTTAAGTAACAATTTTGAATTTCGGATTTTAACTATGGATTAGGGTACATAGAAATTTGTGTAAAATATGGAAAGATGGCCGCCAAGCCCATGATGCATAATTTTAAAACATTTGAATTTTCAGAAACACGTTATGATGTATTTAGTACAGAAGAAGAGGATTTCTATCAACATATACGAAGTCACTCGACTTACAAATGGTAAATGTTTTAGTGGAAAATGTTAAAAAAGTACCATAATATAAGCTTGGAAATATGATATCACACCATTTTTTAGCCACAAGTTTCATCTTTTTTTTTTTTTTTTTTTTTTTTTTTTTTTACTTTTGAAAAGTTGTTTTTTAGTAGATATCATTTCTTTTTTTTTTTAACAAATTATATATAATTTAAATAATCTACTCACTTAAATTAAAATGAGTTTTATCAGAACCTTTGTAAGTAGAAAGGAAACCCAATATGTGTACATTTTGTTTACATATCATTCATTTCTTAGAGTAATTAAGGATTTAAAAGCAATGAAAGCTAACTTCTATTCTCAAAGTATCAATCTTCTTCAATTTATATGGTATTTTAATTTTAATGAAGAATGAAAATTTTATAAAAAAAATGATAGAGTCGAAATAACATATAGACATAATAGTTGGTCTTTTAGTTAGATATTTGTTTATTGTTAGATAGTTAGTCAGATATTTGTTTAAAGATAACTTTTTATTTTATTCTTTGCGAAATTGTTTTACCTTTGCAAATATCTACGGCTAATCCGAGAATGAAGGACGACATACAAAACAGTGCAGATATTTTTAGAAACGATTCTTAATGAACCTTTACATATTTTAGATAATTAGTATGCCAAATTCAGGCTTCTACCCCGAAGGGTATCAAAAAATTGGAATTTTAGAACTTTTTTTTTTTTGTTTTTGAACCCTTTTAAACTTTGAACTTATTAGGAAATTATTTCTGAGAGCATTAATGTTTCAAAAGTTACAACCATGTTAAATTTCAAGGTCGTGCTATTTAAATCGTTATTTAGAACGTTTTCTGCTTGTTTAATCTCTTTAAAGATAGACTTCATTTTTCGAAACAGTTCTTAACCCACTCGCTGTGTAAGTAATTCTTCGCGATGAGCGTCTTTTACAAAATTTTTAATCGTTTATCACCGGCTCTTTAAAGCAGAAATTTTTGACTATCGTAATCGGGGAAAATGTTCTGATTAAATCAGACAAAATTTTCTTTAAAAGATAACTAGTGGGAATAATCAAATAGTATTAATTTGACGGGAAAATGCGTACCCGAGCATAGCTCAGGCTGCGGATCAAGAGGGTTAACGAGCACTTAGATCTTAAAATTAACAGCTTGCCAAAATTCAGGTTTCAATCTTTAAGGATATCAAGATAAACCCAATTTTAGAACTTTTTTGCTCCTGCGCCGTTAAAAATTTCGATTTGTTTTAGGAATATTTACGTCTTAAACGTTACAACTATGTCAAATTTCGATTTCCTTAAGGCTAAGAATTCCAAATAAATCATAATTTAGAACCTTTTTAGAAAGCTTTTTTACTCGTTTCACCCTTTTAAATTTCGATTTTTTTAGAAATAGCATTTAGCGAGCACTTACATCTTAAAAGTAATCACCATATCAAATTTTAAGTTTCTCCCCTCAACAGTTTCATAGAAATCTTAATTTATGAATGACTTTTGCTCTTCCAACCTCTTAAATTTTGAATTTTTTAGAAATTGCTTAGGACGAGCATTTTCGTTTTAGTAGCCGTAATCATGTTAAATTTCAAGTTCACGCTCTAGCAATTCCATTCAAACCAAAATTTAGAAAGTTTTTAAAAAGCTTTCCACTCATTTCAACCTTTTAAAATTCGATTTATTTTGAAACAGTTTTTAATGAGCATTTACATCTTGTAAGTGACCACTATGCCAGGTTTAAAGATTCTATCCCGAACAGTATCATAGATTCAAAAATACAAGAATTTTTTTGCTCTTGTACACTTATAAATTTCTAATGTATTAGGAAACGCAAAGCATTTACGGCTTAAAAAATGACATCTGTGTCAAATTTTATGTTCCTAGCCCAAACAATCTCATTAAAATCATTATGCAAACCATTCTTAAAACGTTTTCCGCTCGGTTCACCTCTTAAGATTTCGATTTTTTACTAACAGTTCTTAGTGTGCATTTACATGTTTAAACAAATCGCCATGCCGAAATTCAGACCACTATCCCGAACGATATTACAGAAATCGCAATTTTAGAAGTTTTTTTTTACGCCTGCATCCATTCAAATTTCGAATATTTTAGGAACTTTTCTGTGAGATCATTTACGCCTTATAAGTAAAAAGCCCGTCAAATTTCATGTTTTAACAATTTGCATATTCAGCAATTATTGCAGACTAACAATTGCAAATAAATCATAATTTAGAACGTTCATAGAACGCTTTTATGTTGTTTCGAACTTTTAATTTCTACCTTTTTTAGAAATTATTCTTATCGAGTATTTAAAATAACCACTATGTGCCAAATTGTCGGTTTCTATTCCGAACGGTATCACAGAAATTTCAATTTTATTAAATACTTTTCTTTTCTATTCTTTTCAATTTCGAATTTAATAGATTATTTTCACCTCTGTCTAGCAGTTTGATCCCCGTTAAATGTATGCTAAGCATTACATCATGTTACTTTTATTCATAATTTAATTAACTATCTCAATCCTTCGCCAAGTAAGAAGATTCTGATAGAGAAATCATGAACTCCTTACTTTTATGTTAGCGGGCTCAGGTGATAAATCGCCTATAATTGTTTCCTTCTCATGCATTCGTATTGCCTTAATTTTACTTAAACTTTAATCCTTTCACTTATTTTATATAAAATGCATAACTTTAATTTAAAATACAAACGTTTAAGATACATGCCTTTCATTATTTATTTTTTTTTTTTTTTAAAGGAAAAGAAAAGAACTAGAGAAAAAACTAGAGAACAGGAATTCTGCTTTTTCAGAATTTAGTGTCGCCCCCGGCATTTCCATTACTGCATTTTCTTCTGACGGACTGATGGCTTCTATTATTATGAAACAGCCATTATAAATGAAGAGTTAGGTGAAGATGAAAGAGCAGCCGTAAAAAGTTAGAACTCTGATTTTCTGGTCAGAATGGGGGGGGGGGATGGCCATAATTTTTTTTTTACGGCTGCTCTTTCATCTTCACCTAACACTTCATTTATAATGGCTGTTTCATAATAATAGAAGCCACCAGTCCATCAGAAGAAAATAACTCGGTTAAGCGGGACTCTACTGCAGTACAAAACAAATTTCAATTTTAAGACTTAAAGAACACGTTTTATTTTATGTAAAATGACGTCATTCGCATCCGCTTAAGAATTTCACTTTTACGATCTACTCTTAAACATCTACAGTAAAGCATGCATAGCACACCACTATCGCGAAATAATGCACAAATGCAGCAAAAAGATTCCGTCATTCAAGAAAATCAAAAAAAAAAAAAAAAACGGCTTTCTAATGATTCATAGATCTTACAATTAAATATAGTATATAATAGCTCCATTGTTTTAACAGAAATCATTCGTTTATATTTTTTTTCAAAATAGCACGTATTTTAATTACATTTTCTTTTGGTTGTTACGAGAAAATGGCAACAAAAATATATAATTACGATTTTAAAACTATTTTTCCTTTACTTTCTACAGAAATGAAGTACTTCCGTTGCCAATATTCCGTTGTGACCATTGGCACCATTTTTTGCATAACTACCATTTTTTCTGACGCCAATTTGGCGAAAACATTAACAGCATAAACAACAACATCCGTGTTACCATACCAAGAAAAATAACGACACTTTGGCGCCAACTGAGTTCCCGTTGCGTACATGACATTGGCGTCAGAAAAAGATCGCGCCATTATGGAGCGTATATGACATATGTGCCAAAACTTTTATTAGAAACACACACAAATTATTTTATTATAAAATGCACAAAGTTGGATTTAATGTAAAACGCACGCAATCTCTTCTATTGGATTGTCATATGAAGGATAATATCATCAAAATTTCTCCGTTGCTATGGAATAAAATTGCCATTTTGGCACTAAAAGGATACCCTAATCCGTCTGAGACATCGTCTTTGCCTCCGTTTGACATATGTTGAAATAAGTTCAATAATAGGGAGATTTGGCACAGATGTCATATACACCCCATATTGTTGCAATTTTTTCCAACGCCAATTTGGCGAAAACATCAACATAATAAACAACAACATCCGGGTTACCATATCAAGCAAAATAACGTCACTTTGGCGCCATTTAAGTACCCGTTGCGTATATGACATTGGCGTCAGAAACAAATCGCGCCAATATGCGTATATGACCTCTGTGTTTGTTTGTTTTTTTACCTGAAAACCTTTTTATATTCAACTCAATTCATTTTCAAAAGTTTTGTTTACATTAGGAATGAAACCTAAAATGCCGTTAACTTTGAATGCATACTTCTTAGAAGGTACCATTTCTCTATAAAATCATTTTTATTTTAAAAATCTTTCTAAAAATTAACTTTTATGCAGTTTTATTCGAAAAAATAATCTTGATGGAAAATATTCATCTACCAGATTGAAGTTGAAGTGGATTTGTGCTATTATAATGAGGATAGTACGCGCTCGTTGGCGGGTTTATCACTATTTGGCACAATTTGATAATTTTAGAATGAATTAACAGTTTTTTGCATATTAAGGATAGAAATTTTATTTTTTCAAACTAAATTTTATAAAAGCACGTAGATCGAGTAATTACCAGTCCGAAAATGCATTCCATACTTTTTTCTGTCCATTATTTAAGTCTGTAGCTTAATTGAATTAATATATGTTTGACGAAGGATTTTTTGATCATTTTCAGTATCTCGACGTTTTTTAAAAAATCCTGTATCTCTGTTTATAATTATTTTAAAGAGACGAGTTTGGTCTCAAATTGAAGCTTTTCTTCAGTAGATTCTTCTAGTCTTAATTTTATTTCTCTGCGATACTTGCTTTCTTAAATATCTGAAATTTTAAAATGCCACGTTTGGTCGATTTAACATGGACAAGTTGTCTTCAGTATAATAAGCAGTTACGCTGTTCTGGCTTTTGTTTCTTGGCGTTTGTTTGTTTGGCGGGGTTAGCATTTTTTTATAGCTTGGCTTGGCAGAACGACCGTCCTGCTGGATAACCAATATTAAGTTTTTAGGTTCGTGTTTGAATAAAGCATAGTCATCATAAAAAGTGTTAAATTCTCAATATCGCAATAGCCTTTTTTTTATTAAGCAATTTTTTTTTTAAATCTTTCTTTTTTTGAATAAAGCATGGTCATCATAAAAAGTGTTAAATTCTCAATATCGCAATAGCCTTTTTTTTAAAGCAATTTTTTTTTTTTAATCTTTCTTTTTTTCTTAATTTTTCATATTTGGAAATAGATTTTTTAAATTCTTTATTCAGAGTACTTTTTTCTGCAAATATAAGTAACGGCTTTTTGATTAGTCCATTAGTTCAGCTTAAAAAAATAATATATATATATATATATATATATATATATTAAGTTACAATCATGTCGAAAATTAGATACTTAGTTATTTCACACAGGATCGAAAATACCTAAACAAAAAATTCAGACAATTTTCTTAGTTTTTTGAGAAGCCTTAGCATTTCTATTAGGTTGAGCAAAAAGTTCTGGGAAATTTTTAATCTGATAGTTACCAGAATTTTTTTCATATATTATTTTGGATATTATATATTATATCATATAATATTATGTATCATGTATTTTATTGGAGTACTAATGATATATTTATATTTTGGCTCCAAAATGCCTATTGAACAGTATGATTTGCGTTTGTTGACCCGGCACTATTAGAGAAAAGGCCTAACGATTCTGAAAGCCGTCGATGAGATTAATGAGGATCAAGGTGCTGGTAACGGCGACAAACTTAGAAAGCAAATCCAGAATCTGGCAGAAAGTCGTGGACTATGATACTATAATGGTATCTACTTTAAAGAATTGTCCTTGTTGCTTTTGTTGTTAATTTGCGCATAACAACGCAACTTTCACAAATGTCCCAGAACGTTTTGCTCAACCTAGTATTAAAATGAAAATATAAAAATTGCGAGCAAAAAAAATAAGTTTACACATTTTGCTTGTAGGGAAGTTGAGCGAGAAGGCTATGTATATATTTTTTATTATTTATGGAATCGTTCAGAAATTTGGACAGGATGTTTTAAGGATACTAAGGCACATTAAAGAATAAAAATCTGAAATTCGGCATTTTTGTCATGTTTTATGAAAATGACAGGTACTGAGTCCCCTTAAAAATTCTTCTAAGAAATAATTACTTAAAATAAATGTTTTTATTCGATATAAAACAGGAGGAAAGTACGGTTTTCCTACATCATGGAAATTGTACTAAATTCTTTTTTTACTTTTTTTGTGATGATATTGTTCTGTTATTAAATTCTGTTGATAAATTTATGACGTAAACCTTTTTAATAGCCGTATAATATGTCTTGCTTTTCAATAATGTTGCTGCGAAGATAAAGGTAATGAATCACAGTGGAGGAACGCAAATCGCAAAGTTATTTAAACAACAGTAGCATGTCCATAAAAATAAATTGTAATTTTTAAATAAGAAATTATAATTTATAAACATATAAATTATAATGTATACGTTTAAAATATTATGTTATGTATGTTCACGATAGCTGGTTTTTCTCATTAACTTTCCATTACATGTGAGATTGTCAAAAGTTTGCCGTACAAAGTCATTTATCAAAATACTACAGTGCTTTAAATTAGATTTTACGTTTTTTATGAAAGCTGCAATAACATCCATAAAGAAATTGAAAAAAAAAATAATCACAATAAACAAACCGTTACAGTGCTCAATTTTAATGTTTGTATGTTTTTATTCTCGATCTACAAAAACTTTAGAACTCACGTCACGGATGAATGGTCAAATGTTGACTACTACAAAGGAAATCTTTGTTTACAATTTGCAAATTTATTATTAGAAAGTAATTTCAGATTTTACTCGTTTTAATTCTAGTTTTCGGATTTAACCTTTAATTACATTTTTTATTCTATAGCGGCGACGGGGGCTTTTACTTGTCAAACATAATACGGAGAATTAGGATTAGATATACATAAATATTGTGTTTCTTTTCTTTTTTTTTTTTTTTTTTTTCACTGACACCGGAAAAAAAAATCAAAGAAAAGTTTTATTTAAACACGAAAATTGCATTTTAATGCATCCTCTTGTGCCAACACTCTTGTCGATCCAGTACTTTTCCTGTCAAATAGCGACGGCTGAAAGGTAAAGAAATCAGAACAGCGAAAGATCCTGCATAACGGAATATGGTAATGGAACACTAAATCTTCAGAATATCGCTAAGAAGATTTTTTTTTTTATACATTGAAATGAGGCATCTAAATAAATATAATCAAATGAAGTATTTAATCTATGAAACTGCTTTTTATCCATTTAAATTAGGGATGCACAACCTAGGCCCGCGGGCCAAAGGCGGCCCGCGAGGGGTTACTGTGTGGCCCGCGAACTTCGTCAATTTATAACTGGAATAAATTGCAATTTTTGTCCATGTGGTCGCAGAAAAAAAACGTGAATTTCATTTATTTCTCGTGGAAAAATTTTAAAATTTCGCCAGTCAGTAAAGAATTGCGAATTTTGTCCATCGGGCGAGGAAAAAAATCACAAATTTCGTTGATCGAACACAGAAAATTCCCGAATTTTGTTGATAAGGCGCGGAAAAAATTGCAAGTTTCGCTGATCGGGCACGAAAAAATCGCGAGTTTTGTCGATCAGGTTTTGATAAATCGCAAGTTTTGTCAATCGGGCTAAAAAAACGCGAATTTCGTTGATCGGACATGAACAAATAGCGAATTTTGTCGTTCGGGCTCGAAAAAATCGCGAATTTCATTGATAAGACACGGAAAAATCGCAAATTTCGTTGATAAGACACGGAAAAATTGCGAGTTTTGGAGATCGAGCTCGGAAAAATCGGAAATTTCGTTGATAAGACACGGAAAAATTGCGAGTTTTGGAGATCGACCTCGGAAAAAATTGCGAATTTCGTTGGTCGGGCACGGAAAAATCGTCAATTTTGTTGATGATGCGCGGAAGAATTGCAAATTTTGTTGATCGGTTGAGAGAAAATCGTGTTTCACGAGAAAAAATCGCGAATTTCATTGATCGGAGGCAGAAAAATTGCAAATTTCGTCGATGAGGATCAGAAAAATTGGGAATTTCGTTGATGTGGCAGGGGAAAATTGCGAGTTTTGTCGATCGGGCTCCGAAAAATCGCGAATTTCGTTGGTTGAGAACGAAAAAATTGCGAATTTCGACGGTCAGGGGCAAAAGAATTGCAAATTTTGACGATCATGAGCGAAAAACTCACAATTTTTTTAATCGGATGTGGAAAAATAGCAAATTTCGTCGATCGGGTGTGGAAAATTTGTGAATTTTGTCGATCAGATCGGAAATATCTCAAATTTCGCTGGTAGGCTCCTCCCTACTCCTTCGTAATTCGTACCATTTTTTTTCCGCACTAGCCTTTATCTGATTATAGGCCACAGATCACCCCCCACCCCGTAATAGAATCCTCTCTGTGTTATTGGTGTGGCCCTCGACAACCCAGACATTTTTGTAAGTGGCCCTTCTCTTTAAAAGGTTGTGCACCCCTAATTTAAATGTTTTAAAATTAATATGCACACATATTTTCATTTCAACAGTGTAATATTTTCTAAAATTATTTATGTTCAAAATTATCAAAAGTCGATTGCAGAATTTATTTATTCATTTCTACACACATTCTGCTATAATAAATAATTTCATTGTCAGTTTGATATCCTTTTTTTTTTTGATCTTCATTACTAGAAAGAATTTTATTAACACTTTCCAACAAAGTTGATAAGTACATAAATTCAGTTTTTCGGTCTGTGGTCTGGCCCTTCTATAACTCTTCTGAATATACTTGGATTGCTGTATAACTTATATGTTATTCAGATTTGCCATAGCATCTAGGGATATAAAGTAAGTTGACATAAAGGGTCTCTTAGAACTGGAAATAATGAAAAAAAAAAATTCTTTTTTCACCATTTAATATATTAAAATGTATACGATTTTAAAACACAATTTTTATTGGTATGAAAGATATACATATGTTCTTTCATTTCATATATTTAAAAAATTGCAAGATGCAGCATTAACTTTTACAGGGGACTCCCAACTTTTAGACATTTGACGAGCAAAAAATTGGTAGAACAGATTACGCTCACGCATAGCTGCCAACTTTTACGCTTTTTTGCTACCACTAAAATTTAATGGAGATTTTCGTCTTCTTTATTCGTTAGATTTCGACGATTAAATAACACAATATTTACAATAAAATTTTAGTGGTATGAAGAAAGCGTAAAAGTTGGCAGGTATGCGCTCACGTTTACGAAATAAATTTTGCAACTAAAATAAACATTTTGGGGCCTACTTATACTACAAATTGTAGTAATCAACCTGAAGCTAAATGCAATTGTGTAAAAAACATTTTTATATTTTTAATATAAAGTTGTATTTAGCTAATGCAAAATTTTGAAAATTTCAACAGTATAATCTCCCTTTTTTTTTTTTTTTTTTTTTTTTTGAGTAATGAAAAGGAAATTTTAGGTTCAGTTCATACTAACTAGTTTAATACTAACATGAAACATATGTTTTGAAAATTTCATGAAAAAATGACTGAAGATTTTGAGGTACTGTGCGCGTTATGCCCAAAAACGTCATTTGGAGAAAAATGACTTCAAATTTTTGGTAATGCCACTTCAGCTATTGAGCTGATATAATTCTAAAAGCCTCAAATTCTATTCTAATGACAATTTCAAGGAAACAATTATATCAAAATGTTCAAAAAAGATAGCTGTTTAACATCTAAAAAAATTAAAATTTCGAAAATTTTGAAACTTTAAGAGTCTTGAGACCCCTTAAATTTAGTTTATAACAAGATACAAAAGAAACCCATTTCATTATGATATAAGTGGAAAAATCGTTAGCTGTGCATTTTAATTATGGTATGATACTTCAAATATATTGAAATTAGAAAGGATGGCTGAGGTATACAATAAAGTTTCTATAAATTATGGAGTGCGTATCATTTATCTTCCATTTACAGAGACGTATGCAAGAATTCCGTTATACAGCTCATATTCAAAATATAAGAATTATTGAGAAAAAAGAATAAGAAAAAAATATTTTTCATTTATTCATTTTTTATATTAAGTAAATGAAATTAAATGTCTTATAAATTGAATCTGTAATGTTTTGATACGATTTTAACATTTACAAAATATAAAATACAGTACAATAAATTATGTATACAGCTTTCTGAAACACATCAAAATATTAGAATAAAATTTAGATTGGTTCAAAATATTAGAATGTTTTATTTTACGCAACATTAATACTTTATGAATATAAAGTAAATGGTAATTAATATTTTGTAGCATCCCCTTTAGCTTTCATAACAGCGTACAATCGATCTTGCATACTATATAGAAGGTGTTTACAATCATTTCTATCAATATTAGCCCAAATAGACTTTATACATGGCACTAACTCAGTTTTACTTGAAGGGAGATTTTCTTCGAGTTTTTTCTTCATTATACACCATATGTTTTCGATGGGATTAAGGTCTGGTGAGTTTGGTGGCCAAGGAAGTACCTTAATGATGCGTTGGCGGAACCAATTCTTAGTTGACACCGAGGTATGCGGTGACGCTAAATCTGGTTGAAAGATGAAATAATCTTGAAATAAAACTTCTGATGACGGAACAATGTAATATTCCCAAATTTCTTGATAAATCTGAGAGTTAACCTTTTTGTAGACGATGCATAACTTTCCAGGTCATGTTGCCTGCACTCATGGAACCCCAAACCATGACACTAGCAGTAAATTTTACGGAATTTTTAAGGCATTCCTTATCAGATGCTTCTTGCTTCATTCTCCAAATTGGAATACCTTGATTACCATATGAAACACAAAACATACTTTAATCACTAAATAATATATTTTTCCAATCTTCTTTGCTCTATAAACGTCTTGATTTACACTAATTCAATCTTATACGCTTTTGTTTTGCAGTCATGAGAGGTTTTGCTTTTGATATACGAGATGCAAACTTAAATTGGCGACGTTTTCATGTTGTCGATGAAGAAACTTCAACTCCCTCTTCTTTCCATTTTCGGTGCAACAATCGCACACTTTTAAAACGGGTTTTCTTAAATACATGCTTCAGTTTCCTGCCATCTCTAGCAGATGTTTTTGGTTTTCGGCTATTATTTTGTAATTTTCTATTTTTGGAATATTTCGTTAATATTATGCTAACGCTTGATTGCGAAAAATATAAATAATTCGCTATATAACATTGATATCTAACGTGCTGATACAAATCAACCATACGAAGTTTAATAGATTCAGAAATATCACTCGCACGGCCCATTTTAAGACGAAAAAGCAAACAAACTGCAAAAAGAATACTGGTTTTAACCCCTTGGGGACGAGCGACACGTATACGTGCCACATGAAGCGGTCAGAATCCTTGTTTTTTCTCACCAGTAAAATTTTGCTGTAAAATTTGCCTTATTTAATCAGCGCATTTTCTCGATTCAACAAAACAAAAAATTTCTGTTTTTAAAAAACGGTGACAAAAGATTAAAAATTTCGTAAAAGGCTCCCGTCCCGAAGGGGTTAAATAAAATCTCAATTAATCTTTTCAAAAAGGATATTAATTTTAAGATACTAAATAAGTTTAATCAACAATAAATTCTTAATAAAAATAATGTTTGCATATTCAAAATAGAAGACATTAAATTACCAAACGATATTTTAAATTTGTAAAAAAAAAAAGGTTCTTATTCCAATATTTTGAATATGAACTGTAGTACCAAATGCAGGGCTGCCACTGTCTACTATTATTATATTCTGTTCGCACCACTACTTAAGAAAACATTTTGCAGTATATATCTCTTGCAAATATTGTCAAAGCGTTTGCAAAACTTTTTTGCTTTGAAAAAGCGGTGCGAAATGGAATAAAAAAAAATAACCACCAATGGCAGCCTTGCAAATGCAATCGATAAACCCAAAAGTGCGTTTACCACTGAGATATACATTTTAAAACGTCACCATTTTTTTTGTGTGTTGCGCAACGTTTGAAAATTATGTAGATTATATAATGTTCTGAACGAAATAACTTGAGTAAATTATCAACGGCGACAACTAGCAATTGCTGAAATTAGAATTTACTGTCTAATATGATTTTGTATGACTATTTAAATATCCGATTTATTATATAAAAAGTATTTTTAATAATAATATTTCAGAATTAAGAAAGTTTATTTATCTATGTCTGATGCAAGATTTTTCGTTTTTTTTTTTTTTTTTTTTTTTTTTTTTTTTTTAATTTTCATAAACCTTGTGGCGCCGTTTGTCGTGCATAATTTCATTTTAAACAGTCTGGTATATTTGATACAATCCTATACATACCTCAAAACTACTTACTCTCAAATGTTTCAAATGTCAATATCTCAGACTATTTCTTCATTTAGAAATGAAGAAATACAAATTCATCTTTCACGGTAAAACGATTTTTTTTTTTTTTTTTATAGTTTGAATTTCACATTTGGTTTGGCAAGCTAAAATAATTTATAAATCCTGCACGAATATTAAAATTATTTGTAATATGAATGAAACCCATAACATTCATCACATTCTATTTTTAAGTGTCTCAGGACTCTTAAAATCGGAAATAAATGAAAAAAACATTTCATTTTCAACAAGTAGTATCTTAAAAAGTATATGATTTTAAAACACAATTTGTATTCGGATGAAAGATATAGGTATGTTCTTTCATTTTATGTATTTAAAAAATTTCAATATGCACAATGATATATTACAGGGGGTTCCAAACTGTCAGACATTTGAGGAGCAAAAAATTGGTATAACAGGTTACGCGCAGTTTTACAAAATAAGTATTGACACGAAAATTTTGGTGCCTACACGATACTTCAGATTGCAATAATTAACCCGAGCATAAATAAATTTGCATTTTTATGTTTTTAATATATAGTTGTATTTAGCTAATACAAAATTTTGAAAATTTCAACTGTATAATCACATTAAAAATATTTGTATGAACAATAAAAAGGATATTGTAAGTTCAGTTTATACAAACTGTCATGAAAAGAGGTTTTGATAATTTCATGAAAAAATATTCTGGAGTTTTTGAGATATCCTGCGCGATATGCCCAAAATCGTCATTTGGAGAAAAAATAACTTCAAAATCTCGGAAATGCCGCCCCAGCTATTTAGACGGTATTATTCTAAAACACATAACTTCTGTTTTAATAGGAATTTCATGGAAACAATTATATCAAAGTGTTCAGAAAAGATAGGAGTTTAACATCTAAAAAATAAAAAAATTGAGAATTTCGAAGCTTTAAGAGTCCTGAGACCCCTTAATATTGACAACTCATTCTATTTCTAACAAGTAAGGAAAAAATATGAGATGATTGATTATGAAACATAGATTATGAAACACTTTCCAACACATTCAGAACAATGTAACAAAACTGCACCGTTTAAAAAAGTTAAATATTACATCTAATTCAACCATATGGAAGCGCATAATGCATTTCAAAACCCAATTTCAGCTGATCTCATCCACAATCGGAAGTTATGCGAATTTTTTCAGCATCCCTGTATTTGATATTTGAATCTATTAACTACACGCATGCCAAAATTTATTTCACTTAAGAGATATATATATTTCAGTTGAAAATTTACCTTCTGCAATTTCACCTAATAATGAGAACTGTGCGTGAATACTTTTGCACAGCCCTGTATTTGAGATATAGAATTTATATATAACGAGTAAGATGCAAAAAATCATTAATTAAATTTAAAAGCACATACCAAATTTTAAACCGTACACTCCAGCAATTATTACTCAAAGACAATACTGTACTGTAACCGATTACTTTTGTGTATCCCTGTAAATGAATACAAATGCTGTGAACGCCCTGTTCTAACGTGATCGTAGTTAAATTCAGTGATTTATATTACTTTCAATATATTTAAATAGCATAATGTCATTAAAATGCTCTGCAAACGATTTTTCCCCATAGACCATAATGTAATGGAATACTTTTGAGTGCCCCTGTAAATGAACCATTAATCCTACATACTTCATACACAATACCAAACATGCTTTAGTGACCCTAAATAACCCTTATCAATTTCATGAAAATCCGCGTGTATTTACGAGAGTTATAGCGTGGACAGACGGCCAGATAGCCAGACGGACTGACCGACAGACAGACAGACAAACCAAATACCATAAACACTTTTCAATAACCATACCATAAACACCATAAACACTTTTCAACTTTGTTGGAAAGTCTTAAAAATGAAATAATGGGTATATTAAAAGATTCACTCTATTGTTAATCATACTTGAAAATTAAATGTTATTAAAAATATATCAAAGTAATTGTTAAATAAAGTTTTGATAGATAAAAATTTCGAATTAATTTTAATGCGTTCTTTGAATTTTAATAAAATTGTCAATTACAGTTTAATAAAAATGGATAATCTTGCTTTTTATAAATGAGGTAATGTGTAGGCGGAAAATATATTTTAAGCAGATTTCTACGGAAATTTTAACTACATCTACTATGATCTGAAACTATTTCAAATACCTTCAATAATTGCATTTTAACTATCAAGAATTCTTAGTTCAGTTAAAATTGAATTGCTCGATTGAGTTATATTTAATTTAGATAATATTATTAATGATATTCGAGCATTTAATCTCTTTCATTTAACATAAAATATCAAAAAGGTTTTTAAATTAGATTTAGACAAAAAATCACAGTTCTGATTGAAGTCTGATTGTCTTAACAAAAATCTATTGTTAAAACGTCTTTCAATAATTAAGTAATAATCTTTTTTCAAAAATTTTATTAAAAAAAATATTTCGAATTTTTTACGCGGAAATATTTCCAGAATTGTTCTGTTAAATTAATATAGGAAAATTTTGAAACTTCGACAAAGAATCATTTTTAAAATGTTATCACTTGTACATTTTAGTTTACATTATCTTCGAAAATGCAATCTTTCATTAATCTTTGAAATGAAAACTTTTATTTTTATGTTTTTAAATTGTCGCCGAGATTAATTCATTAAACAACAGAACTTAGTGTTTATTTCTCCTTTTTTTAAAGAGAATTATTGAATTCTTAGTTGAAGGAAAATTGACGTGTCACTGATCACGAATGCAAGATAAGCGAGGAAATAAAATATTGTTTTTGCTTTGTTAAATTTTTGATCCGAAACTGTAATTAATTCATGTTTGTATGATAGTCATTTCTAATAAAATTAAAATTAGTAACTCTTAAATGAACATAAAAGATTTATGCAGCTTTACTTGAATTAGTATCAGGAAAAATTTTCCATTAGTCACTTTTACATTACTTGGTTGCAAAAAAGTTTGTTATATATATCGTATAGAAAAGTTGTTGTATGTTATAATGTTTATTATAATATTTATGGTGACATATAACTTGGATACAAGCATCGAAATAACATCTAAGACAACAATTATCAAATTATATCTTATTACCGAGTAATAGACACATACAGTGGCGATCAAAAGTTTCCAGCCAGCATAAAATTTTTGGTTAATTTGTAAGTATACCCATATGAAGAAGAATTTCAAAGTGATAGCTATACATCTTATTCACATAATAGTTAGGAACAATAGTTATGGAATAACAAATAAATATCAATAAATTTAATTGACAAAATTAATTGCAAAGGAAAACGCATGTTCTCAAACGTTGCCGGCCGTGTTAGAAATTTTGGAAAAAAATAGTGTAATAATACAATCTAACAGTGATCAACAACAATTACAATTAGTATTTTGTCGTTATATCTTTAGCAATAAGTACTGTGGTGCAGCGACGTGGTATCGATTCAATGAACGGTTGATGATTGTCTATGGTAAGTTTTTTTCACTCTTCTTGCAATTTGTTGGGAAATTATGCTGATTGGAATATTTATAATTCCGCACACGTTTGTCAAGTTCGTTCCAAAGATTTTCTAGTGGATTCAGATCGGGTGATTGAGTTGGCCCTTTCAAAAGCGGAATTTGTTTGAACAAAAGCCACTGCTTGACGATCTTGCATGCATGCTTAGTGTCGTTATCATGTTGAAACAAATAGTTGCGAACACAATTTTTCCTCCAATAAGGCAACAAATGATCTTGAAAGATATCATTATGCATTGCACCATTCATCTTGCCGTGGATGTCAACTAACGGACAGATACCTTTTCCAGAAAAGGCTTCCCACAGCATAACGTGTTTTCCGCCATGCTTCATTGTAGGAATAACATATTTCGAATCATATCTTTTGTTTTTAGGTCGTCTGACGTAGTGTCTGTCATCACTCCCAAAAAGGTTGAACTTCGAGTTTTCGGAAAATAGTACTTTTTCCCAGTTTTCACTTGAGCAGTCCTTGTGTTCCTTAGTAAACGCCTGTCGGACCCTCTGATTCTTGACTTTTCCATAAAGTTCTACGTCACGTAAGCGCCTTGATACGGTAGACCGACTTATTTCAAAAATATTTTCACTCCGTAAATCACTGGATATTGCAGCGGCATTTTTATGCGGGCCAACAACTGCTTTTCTCCTGATAATTCTATCCACACAAATAGTCGTTTTCCTGGGTCTCCCATACCGTGTCAAGCCCTGGCGTGCAGGGCAATCTTTATATATATTTTTAAAATATCGTTCACAGTCGATTTTCCGATCGATAAAGTTGCCGCAATCTCACGAGACGATTGGTCATATAGCGACAAACAAATCATTCGTTTACGAGCAATAATTGTTGAGATTTTAATTTTTGAATTTTAGCTACGTTATTCGCGCTGATTAATTAACAAACACGTCAAAAAGACGTTTTACCGATAGCAAAAACTAACGAATGACGAATGGCCGGAAACATTTGCACACGCGAATTTCGAATGTCAGAGATCATTTGCATATTCCTAACTTTTGGAGCGGTTGCGCTTTTTCTTTGCGAGAACGTTCTGGCACACAAATGATAAAAACAAACTGGCCTGAAACTTTTGACCGCCACTCTATGTAGAAAAGCGAAGTTTTTGGCTGCCGCCCAACCATAAAGTTTTAAAATCTGATTCACACCCAGAAAAAATATTTTGTTATCGGAGCTCGAGCATGTCCAAGAACATACACAAAAGTTCTCATATAATAAGATTTTTTAATTGTTTCAAAATTGCATTTAAAAATTCATTTTGAATTAAAAAATGCAAGGGGATAAACATGGTCTTCCAGGGTTACATAATATGCGTGAACACCATCATATAGATTAATTCTGGGATTTATGCCGCATATATTTTTTTGTCTATAAAGTCCCATGGTGGACATAAAATAAAAAAAAATTATGCTGTGCTATTTAATGTTAAATATACAACGCGTATACTACGACAAAAAAATTCAAAACAAATAATTAATATTTAATAACAATTTTTTCTAAAACATTACACTGCGGTATGTCACCCGTACATTCAGGCTGAGACGCCGCACCTGTGCGATATTTATGCCGCGCTTATAATAAGAAGAGAATGAAATTATAAATAAAAATATAAAAAAAAATATTATTATTTGGACTGTAATTAACGATGTAATAAAAAAATGAAACTAAATAAGTACAATGAAACTTATTAGTAGATTCAAATTAATAATTGTTTACCTGTTTTCACTATTAAAATTATCGACGTATTTTTTTACATGAAATTTTAATTGTTATTTCAGCTACAACATAACATCAATGTATTAGAGAGTAAAAAGTAAAATTTTGCTTACATAATTATTTGTTAATCCTTTCGGGACCGGCGGCTTTTACACAAATTTTATTTGGTTGGCACCACTTTTTTAAAAGTAGTTATCTTTGCTTAAATAATCATGAAAATGCTCTAATTAAGGAAAGCAAATACTACTTTTCTTTTTTACTGGTGCCAGAAACAAATTTTATATGCTCTTTATGAATGTGCTTCATCAATGTATTAGAGACGGAAAAGAAAAAAAGTAAAATTGCTTTTACATAATTTAGTTGTTAACCCTTTCAGAACAGGTGGCTTTTACAAAAATTTTATTCGGTTGGCACCACTTTTTTAAAAGAAGTTACATTTACTTAAATAATCATGAAAATGCTCTAATTAAAGAAAGCAAATATTACTTTTCTTTTTTACTGGTGCCAGAAACAAATTTTGTATACTTTTTATGAAGGTGCTTATATGCACCCATGGTTCCGAATGGGTTAATAGATCTGTTTTTTCGACTACAATCTACACAAAAAGTGTCGAAAATGTACAGTCTTTATGTAAGTACATTTGACACATGATGCAACGAAGCCAATTACACTTCCTCTTTTTGGGGTTGTTTTCCAAACATTCCTTGCGAAGAAAGTCTGCATTACGCGTAATCCAATTTTTCATTATTATCATCTTGACTTGCATCTTTCTTGCCTTCTTACTTTTCATTTTTCCATTTTTCTCCTTTGGTTTTAGTAAACTTGATAACATGCCTAACATGGTTAGTCTGTGCAAAAAGAAAAGGAAAAGTTAATAACACTTAATCATCCCGTACAAAAGAAACTGTGGCATGTATACCCGAATTACAATGCAGCGTGTATCCCATTTTGCATGATGCAGATGTCGGCCGTCACAGTTACCTGCCATCGCTAAAGGGAATGGCGTAACCATACACACAGCACTCTATACAAACGCTACTCTTAGTTTTGACTTCGAAATCATGCATGCATTTAATAATTGGTGTATGAAAAGTATTTAAGCATATCTTGTTTAAAAGTTTGGACACTGAAATCATGCACTTACGTCAAAATAAGGATTGCACTTCTACAAGTAAACATCCAAATGGGATTCCCGCTATACACTGATTAACATACTCTAATTCAGAACCTATACTGCGCGTTTGACGACCATGTATCGATAATTACAAGACATACAAGAGGTTTGGCATCTATCCCGGATGCGGCGACTCTCCCGGAGTTACCCTATAATGTTTCATCTGTTAACCTCCTCTTTTTTTCTGCACATACTAAATACACAGAGATGAATGAGATATTTTTCGAAAGGTTCTGTGTGTTTTTGAGTGTATTTATATTTCGTTAAAACACGTTGATTGGTAAAACAAAACAAAAATGCTTGCAGTTAATAAAAAATTAATGAAAAAACACATGAGCAAATAATCTCAAAAATTATAAAAAATCCTCTCACAGGTCTGCTGCTTACTGATATATATATATGCGTGTGTGTGTATGATTTTTATAATATTTGATTAAAATGGTTAATTATTTAATGAAATCCCTTTTATTTATTTGCTTTTATATATTTATTTATTTTATATTTACTCAGTACTTATTAAGTCTACTCCTATTTTTTTTTCATTCTACTTTAAATAAATGTCAATTTAAGTAATTTCTTCATTTCTTCAATTAATTTCATTCTTTTTTGTGGGTATAGAGAATAGACAGCATTGGTATAGACAGCACTAAACATTTTTGTTAAAAATCTAGATACAATGTAGCTTTCCTTTTTTACACCAGATGGCAGCAACAAATTTTTTGGTTTTAAGTGACTAATTGCTGGCCACATGTTTTAATAGTATTAAATCTGATTGCATCCTTACATGTTATACTATATAGGGTTAACTCTCTGAAGTTTTGGATATTGGTATATAATTGAGGTATTGTGGCTCCAATCATTTTTCAATTTTTAATATCCTGTGTGAGGTGAATCTTTCTTTAGATCTCTTGATTTTAATCATTTATTTTGTTTTATGATGCGCTATTAGGAGCTAAATTTTCTCATTGTAGGCTTAATGCCGACAAAATTGGATTAAATTACGAATCTTCACTATGAATTAAACCTGTAAGTTCCACTGATTATTCAGTGGGTCATTCATAGTTTCTTATTTTACATACTGCTTTCCTATGTTCATATCTTGTTCATCTTTATAATTATACCAATTTGTTCATATATTTGTGATTTCATCTTTATTATATATTTATATCTATATCTAAAAACAAATGAACACATGCGTAAATAAAATTACAAAAAATATCTATTAAATAAGAAAATAATTATAAAAAATTAGAAATTGTAAAATAATAATAAAAAATTATTATAGGACGGTTGGTTGGGTAGATGTTAAAGTACGGAGGAGGGTGGCGTTGTCTGGATAATACGCAATGGTTAATTTAAAAAAAAGGGGGGCATTTGATTTATAACTACGTTGCTAATACACATTTTATAATGGATGTTGATTCGATACTTTTATATGTATAATGGTGTAGTTATAGTTATCTATTTATCAATTCACATTAAATTTATTCATATTCATTAATATTTAATAAAGTTAACGATTAACTTGTATTTAATTTTAGCCTACTCAGGATAATAGCACATTAATTTCTAATAGTATACTATCTTAATAAAAGCTAAAATTTTAAACAACGATTTTTACGCACAAATAACGTACAGAACAATAAAAAATACCCATACGATCGTTTCTAGGATTCTTCGATCCCCTTCCTCAGTGAGAGAAAAAACAAAAGAAGAATTAAAATGGGTTCGAAGAACCCCTCGTTTATAGCCCCGAGAACTGGCTTATGGATTGTTTGAAAAGGCAGAAGCATGAGTTTATATGTCGAAAGAAATGACGTAAATGAACAGAAATAGCTGAAAAAGAGTCACTGAACAGGATATCTCCACACTGGTGAACGAAAAGGGGTGCTGGTTATTTTAGTCGTTGAGCCAGAAGCCAAAATTGGCGATTTTGGTTTCATCTCTGAGGACTTAATGATATATACATTTTTGGATTCACAATAGTCCAAGGAGTTCATTTCATGATGATACTATGAAATATGTGGTAGCTTATAGACGCCATATTGAAAAGATGAGCGCCATCTATCGCACATAGATATATATGATTTTTTTGCCAGTATCACATAATTAAAGAGATTTCAATGAGAAAAATGAAAAGAACAAATATTTTTAAACATAAAAGTTAAACAAATTATATATTTATTAAGATTTTATATTAATATAATGCTTATCTTTACATTTAACTTTATGTTTATTAACATCTTCAATGGGATAAACAGTTTAAAAGACATTTGCGATAAAAGAAAACTGAAATCTTGTTTTGCATTTTAATGCATATTATTTTCATGTAGTAAGACACAACAATTCAAGGAAAAAATAATACTGGTGAAGCAATTGTAGTTAGTCTGTTAAGGATTAACCCCTTCGGGATCACGGGTGCATATATGCACCTTCGGAAACGTGTTTCCGTCGCTTCCTTTTGATACCTCTAAAAAAGAAAAGTAAAATTTTCCTTATTTAATTAAGATATTTCCTTGATTGCTAACCTAAATTTAATTGTTAATAAGCACAATTAACAAAAAGTGGTGTCCACCGAATAAAATTCATGTAAAAGATGCTGGTCCCGAACTGGTTAATAAATAATAGAAATCTTAGTCTTCTTCACTGCTATCATCATCATCGGTTGACATTCCTGTGTCCAAATAACTTCCATCGTCATAGAACAGTTTTATATTCTTCATATGCTTGTATATCTGAGGTTATTAAAAAGACACGCATCTGATGGTGAGACACATGTTCTTGAACAAGAACATGACATCAGTTCCAAAATAGCTTCAGGAGTAGGAGGACTGCTATTCCCCTGGACTTCTAGATAGCCTTTTCTACCTTCACTATCTGTTCCAAAAAATCCAATCATATTTATCTGGGGACGGAAGATCTGGATCAGCCTATAGGCACTTCATCCAAACAAGACGGTGGTAATTAGCTCTCATTACCTATAGGTAGAGTGTATTACTACATGGCAGAAGGCGATGCGGCTCCACAGACTCCTATTTTTACAGAAAAAATACATGGAATATAGCACAATTCATTGATGTCTGAGTATTTGTGCTTTCCATAATAGATATGTCAAATTTACGACTCAAGTTGTTTCTTTGTTTCCTCTGATATATCAGATTCAGAATCAAGCGTCTTAAGCACATTTCGAAATTCAGTGTTCTGAATTATCATTTTGCCTTGCCTTCAGAAGTTCTTACTGTATCGCACTCGACGGTGAATTCATTTCAGATAATGCATTACATACCGCTTTATCTAGAAGTCCATGCATGCTCAATTTGTAGTACTTTACCCTGTCATTGGATCCACATTTTACAAATATTAACACTTTCTAGTTTTGCAAATCGTTTTCTAAAGAAAACCGTGTGATGATTGCCACATCAGTATCTATAGAGATAATACTAATACTTCTAAATCTGGACGCTAAAGCAATGTGCGCGCGAAATAAAAGTCTCGTATTAACCTCTTCTTGGAAGCAGGTCAATTTAGTGGATTACTCAACTAGTTATTTCGCGAGTTTATAACATTTTTATCCGTAGATAACGTACATAATTCGTGTATTCAACTATTTCAGATAATGTTCATTTTGCCATTTTTGAGAAATGAAATGTATAAGTTCTTTCTTGTTCTCCTCATCAGATAGAAACTGTTTCCATTTTCGTACTGGGTATCAAGGGGTCATACCTCTTATAGCATTATCAACAGTTCATATTTTTCGTTCATTTCTTTTTATTGACACCTGTCTGTATGTATCAAATACAACATATATTCTTTGAAAGTATGTAGAAATCTTGTATTATTTTAGAAAACAGATTCTTTCCTAATTGTCCAAATATTTGTAGTTCCTGTGGTAGCTTTGAACAAAGCACATTCCGTCAATGATATAAACAATGCCGTCATTTGCATTCTTTCAGCAGTCGCGATATTGTCATAACACGCACCAGTTTGATTTTTCAGTTTTTCGCATTAAACCATCAAGTGTGGCAAAGGACTAGGGAAGAGGCCCTAGGTGGTAGAAAAAGACTGTTCTCATAACGAAATTTCTTCGCTCTGCAATGATAGTCATTTGAGCAAACAGATTTCTTTCTGCCTAGGCAACAATATCTGATTTATTAAATTTTACACCCTGTTTCTTCTTAAAGTCAGAAAATGTCTTTAGCTTCTTTACCTTTGGAGTTTTGAAAAGATCGTCTGGCTTTGAGACTTCAGACAGGTATTTTCTCTTGAAAGTTTGGTAAGCTTCTTCACTTATCTCATGAGCTTTGACAATGTCTTCGACAATTTTTAGATTTGTCATTGCTCCAGTTGGTTCTATTACCTTGTCTAGATTTATCCATTCATTGGTAATCATGTTCTGCAAATATAAGATATCACGTTCGTCTTTCTGGATCCTACTCAAATACAGATCTGGATGTAGAACTAAATTTGGTTTTTTCACAAATCATGTGAAGCAATGCTGCCCTGATATCAAATATATCTCTCGACTGTGGCAGGTCTTTGACTGATCTTCGTTGTACTTTTGAACCCCGCATGTCTTTACTTATTGTCTCTTCTATCGCCCAATTAATTTAATAGCATGCAAAAACAAGAAAATCTTTCAGTCACCCTGTTTATCCACGGTCATTTTCCAATATGACGTCTATTATGTACTCTGTTTTTGAACGTATCATGGATAAATATCATTCTGATGATGTGGTGAATCTAAAAATGTGTGGTTTACCCAGTCCGCTGACATGAAACCACACGAGCCCCAGGCTGAACGACGGCGACCATTTTCCAATATGGCGCCCATAAGCTACTTTGGTTTTGAATGTATCATGGATAAATGACATACTGTTGTTGTGGTGAATTCAAAAATGTATGGTTTGCCACGTCCACTGACATGAAACCACTCGAACCCATGACTCAGCGACGGCGGCCATTTTCCAATATGGCGCCCATAAGCTACCCTGGTTTCGAAAGTATCATGGATAAATGAGGTGCTGTTGTTGTGGTGAATCCAAAAATATATAGTTTACCAAGTCCGCTAACATGAAACCACACGAGCCCCTGGCTCAACGACTATTTATCATTTTTAATTAATTGTCATTTTTAATTTTAAATTTTTATTATTTTCCTTTTTTATTGATGCTTTAGTTCTTCTTGGATAACCACCAAAACGAGCCTATACCATGATCAAAAGAAGTATCAAAATCGAAGCATTTTATCCAAATCTACTCGTTGATAGTCGCTAAATACTAACTTTTTTTCTGAAAGTCAGTTTATAAAAAATGACAATTTGTGAAAAATCCCTTATCATTAAGCTGCTTTTAGAGAACAACTAAAAATTTGTTCACTCTAACGCCGATATCGTTCTGAATTTTTACGATATTTGACTAGATTTTTTTAATAAGTTGCTCCATAGAGTTGACTATTAAATTATGTAAAATGATCCTTGTTATCGTTCGCGCATGCGCAGATAAAAATTATTTCATATTACTGCTCATATTTCCTAAAATATTTAATATACACTGCTCAAAACAATTAAAGGATATTTGAAGTTTTATATAAAATGAAGATATAAACGAAATTTTTTTTTGCCGAAAATAGAAGAAGAGAATCACAAATGCAAATTTTTCTGGTTTTCAAACTGTGGAGTATGCAAATTTTGAGTTCGACGTCAAAAACGTCGCTTCAGCGGCAGCGAATGAAATTTGACTTTCAACTGGATAAAAGAGAATGAAGACAAGGATGATCGGCATTCAGTGATTGCTTTGTTTCGATGAGTACGATGTCTCAGCGAAGTCATTTGACAGATTCAGAAGCTTTGAGAATTGTTGGTAGGTTAGAAGGGGCCAAACTCAAGCCGAAGTAGCGCAAGCCATTGGAGTGTCACAAAGTGTCATTTCCAGGATCTGGAACCATTTTTTGGAGAGTGGATGTGCAGGCCGAAGACCAGGACAAGGTCGTAGACGGGCAACACCGCCCAATGAAGATCGGTATTTAGCGTTAACAGCTCGGAGACACCGAACCATGAACGCTACTCTTCTCCAACAACACCTTCGCTCGGCTACAGGCACCACGATTTCAACACAGACTGTCCGAAACCGGCTCCATGCTGTAGGTCTGTATGCTCGCGAGACCGATGGTATGTATTAGATTAACATCAAGGCATCGTCGCGACCGCAGGGAGTGGGCAACTGAGCATGTCAACTGGAGGAGAAATGAATGGAGCAATATTCTGTTTTCTGACGAGTCCCGTTTTTCTGTGCATCCGGATAATAGGCGTATTTTCATCTGGGGGGACCGTGGCAGTAGGAATAATCCTGCGTTCGAGCACGAAAGTGTCAGATTTGGCGGTGGAGGAGTGTTGGTGTATGGTGGCATCTCCATTGACGGGCGCACTGACCTCTACATCATTCGAGATGGAGCTCTGACTGGTCGCCGATATAAGGATGAGATCCTCAGACCTATTGTAGTCCCTTACGCTGCAGCAATCGGAGATAACTTCATTTTAATTGACGATAACTGCAGGCCACATCGTGCAAACCTGGTGGAGGATTTCCTTTTCGAGGAAGGAATCGTTCGAATGGAATGGCCAGCGTGTTCTCCAGACATGAATCCAATCGAGCACGTTTGGGACGCTCTAGGAAGACGAGTTTCTGGCCGCCAACAACCCCCACAAACTCTCCAAGAACTGGAAAGAGCTCTTCTGGAAGAGTGGGGCAGAATACCCCAACTCGTCATTAATAGCCTCATTGAGTCCATGCCTCAAAGGTGTTCAACGTTGCTGGCCGCCCGTGGAAACCATACCACCTACTGAAAATGATTTTCTTTGAAGAAAACCCCTTTTCTTATTCTTTTTTTCTCATATGCACAAATTGTGTTTTCTTCCTTTAGTACACAAATGCGCAATAAAATGCATTTTTTTCTGCCAAACATGTGTAATTTATTCTCATATAACCTACTATGTCTGTCGATCATGTATCAATCAGCTAAACAGTTTACCAGATACAAAATCCACCTAAAACTGCAATATCCTTTAATTGTTTTGAGCAGTGTATTTATATTCCAATTGCGCTATATTGTTTCTACTATATTTTGTCAATTTTTCTGAAGCCGGCGTTAAATTTGGTTGAAAATCCTGCATGTTATAAGCAAAAAACATGCAAGATTTTTTAAATTTTTTTTAAATAAATCACTACATCTCTATAAATATTCGTGCTATTCTTACACAAAAGAACACACATATTGCACAATGTCTGTTTATATATATTCGGTAGCGATAGATCATTTCGTGCATTTTATTTTACAGGTGGATCCAAGTATTATTTTTTTTCATTCATTTTTTTTTTGTTTGCCCCCTAATCGCCCCACTTAACAAATCGACATTGCGCGATTTTGAGGTCATACCTGTTCTTTTTAATCCTGAAATTCCGGAAGAATCTGTCAAGTATATTTCTAAATATTTTACACGCTTTCAAACATAATAAAATTAATATGCATTAATAAGGTGCACTAAAGTATGCATTCTGTAAAATATGCGGTGCAAAGAATAATAATTATTCTTTTACAGGGCCACACAAAAGAATTACGTTACATAATGATATTGGGAGGGAGGTGGGGGGAATTGTTTGCGGCGTATTATAATTGTGTTAAAATATTTCACATATAATGAAATTGATATACAACGTTGAGGTTTACTATAAGTTATTTCATGAATATTACGAAGTGCATAGGGACACAAAAAAGTTTTCAGATACTATATTATAACCGAAGTACTGGACATTAGCGATGATTGCTGGAAATGCTTTTTCAATTATGATATGCGCTTTTACGTTCCACTATATTTATGCATACTATATGGTATGTATAAATTCTATAATTCATATATAGGGCTACACAAAAGCATTCGTAAAGGTTACTGGGTATGAGCGCAATTTGCTTAAAAGTGGTTTTTAAATGAGCTATACATTTTTTACGCTGAACTGCATTCAGGTTATTAAGAAATGTTAGTAGAATATAGATAAAATGATATACAGGGTCACGCAAAGAATCAGATTCATGCATTCTATGGATGATAATTTCTGGAAATAAGTGGTCAGTAGTTTTAAGAGTGTTTAATATGAATTAAATTTTAGCTAAATAGTAGCATGCAATAAAGGTACTAGGTAAACTACAGGGCTGTACAAAAGTATTCAAGTATGTTTCCATTTATTAGTAAAAATTGCTGAAAAGAAATTTCAACCTGTTATGCGTTTCCCTGCTAAAGTAAATTTTCCCATTATATAGCATATATATCAACATACAGATTAAATACAGGGCTGTTTAAAAGAATTGGGATACATATTTAGCTATGGGTGGAAATTTCTGAAATCAATTTTTTAAACATTTACTTAGTTATCTTATTTACCTCATTTCCCTAAATAACGAAGATTTGTTAAAGCTTCCAGGGAGTGTTGGAGAGTGTTTCATAATCTATGCCGTACGCATGATTTTTCTTTCTTGTTTTAGTGTGAAGCGCTTTTAACAACATCAAAGTTTACAAAATAGTAATACAGTTGAACACGTTTAATACGAGCGCGGCTAAAACTAAAACACGCTTAAGACTATCAATTTTGATGTTATGAACGGTTCATAATTTCAATTATAAGATTTGCATGCTTTTTACGAGGTATGAAAACAGAATCACGGTTGACAGAAGACAAATATTGTTTTTTTTAATATCAGTTTCGGCGAAAAGTAGTTAGAATTAGTAAATAAAAATTCCTTTCTTATCGAAAACTTTTCTTACTCAGCGATAATATTGCTACGTCACAACTCTCTATCTAAATGTGGTATTTTATCAATATTATCAAGCAGACCTTCACGAAGACACCCCCCCCCCTCTCTCTCTAAGAAAAAGAAATGAATGTTCTGAGTTCTTGAAAAAATGAGTGATTGGAATTTTTGTGTACCGCTCCTTTGTCAGATTTATAACTCGGCCGTAGAAAAGAAGAACAATAGAAGGATTTTTTTTTTTTTAAGCCCCCGGGACGGTATGCTATTTCTTTCTCCCAGCTTATTTTGTCTACAAAAAATAACGTTACCCTGCGGAAGCTAGCAATAAACAAAGTAGATGTATCACGCTGCGATTAAATGCTGTATAGCAATTTTTTAAATTTCTAATCATCGCACATTTTAAATTTTTAGACCGTCGCATTGAAAAAAAAAGTACTTTTAAATGCAATTTGTTTGAAAACTATATCTCCATTTATTTTTGAAATATTAATTTTTTTGTAGTCTTTAGCACCATTTGTTTAATTTTGGCAACTCAAGTACTCCATTTATGTGGAAAGTAAAGGGAAAATAGTTGAAAAATAGCAATTATATCTTTTTGTTGCCATTTTCTCATAACAACCGAAAGAAAATGTAATTAAAATACGTGCTATTTTGAAAAAAAATATAAACGAATAATTTCGTTAAAACATGGAGCTATTATAAATTATATTTAATTGTCTGAGCGAAGCGAAGGCTAATACTCAGCGAAATATTACTGTCCGGACACTTTACTACTACGATGGATATTAACGCCATGTCCTACTAAAAAAAAAGCCTGATAAAAACCTTTCGTCAAGCATAACTCAAAAAATATTTGTCGGATTTCGTTTCTGATTGCACCAAAAGGTACCTATAAGGGTCGCCTACTGAATGCACCTACTATGAAAAATAAGTTCCAAACCGTTTAAAAATTATATAGAAAAAACTCTTAAAAAAGCGCAATTTATCTGCATACGTCACAGAAATCTGGTGTGCGTCACTTTCACCGGTTGATGTTTTCGTACACAACTGGTTTGAACACATGGAGCAAATAAAAAAAAATACCCACGCAGTAATAATGAATAGATCAGTTTCAACCACGTGATCACAAACCTTGCAACAACCCGTGGCAACCAGTTTTGGTGGGCAAACAAATAATAATACAGTATTCCGTACCACGGTGACCGTTTTTAGCCTGTTGTATAAAATCTGGCATGTTGTATGACATACAATTGTGGATGATTAAAACAAAAGGCATGAGTGTTTATTGATCCGGAGGTTATCTTTCTCTGGATGTCTGTCTGTCTGTCTATCATACAGCATGCAATTTTCTTGTAAAGGATGATATTATTATGCAGTAAAACCTCCATAACGGACACACCCGATTAGTGGACCTCTATTTAGCGGGCATTTTTTTCGATTACCAACCCTTAAATAACTGAACATTTTTTACTCTCAGTAGCGAACACTTCCAAATAGAGGACAAATTCTGCCCTCCCGAGGTGTTGGCTATTCAGAAGTTTTACTGGTAATACCTCCATAGCGGACACACCCGATTAGCGGATACCTCTATTTAGCGGACCTTTTTTTCGATTACCAACTGTTAAATAACTGTACATGTTTTACTCTCAGTAGCGGTCACCTCTAAATAGAGGACAAATTCTGTATTCTCGGGGTATCCGCTATTCAGAGGTTTTACTGTATATAATATTGATAATTATTTTACAGGGCCGCACGAAAGAATAAGAATATATGAAACGAATATAAACTAAATTCGGGATTGGTAGATCGCTGATGGTAATGTAATTTTAGGATGTTGTTACAGTCATCCGCAGCATGTTTTTAGAGTTTCGTCCATCTAACGAAACCCTACCTGTCTCACTCCTTTGTCTGTGTGTTTGTCCGTCTGTCACAGAGCCCGTTCTCAGAAACTATATATGTCGGAGACTTGAAATTTGCATACTTATAGCTGAACACCACACATCAAACGGCAAATAATAAAATTTTGAAAAAGTCTAATATTTAACCCCCTGGGCTCTAACTTGTGTATTTAAAGCAATTTTTCTAACTCAGCCCCTAATTAAGTTGGAGACATGACATTTTGCATACTTATAGCTGAACACCTCACATCAAACGACAAATAATAAAATTTTTAAAAAGTCTAATATTTAACCCTCCAATCTCTAACTTCTGTATTTTAAGAAATTTTTCAAACTCAGCCCCTAATTAAGTTGGAGACATGAAATTTCGCATACTTATAGCTGAAATCCTCACATCAAACGACAAATAATAAAATTTTGAAAAATGTCTGATATTTAACCCTCTGGGCTCTAACTTATGTATTTTAAGCAATTTTTCTAACTCATCCCCTAACTAAGTTGGAGAATTGAAAGTTTGCATACTTATAGCTGAAAACTTGCGATAACACGATAAATCATAAAATTTTGAAAAAGTCATATTTAACCCTCCAGTCTCTAACTTCTGTATTTTAAGCAATTTTTCTAACTCAGCCCCTAATTAAGTTGGAGACATGAAATTTTGCATACTTATAGCTGAACATCTCACATCAAACGACAAATAATAAAATTTTGAAAAAGGTCTAATATTTAACTCTCTGGGCTCTAACTTGTGTATTTTAAGCAATTTTTCTAACTCAGCCCTTAATTAAGTTGGAGACATGAAAGTTTGCATACTTATAACTGAACACTTGCGATAACACGATAAATCATAAAATTTGAAAAAGTCATATTTAACCCTCCGGTCTCTAACTTCTGTATTTTAAGCAATTTTTCTAACTCAGCCCCTAATTAAGTTGGAGACATGACATTTTGCATACTTATAGCTGAACACCTCACATCTAACAACAAATAATAAAATTTTGAAAAAGTCTATTACTTAATCATCTGGGCTCTCACTTGTGTATTTTAAGCAATTTTTCTAACTCAGCCCCTAATTAAGTTGGAGACATGACATTTTGCATACTTATAGCTGAACACCTCACATCAAACGACAAATAATAAAATTTTGAAAAAGGTCTAATATTTAACTCTCTGGGCTCTAACTTGTGTATTTTAAGCAATTTTTCTAACTCAGCCCTTAATTAAGTTGGAGACATGAAAGTTTGCATACTTATAACTGAACACTTGCGATAACACGATAAATCATAAAATTTGAAAAAGTCATATTTAACCCTCCGGTCTCTAACTTCTGTATTTTAAGCAATTTTTCTAACTCAGCCCCTAATTAAGTTGGAGACATGACATTTTGCATACTTATAGCTGAACACCTCACATCTAACAACAAATAATAAAATTTTGAAAAAGTCTATTACTTAATCATCTGGGCTCTCACTTGTGTATTTTAAGCAATTTTTCTAACTCAGCCCCTAATTAAGTTGGAGACATGACATTTTGCATACTTATAGCTGAACACCTCACATCAAACGACAAATAATAAAATTTTGAAAAAGTCTATTATTTAACCCTCTTGGCTCTAACTTGTGTATTTTAAGCAATTTTTCTAACTCAGCCCCTAATTATGTTGAAACATAAAAATTTGCATAGTTATAGCTGGACACCTCACATCAAACGACAAATAATAAAATTTTGAAAAAATCTAATATTTAACCTTTAATATTTTGTCTCGCGCAATTTTTAAATTTAAACTGTTTTGCAATACTATTTTTTGCTCATTTTGCATAATAAGTGTAATGTGACGTAATTTGTTCTATTTCAGATTTCTAACGCATGTTAATGAATTTATTTTACAATATCCTTTCTCTTTTAAAATTCACATGTAAATATAGTTTTTATGGCGTAATTTCCAATAAGTGCCTGCTTTTTATATCTAATTATTTAATTGTAATTTGAAGGTTTTTTTCTGTTTATAATAGTAACGTGTAAATATTTTTTTTATTTGAAGCAAACATTATTGTTTGCGCTGTTTATACAGTTGGCAACATTTTAAATTAATACCATTTTCTAAAATATGTAAAAAATATCTGTTAAAATGCTGAATATTTGAATTTAAAATAGAAATAAAACCTCAAAAAATGAGTCAAATTAAAAAAAAAAAAAATAATGAAATCTGCAGACCGGGATCTTCTATTGAATAAAATGATCTAAAAATGATTAAATTCCCATGTATAGCTTTTGCTCTTATAATTTTTTTTTAATGGAACGATTTTGTCCAACTTTAGCATTAAATATCTCTTAAAATAATTCTTCGATTTGAAAACTGTATGCATTAGTGTGTTGATCGAACATTTCGCTATAATACCACCGATTTTCATATATTTGTATGCAATAGTTTTCTTAATATTAACGAAGAAAGACCTCCGGTCACAAAAAATTCAAAACAGGCGGCGGCGGCGGCGGTGACAGCGTTAGTTACTTTTCATAGAATAGAGAGATAGATAAAAATGAAAACTTGTCTATCTGTCTGTTTGTAATTCTATAAAAAAATCCACAATTTAGAAGCCAAAATTGTGAAGAGATACGTACATGTGTATTAAAACATGGCCGAGACAACTAAAGTAATCCGGAATCGAAATAACTTATAGTTAATTTTTAATTAATAATAAACCACCAATTTAACAGCAATTTCTTATCAAATTTAAACATTTTTCGTTATAGCAGTTGTCAACAATTAAAAAACACAATAAAATTATTACTACAACAATTAATTTTCTACTGCAAGATTTCCACGTGAAAAATGAAAATGAAATATATAGTTTGCCGAATTTAAAAAAAAGGTGAATATTACGTCATAACTTCTCTATTGCAAGATATTCACGTGAAATATGAAAATGAAATAAATGGTTTGACGAATTTAAATGAAAGTGAATATAACTTCATAACTTTTCTGTTTCAAGGTTTCCACGTGAAAGAGGAAAATATTACGTCATATTGGAAATATAAAGGGCATGGTGGATATAGTATAACGTCATATGAGTGTGAAAAATGTATTGAAGCATAATAAAAACCCGATTAGGGAAATATTGGCGTATTTTAACATTATTGCTCCAATTATAAATTGAAATAAGTTCATTTATACCTGTATTCTTTTGCGTCTGTTATATACATTTATACATTTTTATATAGCGTTTTCATATGATTCATTCAACAACATTTCGACTGCTTTTTTAATGTTTGTTTTGTGTTGTATGTTAAATTTTGAAATTGATTTTTCAGAACAAACATCCTTCAAATTCTGGGCAACGCCGGCACTTTAACTTGTAACAGATAAATGGCTTTTGTATCTGTACATCTAATGCTAATATTATAAAGCGTTATAATATTATAAAGTATATAATATTATTAATGCTTGTACGTTTGTGGGGTGTTAGCTCTGAAACTACATAGCCAACTTAAAAAAATGTTGGTGGCCATCTCTGCTCCAAAAAAAAAGACTATTTTATGTCAGTGCAAGAACCTACATCGCTGCAGGAGCAAAAAAGTTCTAAAATTGTGATTTCTGCGATATTGATTGGGTTAGAAACTTTAAATTTGGTGCGGTAGTTACTTTTAAGATGTAAATACTCGTAATGAATGCTCTCTAAAAGGTTCAATTTGACGGATAAACGTAAACATTTCTAGAAAGGTTCTGAACTATGATTTATTTGGAATACTGAAATTTTAGGGATACTGTTGGGGTTAAAAACTAGAACTTTGGCATGGTAGTAATTAATAAGATGTAAATGCTCGTTGTAGAACGAATTCTAAAAAATAGAAAGACTAAACAAAGCGAAAAAAGATCTAAAGATGATCTAAGTAACGAAGAACATGGAACTGTTAGGAATATAAACATGAAAATTGACATGGCTGTATTTATCATGACGTAAATTCTCGCAATAGAACAATTTCTAAAAATGTCGCTATAAAAAACAGTGCAGAAACAAAAAACTTTCAAAAATTTTCTATTTCTCTGTTACTGCTGAGCCCAAAATCTTGAAATTTTGCTTCGGGTTAGTTTTAAAATATACAATTGTCTCTATGAATGGTTTCTAAAAAATTTAAAATTTAAAAAGATGAAATTAACGGAAAGCGATCTCAATTACCATTAACTTGGAATTATTAGGTACAGCAACTTTAAATATTTCGTAATGCTGCATTTCCTCCGCAAAACATGCGATTTAAATGCAACAAAACTGATAGATACCCACCTAGCATCAAATAAATTGTGTAAATATTGAATAAAGATCTGTATGAAACAGTGAGTAGGTTGCCCGAAAGTACTTGTTAAAGTGTTCCTTCTCTAGGCTTTTCTCTCTCTCGCCAAGGTCACTAACAGAGGGAAGTGCCGTTTTTAATGTGATATGAATTTTTTATCCGATTCATTTTCTAGACATTTTATCATAAGGTCATATTCTCAATTATCATTAGTAGATTTTTTATATATTAACTTATTCTGGTGAAATTTTGTAATCGGGTTCATATTGGCGTATGTTAGCTTGCATGATTTGCTGAATAAATATGTATGGATTTGTAAATTACTTCAAATGGCACTTTGACAGCTCAAAAGTTATGCAGACGATATATTCAGATCTTGTGTCATACTTTATGTTGTAATCATTGCCTATTTCTTTTATTTAATACATGCTAAATACAGCTCAACTTGTGCAGAATATGTTTGAAAACAAAACAATACAGCGTATGTAGTGGCCAGCATACCCTCATCATTTAAATCCGATCGAGCATATCTAAAACACACTCTAACGCAGCATTGCATGCCACTTTTGATGTATTCGGTACTTTGATACTATATTAGATTTTGAGAAGAGAATTTTTTAAATGTTATCGACAACCTCATTGCATCCGTGGAAAACAGATATTGTACAATATTAACTATTCCGGCGGAGCACATACCATATAAAGTATAGTCCATTCTTTTTAAACATCATATATTTGTCATTTAAAATTACTCAAATTGGTGCGGAGCGTCTGATTATGCTCTTGACATCATTTTATACAGTTAAAATTCCGATATAATTAGTGTTTCATTTTCTATTTTACTTTTAATATATTGCGTACTTTCAATTTTATATCCATGCATGGCTGTCTTGAATGGTTTGATTTCCCATTTTTTTAAACAGTGTATGCGAATTTATATATAAGATTTTGTAATTCTACAATTCGTTTATTTGCATCATTTCAATTTTTCGCAGTATATGGACAATTAAAGATAACATCTCATTTTCTTTGCTTCCACATGTTATTATTAAATCTATGTTCTCAGTAATATCGCTCAGACTAATCCCTCTGAGGGAAGTCCTAGTTTTAAGTATCTGTAGACGCTTTCAGTGTGACCTCAGTCATGACGTTTTGGTTGGAAACTGACTCCAAACAAACGGTTGCAATGCGTCATTTCTTTTTAAATATAAATTGTGGAAAATGTTACCAGTACATATCAAGTATTGAAATACTTAGATGTGAGATATAGATATAAGATATAGCTGCAATACACAAACAAAATAGAAAATACAACATAGCAACCGTTTGGAGTCAGTTTCCAACAAAACCGTGATGACTGAAATCGTCTATATTAATGTTACAAACAAATGAATGCCTATAAATCATTGCACAGGCGTTTTTTTTTTCGAGTTTCTTTAA
Organism: Maratus speciosus; assembly: GCA_963932465.1. Taxonomy (NCBI): domain Eukaryota; kingdom Metazoa; phylum Arthropoda; class Arachnida; order Araneae; family Salticidae; genus Maratus; species Maratus speciosus. Next base: position 53,700,235 of record OZ010792.1, read on the forward strand.
TGACGTCATCGTTTTGCTGCATTTGTGTATTATTTTGCGATAGTGACATCCTTATGCATGCTTTACTGTAGATGTTTAAGAGCGGATCGTAAATGTGGAATTCTTAAGCGGATGCGAATGACGTCATTTTAGATAAAATAAAAGTGCGCGCTTTAAGTCTTAAAATTGGAATGGGTTTTGTTCTATTTATATATCCATATATTTTGTTTTCTTCGGGGGAGACACTAAATTCTGAAAAAGCAGAATTCCTGTTTTCTAGTTTTTTTTGTTTCTTTCTTTAAATCAGGCCCTGGTGCATTTTAAGCAGCGTTTTCATGCATGTTTTTTGCACTACTGAATGAAAAGAATATGAGAAAACAACCCCTCGAAAATTGCAGTAACTAAATGAATTTTACCCATTTGTTTCTGTGAAAAAAAAGGGAAAAGATCAGTATTATTACTGTAAATCGTTAATGTTCTTTCGAATTACTTGTTTTTTAGACATTTTGACTTTTGTACTAAGATTTAATCTAAAGAAATAACCAATGTAAAGAAATTATCATTCACAAATGTAAGACTGCATATTTTATATTAACTTTATGATATTTAGTTAATTATGGCATTGATATAATTGGAGCAATAATTAATAGCAATTAATTTAATAGTTAGTGAGTTCACAAGGTTTTTACTTTCTTCAGGGTTGTTTCAATAATTATTGTCCCTAGTGTATATAAAATATTTGTACTGCGATGGTTGTTGTGGAATATCGAAGCCTAATGTTTTAGATGCCTAAATGCTCAATTTCAGAACCGTAGCTGCTATATTCACATAATTTTGGAGGGAGGAGTGACAGGTGTGGAGTGGGGGTGAAAGGCTGATTTTTAGCTTACGGGGGTAAATTTGTGACAGTGGATGAGACGTAATTACAGTCATTTCGACTCAGGATCATAGTGATGTAGCCAAATCTCATCCAATCTCACAAATGTAGCCTCAGAAGCTCCAAACTAGGATTTCACCATTGCCCCCCTCCTTAAAAACTCCCCCAAAAATGGGCTTTTAAAACTTCACCCCTCCCACAAAAACTATGTTAATATATCAGCTACGGTTCTGAAATTGGGCATATAGGCATTTAAGACATCAGGCTTCAACATTCCAAAACAAGCATCGCAGTACAAATATTTTATATACATTAGGGACAAAAACTAGTATCCGTCAGGCCGAAATGTCGGATCATGGAGTCGTATAAACTTAACACATAACATTTTAAAATTAAAAAAAAATATATTTTTTTTCATGATTACTGTTTAATAGTACAAAATTAAATTTGAAATAACATCCCTTGAATCCACATTTTCTAGTGTTTAATTCTGTCATCAGTTGTCTCAGGTAATGCTCAAATGCTAATTTGTGGCATGATAATCAACAAAATGAACCATTATAGCCTGTGGCAAGACTGGAGGTTGAAATTTTGGGTCATAGACAGTATCTTTTACAAAAATCAGTACACCGCTTATCAATCCCCACTCCATTCAGATATTGGTATGTAACATAACTCTGCATCCAACTGCTTAAAAAAGTCCAGCCTGAAGTCCAAACACGTGATCATCTTCACTACATCTTACTTTTAAGGATTGTGGTCTGCTAACATTATTGTTACTGACCACTTTGATTTAAGAAGTACTTCTTGATTATGTTCTTTCGCTTGCATTTTTTTGGAAAAAAGACATGTAGCATATTGAAATCAATCAAGTTGAGCCGGAAGCAGTGTAGCTTTCCACCGTTGCATAAGTGATGAGAGTGGCCTGAAACTTGACCCACGCAAAGCGAATATAGAGTCTTTCGATACTGTCTTTGACGATCGTCATTTTGTCTGAATGAGTTTGTTAATGTGAAGCAATTTTCAAAAGCTCTAAGCATTTTTTGTCTGCGAAGAGCCAAAATGTCTTTTATAGAATGTCTCTTATATAGAGGGATGTCTTTTACGCGAAATGATTAGCTAATACATCCAAGGATTTAAACAAAGTACCTTTGCGACATCTTTGTTCAAGTTCAGCCATAAGACGACAATTGAAAATTCGTCAATAAAGATAAATAATACTGTATCCATGCTGAGCTGTAGATTTGTTTCTGCCTCACTTTTTAAATCAGCGAATTATTTAAAACACGGTAGTTTTTTAAGCACTGGGTGAATTAACTTTCCTTCGACATTAAGCGCAGTAGTCCCTGTTAGTACCAAAAGAATGACAGCTTCTGATCCTAACTGCTCTATGATTGTTTTACTAATTTCTTTGATTAGCCTACTTTTTCCAGATCTTGCTTTTCCAATAATAAAAGTTGACTTAGGGAAAATTGTAACTTTTGTTTGCAATGACGAAAGCTGTTCTGTGCATAACAACGTATTTTCTGCTGCTCATCTGTAACTCTGATGTCAAAATTATCAAAATTTTCATGCAGCGTGATTTGTTGTTCGCTAAAATAATTCAGAAATGTTAAAAGTAAAGAGAATTCATTGAATAAGGTCTATGGTAAAGAGAAAGAATAACCACCGGGGATGTGTTGAGCGATTTTGATTTGTTTGATGTAGCTCCGATCTTTGAGACAATCAAAAATTGGAACTGAATCCATTGAGCTAACGGCAGAAAACTTCAAAGACTTATTTAATATGGTATAAGGGAAAGGTTTATAACACGTATATAACACGCACACATGGGTAATCTGCTATACTCCTCTATCAAACTTGATACTTTTGTTCATCTGAGTTATTGTTATAGCGTTATTCACGCAATTACTCGTAGGCAGCTGGGTTATTTTTATGTGACTTTTCCACATAGAATTACGCTGAATAACTCTTTTCATCTCAATTGCTTTCTTTTAACCAGCATTTTCGAAATTTTTGTCTATAATATTACACGTATAGAAATATGTACATTTCTTAAAATGTACACTACATCTAAGCAACAGGTTAAAAAAATCACGGAATGATTTATGACTTTTAGTGAAGTTGTCTCATGAATTATCTTTCATTGTTGTATCCATTTTCCGATTATAAGCATAAAACTATATAGTCATATACATTAACATGAAAAATTGGCCAAATTTTGCAACCAAAAATATGTTGATATAAATGCAGCGAATTTGGCTGTAGTTGCCAAATTTGGCGAAATTTCCACTGAAATTCAGCACTGATGATTCTTCTCTAATCGGGTTCTTCACATTTTAGCTTAGTGTTTTACCGTAAAATTAGCTAAAATCTTAAAATCAAGAAAGAAGTAAGCTGCCTTTTCCTTACGCTTTTAGGACTTTTTTATTTTGTTGTCTACATATTTCTGTTTTCAAGTGTACATCTAGGACAAAAATGCTTATCTTATTCACTTCAAAATGTTCACTCGCATTTCAGTTGCAACAAATTCACTTACGGTGAATTTTAAAAAAAAATGAGTAGCCTTGTGTAATTGGGAGCACTACCAAATTGTTATATTTGAGCATAAAACAGCGCTCACTAAATTATGAAATTTTCTATGAACCCGATTACGGAAATTTCCTAATACAAATGTACATACCTCTGAATAAAAACACACATAAGAATACATACATATAAGTAATACATACATAACATTATATTTTTCTCGACTTTTATTATTATCATTTGTTGCCATGCGGTTAATACTGAATCTGTTATCATGCAACTAACATTCAAAATCGTATTCTGCGTATTCGATTTCTTTTATTTCTCTTAATTTAAAATTCAAAGTGAATCGCATCGATTTTGTAGGTTACGGAAAATGTTCACTTGCTTTTCAGTTGCAGCACATTCACTTATGGTGAATTAAAAAGAAAAATTAATAACCTTCTGAATTTGGGACCGCTACCAAATAGTTAAATTTCCGTATCAAACAACGCTCACTAAATTATGAAATCGTCTACAAACCCGATTACGGAAATTTCCCAATACAAACATATATACGTTTTAATACAACCAGACATACATAAGAATACATACATATAAGTAATACATACATGACATTATATTTTTCTCGATTTCTTTGATTACCATTCGTAGCCATACGACTAATACTGAAATCGTTACCATGCGGCTAATAAACGAATTCTTATTCTCCGTATTCGACTTCTATTCATTTCTCTTAATTTAAATTTCAAAATGAATTGCACCGATTTGGAAGGTTACGGATAATGTCCATGTGCATTTCATTTGCAGCACATTCGCTTACGGTGAGTAAAAAAAAAAAATAGTAACCTTCTGTAATTGGGACCGCCACCAAATGGTTAAATTTGCGCATCAAACAACGCTCGCTAAATTATGAAATTGTCTACAAACCCGATTGCAGAAATTTTCCAATACAAACATGCATACGTCTGAATATAAACATACATGCATAAGAATACATACATATAAGTAATACATACATGACATTATATCAGGGTTCGTACGACTCCTGGAATTTTGCGACCAGGAAATTCTTCTGCACCGCTATTTTCTTACAGAAAATCTCTTCCTATAAGAATGCGAAATTTCACCAGTTTAGCCTAGATTTATTTTTCAAAAAAAAAAATAAATACTTTAATCTCTCCTGGAAAATACTCTGATCCGTACAAAACCTTGTTTTCTCGAATTCTTTGACTTATCACTCGTAGCCTCGCGGCTAATACGAAACCGTTACCATGCAGCTAAGACCCAAAATCGTATTCCTCGTATTCGATTTCTTTTTATTTTTCTTAATTTAAAATTCAAAATGAATTCCATCGATTTGGTAGGTTATAGAGAATAAAAAGTTCGCACTGAAAAAAAAAAAAAAAAGTTGGTCGTTACGGACGTAGAAGGTAAAACTTCTGAAAGTCAATCTGTATATCAGGTCACAAATATTGACGACGCCATAACGATTCGGATGAGGTTAAAATGCATAATTTACAACAATGGAGCTAATATTTTGTTTAATAACGAGATAAAACCCATCGTATTTACACGAAAGAAATTGTTTAAAAAGGAACTCATACATTAGTTAATACTTACTCTCAACAAATATTATTTTTAATTGAAAGTTACCAAAATACTAATTCCATAAACTTCGTCGGTTCAACGTATTAAATTAAAATGTATTAGTATACCTAACCAAGATAAGTAATTATGATGAAATTACTCATTGAGGCTCTTATGTTTGAAATTACCGATTGAAAATCAGCAAAAAGGATTTCACTATGAGCCAATCATAGAATTATTTTTCGCGTGAAATCTAAACTTAACGTCATTTTCATCGTCTCAAAATTTACATACGCATCTCTCAAATTTACATTCACCAATTCAAAAATATCGCAGTACGCAATAAATTATTAATATATACATTTCCAAACTTGAAATCAAGTTTGCGAATTACGACTTTGCATGTAAACATTCGCACTCTTGACTTGTGATTCTAATCTGGTGTCGGTGAGTAAAATTCCAGAAATTTATATCTTTTAGCGGCGTTCGTAGTAAAATATTTCTTTTTATCAGAGAAAATGATGGTTTTCATTTAAATATGATGTCACTTTGCCTGACTGAAGTATTTCACATAGGGTCTCAAACTCAGTGGAGTGAAAAGTCTTGAATTATAATATCGTTTTGAGGAGAAATTTAGTGTTTTTTTAAAGCGTGGCGTCATTTTCTGTTCCCTTTTTTTACAAAGTTAATTTTGAATTTTATTAGAAAATGGCATCAATAAAGATAAACATACTTTATTAATTTTCTTTTCTTTACAACAATAGAAGTAATTCAATTGCTACCATTTTGAAAAAAAAAATCATAGAAAATTTTTAAATTTTAAATTTAAGTATAAAAATGGGAATATTTAAAAAAAATAGCTAGTGCCGCAAATCTAAAAAAGAAACAGCTTTCATTTTAAAAAAGAATTATTAAAATTGGTTCAGAAAAAGCTCAAGGTAGCTGTCTAAAAAAAAAGAAAGCCGTATCTTTTAAATATATAGATTTAAACCCGCAATGTTATCTCTATGGGAAAATTTTGAGCAGACATTTCATGCCGTTAGGTTTGACGAATATTTATGATTTTCAATACGCACCGAGATTTTGGCACTACCAACGTCCATTTACTTTTTTGTGTCGATACGGCAAATATTTTGGACGCTATCTTATTAACAATAAGTGTAATTCTTGCAGGGAAGCCGGAGCTATGCTCCGACAGTTATTGAACCACCCACGTATTAACTGAGTTCGACTGTATATGAAAAATGAAGTAAAATATGTGACGACGGTGTTACAAGAGCTTAATATATATAAAAAAAAAATAAATTGAAAAAAAACTGAAATTTACTGAAATGCATTGAAAAAATACAAACTCATGTTTCTCAATTTATATGACTGATTTAGGCACAGGTGTCATATACGCACCAAGTTGGCGCGATTTTTTTTCGAACGCCAATGTCATATACGCACTGGGTACTTAACTGGCGCCAAAGTGACGTTATTTTGCTTGATATGGTAACCCGGATGTTGTTCATTATTTATCAATAAATTGTTTCTTTACTTTTCTTTTCCTTTTTAAAATTATATAAATTGTTTTGTTCTAGATTTATTAACTAAACTTTTTTTATTTATTGAAATTCCCTTTTTAAAAATATATATGTAACTGGCATTCGAAAACGAGATTTTCGCCAAATTGGCGTTAGAAAAAAATCGCGCCAACGTGGTGGCATATGACATCTGTGCCCTGATTTAAATATACTTTTAGTACAATCAATTAGAAAATCAATCAATACGCATCGCAGATTATACTAGAGCATAAAAAAATATTTTTAAAAAATATTAAAAATTCTATCTTATGGTGGGAGATAGGGCAAAAAAAACAACAAAAAAAAAATTCTTCTTTAAGACTATTTTTATGCAACTATAAACGAAATGCTGTAGCAATATGCTAGTTACGTACTAGTTATTGACATCGTACACGAAGAAAACAAACAAATAAACTAGAAAACAGGAATTCTGCTTTTTCAGAATTTAGTGTCGTCCCCGATGACAAAAAAATATATGTATATAAATATAGATAGGGTAGAGTCCGGATTATCAGAGTTAATCGAACTTATACCTTTAGAATGGATCATTTTCTTCTGATGGGCTAATGGATTCCATTATTATGAAACAGTCATTATAAATGAAGTATTAGGTGAAGATGAAAGAGCAGTTGTTAAAAGTTAGAATTCTGATTTTCTGGTCAGAATGGGGAAAAAATGGCCATAATTCAAAAAAATATATATATGGCCATTTTTTTTCCCCTATAAACGAAATGCTGTAGCAATATGCTAGTTACGTACTAGTTAATGACATCGTACACGAAGAAAACAAACAAATAAACTAGAAAACAGGAATTCTGCTTTTTCAGAATTTAGTGTCGAAATTTTAATCTCTTTCATCTTCATCTAATACTTCTTTTATAATGACTGTTTCATAATAATGTAAGCCATCAGTCCATCAGAAGAAAATAACTCGGTGATAGCGGAAACTCCGATAATCAGGACTCTACTGTAGTTCAATTTTAAGACTTATAACACGCGATTTTATTTTATATAAAGTGACGTCGTCCACATCCGCTGAAGAATTCATCTTTTGCGATCCAGTGCCAGAGACTTCGTCATTAAAAAAACTCCATAAAAAATCGGCTATCTAAAGACTCACACGCCTTCATTTGTTTGTATTATTAATAAAGATATTTAAAATTAAATTTAGTTTCTAATAGCTTCATGTTTTATCAGAAATCCTTCATTTATATTTTTTTCAAAATAGCACGTATTTTAATTAATTTTATTTTGTCAGTTTTTATGGGAAATGGCAACAAAAGGATATAATTGCTATTTTTCTTTCACTTTCTACAGAAATGGAGTTCTTCCGTTGCCAATATTAGGCAAATGGCTCTAAAAACTACAAATTAAATTAATATCTCAAAAATAAATGGAGATGCAGTTATCAAACAAATTGCATTAAAAAGTACCTTTTTTCCGAATACGACGGTATAAAGATTGAAAATGTGCGATGCTTAGAAGTTAAAAAAATTGCTATTGAGTATTTAATCTTATTGCTTTGTTTTACGGCTGTCTTCTGTAAGGTAACGTTATTTTTTGGAGACTACGCAAAATAAGCTGGGAGAAAGAAATAGCATACCGTACCGGGGGCTAATAAATAAAGTTAAACATCGAAGAATTATTTAAATTAGATTTCAAATCATGAAAGAAAGTTATGATTGATTTTTAATGCGTTTTTAAAAGCTCAAAATACAATGAATTTTCAATAAAACAGAAATAATAAACCTGTTCCACGTAATTTGTTGAAATATATTTTAAAATTTTAATCTTGGTATTGCTTCCATATTTGTTTTTCTACAAATAATGTATGAAGAAAAAATACTTTGTTGTAGTTACACAAAAAAATCCTATTGAATGTCATAATCTATAAATATCAGATTATACAAATTGTTCGAAATTCAAATATTTATTTTAAATTGCTATAAAGAAACTTTGCGATCCGATCAATTTATACATTATAAAAAGTATTAATTATGTTTTATTAGAAACAAATGTTATTCATCTTATAGTTAATAGTTTTTTTTTTCAAAGTTGGAGTGTTTATTTTAATTATTTATTAAAGACAATGGTTATTCGAGAATTATAATTCGGTAAAATACCGTGTTTACTCATGTATATTCTGCAGTTTCATTACCAGCTTTTTTTAGTGTAAACAAAAAAAAAAAAAAAAAAAAAACAAAAAAAAAAAAAAAAAAAAAAAAAAAAGTTGGATGTGCCAATCCCAAAACTTTCTTCTATCTTATACATCTTAATATTTCAAAACCTTGTTACACATGTTAACACTTCAATATTATTAGTTCAATACTATACCAACTTTGATTTTCATCTTAAATTTCTGCTCAAGTCAATTAAACGGACTAAAAACGAGTTAATCTATATCATGATATTTGTTAAAATTATTAATTTTTCCTTATTTTGTTGTTATCAGCTATTCCTTATTATGTTGTTATCAGCTGTTTGCGAATAGCCGGCTTAGCAGGTAGCGAGTTCCCGCCGCTGCATGAGCCGCCGATGCACAATATAACTACGAAAAATCAAGAAAAGTATACAAAAATCGCTAGCACAGAGCCCCTTTACCGCGCAAGGATCTGTTGGCCAAAGCCAAAAACAAGCACAAAAATTTTGGTTCAATTGTATGTATAATTTTATACGTTGTTCGATGGTACAATAATGAAAATGGCACAGAGATCGGAATTATAGCGCCCCCTTCTGGCGGAATTTTTTCAAGTTCAGGGAGGACTTGTTTGCCATAGCCAGAAACATGCACAAAAAATTTGGTTCAATTATATGGATAACTTCATACACTTTTCGATGGTACAATAATGAAAATGGTACAGACATCGCAATTATAGTGTCCCCTACCGGCAGAATTTTTCCAAATTCAGGGAGGACCTTCGTGACATAACCAAAAACAAACACATAAAATTTGGTTCAATTCTATGCATAACTTCATACACTTTTCGACGGTACAATATTCAAAATGGCGCAAAAATGGCACAAAAATCGCTATTACAGCGCCCTTTACGGGCGATTTTTTTACAAATTAAGGGAGGACCTCCTTTCCATAGCCAAGAACTTAAAATAAAAATTTGGTTCAATTCCATGCATAACTTCATACACTTTTCGACGGTATAATATTCAAAATCGCACAAAAATCGCTATTACAGCGCCCCCTAACGGTGCATTTTTTGCAAATTCAGGGAGAACCTGCTTGCCATATCCAAAAACTTAAAATAAAAATTTGGTTTAATTCTATGCATAACTTCATACACTTTTGGACGGTACAACATTCAAAATCGCACAAAAATCGCTATTACAGCGCCCCCTACCGGTGAATTTTTTCCAAATTCAGGGAGGACCAGCTTGCCATAGCCAAAAACTTAAAATAAAAATTTGGTTCAATTCTATGCATAACTTCATACAGTCTTGGATGGTACAATATTCAAAATCGCACAAAAATCGCATTTACGGCGCCCCCTACCGGCGAATTTTTTCCAAATTCAGGGAGGACCTGCTTGCCATATCCAAAAACTTAAAATAAAAATTTGATTCAATTCCATGCATAACTCTGTACACTTTTGGATGGTACAATATTCAAAATCGCACAAAACTTGCTATATCAGCGCCCCCTACCGGCGAATTTTTTCCAAATTCCAGGAGGACCTGCTTGCCATAGCCAAAAACTTAAAATAAAATTTTGGTTTAATTCTATGCATTACTTCATACACTTTTTGATGGTACAATGGCGACAGACAGACGGACAGACGGACAGACGGACGGACTGACAGACGGACAGACGGACAGACGGACACACAGACAGACAGACATTTTCTATAAACATGTTTTTTGGAATCTCTGACCCCTAAAACATGTAAATCCGTCGAAAACCGGAAGTCGAAAAAAATTTCGATTACAATACTTTCTTCTATTGAAGATAGAAGAAAGTAAAAAGTTGTAACTATCATTTTATTATTTTAACACGTTCACGCCGGCGTAGTGGGTCACACTCGACTGTGTCGGAGCTGCCAAGTCTCCGGCTTTTGGATACCAGTATTTTAATACAGAAAATGTTGTTTTATTCAATTAGAACAATTGGGCGATTTAAAGGAACAACATCTTCTCCAAAATAATAGTGGTGTGCAAAAAGCTAGAGACTTGACAACTCTGAGACAGTCGAGTGTGATACACCGCGCCGGCGTGAACGTGTTAAAAATGTAACTCATGTAGCTGCCTGTACTGCTGTAAATGAATTTATTGTGATCTTTTTTATGTATTGGCTGGTGATAAAAGTTCTATTCCAAATATAAATATCAAAACTGGTTGTTTTTATCGAGATATGGATAAAAAAACATTGTGAAATGGCCAGTTTACAAATCGAAGAATTATTTTAAGCTTCATTTATGTGGAAATCGGTCATGATAATTTATTTTAAAAAGTTTACGGGTTCAAGAACGATTCATAGCAATTTAGCGATATTTTGCAGTCACATACTACACAAGATTGCGAAGCTTAGATTACAAAAAAAAAAATATTAGATACAGATATATTATATGAATTGAAATGTCATTTTTTACCGATTGTTGTCCGATTTTTAAAAGTCCAAATAATAATATTAACAAACACTTTTCAGTTAAAAAATATATTTACACGTAATTAAAAAAATTTGCCTGCGTAAATAACGCCAAATTTAAAAGATGTATTTAAAACATTATTTTTAGAAACATTTTTGTAGCGTTTTCATTCTTAATTGAAATATACATTTCCACGTGAATATTTTGCACGTGATTTTTTTTTTCTCTGTCTCGTCTGCTTTGTGTGATGTTTTGGTGATGCGTGTCAACGCTTTTTCCTTCATCTAGGGGGCGTTGGTTTACACTGGCCATTGTTGTCTTCGGGCTCCGGTCCCGGCACTGATTGTCTTATGCGTTACTCCAGTTTCTGGCGCAATGTCATAGTTTGTATTCTTATTTCTGTTATATTTTCTACTCCACCCTTTTCGCGTTTACCGGCGGATTGAGCCCCGGCTGAAAAATATATTTTTTAAATCATAATAAAAGGTACCGTTGGTGACTTCTATGCTATACAGACTTTGTCTATTCTTCTGAGCAGTCACTATCAGACTTTTAAATCATATTCCATAACAGTAATGCCATTTAAATATATACTTTTCGAAATAACACAAAATAAATATATATTTGAGAGAGTTATTAACTCGTTTTTTACATAGGAAAATAATCTTTATAAATATACTAATACAACAAAGAATTAATCTTCGAATTTTTCATTACTTCCATATACCGGGTGTCCTAAAAAGGACTGACTGATTTTAAAATTCAATAACTTGCAAACGGTGACATTTAAAAATTTCTTGCAGGAGGTTTATGCATAAGGTCAAAAGCTTTATTACAGTGATTTTCGATTTTAGTTCGAATTACAAACAATAGATGGCGCTGTAAGCAATAGTTGCTAAATACAGGCTCAATTTTTGGTCTTTTCTCTTGTTTCATCTGGAAAAAGTCCTTCCGGCCAGTGCCGGGAGGAAGAGGTAGCTTTCAAATGCCTTATTTTAAAAAAGTCCTTCCGGCCAGTGCCGGAGGAAGAGGTAGCTTTCATAATCCTTATTTAAAAAAAGCCAACTTATATCATGCAAACACACGAAACTCAATTTAGTGGAAACCGAATATAGGAGATTCAATACTAATTTTTATCAATATAATGAATGAGAATTTCTCGAAATTAGTCAGCTTTATCCAAGCTGCTTTTCTTTAAAGTAACTTATATTTGGCTGTCAAATTCGGCAATTTCTTAAAGTGCCTGTCATTTTAAGACAACATGGTGGATGAGGCTAAGCAGTGAACTTGGTCGAAACCTTAGTAATTGCTGTGCACATGCTCACTCACATCGGAATCGGTTAATATATAGGAGTGCTGTCGCATGCAAAAAATCAGATTTTTCAAAATGTCACCAACAATAGAAATTGAAACTGCTATATCTGAGCCATTTTTTAAGGTAAACACAAACAAAAAATGCTCCTGAATCCTTATATCAAGGTCAAATACTTAAGAAAGAAACCTTTTTCAATTTCTAATTTTTTTGCACCTCACTTTAAATATATATATATTTTTTATATTAATGGCCGCCATTTTGAAACAAGATGGCTGATGAATCTGGCCAGCGAACTTGGTCGAGGTGTTTATGTATACTATCCACATGCCTTCTTACATCGAAATAGGCGAATACGTGTGTTATCGCGTGACAAATACAAGATCGTTTCAAAATGTTAGCCATGCTAGAAATTCAAAGTGCTATAAATCAACCATTTTTTAAGATATCAACAAAAGAACAAATTTTCAGAAACAAAAACTGCTCCGGAATCTTTGTATCAAGGCCAAACACACAAAAAAAATCTTTTTCATTTTCAAATTTTTTAATACCTCATTTTGAAATTTAAATTTAATTTTTTTAAATGGCAACCCTTTTGAAACAAGATGTCGAATGAAGCTGGCCAACGAACTCGGTCGAGACATTGGTATGTACTATGTACAGACCAAGTTACATCCAAATAGGTTCATAAATACGCCTGTTATCGCGTGACAAAAATCAGGTCGTTTGAAAATGTCAGCCACAAGAGAAATTCAAAATGCTATTACTCAGCCATTTTTTTTTAGATATAGACGAAAGAAAAGCTGTTCCGGAATCTTTGTATTAAGGTCAAACACATACAAAAAAAAATCTTTTTCATTTTCCAATTTTTTGGTATCTCATTTAAATTTTTTTATTTTTTAATTTTTTTAAATGGGCGCCATTTTGAAACAAGACGGCGGATGAAGCTGGCCAACGAACTCGGTCGAGATATTTGTATGTACTATGTACACACCAAGGTACATCAAAGTTGGTTCATAAATACGCCTGTTATTACGTGAGAAAAATCAGGACGTTTCAAAATGTCAGCCACGCTAGAAATTCAAAATGCTATAACTCAGCCATTTCTTAAGATATAGACGAAACAAAAACTGCTCCCGAATCTTTTTATCAAGGTCAAACACATAAGAAGAAAATATTTTGTTCAATTTTCAATTTTTGGTACCACATTTCAAATTTAAATTTTTCTTAAAAATTTAAATGGCCGCCATTTTTAAACAAAATGGCGGGTGAAGCTGGCCAACGAACCCGGTCGAGACATTGGTATGTACTATGTAGAAACGAAGTTACATCCAAATCGGTTCATAAATACGCCTTTTATCGCGTGACAAAATTCAGGACGTTTCAAAATGTCAGCCACGCTAGAAATTCAAAATGCTATAACTCAGCCATTTTTTAAGATATAGACGAAACAAAAACTGCTCCGAAATCTTTGTATAAAGGTCAAATACATAAGAAAAAAATATTTTTCCATTTTCAATTTTTTGGTACCACATTTCAAATTTAAAATTTTTAAAAAATTTTTAAATGGCCGCCATTTTGAAACAAGATGGCGGATGAAGCTGGCCAACGAACTCGGTCGAGAGATTGGTATGTACTATGTACACGCCGAATTACATCCAAATCGGTTCATAAATACGCCTTTTATCGCGTGACAAAATTCAGGACGTTTCAAAATGTCAGCCACGCTAGAAATTCAAAATGCTATAACTCAGCCATTTTTCAAGATATAGAAGAAACAAAAACTGCTCCGGAGTCTCAGTATAAAGATCAAATACATAAGAAAAAAATATTTTTCCATTTTTAATTTTTTGGTACCACATTTCAAGTTTAAAATTTTTTTTTAAATTTTAAATGGCCGCCATCTTGAAACAAAACGGCGGATGAAGCTGGCCAACGAACTCGGTCGAGACATTGGTATGTACTATGTACACACCGAATTACATCGAAATCGGTTCATAATTACGGGAGTTACAGTGTGACATAGGTCAGATATATATATATATATATATATATATATATATATAAATTTTGAACGGAGGGTGGTTTCGGCGTCTGGGGGTCATGATCGATGAAAATATACCAAAATTTTTTGAAATCGCTTTCCTCCGAACGGCTGCAATAGGTAGCTTTTTTGTAAAGAAAGCTACCTAAAAGCCAACTTATATTATTCAAACACACGAAGCTCAATTTAGTGGAAACCGAATATAGGAGATTCAATACTAATTTTTATCAATACTAAGTCATTATGAATGAGAATTTCACGAAATTAGTCAGCTTTATCCAAGCTGCTTTTATTTAAAGTAACTTATATTTGGCTGAGATGTTGATGTATACCATCCACATGCCTTCTTACAAGGAAATAGGCGAATACGAGTGTTATCGCGTGACAAATACAAGATCGCTTCAAAATGTTAGCCATACTAGAAATTCAAAGTGCTATAATTCAACCATTTTTTAAGATCTAAACAAAAGAACAATTTTTCAGAAACAAAATCTGCACCGGAATCTTTGTATCAAGGCCAAACACCTAAAAAAATCTTTTTCATTTTCCAAATTTTTAATACCTCATTTTAAATTTTAAATTTAAATTTTTTTTAAATGGCAACCCTTTTGAAACAAGATGGCGAATGAAGCTGGCCAACGAACTCGGTCGAGACATTGGTATGTACTATGTACCGACCAAGTAACATCCAAATCGGTTCATAAATACGCTTGTTATCGCGTGACAAAAATCAGGTCGTTTTAAAATGTCAGCCACAATAGAAATTCAAAATCCTATAACTCAGCCATTTTTTTAGATATAGACGAAACAAAAACTGTTCCGGAATCTTTGTATTAAGGTCAAACACATACGAAAAAAATCTTTTTCATTTTCCAATTTTTTGGTATCTCATTTTTAATTTTAAATTTTTTAATTTTTTTTAAATGGCCGCCATTTTGAAACAAGATGGCGGATGAAGCTGGCCAACGAACTCGGTCGAGATATTTGTATGTACTATGTACACACCAAAGTACATCCAAATCGGTTCATAAATACGCCTGTTATCACGTGACAAATATCAGGACGTTTAAAAATGTCAGCCACTCTAGAAATGCAAAATGCTATAACTCAGCCATATTTTAAGATATAGACGAAACAAAAACTGCTCCCGAATCTTTGTATCAAGGTCAAATACATAAGAAAAAAATATTTTTTCAGTTTTCAATTTTTTGGTACCACATTTCAAATTTAAATTTTTCTTAAAAATTTAAATGGCTGCCATTTTTAAACAAGATGGCGGATGAGGCTGGCCAACGAACTCGGTCGAGACATTAATATGTACTATGTACAAACGAAGTTACATCCAAATCGGTTCATAAATACGCCTTTTATCGCGTGACAAAGTTCAGGACGTTTCAAAATGTCAGCCACGCTAGAAATTCAAAATGCTATAACTCAGCCATTTTTTAAGATATAGACGAAACAAAAACTGCTCCGGAATCTTTGTATAAAGGTCAAATACATAAGAAAAAAATATTTTTCCTTTTTCAATTCTTTGGTACCACATTTCAAATTTCAAATTTTTTAAATTTTTTTAAATGGCCGCCATTTTGAAACAAAATGGCGGATGAAGCTGGCCAACGAACTCGGTCGAGACATTGGTATGTACTATGTACATACCGAATTACTTCCAAATCGGTTCATAAATTCGAGAGTTACAGTATGACAAAAGTCAGATATATATATATATATATATGGATATATATATATATCAACTTTTGAACGGAGGGTGGTTTCGGGGTCTGGGGGTCATGATCGATGAAAATATACCAAAATTTTTTGAAATCGCTTTCCTCCGAACGGCTGCAATAGGTAGCTTTTTGTAATGAAAGCTACCTAAAAGGAGATGGAAATGTAATATCCGGGCCACGAAGTACCAAAAATCGAGCCTGAATTTAGCGTCTATTGATCGCAGCGCCATCTATTGTTTGTAATTCGAATTAAAATTGAAAGTCACTGTAAAAAAACTTTTGACCTTATGCATAACCCTCCTGCAAGAATTTTTTAAATATCACCGTTTACAAGTTATTGAACTTTAAAATCAGTCAGTCCTTTTTGGGACACCCGGTATTTATTTCTTTCGAACAATTCATTAACAAAAATTAGTTCCAAAACTTCAATTTTCTGTTTTTATTTTAATCTGAATTTTAAAACATTTCTAAACAATATGCAAAAAACTACATTCTAAAATCTGCATTTTTTTCTTGAGTTAGCTACATAGAGGCTTTGTAAAAGTGAAGGAAATATCAAAAATTTTAAATGCATATTCTCAAATTAGTAAATTTTGAGTTTACGCTGACTATTACTTTCAAACTATCGGGTATCCTAAAAGGGCTGACTGATTTTAAAATTCAATAACTCGCAAACGGTGACAGATATTTAGAAAATTCTTGCAGGAGGATTATGTACGATGTCAGGAGTTATTTTACTGTGATTCTCGAATTTAGTTCAAATTACAAACAATAAATGGCGCTGCAAGCAATAGGCGCTAAATTCAAGCTGGACTTTGGTCTTCTCTCAAGCCAAAGATGGAGATTAAAATGTATTGAGTTGGTCCTGAGGTACCGAATATCGTGCCTGGATTTAGCACATATTGCTCGCAGCGGCATTTATTTTTTGTAATTCGAACTAAATTCGAGAATAACAATAAAAATTACTCCTGACGTCATACATAAATCTCCTGCAAGAACTTTTTAAATATCTGTCACCATTTGCAAGTTATTGAATTTTAAAATCAGTTAGTCCTTTTTAGGACACCCGGTATATGAAGAACAACTTTTAAAATTTAACTTCATGTGAATATATTTGTAGTTTAGATGCTAAACCAAAGAAAATGTCATATTATATTTTTTTTTTCCTCTTAAAAAAAGTGAAAATTGTCTTTGAAAATTTTGATGTGGTACATTCTCACAAACCTTTGACTTTCATGTCCCTGAATAATAATTTTTATTATAACCGTCCAAGTGCTCGGGGCGTAACATTCCGTTCACTAAGCACCAGGTTTCACAGCAATACAAGCAATATTTAAGATAATATAATTCTACAGATTTAATGAATTTTAAATACATTGAAGAATGATTAATACTCTCAAGGATTACATTCATATTTGTAATTGAGTTTTTTCTATAATGTTGAATGAATCACATTTTCTTAGCATTTAAAACAAAATGCAATAAAAACAACATTAGAATTTTACACTTTTGCAAGACGCTCGGAGAGTTAATAGACTTTTTTTTTTTTCTTATATTGGAGAACATCCCATTGCATGATTGCACAAAAATATTAACGGGATAAATAAGTTTCGGACGATGTGGGAGGTCCAAACACCTGGAAAACTCTTATACCGTACCTGTCCCTAATGCTGATTTTTAAGTTTGGAGCTGTCTGGATAAAATTGTTTCAATAAAAATAATTCGATGTAATTTTTTTCTGAAACTGGAACTATTGTTTTATATAAATATGTAGCTAAAAATTAACCTGCTCACATTTTTAGGGTTGTTATTATTTTTAAAACTCTGTCCCTGGGTTTACATTCCTTACCATCCCTCTTCTAAAATTATACAGAAAATCATTTCAGGTGCAGCCACAGAATTTTTCTCATGCAGAAGTATGGTAGAGAAAGAATGTCTAAAATTCTTTGGCAGAAATTTACTGTAGAATTTAAATCAGCATTTAAATATCAATTTCAAACATCGTGGCTTTATTGGTAGTCTCACTGTCCCCAAGGTTTATTCCTGCACTTTTCGAGGTAAATTTAAAGAAAAAAAAATTAATCCAATCTTATCAACTGTTTCTAAAAATCAATGAACATTGTGGCTATCACTTAGTCTTAACTTGATTTTCCTAAAAATAGGTGGTAATTTTCCTTACCATTCTTTTTTTTACCATTTCGTCCCGTTTTTCCAATACCATCCGTTTTTTTTTTTTTTTTTTTTACTTTACCATCTCTTTTTAGGGTACCGTACTTAAAAAGTAAAAACGGAACCATTATAAGATCACTCCTGCGTCTGTCTGTCACAGCCATTTTACTCGTAAACTAACATTCACAAATATATTTAGTAAAAAAGTAGTGGGGCTAATTATGCTACTTGAAAAAAAAATCTTTTCTTTGCATATCATGTGGGGTAGCCTGTGAAAGCTTTTGTAACGCTGAACTCAAAAATACATTCCTTTTAATTTTAGGTATTATATTTTCAAAGATATTGTTGAAAATGTAGTGCAAAAATATGTTCCCCCCATCTAATTCCGAATATACTGAAACTAAAATTATGAAAAAAATTAGAGGTAGTGGACGTTAATGTAAACCTTGCCGTAAAATTATAGCGATTACCCTAGGTCACATAGTTTTTGAGTAATTAGCATTTTTCTATTATACACATTTCGATTTACGGGCATTTAGAAAAATTGTTGAGCATCGCTGAATATACCTATCGTTGCAGAAGAATAAAAGCATTGTTGATAATGATTTTCGAAAAAAATCATTGGTAATTAGCCGAGATATTAACCCTTAAAGGTACGGTCAGTTTGAACATACACAAGAACAGGGGCGGCGTACTCTATGCCTAGTTAACAACCTTCAATGATACATATGTGTAATGTAATGTCCAGTAGCAGTATAAAAGCAATAAACGTCAAATAGTTAAAAACATACTAATTTAAGGGTCTCGGGACTCTAAAAAGTGGAAAAAAGAAAAAAAAAGACCATTTTCAACATTTAATGTCTTAAAATGTATATGATTTTAAAACACAATTTTAACTGGGATGAAAGATATAAGTATGTTCTTTCGTTTCATGTATTTAAAAAAATGCAAGATACAGAATTAGTATTTATAGGGGGCTCGAAACTGTTAGACACTTGTCGCACAAAAAATTGGCATAACAGTTTACGCGCAGGATTACAAAATAAATATTGCAACTAGAATGAAAATTTTGGTGGTTACTTATACTTCAGATTGTAATAATTTCCCTGAACTTAAATAAATTTGTATTTAAAGCATTTTTATATTTTTAATGCAATGTTGCATTTAGCTAATACAAAATTTTGAAAATTTCAACAGTAAAATCACATTAAAAATATTTTTTTTGAACAATAAAAAGGAAATTTTAGGTTCAGTTTATAGACTAACATGAAATATATGCTTTGAAAATTTCATGAAAAAATATTCAGAAGTTTTTGCGGTATCCTGTGCGTTAACCCCAAAAAACGCCATTTGGAAAATAATGACTTAAAGTTTTGGAAACGCCGCTTCAGCTATTGAGCGGGTATAATTCTAAAAGTCAAAACTTCTGTTCTAATGGGAATTTCAAGGAAACAATTATATCAAAATATTCAGAAAAGATAGGAGTTTAACATAAAAAAAAAAAAAATTAATTTCTTAAATTTTGAAGCTTTAAGAGTCCTGAGACCACTTAATCCTTTCCAAAACGGAGATATTCTATTTATAAACTTATGATATAATAAACTGACACCAGAATTTATAAATGAATTTATTAGAAAATGCGAACTTGCTTATTTTCACGTACATGATAAAAGGAAAATTTTAATTAAATATTCTTGGTGCCGTTTGTCTGTTTTGGAATTAAAATTAGGTGTCCGTTTTTTAAGGGGATCGACCTCGAAAGATTTAATTAGAATGAATCGCATAAATACTGTCTGATTCGCGGTAGTTTGCATTGATTGTATCTCTCAATACGCCTCGAGTGACTTTAACAGTTAATTAAACACCTATCTGGAAAAATGCGGCACTGACCAAGACAGCGTTGCAACTTTGAGAGCCCAATTCGAAGCGCGCTTAGCACAATGCCAAATTTAAACTTTGAACAATGGTTTTGTTTTAGCTAAACTGTAGAAATAAAGGTTATTATACTCTGAATTTAGTTTCATGAAATGCCAAATGAAGTTTAACTATGCACTGCTTTTATTGTCAGTACCGAATTAAGTTCCTCATAAACTGATTAGGATAATATTAAAAAAAGAGTTATACGAATAGCTATATTTGATATTATTTAGGTTCCATATCTCTTTGAACTTTCATGGTATAATAATTACACTTTTCTAATAAATACAGTTATACCCAACCCTAAAATGTAATTTTGTTTTACAAAGTCTCAGTATTCTTTTGGCAAAGTTTTTTTTTTTTTTTAATTTTTATTTATTTTTTTTTAATAATACAATTACATATTCCTATACTTATTCTACGGAACCCTCTGTGCGAGAGTAATGCTCGCACTTGACCGTTTATTTTTAAATTATCGTCCCTTCTTTAACACCCCTTTAAGACAATGTTATGCAAAAATTCTGTATTAAAAGTACTACATTGTTATTACTTCTTATTTGAATGTCCTGTGACTACTATGCAAATTCATTATATGTAAAAATTTAGAAGAAAATAAAAAGTTATAGGGGTAAAATGGTAAAGAAAATTAAAGTCGAAAGTTTAACTTAAACTTCACTTAAATAAAACATTTTTCGCTGCTGACCATTTTTTCTTTATTTTGAATCATTAAGGCATTCCTCTATCAGATGAAAATGTTATTTTAGCAAGTTTAACCTTTAACTGATGTCACAGAAATTGTCATATAACTAGTGTGAAGCGGTGTGTGAGACCGCTCCATCGAAAGATGAATAAAAGCCGCGATTAACTCATAGGAAGTTTCTTTTTGTACTAAACATTTTGTACAGTAGTGTTATAAATAAAATTCATCTATTCAAAAGTCTCTGGTGTTAGTACTAATGTTCCAAATGAAGCAAAATTTCAGTAGTGTTTGTAGTTAAACTGAGAATTTAAAGTTAAACTATGAAAATTGAAAAAAGCACCGGTCTGTGAGACCGGTAACATCAGTTAAATGTTAATTTGTCAGATTTATTTTCCCCAAAAGTCAAAATATTGTGAGAATGCCCCATATATATATATATATATATATATATTTTAATTTTGTGTCAATATTGAAGTTTAAACAGCCCTTTTTGTTTATATTTTTGTTGAATGTTAGATTTAAGTGTGTTAGGATTCTATTTTAGTCAAAATTTGTTTCTGTATGCATAATTCACAGTTTTATCCTGCGCGCAGCATTTAGATTTTTATTCAGGCAGATTTTGTTTTGAATTTTTAAATTTAAGATTTATATATTATTTTTGTTACACAACGTTTATTTTTCTGCGTAACGTAGTGAAGAATATAAACATTAGGCAGAAAGGGGTAAAAATCTTAATTTCATACTATTTGAGTTCTGGTACTTTGAAAATGGCAATGTTTTTGATCGTTTCTACAAACTCAAAGGCATTCTGTCCGCTTAAATTTTGCATGAAATGGCTAATATTTTCTAATAACTTAGCCTGTCTAACGCTGTTTAGCACTATTATAGCCACACTTCCAAGTCTGTCTATTTGTTTTCCGAAAGCACTGCATGCTGTAATCTGGTTTATTCCAGTAATCATGATTGTTTTCTTGTTCATTATACTAGAAGTCTAAATTAAAAAATCGGAATATGCGGGCAGTGGTGGCCCAGTTCGCCGAGCGCCGTTCTTGCAGACAAAAAGGCGAGGGTTCGAAGCTCACTTGCTAAAAATCTGCCATGTAGCCTAATGGCACATGATGCATGGAAAATCTCCAAGTTCCCTATAAGTTATACCTCTAGAGGTACCTAGTCAGGTAAAGATCTCGTCACATGATCAAGGTTCTAAATTACTAGATCAAACTCGAGTAGTTATCCCCCCCCCCCTTTACAGGCGGCTCGCGTCAGTTCTGTAGAATAGTGAGCAAATCCCCCGCTCCAGCCTTTTCTTTTTTCCCCTTCCATTTTCGGCAATGTACGAAGAAATGCAAACAGCATAATTACCAACAATCTAGAACCGGCCAGCACAATAAGAAAAGCGATAAAATAAATAGGTATACAGCCATAAAAGCCAAGGTGCAACAAGGTAGATCTCCGCATGAGGTGATTAAGCGGCTTCCCGCCAAGTGGCGAGGTACAAAATTCGTTAAGCAAGGCATATTGCCCGGCAGGTCTTTACCTGGTCTATGGTATAAAATTAATAACAATAATAATAATAGAAATCTAAATTATTGATGTATTTTTTTTTTTATTTTATAATCTTTTATGCTTCATACCCGGCGTATAACTCGCACTTGTAAATATTAATTTCTGTTTCAAAAGAGCGTGTTATACGCTGGAACATGGAGTAAACTATTACTCAAAATAAGGTAGGACGGAAAGTAATTACATTTCTTTAAAAATAAAATAATTGCTTTGAGATAAATAGGTAAAAGGAAAACATCGAAATTTTATGAAAAGCATATTTAAAGCAATTTTAAGAAAATATTATTTTTTACAAAAATAAGGCCTCTTAAATTAAATTCTCTTTATTTTTAAGATTAATTTCCCAGCTGATTCAGATTTGTGTATGAAGTTTTTTTCATAAAAGCAATTTAAACAACCTTTTTATATCGAACGATACAAAAACGATTTTTATTTTGCATAAGAAATATTGTACATTATTATTCATGATGCAAAATAGTTTTCAAATGAGCAAAATGTTTTAGATTTAACCAGTATGGGGAATTATTTCAGTTACACATTTTTTTATCGATTATTATAAAAATTCGTTTTATTTCTTGAAAATCGAATCTCTTTTAAAGATATTATTTAATGGTTATATAACTTCATTAATTTTGTTTATTAGTTTTTATTATTTTTATCTTACAAATTAAAATAAATTCGTATCAATAACTATGCGTTATTTTTCTAGTGAGAGATACGCTGTTGTTACAATGTTTATCAAAAAAAAAAAAAAGTGCTTTATTAGGTTATCCACAAAAACCCTGTTGTATAAAACTTGAATTAAAAACAGAGATTTGTTGGTAGAACTGGACTCACAACACTGTATAACTATAAAAGCAAAATCAGTAAAAACCCCACTTCTACAAAACATAAACTATATGCAGTGTTTTGTTGATACAGCAGTACTCCCAACACTGGGAAACCTTAAAAAGGTAGCCAATAAATATCCTACTTCTCCAAAACATAAACTATGAACAATTTTATTTGTTTGTGCAACAGTACTCCCAAAAACTGTGAATCCCACCCCTAAAATAAACTCTAAATAACGCCCCTCCCTTCTACAAAACATGAACTATAAACACAGTTTTGTTGCTACAACTGTACTCTCACTGTGCAGCGAAAAGTGTGATTGTCTCATACAAATAACGCAGTGCGCAGACTGTTACCCCTCCCCCTCAGAAAAACAATGTCAAATTTCCACAAGATCTGTATTAGTTGAGGATCTTTCCATTATAAAATAAAGTATTCTTCAAAATATACTGCAATGTCAATTATTGTCTAATCTACTTATAACAGAAACATACTTCAATTACAAAAAAATTAAAAATCAAAGTTACTTACAACCCTTGCCCTCTCTTTTTCTTATAACTTATTTACATTTAATTATATTTTGCGATTTATAGCGGATTTATCTTCTTTATTATTATTTTTTTTTTTTATGTATATATCGTCCTGCGTCTTAGAAGAACGTAAGACAAAAACATATGATAAATTTGAATTTTTTCAGTTTCAGTGTTTCGTTTTTATTTTGAAAATTTTACTTATTTTCATGAATAATTTTATGTTCATTTATTGAGCAAAACTATAAAGTAATAATGACACAAATTTCTTTTAAAATAAAAACATGTACCGAGTAAATAAAGAACACTACTTGGTATTTTATAAAAAGGATATATTGAATAATTTCAATATTTTCTTTTTTCTTTACGAAGGAAATCAAATTTTCTTGCATGCTTATTCATAAAACAGTATTTTCAGACAGTCAATTAATTTAAAGATGATGATTTTGAAGTACCATAATTGAAGTTTGTTTTATATAAAAAATGACAACTGTCGGTGCATTTTGTTTAATGATTTTTAAAACAATTGTATAACTAATACGAAAAAAAATATTAGCACTTTCTTAGATAATATTTCTTTTGGCAAAACTAATTCAAAAAAGAAATTATGTTCGCCAAATAAACTTATTTAGACGGAAAAATAAAATCCTTTTTGAGAAATTCATAAGGGATTTTATTTGGGCATTGGATTTTTTTTTTTTTTTACTTTAAAGCGAGATTTCATTTCTGGTTTGAGCACCATGAAGATTATTTTCCCAAATGAATTGGATTTGTGTATGGAGTTATTTTTTTAAAAGCAATTTAAACATCCGTTTTGTGCGGAACGATTTTTTTTTTTTAATTCTTTCAGTGGAATTGTTTTTTTAAAGTTTAATAAAAATAAAGAATTATGCATAAGGATTAATTTTATGATGTATTTTTTTTCTGCCAATAATATTTAAACGCATTCAATGACTATCAAAATTAAAAAAAAAAAAAAAAAAAAAAAAAAAAAAAAAAAACATGTTTAAAGCTATTATGAACTAATTGTGTAAACCAATTAACGTTTTGTTATTTTTAAAAGGAAAAGATAGTTACTCATTTAGTTGGTTTCCCCTATTCGATATTTTATATACATATCACCATACGATCGTTTGTTATTATTACTTCTTAGTTATTTTATTATTATAGTTTTGTGATTTTATACTCACAGTCGTTTTGATATAATTATGTGATTTTACATAAATATGTTTTATCTTGAGTTTTTTTTTTCTTTTGTTAATGAAAGTATGAGAAAAAAGTCACTGGATTCAGCAACCTCGTCATGCAGCTGCCACACAAACATACTAAATTCGCGAAAGCCGCTCTCACAAACGAACGAAATTCATTAATGCACATTTACTTACTATTAACAAATGTAAGAAAGGTGAATATAATTGAAAAAGAAAATAAGGTTAAGTATGTCTATTGTACAATCTGTCTACCACATGTATCATTCATTAAAAATGTGTTTCAGTAATGAACTTATCAAGCATGCTTCACTTTATTTTCTTATTATTATAAACTGTCACTTGCTTACATTTGTTAATTTTATTAGTAATTATTTGTCTGTCTTCTAAGTCACATTTCTCTGGAATTCGTGACGTTTTTCAGCTAGAGATCAGACATGAAAAGAAAAAAGTTTACAGGGTAAAGTTATTTTTAATTATAAGACATTATTTCATATTAAATCGCGAACCATCTGTAATTAACGTTTTCGCCGTATCTTGTACCGTTTTCAAGATAGTAAGGCTAACTTTTCAATTTACTTTTTACTGGTGTTGTAAATACCTCCATCGCATATCCACTTTAACATACCTACACACCATGTTTATGAATATAGCTGCCACCGTTCAGAAGTTAATGGGCCTGGGCATGACTTTAGTGGTCAACCGCTATAGTGAAATATTTATCTTTTACAACTTGTAATTACGTTTTAAGAACTTAAAAATAGAAAAGTAAAACCTATAATTAACAAAAACTATCAAAAAGTATGAACTAATCTAAAACACTTTTCTATCTTATAACTATTTCGTCGATCGGAAAGTCGTTTGGTGTTGGCAAAATCAATTCATACTGGGAAATTCTGCCTGGTAATTATTGGTAATTATTAGACAGCTGAACAGGTGAACAGGTGAGCAGCATTTAGGGGTTACCTAACTGATATCAGCTTAACACCCAGTACATATCGGAATCAAAATCTAATAATTAAATGATAGAATTTTCCGGTACGAATTGATGTTCCCAAACGGACACAACTTTCCGATCGACCCAATATGCCGGCTCAAAAAGAAACGTTAAGAAATTATACAAGAATATTAAATTTTTTAGCACTATGAAAGAAAACTATAACTATAACTTTCATAATATTATATTTTAAAACTGACTTTTCTTTATATTGCTAAAATGTAATGAATTATCGATTAAAAATTATTTTTAGACACTATTGTTAATACTTGAAAATTAAATGCCGTTAAGAAATATATCAAAGTAAAAATTTTACTTATGAAATTTTTTTATTTATTTATAATGTGTTTGTTCTTCGAATCATAACAGAAATGTCAATTACATTTTAATATTGAATTATCATGCTTGGACAAATGAGGTAATGTGATGTGCAGTGTAAAAAATTTCTACGACAGTTAAAACTGCATGTAATATGAACTAATACTATTTCTAAAACTTCAGCATTTTCATTTAATCATCAACAATACATTTTTCAGCTACAATTAAAATTACCATTTTATTAATATTTTTTTATAGACTATGATTAATGATATTCGAATATTTAATATCATTCTAGTAACTAAAATTAAATTTGGACAAAAATTAAAAATTACGACTTAAATCTTATTTTCTTAATCAAAATTAAATGTTAAAATGCGTTTCAATAATAAAGTAATAATCTTGCTACAAAAGTTAGTTTAAAAATATATTTCTAATGTTTTACGTGAAATTATTTCCATAACCTGTCTTTTGAATTACTATATTAAATATGTGAAATATTCTGCTATTACAAAAGAAATTTTTTCAAAATGTCATCGTCTATAAATTTCAGATTTGTTCATCTTTCAAAATGCTATCTTTGAGTAATCTTTGAAATGAAATCTTTCATTTTATACGTTTTTTATTTAGTTCTTCTTGAGAGTAATTGATTTTGAATGTTATAAGATAGTGTTTCTATAATTTTTTTTTTAAGTTAATATTTATTTATTAGTCGACGAAAATATTTCGGACCACTTATGATGAATATACGATAATCTTTGAAATAAAATATTTTTGTTCTTTTATTCTATTATGGAATAGAACATATTAATAATTTCTTTTTGTATGCTATTCAATTCAATTAAAATTTATATTCTACTTACTATTACATCAAACAAAAAGTTATTTTTTCCATTTTTTCAATTTGTATTTTTGTAATAAATTTTCGAGATCATACATATGCTTTATTAGCTTCAGAAATTAGCCACTTTATAAAAATAATCCCACAGTTACAAGAGTATATTCTATTCAAAATTATTTTCTTTATTTTTTAAAAAATATAATTTTGTATATATATTTTTAATATATTTGGTTAAGAAAAAACTCTAAGTATAGTTATTTGGAATTTTTAATACCTTATATATTCGAGATTCGATTTTACATACAGTAGAACCCCGCTAATGCGAACTAATTTGGACCGGTGCCTGTTCGAATGACAAAAAATTCGGATTATGATTATCCTAATTTCCGATAAAAATAGAAAAGAAAAAGATGGATCTTAAAAAATGGAAGTTGTAAGTACTCAGTAATATAATAAACATCCTCTTATCCTGCATTGTAAGTTCCGGTATGCTGGATAATCCGGTACGACTTTGAGGAAAAAATAATATCCCTTGTTTAATCACTACTGATGTTTATAATAATCCAAAGGAACTTCGGAATGCGGTATTACTTGACAGCCCATTACAAACGGTTCAAAATCGCGAATCTATAAATAGCTCAATCACAGCGCCAGCCGGAAGGGAAGGAAAAAAAAAACATTTCTCTAGATAATTTGCGATGTTTAATTGTTGACAGTAAAAGTAAATCTTTATCATTTGAACTAAATGCTTTTTGTATTTAAAAAGAACATTTTAAAGAGACTGTCAAGCAAACTGATATCCGAGATTTTTTTAAAGATGTCTTCTAGGAGTAGACAGATCTACTCGTACAGAGCACGTTTACATTCTATATTCGTGTACATATGTTTTACTTTTACATTATTAAGTATTATTTTAATCTATTCAAGCTGCTTAAAGAGTAAAAAATACGCTTTGCTGAAAAATTTAGTAAGTTAATCTTTTCTGTTAATCTGTTCAAGTATCGAGTTCGAAAGTAAAATCGGTTCGGATTAACCGGAATTTCGGATAACCGGCGTTCGGAATAGAAGGGTTCTACTGCATTAAAATTATAATTGTGCATTTCTACTAATGGAAATTTTGGGAAAGTTTTTCTGTAGATTCTTAAACAGTTGAATAATGGAATTTCTTGTATTTGGAAAATATGCACTGCATAAAAATTGTTAAAATAAAGTATAATATAATATAGTAGTAGTTAAAACAAAACCTTTGAAAACTCTTTCCACATAACTTTAAAAAAAAAAAGGATGATGGGCAATTTTGTTTATGAATCTCAAAAATCATGAAATTCGGATGCAAATAGAATTTTTTTTTTTTTTTTTTTTTTTTTTTTTTTTTTTTTTTTTACGATTACTATAAAAGCATCGGCATCGTGCTTTGCTCAATAAGCAAAAAATCAGAGAGTTCGGCTTAGTCATCCCGTAAGAATGTCTAAACAGGTAAATTTTGAATAGCAGTGTTATGTAATTCATCATTATAAATATGACAAATTTGAACTTATGTTTTAAGAAAGTAACAGTACGTTAGTCGCAGCATTATCAAATTGGCTTTCAATTTGCCATTTTTTTACTTTATTCCCATAACTCAACTAGCCGTTAATTCCCAAATTGGCTCATCCGATCACAGCAATCTTATCCTTCGTTAATATTAATATTTTGGATTACTTTACTGTGATTTTGATCAAATTTAACAAAATAAATCAATTTAAGTCATTAGAATTGCATTGTATTTTACATTACACTACTTCATAAGAAAATAAATATAATTCTCTACTATATACAAATATCAGTTTTAGCCAATCAGATTGCTGGGCTCGGTTGAGCCAATTTGGGAATTAACGGCTCGTCATAACTCATGACAAGTGTTGCCAAGTCATCGCAAAAACTTTACAGACAGAGGATAAAAGCGAAACATGCGCCTCAAAAACCGGTCATACTAATTTCTACTGTAATACTCATGTCAGACGAACGTCTTTTTGCACAATGCTATAGCATTGTGAATGGATAATACGTAAGCAAAAAAGCGTGCAAAAAGACGTTCGTCTGACATTAGCCTAAAACCTGTAAAAACAGTACTAGTTTAACGCAACTATACATGAAATAGACTAAGCTAAAAATGCGATAAAAGTGATAAAATACCTTTATTTAGATTAACGAACGTTATCAAATTTAAATATTAAAGAATACATGAGGTCTCGTCACATTATTTACCAATTTATTGTTTAAAAAAAAAAAAAAACAGTGGCACTCCGGGAGTGCCAATAGAAGTGAAAAACTTCAACAATTACGTGTGTGTTTTTTTAATCGTCAGGAAATGTTTTATTGTGCAGGAAATACTTTTAAATGTATTGTTTTTTTATTCATTATTATAAACTATTACTACCAAAATAAAAGATAATTTCATTAATAACGATAGAACAAAAACAATTGTACAATTTAAAAAAATAAAATAAAAGTAAATGAACAATTTATTAATAAATAAGCAACAGTAGCCGGGTTACCTTGTAAAATAAAGTAACGCCATTTTGGTGTCAATTAGGTACCCAAGTGCGTATCTGACATCTGTGCCCCGTATTTTATCTTCCGTAATCGAAATTCCCTCCAATACTGTTGGTCATTGACCAGACCATCAACACGATAAAATACAGCGTTATCGGATTTTAATTACACGAAATAGGTAGGTCACGAATACGGTATAATTCATTTTAACTGACGAAAAACAAAATAATAATTTGTTTTATCAAATGTCATTTTGGTGAATTTAAATATTTCTGCAAGTCAAATAATTCTGCAAGTATGCTAACATTTCTTGATAAATAATTGCGCTTATGCTTTTGCTATATTTAAAACCACTATCATATTATTAGAAATATCGCTATAGTTTGATGCTATGACATACACCATAACGCAAAAATAACACGAATTTTAAAAACAAGAGAGTTTTTCTGCTAAACTTACCCGATATTTGATCGAATAGTTCACTTTTGCCGCCAACTATTAACATAAATAACAACTGCTGAATAAATATAATTTTATTTTGCTAGAGCAAGGTAGTTTTATTTTAGCAAGAGTCACGAGACTTGGCTAATTTTTACATGAGATGTTTTTGATGTGATTTCCTTTTTCTAACTCTTGTACGTGTATTTCGGGAACCAATGGCGCACAGACAAGCATGCGGCGCGCTTGCCTGTAAATTGTTGTTATTGATTAAGCAATCAATAACAATTAATTGCCCGCAATCCTCATACCGAACTATGCACATTACATGTACATACTTATATACAGAGGTGTCGGTTACAATAACAGTATCACGAGTTCAATGGTTTTTCCCATCTCAAAAAAAGCCAAACGCGCCCAAAGAAGCTTTCACTTCAATAATGAAAGTATCAAGTATTTGTCTTTGACAATAAACACAACAGCGTACTGCAACGAAAATGTAAATTTTGTGTGTGTTCCTGTGTGAACGTCCGGAGAAAAAGTGAGTTTTAGTTTCGTTCTTTTTTTGCGGATTGAGCTGAAGAGGGAAAAGTTTTGTCATTCACCGCTTGGCGCGCTAGTGTCTATGTGCCAAAATGCTAGCATGTCGGTTACGTAACAGTGTCTCCAAATCAGTGGTTTTTCTCCATCTCAAAGAAAGCTCAACGCGCCTATTTCACTTCAAAAAAATTGCGAAAATATTTCTGTCAAGAATGACCTTGAAAATGTCACCGATTGTGCAATGAAACATTCGTTAACGCTGTTCTCATCTGCTGTGAATAAAAAGCGCAAAACATTTTGACACATTTACAAACTCATTTTTTAACGGAAAGATATAAAATTAGAAGACCTGACTATGGAAGCGATTTAAAATCCAGCTGTGTTTTCCATTTTTTGATAAATAAATTACCTACTAGTCCGGTGGTTAGGGAGTTGGAATCGGAAATAATTAGGGGAAAGCTAGGAATTGTTTTAACCCCTTCAGTTTAGGTCTAGAAGTTATGCTACGTTTTCCCCCTCGTACTAGGTGAGCGTTAGGAATTATACATTGATTTATAGTCAAAAAACACGTTTTTTAAAAAAAATAACATAACACTATCTCGAAATCACTAACTTTTTTCAAAAACATTTTCAATACAAATGTTGTAGAGCTTAAAAATTTGAATAAAATGAGTACCATCACTTAATGCTTTTGTTGAATATAAAGGTCATAATTCTACTTTAAAGTTTTAGCACCGTGGTCAGAGCGTTGAACTCAGAATTAATTAGTGAAAAACTAGAAATCATTTTAATCATTTCAGATTAGGTCTAAAATGAATATTCTACGTTTCCCCCCTCGTATCAAGTGAGCGTTACGAAATATGTACAGTCGTGGAAAAAAAAAAGTAAACACCCCCTACTAACTCCTCAACAAATCATCATAGACGAAAGTAACTGGTACCGAACGATTGGAAATAAAGTCTACTTTTAAATGATGCATATAAAATTTTCTCAGGGGGTCCATCTACATATTAAAACGAATCCAAACTTCCTTTTTCTAATAGCAATACCCAATTTTAACAAGATATATCAAATCTTCGGTTCAAACAATGCCTAGACACCAAATTACAAGTCATTTGAATGATAAGTTTTTGAATTATAAATATTCAAAATTTAGTGCTTCTAATGTTAAATTACATTTTCATATTTTTATTTATATCTCTTGAAATTATTCTCCAAATGTGCAAATTGTTTTTGTAGCAATAATACTAATATACCCGAACATAAATACGCTTAATTTGCAATTTTGATAATTTTATGATATGAATTATGAAATTAATATTCGAAAAAATTATGATTGCAACATACAATTTTTTTTAATGGATTTAGATTTATTAAGTCCCGCTTTATGGAAAACTAAATTTTCACATTTTTCTTCCAAGTAGTTTTAAAATTATGCTTAAAAAACGACAAAATCATGGTTTAAGGGGCCGTCTATGAGGGAAGTGAGTAGACATTTTGAAATTTATTCTGCTGTACTGTAATCTAACAGGCTTCATTGACTCCTTGTGTGGCGCTGAAGGTGCCTTGATCAAGAAAGGGGCTATCTCGGTTAAAAATCGAGTATGGAACTTCAATTTGGATACAGCCCTTAAAATACGCTCGTTTTAAAATAATTAATTTCTTAGAAACTTATGATACGAATTGCATAAAAATTCGTTTATAGGTTAATTGAAGGATGTAGAGTTCATTTATGCTGTCAGAATTGTGTACTACCACTGAAAAAAACAAAGTTTGGGTTCGTTTTAATATGTAGATTGTTTCCTAAGCAAATTTTATATACATCATTTCAATGTAGACTTTATTTCCAATAGTTTGGTAGCAGTAACTTTCTTCTACGATAATTTGTTGAAGAGTTAGTAGGGATGTTTACTTTTTTTTTCACGACTGCGCGTATTTCCACGACTGCACGACTGTTCGAAAAACATGTTTTTCCTTAATATTTTCAACAATATCTCAAAATAGTTAATTCTATCAAAAACATTGTCAAAGAAAATGTTGTAGAGCATAAAATTCTGAATAAAATGAGTACACATATTAATATTTTTGTTCAAAATTAAGGTCGCAATTCCATTTCGAAATTTTGCCTAATCATTAATCAAGAGCTTCAAGATAGGAGAGACCAGATTACCGTAACACTATTTCAAAACATCTAACTATATCAAAAAATTGCCAATGCAGATGTTGTAGAGCTTAAAATTTTGAATAAAATGAATGCTCACATTAATATTTTTTTGAAAATTAAGGTCGCAATTTCTGATATTGTTAAAAATATTAATGAAAAACGTGTTTTTCGAATGTAATTGGGTACATATTTCCTAACGCTAACTTAGTACGAAGGAAAAAACATAGAATATTCATTTCAGACCTAATCTGAAGGGATTAAAACGATTTCCAGTTTTCCCCTAATTAATTCTGAGTTCAACCCTCTGACCACGGTGCACTAACTTTAAAGTAGAATTGTGACCTTAATATTCAACAAAAGTATTAAGTGTAGGTACTCATTTTATTCAGAATTTTAAGCTATACAACATTTGTATTGACAATGTTTTTAAAAAGTTAGTGATTTCGAGATAGTGCTATGGTATTTAAAAAAAAACGTGTTTTTTGACGCACGCTCACCATTCCTAACGCTCACCTAGTACGAGGGGGAAAACGTAGCATATTCATTCTAGACATAAACTGAAGGGATTAAAACAATTTCTAGCTTTCCCCTAATTATTTCCGAATTGGCCTTTTTTTTGCTCCCCTACCACTGGGCTATACTGAGTTATAAACTATTTGATCACGTGACAAATACGCTTTTCACCCTTTCGTGAGTGGTTC
Organism: Maratus speciosus; assembly: GCA_963932465.1. Taxonomy (NCBI): domain Eukaryota; kingdom Metazoa; phylum Arthropoda; class Arachnida; order Araneae; family Salticidae; genus Maratus; species Maratus speciosus. The sequence goes on from OZ010792.1 coordinate 53,733,908, forward strand.
TTTTTCTTTCGCGAGGAAATTCGGATTAAAACGTTCAATCTGACAATATTTTCTGAAAGATCTATTGCGTTTGTAAAAAAAAAAAAAAAAAAAAAAAAAAAAAATGGAAAACACAGTTCTATTGCATAGTTTCTGAATAACAACACCTGTTAGTTTCATGCATTTCCGAACAAAAATAAATTAAATCTTCTGTCATAAAGTTGCCCTCCTAGATTTGAGGACAGCTTAAATGTAAATGAAGCCATTTTATCACTTTTATAGCATTTTTTGCTTAGTCTGTTTTATTATAAGTGATTATCATACATATTGTTAGGAACTATACGTTTTGTGGCATTTTGAATGAGTAGTTCTCTAGCGATTTTTACAGCAGTATTCTGATTGTATTAAGGGGCTCTTAAAGTAGGAAAAAATGAAAAAAAAAAGACCATATTCAGACATTTAATATCTTAAAAAGTATATAATTTAAAAACACAATTTTTATTGGGATAGATATAAGTATGCTTTTTCATTCCATGTATTTAAAAAATTGCAAGATACAGAATTAGTATTCAGAGGGGATCCAATCTGTCAGGCACTGGTCGAGCAGAAAATTGGTAAAATAGCTTACGTGCAGGATAACGAAATAAATTTTGAAAATAGAATGACACTTTTTGCGCCTACTTATATTTCAGATTATAATAATTACCCTGAACCTAAATAAATTTGTATTTAAGCATTTTTATATTTTTAATACAAAGTTGCATTTAGCTAATACAAAATTTTGAAAATTTTAATAGTATAATCACCTAAAAAATATTTTTTTGATCAATAAAAATAAAATTTTAGATTTAGTTTATACAGACTAACATGCGTTCTATACATGCGTTTCGAAAATTTCATGAAAAAATATTGAGAAGTTTTTGAGATGTCGCGCTCGTTATGATCAAAAACATCATTTTGAGAAAAAATATTTCAAAGGTTCGGAAACGCCGCTTAATCTACTGAACGGGCATAATTCTAAAAGCCATAACCTCTGTTCTAATGGGAATTTCAAGGAAACAATTATATCAAAATGTTCTAAAAAGATAGAATTTTCACATAAAAAAATAATAATAAAAATTCGAAAATTTTGAAACTGTAAGAATCTTGAGACACCTAATGAAATGACCCATCTAAAGAAAATGTAATTCACAATAATAAGAACAATCTTTCATGTTAACTTTATAATATTAAGTTAAATTTATCAGTGAAATAATTAGAGCAATAATTGGAAGTAATTATTTAATTATGCGTCTGTTTTAACGATTTTAATTATCTTCACGTGCATTACGAGTAACGAGTAATACGATGTCTTTTAAGTTCATTACTTCTGATATTAACAGAGTTCAACTGCACATCAAAAATAAGAATAAAACCAAAAATAAATTGGAAAAATACTGTATTATAAGCAGTCAATGTTCTTCCTGATAATCCAGCTAAATGTATTTACTGCATTTCACATTTTTTTTTTCGAAAATTTTTCATTATTTGACATTTGAAGTTCACCGAAGTGGAGAGAATGCTTTGGGGCCTATAGCTACAATGGCTGTTGCAGCAGCCTCCGCTTACTGACCACGCCACCGGGCGACATTTTTCATTAAATCACATAAACAGTTAATTGTGACATTAATCTACCCTATATATATAAAATCCTAATGAAACGAATTTATGAAACGAATATATGAAACGCCTGAAATGTATCGATTCATTGAATCGACTGATTAAAAAACTGACTTTGTTTCACGGCGATTTCTCCAAAAATATGGAATACTTTGCGATGAAATTAACACCAAAAATCCGTGTTGATCCAAATCACAAAACTGGTATTAGAATTTTTAAATTCGAATTAGTTTTCGAAATATTAATTTTTTTCTAATTTTAAATACATTTTTTCTAATGATGGCAACTCAAATATTAATCGTAACAGAAATTTTTTTTTCATAATTCAGAAAAGTTTACTATTTTAAATTTATTTGGCGACAGTTTGGCCTCATTTAAATCTATGCTAAGAACAATGCTTTTTTTTTTTTGTATTTCGTTATCATTTTATTAAATACAAAACTTTCATTTAAAAATGAAACATTTAAATTGATGGCTTTCACTTTTTTTTTTTTTAAACAAAACGAAAAGAAAAATATTAGGTACAGATGTCATATACGCACCGGGGTCCCTAATTGGCGCACAAATGGCATTATTTTGATAGACATGGTAACCCGACTATTGTTGTTTATTTAATAATAAATGTATATTTACTTTTATTTATTTTTAAAACTTATATAAATTATTTTGTTCTATAGTAATTAATTTTTTTTTTCTATTTCCTTTTGGAAATAATAGAAAATAATTAAAAAATACGGTACAATGTAGTAGTTATTCCGTCACCCAATTTCGCAAATTATATAAATCGCCAAACCACTCGCCAAATTGTACAGATTGACAAAATTTTTACTTTAAATAACGAAAGAACAAATAAATTAGTATAACATTAATAAATATAAAAATAAAACCTCGAAATAAAAATCACTTGATGACGTAAACACGTGTAGCTTGCTAAAAGTCAAGTGAATGTGACATTTACCATCAACCATTATTGACATTTAATCTTATAGTTCGCGATAGATTTTTTTCGACGGGATAACAAAGTAGTATCAAAAATACATATGTAACTGGTATTCGAAAACGAGGTTTTCGTCAAATTTTCGTAAAAAAAAAACATGCCAAACATGCGGTGCGTATATGACATCTGGCGAAATATTAAATTATGTAACAAACCCTGGCATTTAATTTCAACTTCAAATCGATGTTTTGATTTACCACTCGAACAATAAAAAAAAAACGCTAACTGGCGAATTGAAAAAAAAGATATTGGCGAGATTTGCACCCAGCTTTTTTTCTTTCGGCACAGATGTCACATACGGCCTCATATTGGCGCGACTATTTTCTGACGCCAATGTCATATACGCAACGGGTACTTAACTGGCGCCAAAGTATCGTTATTTTGCTTGATATGGTAAGCCGGATGTTGTTGTTTATGCTGTTAATGCGTTCTCCAAATTGGCGTTGGAAAAAAATCGCGCGTTATATGACATTTGTTCCAAACCTTCATATGAAAGGCGAAGGTATCAGATCGTATTTGTTTATGGCATTTGATGACTTGAACTATTATAATATAGATGAAATGAAGGGGATAGAATGATATTTGGCGACTTATCACCTGTGCCTGGATAACATTAAAGTATCAAAATGGCAACTAGAGTATAAAAAGCAAAGTGTTCCGCCCGGAACTGCTGATGATAGTCACATGATTTAGGCTATTGTTATAGAGATTGTTTTAAAATATCGGTTGACAAAGACTCTGAATACTTAATTTGTTTATTTTAGCTTTTTTTCAAATGTTTAACTGATCCTCTTTAATCAAAAATGAAAACAACCATTGGATGTCTTAACAGCAACTGATTCTCCGTTAAATTTTTGCAATCAAAGGGAATTGAATTGAAACCCGTTTACAGGGAGATCTGCACACCTTTTTCAGTATAATTTAATCTTCTCTAATATTTTTAAAACCCATTAGATTTTTAGATTTTTAGATTCTGCGGTGTCTTAACGGGGGTTGGCGAGCGTAGCTTGCAGGGGGCGAGCCCCCTAGTTATTATATAATAAAATTTCTGAATTCTCATGCGAATGAAATCAGACTATAAATCATACAAACATCATTAAGTATTCCAACACCGAAATGAAATTATGGTTTTCAGGAGTTGTGTTATGTTAAGGAGCTTCCCTGATTAGATTTGGAAGCTCATTACTTAAGTATAAAGGGGAAAGGGGGCTGCCCCCCCTTAATTTAGATAAATGGGTTTTTCATGTAGAGTTATTCGATTTGCTCCAAATTTGGTACATCGGTCTATTATGTTAAGGAGCTGCCTTTATTAGATTTAGAAGTTCATTAGTTACATATAAAGGGAGAAAAGGGGGGGGCTACCCCCTGATTTAGATAAATGGGTTTTTCATGCAGAAATATTCGATTTGCTCGTAATTTCGTATTCCCGTTTATTGTGTTAAGGAGCTTCCCTGATTAGATTTGGAGGTTCATTAGTTAAGTATAAGAAGGGAAAGGGGGGGGGGGGTAGACACCCCCTTTTTTTAGATAAATGGTTTTTTCATGCAGAGTTATTCGATTTGCTCCAAATTTCGTATACCGCTTTCTTTTGTGTTAAGGAGCTGCCTTGATTAGAGTTGGAGGTTCATTAGTTACGTATAAAGTAAGGAAAGGGAGGCTACCCCCCCCCCCTATAATTTAGATAAATGGGTTTTTCATGCAGGAATATTCGATTTGCTCGAAAATTGGTATACCGGTTAATTATGTTAAGCAGCTTCCCTGATTAGATTTGGAAGTTCATTACTTATTTATAATGGGGGGAGAGGGGGGCTAACCTCCTTAATTTAGATAAATGGGTTTTTCATGTAGAATTATTCGATTTGCTCCAAATTTAGTATACCGGTTTATTATGTTAAGGAGCTGCCTTGTTTGGATTTGGAGGTTCATTAGTTAAATATAAAGGGAGGAAAGGGACCTAGCACTCCCTTTAATTTAGATAAATGTGTTTTTCATGCAGAATTATTCGATTTGCTCCAAATTTCGTTTACCTGTTTATTAAGTTAAGGAGCTACCTTGATTAGATTTGGAGGTTCTTTGGTTAAGTATAAAGGGGGGAAACAGGGGTAACTCCTTCATTTATTTTTCGAGGTGACATTCTTTGAAATAAGAGTATTATATACAATTAGTGTGAATAGCCTGTGAGCTCAATGCCACCAGTTTAACTGGGCAATTTTCTTTTTATTTATTATTATTAAGCTCTCTGATTAATGCAGAAAAAAGATGTAAAATAAAACGCTGCCAAAAGGGCAGCGTTAAATGTTATCTTTAAATACTTAATACTATGTAAAATTTAATATTTAATATACATAATTTAATAACTACACATCGCTTTACGAGTGGTAATCATTCCCTTATACAGTTTGATTAACAGCAAAGTATTTTTCTAGTAGAATGTAGATATACCAAACACAATAAAGATTAATTCGTATCAATGCGGATATTCGTTCGTCCAAGAAATGGGGGAATTGCTGCAATGGGAATGAAAGGATAAGAAATTTAACTTACCTATATTTTAAGAAAATTTATCTTATGCTAATTTATGATACTGGCCAGGATATAAAAATGTATTAAGCGTTCTTCTTTTATCTAAATGTGAGTGCGCGAAGCCTACTGTGCAGTAGAGGCTGCATAGTTATAAATTAACGTTTGCCAATATTAATTACATTCACGGGCATTACAAGAAACGGTGAATCCGAGATCTTTTATGTTCATTGGTTCTCGTAATAACAGAGTTCAATTGTACATAAAAAATAAGCATAAAAGAAAAAAAATAGATTGGAAAAATACTGTTTTATAAGCATTCAAATATCTTCTTGAAAATCAAGCTAAATATATTCACTGCATATCACGTTTTGTTCCAAACATTTCCACTACAATGCATTAATTTGGCGTGCTCACATAAGTCGATTATGAAAAAATGAGAGATTTTTTTTTCGCAGAAAACCCTAGCAAGTAATTTTATTAAAAAAATATAATTTCTTTTTTAAATATGGTAAAAGGAATAAAAATGAGATATTATTTAAACTATCTTTTCAGGATCTTGTTAATAGTTTCTCAACGTATAATCGTAAATTACTGATAAAAACGTATTTTTTTTGTTAAATATTACACTCTTAATTTTTGGCTTATAATATATTTTAGTATTTAAAATGTTTCATTGTTGAAGCTTCACAATGATCTGGCATATTTTGGAAAGCGTACATTGGCGCATCATTAAATCCATTCTTTTTTCAACTTCCATACAATTGCACAACTTGCAGATTATACATGTAGAATAAATTATAATACTTTGGATCGGTGTCTAGGAAGTAATAATAGTCCAGGCAGATTTTTAATGAAATCTTGATAAAATTTAATGCTCTTGGATATGTGGATGAATATATTTACACATGGATTATTTACATTTAAGTTAAACATGAAATATCAAAATAGGCCGTCTGCCTCTAAAACATAACTAAGGCCCGATTTAGCTTGCCGGAGACATTTCGCTTACCCCGGATCCGCCTGACCCGGTTTTCCGCCGAACACGACGTCTCAGTACACGTCTTCTCACAAGCACAAGCAAGTGTCGTCTCTTTCATTCTCACGAATTTAATTGTAGTCTCAGCACTTTTCTCATTGTTTAGAAGTTGAGGTTGATCGTCCAGAGCCTCATTAACGAATTTGCTAGGCTTTGAAGTGCATATATGACGATTTATCTTTTGTGGCGGAATAGTTCAAAAATTCGTTAAAAAAATAATATTAATTTACACTTAAGTTGGAAAATATTAAAATGCTCTCTTGTCATCGGAAACACAACTTTGTACACAATTTCTATAATTCTAACAAATCAAGCAGTGGGTGAAAAATGGAATATTTTACCAGTATCGCAGTCTTTCTGCTGCTCCAGCCATGCCTTTTGCAAAACATTCAAAAGCTTTAGAATTGCTAATTTGTTCATTTTCTTCGTTCCACTCCGCAGCTTACGGGATCTCAAGTTAAATTCGAAGAAACTCTAAGGAAGGGGGTTGAAAATATTTATATGTACCGCTACCACACAAGTAATATGATGGTTTAAATTTAAAAAAAAAAAAAAAGCTTTGAAAGTGGATTTTGCACACAAGGAATGTAATGGTAAAAAGAAGAAAACTTTCAAAATTGATTTTGGTTAACTGAGAGTTTCGGTTAAAAGTGTTTCGGATAAAAGAGTTTCTACTGTATTTACATTTACCATCGGTAGATACCAATAGCAGTTCCGGTAAGCTGAAAATTCTTCCCTGTTGTGGAGCTTGTGAGTGTCAATTTTTCCATCATTTTCTTGTCTCACATGGTATGCCTAACTTTTTCTTGCAAACATCTTGCATTTTAAAGGTAAATATATAATATTTTTTTGCTTGTTTTAAATAGATCACTTGACAATATGTTATGCTATAAAAAATTAATTTTCAGTTTGTTTACATTACGAAGCACTTTTAAAAGCGATAATTTTGAGTACCGTCGTGATTACGTTGTACAGGATTTTTACTTAGATTTGTATCATTTGAATACATATGGTGAATAAAAACCTAAAACTTTACTAGCGAAGCGTGGGTGCTACGCAGGTGGATTTTGATACAATGTATGGGAAGATATTGTATGATTTATGTTTGACATTGGTGAATAATAAAGCAAAAATATGTTATTTTTAACTTTAGAAAAAAAATATTGTATTTTTATAAAACAAAATGAAAAAAAAAATACAAATCAGAAAAAAAAGAAAGATATTTTAAAGTATTTTCATAAATCCTCTTGAGTTTACTACAACTAAAGGATAAGTTACATTAAAATATTAAGAGAAAATTCTAAATAGTTTTTTTTTTTTTTTCTAAATCTGGATTTTTGTCAAAGCGTTATGACCCAACGATACTTTGAAGTACCACATCAAGTAGACGTAATTAACAACAACAACAAAAAAATAATAATAAATCTTATTTTTTCAATGCATACATCTGCTAGCGTATCATAGTACTGAGAGAAAGAAAAATTTCGAGGAGATGTGGTTTTAAATTCATAAGATGGGATATATCTTTTGAGGAGCAAGTAATTGTATTTCTGAAATTCGAATTCACACCGGAAACTTCAAAAAAAATTTATTGCAAAATAAGGAGAGGCAAATTTGGGACGGTTTTCTACCAAAGTTAGAAAAGTAAAATTTATTGAAATTTTTCTGGTGCAAATCTTCATTAATCGTAGGTGGGGTAAAATATATCCCACCGCTCCTCAAGGGGATAAAGGGTTAAATTGAACGAAACCCATGTTTCTCAACTTGTATAATTCATTAAAACATCCTGCATTTAATACAATTCACTATAAAATCAATAAATATTCATCGTAAATTACATTAAAACATAAAAAAAATTACTAAAAATATATTAAAAATATCAATTTATCAAAGGAGCAAGAAACAAAAAACAATGCTTTTCTATAACCATTTTTGTTTAACGAAAAACAAAATGATCTATCAATAAGTTTTACATACTAATGTTAATAACATTTAAAGATAGGATGTAATTCCAAGAAAAAAAAGAATGAATATATAAATAAAGTAAAAGATCGAAGGTTTATTTAAATTAGATTTTAAAAGATGAAAGAAAGTTCTGATTGATTTCTAATGTGCTTTTAGAATTTAAAATTTTCAATAACTTTTCAACAAAAAAATAATAATCCTATTTCGCGTAATTTATTAAAACATATTTTTCAGATTATAATCTTGGCATTGCTACCATAATTTTCTTTTCTTTTGAAATAATCTATGAACAACAACAACAACAAAAAAAAGATATTTTGTCGAATTACGCAAAAAAAAAAAAAAAAAAAAAAAAAAAATCGTATCTGAAATGTTACCATTTATAAATATCAGATCAGATTATCTTTATAAATTGTTCGAAATTTAATATATTTTTTTCATTTCTTTAGAGGCCTTTTTCTATTCAATCATTTTATACATCATGTGATGTTTTTATTATATTTTATTACAAATAAATTTTTTTAGCAAATAGTTGATAGTTCTGCTTGTGAATATAGGAAAAGAAAGAAAATTTAAAGTAAAAAAATTATTACATGTGAAAAGCATTTAACGAGAAAAGTTACTTGATATTTAAAATGTAATATTCTCAACGAGATATTTAATGCATCATATTTACATCATTAAAATGATTTTTTATATGTTCTAAAATAAAATTATTCTTCTAAATGTTATTAAAAGTCTGATAGACAGAAACACCTTTTACTAAATTTTACACAGCCTAATTTTCAAATGTGCAATTGGTCCTTCTTAAGCAAACACGAAAATAGCCGTCAGTTGACCCGATAACGGTGGATGCGACCTCGGGACCAAAAAATCCCTCACTCAAAGAGAAATGTATGGTATCCCGGGAACTGAAGTTCACCACTTATCTTAATAATATCATTTAATAATCAGTAAATGAGTAATATTATAGTGCAGTCAAAATTAGTGTATTTTTAGAGATTGTGGTGCGTTGACAGGAGTTGGCGAAGGCACTCGTAGGGGCAAGAACAAGGTGCTACTGAAAGAAAGAGAAATACCGAGAACAGCATATTTTCAATATTTCTTTATTGATACTGAATGTGCAACATGCCCCTAAAAAGATTTTGTGCAATTAAACTAAATACAACAAACTGAATACAGAAAATATTTTCCTTCTCATTCTTGTCTTTCATTGTTCCTCTTGTTGTAAATTGTGATCATTTGGCTGTTTTTCTTTCTTTTATCTTCTTTTTTTTTTTCATAGATTTTTGAAACGTCATACTTCATTTTCTTTTCACCAACTTTATAAAGATGCAAATAGAAACGCGTAGAATAATGACAATTTAAATATACACACACGCACACAAATAGGAGCGAACACGCACGAACACACAAACACGCACACACATACAAATGCTCACGTACGCACACATACACTCTCACACATATACATACAGTGGCGGTCAAAAGTTTCCGGGCAGCATAAAATTTTTGGTTAATTTGTAAGTATACACATATGAAGAGAAATCTCAAAGTGATACTTATACACTTTATTGACATAATAGAAAGGAACTTATTTATGGAATAAAAAATAAATATTAATAAATTTAATTGACAAAATTAATTGCAAAAGAAAACGCGTGTTCTCAAAAGTTTCCGACCACCTTGGCAAGTTTGGAAAAAAATGGTGTTATAACAGAAAATCACGGTGATCAACAACATTTACAATTAGTAATTTGTATTCATACATTTAACAATAAGTACTGCGGCGCAGCAACGTGGCAACGATTCAATGACCGGTTGTAGATCTCAAATGTTAAGTTTTTCCATGGTTTTTGCAATTTTTGTGGAAATGCTGCTGAATTGAAATATTTATAATTCGACACACGTTTTCAAGTTAGTTTAAAAGATTTTCTATAGATCGGGTGATTGGGCTGTCCGTTTCAAAAGCGGAATTTTTTCTGCGAAATCCACTGCTTGACGTGTTTGCATGTATGCTTTTGGTTGTTATGAGGATGAAACAAATAGTTGCGACCGCAATTTTTCCCTCAATAAGGCAGCAAATGATCTGGCAAGATATCCTTATGCATTGCACTATTCATCTTGCAGCGGATTTCAAATAACGGACAGGCACATTTTCCAGAAAATGCTCCTCACAGCATAACGTGTCCTCCGCCATACTTCATTGTAGAAATAACATGTCTAGAATCTTATCTTTTTTTTAGGTCGTCGGGTGTTGTGTCTGTTATTACTCCCAAAAAGATTGAATCTCGATTCATCGGAAAATAGTACTTTTTTACAGTTTTCAGTTGACCAGTTTTTGTAATCCTTGCAAATGCCAGTCGGGCCCTCTGATATTTTTTTACTTATGAAAGGTTTTTTTGACACCGACTATTCCATAAAGTCACATCCTACATCACGTAAGCGTGTTGACATGGTAGACCGACTTATTTCAGCAATATTTTAACACATTAAATCACGGGGAATTGCCGCGGCATTTTTATGCGGGTCATCAACTGCTTTTCTCCTGATAATTCTGTCCGCAACAATAGTCGTTTTCCGGAGTCCCCCAGACCGTGGGAAGCTCTGAAGGCCATGACCATCTTTATAATTTTTTAAAATATCGTTCGCAGCAAATTTTCCGATCGACAATTTCGCCGCAATCGCACGAGAGGATTGTCACTTTAGCGACAAACAAGTCACTCGTTTAGGAACAATAAATTGTTCAACTTTTCATTTTTATAATTTCAATTACGTTATTCACATTGATTAATTAATAAACACGGCCAAAGAAACACTTTATCGATATCAAAAACTAACGGATGACAAATGGCCGGAAACTTTTGCACACGCGAATTTCTAATTCCTCCCCTTTGCATCAAGTATCTTCAGTATCCAATCAAAATGATCACTTGGTCAGGGGTACTTTGCTTATTCCCAACTTTTGGAGCAATCGTGCTTCTTCTTCGCTGAAACGTTCTGTCAAAAAAATCAAAGAAACTAATTGGCCGGAAACTTTTGACCGCCACTGTATATACACATATTTTAAATTAATATGCTTTTCTCAGGATTCTCGGCATTTCTGAAATTTTATTTTTTGCTACTAATATTTTAAATCTCGAAATTTTGTGGCTGAATTTTCCGGAATACATTACAAAACGGTTTTTTTTTTTTAAATAGTGTTAGAAAAATTCAGGAACGTTCCGAACTATATGTTTTCGCGATCGGAGTTTCGTCGTGCATTGGTCATTTGATCAAGCTAAAATTAAATACCCAACATCCAACTACTACGCATCCATTATCAGAGAATCTATACAAATTCTGTGTGAAATCAACAAAGTTTGTAACGACGGACTATCATACAATATCCCAAATATATGGTTAAATAACCTGAAAATAAATCCTGAAAACTTAAACACCCAATAATTTCCGTCTAAGTAGATTTAATCAGAAGCTTTTTCTAATATTTCCCATTTAAAACGAAGTGATGAATTAAAATGAATAGAACGGCAAGTACATAATTTCCTCTACTCAATTTAATCAGTAGCACTACCACTCCTATTTCGGTCCAGCTAAGTATTTAGAAACGAACATTTTGTTAAAAACAAATTGACGTATTAAAATGAATGAATCGGCAGTTAAATATTTTTCCCTCTACACTAGTTTAAACCAGAACTTTGCTCCTTCTGCTTCCAGCTACGCTAAGAAATATAGACAATTTAATTGAACTCATTATCTGTTGATGTGGTGTTGGCGCAACGGTAAAAATAAATTCGCACGCCACTACTTTTGAGTTAAAAAATTTTCCTCATTTAACAACAGAATCGTTGACCACTAAATAAAGCGAATATTACATTTCAAAATTTCTGGTGACAAACCTTTTTCTGTCAAAAAGTTAAAAATCCCTATGTTATTGTTTCGGCGGTTAATGGGTTAAAATGAAGTGACGTATTTTAAATGGATAGAACGGTATTTAATGAAAGCAGTCCATAACTGTGATTGCGGGATTGCAGACTGAAAGCACTATGAAATTTAAATAAAATGTATATTTCAAACTTATAACATCTGTATTATTATTATCTGTCAACCTTTAAGTAATCAGAAAACTTTTTAAAGTTCATATTTTATAGTTTGTGATTGAATCAGCGTGGAATATTGCATTTCGTCTTATGATTCTATTTATATCATAAGGTACGTTTTAGAAATATTGAAAATTGTGAATGTTGTTTCTCAATCATCATTTGAGTTAAACATTCTTAGCCATATTATTTATTAACAGTTCTTTTGTAATCATTATAATATTAATACAGAAACCTCTCCTAAAGAGGAAATTTCTTATTTTTTTTCACTCGGGCTATTTCATTTCAGTACTGAAGCGTATATCTACATATCTCTCTATTCTAAAAAAAAGTAACTACCGCTGTCACCGCCGCCGCCGGTTTTGATTTTTTTGTGACCGGAGGCCTTTCTTCGTTAATATTAACAAAAATAATGCATACAAAAATATGAAAATCGGTGGTTTTATACAGAAATGTTTGATAAACACGCTGATGCAGACAGTGTTCAAATCGAAAAATTATTTTAAGAGTTATTTAATGCTAAAGTTGGACAAAATCATTCCACTAAAAAAGTTTTATAGCCGCAAAAACTATACATGACAGTGTAATCATTTTTAGATCATTTTATGCGTTAGAATTTGCCGGAGTGCAGATTGCATTAATTTTTTTTATTTTGACTCATTTTTTCAGGTTTTATTTCTATTTTAAATTAAAATGTTCAGCATTTCTAGAGATATTTTTTACAGATTTCAGAAAAATGTACTAATTTAAACTGTTGCCAACTGTATAAAAAGCGCAAGCAATAATGTTTGCTTCAAATTAAAAATTTATTTACACGTGACTATTATAAACAGGAAAAAAACTTTCAAATTAGAATTAAATAATTACGTATAAAAAGCAGGAACTTATTAAAAATTACGTCATAAAATGCATACACGTGAATTTTAAAAGAGAAAGGATATTGTAAAATAATAAATTCATTAACATGCGTTAGAAGTCTTAGGAGAAATTAAGTCATATTTACGTCACATTATAGTTATTACATAAAATGAACACAAAATAATATTGCAAAAAAGTATAAATTTAGAAATTGCGCTAGACATTTATTTGAAATTTTGAGAATTAATTTAAAATGTCTCATTTAAAAGAACTTTCTTTTCGCTTTGTTAAAAAATACCAGGAGACAAAGACTCTGTTTACTTAATTCCTTTTATATCAGCTTATTTTGAAATGTTGTTACACGTGTCTACGTCATCAACTTATTTTTATTTCGACATTTTATTTGTGTTTTTATTAATGTTGTACGAATTTATTTCTTCTTTCGTTATTTAAAATAAAAATTATATCAATTTGTATAATTTGGCAAGTGGTTTGGCGATTTATATAATTTGGCGAAATTGGTCGACAGAATAATCAAGTAGTACCGCAGCGGATTTGGCGTTAAAATTCCCCAATCAAAGAGAAATGAATATAAATTCGTTTATAGGGAGATCGCCACTGTTTTTAAAATTATAATTCAATCTTTCGAAATCTTTTTAAAGCCGATCAAATTAGCGTGCATTTAGAGTCTGCGGTGTCTGGACGGGGGTTGGCGAGCGTAGCTCGTAGGGGGCCGAGCCCCCTAGTAGTTTTAAAAAAAAGTAACAAAAATATAATCTTTGAATAAATTTTCTAAATATTTATGCAGTTTTACAAATATTTGTCAAGCATCCTAATGCATGCACATATATGCAATTACTTATAATTTGATATAGTAGTAATAATTTTTCCCCAGACGGGAAAAATATTGAGACCTGGTAGGTTTATATTCATTATGCTTAAATATCCATAAATGTATATTGCGTTAGCTCTAATAATGCAATATATGCGCTCCTATAATGTATTAAGTGACATACTTTCGTAAATATTTTTTTTATACGAACAAAGTAAGGGGGGAAAATGATATATTTTTTAGTTCATTAGTATTATTTAGTTCAGAAAACTTTATTGTAGATAATATAAAATTTTGAAAATAATTCAGTCGTTTTGTTTAAGTAATCTATCTATACAGTAGGGTGGGCCGAAAAAAATATTTTTTTATATTTCCGATGATGGGTAGTGCCGAAAGTTGCCACTGATGTCACTAAGGTCACACAAAAAAATTGAGATTTTTTGGATAATTTCTTGATTTGTCGCAAATGGCTTGAAGTTTTGCTGAAATGCTGATTTTCGAACTTTTTGAGCAAAATTTTTAAAAATATTAAATTAAATTTATTTTAGCTGAATTTATTAGAAATGTCATGATTAGTGCAATAAATGTTTAAGTAAGCTCCGATTATCTATTATTTAACAGTTATGTGTATTTTTAATGAGGCGATTGTTATAGCTTTTATCTGTATAAGTAAGCAAAAATTGTAAATATTGTTTGGTTCATTCGTCGGTTTCTCTTTTTTGTCTTTATTATGGCCCTCGCTCTTCCTTCTGATTTTCCATGCGTTCAGAGTCGCATATTTGTATGGCGGACCACAGCCTGTGTTGACAGCAATTCTAGAAGGAGAGGAGAATGTGGAACAGAAACCAATGAAAACGCACTCAGTCTTCATGAGGAGGAGGGATAAAGTAGGAGATGGGAGAAACTGTTAAATGTGATGTTAATTATTTTTCTCCTCTAAAATACAAATATTCTAAGATGATTCAAATATTGGGAATTTTGAAGCAGGAAGTTCGTCTGAATTAGAATTTGCACCAGGGCCTTCAAAAGCAGACACCCAAAGGCATATCCATTTCTCACACAGCGTTCACCGAATTTGGAACAGGTGTATCTTATAGTAAATTGCATTAAGAGCTTCGTGTGTGCTTCAGGAAGCAGGAATAAGAATTTCTTAATCGATAAAGGAATTGTCAGAATACAGAAAAAAATCTTTGAAAGAAGATATAGTAGGAGGAAGATCTTGGAGATCTTTATCGATGACGAGATCTTTAATCCCTGTTGTCACAATTCCTGCATCCTGAAGCACATATGAAGCTGTTATCTCAATTTACCTATAGGATATTCCAGTTCTAAAAGCGGCGAACGCTGTGTGGGGAAAGGATATGCGTTTGAGAGTGTCTGCTTTTGAAGGCCCTGGCTCAAATTCTGATTCATACAAATTGCCTGCTTCAAAGTTGCCACTATTTGAATCTTCTGAGAAGATCTGTATTTTAGAGCAGAAAACTAATTAACATCCCATTTCGCAGTTTTTCCCATATCCTATTTCCTCCCTGATCCTCATGATGACTGATTGCTTTTCATTGGTTTCTGATCCACATTCTCCAATCCTTCCAGAATTACTGTCAAGACATGATGTAGTCCGTCATCCAAATATATGACCCAGAATGCTTCAAAAATAGAAGGGAAACCAAGGAACATAATCAAAACGAAAGAGAGAAAGGGACGAGCGAACCAAACAATATTTACAATCTTTGCTGACTTTTACGCGAAAGCGCTATAAAAATCGTCTAATTCAAAATACACACAGCTATAAAATAACAAATAATCATAGCTTATTTAGACATTTTGTACACTAATCATGACATTTCAAGTAAAATGCAGCTAAAATATATTTAATTTAACATTTTTAAAATTTTTGCTAAAAATGTTAAAAAATGATCAATTGATCAAATGCTGAGCATTTGATCAAAACTAGCCATTTGCGGCAAATCAAGGAATTGCCCACAAAATCTCATTTTTTTTTGTCTGAACTTAATGCCACCAGTGGCCCTCATCGAAAATCGAAGAAAAAAAAGTTTTTTTCGGCCCACCCTAACATACAGTCCAATATGTCGCTCTCGAATTCGATGATGCTTTTGAAAATTGTGTTTTCTTTTTCTTTTTGTCGCCGATACATAGATTTCCTGTTTTAAATACACTTTAAAATCCCTAATGTCTGAATACGTTATATAATATGCGCCAAGATTTTTTTTTTCATGTCTTGTTTTTTTTTTTTTTTTTTTTTTTTCATGCAATCATTTTTGGTGTACCTAACTGAGAAATCTTAATCGTAAATTTACTATGTTTTATGTTTTATATTATATATAAATTTATATTTGCGCAGGGCCTCTGCAATCGACTACCTTTATGATTTTTAATGTCAGACGTATGTGAAAGACGCAGACGGCTATGTATCTCTAAAGCTACTAAAAAAAAGACTATAATGCTAAACCGCAAACAGACACACCACTTTTGAAATTATATCTAATAAAGCCTAGTGAGCTTGTTTTTAACCAAAAATTTGTTTGCGATCTAGATGAGTAAGTAGTTAATATATATTATGTAAATGTTTTAATAAATAAAAAAATATCTATTATTTATGGAATTTGCAACTAAACAATATATTAATATAATATACAATGTATAGAGTAATATATATTTTAAAACATAATTACAATGAAACAATAAAATTATACTTATGATACGGAAAACATGAATTAACTTTTTTATTTCTATTTTTATAAGTAATTCTACAGTAAGTCATTTATTTTTTTTTTCTTTTATAAATAATTTTAAATAAAAATATTTTTGAAAATAAAACTATTAGATAATAAATAAAGAAAAAATTACAAAAAATAGACTTACGATCGGAAGTCAATACATTTAAATTTCCTGAAGTCTTTTCAAACCGGCAAAGTGATATTTCTTACTCAGTTTTAATTTTAGTATTACATTTATGTTAAATTATTTATCATTCTCTTATGGGGATGACTTTCAATTATTTTAAGATATTGAGATTTTATGAAATAAAACATTAATTCTGTAATAATTTTTAAAAATTGTTAGTTATTAAAAATTAGAATGCTACATTATACTAACATAAATAAAAATGTTTAATTTGTTTTTATCGATTCAATAAACGTATTAGATGAAAATAAATGCACACATTAAATTTTATTTTGGAAGAAACATTATAAGAATACAAGCTAAAAGACTTATGCGATGAGGCATTTGAAATAATAATGCGTAAGTATAATTTTTCCTTGTTTTTAAGATAAAACAAATGCAATGGACATAGATAAAATGTTATTTTGCGTTTCTACGGGGACGCAAATGAAATCACGAACTAAATGGATATGCTCTCTATATTTGTTTTGTATGTAATTTATATTTGTCTTATAAAATCCCTAATGTACCATTACTTCGAATATGTTATTTGTCAAATAAATAAATAAATAAATAAATAATAAATGGCTTTACTTGCAGTCATCACAAAGACCTTTTAGCTAATCACAGAAATAAGCATTAAATTTGTTTGTGTCTAAAAGATTTCTTTTTTGTTTCATTAAACTATTAGACATTTGAAAGAATTTCCAAATCTAATAGAATTAATAAAAAATCATCAGAAATTTTAGAAATTTTAATGAAATGATTTTAGTATCCGATATGCCATTTCTTTCTCCCAGCAAATAGAGTGCCGTCTCAAAAAAAAAAAAAAAAAAAAAAAAAAAAAAAAAAAAAAAAAAAAAACGTTCCATTGTATAGGCCAGCCGTAAAACAATACTGATGTATCAATGTAATCTTAAATACTCTACTGCAATTTTTTAAACTTCTAATCATCGCACATTTAAAATTTTTATATCGTCGTATTTGGAAAAAAGTACTTTTAAATACACTTTGTTTGAAAACTGCATCTCCATTTATTTTTGACACATTAATTTTTTGTAGTTTTTAGTATCATTTTTTTAAATTTTGATAACTTGAGTAGTATATTTCTGTAGGAAGTAAAAGTAAAATAGTCTGAAAATAGCAATTATATCTTTCTGTTGCCATTTTTTCCATAAAAACTAAAAAAAACATACTTAAAATACGTGCTATTTTGAAAAAAATATAAATGAATGATTTCGGTTTAAAATATGGAACTATTATAAACTAAATTTAGTTTTAAGTATCTATAATCACATTACAAACAAATAAAGGCATATGAATCATTGCGTAGCCGATTTTTGTTTGTCGAGTTTCTTGAATGACAATATCTCTGTTTTTGGATTTGTGTATTATTCAGCGATAGTGACGTCTTATGCATACTTTACTGTATTTGTTGTTTAATACTGTATCGCAAATGAGGAATTCTTCAGTGGATGCGGTTGACGTCATTTTATATAAAATAAAAGCGGGTCTTGTAAGTCCTAAAACTGAAATATGTTTTTTACACTAAATTCTGAAAAAGCAAACTTCCTGTTTTCTAGTTTTATTTATATATTTTTCTATTTCTACTGGATGTTACAAGATTTAACATTAATTTCATGCTATGTTCTGAAAAATATATAAACTCTTTCATCAAATTTAAATACCAATTATTATTTGTCTTCATTTAATTTTTTGATATCGAAGTCTATGTAATCATTAATTAAATTAATTTATTTTATTATCTAATACAGTATTACTCCATTATACTAACAAATCTGAAAACTAAGTGTATCTTCCTTTTCCATTGTCATTTACAGGATATTGGGCGTTATTGGGTTAAACAGATTAAAAAGTATAACGGTGTTAAGAGAATAAGTCATTTATGAAAACTGATTCCAACACTCCCAAACTAGTTGACAAAAAATAAAAAATGCTGTTTAAATTGAGAGTAAATGAAAACGTGATCGCCAAAGCTTTTAGTTCAAGTTATATTTTTTGCAACATTTGAATTAAAGTAATCCTATGATTTAATTTATGGTATGTATTTTTGGAATTTAATGTAACGTTCTTGAATGTTTTTTTTTTCATTTCTAAAGGAGCAAATATATATGGTAAGTACGAGAGAGATGGACCAGTCAAATATTTTGTTAATGCAGGGTCCAACCGATGGCGCAACTATCTCCGTCAGGCACTTAAAGGTATTTTGGATGCCGTGCTTCTCAAAAAACATAATATTGTTTCAGCTAAAAATCATTATTGCGTTTGGTAAGTCATATAATTTTTTTCATGCAGTTATAGTTATGAATTTATAGGTTGTGGTTTATATGTGATCTATCTAGTTTTAATGATGTAATTTCGGGGAACATTTAGACTTTTCAATAACCTAAAATGGTGACTAAATATCTACAATGCAGAGTCGGAGAGAATTATACTTCTCACCTAGGCGATCGGGAGAGGCGGACAATGCATACACTGCAAATAAGGGCGTCTTAAATTCAGACACATATGTGACTGAAAGAGTAATTCAGACACTTAAGTGCCTGAATATGGAATTTCAGACATCATAGGTGTCTGAAATTAAGACGCTCAAGTGTCTTATTATATGATCATGGTATAAACACTGTAAACTGAAATGTCTGAAATTCAGACACATAAGTGTCTGAAACTGGAGTGTTCAATTTTCAGACATTTTAAAGTGTCTTAATTTTTAAGACACGTGTATATGTCTGAATTTAAGACATTTCAAACGTCTGAATCGCATCCATTTTTGATCACCCTGCAGGTTTGGCTATAGGCAATCAATTGTTCACTGTTTTTTGTAAGCTTTATACACTGTAAAAAATAACCGTTACAATATGGAAATTATATTGCCAATTGGGACGCCAATTTACGTATTTTAATGTAAATTTTCTTCCGTAAATTCCAGAAAATTTTCCATTTTTTGCATATTTCTCCATTTAAAAGGTATAATATAATCTTTCAAGGACAAATCCACATATTTCGCAATCAGAATTTTCTAACCTCACGTATATTAGACATGATTTATTTATTTATATTCAAACTAGTGCATTGGCACACCTACTGGGGGAGTTAAGGGGGCTGAAGCCTCTCCCAGACTAGACTAGATATTATTATTTTTAATTATGAAAGAATATTATTATTTTTTAATAGATCCTTAAAAAATGGAATTTTTAAAAAGATATTAATTTTGTCGCACATTTTTTTTCTCTTTTTTAAATTTTATTATGAAATTCGAAATTATAGCATGTTTAAAATTTACTTAATTATAAACATTAATTACTTAATTATACTTAAGTAAACTACTTAATTGATGTTTTTAAAATTTTATTTAGAAAAAAAAAACTATTTACTTAATTATAAATTTAAGATCCAGTGCAACTTTTTGCACACTTTAACCTTCATAATATTTTGATAATTTAATAATAAAACTTTAAATTGTTTGATTGCAAACACACTTTAAAATTATCCAAATACGGAAACACACCCAAAAACATCGCAAAAACAAAGGTACATATTAATACAGTACAGTATTTCATTATTTAACATTTTAAAAGCATTCAGAATTACACCAACCAAAACTTTCCAGCTGGTTACGACGCTTGCATTTTTTTTACAACTATAACACTGCCTCCAAAATATGCTAGTCCCTTCCAAATCGCAATTCTGGATGCGCCACTGAATCTGTGTGGTATCCAAAGCGTATGCTGATGCTATTTCCCTCTGAAATTTAAAGAAAATGTCAAGTTTAATTACGAAATTTTCGCAAAAGAAAAATAATTGGAATATATCCCAAAACTGTGGCGCCATCTATATTGAATAAAAAAAATCGAACTTATTATTAATTTGCGCATATAAGTCTTTGATGGTGTTTTGAGAAGTTATTTTAGTTCGTTATAACTATTATTTTGGAATTATATGGAATATTTTTGAAATTTTTTATTACATAACGTTTTAGCTAATGATTGAGTATTGATTTAATTCAGTAATGATCTCATTTCACCGTAAGAAAATTAGTCTCATCAAAAACTTTTAACCTGTACTTCGATCGAAAAAAAGGTAGAAAAAATTTTTTTGCGCAAATATAAAACACTGGTTTTTATTATTTTTGAAGAAAAATTATATGCAATATTTATAACTGAGAAATTTTGTTCAGAATATATGGCATATGGAATATGGAATATATAGGAATTAATGAGTCCAATTAAAAAAAAAATTGCCATATATTCAACCGATCTGAAGAAAAAAAAAATCAAAAATAGAACACTATATTCCTTCACACACTTTTATATACACATACCTTCGCATTAACATTAAACACAGGCTTTGGGCAAAAGTATATGCAATTTTTTAATGAAAAATTGATTTTATTTTTAATGGGCGTTGAATTAACGAACCCCCCCCCCCCCTACACACACACACACAACTGAAACAGGACAATCCCGAATTAAATATATATATATATATTAATTAAATATATATGTAATATATATACATATGCACTGTTAAAACATTTTAAATATTTTAATATTTCAAAAATAACGTATCATCTCTATTAACAATAATATTTCTGTTCTGAAAATTTCTTCAGTAGAAGTAGAAAACCTTCTGCTAATCTTACATTGCAGGAAATTAAAAATCAAAATATTCAAAATTCTAGAGAGAAGATGTGTGAAATCTTTCAAAATTATAAGCAGATAGACAAAATATTTAACGTTTTCGTAAAATAAATTGTGAGTCACAAGTAACTAACAATATTTAACTTCCTAGCTGTGAAGGCGTGGCCGAGAGGGATTATCGCATAGTCTACAGACCATAAGGTCGAGAGTTCGTATCCCGCGACGGGTAAGTGCAATGTAGTTAAGGTATGTGTTAAATACAATGTTGTTGTAAATTGAGTTAAAGTAGTTAATCATGTAAAATGTGCGAGACCTTGTATTGAAATACGTGTGTACCCTTTTTTTTAATACAGAAATTTCCAATAAATAAATAAATAAATAAATTTTTCCAGAAATTGAAGAAAATTTTCATTAAAATACGTAAATTGTACTGGCGTCTTGAGTGGCGGTACAATTTTTATATTTTAAAGGGTTTTTTTTTTCTGTGTATAAGGCTTTCCAAAAAAATGGCTGCTTTTGCAGAGAAATTAAAGGTTGGTCAAACATGGATGCATTTCAGACATTTGAAATGTCTTAAATTTAGACACATACAAGCGTCTTAAAAATTTAGACACTTTAAAATGTCTGAAAATTGAACACTCCGTTTCAGACACTTATGTGTCTGAATTTCAGACATTTCAATTTACAGTGTAGGCTGGAGGGGTCCAGGTTTTCCATCGGAAACGGCGATGAACCATACAATCTTGAATTTCAAATTTAACTTTTTAAATATCTGAATTTAATATACAAAGGATTGTATTTTTCATTTTCAGAAAACGCCAACTACCTATATCAGAGATGGTTCGTCTACACGCGGGGAATGGATTGTAGATAATGAAAAATGCTATTAAAACAGTTGAAGAAAATAATATGGATGTCAATCAAGTAGCAAATACTTTTAGCATTCCTAAAACTACTTTAAAGAGAAGAATTAAAACACATAACGTTTACAAAAATTCTTTAGATCTTTCATCCATATTGAACTGCGAAAACGAAAACAAAATTGTTGCTCATAAAAATAAACTACAGAAACGGAGTTTTACACCGTTTTAGTCTTTTTAATGCCTATAGCATACTAACTAGCAGAAAAACTTAAGGTACCTCATACTTTTAAAGTTGAAATTAAAACAAAGTGCTGGTTATGACTGGTTACAAGCATTTCTTGCTCGAAATCCAACACTCTCAATAAGGAATGTAATAAGCGTATCAGTCGCTCGAGCAAAGGGAATGAACAGAATAGCTGTATATGAATATTTTAAATTGTTGGAAGGTGCACTTAAGGAATAGGATCTTTTGAAATATCCCATTGTATTATTAACATGGTCGAATCTGATTTGTAGCTCAATAATAATCCTGGTGAAGTAGTGGTCATTAAAGTCTCTAAGAATGTGGCATAAATCGCATAGGGAGCTATTGCTGTTTTATCATGTTGTAATGCCGAAGAGACATTTCTTCCTCCAAATTGTATTATAAAAAAAAGGCATAAAAAATCAATTTTTAGACGCAATGCCATCTGGAGCAAAAATTTAAATGTCACCAAAAATTGCTTATGTTAATTCTGATATATTTCTGGATTGGTTAAAAAAAACATTTCACTCCTAGAAAACCGATAAGCAAAGTTTTGCTTATTCTTGACGGCCACACATCTCACACAAGCTGTCTTTAATTTTTTTAAAATGCCAAACAGAACGGCATAATTCAATTATGCATACCACCTCATACCACCCACTGGCTGCAGCCTCTTAACCAGTCTTTTTTTCAATTCTCTAAAGACAAAATACTATCCTGCGTACAATAATTTTCTGAAGGATCATCCTTCTAGAAAAATAGGCTTCAGTTTGGTAATTTATTTAATTCTACTTGAGTAAAATACGTAAATCTTGAAAGTGGCATTAAATGTTTTCAGCCATGTGAAAAAATTTAATTTGACCATGATGTGATATCACATTATGCTTTTTTATGAGAAGTTGAAACTAAAGTTTCTGTTGACCCACTTGCAGTAAATAACGGGAGGAACTCAGCTAATGGAATATCATGCTGCAGTAAACAATAGTGCTCCCGAAGTCGGTCCTGCTGTTCAAAAAACACACCTAATCAAAACACTTTTGAAAATCCTACAATAATTTTGAAACAAATATCTCCCACACCAAATGAGAATAATGTAAGAAGACACTTAAGAGTAAGTCCCAAAATGTTGCTACGATTTAAAATGATCCAGAAAATTTTTTGAAAGTAAAAAAGGAGATTAAAAAGAAAACCGGAAGCAGAAAATAAAGAGCTGAAACAAAGAAAAAACCAGGAATGAATCAAGCCAGGAAAAATAGAGAAATAAAAAGTTTCAATTTTTCTTTTCTTCGGACTCTAACACGGATATAAACATTCAAGAAATGTGTGATGAGAAGAATGACGATTTAGAAGATTGGTGCGAAAACGAATGCGTGGGATACGTCGAAAATTACAATGAGTCGAAGTAAAAAGTAGATTAGGCATAGTGCGTATCTTTTTTTCGCTGGCTTCTTGAAGGATACTCAAGGTTTAAAGGAAAATGCAATAATTGTAAGAAGAAATTACATAGCAAGAAAGAAACTTGACAAATAGTCAAGAAACAATCTTAACTCATAGTATATAAAACATTTTCATAAATTATGTTTAAATCTGTTAAGATATTAATATTTCAAAAAGCAAATTTAATTTTCATATGTAGTTATATATATATTAAAAGCTCAAATAATGATTAATGTATACTTAATATTGGGTAATTTAATTGTAAATAAGTTCCTCTAATACTCATGTAATGGAAATAAACTTTTATAAATTTAATATTTGTGCAATTATTTCAATATTTTATTGTGGTAAAACACTCCCATTCATATGGCCCATCTCAACCGGAATAGTCCACATGAGATGGACCACAAAATAAAAAATATATATATATAAAAAATTGCTTTGAAAATACGAACATCTGCATTTGGAATTGTAAACAAACATCATACAATATGTATACAATATATGTATATATAACTTGAAACGTAAAATATATGTAAACATATGGATTTCAGAGCGAGAAGAAAAAACGTGGTCCATCTCTCCCGTAATTGCCTCATATTAAACAGTAGTATCACTAAGCCAGCTCACTAAGATTCACTTGCTAATATTGCTTTAAGCATATATATTCTGTGTGTCAGCCAACGAAGAGATTTAAATAATAACTCTTGAAATTGTTTTTATAATAATTTTGGAACTGGAAAAATGAAAACGAGATTCAACATGAATATCTTATATGATAAAAACAAGCAAACAATTGCTTCTTACTAACTTAATTTTCCTTTTATATTTATTTTAAATAATTTATTATTCATATATGGTGATGGGCTCAATTAAATTAACCATCATGAGGTCTAATAAAGTAAAACGTTAGTTTAGTATAAATTATTCTAATTTGTTATGCATTAAAAAGTTAAAATGCTGCATCACATCAGTAAAAAAGAAATTTCTTTTGTTTTTCTAAACGGCATAAATGAATTAAAAATTTATACAGACATTAATAATTTTTTAGACAGAAAATGGAAAATAATACAAACTAAAATGTTTATACGATTAGGCATTTGAAATAATAATCCGTAAGTAAGCAGAATATTTTATAAAATAGAAAAAAGTCGATGGATAAAGATAACATGGTATTTCGTGTTTCTCGGGGCAGCAAATCAAATTATGAATTGAACGGATTATTCTTTCGAAATATATGCTGTCTATATAATTGTTTGTCTTACAAAATTTTTAATGCATCATTACTTCAAACATGTTATATGACAAAAAAAAAAAATCTTTGCTTTCATAACAGCTTTTAAATAATAATAGAAACAAGTCTTAAAAGTTGTTTGTATGTAAAGAACTTGTTTGTTTCTTTAAACATTTAAATATTTTTAAAAAAGCTTTCAATTCAATGTCATTAAGCTAAAATCATCAAAGTTTCAGCAAATTTTAGTTATTATATATATATATATATATATATATATATTTTTTTTTTTCCAGTGAATGTTTTAGAGTAACATTTAATTTTATAAATTCAAAATATATAAACTTTTGTGCAATTCAATTTCTATTTATTATTACCTATGTTCTTTAAATTCAATTTGATTATAGGGTAATTTAATCAGTTTTCAAATGCTTTTATTTCCTTTTCCATTAAATAATTCTTACATTTTACTAACGCATCGGAAAACAAAACGCATACTCCTGTAAATAGCTTAGTGTAAAAGCAAATATCAAATGCATGAGAAAATAATCTATATCATATCAAAGATTTTATAGTTTTAGGACAACATAAAGTTTGTACATTATCATATGCAATTTAGAATACTTTCAGTGAGCATTTTTGAGCATATTAATATAAATTTAATTCATAGAATTAAGGGCTAAAAATGGAAAACTCTAAAAGTACCAAAAAATTGAAACTCTTTTTTTTTTTAACTAAAAACTGTTTTAAATGACAAGCTTAAACAACAGGAGAATCCCTGAAGTGCCAACCATAGTAGAAATAGTTCAAAACAGAGTATAAAAATTTCGCCTGTTGACTGTGCCACACAAAGTGAAGTGGAGATCGCTGAAAGTGCTAGTGATAAGATGCGCGGCGAATGATGGTCATTAAACAACTTGATCCTTTTTTTTTTTTTTACATCTACGGGATATTTTTAAGAAAGGTTAAAAATATTAAATATATTAATAAAAAAAATGTTTGCAAATGAAATATTAGGTATTTAAGCACTAAACGAAAGGAAGCTTGGTACCTACATTTTAAAGTGTTGAACTAGGAGCCCATAAGGAGTGAAGTTGAAAACGCTGTAACTACAAGAAAGAGATTTTTTTTCTCTTGGAAAATTTTCTCCTTTGGACCTTCAGCGTTTTTCCTTTTTATTCCTCAATTGACGATGGACTGGAACGTGATCGCCAGTATTTTAGTACAAGATTTTATATCTTTAATTGAAAATTGCATGTCTTATAATTATACTTTAAAAATGATCATATAATACAATTTATAAATTATATTTTTATGATGTAATTTTTTGCTTCCAAATTTTTACTCGATTTTATAAAGAATGCGAAGATAGGTATGCGAATAAAATAAGATTCGCTATTACCTACTGATATTTCTTTAAGCAAATATTCTCTGCATCAGATTACGACGGGTGCTATTAAATACTGTCTGTTAAAATAGCAATACATAAAATTTTGTAAAAGAAAAATGAAAAATAGATTTTACATGAATATCTGATTTTATAAATATCTAACTCTAAAAGATGTCTGAATGCAAAATTGAACGATATGCATATAAAAACTTTAGTTCATTTAAATTTGAGAAAGAAAGAAATTGACACTGTAAGTAATAGATAAAGAATAATAATAAATTAATATTTATTAGGAATAACTCAGTTAATCTGAAATTAACTGGTAACTTTTTTTTTTTTGATTTCCTCTAAAATGCTGTTTAAAATTTGTAATATTAAGCAATATAGGTAATAAAAATATGTTATATTTTTATTACCTGATTTTATTTACTAAACTTATTCAAATGTGTAAAGTTTCAACATTTTGCTGTCAAATTTGTATTTGGAAATAGTTTTTAGAAGGCACTAGTTTTTTTTTTCTTAAATAAATCAGAGTATTAATAAGAAATAATTATTAAATATATAATATTGATAATCTGCTAATTTTATAGCAATTTTACTTGCTTAAATAAAAATGTATGGTCTCAGAAAAGAATCTTTCTTAAAGATGCAGTAACCCCTGATAGCCTTTTCGCCTGTCCTTTTGGAACTAATGGAATTTTTCTTTCTCTTTTTTATATATTTTCCTTTTTTTTTCCCCTACCACAAGGATAAACTTTATGTATTTCACATGCTCTTAAGTTTTTCAGTTAATTTTTATACTTTTTCTGTACTTCTAACTTTTAATAGCTAACTTTTTCTTCGTGTCTACCAGCCGCGTCTAAACATCTTTTTTTAAGGCTTCCTAATACCCTTGAAAAACGAATCATCTCATTACTGGTTGTTAAGTTGCCATGCAACTAGGAAGTCCATCTACCAGCTTACATTGTTCCGTTGTTCCATTAATATATAATTAGGAAGGAAACTTTTAGTATTATTTAATAAAATATGTATGTAGTATAATGTATGTATATTAGGCATTCTATACATAATGGTACAATAACAAATCTGGGACAACATAATTTTGTAAAAATGCAAAATACATAGGTTATTTATAGATAATTAAATGTAGGAGATATAAAGATTTACTTATCGTAAACATTTAAATCTAAAGAAGCAGTTTTCGGACTCATTTGATCCAAGGAACTTAAATGAAAATTCAAAAGTGATCTGATCATTTCAACTTTGAAAATTAATAAATTTTGAAAGGGTAAGATATAGAGAATCGTATACCAAAAGTTCCATTAATTTTCTGGAAGGAAGCATTATTCCGTGTCGAATAACACTTTGTTATGTATTTTTTTAAGCAATTGGCGAAATTCCCGATTTTTTCTTTTTTTTTTCGGAAATCGTTTTACGGGAAAACCCATTAATTTAATTTCATCAGCTTTGTAACAGTTCTATTGTATATAGAAAAGAACTTGTGTAATCACTAACTTATTTTTTAAATGTGAGCCAGGGAGTAGTTTTTTTTTTTCTTTTTCTTTTCAATCCCGTTACTAACAAATTTCTATAGTTTTATTATTACCAATGAAAATAAATCAACTTTTCTCAAACATATGTACCATATATATAAGACAAATTAATAAAAAATATTTTTATAAAATAAATACATATGTAAACATATGTAATATATATGTAATAGATGTAATATATGTAAACATATATTGTAATGAAAATTAAATCAACGGAGTTTAATACGAAAATTAGTAAAACATGCAAATGTACTTTTGTGCGTAGTGAAAATCATTGCAGTTAATTATTGATTGCATTTTAAAACTTTATTAATTGAAGTCATTATTGGTGTAATTCCATTAAATTAATTTACTAAGCGGTAGAATTATCCTTTTGTTTACAGAAACATTCGCGTTGCTGAATGGAAGCCAATAAATGATTTACTTTGTCTAATATATATTAAAATATTTCTCGAAACTTATGATTTTCAGAGCAATCTGTCAAAACTATAAAATAATTTTGCTGAAAAAAATAGCCCTTGGGATAAAAAGTGATATTCCGCTTCTAACTATACCATAAAATATTGTCTAAAAATATTAGCGGCACCAATCCATAGGTAAAAACGTCTTCTGTTTAATGATATACTTACATTTTCTTATGGGGTCACATACATATACAAAATATGATATACATTAAAATAATCAATACTGATACCTGATTTTTATATCGTATGTGCATCTCGAGGTATCCTTTAACTTCTGATACTAGGTAGGAAGTCATTCGATCCAAATAGTTTAGAATTTATCCGTTTACAGTTTTCCTTTCCTAATGTTAATTTTATTTTTTCGGTACAAAACATATCTAATGGTCGATCGTTTAACTCCAAAATTACTATAATTTTATATTCATGCATTTGAAGTTTTAAAAAAATATATAAGTTTCTGTTAAAAATTATGCAAGTTAACATTTATATTTTGATTTTTGGAAAATTAATTTCGGAAAGTGAGTATAAAGTAAGAGTAAGAAAGTCATATATTTATATTTTGAAATTGTTTCTTGTAACAGAAGGAATTGAAACTCAGAAAATTTTAAATAGAAATCAATTTCTAGACCCCTTTAATTTTGAAAACCAATTTCACACCTTATTCAACAAAGTAATTTTTAAAATATTCTCCAAAATTTACCCTCATTGTATTTTTTTTTTTGCAACAATTACAAATGAATTTTGACTACAAGTGTTCCCAAAATTTAAAATCGTATTATTCCTAAAATAGCAGACCGAATCACTTGCTTTTAGGTATCCAATGGTAAAATTTATAGAAGAATCTGAATATAATGTCAAATTAAGGTGTTTGTATCGAATATTTTTAAATTCGTTACAATTTATATATGTCAACAATTTATATAAGCAACATCATCGAATTAATTCCGTCCTAAAAATCCAAATATGATGTAAAAATTATATGTCCGTACCTAAAATTTGACGTTTGTTACAATTTCAATATGAAGAAGATCCACTAGATAACACTAGGACCGCCAAAGTGGTTATTTTGACCGTTTCGAAGTTTCATTCCATACCAATTTGTTTTTATTTGGATTATAACTTTCAGTTTCCATGATTTTTCCTATAATTCGAAAAGCTATGACATGCCAGTGACAAATTTTCCAGTCACTCAAAATGTATGTAGTATTGCAGTAGAACCACCTAAGCGGTCAAAATGACCGTGTCAATTTTAATTCACATTTTATCTAATAGATGTTGCTACAGTCCATACTTCATACAACCATACTTCAACAAAGGCTACATTACCAGAGATAACTTCTTTACTTCACTGCCCCTTGCAGAAAAGCTGAAGTCACTAAAAATAAGCATTGTTGGCACAGTCGATCGCGGACGAAAAACAAAATTCCACAGACCATAAAATCTGAAAAAATGTATTTGTACAGTAGCCAAATTCTTGCCAAAGATGATATTACGTTGCGTTTATCAAGGGAAGGAAAAGAAATATGTTTTAATACTAAGTTCCCGACATCGATCAGTTACATTTGAAACTGGTGATAAACACTTACCAGAAATTGCAAAGTTATATAGTTCTACAAAATTTGGCGTCGACGTGCTTGACCAAATGGCACAGAAGTATTCTACAAAAACTAGTTCTAGACGATGACATCTACCAGTGTTTTATAATTTTCTTCATCTAGCGAGAGTCAATTCTGAAAAATACAATCAAAAAAGGTGTTAAATACCAGTATTTTGTTAAAGAGAAATCAGTTTTCTTTAATCCCTTTATATTATTGGTAGTATTTTCTAGAAGAAAATACTGGTAGTTTCCTCTTTTTTTGACTTTGTTTTTCACTGACCACTCGCTACCCTGAATATTGTATTGCTCAAGGGATAAATATAAATGGGTGCATTCACCAAGTTTATTTTTGTTTTTAGCAATTTCGATTTCTCATGAAAAATATTTTTTACTATAAAAATATTCTTAATATATATACAGTGGAACCCCGATCTATCGTTCCCCCATCCATTGTTTTGTTTTCCCGCATTGATCGTTTTATTTCTATGGTCCCTGCAAAAATTATATTTAAATAATGTTAACGAAACCCGCATACATCGTTCTTCAAAAAATCGTTTTCCCGCATACATCGTTCTTCAAAAAATCGTTTTCCCGCATTCATCGTTGTAAAATTTTTCTCCTCACGGAAATGAAATTGAAGATCAAGCGGATCCATAAGACATACAAACTGGAATTACTTCTTTTATCCTAAATAACTCATTTGTGTTGTTTCAGGGAGGAAATACAGGGATTAGCACTCATATTATGACATGTATGTACATGTAAATAAATGAAGCGGAACAGGTGCTCTGTTTGGAGAATGGGTTATTCTATTCTGTGTAAAGGGATGATGGATGCATCCACTTCGGCCACACCAACTGCCACATTCTTTCACATTCCTAGCTAATCTGTTGTGTGCAGTCACGTGTTTAATTTCTAGAGTGTGGGCTTTCAATTTAATGCGTTCTGGCAATTTTAAGAATGGCAAAACAAATTCGAACTTAGAAAGGCTTCTCATCATAGATAAGGTGGAAAAGAATCCTTTTGAGAAAAAAATTAACATCGCTAAACGTTTAGGTATATCGCCTTCATCCCTGAATTCGATAATTTCGAAAATGAAAGAAATTAGAGAGCAGGCTGATAAGCATGGAACTTCTGCAAAAAAAGAGAAAAACTAACAAAATGCCTAGTTGCAGTGATTTAGAAAGACTTCTCTTCGCTTAGTACGAGCAGTCTCGTGCGTCAAATATTCCTGTGGAAGGGAATATTGTTCGAGAGAAGGCACTTGAAATAGCTGCCTCATATGGCATGGAGATACTTCTTCTGCATCAAATGGGTAGATTTCAAGTTTTAAAATTCGCCATGGATTGGTGTCCAGGAAATTATGCGGTGAAATTGCCGCAGTAGTAAATACTGATGCCATAGAAGTGTGGTTCGAAAAACTTCAGAAATTACTAGACGGCTATAAGGATTGTGACGCATATAATGCAGCCGAAACAGGCCTCTTTTATATATGCTTGCCAGAGAGAATGCTATCGTTCAAAGGAGAGTCTTGTCATAGGGTAAACATTTCAAAGAAAGACTTACAGTGTTCTATGCACAATAAGGGCGATTCTGACAAACGAGTACCCCTCGTTATTGGTAAATCTGCTAGACCTCGATGCTTTAAGAATGTAAAGAAACTACCAGTAGTCTACCATTCGATTGACAAAGCATGGGTGAAAAATGATATTTTTACAAAATTTCTTCATGATTTTGATAGATCAATCAGCGCTCAAAAATAGAAAATCACTCTATTTATTGACAATTGTTCAGCTCATTCACCAGATACGTCGTCTTTGAAAAATATAAAAGTCAGTTTTTTCCCAGCTAATTGTACATCTGTTTCTCTTATTGCCGGGGTAATCAACAGTTTTAAGAAATTTTACAGGAGATGGCTAGTGAAAAGGTCTTTGTTTCACGGAACAAGCAAAAGAACCCACTCAAAAAATAGACCTTCTGCATGCTATTCATTTTGTACTTTCAGCATGGCAGGAACTAACCTCTTCAGCCATCCAGAATTGTTTCATGAAATGAGGTTTTGTGTGAAAAATTGATGAAGAATGCTCAACAGAAGGGGAAGAAAATAATGATGATGGTGACGATAAATGCAGATGAAGAGTGGTTGCGTGTAGCAGAGGATGTATAGGGTGTGAAATTTAGTGATTATATTTCCATTGATCGAGATGTTGCGACATATGATGTCCTAAGCATAGAAGAAATGTGTGATGATGCAAAATATGAAAATAGTGGCGAAGAAGCAGAAAATAATGTTCATACCGATGAAGCTGAGCCTACACCAGTGCCAAGTCTGTCTACTGCAATTACGGAATTTGAAACTGTACGAACTTTCATAAATGCACATGCAATTAAAGAAAATGACCAGAAAAATGTTGTACATCTTGAAAATTTTTTGTTTAATTTAAAAAATAAACGAAAAACCCAATATAAAATTACTGATTCTTTTAAATAAATATCAATTTTCCGCAACTTCGATTTATTTATTTTACAGTTTGGAAAATAACAAATTAGTATTTAATAGTATACTGTACACATTGCATGTATTAGTAATGCTTCAACATTAATTTTTTTCGTGTTTGGACGATAATCCGCATTGGTCGTTTTCCCGCATTCATCGTTTTTATTCACGCACCCCTTGAAAAACGATAGATCGAGGTTCTACTGTATATATATATATAGATATGTATCTCAATATAATATAATTATATTTTAATAAAATATAAAAAAATCTAATAAAAATTATGAAATATATGTAATATTATATGGGCAATGATGGTAATAATAGTAATAAACGATACTAAGAGTAAAAAAGGACAAGTAAACAATAGTTGAGCATTGTAATCCACATCGGTCAAAATGACCACTTTGGCGGTACTAGGTATAAGTTTTAACCGGCGGTTCTAGTGTTAAAATTCATTTTTTAATATAAACTATAATCAGGCATACCTCCCAGTCGAATGACTACATTTTCCTTTACGGCAAATTGGCGTTTAGAACATGTTCGAAGTTCTCTCCCTCTCTCTTTAATTTATTTATTTTTCTTCTCGGCTGACTGTACTTCATTAACGCCACACATTACGCGGGTAGAACCATTAACTTAATTTATTAAGCAATACAACATTTTTTTTTGTTTAGAGGAAAGTTTGTGTAAACCAATTATGTTTATTTGCTGAATATTCGCCAAGAAACGTTATATAATTTATCACGTTACAAACACAAAATCTTTTATCTCATTTTAAACGAAAATATGCTTATAAAAAGATTTTGTGGATTTTTTTAAATGCGTATAATTAAAAGTATAAAGTTATTTACAAGAAATGTATATTTAACTTAGTAAAATACATTAAAGTATTGCATATTATGGGAATGTAACAGATCAATTACAACAGTATTCAAGTATAATTTTGTACAAAATCAAACTTGCTACAGTTATTATTTTTTGCTGTTCTTTAGAATGTACTTCACACATTATTAGTTGGTCAAAAATGTATTAAAATTATTTTAAAGCGCTATGCGATTTTTGTTGTTAACAAAAACCGTTCGCGTAAACGGCTTATTTTTTTCTGAAACGGAGCCAAGAAATGATATGCTATTAAACACCTTTCAAAATAAGATTGAAATTAGAAAATAGATTTTCATAGTCATACCTTTTATAAAATACATCGATTCTTTAAATTTAAAGTATCTTGTTTTAACTTCCGTAAAAAAGAGAGAGAAATTTTGTAGCGGTATTTGTCTGTTATAGGGGGCTTGGAGTGAATGAAAATGACTATAGAAAATGATTATGGGAAGAGACGAAAAATTTTCATGCATACTTTATGGTAACCTATTCACTGCTCGATACAGAGAAGCAGTTTTCTTTCAATATTTATACTACATATTTAATACGAAAAAGCCATTCATCGCTTATTATATGCAAATATAAGCAAATTATATTTAAAAGACAATGCGATATTTGAGAGACTAAGACTGGCAAGTCAAAATTATTACAACAAGGTTCAATATGAAACCAAACTCAAACGTTTAATGAGACTTAGAATACATAGGCAGGAGGTCGATTCTTAAATAGGTTATTACCAAAGAATGATACCTGCATTTTTCCTTCTGATGGATCGTAAATTCGTACTCATCATGGAATTATCACAACATTTTCATTCATTTATCATAACATTCTCAACATTTCTATTACCAGATATACATAAATAAAATATTATATATATATATGATATATAATTTACATATACATATATTATATAAAAAGAATACATCCTCATAGTCGTCGTGCTTTTATTCTATAAAAAAGAATGAAGGCAACGGAAGGCTGCCACAGAATTTACGTAGCAATACCATTCACCAAATGCCTTATATTTTAGCATGCTAGATATCAGATTTAGCATGCATTGGTGCAAGTCGTGCGGTGGCTTGAGAAAGGACATGAAAGGATATCGTTGGGCTTTTCTCCATGATGAAAGAATGAGACGAATGAGAGCGCCATGTTTTTATTGATAAAACATCACCAAAGCAGCTCTCCCAATTTTATAAGGTATTGCGGTCTAGCAGGGAAATGACTTCATTGCATGGTCTTAATAATATTAGAATGAAACTTTTAGAACGAATTAAGTCGAAAAACGACCAGCCAAGGAGCTGTTGACAATAGCAAGCTCGAACAAATCTCTTGAAAAATCGGAGGAAAGATCCCGTGCATCTGCTTTTTGTGACAACGCGTAGAAACACGAAATCATGACGTCACGTGAGCTCTGGCCAATGCTACACTAAAGGGTAAGTGTAAAGCCTACGTCACGGCCAATGGGAGTGATAAAGCAAAGAGTCAGAGAGACAGTTGAAGCGGATGCATGTAGAAGTAAAAAATACCCCCAACGCGCGATAATAATATCTGAATAAAATAAGTACATTTAAAAAGAAATTTTTTTTTTTTTTTTTTTTTTTTTTTTTAATATTTGAATTTACATTAAATAATAGAAATGATCAGAAATCATGATGCAATTTAGGAATAAACTAAAAGCTTTATATTTAAGTAAATCGAGCAAGATAATAATTAATTTAAGGGAAATTAATAGGATTAATTATAGGTATTAATGAAGAATTAGAAATTAGTGAAAATGCCGGTAATTTAGCACGTAAAAAGAAAATATCGCGAAGGAAGAATTAGTAATTGTCTGAGCGAAGCGAAGGCTAATACTCAGCGAAATATTACTGCCCGGACACATTACTACTACGATGGATATTAACGCCATGTCCTACTAAAAAAAAAGCCTAATAAAAACCTTTCGTCAAGCATAACTCAAAAAATATTTATCGGATTTCGTTTCTGATTGCACCAGAAGGTACCTATGAGGGTCGCCTACTGAATGCACCTACTATGAAAATAAGTTCCAAACCGTTTAAAAATTATATAGAAAAAAATGATAAAAAAGCACAATTTATCTGCATACGTCACAGAAATTTGATGTGCGTCACTTTCACCGGTTGATGTTTTCGTAGACAACTGGTTTGAACACATGGTGCAAATAAAAAAAAAAATACGCACGCAGTAATATCGAATAGATCAGTTTCAACCACGTGATCACAAACCTTGCAACAACCAGTGGCAACCAGTTTTGGTGGACAAACAAATAATAATACAGTACTCCGTACCACGGTGACCGTTTTTAGCATGTTGCATGAAATTGACCTGTTGTATGACATACAATTGTGGATGATTAAAACAAAAGACATGAGTGTCTATTGCTCCGGGAGGTTAACTTTCTCTGGATGTCTGTCTGTCTATCATACAGCATGCAATTTTCTTGTAAAGGATGATATTATTATGCAGTAAAACCTCCATAACGGACACACCCGATTAGTGGACACCTCTATTTAGTGGGCATTTTTTCGATTACCGACCCTTAAATAACTGTACATGTTTTACTCTCAGTAGCGGACACCTCCAAATAGAGGACAAATTCTGCCCTCCCGATTTGTTAGCTATTCAGAGGTTTTACTGGTAAAACCTCCATAGCGGACACCTCTATTTAGCGGACATTTTTTCGATTACCAACTCTTAAATAACTGTACATGTTTTACTCTCAGTAGCAGTCACCTCTAAATAGAGGACAAATTCTGCATTCTCGGGGTGTCCGCTATTCAGAGGTTTTACTGTATATAATTTTGATAGTTTTTTTACAGGGCCACACAGAAGAATAAGAATATATGAAACGAATATAAACTAAATTCGGGATTGGTAGATCGCTGATGGTAATGTAATTTTAGTATGTTGTTACAGTCATCCGCAGCATGTTTTTAGAGTTTCGTTCATCTAACGAAACACTACCTGTCACACTCCTTTGTCTGTCTGTCTGTCCGTCTGTCACAGAGCCCGTTCTCAGAAACTATATATGTTGAACTTGATGAGACTTGAAAATTTGCATACTTATAGCTGAACACCACACATCAAACGGCAAATAATAAAATTTTGAAAAAGTCTAATATTTAACCCTCTGGGCTCTAACTTGTGTATTTTAAGCAATTTTTCTAACTCAGCCACTAATTTAATTAAGTTGGAGACATGAAATTTTGCCTACTTATAGCTGAACATCTCACATCAAATGACAAATAATAAAATTTTTAAAGAAGGTTTAACCCCTTCGGGACGGGAGCCTGTTACGAAATTTTTAATCTTTTGTCACCGTTTTTTAAAAACAGAAATTTGTGTCTTCTTGAATCGAGAAAATGCGCTGATTAAACAAGGCAAATTTTACAGTAAAATTTTACTGGTGAGGAAAAACAAGGATCCTGAGCGCTTCATGCGGCACGTATACGTGTCGCTCGTCCCCAAGGGGTTAATATTTAACCCTCTGGGCTCTAACTTGTGTATTTAAAGCAATTTTTCTAACTCAGCCCCTAATTAAGTTGGAGACATAAAAGTTTGCATACTTATAGCTGAACACTTGCGATAAGACGATAAATCATAAAATTTTTAAAAAGTCATATTTAACCCTCCGGTCTCTAACTTCTGTACTTTAAGGGGTCTTGTACCTTTTAAACGCGTCGAACATTAACGAAAAACTTCAAAGTTTGAATTAGTCTATCTACAAAGCCTTTTTAGGTATAAACATGAAAGTTTGGATATTGATTAAACAGATTATTCTTTGTAATATACTACCAACAGAAATTTATTAACCCTTTACAGAATTTGTGTATTTTTGAAATCAAAATAGCTCTTTTTTTACCCCATAAGTCATTGCGCGCATGATATCTTGAGAAAGTATGGATGGATTTGCATGAAATTTGGTAAAGATACTAAACATATATGTGTGTTAAAAATGATCTACTCTTAGGCTAAAATTATTTCATTAACTATATAAAAAAATATTTTCGTAAAAAAAAATAAAAAATTTGTATTTTTAATGAGTAAAAATTGTCATAACTAAAAATATTACCATTGTAAATACTTAAAAGTAGATCATTTTAAACACACATATTTGTTTAGTATATTTACCAAATTTCATGACAGTCTATACATACTTTCTCAAGATATCGTGCGCGCAATGACTTATGGGGTAAAAAAAGAGCTATTTTGATTTCAACAATACACAAATTCTGTAAAGGGTTAATAAATTTCTGTTGGTAGTATATTACAAAGAATAATCTGTTTAATCAATATCCAAAATTTCATGTTTATACATAAAAAGGTTTTGAAGATAGACTAATTCAAACTTTGAAGATTTTCGTCAATTTTCGACGCGTTTAAAAGGTACAAGACCCCTTAAGCGATTTTTCTAACTCAGCCCCTAATTAAGTTGGAGACATGACATTTTGCATACTTATAGCTGAAAACCTCACATCAAACGACAAAGAATAAAATTTTGAAAAAGTCTAATAGTTAACCCTCTGGGGGTCTAACTTGTGTATTTTAAGCAATTTTTCTAACTCAGCTCCTAATTAAGTTGGAGACATGAAATTTTGCATACTTATAGCTGAAAACCTCAGATCAAACGACAAATAATACAATTTTGAAAAAGGTCTAATACTTAACCCTCTGGGCTCAAACTTGTGTATTTTAAGCATTTTTTCTAAATCAGCCACTAATTAAGTTGGAGACATGAAAGTTTGCATACTTATAGCTGAACACTTGCGATAACACGATAAATCATAAAATTTTGAAAAAGTCATATTTAACCCTCCAGCCTCTAACTTGTGTATTTTAAGCAATTTTTCTAACTCAGCCCCTAATTAAGTTGGAGACATGCAATTTTGCATACTTATAGCTGAAATCCTCACATCAAACGACAAATAATAAAATTTTGAAAAAGGTCTAATATTTAACGCTCTGGGCTCTAACTTGTGTATTTTAAGCATTTTTTCTAGCTTATCCCCTAACTAAGTTGGAGACTTGAAAGTTAAGACATACTTATACACATACTTAATAGACATACTTATAGACATACTTAAAGACATACTTATAGCTGAACACTTGCGATAACACGATAAATCATAAAATTTTGAAAAAGTCCTATTTAACCCTCCAGCCTCTAACTTGTGTATTTTAAGCAATTTTTCTAACTCAGCCCCTAATTAAGTTGGAGACATGAAATTTTGCATACTTTTAGCTGAACACCTCACATCAAACGACAAAGAATAAAATTTTGAAAAAGTCTAATAGTTAACCCTCTGGGGTTCAAACTTGTGTATTTTAAGCAATTTTTCTAACTCAGCCCCTAATTAAGTTGGAGACATGAAATTTTGCATACTTATAGCTGAAAACCTCAGATCAAACGACAAATAATAAAATTTTGAAAAAGGTCTAATATTTAACCCCTGGGCTCAAACTTGTGTATTTTAAGCATTTTTTCTAACTCAGCCACTAATTAAGTTGGAGACATGAAAGTTTGCATACTTATAGCTGAACACTTGCGATAACACGATAAATCATAAAATTTTTAAAAAAGTCATATTTAACCCTCCAGTCTCTAACTTCTGTGCTTTAAGCAATTTTTCTAACTCAGCCCCTAATTAAGTTGGAGACATGACATTTTGTATACTTATAGCTGAACACCTCACATCAAACGACAAATAATAAAATTTTGAAAAAGTCTAATACTTAATCCTCTGGGCTCTAATTTGTGTATTTTAAACAATTTTTCTAACTCAGCCCCTAATTAAGTTGGAGACATGCAATTTTGCATACTTATAGCTGAAATCCTCACATCAAACGACAAATAATAAAATTTTTGAAAAAGGTCTAATATTTAACGCTCTGGGCTCTAACTTATGTATTTTAAGCATTTTTTCTAGCTCATCCCCTAACTAAGTTGGAGACTTGAAAGTTAAGACATACTTATAGACATACTTAATAGACATACTTATAGACATACTTAAAGACATACTTATAGCTGAACACTTGCGATAACACGATAAATCATAAAATTTTGAAAAAGTCCTATTTAACCCTCCAGCCTCTAACTTGTGTATTTTAAGCAATTTTTCTAACTCAGCCCCTAATTAAGTTGGAGACATGAAATTTTGTATACTTAAGCTGAACACCTCAGATCAAACGACAAATAATAAAATTTTGAAAAAGGTCTAATATTTAACCCTCTGGGCTCTAACTTGTGTATTTTAAGCATTTTATGTAACTCAGCCACTAATTAAGTTGGAGACATGAAAGTTTGCATAATTATAGCTGAACACTTGCGATAACACGATAAATCATAAAACTTCGAAAAAGTCATATTTAACCCTCCTGTCTCTAACTTCTGTATTTTAAACAATTTTTCTAACTCAGCCCCTAATTAAGTTGGAGACATGACATTTTGCATACTTATACCTGAACACCTCACATCAAACGACAAATAATAAAATTTTCAAAAAGTCTATTATTTAACCCTCTGGGCTCTAACTTGTGTATTTTAAGCAATTTTTCTAACTCAGCCCCTAATTAAGTTGGAGGCATGAAATTTTGCATACTTATAGCTGAACACCTCACATCAAACGGCAAATTATAAAATTTTGAAAAAGTCTAATATTTATCCCTCTGGGCTCTAACTTGTGTATTTTAAGCAATTTTTGTAACTCAGCCCCTAATTAAGTTAAAGACATGAAATTTTGCATACTTATAGCTGAACACATCACATCAAACGACAAATAATAAAATTTTGAAAAAATCTAATAATTAACCTCTAATATTTTGTCTCGCGCAATTTTAAAATTTAAACTGTTTTGCAATACTATTTTTTGTTCATTTTGAATAATAAGTGTAATGTGACGTAATTTCTTCTATTTCAGACTTCTAACGCATGTTAATGAATTTATTTTACAATATCCTTTCTCTTTTAAAATTCACATGTAAATATAGTTTTTATGGCGTAATTTCCAATAAGTTCCTGCTTTTTATACCTAATTATTTAATTCTAATTTGAAGGTTTTTTCAGTTTATAATAGTAACGTGTAAATAATTTTTTTTTATTTGAAGCAAATATTATTGTTTGTGCTGTTTATACAGTTGGCAACAGTTGAAATTAATACCGTTTTCTAAAATATGTAAAAAATATCTGTCAAGATGCTGAATATTTGAATTTAAAATAGAAATAAAACCTCAAAAAAATGAGTCAAATTAAAAAAAAAATTAATGAAATCTGCACACCGGGATCTTCTATTGAATAAAATGATCTAAAAATGATTAATTTCCCATGTATAGTTTTTGCTCCTATAAATTTTTTTTTAATGGAACGATTTTGTCCAACTTTAGCATTAAATATCTCTTAAAATAATTCTTCGATTTGAAAACTGTATGCATTAGCGTGTTCATCAAACATTTCGCTATAATACCACCTATTTTCATATTTTTGTATGCAATAGTTTTTTTAATATTAACGAAGAAAGACCTCCGGTCACAAAAAATTCAAAACCGGCGGCGGCAGCGGCGGTGACAGCGTTAGTTACTTTTTTTAGAATAGAGAGATATATAAAAATTAAAACTTGTCTATCTGTCTATTTGTAATTTTATAAAAATCCACAATTTGGAAGCCAAAATTGTGAAAAGATACGGATATGTGTATTAAAACATGGCCGAGGCAACTAAAGTAATCCGGAATCGGAATAATTTATAGTGAATTTTTAATTAATAAAAAACCACCAATTTAACAGCAATTTCTTATCGAATTTAAACATTTTTCGTTATAGCAGTTGCCAACAATTAAAAAACACAATAAAATTATTACTACAACAATTAATTTTCTACTGCAATATTTCCACGTGAAAAATGAAAATGAAATAAATAGCTTGATGAATTTTAAAAAAAAGGTGAATATTACGTCATAACTTTTCTATTGCAAGATATTCACGTGAAATATGAAAATGAAAGAAATGGTTTGACGAATTTAACTGAAAGTGAATATAACTTCATAACATTTCAAGGTTTCCACGTGAAAGAGGAAAATATTACGTCATATTGGAAATATAAAGGACGTGGTGGATATAGTATAACGTCATATGTGTGTGAAAAATGTATTGAAGCATGATAAAAACCCGATTAGGGAAATTATTGGCCTATTTTAACATTATTGCTCCAGTTATAAATTGAAATAAGTTCATTTATAGCTGTATTCTTTTGCGTCTGTTATATACATTTATACATTTTTATGTAGCGTTTTCATATGATTCATTCATACAACATTTCGACTGCTTTTTTTAATGTTTGTTTTGTGTTGTATGTTAAATTTTGAAATTGATTTTTCAGAACAATCATCCTTCAAATTCTGGGCAACGCCAGCACATTAGTTTGTAACGGATAAATGGCTTTTGTATCTGTACATCTAATGCTAATATTATAAAGCGTTATAATATTATAAAGTATATAATATTATTAATGCTTGTACGTTTGTGAGGTGTTATCTCTGAAACTACATAGCCAACTTAAAAAAATGTTGGTGGCCATCTCTGCTCCGAAAAAAAGACTATTTTATGTCAGTGCAAGAACCTACATCGCTGCAGGAGCAAAAAAGTTCTAAAATTGTGATAATAATTTGTAATGAACGCTCTCTAAAAGGTTCAATTTGACGGATAAACGTAAAAATTTCTAGAAAGGTTCTAAACTATGATTTATTTGGAATACTGAAATTTTTGTGATACTGTTTGGTTAGAAACTAGAACTTTGGCATGGTAGTAATTAATAAGATGTAAATGCTCGTTGTAGAAAGAATTCTAAAAAATAGAAAGACTAAACAAAGCGGAAAAAGATCTAAAGATGATCTAAGTAACGAAGTACATGGAATTGTTGGAAATATAAATATGAAAATTGACATGGCTGTATTTATCATGACGTAAATTCTTGCAATAGAACAATTTCTAAAAATGTCGCTATATAAAACAGTGCAAAACCAAAAAACTTTCAAAAATTTTCTATTTCTGTGTTACTGCTGAGGCCAAAATCTTGAAATTTTGCTTCGGGTTAGTTTTAAAATATACAATTGTCTCTATGAATGGTTTCTAAAAAATTTAAAATGATGAAATTAACGTAAGGCAATCTCAATTACTATTAATTTGGAATTATTAGGTACAGCAACTTTAAATATTTCATAATGCTGCATTTCCTCCGCAAAACATGCGATTTAAATGAAACAAAACTGATAGATACCCACCTAGCATTAAATAAATTGTGTAAATATTGAATAAAGACCTGTACGAAACAGTGAGTAGGTTGCCCGAAAGTACTTGTTAAAGTGTTCCTACTCTAGGCTTTTCTCTCTCTCGCCAAGGCCACTAACAGAGGGAAGTGCCGTTTTAAATGTGATATGAATTTTTTATCCGATTCATTTTTCTAGACATTTTATCATAAGGTCATATTCTCAATTATCATTAGTAGATTTTTTATATATTAACTTATTCGGGTGAAACTTTATAATCGGGTTCATATTAGTGTATGTTAGCTTGCATGATTTGCTGAATAAATATGTATGGATTTGTAAATTACTTCAAATGACACTTTGACAGCTCAAAAGTTATGCAGACGATACATTCAGATCTTGTGTCATACTCTATGTTGTAATTATTGCCGATTTCTTTTATTTAATACATGCTAAATACAGCTCAACTTGTGCAGAATATGTTTGAAAACAAAACAATACAGCGTATGTAGTGGCCAGCATACACTCATCATTCAAATCCGATCGAGTATATCTAAAACACACTCAAACGAAGCATTGCATGCCACTCTTGATGTATTCGGTACTTTGATACTATATTAGATTTTGAGGAGAGAATCCCTTAAATGTTATCGACAACCTCGTTGCATCCGTGGAAAACAGATATTGTACAATATTAACTATTCCGGGGGAGCACACACCATATAAAGTATAGTCCATTCTTTTTAAACATCATATATTTGTCATTTAAAGTTACTCAAATTGGTGCGGAGCGTCTGATTATGCTCTTGACATCATTTTATACAGTTAAAATTCCGATATAAGTAATTTAGTATTTCATTTTCTATTTTACTTTTAATATATTGCGTACTTTCAATTTTATATCCATGCATGGCTGTCTTAAATGGTTAGATTTCCCATTTTTTTAAACAGTGTATACGAATTTATATATAAGATTTTGTAATTCTACGATTCGTTTATTTTCATCATTACAATTTATCGCAGCATATGGACAATTAAAGATAACATCTCATTTTCTTTGCTTCCACATTTTATTATTAAATCTATGTTCTCAGTAATATCGCTCAGACTAATCCCTCTGAGGGAAGTCCTAGTAAAACATATATATTATACACACACACACACACATATATATATAAGCATAAACGTTCATCGGGTTTGTTATCATAGCTGTTTATATCATTTGGAAAATTTTTTGGCTTGATTTGTGACAACTGATTGAAATAGATTAATCTAAAATCACAGCTCATTCAATCAAGTAGTTTTTATGATAAGCTTAAAAATTTACCCGTATGCCAGTTTGTTTTGAAACAATATTAAAACAGCGCTTAACATTATGTGTTCCAAATGTTACATCTCGTAAAAATGTTAAATTTTAACTGTTAAATGTTAAAAAATGTTAAATGTAAAAAATGTTAAATGTTTAAAAAAAATGTTACATCTATCGTAATCTACTGCACCAATTTATTTTTCTCTTTGATATATGAAAATAAATTTATTGATTAATCCAAATATCGATGTCAAATTTAGGTCTTAATACTGAAAATTAAAATTTTCTTTAGAAAATCTATAATGATTTTATTAATTGTCGGCTAATGGGGAGATATGAGAAGTATGACGAGCTAGTAAACAATTTTGCTACAAAAGTATCAGCTGCTGGGCTGCAATATGTCTCAAAATGTTATTTTTCTTCACTCTCATATCTATTTTTCCGGGTAAATTGTGGTGTTGTGAGTGACGAACAATGCTAATGATTTCACCAAGACATATCGATAATGAAAAGTACAGTAGGGATGATTTAATGTGGAAAGAGTAGCAGAATAGTGCTGTAAATTTAATAAAGATGCCCTGAAACTGAACAGAAAAGACAAGCGTAATAAAGAGGACTTCTTGGTTGACGAAATAAGGTTTGTATTTCGATATTGATTCGAAATTTCCAATTGCATTTGAAAAGTTAAAAAATAAATA
This sequence comes from Maratus speciosus, assembly GCA_963932465.1. Lineage (NCBI taxonomy): Eukaryota > Metazoa > Arthropoda > Arachnida > Araneae > Salticidae > Maratus > Maratus speciosus. The sequence continues at coordinate 53,778,870 of OZ010792.1, forward strand.
AATAATTTGGTATTTGTTTAATAAATATTTTATGTTCCTTGATAATTAACTTAAAATCATAATTTTCCATTGGTCCGTATTTTTACAACAATAGCTAAGATTAAAATTTTAAAAGTTAATTCATATTCTGTGACCACAAATTAGAATAAAAACATGTGATTTATTTAAAAGGCATAAGAAAGTTTGATTCTATAGACCAGTGTTATTAATTGTGTGTATAAAGATTTTGCGTTATTGTAAACACTTCAACTAGCAAAACTATTAATTTAATTTCTTAAACGATATAACAATAATTCTTTCTTTAATGGAAATCTGCATGACCCATTTAGTTATTTGTTGAATTGTGGCCGAGAAATGTGATATTTTGTATCAAGATAGTAACACATTATCTAAAATCCAGAGATACAATAAGATTAAAGGATTTATTTTTAAAGGAAATTTTCAAAAAACAATAGTGAATAAAAATCTAAAATAGGTTATTTAATCGATGTTCTTGTCTAAAATAAAATAAAAATTATTTTAGGATAACGAAAAGAGGTATTATACATTTATATATTTAGAAAACATTTACAAAATTTATGCAAATAAATGAGAATTTCTAGATTTTTGTCTTACAGATTTGTTTAAGTAGATATGATTTTTAAATAATTAGAAAAATGTATTTTTAGAAGTTTTCGATAGTAAGGAAATTTAATGATATACGTATACATATATATGTATAGATAAATATTACGTAACTATATATATTTTATAAATATATTTGTTTACGCATGCATTTTGAATCGAGTAGGTATTAAATTATCATATAAATATTTAGATATTTAGAAAATATTTTTTTATAAATTGCTATTAACGAATACGTATTTTTCTGAATATTTAAATATGTTCAGAATTATATTTTCCTAATATTAAATGTATTCAGTTCTACTTTGATGAAAGACTTTCACTAAGACGTATCTTATTTTTCAATGCAACATTATTAAATAAATGAAATTTTGTTAATTTATTTGGCGATTCATAGAATGAAATCAAAAGCTAAATTAGTAAAAAAAAAATAAAAACTAAAATAAAAATAAAAATAAAAATGCCTCAGGTAATAAGAGCAAAAGTCAACTAACGCACTTTTTTACATGTTTCAGTTTTGCTAACACAATTTATTCGATGCATATTTATAGAGCAAAAATAGGCTAATAAATAAAATAATAAATGACTAAAGAATAGAATATTCAAAGGGAATTGCAGGATACTTATTTTTTGCTTTTAAATATGCTTCGAATAACAATATACTTTGTCAAAAATACAAATTAAAAGTGTGCATTATTCGACATTTGCCCTTATTACCTCATATATTTATTGCATTATATCATTTAAATGTAAAAAATGTCTGTTATTTGACTTTTCGTCTCATTTCCTTATACATTTAATTATCAGTAAAGAAATATGGAATTTAAATAATACATCTGTTAAACTAATTAAATAGAATGTTTTTTTTTTTTTTTTTTTTTTTTTTTTTTTTTTTTTTTTTTTTTTTGTAGGGGCGTTAATAAAAATTGTTTTTAAAAAATACTTTTTAAAGAACAATATTTTTGACAGCAAAAAGTTTATTTCAAGCGAATCGACCATTTTAGACAAATGCATCAAACATACATCACTGAATTAGATAAAGATTGTACTAACTGAAATAATGACATCAGAAATTTCAGTAACAGGAAATATGCATTATTTGAAAGATCTCCTTGCAAATCGCATACATATTTATTATGTCTTTAAGGGTAAATTAATTCACTAAGTAAAAATGCAGGCCTTTTTTTTGGGGGGGGGGGGGGGGGAGCATGCCTACAAGTCTCCGGGCTCTATAAAAAAAATGCAGTTTTATTTCCCTATTTATTTATTTAATAAAATAGAATCAATTACCAAATGCGTTTTTAAAAATAATATTGTGTATTTCCTTATATGTACAAATATTAATTTTTCTGTAAAACAATGAAATTTTTGTTTCAACAACGAATTCTAATCCTTTTTTAGTGATCCGTACCTAACCCATTTGTGACTGGCGTCCTAATTTTGGGACGCTTCCTTAAAAAAAAAAATCCTATTACAAATTGAATTATGATATCCTTTCAAAACTTAGCATAATATATCCTTAGTATTTGTTTTCAATATTTATCATTAAATGGCAGTGCATTTTTAAGAATAAAAAGGTCAAATGAATGTTTGTTGTAGAGCAAAGTTAGATTTTCTTGAAACAAAATGGCGCGTAAGAAAAGGTAAGATATTTCTTTTATTTTTTTATCAATCATTTTATAAGTGGCATTATTTATAAGATGAAACATTATTTTAGAATACATATTTTTGCATTTTTTCAGATGTCTATTTTTTTTGCTTGAATTTCAACCTTTACATATCGTCCCAATTTTGGGACGCTAGGCACGAATGGGTAGGGGTTTTCTCCGTTACTGTCTATGCATTAAATGTATGTTTTATGCCATTTATTTTGTTATAAAATAGTTATATACCACTCGGATTATTATTTGGTTATAAAATTATTATTCGGATTATTATTTGGCTATTCTTTGTTATTACTATAGGGGAACAGGGGCTGGGCTCTTTTCAAGAACAAGACACCCACCCCTAACTACCCTTAGCTATTGGCTTAGTAAAAACTTATATCATACCGTTATGTTTTGTACTTAGTTTAGTATTTGACATCCGGTGGTTACTAAAATATATACAGCAGAACCTTGATTATCCGACGTAATTGGGTCCGAACCGAATGCGCATAATTAAATTTCCAGATAATCGAGAATTTATCAATAATCATCTAGTTTAATATGCAACATCGTCATCGAATGGCTATTAGGGCTATTTAAACTGCTTAATAAACATATAAATTTAAATTATACATGAAAATAATTTTATTTGTTTAGAACAGGGACGTGTACACGGGGGTGGGGGGGGGGTATAATCTTCAAGGGATCGGATCTTGTGGGAGCTTAAGATAATTTCAATGGAATTCGAAGAAAGGGGAACCAAAATGCTTATCTCTACTCGTGGTTTGGAAGGGAACTCTTGCATACACAAGGAATGTAAAAGTAAAAAAAAAAAAAAAAAAAGTTAGAAAAAGTTCAGGATATCGACATAGGTTTACAGAGTGTTCCGGTTACACGAGGGTCGTATAATCGAAGTTCTACTGTACCATATATACTCGTGTGTAAAACGAAGAATTTTTGACAATTTTCTGCAAGTAAATTGGGGGGGGGGGGTAAACTTATACGCGAGTCAATTATATAAGCAAAAATAAAAATAAAAATAAAAATAAAAAAATATAATAAAATAAAAAAACCTTCGATTACTGCAAAAGTTTGATTTTTTATGTATATTAATAATAAAATAATATATAAAATATACAAATAATAATGATTTATTATTAGAAAAAATTCAATGATTTGTTTTTGTTTACTTACTAATTTTTCGCATTAGTAAGTGAAATCTTTGGTTTGATTTTGTGCGAAATTGAAGTAAAAAGTTAGGGGGTCGACATACGCGAGTTTTTGCATTCAAAAGTTAATGGGTCGGCGTATATGCGAGTATATACGGATATATACTCTATTAGTAATTATTAATTATTATAAATTTTTACCATATAAATTTTTAATGGCTAATAGTGAAGAGGAAGGGAGTCTTGTTCTTGAGCCGACGCCGACCGTCCCCCCCCCCCCTTATAGTAATAATTAAGAAAATTTTACAGTCAAATAATAACCCGAATGATATATAACCTTTTTGAAACATATTAAATTGCATAAAACATAGATATAATGCTTAGACAGTAACGGAGTAAACCCCTACTATTTCGTGCCTAGTGTCCCAAAATTGGGACGTTTAGATTTTTATATGTTAAATAAATATTTTTTCAAAGGGATTTTTTTTTATTATTTTTTATGTTCATTTTACACCATTTACTATAATTAAACACAATATTGAGTTGAACAAAAAAATTCAGGCACTAATGGGTTAAAAAGTAAAAACGGAACCATTATATGATCACTCCTATGTCTGTCTGTCACCCTTTTACTCGAAAACTATCGAACGCGAAAAGCTTAAATTAAGAAAATTAATAAAGACTATTGACCCACATATTTTCATATTATTAAACATTCATAAATATATTTAATAAAAATATAGAGGGGCTAATTAATCCAGTTAAAAAAACCCACTTTTCTTTGCATATCATGTGAAAGCTTCCGTAACGCTGATCACAAAAACACATTCCTTTTAATTTTAGGTATTATATTTTCAAAGATACCATCGAAAATTTAGTACAAAAATGTGCCCCCACCCCAATCTAATTCCGAATCAACTGAAACTAAAATTATGAAAAATTAAACGTAGTAGACGGTAATTTAAGCCTTGAAGGAAAATCATAGCGATTATTCTAGGTCACATAGTTTTTGAGAAAATCACATTTTTCCGCGACACACAAATGTCAATTTATGGGCATCCAGCAAAAGTGTTGAGCAGAACGAGGAGTATCTACTGTAGCAGAAGTATAAAAGCATTGTTGATAATAATTTTCAAAAAAAAAAATCGTCAGTAATTAGCTGAGATATTAACCCTTAAAGATACGGACGCTTTGGACATACGTAATGACAGGAGCGGCGTACTCTATGTACCATCAGATTTTAAAGCCTAGTTAATTCGTTTAATGATATATATGTGTAATGAAATGTCCAGTAGCTGTATCCAGTAGCTGCAATAAACTTCAAATTGTTAAAAACAGACTAATTTAAGGGTTCTCGGGACTCTTAAAATTGGAAAAAATGAAAAAAAAATTAGCATTTTCAACATTTAATGTCTTAAACTGTATAGGATTTAAAACACAATTTTTATTGAGATGAAAGATATATAGGTATGTACTTTCATTTAACATTTTTAAAAAATTGTAAGATGCAGAATTAGTATTTTTAAGGGCCTCGAAACTGTCAGACATTTGTCGAGCACAGAATTGGCATAAGATCTTACGCGCAGGATTACAAAATAAATATTGCAACTAGAATGAAAATTTTGGTGCTTTCTGTTACTTCTGATGGAATTCGTCTCAGCATGTTAGTGTTTTATGCCAAACATCCCTTCGCGTGTAACACGACAATTTACTTGTGGGGTATGTAACTCATAATTATCTGTTTGTGACACATTATACTGTTTTGTGAGTGCTCTATTTCGAGAGTGCCCATCAGATGTTAGTGGAAAGGGTCCACAGAGGGCAACACTATGGACATTTTCAACAATCATACCATTTAATTAGACTGAACTATGTTCGTGAAAGAAAATAAAGAGATTCGCTGGTTAAGCACTTTTACCTTTGTTTAACTCTGAAATAACAGTCACGGTCCCCAGTTTTTCTTTTTTTTTCGTTGAAGGGCTGACAGTGGTCAAGTCAAGACGCACAAATTTTTGTGCACAATCCTTTGTTTTATGCAGCGTTCGTTCTTCTATGTGAATTTCACATCCTATAATATTTTTTACTAATTTAATTCTTATTTTTACTTTTTTTATTGTGCTAAGTGTGTTGTAATCAAGATCATATCTTCCAATTAAAAGTGTTTCTTTTGCACGATAGTCTCTTCGCTAAAAATGATTTATCACTTAACAACCATTCATACTAAAATAATAACTAAATAAAAACTCTAGGTGACAACAGCAGAACGGAAGAAATAGCTCTGACCGCTTACCATGAAAAGGTAAGAGAAAACATTTTCTTTCTCTATTATTATGATAAATATATAAGTGTGCACCACACACGGGTGTTCGGCGTAAGCCTTTTTAAACTATGACCCACGACATTCGGTTTTGCTCATAACTTCAGATGGTAATAATTACCCAGAACCCAAATAAATTTGTATTTAAAGCATTTTTATATTTTTAATGCGAAGTTGTATTTAGCTAATACAAATTTTTGAAAATTTCAACAGTATAATCACCTAAAAAAATATTTTTTTGAACAATAAAAAGGAAATTTTAGGTCCAGTTTATACAGATAACTGGTAACAGAAATTAAATGTGTTTTGAAAATTTCATGAAAAAATATTCAGATGTTTTTGGGGTCCTCTGCGCGTTATGGCCAAAAACGTCATTTGGAGTAAAATAACTTCAAAGTTTCGAAAACGCCGCTTCAGTTAATGAGCAGGTATAATTCTATAATCCATGAATTTTGTTCTAATTTCTTTTCTTTCAAGGAAACAATTATATCAAAATGTTCAGAAAAGATAGGAGTTTAACATGTAAAAAAATTAAAATTTCTAAAATTTTGAAGCTTTAAGTGTCCTGAGACCCCTAAATTAGAATGAATCACATAAATATAATGGGATTCGCGATTAGTTTGCATTGAATCTCTCAATAAACATCGAGTGACTTTAAAAGTTAATTAAAAACCTATCTGGAAAGACACGGCACGGACTAAGGCAGCATTGCATGTTTGCGACCTCCTTTCGAAGCGCGCTTATCAAAATGCCAAATTTAAACTTTTCACAAAGGTTTTTTTTTATATACACTGTAGAAAGAAAGGTTATTACTACACTGAATTTAGTTTTATGAAATGCCAAATGAAGTTTAAATATGCACTGTTTTTATTGTCATTAACGAATTAAGTTCATCAGAAACAGATTAGGAAAATGTTAAAAAATGAGTTATACAGAATAGCTATGATATTATTTTGATATTATTTAGGTTTCATATCTCTTTGAACTTTCATGGTATATCTATTTACACTTTTTTGGTGTATACAGTTATACCCAAGCCGACGTTGCATAATTTTTTACAAAATCTGAGTATTCTTTTAGCAACGGTTTTTTTTATTAATACAATTACTAATTTATATATTTATTCTAAGGAACCCTCTGTGCGCAAGTAATACTCGCACTTGACTGTTTATTTAGGAAGTATTTTTTGTACCATATTACCGATATTATAGTATTTAATCTTAAACCATAAAGTTTCCAATAACTTTTCAAAAAAATAGGTAAAATAATGCTGCATTACTATTTTATTCATACACATCATTAAAGTCCAGTAAATGATGTCCGTTAACTCAACAAAAATGTAAGTGAATAAAACTAATTCCACACGTTGAGATCTAGGAATAAATGTAAACAAAATTACAAACATATTTAGCGTTAAAAAACCCTGCATTTCTAACGATTGAATGATATTATCACCAGAAAATGTTTATAAATTATGATTAAATAAATTATTATCATTATTGTTATTTTGGGTCATATGTGAGACACTTAGTACATAACTTAATTGTTTTAAGTCTAAAATTCATGTCATCGTATTGCATTCCTTCACAAAGAACGCTACAGATGACTTCCGTTCAAAAACAGAATTATTTAATTAATTAAATTGTCAATTGTCACGATTGGTGCTCTGTCTGGAAATAATGACGACGTTCACACTGATTCCTATAGAATCCGTCACAAAATGGTTTGAAAATGGTTTAAAAATGTATTAAATACCTAATCCGATCGCTAATTTTTATAAATGGATTTACAGTTTTTGCGACATTGGTTATAACATATTCGCTAAATGGGTGATCAATCGGTAGTACCATATCGTACTTCCTCTTGGTTCACACGATTTCGAAAAATGTTCCTTTTTTGTTGATATGCTGCCACCACCGATATCATTACGTGATATTGGGCACGCTTTGATACGCTTATCGAAAAGAATACTAACTCATTCAATTAAACTTAACTAACAATTTATTTACACATCCTTTACAAATAACAAAGAAATGTGTACAATTAAGAACTCCGATATATCTGATCCGGTACGGCATTAATTTACATAAGAAAATTCTTTCTACGTACTGGTTCGCTTATTAAAATATTCTATATCCCTCTCACACTACGATCGTTAAAACGGATATATCGGAGATAACTCTTTATCTACAGTTACAATCGCTGTATACGCCAAGAGCTTGCGTTCCCGCCCGTATCTCAATACGTACACTGTCCGAATACTCCACTCAAGAACAAAATGACCACACACCCTGGCCTCCACACGATATCTCTACCCATGCTCCTGCTCAGCTATCTCCCTCATCTTCCAAGACAGCCCATACGGTGCTTCCCCTCTGCGATCAGGGCTCACTCCCCTTCATCCAACCTCAACTGTCACATTCCCGTGACGTCCACTATCTCTCTAGAAACTCTTTTGTCCGCACCATCCCAGGTATGCACCTGGATAGGCAGGGAAGCCGCTATTCATTGACACAAACTCCAAGATATGAAATAAATGTAACATTCAAACCTCCAAGCACTTAGAAAGTGACATGAATAAAATATATAAGTAAAAGCATAATATCATGTACAAGTAACTCGAATTAGTATCTGCTTAACAGAACCTGGCATACCATTTGGAAGTTATAATGTTCACTCACATACAAATCATGATTACAAAATTATCCTTACACTATGTCTTTCGAAAGTATTTATTTGTGATAAATATTGATTTCAGGATCAGAATTTAGATCCCATTCATTTAGCAGTCCACTAGTATCATATATTTCGATAAGCCTGGGATTCTTTCATGTTAAAGAAAGCTTAAGTAGAGTATTACATTTTGATTGCTTTTCTATTAGTTTTGAAACTCAATGCCCTCTAGAATGATTATTATTAGTTTTGAACGATCATATTTTCTTACTGAAATCGTATGAAATTTTATTGCTTAGATACTATCGCTTTCACTTAATTTAATTAGAAACAATAGACGGAGAACATTGAAACTAATATAATTTAAAAGTCTTTAGTATGTATTCAATAGTTCAAAAATAACGTTGTCTATTCATTTAAAAACGTAAAGTTATTAAATTATTTTTTTAAGCGAGCAAATTAAACGAAAATAGAATTTATTTAATCAGATATATATTCTATACACTTTTATATACATTTTTATATAAAATTTACACAGAGCTGCTTATTTTTCGATTTCAGTGTAATGTAATACTACAATAAAATAGACTGGGCCAAATGCAAATTACTATTATAAAACCAGTATTTCATGTTGTAAGAATCATTCTTTAGAAAAGTTTAAAAACAACAACAATTAAAAAGAAATCTATACTAATAAAAAAAGTTTCGCTTTGTCTGTCTGTATGTGTGTGTGTCTGCGAGGGCTAAAAAAAATTTTCATTTTGTTTTTTCTGAAATTTCAGGGGTCACATTTATATGCATCCATAATAAAATAAATAAATAAAAATAAATCATCACTTTCTAAAGATGTGCGGACAAATTGGGTCATTTATTTTTATCAAATTAGTGAAAGAAATATATTTTTTTCACCGAATGGGTCATATATTTTAAAATCCCAATTAGTCCCGTCAAATTAGGTTTAAAAAAGGCTTAAAGTGAAAAATTCTGGTTTAATTGTTTTTAGTGTCTTACTTTATGTTTTCGGGAGTGCTGAACACGAATCGGAAGTTGTCCAACAATATTTCTCTCGGCAAATGTGAAAAATCGTGAAAAAATCACTAAAAATCGCAGATTTTTTTGGTTTTTGACTTATAACTTGCAAAGTAAGCTTTTTACTCAAAAGGTGACCCTATATTAAAATATAGACGAGAAAAGTACCTACTGTTCATGTTCTTATCATTTTTATTGTAGGACATATGGCTTCCGTAGGTGCATTGAAAAATCGGCGAAAACCAGTAATTTTGGAAAATCGCAAAAAAGATATTCTTACCCTTTCCGTTCATAACACTAAAAGTAAGCATTTCACTGGAGACATTTGCTAACTTACTCGCTTATTATTAGGTTATATATTATTATGATGTAGGTATACAGTGTGACCACGAAAATCCGTCATTCAGAGATCCGGCAACTTAAAAAAAATCCCCCCCATTTTTTTTTCAGTTCCAACTTGCGGGAAGAGCAAAAATAGCAATTATTTTCGAATTAAAAACCGAGGTAAAAACGATGCATTAGCGGATAGCGAGGTCGCTTACGCTGTGCTAAATAGAATTCTCGATAACACTGGTAGCAGCTCAGAGGAAAGAGGACTAGGACCTAGCAGAAGATAGGTTTCTCATGTCAATATCATTTGGGTATGTATTAAATTACGAATAAATGTCTCTATCAAGAAAATCGTAAGTACTTTTGATAGTTTCTTCAGAAATCTGTAATTTTCAAAAATCAATTGAAGAACTGAGTAGATGAACATGTTATGCTGCATTTTCAATTTTTTTTTTAATCTTTTGGATGAAAGCATTATGACGTATCCTATCACATGGTGAAGCTAAAATACTAAGATTCCATCTAGTCTTGAAGATTTAAGACATTATTCATTAATATTTAATATTTTAATATTTAATAATGTCAATAATATTAATAATTTTTAATATTTGAAAATTAAATATGATTAAGTTTTTCTGAGAGAGTTTAGTACCATATTTTAAACACATGGTATCGAATAGAAAATAAATCATTAAAATTTACAGCAAAAACTTTCACTTCATATTTCTTCAAATGTAATTTTTGTTACTTTACATGTTCTTCCACTTAGCTCTTCAATTACAAATTTGCAGTATCTGACAATCACACAAAACAGGCACGAGAGGATGCAGATATACTTATTGTCACTACGTCAAGAGAACTTGCACTAGAACATAAGTCTGTAGTTATTGTGGGTGAAGACGCCGATTTACTGGTTATCATGATTTGTCGCTGTAGGGGTGTACATTCCAATGTATACTTTCTAAAGCAAGACAAAGGGACAGTTTCACCTCTCATTTTTCCTCCTGACTGCAAACCTGATCAATCGATTGCTAACAACATATTATTTTTGCATGCCATGGGAGGCTGTGATACTACTTCAGCCTTGTTCAAAGAAGGAAAGATGAAGTTTCTTCAGACTCTCAAGAAAAACCCTGCATTAACTTATACCATTGAGGTTTTTAAAGACCCTATGGCAGATGCTGATGCAGTTATTGATGCTGGCAATCGTTTTTTGGTCTCATTGGAAAATTTGCTGACAAGGAAGCCACATCATTAAACAGATTGAGGTATTTTTGTTACCTTACGTCTGCATACAAGACATCAATCCATTTGGCGTCCTTATATCCTACTGAGTCTGTAGCTCAGCAACATTCCTTTAGGGTATATTTTCAAGTACAACAATGGATTGGGAATGAAAAAGTACCTGAACAATGGAGTTGGAAGAAAATGTAAGACGGTCGTGAGCCAGTAACAATGCTAGAGCCATCAGCACCTCAAGACGTTTTGAAACTTATTTCTTGCAAATGGAAGAAGACCTGCCAGAAAAACTGTGGATGCAAAAAAAAGGCCTCGAGTGCTCCAATATGTGGTGAACTGCGAAAGCATTTTCAATAACATGCCTCTTACTGAAATAGAGGAAGACGAGGATGATCCGGAATTTCCTGAAGTAGTTGATGGTAAATATGCATAAATAATTATATTTCACTTTTACTTTTTCACTAACTTTTTTTATTTTTGTGATCAAAATATTTATCTTAATACAGTGGTATAACTACTCAATTATCTAACAATTAGAAATAAATCATAAATTAATTTTTTAAACGGTGGTTCGTAATATAATAGGTTAATATGTTTCCTAAATTGAGGTCCAAAAGAAATTATTCATGACTTGAGTTGTAAAAAAGGGGTTACAAAAGAAAGATGTAAAAATCATGTTATGATAAAATGTTGCATGAATCGTTACTTACTTAATTAATTACAATTATTTCAAATTGAGGTCGAAAAGTAACCTATTCATGACTTGAGTTGTAAAAGAGGGGTAACAAAAGAAAGACGTAAAAATCGTGTTATGATAAAATGTTGCATGATACTTAATTAATTACAATTAGTTCTACCGTTTTTAAAAATACTATGTGCACCAGAGCTGCTCTGGAGCCTAAGCTTCCACCCTTGGATGTTTGCAGCTTTGCCTACAGTTGGGGCAGCAATCTTCTCCCTTGGGACGAAAACGACTCTTCCACGCCCAGGTGCTTAAATAAATATTATATTTAATTATTTTTTTAGGTGTAGAAGAATTGGAAGGCCAGACAGCAATCATGCAACCTTTCACCAAGAGGTTTCGGTTTGACTAATGAGTGTCATTTCAAGTCACTAATCATTTAATAATAAGTGTTGTATAAAACAATACTTACCTAACTATTTTATTATACCGTATAACATTAAACACTAACCGCTAATTAATCACTTTTTATCTTTTTGTTGAATCTAATATCTAATGTTAACGTTTCACATATCTGTGTAGACATCGAATGATGCATTTTGTATGTTTTCAATAAAGAGGCAACTGACTATTTCGTGAATTCATCATTGTTTTTCTCATAACTATTCAAGATCCAAAAAAAAATACTTGCACATAAATTGCAGAGAATTGTATCAATTTCGGAAATACAGTCTTGTTTCTATATTCTTTCGGTGATACCTTATCTTCTTCCAGGTCCTCGTCCTCTTTCCTCTGAGCTGCTACCAATGTTATCGATGGATCTATTTGGCACAGCGTTAGCGATATCGCTGTCAGCTACTGCATCGTTTTTTATCGAAAATAATTGCTATTTTTACTTTTCCCGTAAGTTGGAAGTGTAAAAAAAGGGAGGAGGGGAGATAACTTTGATGCCGGATTTTTTAAGTTGCCGGATCTCTGAATGCCGGATTTTCGAGGTCACACTGGATACCTACATCATAATAATATATAACTTAAGAATAACTGAGTACGTTAGCAAATGTTTCCCGTTAAATGCTTACTTTTAGTGTTATGAACGGAATGGGTGTAAAGGAATATCTTTTTTGCAATTTTCCAAATTTGCTGGTTATCGCAGATTTTTCAATGCCTCTACGGAAGCCATATATCGTACAAAAAATGATAAGAACATGAATTGTAGGTAATTCTCTCGTCTGTATTTTAATATAGGGTCACCTTTGGCGTAAAAAGCTTACTTTGCGAGTTATAAGCCAAAAAACCAAAAAAATCTGCGATTTTTAGTGTTTTTTCACGATTTTTCATATGTGCCGAGAGAAATTTTGTTGGACAACTTCAGATTCGTATTCAGCACCCCCAAAAACATAAAGTAAGACACTAAAAACAATTACACCAGAATTTTCCACTTCAAACTCTAATTTCACTGGACTATCGCCAGTTCAAAAACAGATGTACACTACTGAACATTAAAATTGCGACAGCAAGAAGGCGAGATGCTACAGACGTGAAATGTTTCCCGTTAAATGCTTACTTTTAGTGTTATGAACGGAATGGGTGTAAAGGAATATCTTTTTTGCAATTTTCCAAATTTGCTGGTTATCGCAGATTTTTCAATGCCTCTACGGAAGCCATATATCGTACAAAAATTGATAAGAACATGAATTGTAGGTAATTCTCTCGTCTGTATTTTAATATAGGGTCACCTTTGGCGTAAAAAGCTTACTTTGCGAGTTATAAGCCAAAAACCAAAAAAATCTGCGATTTTTAGTGTTTTTTCACGATTTTTCATATGTGCCGAGAGAAATTTTGTTGGACAACTTCAGATTCGTATTCAGCACCCCCAAAAACATAAAGTAAGACACTAAAAACAATTACACCAGAATTTTCCACCTCAAACTCTAATTTCACTGGACTATCGCCAGTTCAAAAACAGATGTACACTACTGAACATTAAAATTGCGACAGCAAGAAGGCGAGATGCTACAGACGTGAAATTTAAACGACAGGAAGAGAGTGCTGTGATATGCAAATGATTAGCTGTTCAGCGCATTCAGACAAAGGTGGCGCCGGTGGCGACACCTAAAATGTGTTTAAATGAGGAAATTGTAACCCGGTTTCTCATACACAAATTGCATTTGAACGATACTTCCTGGTAAAAAGTTGTTTTGAAGCCTCGTGTAAGAAGAAAAAGTGGGTACCAGCACGTTTCTGACTTTAATAAAGGTCGAAATGTAGCCTATAGGGATTGCGATTTATCGTATCACAGTATTGCTGCTCGCGTCGTTTGCGATCCAATGCCTGTTAGCAAAATATGCAATCGATGGGTTCAGGACGGTAATACGGAACACCGTGCAGGATCTCAACGGCCCCCTATCTATAAAAGCCGAGAAGACAGGCATGTTATCCGTATGGCCGTAATGGATCGTGCAGTCATGTCACGAGCCCTGAGTCAAGAAATGGGGTCTTTTGCAAGACAACAAGTGTCTGCACGAACAGTTCGACGACGTTTACAGCAGCATGGACTCTCAGCTCGGAGACCATGGCTGCGGCTTCCCTTGACTCTGCGTCATAGACAGGAGCGCCTTTAATGGTGTGATCAACGACGAATCTGGGCGCACGAATGGCGAGACGTCATTTTTTTTCAGATGAATACAGATTCTGTTTACAGCATCATGATGGTCGAATCCGTGTTTGACGGCATCGTGGTGAACGCACCCTGGCAGCGTGCATTCGTCATCGTCATACCGCCCATAACCTAGCGTGATGGCTTGGGTGCCATTGGATACATGTCTCCGTCACCTTTTGTTCGCATGGACGGCACTTTGAACAGTGCATGTTACCTTTCTAGTGTGTTACGACCCATGGCCTTACCCTTTATTCGAGCCCTGCGAAACTCTACGTTTCAGCAGGATAATGGCCGACAGCATGTTGTCGGTATTGTACAAACGTTCCTTGATACAGAAAGTGTTCGGATGTTGCCCTGGTCAGCACGTTCTCCGGATCTCTCACAAATAGAAAACGTCTGGTCAATGGTTTCCGAGCGACTGGCCCGTCACCATACACCAGTCACTGCGGTTGATGAACTGTAGCATCGTGTTGAAACTGCATGGGCGTCTGTGCCTGTACATGCCCTCCAATCTCTGTTTGACTCAATGCCCAGGCGTATAAGCGCTGTTATTACTGCCAGAGATGGTTGTTCTGGGTACTAATTTCTCAGGATCTACGAACCCAAATTTCTTGAAATCTCAATCACTTGTTATTTCTAGTATAATACATTTGTCCAATAAATATCATTTTGTTATCTACATTTCTTCTTGGTGTAGCAATTGTAATGGCCGGTAGTGTAGTTTTGAGTTATAATAACTTTAGAAATACTTATTGAAATTAGATAAATATTTGTAAAATATTTAAACCATATTTAAAGCTGTATAAAATATAAAAATAAACAGTATTAATATAAGTGTCATTATAATAAATACAGTTAAATTGATATTTAAAAAAAATACAGTTCGCATGATAAATTAACTAAGAATAGATATATTGGCATAAAACTTATGTTATACGAATTTTGAACTATAGCAAAAAACTTATGTTAAATGAATTTTGAACTATAGCAATTTGTTTCGTTTTAAAGCTATATATAACAGCAATGCAAAATAAGGCTTTTCAGCTATGATTAATTTTATATTTAAAATTGCTCAATTTATTGACTTAAATATGGAATTATTTTTGAGTACTTAAAATTATAGTTTTCGAAAAATGAAGTGACCGTTTTCCTCTAATATTCTTGTGGTATTAAATCATAATTTTGTATAAAATCCAAACTCATTTCTTTCAAAATATCTAATAAAAAAACCCCGCTTAGCACGTTATATTTCAAACCCACCACTAGATGTCAGCACTGCAAATTATTAAATCTCTCACATTTAGTTTGTAATAGTCCAGGCAATGGGGGATTTTACCTAACAAAATTAATGTAAGTTCTGAAAATTAGCTTATTTTATGTTTTTTGGGTCGCTGAATCCGAATTCGTAACTTCCCACCAAAATTCCCCGGCAACTCCCCCCCCCCCCCCCCCCAAAAAAAAAAAAAAGGTTTTCATTAAAAAAATTTAGTAAAAAGGGAAAAAGTATCTAGCACTTCAGAAAGTAGACAAAATTTGCAAAAAATTAGATATATGACATTATGACTTAGGATTAAGGGGAACGGGGATCTGCCTCGGAACATGCGCCGCGGTTCTTCGTGGGCTAAGTTGAGCAATTCCACTTAACCACTCACACGTTTACATTTGTCCTCCCATCTCCCCTCCAAACTTTCTCGATAAGGTTTACTTTATGTTTTTTGGGTCACTGAATCCGAATTTTTAACTTACCCCCAAAATAGTTGTTTTTAAATTAAAATTTTTATTGTTTTAGAGGAAAACTATGTAGAAATTCAGAAAGTAGACAAAATTTGCAACAAATAGGATATATGACATTAGGACGTAGGATGAACGGGGAGGGAGAGGGCTGCCTCGGAACATACACTGCGGCGCTATGTGCATTAAGTTATGCAAGTCCAGATAATAGGGGATTTTTCCTGGCAAACTTAATGCTAGTTCTGAATTTCGGCTCACTTTATATTTTTTGGGTAGCTGAATCCGTATTTGTAACTTCCCACTAAAATCAAACCTCCAAAAAAAAAAAAAAGTCCTTCCGGCCAGTGCCGGGAGGAAGAGGTAGCTTTCATAATCCTTATTTAAAAAAAGCCAACTTATATCATGCAAACACACGAAGCTCAATTTAGTGGAAACCGAATATAGGAGATTCAATACTAATTTTTATCAATATAATGAATGAGAATTTCGCGAAATTAGTCAGCTTTATCCAAGCTGCTTTTCTTTAAAGTAACTTATATTTGGCTGCCAAATTCGGCAATTTCTTAAAGTGCCTGTCATTTTAAGACAACATGGTGGATGAGGCTAAGCAGTGAACTTGGTCGAGACCTTAGTAATTGCTGTGCACATGCTCACTCACATCGGAATCGGTTAATATATAGGAGTGCTGTCGCATGCAAAAAATCAGATTTTTCAAAATGTCACCCACAATAGAAATTGAAACTGCTATATCTGAGCCATTTTTTAAGGTAAAGACAAACAAAAAATGCTCCTGAATCCTTATATCAAGATCAAAAACTTAAGAAAGAAACCTTTTTCAATTTCTAATTTTTTTGCACCTCACTTTAAATATATATATATATATTAATTTAATGGCCGCCATTTTGAAACAAGATGGCTGATGAATCTGGCCAGCGAACTTGGTCGAGGTGTTGATGTATACTATCCACAGGCCTTCTTACATCGAAATAGGCGAATACGTGTGTTATCGCGTGACAAATACAAGATCGTTTCAAAATGTTAGCCATGCTAGAAATTCAAAGTGCTATAAATCAACCATTTTTTAAGATATCAACAAAAGAACAAATTTTCAGAAACAAAAACTGCTCCGGAATCTTTGTATCAAGGCCAAACACATAAAAAAAAATCTTTTTCATTTTCCAATTTTTTAATACCTCATTTTGAATTTTAAATTTAATTTTTTTTAAATGGCAACCCTTTTGAAACAAGATGGCGAATGAAGCTGGCCAACGAACTCGGTCGAGACATTGGTATGTACTATGAACAGACCAAGTTACATCCAAATAGGTTCATAAATACGCCTGTTATCGCGTGACAAAAATCAGGTCGTTTTAAAATGTCAGCCACAAGAGAAATTCAAAATGCTATTACTCAGCCATTTTTTTTTTAGATATAGACGAAAGAAAAACTGTTCCGGAATCTTTCTATTAAGGTCAAACACATACAAAAAAATCTTTTTCATTTTCCAATTTTTTGGTATCTCATTTAATTTTTTTTATTTTTTAATTTTTTTAAATGGCCGCCATTTTGAAACAAGATGGCGGATGAAGCTGGCCAACGATCTCGGTCGAGATATTTGTATGTACTATGTACACACCAAGGTACATCAAAGTTGGTTCATAAATACGCCTGTTATTACGTGAGAAAAATCAGGACGTTTCAAAATGTCAGCCACGCTAGAAATTCAAAATGCTATAACTCAGCCATTTCTTAAGATATAGACGAAACAAAAACTGCTCTCGAATCTTTTTATCAAGGTCAAACACATAAGAAGAAAATATTTTTCAATTTTCAATTTTTGGTACCACATTTCAAATTTAAATTTTTCTTAAAAATTTAAATGGCCGCCATTTTTAAACAAGATGGCGGATGAAGCTGGCCAACGAACCCGGTCGAGACATTGGTATGTACTATGTATAAACGAAGTTACATCCAAATCGGTTCATAAATACGCCTTTTATCGCGTGACAAAATTCAGGACGTTTCAAAATGTCAGCCACACTAGAAATTCAAAATGCTATAACTCAGCCATTTTTTAAGATATAGACGAAACAAAAACTAACCTGAAATCTTTGTATAAAGGTCAAATACATAAGAAAAAATATTTTTCCATTTTCAATTTTTTGGTACCACATTTCAAATTTTAAATTTTTAAAAAAATTTTAAATGGCCGCCATTTTGAAACAAAATGGCGGATGAAGCTGGCCAACGAACTCGGTCGAGAGATTGGTATGTACTATGTACATACCGAATTACATCCAAATCGGTTCATAAATACGCCTGTTATCGCGTGACAAAAATCAGGTCGTTTTAAAATGTCAGCCACAAGAGAAATTCAAAATGCTATTACTCAGCCATTTTTTTTTTAGATATAGACGAAAGAAAAACTGTTCCGGAATCTTTCTATTAAGGTCAAACACATACAAAAAAATCTTTTTCATTTTCCAATTTTTTGGTATCTCATTTAATTTTTTTTATTTTTTAATTTTTTTAAATGGCCGCCATTTTGAAACAAGATGGCGGATGAAGCTGGCCAACGATCTCGGTCAAGATATTTGTATGTACTATGTACACACCAAGGTACATCAAAGTTGGTTCATAAATACGCCTGTTATTACGTGAGAAAAATCAGGACGTTTCAAAATGTCAGCCACGCTAGAAATTCAAAATGCTATAACTCAGCCATTTCTTAAGATATAGACGAAACAAAAACTGCTCTCGAATCTTTTTATCAAGGTCAAACACATAAGAAGAAAATATTTTTCAATTTTCAATTTTTGGTACCACATTTCAAATTTAAATTTTTCTTAAAAATTTAAATGGCCGCCATTTTTAAACAAGATGGCGGATGAAGCTGGCCAACGAACCCGGTCGAGACATTGGTATGTACTATGTATAAACGAAGTTACATCCAAATCGGTTCATAAATACGCCTTTTATCGCGTGACAAAATTCAGGACGTTTCAAAATGTCAGCCACACTAGAAATTCAAAATGCTATAACTCAGCCATTTTTTAAGATATAGACGAAACAAAAACTAACCTGAAATCTTTGTATAAAGGTCAAATACATAAGAAAAAATATTTTTCCATTTTCAATTTTTTGGTACCACATTTCAAATTTTAAATTTTTAAAAAAATTTTAAATGGCCGCCATTTTGAAACAAAATGGCGGATGAAGCTGGCCAACGAACTCGGTCGAGAGATTGGTATGTACTATGTACATACCGAATTACATCCAAATCGGTTCATAAATACGCCTTTTATCGCGTGACAAATTTCAGGACGTTTCTAAATGTCAGCCACGCTAGAAATTCAAAATGCTATAACTCAGCCATTTTTTAAGATATAGACGAAACAAAAACTGCTCCGGAATCTTTGTATAAAGGTCAAATACATAAGAAAAAATATTTTTCCATTTTCAATTTTTTGGTACCACATTTCAAATTTTAAATTTTTAAAAAAATTTTAAATGGCCGCCATTTTGAAACAAAATGGCGGATTAAGCTGGCCAACGAACTCGGTCGAGAGATTGGTATGTACTATGTACACACCGAATTACATCCAAATCGGTTCATAAATACACCTTTTATCGCGTGACAAATTTCAGGACGTTTCAAAATGTCAGCCACGCTAGAAATTCAAAATGCTATAACTCAGCCATTTTTTAAGATATAGACGAAACAAAAACTGCTCCGGAATCTTTGTATAAAGGTCAAATACATAAGAAAAAAATATTTTTCCATTTTTAATTTTTTGGTACCACATTTCAAGTTTTAATTTTTTTTAAAAATTTTAAATGGCCGCCATTTTGAAACAAAATGGCGGATGAAGCTGGCCAACGAACTCGTTCGAGACATTGGTATGTACTATGTACACACCGAATTACATCGAAATCGGTTCATAATTACGGGAGTTACAGTGTGACATAGGTCAGATATATATATATATATATATATATATATAGATATAGATATAGATATAGATATATATATATATATATATATATATATCAATTTTGAACGGAGGGTGGTTTCGGGGTCTGGGGGTCATGATCGATGAAAATATACCAAAATTTTTTGAAATCGCTTTCCTCCGAACGGCTGCAATAGGTAGCTTTTTTGTAAAGAAAGCTACCTAAAACAGTGGCACTCCGGGAGTGCCAATAGAAGTGAAAACTTCAACAATTACGTGTGTGTTTTTTTAATCGTCAGGAAATGTTTTATGCGTTGGATTGTGTAGCAGCACTAATGAAAGCATCTGGGGACACGGCAGTGCCCCTGCCAAGTCTTGAAAGCACAGCCGTAAGCATCTTTTTCTGGAAGCAACTCAGGATACTTTTGACCCCCAATATCTTTGTGTTGGTGATTCCCAGAAACTTGAAATTTCGTAAATCTAAAGTAATGTGGAAATGGAACTAAATGCTGAAATTTCACGTTTCTATCTTTTTTATTTCAGAAGATATATGAACTTAAACTTTCGCCTTTTCGACACTGATTCACCGATCATCAAAACTCAGAGGTACGTCCTGTATCCCTAGAATCTTGAAATTTGGTATGAAGGTAGTGTTTGGGATACAATGAAAGGGAAAATTTAAAAAATCCGGAAAATTTGGATAAAAAGTCGAAAAATCAAAAAACCGAGAATTTGGCAGAGATGTGATATACGAACCAGGTTTGGCGCGATTTTTTAACGTCAATTTGGCGAAAGCCCGTTTTCCAATAACAGTTACAATATATATTTTTAAATTATTTTCTATTGTTTTAAAAAGTAAACAACAATAAATAAACGGTAATTTCATTAATAACTATAGAACAAAACAATTGTACAATTTAAAAAAATAAAATAAAAGTAAATGAACAATTTATTAATAAATAAGCAACAGTAGCCGGGTTACCTTGTAAAATAAAGTAACGCCATTTTGCTGTCAATTAGGTACCCAAGTGCGTATCTGACATCTGTGCCCCGTATTTTATCTTCCGTAATCGAAATTCTCGCCAATACTGTTGGTTATTGACCAGGCCATCAACACGATAAAATACAGCGTTATCGGTTTTTAGTTACACGAAATAGGTAGGTCACGAATACGGTATAATTCATTTTAACTGACGAAAAACAAAATAATAATTTGTTTTAGCAATACGCCGGGAGAAAAAAAAGTGAGTTTTAGCTTCCTTCATCTTTTGCGGATTGAGCTGAAGAGGGAAAAGTTCCTGTCATTCACCGCTTGGCGCGCTAGTGTCTATGTGTCAAAATGCTAGCAAGTCGTTACGTTACAGTGTCTCGAAATCAGTGGTTTTTCCCCATCTCAAAAAAAGCTCAATGCGCCTAAAGAAGTTTTCACTTCAAAAAGATTTTTTGAAAAAATTTGGTTTTTGAGAAAAGCGCGCGTGGAATGTTCCGATGTAGCGACCTCTCCCCCCGTTTATCCTACGTCATAATGTCATATATCCTATTTGTTGCAAATTTTGTCTACTTTCTGAATTTCTACATAGTTTTTCCTTAAAAAAATAAAAAATAATAATTTTAAAACAACTATTTTGGCGTTTTTTTTTTTTTTGGGGGGGGGGGGGGTTGGGGGTAAGTTAAAAATTCGTATTCAGCGTCCCAAAAAACTTAAAGTAAACTTTATAGAGAATGTTCGGAGGGGAGATGGGAGGGCGAATGTAAACGTGTGAGTGGGTAAGTGGAATTGCACAACTTAGTCCACGCAGCACTGCGGCGCATGTTCCGGCGCAGATCCCCCCTTCCCCTTCATCCTAAGTCATAATGTCATATATCTAATTTGTTGCAAATTTTGTCGACTTTCTGAATTTTTTGATACTTTTTCCCTAAAACAATAAAAAAATTGATTTTTTTTAATAAAAACCTTTTTGGGGGGGCATTTTACCAAAATTTGGATGTGGGGGGGGGGGGGGTGCCGGGGGAAAATTTTGGTGGAAAGTTAAAAATTCGGATTCAGTGACCCAAAAAACATATAGTAAGCCTTTTTCCAGAACTACCATGAATTTTGCTAGGTAGAGCCTTTACACGGTCTCTATTGCCTGGACTAGAAGGTTGTAACTTTTTGTAGTTAACAAGAGGGCGATACAGGATGCAATGGTACATGGAATTTGAAGTGGGACCACCGAAACAAGGTTCATATAAATGATTTTCCAAAGTTATAAAACTTCAGCCAAACTTCAGTTTTGTTTTAGGTTACTATAATGGGCCCCGGGCAACACCGGACAGGTCAGCTAGTTAGAAATGAAATGATGAGTTAGTAAAATATACAATTCATAATTCAATTTTTTCCATTTTCTTACAAGATGAATTAGTTACGACTATGTCACTCAGTTTAAATCATATATCTCAAAAATGACTTTTTTTATGTAATGTAAATAATGATAACATTGCATAAAAATATAGAATTATCAATTAACATGTATTTTAAACAAACTTCTTTATTGCAAACAAAAAATTTATAATATTATTTATTATCGGTATTTCTGATTTAAAAAAAAAAAAAAAAAATGATACTAAGAAAAAGTAAAATGAAAGTTGTCACAAAAAAAGCGAGAACAGAGTTTTAGTAGAAATTTGTGTTTTAAAATTACGAATTCGTGTTACAAAATATTTTACATTTATTTAAAATATAGATTTGCAATTTCTTATAGTTGTATCAAGAAGTGCTAACTTGTGTGTCATTAAAAGAAATTTTACAAATTTAATCTGGTATTTGAAGTCGATTCATATTCAAAAGTAATATGCAAATATTGTAAATACATTACAAAATAAAAATATTTGGAAATATGATTGAAGTTATTTTTTGTAGAAAACTTTAATTTCCCCAGCGACTTTGTAATGTATTAAGAAGATTTTGGAAAGATTTTCAAAAATAATTCAACGGGCGACGTCGCGCCAATTTTTTTTTTTCTGTGCTCTAAGAATTTTATTGAGAATGTGTTTTTAATATTCAGTATAAAAATATTTTTGAGACTTAAAACTTTTTTAAGTGCTGTTTCTTGAGGAATACTTGAATTAAACCACATTTTCTTTAATCTGCTTATTGCGTTTAAATTATAAAACTTTATTTTTTTACATTTAATGTTTGCATATATTTATAAAAGTTACTATTGAATAAAACGTTTAAACAAGTTGCATTTTTTTCTGTTCTCTCTCTATATAAATATATCCCAACAAAAAGTTTTCGGTAAAAAAAAAAAAAAAAGCGCCAAGTTCTCCTTAATGTTTCGGCCAGAAAAAGTAGTGATATCTGATGTTCGCACAAGTTAAAAGCCAAACATCCCAAATCTTTCATTGAAAATGGCTTTCTGCGACTTGGCCGTTAATGCCTTCTACAGCATTTCAAAATTAATGATTGGAAATTACGCATTTATGAATTATTTAAATATTAAAAGTAATATTAGAATGCAAAGAGGCAAATTCACATAAAGACATTATAAGTAAAAGATTTCTGATAACAACCATTCAGTTTCAACAAACATTAGTTTTATTACAGATCATTTAGTCCACTTGCGGTTTAATTGCCATTTTGTACGGTCTAAAGGTAAAGTCATTAACGTAAAACCCAAGAAATAAAACAAAATTTACTTACTTCATATCTCACAATATGTTACATTATATTTTATTGTATAATATTGAAATCTTGTGTATTGACGAAAGAGATTTTTTTCGTTTGAACATTTATTATAGTTTGTTTGCAAACATTAAGAGGTATTGGATTTATAAACTGTTAAAAGTTGATATTAATTATGTTTTAGCAATTAGGGATATTATCTCCTGAATACAAGTATTTTGTTATTTTTAACTTCTAAGCATTTTAATAGACTGAAGTTGTTTAAATGCTTTTTTCAAATGTGTATTTTATTTCTATATTCTGTGTCACAAAATGCCTAAAATAATCAAAAAATGTAGTTGGCATGTAGCTCATTTGTACATATTTTAAAATTTGAAAAACTCTCACGAAGGCATTAACGGCCAAGTCGCAGGAAGCCATTTTCAATGAAAGATTTCGGATGTTTGGCTTTTAACTTGTGCGAACATCAGATATCACTACTTTTTCTGGCCGAAACATTAAGGAGAACTTGGCGCTTTTTTTTTTTTTTTTTTTTTTTTTTTTTTTTTTTTTTTTTACAGAAAACTTTTTGTTGGGATATCACTACTTTTTGTATGTTTTTTCAAGTTTGTTATTCTAAACTATATTAATAT
Organism: Maratus speciosus; assembly: GCA_963932465.1. Lineage (NCBI taxonomy): Eukaryota > Metazoa > Arthropoda > Arachnida > Araneae > Salticidae > Maratus > Maratus speciosus. Next base: position 53,803,218 of record OZ010792.1, read on the forward strand.
AAAAAAAAACTTAAATTTCGGTACTTTTATGTTAGCCGGGAGCAAGTCTCCTCATTAGCTTTTTGTTTTTTTCGCCAATATCAGTTTTCATTTTTCACATGTGTAAATTAGAAACAATGCTTTGATTTTCAAATAAAATATTTTGGTTTATGTTATTATGTCTTATTTATTTATTTCTATGTTAAATATTCTATTATATAAAATGAGGGAAATGCATCTATTTTAAATGAGATGACTGAAAAGTATATATCTTTAAATGAAATGAATGCAATATGAACAATGGGGAGTTGGGAACAGTATTTGGCGATTTGCCACTTGCGTCCGGCTAACATAAAAATACCTAAATTTATTTTATTGAGCTTTACAAATTTATACTTTATTTCTTTTTATATCTTTTTATATTTAAGTACTACCCGCCTCTAGTAAGCAGTATTTACCGTATTACTTCCATGTTAAACGTTGCATCATGTTACTGTGATTCATAATTTAATTTACTTGCCCATTCTTTCGCCAGTTCGGAAGCTTTTGATAGAGAAATCAAGAACTCTTTACGATCATGGAAGCACATCATATATTTTGTGTTGTTATGTATTTCATCTTTTGTGACAAATATCTCTTAACTCACTTATGCATGCTTCCTTAGCAGTTACGATTCGTTCTCTAATGCGGAAATTTTTAATCCTATTAAGAAATCTTTTCTAATTGGGCTCACTGCCAATTGTTGTATTTTAACAGATACGACTGGGTACAAGTGAAATGGTTCTTATGAAATCCTTTGACAATATCTGTATTTGCATTAAACCATACTGATGCTAATATCTTTTTGTTTCACGTTAACCTTTTCAATAGACTCGATTACGGAAGAATAGAAGGTCTACCGGATCACTGCCATGATCCATTTAAAAATCTATCATTCTTCTCATCTGATCGTGTTAAAGATTTAGTCAATGTGCCATGGTTTTAAGATTTTAGCTAATTTTACTCGAAACCTGAAAACTAAAATGCGAGGAACTGGATTATAGAAGATTCATTCTGACGTACATATTGATTAACAGGTTACATATTATAGAATTATAATAATCATAAGGAGAACTGGCAGTTTCAATGCTTTAATAGTTTCCGTAAATTCTCTTTATATAATACAGAAGTTTTAGCGGTGTAAAGGTTAACAACATAGTCGCAGTAAGTATAATAACAGTACAATATAATAACAGTACAATATAATAACAATAGCAGAGGTTTTGGGCAGTGACGAAACTATTAGCACTTTGGAAATATTAGTACGTTATATCATTTAACTATTCAGATGATATGCGGAAAAAATAAAAATAGATGGCTCGCATTAATAATTAACTCATTGAAAAATAGCCACTAGCGTCAAATATTCGTCAAGCTTGGCAAAATTTAGCAAAGTTTCGCCAAATTTGGTAATATATCATGTCAATTCTCAAATTTGGCGACAAAAAAAATGTTTTGTTTATTCTGACGTCATAATGATGCATATGTATTATGTATTATACACATATCTATAGTATGTATGATGCAAATGTATTACGTATTATATGCATATGTATAATATGTATGATGCATATGCATAAGTTCATTAACATCACTAAAACGCACTTAAAGGAATAGTGTTTCATACATAGTAGGGATAATTGCCAGATTGACCAGAGTGCTACTGAGATTAGAATACCGACATTTATAATAGACGTCTGTACACACCATCACCTCATCGAGTTTACAGCTGAAATTTTAGGATTAGTTAAAACTAGATTAGCATATTTAAATGCAACTGGTCTGTTAAGTAATTTCTTGGTAGAAACCACCTGAAGACCTAATTTTAGTGGTTAACTGATAGGTTTACTATTGTATTTTCCTGCATCCAAAAGTTTGGAAACATGGAGGAATGGGTGCAGGAAAACACAATGGAAAATCCACCAATTAACCCGTAAAATCGGGTCTGTAGGTGGTTTCCACAAAGATATGACTTGACAGACCAGTTACATTCCAGTACTCTAATCGATATTTAATTAATCCTAAAATTTCAGCCGTCAGCTCGATGAGGTGATGATCTGTGCAGACGCCTCCCGGTCTTTAATAAAATTTGTTTGGGGTCTTGTACCTTTTAAACGCGTCGAAAATTAACGTAAAACTTCAAAGTTTAAATTAGTCTATCTTCAAAGCCTTTTTATGTATAAACATGAAATTTTGGATATTGATTAAACAGATTGTGCTTTGTAATATGCTACCATTAGAAATTTATTAGCCCTTTACAGAATTTGTGTATTGTTGAAATCAAAATAGCTCTTTTTTTAGCCCATAAGTCATTGCGCGCATGATATCTTGAGAAAGTATGTATGGATTGGCATGAAATTCCGTAAAGATACTAAACATATATGTGTGTTTAAAATGACCTACTCTTAGGCTAAAATTATTTCATTAACTATATAAAAAAATATTTTCGTAAAAAAAAATATAAATTTTGTAGTTTTATTGAATAAAAATAGTCATAACTAAAAATATTACCATTGTAAATACTTAAAAGTAGATCATTTTAAACACACATATTTGTTTAGTATATTTACGAAATTTCATGACAATCCATACATACTTTCTCAAGATATCATGCGCGCAATGACTTATGGAGTAAAAAATCCCTGCCGGCTCGGGCCTACAGGCGGAGGTAGATTTCGATGTTAAGTACTAAATTCTCCATCAAAACTTAAATCAAGATTAGAGATAAAACCCAGTTTCTTCACAAAGAGCGGGCTGTAGGGAGCTAAACTTTTTGTGAAAATTGTAATATACACGAATACACACACACATATATTTGGAATAGGTTTAAAAAATGGCTACAAAAAATTCAGAGACCCTTAAAGTGTTAAAATATGTTAATATTTTCATAGTCGGGTTTTATCATGTTCTAATACGTTTCTTCAAACTTACAGGGCGTTACATATTAACCTGCTGAGGTCCATTATATTTCCAATATGACGCAATATACATATTTTTTTAATTCCTCAAACTATTTATTTTGAGTTTTCATGCTGAAATCTTGCTCTAGGAAACTTATGACGTAATATTCAATTTGTTTTCAATTTGTCAAACTATTTAATTTTACACGTGAAAATTTTGCAAAACAAAAGTAATTGTTGTGGTGAGAATTTTATTATTTGTTTTTTTTTAATTGTTGGCAACAGCTATAACGAAAAACTTTTATTTTTTTCCTGCCATTATTGTGTAAGAGCTGGTTTTATCAGAATCATGTTAAGACAGTATTCAAAATTTTGAACCCTCCCCATTTCCACCCTCTTGGGCCGATTTCGCCCATTTTCAATCCCCGCCGAGATATTAGCCATCTCAAAGTTGTTGGCGAGTTTGAAGATGATTCGTGCATAATTGCGACTTTTATCGTGCGGACAAAATTTAGTACATACATACATACATACATATATATATATATATATATATATATATAAACTTTTTAGGTGGGGGTGGTTTTGGGTTCCTGGGGTCCTATAATGAAAAGTTATGAAGGAATTTTTCAAAAGTCGCACCATGGTAACGATTGCAATAGGTAGTATTTCTTACAAAATCTACCTAAAAAAGAGCTATTTTGATTTCAACCATACACAAATTCTGCAAAGGGTTAATAAATTTCTGTTGGTAGTATATTACAAAGCACGATCTGTTTAATGAATATCCAAAATTTCATGTTTATACATAAAAAGGTTTTGAAGATAGGCTTATTCAAACTTCGAAGTTTTTCGTTAATTTTCGACGCGTTTAAAAGGTACAAGACCCCTTAAGGAAGTAAAAGATAGAAAGATGGACAGATAAACTGAAAGATTTGCCTTAAGATTTTTGTAAAAGCATATAAAAATTCATTCAGCTTGAAATCATTAACACCTTTATAACTCAGTCTAATTTTCTGTAATCGGGTTTTGGCGACCAACATATCTTATCTATAACTATAATCTTTCTTTTACAGATTTAAAATTAACAATAAATTAACAGTAAGTAGGCTAATAATACAATATAATAACATTAGCAGCGGACTTCGGACGCCGCATCTGTCGCACATCGTTAAAGATAGTTTATTAGTTACACATTTCATTTAATTAAAAGGAGATTTTTAAACTTTCATATGGAATTAGGATATTTTTCCACTATAGGAACCTTGGCATTTTTTAAAAATCTTGGCGCAATTCGGACTTCAGAAATTGAGATATGTTGCCAAATGATATAAACAACTACGAAAACAAACCTGATGAACTTTTATGTTATTTATATGTATTTATATACATATAAACATTTTATTTATACATGTATAAAATATTATTTTTTATATACAGATTATTTATGTTCGTATATAAAAATAAATAAACGGGTTCCTTACATTAAATAAATTGTATACATATGGAAAAATTGCTTGTGTATATAACACAGTAAATAGGTTGCCAGAAAATACGTTATTATCAAATTTATTTTCTCGTCAAGGCTATTTTCTGTATTTCGCCAAGGCTACTATATTGGAAACGTACCGAATTGCGGTTATATTTTGTTAAATGTTTTATTGTTTTAATATCGTAAATATATCATAACCTATACTGATTAAAATTTTTAGGTATATTCATTTTTTCTATTTAACAAACATCTTTGGAAAAGCATATATATAAAATGTTATTCTGCTTGAAATCACGTGCCGCCTTCAAAACTCTGTAATCGAGTTTTGGCGACCAACATTGGCACAATTGAATGCGTAGGAACTGTTTACGGCCAAATGAACATCCCCTGTATGAAGGGTTTAGAGGCGGAAATTCTGTGTTTTCAGATTTTTCTGGTTACTTGTGCTACAAACCCGACTTACTTGTGAAATTTCATGATTCTACGACTTTTAGAAGTACCTTAGTTATTTGATGATGCGAAGTGAGTCAGTGACAAAAAAGCGCTTTTTCGGAATTTAATATTTCGAAAACTACTAAATATAGAAACATGAAATCGTGGAACCTTAGTTCAGTTTGACCATACAAACATGTGTATAAAAGAAAAATTTCTATATCTCTCCCTAAAACGACGTTATGAGGGGGTGAAAAGTATGCCGAAATGGTTCAGGAAAGGTAGCTTACGGCTTGTGCGAACTTGGCGGAGGCACTGCCGTGCTCCCAGATACTATACACATCGTCCAGATAGTCAACATATATTGGCAATAATTAAGTTTTTTTTTTTTGTAATATAGGAAATATATTGCAAAATTCCAAACTTTTGAAATACAGAGGGTGTTTCACACATTTGGGGAAGGATTTTGACAACAAAAATAAAATTCATAAATTAAAACAATTATTTTTTAATATGTTACATCTGGTAACCCTTGTTGGGGGCTATCATATCGCAGCGGAATTTTCAAGATCATGGAGTTTTTTGTGCCATTCCTCCAACACACATTTCTAGAGTCCACTCAACATAGTTAGTCGGCGTTTCAGAAGAGCTTGTTTTAATAGTCCAAACGCACACCAATCCATTGGTGAAACATCTGAAACATGATTAAACGGCATGTACTTTATTTCAGTTTCTCTTGTCATTTTTTCGAGACATGCATCTGTATTTTTGGATATATGGCAGCTAGCTTTAACCTGGTGGAACACAACAATTTTAACGTCCTAAGAATAAAGTTTTGGAATTTTTTCTTTAAAAATAGGAATTATAACATTGCTTTAAAAATAATTTCTTTTAATTTTGGCATTTTTTTCAAATTTTCTAATCTATAATTTTCCGTTGTAAGACATTCCAGCAATTATCATAAATCAATTAGAAATACATTCTTTTAACAGTGCGTTAACAGTGTTTGCACTTTGAGAGGCTTCCGGTTTGTCAGCAACTTTACGCCCAGTCTATGGATGATTGTCTTATAATGAATGAGCCATTGGGATTAAAAGTCTAACTGTAGTAAAAACTACTATGAAATTTTAATAAAATTAAAGATAATAGAGATGAAAATATTACTTTTAAAGAAAAGTGGTATTAAAATGCGGTGTTTGAACCAAAGTTATAACAGTCTTTTTTTCCAGTAATAAATTGATATTTTTTATTGCAGTCATTTAGATAAACACACGCTTCGTCAATTGTGTTAATTATTTTCCACTTATCTCCTGCTAAAGGATTTTCATAGACGGAATATGAATAATTCTATTAGGAAAGAGCAAATATACGAGGGTGGTTCGATAATTATTCTCCCTAGTGTATATCAAATATTTGTACTGCGACGGTTGTTCTGAAATATCGAAGCCTAATGTCTTAGATGCGTATATGCTCAATTTCAAAACCGTAGCTGCTATATTTACATTGTTTGGCAGAGAGGAGTGAAAGGGGGTGAAATTCTGATTTTTAGCTTATAGGGCTAGATTTGTGACAGTGGATGAGACGTAACTACTGTCGTTTGGACTCAGGATCATAGTGATGTAGCCACATCTCATCCACTGTAACAAATGTAGTCTCATAAGCTCCAAACCAGCATTTCATACTCACCTCCCTTCTTAAAAACATCCTCAAAAATAGGGCTTTAAAACTTCACCCCTTCCTCTAAAACTATGTTAATATAGTAGCTACGGTCCTGAAATTGAGAAAATAGGCATTTAAGACATTCGGCTTCTATATTCCACATCAACCATCACAGTACCAATACTTTATATAGACTATGGACAATAATTATTGAAACACCCACGTATAAAATTCAAGCCACTCGCTTCTATTGTGTGCATTTCAGTAGCAGATAATATTTTTTCATAGCAGCCAATATTTCAGTTATCGCGTTATTACACTTTGCCAAATTTTTTACCCCTGCTATTCCTGTTTTTTAATTTAATATCAAAATCATTCCCAATATGTGTAAACACACTGTGTGTCAACTCAAAGTAATCCAATAATGTAAAAGTTATTTTTACGTAATACTTAATAAAGGTAATCGCTTACCCTTTCTGTTATGTTGAACTGAATCTAGGTTCGCCGGGATGGCCGAGCATTATTCTACTTATAAAACTGCACTAATTTAATACATTTACATCACTTTATTCAAACAATCACAATGACAAACACAACACATCAAAAATATACACAAATTCATAAGAGCCGATGGAAAAAACATTATTCCTTTTCCTGACTCGCGCAAGTCCTTTCATTTCAGTTCACGGGAGATGTGACATCCTCCCACCTTGCATTCTTAGAAAAGGATGCAACCAAGGTCACATATATCAGAAAAGTAACCAAAGTCATAGGTCTAGTCTTTTAACATGTCTCATTACTCGACTGCATCTGGTTCTATACATTGACTTGTCTGGACAATCTTTCTCAGCCTTTGAATAGTCTGATGGTTGTGTAGAATCAGCACATCCCATGTCATGATCATTCGGGAGAGGAGGTGAACTGTCAGGTTCATCAGGAATGGATCTCTCATGTAGTAAAAATTGTTGTTTATGTTGAAATTCAAGGGGGTAAAGTCTTTGGTATGAGCTTAGAATTTCACCATTCTTAATTTTTAATTTCTTAATGGTATTTCTTAATCTTCTTTTTGCTGTTTGTCTTCCTTCAGGAAGTACAGAATGTGACTTGATCCAAGGTAATGATATTTCATATCATCCTGTACTGTTAATTTTCAGATTACGTTGAAAATGCTCAAGCGCAGCTTCATGTATTTCCATCATATTTTGTCTTTCAATGGGATCTAGAATTCCTATACAGTCTAAACTCCACATATCGGGAAGATTAATGTCACCAGTGAGTAAGGATATGATCGAAAGATAAGATTCAGCTACTTGTGGAACTTGTGGAATTTTACCCATTAACGTCCATCCCAAATGTGTACCAACTACAACAGGTCCACTTGGTAAATATTGAATCTTTCCATTTAATAATTTTCCTGCTACATCTGCTCCTATTAATAGGTGAATTTCTGACTCGTATGCTTGTGACATGTGATTATCACAATCAGTCAATTTAATTCCTCTTTTACTGAGATCTTTCATCCACGGTCCTTGGGGCGTCTTAGATATTTCACCGCATATTTTATCTTGTTCTAGAACTTCGAAATTACAATTATATTTTTCATCTAAGCTAGTTAAATAAACCTTAAAACGACGATGTTTCTGTTGGGCGGATTCAAGACCGCCAAATAAACTATGAACTACTGGAATTTCTCCTAAACTTTCATACTTTAATAATCTAACAGCTTTGGAAGTTATATACGATCGCTGACTACCTGTATCTATCAAAGCTCTCATGATATGTCTTCCATTATGATTCCTTACATAGACCTGGCGTGTCTGTAACAATAACCCAGAAGAACTAGATTGACTAGTCAGTGTTTGATCTTTCGATTGTACACAATTAGAAATTTCGACGGGCTTAGGAGTTTCTACTTTAGATTCAAGTGACGAATTCGGGCACATGATTGTGCAGTGAAATTTATCACACATAAAACATTTTATTTTACTGCGACAATTTTTACTAACGTGGCGCCTTTTAATGCATAAAAAAAACAACCAGCCCTTTTCGCACATTCACGGTTCTCCTGAATTCCTCATTTTCTTAGCTTTATAGCAATCTTGAGAAACATGTTTTTTTTCACAAAAAATACATTTCTTTTCATGAATTACATTTGTGTTTAAAAGCCCTGCAGCCGTTGAAAATTCGCTTTTATTTTCCGTAGAATACTGCTTATTCGCTTTCTTATGCGAGTCTCTCCCACCATCAAAAGTATTTCTGTCGATTGCCAATCTTTGTTCCCCTTCAACCTCCGACTTCAAAAAGTCCATCAAACAACTTAATTTATTAATTTCTCGCTTTTCTTTATCTTTTACCAAAAGAGAACTAATATGCCGTTCCCATATTTTTAAAATTTCTTCTGGCAAACAACTCTCAACAAGAGGGTATAACATTGCGGCATATTTATCTGAAGTGACACCTAATGTGCCCAAAGATCTTAAATACGATTCAATCTTATCGTATAATTTTACTATATTACTCTTATTATGATTTAATACCAAATTTAACAACTCTCGTACGTATACTTCAATTAAAAGTTCGTCTTTACCAAAACGAGATTTAAGACAATCAATCACTAAAGGGTAATTTTCTGCTGTTGGCGGAAAACTCTCTACAAGATCACGCGCTCTAGATTTTTATGTAGTACTTTGAATAAGAAAAACAAATTTATCCTCATCCGATAATTCTGGGTCTTCATGTATCTTTTTAAAAATAGACCAGAACTTCAACCAATTTTTTATCGATCCATCAAATTTTTCTAATTCCAATTTTGGTAACCTCACAGTTTTTTTATTTACCGCTTCAGTATGTGAATTACTCAATGAATTCTGCATTCGTTCAGTCTTTATTTTTAAAGTGATGTACCTATCCGTATACGAAGTTATATTATCATATTCTTTATCATAAACACTTTGATTTATTTTATCATCTTTCGAAAGTAAATCTAATATCTCATTATCTGCAGCTTGCAGATTCTGATATTTATCGCTTAAAAGCGTAAAAGAAATTTCTATTTCTTCGAAATCAACAGGATTAGCTTTTAAAGCTTCGTCAAGCCTATTTGCAGCTTTCGTAAAACTGGTACGCAACGGAGTTCTGATCTTCGTTAAATTTTCCATCATAATATACTACCAATAATAGTTCGATAGATCAAAATATATAATCACGGCCTTTTATAAACCGACGTCCCTGTTAACGGGTGCCATAATGTCAACTCAAAGTATTCCAATAATGTAAAAGTTATTTTTACGTAATACTTAATAAAGGTAATCGCTTACCCTTTCTGTTATGTTGAACTGAATCTAGGTTCGCCGGGATGGCCGAGCATTATTCTACTTATAAAACTGCACTAATTTAATACATTTACATCACTTTATTCAAACAATCACAATGACAAACACAACACATCAAAAATATACACAAATTCATAACAGCCGATGGAAAAAACATTATTCCTTTTCCTGACTCGCGCAAGTCCTTTCATTTCAGTTCACGGGAGATGTGACACTGTGTATACAGAACTGTTTTTCAGACGACAGATATTGAGTATTTGCGCAATAATTGAAACATCCTTGTTCAATACTTTTTAATTATTGTAGAGTTTAAACTTTGGAGATATTTAAACTTTCCGCCCGTAACATACTAATGTTAAATTTTATGAATACCGGTTGAATATTCGTGTAACATGAACGCTAAATGAAAGTTTGTAAATAATTTCTTTGCACTATTGTTTTCAAATTAAGTTAAATATATGCAGATGGATAGTATGACGCAAAAAACCATTTACATAAATTTTACTTACAATTTTGGATAGTGCGGCATAAAGAATAAATCAGTTTATTAAAATAAATACATTCATGCAATGCATAATATAGCTTCAGTGAAAGTGATATATTTAATAGTGTGTTAGAAAATTAAAAATTTTGTTTATATGTGTAAACATATTTTAAATATATTTAATTTAAATTGAATTTTAAAACAAACCTTTTAAAGCCACATCAAGGCGTCACTTAAATTTTACTTCAAATCTCTTAGAACTGTTATTTTGAATTTATGAGAAATGCGGATGAAAAACCAACAGCAAGTAAATATTTATACATCTTATCATGTTGAACATATTTTTTTGCACATTCAGTTATAAACACAGCAAAATAAAATGATCAAATAAATTATTCAAAGATATATATTTTTAATTAATACCATAGCGTCACTCAAAATTTTATATTATTGTTGTTAAAACAAATATTTAATGTTCTTAGAGCCATAAGATAAAGTGCTGCGTCGCAAACTTTTAACACGTTAAATATTTTTCTATTTATCAAGGGATGAAAAAATCTATACTCAGATTTGTTTCTAAAAGAGTTTTAAGTGATTAAATCAAAATCGAGGGAATATATCTAAAATTCAAACGCATGAACAATCTTAAAATTTCCTCATAAAATTTAATATATTTTTTTAACCCTTAACCGGAATCGCTAAATTGTTCCACATTACTGGAATCTTCGGTAAAAATGGACTCTTTAATTAAAATCCAAGTTATTTTCTAATATATATGAAATTACCTCTTAGATGGTTTATAAGTGCATTGAAAAATGTTTCATGTACTATATAAATCAACTTTTATTCATATATATCTTGAAATTATACATTGTCGGTGTCCGGTCAAAATGGACCAACGATTCCGCTTAAGGGTTAATTTTAAAAATATAATATGATTGGAAATTCATTTTAAGTTGTTCTATATACTGATGGTGAAATGTATATTTCCACAAAATTTGATATCAAAAATTTCCTTTAAAGGACTCAGAATAGTCTACATGCAATAGTTGTATATCAAATACATTCTGCTACACGTACGAGAAATTGCTTAAAACTGAGAAAAGTTAGATGGAATTAACAAATTGTGACGAAGGCAAATTACAGTAGAATTCGGTTTTTGTTAGGACTTTGTTCCTCTGTCTGTCTATCACAGAGTTCGTTCGCAGAAAATGTGTAAGTTACAGACTTGCAATTTTGCATACTTATAGTTGAATACGTCCGATCACACGATAAATCATTAAATTAAAGTCTTATAATATTTTAAATAAATGAATTAATGTAATGTCATCCGACCATTTCTACAATTTAGATTTTAAAACAGAACCTTAATTTCATTCTGCTTCTCATGGGGTAGATGGCGCCGTAGTAAAGTATTTGCCTAGCATATGAAATGTTCCTTTTTCGAAGCTATCCGGCGGAGTTTTAATTTTTTCACCAGGAATGGATTTCGTTATCTAATACATTCACTATTACTGTTTTTTAACCATTTGGAAATTGTTGTTGTTTTCGGTCGAAGATGGGGCGAAATGATGCTCGCATTTAATTTTTTTTTTAGCGAAATTCAACTATGTTCTTTACATTTAGAAGAATTTTTATTTGAATAGGTAATAGAAAGGCATAAAATCGTTAAACGTTGTTTGAATAGGTAATCGAAAGACATGAAATTGTTAAAAATTGAAAAAGTTACAAAATGGGTAGGCGCAAATTATCAGATATGGAAAAATCCAAAGCCAAAGAGCGACGCTGAAATGAAAATCGTCTTGCAAAGCAAAAATCGAGGTCTTCAACTCATTATGTAGGCCATGAAAATCGAGGTCTCCAACTGATTATGTAGCCCATGAAAATCGAGATATTCAACAGATTATGTAGCCCATGAAAATCGATTACTGAATAAAAGACGAACGCGAAAAAGGAAACAATCTAATGTTTAATCGATTTATAGTAAAAAGGCCGTGTCTCGAGGGGCTCCAATCCACTAGCCACGACGTTTTACAATCGGTCGATTCTAAGCGGGAAAAATTGATCTCAACGTAGGTAATTTGTCGCAATCTGTGGATAATTCGGTGGAACTGCTTTCGATTTGTAAACTGCTTTTCTTCTCGAAACGGGACTTGGAGAGTTTATCGATGAAGGTTTTGGTCGTCTGAAGTTTGATCTTTGCGATCTGTTGTTGAAGAAGATGCGACGGAATTTGGTGGACGAAATAAATTCCAAATGGTCGTTGTAATGTATTAAATTACATTTGAAAAAAATTAAAGCGATAAGTTGCTGTAAAATATTTTATCAATTATTTTTTTTTTTATTCAAAAACTCTTTTTTTTTTTTTTTTTTTTGAGAAATTGCGAAATTTTAAATTGACTGCATTTCAGCATCCGATGGATTTAATTAAAATAACTTTCGCGTATTTTGCCATTCTAAGTGTTTCATTTTTTTTAATGTAAATATAATCATGTAATTAAATATGCTTTTCAGATATACAAACATATGCTGCTACAGTTATCTGAAAAGTAGTTCTTGAATATTTTGAATTTGATAAAAACAATATATTCCAGTTGTAATAATTTTCAAATTAAATTTAATGGTGCTACTATATATGTTCTCATACAGAGTGCAGAGGAAGTATTGATAGTAAAATCGATCTGTACTACAACGCCATAGATACAATTATTTCAATAATTTTTATTGCGTAAGATTAACAACTAAGTATCAATTGATATTCTATCATTCATTTTCGATTCCGTCTTCTTTTGTCTTGATACACTCGCGGAGAAAATGCGGGAAGGCATCCACGTTGCGCCGCAAGTAGTCCGCATCGAGATCGTTCCATTTACGCGTCAGAGCAGTTTTTAAAGAAGTGATATCTTTGTGAGGATTAACACAGGCTCTTGCTTGCAACACTCCCATACTGAGTAATCAAGTGGATTAAAATCCGGAGTATTCGGAGACCAGTCTTGAGATGAAATGAAATCACGAACATTTGCTTGGCGTCACCGTTGCGTTTGACAAGACTTATGGACTGGTACTGAATCTTGTTGGAACACATATGGATTGTTTCCAAATTGAGAATTTAGCCATGGATGGACTCCTTTGGAATATCGTTGAGATATTTGATCTCATTAATCTTGACACCAGAATCATCAAAGACCAAATGAGATTTCCCATTGCTTGTGTTGCAGCCAAAAACCGTCACGCTGGCTGGATGAGCTTTTCTGGCTACTATACCACATCTTGAATTAGCAGTTTTACTGTTTTTGGCTAATATGCAGTCATTCTGATGGTTAACCGCTTATTCAATAGTGAACAGTTTTTCGGCACAGAAGACGAAATGCAAACAATAACCCAAAAATACTTACTTGTAATGCAATATTTAGATTATAAAGAGCAAATATACAGAAAAAAATAATTCTACAACATTTAAAAGACACAGACAAACATTAAGAAAAAAATATCAATACTTTTTCCACACCCTGTAGAAAATTGTTAAGGATTTAATAATTATAAATAAACAATTTGGATTTATTAATTAAAGAATAAAGTGTTTTGAAAGGAATTTTAAACAAAAACCTTTGTGCGGTCTTTGATCAAACTTACCACTTGTTTATATTCATTTTTATAAGATACAACATTCCCATTTTAAGGATTAAAGTGCTTGGTAGTAATATAATAATAACACGGACGTGGTACTCCATGGGCCATTGGTTATTAGAGCCTAAATACCTTCTTTTAATGAAATGCTTGCTTAATAGGATATCTAGTTGTAGCGTAAAAGGAATAAGCATAAAATTGCAGGACAGGCGTACTTTTAAATCCTAAATATCAAAGTTTGATGCTGATGACGAATTTCTAGTAATAGTGTAAAAGCAATAGACATAGCATTTATAAAAATAATTTTAATGAAGAGACAAAATATCATTTATTCCGTGCACCACTGATGTCTTACAAAGAAATTTGATGAAATAGAGCAGCAAAAAATGTGAAGTGTAGCTTTAAAAATTATTAAAAAAATAAAGGGATTTTGGGAAGAGGGCAAATGAAACGCAAATTTTAATTACGTAATTATTTTAGAATTCCCAACTGTTCTTTTTCTGTACCCAACTGTTCCGCTCAGCACGCTGCCAGTGTCTTTAAAAGTAAAAAAAAAAAAAAAAAAAAAAATACTAATTTCAATGACACAGGTATGAACGTTAATCTTTGATTTTTACCCATAATTGTAAAAATGTGTTTTTTTCTTTTATTGTCTGCAGAGAGTGTGTATTTATTTGGTTTTATATACGTTTAAAATATACATATATTAATTAGCATATAAATAGAAAATAAACATGCATGGAATTTTTTATTCATGTTCAATAACTGAACGATGGTGAAATTCAACTAAACATATCTGAACTTTTTCGGAAATAGCCCTTCAATTTTTTAAAAGCTGAATATACATTAAAAATATATTTAAAAATGAAAAACAGAAGATGAATATACATTTAATAATTGGTGTTAAACCTTTACACGGGCGCTCGGACAGCATCTATCCACGATAGTAGGTATTCTCAGACAGATACTGTCCGAGCCATAATGTAATGGTTTTGAGATAGAAAAATTAAGTTACTATAATTAAAAAAATAATTTTATTAAATTCTAAGAATCAGGGAGGACGACATAATTAATTTTCTAGATAAAAATAAGTTTTTATAAATGTAAATGTAACAAATTTTGTGAATGCTTCTGTCAGACGAGAGTTGTAATGCATTTAAAAAAGTAATACGGCAGTCTTATATCTCAAAGCAAAATAAATTTTCTTCTGAAATTGTCTACTGCTTCTTAATTTCATCGAAAATAATTGTGAAATGGCATTTGGTTTTAGTAGAAACGGATTGAAAAATGCATACAGATATTCAATTTACTGTTATCAAACTTAGTTAAAAAATTATCAATAGAAGTTTTTTTTTAAATAACAATGCGTTTTAAAATGTTTTCTTTTTTTTTATTAATATACAGGGTGCAATATGTTATCGGTCGCCGACCTTTATTTTCTCAACCGTTGGTCGTAGACATATAGTTCAAACTACAAAAACGTTTCAAATCAGGTAAATATTCATATTGGGGCATTATTTAAAGTAAAAAATCAATTTTATTAAAATTACGAAATCTAACTCTTTATACGGTCGCCCAGTACCTATAGTTATATTTAGTAAAATTTTACACACATTATAACAGTTATAACAGAAAAAGTTTGACATCTGTACTACAAAAATTGACACAGTTATTTAATTTCAAATTTTGAGATTTTTGTACATGATTTTGTCTTTCATTGAGGGATCAGTTAAAGATGAATTAAAGTAATTCGAGATCAAAATCATGGTGCTATGTTCTTTTTACGGCGAAACTGCCGGTATCGCCAAATCGGGGTATCACCAAAGAAGGTTATTTCATCAAAAAATTTGGCTGACTTTTAAAGGTCTTATATAAAGCGAAGAATGAAATATTGAAACTTAGCAGAAAAATAAATATCAATTTATTATAATATCAGGAAAAGGTCTACTATAAAAAAAAAGACTACATAAAACGCCGGAGACTACTAGAAATACTGCTCAAAGTGTTCTCCATTGGTGGCTATGCACAACTGAACGCGTGTCAGTACTGAGCCCTGGATATAATAGAGCAATCAGGTGGCAAACTGCGCGACAATCAAGGAGGATGCACTGCTTCAGATAAACCAGAGAAGTGGCCTCAGTCACATAGACCTAATCATTGATGTAACTCCAGAGGTAGAAGTCCATGGGAGTCAAGTCCGGTGAAAGCGGTGGCCGCTCTACTGAACCACCATATCCAAGGATCTGTTGACTGAATTCGGTGGCCAGAGTCAGCTCTTCATACCAGTCACGTACCGTGTTTTGTAGGAAATGCAGGTAACGATCACCCGTTTAGGTGCCATCGTAGAAGATGAGTCCAACAATCTGGATTCCCTATATACCGCACCACACATGTCGTACTGTGCGAGCAATGTGGAGGTTTTCAGAGACCAGTAATGCACATTGTTCACGTTTACAATGCCACTACTGTAAATATTGACTCATCTGCTCACAGAATGTCACAAAGAAGCGACGGATATTCCTGTAAGGTACTGAGCATGAAATTACAATAATCAAATAGTCGTGCGTGGTCACCCAGCATCAATGCTTCCAACAGTTTCGGATGGTATGGATGGGCATCATGTGCATTTAACAAATGCCAGACATGCTAACCAGATGCCTCACTTATTTCCACCGTGCTCAGTTACGGAATGAAACGGGCAAACGTCAGCAGCTCCTCCGGTTTCACTCGAACATTACACCTTGCCCGTCTGCTTGTTCTGGGTCGTGGTGAAACAGAGCCGGTCTCTCTAAGACGGTGCAATGCATCAGTTATAGTTTCATGCGTTGGCTGTATATCCTTAGGAAAACGTTCTGAATAAATACTCGCAGCCCCTCTGGCATTTCTTTGTCATTCACTATAAATAAGTATCATTTCGGCATATTGCATGTCTGTGTAGCTTGCCACCACGATCTCAGCGCTGACTAGCATGTCCATTGCTAGATGACTCGTGTTTTATCCCGAAAGTGTGGCGCTGATGTACTATTGTAATTTGCATGATCTCAATTTTCATGCTCGTTATAGCTCGTCTGGTTGTTTGCATTCCGCTGCCATTTATTTAGTTGTTAGTGAGTATGTTTTATTTTCCGGTTTTCGATTCTATCTACTTTGACGTTTGAATGTTGTTCGACTCATAAAAGGTCAAATTTTTAAATGAAATAAACTTCTTTAGTGATTCCCCGATTCCGCGTTACCATTTAAAGGTGGTTTCGCCATAAATAGATCATTGCATCCTGATTTTGATCTAGAATTACTTTAATTTATCTTTTAACTGATCCCTCAATGAAAGACAATGGTTCAATGGTTTATTTCTCGGTTTTATGTGTGTGTTAGTCACAAATTCATACTTTTTAGCTAATTTATGGCTAATATCAAGATGAAACCACACATTTCAATTGTGGAACTTAAGGCATTTGAGACCTGATGATTCTGTCTAAGTTCTACAAATTTATAAACAGTATCATCAGATAACTGTTTTACTGTTATCTGATATAGAAAAAAATTATATGAATAAAGTAAATTATCAACAATTATTTATGTTTACATTAAAGTAAACATAGGATGTTTCAAGAATCAATAGTAAAAAAAAAAAAAAAAAAAAAAAAAAAAAAAAAAGAAAAATGTGTTAGAAGGACTTGCGATTTTTAGATAAATAATGAGTAAAGGATTCTGCTTGACATAAAATGTTTTCCAAAATATCAATGATGGGAGCCGCAACTGCACTGTAAGAAAAGTGCTATAATACTCCATAAAATTGGTGGCAACATGCTGCGTCTAATTTTGTGGAGTAATTTAATTTATATAATGGTGTAATTTAAACTGATATATCTGTAATTTAAACTGATATTTCCATTGTGTTTTACTGTTGATGCGGGCTTTTGGACTTTCCTTCCAGATAAAAAACGGATATTTCTTCTATATAACACATGATTTTATGTATATGGGGAATTCTCACAATCTTTTAACTTTCATGGCCCTGAATAATAATTTTTTATTTAATACACTTTTTTGTGTTTTTTTTTATTTCATATACTGGGAAACGCCCCATTGCATGATTGCATAACAATATTAACGAGATAAATAAGTTTTGGACGATGTTGGGGGTCCAAATACCAGGAAAACTCATCTACCGTCCCGTGTCCCTGATGCTGAATTTTACGTTTGGAGCTGTCTGGATAAAATTGTTTCAATAAAAATAATTCAGTGTAATTTTTTTCTGAAACTGGAACTATTGTTTTCTATAAATATGTAGCTAGAAATTAACCTGCACACATTTTTAGGGTTGTTATTATTTTTTAAACTTTGTCCCTGGGTTTTAGATTCCTTACCATCCTTCTTCTAAAATTATACAGAAAATCATTTCAGATGCAGCCACAGAATTTTTTTCAAGTTTTTTCTCCTGCAGAAGTATGCTATAGAAATAATGTCTAAAATTCTTTGGCAGGAAATTTACTCTAGAATTTAAATCAGCATTTAAATATCAATTTCAAGCATCGTGGCTTTATTGGTAGTCTCACCGTCCCCAAGGTTTATTCCTACACTTTTCGAGGTAATTAAAAATAATTTAATCCAATGATAACAACTGTTGTAAAAATCAATGAGCGTTGTGGCTATTAATTAGTCTTAACATTATTTTCCTAAAAATAGGTGGTAATTTTCCTTACCGTTCCATCCTTACCATTTCGTCCCTTTTTTCCAATACCATTCCCTTTTTTTACCTTAACGTCCCTTCTTTAACACCCCTTTAAGACAATGTTATACAAAAATTCTG
Source organism: Maratus speciosus (assembly GCA_963932465.1). Taxonomy (NCBI): domain Eukaryota; kingdom Metazoa; phylum Arthropoda; class Arachnida; order Araneae; family Salticidae; genus Maratus; species Maratus speciosus. The sequence continues at coordinate 53,821,972 of OZ010792.1, forward strand.
TATTAAAATTACTACATTGTTATTATTTCTTATTTGAATGTCCTGTGGGTACTATGCAAATTCATTATAAGTAAAAATTTAGAAGAAGTTATAGGGTAAAATGGTAAGGAAAATTAAACTCGCAAGTTTAGCTTAAACCTCAGCTAAATAAAAAAATTTTCGCTGCTGGCCATTTTTGCCTTATTTTGAATCATTAAGTCATTCGTCTATCAGATTAAAATGTTATTTTAGCAAGTTTAATTTTGTCAGATTTTTTCCCCCAAAAGTCAAAAGATTGTGAGAATGCCCCTTATCCTATCTGAAATCCAGCTGTTTCTTCTGGTGTGATAACAATTTTGTTTTGTGCAGTCTACTTGAATACAATACTTACAGCCGTGCAGTTAACTGTCAAGAGTTAAACATTTTTTTTTTTTTTTTTATCATACAAATTCCGTATTAAGATGAGTATTAATTTCCAAATCACAAACCTTATCGACTCGTAGAACTTTTTCATTGTGTAATACTGTTGCTACAGACTTTTCGAACGCCCCGTATACGTTTTTGCTATTGATTGGATGTAAATTTATTAAAAGATTGATTTCATAAACTTGTAAGTTTTCCTAATATGCTTTATTATATATTTTTTATTTGCATGCTTTAAATATACATGAAATTTATTCAAAATTCGTGATAATTTGCATGATGAGAGTAAGGAAAATTTAAAGTACGCATTTTCACAAAAGAAAATGTAACATATTTTGGAAAGTTTTACAATTTATAAATTTAAATGTCGATTTTGCTGAAAATATTTATGCATTAGCCGGAACCAGATATAGTTCATGCATAAACGGAATGGGATAGTTTCTAACCTCAAGAGAAATTAGATCTTTCTCATATGAAATTGTTTATCGTTTCACTTTCACGTTTGAATTTTAGTTATATTATTTTCGAAATAGGAACTATATTACTGTATTTCAAAAGGATTAACCAATAGAAAAATGTTTTCAAATATTGAGTTTTATAATATCTGTGTTGCATTTCTATGCAAACTCCATAGAAAAACTTCATTAATATAGTAGATATTTATGACATTTTTTACTTTATTCTATCTTTACAAGAAGAAAGTATTGGATTCTTGAAAATTCGGTCTTTCACTGATTTACACGTTTTAGAGGTCAGAGATCTCTAAAAGCATGTTTTTACAAAATGTCTGTCTGTGAGTGTGCCTCTCTGTATGTGACACAATTTTTTTGGGCGCTAAATCTCAAGAACCACTGAACGGAATTAAAAAAACCCTTTAGATTCCGTTAGCTCCTGATATAAATTGTTGCTGATAACTTTTTGGTGTAAGTCGTCCACCTGCTGGCGCTGCTGTGTTGCATTTTCACGATTTCTGCAATAGCTATTAGGGTGGAGCGAATTTTTTTTTTTCTTCAAATCAAAATCAGCCGGGGTGGGAAAGTTGCTCTATCAGATCCTCATTTTGAATATAAAATATTTTTGAAAAATATTAATATTAAATACTGCCCCAAGATCATTGAATATTGAGAAAAAACGTAAAAGTTGTGCATTTTCCAATTTTTTCCTCAAACATACAAATTATTTTATTAATTTAATTTAAAAGGATGATCGTCGAATTATTATTATTATTATTATATATTTATAATAAAATTATGTAATATTTATATCAAATTCGCTTTTATTATACTAACTCAACGACTATACTTTTTTTAAATATATGAAATTTGGGTAATTGTAATTGTTTTACATATTTTACTTAACCTGTGTAAGAAAATATAATTTGAAATTATTCTTAAAAAACTAATGTAATAAGGTAAAAATAATTTACTATTTAATTTACAAGCAGTAAAGTTACCATTTTATAGTAGTCCATACTGTTTTTTGGTTTCAAAAACTGGCATTTTTTTTCCGAGACTCCAGACGTTTTAATGAATCCATGGCGTCTCAAAGGACCACAAACAGCAGAAGAAGCCTCCGTAAGAAGTGTCACACAACTTTCAGTGGCTTGATTGTGTCAAGGGAATAGTTTAATCTTAGGTAAGATGTCTTCATCTATTGCCTTTGGATTTAGGATACACTTTGTAAGAATGTTATGATCTAAGAACTTAGTTAATGGTGGTTCTGTCACGGTCACTTCTGCCTAATTTCTGAAATCGATATAGTCTTTGGTCTCTCAGGTAACTTGATCGTTTGTTTTCGTGAAACTTTTATTATTCTACATAGTACCAACACTCATATATACTATATAAATGTGGCACTGCGCAGAATAATAAAATATCGAAAGTCAAAAAACTCTTTACGTACGTGATCTCAGGTAAGTTGAACGTACGTAAAGAACCTCTTCACTTTCAAAGTTTTATTATTATGTGTAGTGCCAACACTCTTACATACTACGTAAGACCTTTGGCACTACTCAGAACAATAAAATCTCGAAAGTCAAGAAATTCTTTACATACGGATAAATTTTGAAGCCAAAGTCTATATAGATTCTATAAATTGGGTTGAAGTGACCGTGATACAACCACCATTAACTAAGTTCTTAGATCATAACATTCTTACAAAATGTATCCTAAATCCAAAGACAATAAATGAAGACACCTTACCTAAGATTAAACTATTCCCTTGTCACAATCAAGCCACTGAAAGATATGTGAAACTTGTTACGGAGGCTTCTTCTGCTGTTTGTGGTCCTTTGAGATGCGTTGAATTCATTAAAACTTGTCTGGAGTCTCGGAAAAAAAGGCAATTTTTGAAACTAAAAAACAGTATGGACTACTATAAAATAGTAACTTCATTGCTTGTAAATTGCAATAGTAAATTATTTTTATCTTATTACTGTAGATGTTTAAGAATAATTTCAAATTATATTTTTTTTACACAGGTTAAGTAAAAAATATAAAACAATTACAATTACCCAAATTTCATATGTTAAAAAAAAAAGTATAGTCGTTGAGTAAGCATAATAAAAGCGAATTTGATATAAATATTAGATAATTTTACTGCAAATTTATAATAACAATAATAATAATTCGATGATCATCCTTTTAAATCAAATTAATAAAATAGTTTGTATATTTGAGGAAAAAAATGAGAAAATGCACAACTTTAACGTTTTTTCTCAATATTCAATGACTTTAGGGCAGTATTTAATATTAATATTTTTTATTCAGAATGAAGATATGATAGAGCAACTTTCCCACACCGCCTGATTTTGATTTGGAAAAAAAAAAAAAATATATTTTCCATAGCCGAGCGCTTTTACGTTTTTTCTCAATATTCAATGACCTTGGGGCAGTATTTAATATTAATATTTTTCAAAGATATTTTATATTCAGAATGAGGATCGGATAGAGCAACTTTCCCACCCCGGCCAATTTTGATTTGAAGAAATTTTTTTTTCCCCATAGGCGAGCGCTCCACCCTAATAGCTATATCTCAAGAACTTAGGCACAGATTTTCATAAAACTTCCATTTCAGTTAGTCCTTGATATACTTTGGTGCTGATTGTTTTTTGGTGTAAATCGCCTGACAGGTGGCGCTGCTGTACTGCATTCACGATATCCGCAATAGCTGTATCTCAAAAACTAATGCATGAATTTTCATCAAACTTTATATTCAGTTAGTTCCTGATATAGATTGATCCTGATACATTTTTGATGTAAATTGCCCAACAGTTGCCACTGTTATCTCTACCTCAATCTTAACCACGAATTTATATAAAATTTCAGATTCAATTAGTCCCTGATATAAATTGATGCTGTTTAGTTTTTGGTGTTAATCGCCCAACAGGTGACCCTCTATGCTGAATTTTTTATGATTTCCACAATAGCTGTATCTGAAATCTAATGCACGGATTTTTATCAAACTTCAGAAGAGGGTCGAATCCAGAGAATTGTTTTTTTTTTTTTTCGGGGGTGGGGGGGGGGGGATACGAAATGACATATAATTAACGTAGTCATAAATTCTGTTGCTCAAATCAATCCTTGAAGTTAATTATTAAATAAATATGAAATAATTAATGCGATTTGAAAATATTACAGACTCTAGATTATCCAACTTCCGATTAATCGAAACAATCGGTTATCCAGCACTCTTATTATATAATCCGGTCCTCTCATCAAAATATGGTTTATTGTTGCTTATTAGGTCTAAAAATTAAAAACTTTATAGCAGAATTTATTTATAAAATGTCTTATTTTTTTTCTGATTCTTTTTTCTCTTGTACTATGGCAATTATTTATCTTATTTTTTGTTCTTTTAGTTATAGTGAAGTTTTAACAACGTTAATAACAGAAGCCTGCGATGATTGTGTTTTTTAACTTTTGATAATTGGTTTTGATGTATATTTTAGCACTGAGTCCGAAATAGACTTTCATTTTTAACCATCACGTCACGATTTTTGCAAATCGTAAATTTCAAAGTTAAAAAGTAAAAAAAAATAGCGAAACTCTCTCAAAGCAATTTGTCAAAACATTAACAAAAGAAGGTAAATACTTTAAGTACATCGGCGACAAATTTCCCAACCTTATCAACCGCCAAAATAAAAGAGGATACCGAGAAGAACCCCATAGAGAAGATTAAAGGAAATGCGCGAAGCAGAGCATGAGCGGTTCAAAGCAGCATGAGCGGATACTTCCACGCATGGAATAAAATTATAAGGATTTTAAATACACAATATTTTAGATGTTTAACTGTAAAAAGGCATAGTATAAGAAAAAAAATGAATAAATTACTATGAAAAAAAGTTACGTCTATTTTATAGTAGCAGATTTTCGCAATATTTCGAGTTTTTAAAAATTTAAAAATTTCCGGTTTGTGAAAAAATAATGACATGAGGTTATGCTAAAAAATGAAGGTCGTTTTTGGATTCAGCACTAGAAAATACATAAGAACCAATTATCGAAAGCTGAAAAACATAACCATCACATCCATTTTTTAATATCAGATTTCTGAAAGAGGATGAACGGCACTAACCGACATTTACATAGCTCTAAAGAATTACATACTTCATTTCGTGACACGGATTTATTTACGATTTTCATAAGTGATTTTTAGTAAGTGACCTTGAATTATAAAAACTCGTTATAACGATATAGTACGGAAGTGGCACAAACCAGCACAAACGTAGTATAAACGAATGCAGTAATAAAATTTTGTTTTCGTTGATGGGGCGGGGCTGTCTTTTCATTGGCCCAGCCACATTTTGTTCGGAAACAGAGATTTTGGCGGCAGAAACCATCACAAATGAATGGTGTTGGTTAATTTTCAAAATCAGTATGGGCGAGGCCAGTGCAATGGACGTCTATTTTTTTTATTTTCTGGTCGCCCTAAGTAAGACTGAGACCACATATATGTCGGTTGGTACAATTTTGTACCATTAAAAGTAAAAGTGAATATACGGAACGAAAGTAAAACTAACTTTAAATAACATAATTGTATAAAGTACGCTATTATGATTGTGATTCCATTTAAAAACATCATTAAAATTTCAAAATAAAAATTATAATAATAATAAGCGTAACTTACCTTTTTCTTTTTGAAGGTAGAGGCATACTGGTTCATTTCGTATTCATTCAGATTTTACAGCTACAACTACGCCCATTTTCCACAAAAATTCGGGAATTCTATTTTTATACTTATTTCTGATTATTTAAGATGTCAAATGCATCATTGTTTGACAGATAGTGCCGTCTACTGATTAATAATAAAATAATTCGGTTTGGTTATTTTTTTGTACCAGCCGGCATTAATGGTTTAAAATTATTAATCACGATTATCATGTATACTATAATTTTTGATAACGTAAATTTACATTTTTTTTTTTTTTTTTTTTTTTTTAGAGTTCGTACACTTTGCTATATGTGTCAGAAATTATTTAAAACATTAAAAATATCATAAAACTTATTTAAATTTGGATTTCAATGTTTTTATTCGACAGCAGCATAAAAAAAGGAATTCATATAAATTGAGAAATGCTCATAAGAGAGGTGTGTGTATCTGTACTATCGTAGATTCCGCTTTAGAGAGATCTCTTTTTTAGCTACCACTATCTTTTTAAAATTAGTTTTTTCAGAATACTACAAGAATTGCTTTATGAAGCTAAGCACGAAGCGGGTTCCTAAGACATTTCAAGAAAAATCTAAAACAAAAATTTTCTTAAGAAATAGTGGTGGTAAAAGTTCTGTCCTATACAAAGTGTCCGCTCCGATGCCTACATTCGCATTTACCCCATTTCTTCCTGAATTTTGGTTTTTTCAAATTGTTTGGTAAAATCACTTTAAAATATTACAAAATGAACTGGAAAAGTACTAAAGAAAATTACACTTAATTGTTTTTGTATTTATTTAATAAAATGTAAAAAAACTACATATGAGTATTTTTAGTAGAATAATATGCATAATTTTATGTTTTGTCTATATTTATATTTAAAATGTTTTTAAATTGTATAATATGTACTAAAATTAGTATTTTTATGCACACCTAAAAAAATATATTTATTTCTTTACAGAGACTAATGACGTTATAACTATTATTAATAATAAAATAAGAATAATCGTATTGCTGACTTAAAAACAATTTATTTCATAAATATCTCCAAAAGTACACTACAACAATTAACTGTCTTCTAAATGTGCAACAAGAATATGTGCCCATCTGTGCCTAGAAACCCATATTTTGGACGTTACAAAAATGCATAAAAAATAGCCTTGAACATTTAATTTCGCAATTTGAAAAAAATACGTATTTAAAAAATTCTACAAGCAAAGATTATGACTTGCGTTTTTGGATCCTTCATAGAAAAAATACAAATAAACTTACTTTTTACATTTCGCCATATTCAAAAATTAAAAATTTATAAACACCGAAAAAATCTTCATTTAAACAAATAAATATTCACCGTATGCTGTCATCTCTTGATAATACATAAAGACATTTATAAATATCTATTTCATACAATTTTCATGTTATAAAAGAGAAGAAAAATATACTTATTCATGAAAATTTGAAACGTCCCAAAAATGGAACGCTAGGCACAAATGGGTTAAATATGTCTGCCTTGGCTGACATCCTGCAAACTATCTAACCTAAAACAAATATTCCATACAGTTTTAAATATGTCGATATTTTTTTTTTTTTTTTAAGAACTAAAAATCAGTCAACATGGTCAGATACGACAGATAAATGTTTTGTAATACTAACAGAATCTTGTTAACTCCTTGAGGGGCGGTGCGTATATTACATCCCACCTAATTTTTTAATAATCCCACATTTTTAATTAAATTTTATTTCTATAACTATGGTGGAGGAAAATTGAAAAATTGCTTTTCGTTATTTTGAAATACAATTTTTCGAAGATTCGGGTGTGAATTCAAAAATATAAGAACGCAACCACTTGTCCCTCAAATGGTTAACATATTTTATTTTTTTAATAAATTCAAATGTGATGACATTTTTTTTTTTTTTTAAACACACAACGATGTAAAATTTCCTTTTCATCAAATGCCGTCAATATCATGCTATGTGTGCTAATTCTACCGCTCAGCCTGTATGTGGTCTATGAATTTTAATCACACCACGTAATGTAATAAAATTTAGTTACGTTGAAAAATGTATATCAAAAATGAAAACACATTGTCAGAAATTATCACACATTTGAAAACGATTTTTTCTGTATTTGTCAATGAACATGTTGTGGAGCACTTCAGTGATTCATATCAGTTTAAAGATGTGAAGATTTCCTAGAATCATTATATCGTTAAAATGCACCGAGAAACGTTTTTATACATTGGCAGCAATGGTAGGAATTATTTCGTGAGTCCTTTTAACCCCTTAACGGTCGCATTAAATGACGGTTTAAAAATTCGAATTGCTTATTGGTACCACTTTTTTGAAAAAGAAATAATCACCTTGTTTAATGGCTGATAAAATGATACTATAATAAAGCCAATTACACTGTTTTATAAAACTGGTGGGTATCAAATAATCTGATCAATAGACACAGCCCTTGAATATCACGGGGGCTAGAATTAAGGGGTTAAAGAAACAATAAATACTAAATTTTCTGTACGCCACAGAAAATGTACTTTAGTAGAAATAATAACACTGTTCAACTTTATTTAGAAGTTTAAAAAGAAATTATCTTCCTTATATTGTTGATTTCGCGATTTTTAGAAAAATACTTCATTCTCATAATAGTGCAATACATCAAAACGTCTGAAAAATAGTCATAACTTCAATTTTATCGGGTCGTTCAGAAAGTCGTGTCCGTTTGGGAAAATCAATTCGTACCGAAAAAATTCTATCATTTAATTATTGCACATTGATTCCGATATCTAATGTCTAATAATTACTGGGTAGAATTTTTTGGTAGGAATTGATTTTCCCAAACGGACAAGACTTTCCGAATGACCCAATAAAAGTTGCAGAATAAAGCTGTTTGCTTCAAAGTGCATTGCCCTACATTTTCTACATTACCATCGTAATTAATTTATTAAACGCACCGAAAAACATTTTTATTCATTGGCAACAACGTTACGAATTATTTCGTGAGTCCTTTTAAGAAACAATAAATACTAAATTTTCTGTACGCCACATAAAACTTATTGTAGTAGCAATAATAACACTGTTCAACTTTGTTCAGAAGTTTATAAAGAAATTATCCTCCATATATTGTTGATTTCACGATTTTTAGAAGAATAGTGTAATACACCAAAACGTCCGAAAGATATAACTTCATTTCTAAAAGTTGTAGAGTAAAGCTGTTCGCTTCAAAGTGCATTGTCAATCATTTTCTACATTACCATTGTATTTAATTTATTTTGAAGGGCAAGACTATACGATTTAGACTATTTATTACTATACGATCATTAAAAATCTTAAAAAGAACGACTGTGCAACGCTACAGTAACACTTAATGGATATTTTTATCGATCTTATATTTAAAAACTTGAACGAAAAATCATGCGTACGGCACAGATTATGAAACACTTTCCTACACATTCAGAATACGATAACTAAATTTCACAGTTTGTACTAAGGCGAATGATGAAATCTAAATGAACAATTTGGAAAACGTGTAAAGCATTTGAAAACACAATCTCTGCTATTACCATGAATAGTCGGGGGAAAATATGATTATTTATGCGGCCAAGTATAGGATCTATAGATATGTTTGCATACTACATAGCGTTCAAAAATTTAGTTCAATTGAACACACAACACTGTTGAAAATTTCCATTCAGCAATTTCCGCCAACATACTGATGTTGTTGAAAATTTTTGTGCTGGCCTGAATGTGATCTGTGTAATTTATACATACCATGCAATATTTAAAAAAATGATTATATTTAAAAACACATGCCTCAACTGAAAATAAAATCCCGGTAATTATTGTTCGTAGTCTTCAATTGTTCAATTATTGTTCATTTTCTTCTGTAGTCAAAGTCTTTTGCATGTCCCAGTAAATGAACGATAAATTCTATGCTAAATAAACGATAAATTCTATGCTCACCACATTCTGTACTAAGAACCTACTAGTAAAATTAAGGGATAAATATCAATCTTAAAATGTTTAAAATTGTGCAATATAATTAAAATACACCGCAAACGATTTTTCCCATAGACCGTAATGTAGCGGAATTCTTTTGAGTGGCCCTATAAATGAACCAGGATTACTACACATCTCATTTTCAGTATCGATCATGCGATAGTAAACACCAATAACATACACAATTTCTTGTAAATCAGACTATATTTACGCGAGTTAGAGGCCAAACAGACAGACGGATAGACAAACGGAGCTCATATACACTTCTTAACTATGTTTAAAAATGTTAAAATCCCGTTAGGTTTAAATAAATACATACAAAAGTGTCTTGTATAAGAATTGCAACCACTAGCACATATTAAGATTTTATAAATTGCAGTTTTAAGAAAAGTATACATACATATAAAGATTTTTATTTATTTTAAAATATAATACACTTTAACGAAAGAACTATTCTTGAATGCGTTGCGCGCATGATGTTTTAAATGTGAATTGCTAAAACCAGCCACGGGTTTTTAGATGGAGTGCAGATATATTGCGTTTTGAAAATTACCTACAATGAAAAGCATAAAATAAGTAGATTCTAAGGATTTTTTCTCAGAAACTCGGAATATCGAGAGTTTTCTTTAATGATATAAGCAGTTTTAAATTCTAAACATCTTACATGAAAAACATAATAATCTGTTATTAAGAATCTTTAAACGTTTAATACATTCATTCAAAATTTCATGAAATTATAACCAACATTTTCCAGAAATCGCGCACTCAGTGGCAAAAATTGCGTTTTTGAGTAAATTCAACTTAAAGATAAAATTACTCTTGATCATATAAAGAAATCTCAAACTGTTTTACACATAAATTCTTTTCGAAAGCGAATTTCTGCATAAGTTTTTAAATCTTAATAAAGAATCATATTTAATTATAAGCTATTGAAAAATCGATTTTTTGACACTTTAAGAATCTAATACCTAAAAGGAAATTCCGACTCACAAAAAAACAAAAAAACAAAACAAAACAAAAAAAAAAATCCACGCTTGAGTTGGGATTCAAACCCTCTATTCCAGTATATTGTGTTGTTCCGTTCCGTATCTTGTATAATCTTGGTTGGTAGTCTGCGCCTTAAGACCAGCTGCAATTGACAAGAAAAGTGGCGAAAGTGTGGTGGAAATTATTCACAAATTGAAAGATTCATATTGATAAATTATTTTTGTTGTTGTTGAAATTAATAATTATTATTTAACAATTATTTCTTAGAAATAATTATAATGCATATCAGGAATTCTACACACACACATATATATATATATAAATCACTCTCTGTATTGCAGCTTACTTTTATTTTTATCTAATGTATGATCGCTTAAATTTCCCGATATTAAGTACATGCAACTACCACAAAATATAACATGTAACACAATATATAACATAACACGTTACAACACAAAGGCAGTAAACAACATAACGTATAAAGTAACATATAAGGCAACATTTCACATACACATGCAGCTAACGGTAAAAAATGACTGAAAGTTTAATATGTGGATTTTCACCTTGCGGATACTAGTAGTAATTTAAAAGAGGTTCTATACATGGGTGATGTTAAATTTTTAATATTGGCATTATTAATTATTAATTAATATTGTAATATTACATCAGAAAAATAACCCAGAATATGAATAAACATTATGTTTATGCATTTACAAGGAATATAAATAAAAATTTAATGAAATACATAATTTTTTGTTGTTGCTATGCCAGAGTGGCATCCTCTTTAACACTGATTTTTTTTCAGACGTTAAAAGCAGAAAAAAGAGTTAAGGACATCACATAATATCATAATTGAGCTATGAATGTTATATCCATTGGTGCCTAGTCTGAGATAATAAACTAAAATATGCCTACAATCAGTGTAGAATACATACATATTTCACCTGTGAGGATTTAATGCGAAAAGCATCACTGATTTTGTCAGAGAACACAACGCGTGCAACTCAATTTTCGGTCTGTATTTGCAAATGAACCTCGAATTTCTATGGTTTTATATTTTTAAACGAAAATTAAATTATTTAAACTAACTATGATACAGTAGACATACTGGACTACATTAAAACAGAGAAATTAAATAAAAAATATACATAAAAAATTTAATTAAAAACGAAAATACGCAAATTACTGGTACGATCCCAAAGGAATATTTTGTGTTTTTGAAAGAATAACTTTAACTTTGATTTTGATTGTGTCCAGGACATGTTCGATACTCAGTTATTACTGATGAGGCTGTGTGTTGCACAGCGAAAAGTTTTTTTTTTTTATTTTTGTATTTAATTAAATGTTTTTATGTGTATTTTTTATTTAATTTCTTCCTTTTAATGTAGTCAAGCCTACATCAACATTAGTTTGAGCTTAATTTTCATGCTAACGCTCCCTTCGGCTGTTACACCCTGCAACTTATATGGTATTACGTTTTTCATAGAAACTTTTTTTCAACAAACTAAGTACCCGCATTATCGTGATTCCTGGCTCAATTTTTGTTATTTAGGTACTATAGTAAATATTCAAATATGACAAAAAGTTCCTGAGGAAAAATTATATAAAGAACTGGAAAACAGGAATTCTGCTTTTTCAGAATTTAGTGTCGCCCCCGAAGAAAAAAAATCTATATGTATATAATTATTGATAGCTCAGTTTTAAGACTCCAAACACACGATTTTATTTTATATAAAATGACGCCATCCGCATCCGCTGAAGAATTCGACATCGTCATTCAAGAAACTTGACAAAAAAAAAAAAAAGTCTGCTATCTCCTGATGCATATGCCTTTATTTGTTTGCAATATTAATATAGATACTTAAAATTAAATATGGTTTATAATAGCTCCCTGTTTTAACAGAAATCATTCGTTTAATATTTTTTCAAAATAGCACGTAGTTTAATTAGATTTTTTTCAGTTGTTATTGCAAAATGGCACCAAACATATGTAATTACTATTTTACATCTGCTTTTCCTTTACTTTCTACAGAAATGGAGTACTTCCGTTGCCAAACTTAAGCAAATGGCTCTAAAAACTACAAAGAAATTAATATTTCAAAAATAAATGGGGATACAGTTTTCAAACCCATTGCATTTAAAAGTACTTTATTTTAGTACGATTGTATAAAAAATTGAAAATGTGCGATGCTTAGAAGTTTAAAAAATTGCTATAGAGTATTTTTAATCGCACTTTCTTTTACGGCTGGCTTATACAACGTAAAGTTATTTTTTGGAGACGACACAAAATAAGCTGGGAGAAAGAAATAGCATACCGGGGGCTAATAATACAATGTAACTTATCATATGTTTTTCCTCAATTCAAATAAAGAAAACAGTTTAAATAAAACACAGAAAATTTTTTAACGATTTGAAATATCGTCCAAATAAATTACTAATAACAAATTTGTACTTAATGATATCTATTTTGAATTGCCTACAAATATAACGTTTATAGTTATTTGTATAAGGATTTACCTGTACAAAATGGACCTGCCCCACTTTCAAAGTTAACGCTAATTTATGACAACATTTATCAGCAATTCAGAAGAAAAGTCTTTTATTTTTCAGCATGATTTCTCACTTGCTAAGTAAATATAAAAAAAGAGTAATACATTCACCTTTAATTAGTTTTGAAACTTAATCCGCTCGGGATAAAACTTTTCTTATCTCTAAGCTATCAGGTTTCTTTATGAAATCAAATGGACTTTTATTTCATTAACCTTATCTATTATACGGTTCACACCGAGAAATAAAAAAACAGATGTTGGAAACTTAGTATTATACATAGATGAAAAATATTTTCAATTAAAGAAAAACTTTTTTCAAATCAGATTTTTTTGTTTATGTAGAAGTAATCTTGAGATATGTTATTGCACTGGGATGATACTTTAGCAATTTGATTAGTTAAAGGTATTCTTTGTGTCTTGAAAGTTTTAGTACAGATTGCTAGAGGTGATAAAACGCATCCAGACAGTTAACTTTTAGACTGGAAACTTGGCTTTACAATCAACTTGTTCTGTCAAAAACCGTATTATTACGCCAAGACGATCCAGTTTCATTCACAAATTTTCTATAATGACGATTTTTATGAGATTTTTTTTACAGATGAAATTTTGGCTTACTGTTTCTGAAATGTAATGACATCACAGGTAGTGCGAGAAATGTATTATAATTTTGTCAACGGAGCCGTATGTACAAGTTCAATATTGTTTCCACATTAATAAAGGCAACATGCAACCACTTCGCGTAATGTCACCACAATTCACAAAAGGCAAGGAAAGTGTTTAAAATATTGTTGCAATATATTTATTAAAATTCAGAAAAACCAACGTTTAAAAATGCACAATTTATACACGAAAAGCAGCAAACAGCTGTTTCGAATCTACTAGCGAGATTCGTCTTCAGTGCAAGATAGGGAAAAAGGAACTGCGTGCTAGAAAAGGCAAGGCTAAGCAAACTGATAGAGAGAGACGCACTGGTTTATTTACCCAATGCGGGCAGCGAAGGCGCCAAAAACAACCAATGAGAGAGAAGCAGTGGAAACGACTGGGTGGACAAAAAGCGACATCTACCGGAGAAGGAGAGAAAAAGAAACCAACAAAGGGGGGAATTAAATAAATGCTTTCCAAATACTTGAAAAATCAGGAGTACTAGATAAGTCATTGACTAAAGAGTGAGAATTTTTAATGTTGTGGTAAACTACTCAAGAATCAAGATCAAGGTTAGAAGAACATTTTTGGATAATGATGGCTGAGGAAAAATCGAACCTGTGTTGATAAGACCAAGAATATTGAGCAATAGAAAAACGTTTAAGCTCCTGATTTTTAACATAAACTTTATGCTCTTTTATACGAAATCTAAGAGCACGTTTAGTCTGGCCAATATAAGGAAGGTCAGGAAAATCAGGGGCTTAAACGTTCTTCTATTGCTCAACATTCTTCGTCTTCTCAACATATGTTCGATTTTTCCTCTGCCATCATTATCCAAAAATGTTCTTCTAACCTTGATCTTGATTTTTGGGAAGCTTACCACATCATTAAAAATACTCATTCTTTGGTTAATGATTTATCTAGTACTCCTGATTTTCCAAGTATTTGGAAAGCATTAATTTAATTTCCCCCTTTTTTGATTTCTTTTTCTCTCCTTCGCCGGTAGATGTCGCTACTTGTCCACCCAGTCGTTTCCACAGCTTCTCTCTCATTGGTTGTTTTTAGCGCCTTCTCTACCCGCATCGGGTATATAAGTCAGCGCGTCTCTGTCTAACATTTTGCTCAGCCTTGCTTTTTCTAGCATGCTGTCCTTTTTTTCCCTATCTTGCACTGAAGACGAATCTCGCTAGTAGATTCGAAACAGCTGTTTGCTTCTTTTCATGTATTATATGTGCGTTTTTAAACGTTGGTTTTTCTGCTTTTTAATATTGTTGCACAAAGGCTTTATTTGCTATTTTTAAATATATTTATTCTTGATAATGTTATGAACTTAAATAGGAATTCGCCTTATAATGAAATGTACTATTGCTTAAATTGAATAATCAAATATTGATCCCTGGTTTCATTACAAAGAGAATTTTCGTCAAATATTATATCATCCTCACTCATTTATACAAATAACTTTTTTCACCCTGTATAAATTATAACTTATTAAAAAAATTGAATTCGAAACGAAATATAAACTATGCAATCATATAAACGATAGTCGTAAAAATATAATGTGATCTTTTAATGTTCATGGATCACTTAAACGATAGTCTTAAAGGCACAGATGATAAAAGTTTAAAATAAATTCAATTTATGTAAGCTACGAGTACTTTCGGTTAGCCTCTAAAATCTTCATGAGACAGAAAATTCGTTTGAAAAAAATCTCCTTGATGAAGATTACAGATGCAATCTGAAAATATTCGAAGGTATAATACAATGTGTTTATTTTAAACGTTTATCATCTATATTTTTATGATCACCTTTTAACTAAACGATGATTATTTAAAGTTGACATTATATTTTTACGATTATCTCAAGATGGAATTTTTGTATTTAGTTTTATTATTTATTTATATTCGATAGTTTTGAGGAAAACATGTTATTTAAAGCACTGTAATATACAACATGATAAACATGATAAAATTATTTAGGAAATAATATTACGCTTCTTTCGTGTTAGGGATGGTTTGATGTCAACGCTTGTCAGCCAGAGCATTATAACTAGATCCTTAAAACCGTATTTATCAGCATATATGTGCAAAACCTTTAAAATTCTTCTTTGAATGAAAGGTGAAAATCTTTTATAAGTGAATAAAGACTATAACTGGAATAAAGACTTTCTGATAGTCCTAAAAATGTAATGTGAACTTTAAATGTTCATCGATCACTTAAAAGATATTCTTAAAGGTCTAGATGATAAAAGTTTAAAATAAACACAATTTCTGTAAGCTCCGAGTACTTTCGGTTTGCAACTGAAATCTTCCTGAGGGAGAAATTTTGTTTGAAAAAATCACCCTGATGAAGGTAAGGATGCAAGCCGAAAGTACTCGGAGGTTAAATAAAATGTATTTTGTTTTAAAATTTAGTCATCTATGTTTTTATGATTTCCTTTTAACTAAAGGATGATCCTTTAAAGTTCACATTATACTTTTACGATTATCTCAAGGTGGAATTTTTGGATTTATTTATGATCGATAGTTTTAAGGAGAACATGCTATTTAAATCACTATAATATACAACATGATAAAAATGTGAAATTATAAAGGAAATAATATCAGGCGTTCTTCGTATTAGGGATGCTTTGATCACAACGCTTGTCAGTCAGAGCATTATAACTAGAACCTTAATATCGTATTTATCCAACATAGATGTGCAAAACATTTGTAATTCTTTTTTGAACGAAAGGTAAAAAAAAATATTTTATCAGTGAATAATGACTATAACTGGAATACAGAATTTCTGAAGTATAGAAGCTTAGATCATTCATTTTCACTTTTCAATCGTTGCTTCTTTAACCAGTTAATTAAAAGTGGAGATTTTTTAAATAAAAATCATTCTCATATACTAAGCAACCAAAGACAATTTTTGGTTTTGTATGATTAACCATTGAGCTTAATTTTTTACTACTACTTTTTCTATCAAAACTTTTTCTCATAGATACCCATTACAAATGTTCTAGAAATTTACTATGAAAATTTCTCTGAAGGACAAGTTGCAAAAGCTTGATTCTAAACGATCGTTAGAGACAAAATTGCAGTTTTCACCTGAAAAATGAGGGAAAAAGGTCAAAGATAATTATTTTATGTTAACATTTAGTGTAATTTATTTGTTTTTCTTTTCATTTTATTTTCAATACTGAAAGAAAAATTCAAGTCTTAATATCTTCCTAAAAAATTCTTATTGTTAGAAAACTAAAATTCTTAGACGTAATGGGAATATTAGATACAAAACTTTAGACAGAAAATATCAGGATTTCCGAATAGAAATCATTATCACGTGCATTTTTATAACAGACATAAAAGTAAGTTGTTAAAATAAGGTTTTTCATCATAATTTATGAAATTTTTCTAGCCTAGGATGAGTAAATCGCATATTTTTAATCATTTGGTTATTAAAAGTCAAGAATTCAAAAATATATAATGGACAAAACTTCTTTGAATAATTAAATGGACGTTTTTAATCTCTATAAAATCTAGAAAAACATAAATTTTATTCATCATTTTTTATATTTTACGAATGGAAGTACATATTAATCATCTTATTTTGATTGTATCACTCCTTTAACGAAATTGGAAAAAGAATGCTGTCGTTTAATGATTTTCGAAAATCTGACTGGTCATAAAAGATTGAAAACTAGAGAGTAATATTAAATCTACAAATTCTGACAAAAAACTAAAGACTTTGTAATGATGGAACTTTTTTCATGTAATTATCTTTACAATAAAAAAAAACATTTTTCATTATAAGTTAATTTAGCTCAAAGTTTATTAACAATCGTAAATTTAAAACAAAGATGCTTCATAATTTTCTCGTTTACCCGTCTGCATCCAAAGCCTGCATTTCAGTTTTTTTTTTTTTTTAATCCTATTAAATACCAGAAGTTCTGAATAGTAATTTTTCTTTTTTTAGGGGCATGCGTTTCGTGATTACATAAGTAATTTTTTTCTTTTTTCTGCATGAGTTTGAAATTTCTGGATAAAACGTAACAGTTGAACAGATTAGGGGATTTTTGGGCTTCCTAGATGGCGCCAATTTTATGCTATGTATAGGAGTAGCTGCAACTCTATAACTTAGGTAACCATGTGAGAGAAGATGTCTAACTGTAATATTAACTACATAAGGGTGAGTATATTTAAAATTAACGATAGGAATTTGTCTAAGATTGGATTAAAATAAAAAATATAATTAAATTTAAAAAATAAATGTAGCAATTACATTTAAAAAATTAAAATTATAAATTGTTCAACTGTTTAAAACACTCAATAACCCCAGTTGGGCAATTCTCAATGATGGCCATACATTTCATTATTGCTATTTTCAAATAAATGTGTGTTAACCAAAAAAAAAAAAAAAAAAAAAAAAAAAACAGGTATTATTTTCAATCAATGTTGAATTACGCGATCTTTCGCATATTCATGCGGTCGGACCGGCAGTTCATCCTCATTGGGGGTATTATAGACATATTTGTAAAAACATTTAGAAAGCCTTTTAAACTGTTGAATTAAGAAGCAAATATTTAAATCACATCTGATGGTTTTAATACGGAGATATCTGCAACCATTTCTGATTTCTGACAGTTTTTATATTTATACTAGTATATAATCCCCGTCAAAAATGACGGAATGTGAATGATAAATCTTCAAAACAATAGTTAAAAAAATATTTTTCTGACTTAAATAATAAAAAAAAAGATGCCTCATGCATTTTATTAATCAAAAAGTATTATCCATTGATTTTTTATGATTAGAGCAAAGAAATTATGTAAACTACAATTTAGTCACCAGCGCTTAAACGCGCCATTTCCAGCTACACATTCTACGACGAAAAATGACGGAAAGTAAATGATAAAAACTTCAAAACAATAGTTAAAAAAAAATATTTTTCTGGCTTAAAAAAGAAAAAAAATGCCTCATACATTTTGTTAATCAAAAAGTATTAACCTTAGATTTTTTTATGATTAGAACAAAGAAATTATGTAAACTACAATTTAGTCACCAGCGCTTAAACGTGCTATTTCCAGCAACACATTCTATGACAAAAATGCTTGTTTAGGTTCCCTCTACATTAAAAATTTGTTGTTTAGCGGGGTTCTTTTTTTTTCGCACAAACTATGTTAAAATTCATAATTTTATCTGCAAGATAATTAAAAAATGTTGTACCAATAAGAAATATTCATTTTATTTGAAATGTCTTCAAATCTGATGAAATGCATTGTGAAAAAATGTACGATTACAACAGAAAGTTGACGGCAAAAGAATTAGCAAGAAACATAAGCTCCTAATTCATTGGGAGTTAAGACGGCCTGCAGAGGCGCTGATCGCAGCCTTCGGCACAGAAAAAATAGTCCCTTTAACCCTTTATCTACTGACGGTACTTATCAGTACCATTAAAATAACTTGTTATAAAATTAATTTAATACATCGATTAGTAGTAATACAATTTAGAATGAGTTATAGATGCATTACTTTATGATGTTCCAAAAGCATTATGGGTTATACAAAACAAAATATTTTTTAAAGGATGATTTCTTTGGCCTTTGTATTTTTTCAGCTTTCTTGTCGTTAGAGGGGGGGGGGGGGGTGTGTTCAATTCAGAAATATTTCTATATTTCTATTGTAAGAATATTATATTTGTAGATTTCCTAATTCCTACAAAATACTAAGAAAAATATTTAAATTAAAAGACTTGAGTGGGGTTATAAATATTACACAAAATCCCTATAAATTCAAATTTAATGAATCCTTCTAAATCCTTCAATACTTCTAAAATATTTCTAAAATTTATTAAATGATTACGTAAATCTTCTAATCTTGTTTAAAAAATTCACGAAAAATGCTATAGAAGATGAAATTTTCATGAATTCATAATTCGGTACATAAAGAGTTAATTTCCCTTTAAATAATGCTTAAGTGCCATTGAAATAATTCGTTATTGTAAATGCATTTGAAAGTTTAAGATATTCAAATTCGGATACTTTTTACTTTGTCATATAAGACAGAAAACAAATGTCACAGGAAATATGAAATTGTGGAAAAGATTAATCATTTTGAATAAATTAGAGCGAAAGTTATATTTTCCTCCACCAGGTGGCGATAGTCATCCGTTATTTTTAATTCAGAACTTGTTGTTGTTGTTGATGATGATTTGGCCTTTAAATTTAGAACTTAATAGTTTTTGAAGGTTTTAAACAAATTTAAAATATTTAAAGGTTTTAATAAACTATTACAAATATTTTAAGACCAGCATCCGCTTTAACCTGTATTTATTTATTTTTATTTTAATGAAGCGTTCAAAGAGTCATTCATTTGTTTGTAGATTTGCTGGAATTTGAATCTGAATGGCAACAGCATCATCTGTTTAGATCTGATTTCTATGTTTATAATAGCTTAATTTTAATTTAGAACTTAATACATTATAAATGGATATGATACACATGTTTTATGTGAAAATATGCTGAACAAACATGATTTCAAATAGAAAAAATTATGATTTAGCTGTCATATGCTAGGATATGTTTTTCATTAAGCCTAACATGGCGTTTAGCTACGGTCGATTCGCAGACCAGAGTGGTTCGCACCGGCATGGTTCTGACGCTTTCCTTCACTCAGATTTTATTATAAGTATATTACGAGATTTACGCAGGTTTTACATACTATATTTGCATATGAATTCCCAGATTCGAGAGGCATAAGCCACGATAGTCAGAATACAGATTTATATATAAGTGTTTTATAACGAACAGTATTTTTAAATAGAGGTTAAAGAGATTTGATAGATCTGGCGTCCTCACCTCTTTGTCACCAATAAGTTTTCTGAAAATAAGACTTTTATTAAGAATAATCAAAAGATATTTGGTAAAATCTTTTAAAGGAAATGCCGTGTTGTTAAGCGTTAATGCTCGTTTACAAGGGGCGATTTTATTAGCTATAAATCGGCGAATTCACCAGCTGCAAGGAAACTCGCCTCGTGTAAACACGATGACTAGCTAACTATCTGGCAGCTCAGAGAGTGCGAAAAAAGTTGAAAGCTCGGCTGCTTTACTCGCTACTCACTGGCGTGTTAACTACCTGGCTAATAAACTAGCTGTGTGTAAACGTTGTTGCTAGTGAAATCGCTGCAAGTATCCGGTGGTTCGTGGGTCTGTGTATGTAAACAATGTCAACTGTAGTAGTTCGTGCCGGCGTGAATGAAACAAAATAGTTATTTTCCAACAACCTTAACAATTATGATACCAATAATTTAAATATTTTTGAGAATTGTTCACTGTTTGAAATAACTACCGTAATTATCACAGGGTGAATATTTTTAGATAGATAAGTTTAAAATACTAAGGTCGGGCATTGCAGTTATAAAATTATTGAGACTGTACAAGGTTTAGAAGGTAACAATTGAAAAAAAAAATAAAATCAGAAAAAAAATGTTTTGGAGTATTAGTGCATACATTCGTACATTTTCCTCTATTTTTCACAGTTAAACTCCCTGAAACTACTTTTAGTAATTAGTATTACACATATAATAGGAATGATACTGAGGGTTGAATGTTTTAAGTACTAAATAAAACAATTTCAAAATAAAACTGTTGAACAATGGCGCTTGAGGCCACTGATCTACAGATTTACTAGTTTAATTACTACCATAGATTTCATTAATATTACAATTATTTTTCGTGAAAGATGAATAAGTCAATGTTTAAAACAGAAAATAATAGATTTTTAACAACTTCAGTAACTTAATAGATTTTATTTAAATGGAGACGGATTTTCCCTATGAGCCTCATATTTCCCTAAGCCCTTAAACAATATTCTCTGCTTCCTGATTCGTTTCATTGATTGACAGATAAACTAACCAGGTTAGAGTTATAAAAAAATTAAAGTGATTAAAATATTGAAAATTTTATTAACCACATGAAATTAATTAAAAGTAGCGCATTAAATGTGATTAATTAGCTTTTCAGTTAGGTCAAAAGATTTTATGCACTATAAACATCACTGAAATTACATTTTTAGAAATGACTACATGGGGTGTCCATTAACGGAAATTGACTAATTAAACGTTGCAGTAATGCACATGAGTCTTAACTTTTTGAGCTCCGGGTTATTAAAATTTTAAAAATATGCTAGAAAAACACTTAAAATGTGATTAGGGGACTGTCTGAAATTGAACCATGTGATTAAAATTTTTTTTAAATACCCCCTTTGGGCTGGGGGACGTGGGAAGTTTTTCCAAACATCAGAGCTCTAGAGCATTCATTTCAATACGCTAATACAAGAAATGACATCGCAAAGTTATTCTAAAATTACTATAATTGCTGAAATTTTAACATATTTTAAGCAGTTACATTGTTTAAACAAATTCTAAGACTATTAAAATATTTAAAAAATTTATTAAATGAGAAAATTGAAAATTGAAAATTTTTTAATCATAATATAAAAATATAAACTTATCAAATTTATAGATGAAACAGATGTTAAAAATATTTAATTTTTGTTTAGAAATATTTAAAACATAATAAACTCGTCAATCTGCTGAATTAAACACAAATTTAAATTCCTTGGAATTAAATTATAAGCATCTAAATTTTGGTTCTGAAACACTGTCTGGTATGTAATTTTAGTGCTGCCATCTAGTGACAAAGCTCATTTTTGTAGTCCTCAGAACTCTGCTGGTAGAAAATTCTACCATTACTTATTTCTATCCCCTGTAATTATTTAAATTTTCAGTTTAGTGATTTGCATGTAATTATTATTAAATGTTTGATGTGCCCAAGAGAAAAAAATGTTATCTCCTTTGAAAAATATTTCTTTATAATGCTTGAAAAATACAAAATTTCTAAACCTTCAAAATTGGAGTGTTTTTAAGGTCGCATTAAAAACCTACTAGATATTTGCAGAGAATAGTGCTGCCACCTAGATTTTAAGAAGACAAGTAAAATCTACAAAACCCAGTTTTTGCTTTTAAAATGGAGAGTTTTTGAAGGAAATTAAAAGATTTTGATTTTGTGTGGGTGAAAATTCACCCGGCAGAGCTCAAAGGGTTAAAATCTTAAAAATAAATGAAATTTTATAAATGGCCAAAATTAAAATTTTATCTTTTAATTGTGTATTGCAGTAATATGTGTGTTTTATGTGTTATAACACAGAGTACTCTTGGTATACATTTGAAAACTCAGCAATATCATTTGCATTCGTCATTATTTTTTCACCAACGCACAAAAATATAAAAACAATAGACAGGAAAACTCAGCACTTAATATAAAAACAAACACTGTTTACAGGGGAAAACACAAAAGAAAGCTTTAGAACACAATAAATGCTGCAAAAGCAAATTGACTACTGAACGAGTAAATAAATTCGTGTGTAAACCACCACTATCACGCTAGCTGACACGCTCGCTACTTTTCTCGTCGGCTTATAGCTAGTAAACTCGCCCCGTGTAAACGAGCCATTAGTCTATTGGTGTACGATAAACTTCTAGAAAAGTAAATAGAAGCAGTTTTGGATTCTTAATTTTAACCCTCTAGTGGTTGCTTTAGATTTTTTATGTGTTTTATCTAATTACAGAAAAAAGTTACTGCTCAAGTTTAACTGTGGTACCACATATTTAATTAGTTTTTCACGCTCCCTAACTGAGTCTTATTTTTGTTGTTGTTGTTGTTGTTGCTGTTTGTTTAATAGAAAGTAGTTATTAAAATAACAAACAGCATTAGAATACTCTTATTTCAATAATTGCTGTTAATAGGTTTTCAATCAATAAAATTTATGAAAACAGCGACAACAAAAAATTTCATTTTTTTTTAATCTGACAGGTTAGCTTATGTTATCCAAACAGTGCTTTCAGGTTTATTAAAAAGATAAGTGCTGTTCATGCATATTATCCGATGTTCTTTATGAAATCTACAATAACATATTTAATCATAAATAATCTCACAGGATCTCACCCTTTATTCAAACAGTGTCATCACGTTTATTAAAAAAGATTTATTTTTTTTTTGTCTTAAAAAATGTATTGTTATATGTTTAAGAAAAGGTTTTATAAACACATAACATATATTTCTATTTTTACAAAATGAAAAAAATCTACAGTGTTTTTTAGTATTTTATACAACATTTATTTTATAACATTTTAAATATTCTTAATGTTTGCTTGAATGCTTAAACTTGTCGTAGAGTATTTAAATTAAAAATAAAATTATCTATTTTTACGTTATTTATAACTTTCGGAATACACTGATAAATTAATAGCTAATTATTAACTTTTATCTACTGTATTAAAAACTGCATTTTTTTCTTGTTGTTAGTTAGAGAGTAAAACTATTTAATGACTTGTTAGTGCATTTAATGGTTACTTTTTTCAATATTGTAGAAATATTAAAATATTAATAGATGATATTATTTTTCTTCATTTTAAAATGCTAACAGTGGAAATATAAGAAATCCTGATAGCTAAATATAATGTTAATATTTCTTTCACTTTTAAAGATCCTTTAAAGAAGTTGAGAATCTGGCTAGTGCTTTTCATGCAATTACAGAAATAGAAATATCATCCACAATTTGGACCACAAAATCCGCTTTATGCAACTATGTGTTGTAGAATAAATATCAGCAACCGCGTATGTACAATTATTTAAATTTGGGGAGAAAAATTAAATCAAAAGGTAAACACTATTTTAAGTTACTGGAAAAAGGCCGATTCTATAACAATGTACAGTTTGTGTTTATAAAAATAGAAAGAAATACATACAGTCGTTTTTCTCCATTCACTTTTAATATAAATGGTATGTCTATTTCTATTTAATTTGCGTTTGCACATTTAAATAATAATACATACCTTTTTGCTGATACTTATTCTGCTATACCTAGTGGCATGAAGAAATTTTTGTTGTTGTAATTATTGGAAACAAATATATGTAACGTTATTTTAATTTCTGTTCTTGGATGTCACATACTCAATTTCGTCAAACATTCGTTAAAAGTTAAAATTCCATTTAACTATCAGAATGTGTTATATTTCTCCTATTATCATTTTAAAATGAAATGAAAAATAATACGATTGAAAAATATTTCTGACACATTCAAAAGGTATAACTATTAAAATGTCTCGTGTACACCAAAAAATAAAGTCATTAAATAGTCTCTTTTTAATGTGCAAAATTTAGACAATGGATCATTTAATGCGGAATAGATTTAGAGATGAAAAAAGTGAAATATTAAATTTTTTTCCGTAAAAAAAAATATTGCTTTTAAAAATAATAATATATGGAAAATAATAAACTGACCGAAGTGTCAAGCTGTTTAAGAACAAAATGGTTCGGATATTGTTGTTCTTAAGAAATAAATGTGTTGGGTATTTTCTAAACAAAGCTAATTACAAAAGATGATTGGAAATAAAATGCATTATGTTTTGAAATGATATAACAAATATAACTCAGTAAAACTTGCAATCATTAAGTTTATATTTTATTAGATTAAAAAATAACAATACTAAATTTAAATTTCAGAACAACGTTTTTTTTTTCTTTTTTTCTTGTTTTTTTTTAACCAAACAAAGTCTTTCGAAAATAATCTAGTTTAAGCACTTTATAAACTACAAGGACTAACACCATCATTTTCAAATAGTTTATTTTGAAATGCGTTTGATACTTCCTGAGACTGCATCGAAATCGTCATTTAGAACGCTTTCACGCATTTTCACCCCTTTTAAATTTCGAATTTTTTAAGAAATGTTCTTAGAGATCATTTATATTTTATAAATAAGTACCATGCCCAGTTTTGTGTTTCTAAGTCATTCAGTAACATAAAAAATGCAATGTTAGAAAGTTCTTTTCTCCTGCACCCCCTTTGGGGTAGTACAGACATAAGATATAGCCTATCTTGGACCAAGTTCTGTCTCGATCATTTTCACACGTTTCGTTTTGAAATCGGTTCGGCATTTCCTGACATTGCGTAGAAATCGCCATTTAGAACTTTTTTTAGAAAACTTTTCGCGCATTTTCACCTTTTTTAAATTTCGATTTTTTTCAGGAAGTGTTCAGAGATCATTTATATCTAATAAACTAGCTGGCTGAGCCCGCTGCGCTGGTCCATTTTTCAAATAAACCTTCAATCAAATGAAATGGAGAATTCGACCCTGTATTTTAAATTAATATGGACCTTCACCTGGAATGTCCTTCCGTTATTTTCCGAATACGCATCGGACGCCATTGTGCTATTATATTATCTGATGCGTTAGACGAAACTCGGGCAATTCAGAAGAAACTGTTTAGCACATCATGTAGAGTTTGGGAGGGAATTGCGGCCATTACGATCATCAGAAATTACAATGTTCTCTAACCACTACGCTACTGAAAAAGAGAGAATTACAATGATTGCAGAGATTGACCGTTTAACTTAAATAATGTTCGGGTTATTCACTTTTGTTTGCTAGTTCTTTTACTCCGGGCTTCTCAGCTGGGTGCTATGTGTGGAACTAACAACATAAATATAATCTCTCTCTACGTTACATTATATTTGGTAATATACGTCTTCTTTTGGCAGGTTTTCTATAGTTTCTTATCTTCGATTTCCAGTAGATTAAATACAATCAAACAGTATTAAACTTTTATATTTTAAAATATGTGAATCATGTAAAAGTGGATATTTAAAGCTGAATTGTGTGAATAAAATTAAAACAATGTCATTTTAACTGACTTTTCTTTTTATATACCAGTTTTAATCAAGCAACTATTTACCTAGGAAAATACCCTCGATAACTGATATTCAAATAGAAAACTAAATCTCTAGTTTTCATTCAATAAAATATTCCCAATCATCCGTAATCGGATCCACAACCAAGTTTGATGTCAAACTTTAGAAATGTTCGTAATAGTATTGCTACAAATGTACCAGAGTTAGCTACAAAGCAGAGTTAATTACGCGCCAAACTACGTTACATTAAATAATGTAAAATTGCTGTTGATTGAATTTTAGATCTTTCACTATCAAAACTCTTTGCGAATGATAAATAAAGTTAGTTATGCAAAATTTTTAGTAGTGATCATTTTGGCAATTAATGAAATATGAGTAATTTTGTTTGTGCTTTTACCGGCGTGACACCTTTGCATAGATAGCGATTAACTAACAAAGAGAAAAACCTTTCTGGTATTTGGCGCACAATCGCACAAAAAAAAGAGCAAAAATGGATCACTGGCAATTTCGCGAGTCTGGTGGTTCGTTTACTCGCCAAATGAAGCATTTTGTCGTGATTTGCCACAATGACGAGCGGAAGCGTGAACCCTGTTCTCTTCTAGTTTACCCAAGTAGCACAGATAGTTGGCACATCGTTGGCAGTTGTGGAACCTTTGGGAAATGGTACAGTTAATATGCTAACAATAAGCCAACTGAGTTCCTCAAATTTAGAGCGTTGTTCGCCCAACTGAAAATAATTTCATCCTGTCACACCGTTGCCAGTAAGAGAATCCACAAGTCAGCTATACGGTTTACAACAGTGGTATATTCCACTGTTTCCCCAAGTGGTGAATAACCTGCTCATAGAAGGTCTTTGGCTGAAATCGAAACAAGTTTCGGACGATGCGTTTGTGTAAATGAATAAAGTACCAACAAGTGCGAAAAAAATGTTACAGTATTAAAATCATTTGAAGGACTTGTGAAAAAGTACTTTATGAAATAAGCTGAAAAAGTAGACTAAAACGATCAATAGTTTTTTTTTTTTTTTAAATCGTTAATTATTATAAATTTAGACCAAGTGGAATTTTTAAGTTATATAAGATAAAGTTAGGATGTAGGAACAAAATATAATGTATTTTATGCACATTTGTTTTTTTGTATTGCGTTCAGGTGTAAAATATTTTATTTGTTAATCTGTATGGCTTAACATTTAGACTACTTTATTGTATTTTTTAAAATCACATTTCAGCTTACGGTAGTCTTTTTACGTTTATTTTTAAGACTGAAAGATCAGTTTTCATTACTAGAATTAATGTCAAAATTTTAATGTTTCTCACAAATAGATAAGCGAAATTTCCTAATAAATTATGGCTTATACATATATTTAGGTTCGAAACTAGCATTATTTTTCCAGCATCTCGTATTTATCCAGTAAGATCGTGTTTCTAACTATGCAAATAAAAATATTGTATTCTATATAAAATTTTACCCATTTAAAATTTATTGAAAATATTTTTTTTCTGATTTAGATACTGCAAATCGAAAATCCATGCTCACATATTAATTTCTTTTATTGACTTTTATATTAAAAATTCTTAAAAACCTAATTTTTGTATAACGATAGTGTTATACAAAACAAAAAATATTATCGTCAAATAAAAACGTTGAGTGCTATTAAGTCACAATATATTTAAAACGTGCTAAAACATTATAGGACAATGCATTATGATATTATTAATTAGTTCCCACATTTTGAATCATATACCACACATAGAATTAAATTTAGAAATTCAGAAACATTGATTTTATTTTCTAGACAAAATGAATTGGCAGATAAATAAACAAAAAATAAACAAATAAATAAATAAAAAAAAATGTGATAAATGTCATCTAAGGTATACAAAACTTAAAAAAAAAAAATACTTAAACTTATTTGAACATGACAAGTGAAACGTAAGGAAAAGTTTTTCTTAACAGATGGATGTGTTAATCTGAGAAGCAAAATAAATAAATAAAAATGTATTCCACTGAGAGAAGACACTAATCTGATTTCTGAATAGCTGGAAATAGTTTTTCTCTTCCAATGAAAAAAATGTATTTGTACCGTAATATCATAGAATTCACTCTTATAATTTGGCTCTTGAATGCAGATATGGATGGTTTAATGCATTAATGACAAATTTAAACTCTGTTTTCGAAATAATTTACAAACAAAATATTATACAAATTCAGTTTTTGTGCATTATTAACATAGAAATATGTAAAATAATTAGCTTAGTATAATTAAAAAACTGAACTATACATATCGCCTATTTTTATAGTTTCGTGAAATCATATTACTAGGATAAAAAAAAAAGTACGGAGATTGTGTTAAAATCTGCAATCGCGATTGATAGAAAAGAGAGTTAGAGCACTATAGCCTAAATAAACATATATTATGGGAAGTGGTGATTATGAAATATGCTCGCACTGCAGGTTTTTCACTGAAAGAAAAAATATAACGCCTTCATCTAGAGAAAATATTTATCATTTTCTAATTCCCTAAACTAGAAATATTGATTTCCGAGTTATGCGAACAAAGTAAACAAATAAACTGAATAGACGAAATGATCGAGAATTTCTAGTCTATAGCTTTCTAGGTGATGAAACGATACATTACATTACCAATCATTTGAATTGCCAGAAATTATTACTTAATTTCTAGAATTAATTCATAAACTAGAATTATAGTTACAAAAACGCACTTCTTGTTTTCCCATTTAATTGCACAGATTTTTAAATAAATTTGCCCACGATAATATAGGAAAATACCCTTGAATTTTAATAGGGATAACTAGAACTCTCTGGCAAAGAGAACTAGAATTTATAAGGATGATTTGGAACTATATTTTCTAGAGGCATAATTTAATTTCTAGATGCCACTTGCAGTATTTTTTCCAGTGTTCTAGATACTGTGTGATGTAAATAGTTGTCTTTCTCGTTTGACGATTGCAGAAATGCCTTTTGAAGATCAATATATGACTATCAAATTCAGACAGAGTTTCAAGAAATAGCTGACAGAATCATTTCACTTGCTCAGGTACAATGTATGAGAGCAATGTGTTTTGCGAAGTTTTTTTCAAAGAACGGCGTTTTAATAATTCATATGGGAATCCGAGACGGCCGCCATGAAGAGCATTCCGTCCAAAGACATAACGGAATACTTTTAGCAGCTGTACTTGTGCTGCAAGATGTACAACACAGCAGAAAATGATTATTTTAAAGGTAGTTCCGTGTAATAGATGGTTGAACTCCGAATTTGTTAATCCTAGTAGCATATTTCACAGAATTAATTACAGTGTAACCTCTGAATAACGGTTACCAGTGGGACCGGTGAAAAGTGACCACTATTCAGAGGTGGGTGTTATTCAGAGGTTTCATTTTTTAAAAATCATAGTTACACAAATTTAAATAGAAATACACAGTCATTTCATTTTAATTAATCCCCATTGTTTTAATACTAAGGTGTAAAAAAATCATGTTTAACGAAAAAATAAAAAAAATCGAATTTTTTAATTTAAATCAGATTTTTTAAAATTTAAATCGGATATTTATGATTTTTTTCGCAGCGTTCAAATACTGAATAGCTACCAAGAGTTTTAGGTTTTCAAAACAATTAAAACACTTATTGCTAACATAATCTATGTTTTTACATTTTAATTAACAAAAATATAATTATTAGTTAGTAACTGCAGAAATTTTAAAATCTGCAAATTAGTAGTTTCATTCATTAGTATCATACTATAATGTCATATACATTAATATTGTAATAATTATGTAAAACTTCATTAAATACTAGTGATATTTAACATTTATTAAAATTATTTATAACTGCATTTAATATTAAATAGTTAACACTACTTCAAATTAGTAATTATTAAACAATTGACTCTCTAATTAGGAACATATTATATATTTTTAAGCTATAATTATTAAAATGGTAATTAGTAATGTAGTATTCATTTTAGAAAGAAAAAAGGGCAGGATGTTAGTTCTAAAAGGGCACTAGTTCATGAGGAATTATATTAGTAACGTGTTTAGTAATGATATAAGAAAAAAAATAATAATTTTTAGTATGACAAATAAAGTGTCCTTAATTTTTAATAATTTTAAGAATTATAAATTGAAAAATACAATTAAATAACAACATGTTTTAATAACCTGTATATTTTTTAAAGAAATAAAGTTCTATTATTTTTGCAAGATCTTGGGCACATGAATTTAGAAATACTGTTGAATGGGGAAATTTTCTACAAGAAATCTCTGGCTACAACCATAGGTGCATTTAACTTTTTTAAGGCAGAGTGCTGCAACCTTAAAAATATGGCCAAAAAACAGTAAGTAATTACATATTTAATAAAAACTACAAATAAGTAATTTCATTATTTAGTAGCACAAATAACAAAACTAATATTATTTGCACCTCGTTTTGCATTTGTACTAAAAAAAATTTACTGCTCATCACCAAAATCTAAACTTACACACATGTATGCTAACCAAAAAAAAAAATATATATATATATATGAAAATGAGTTAAACTCATTCATACACTCATACATAATATATAAACGACAGCCAGTTGTATCTGAAATCCTCAAAATATTCATATAACAGCATTACTACCCCTCAGTGGGGATTATTCGCTTTCAATGGTTCATTTTTTTCCTTTTTCAGAAAAGTTTTGCTGCCTTTTCAATCCCTATTTTTTTTTTCTTTTTAGTATATATGAGTTACAAAGTTTTTTTTTTTTAAGTTTTTTTTTTTTAAGAACATTTATTCAACTTATATCGAAGAAGCTCTTGCTATGCTTAACATTTTTATACCAATTAGTTTTTTTCTCATTCATGCATTCATTTCATGCATTCATTTACAATTTAAACTGTTTAGCATATGTCAGTCTTTTATTCTTGTTTCGAGATTGCTATTAATTTATTATTGCAAAAGTGGAACACTATTTATTCTGTTACCTGCAGAAATTTATTACACTTGCTCTGTTTATTTTACATAAAATAATGTATAGATTGATTACTAAAGGAAACTACATTCCAAATTACATTAGATTTAAATATAATTTTTAAATGAAACTGTTATGTTGGATAAAAACAATGCTTTTTTTACAAATTCAACTGTTTTTAATTTTTTACATACTCATGAATTAAACTTATAAACAATAATTTGAAGCCTTTTTTTTTTGTTTTATTCATAAGTCAAAATAACTCTAGAAACTTCCAAATTGTGTTCATCTTAGAATTTAATATTTTTGCCATTTTAAACATTTAGAGGTTTTTTTTTATTTTAATCAATGATTAAAAAAAATTCAATTGATTAAAATCACGATTTAATCGCTGATTTATGTCAACTGTTTAAAATCGTTCGCACCCTATTTAATACATTAAAAAATCAATGATTTGCAGTTGCTGCAAATATCTTTCTCCAAAGAAATAATAGTATGAGTTTTTTTGCTGTACCACTGCTCATCATTATGATTTAATGCGAAATTTTAGATTTCACGAAGGTTCGTCAAAAATTTGGTATACGTATTAATACTCGAAATTTTGGGGGTTTCTATAATCTCTTCCATTTTTCTTTCCGCATCACTTTCCTCTTCCTCTTTCCTATCTTCCACCATTTGCTATATGAATCAAATGTGGCGTAAATGCCAAATCTTTCTCCAGGCATACAAACTTACTGGCCTTCGTGTAAGTAATACCTGCCGTTCTAATAATAATATCTAAATTTTCCCCATCATTATTAATGTCTTCATTTTCTATGTCTAGTTTTGTAAAAAGGTTTGAGTGTTTAAGAGATAAACTGACTTTTTGTTAGTATATTAAATAAAATTTGTTTGACCTGCTTCATATTTCAGTTTGCAAATAAATATGAAATATTTCCAGGAGCTGTTAATTTTTTTCTTCTCGTGACTTTTGAGTGGCCGTTGTTAAGAATTCCTTATTCAGAGGTTCGTACTAATGTTGCTGTTATGGAACGTGTTTGGTTCCATCAATATGTGGCCAGTATTAGGAGGTTGTCGTTGTTTAGAGGTGACCGTTCAAGGAAGTTTCACTGTACTAAGATTTGAAAAAATCTTTAATTTCATGTTAGATATATTATATTTTATAGAAAAACTCTCAAAAATGAGAAATATTTTATAAGAAGGAATTTCGATTTGTTTAAATAAAATACCGAAAATAATGACAGTTCTTGAGCAATAGATAGCTGAAGGTGCAAATGGCATTAGAGATTGCAGCGTTCCTAAATTTTTCGCTGTTTGCTAGCACTATTTTATAACAACATTGTTTATTTTAAAATTTAATTGCCATTCTTCAGTAACTTTTAAAGGAATCTGTCATGAAGATACTTTATTTGAAATAGTGGTAGGAAATATAGAAAAAGTAGGAATTTTGAAAGCCCTGTTAAATATTTCTTAAAAAATACTCCTTTTCTAAGAAGAGATGAAAAGTTTTACATCTCAATTTCCTATAAATTTTTCTCAAGAGTAAAGATTATTTTATTAAAATGTCATATAAAAATTTAAAAGACGAGTGTATTTATGTTTTGTTGCTTAAAGCAAACACATTTCTTGAGAGAGTTCATTTCAAGAATACATTTAATACGGAATAGCTTTATTTACAGAAAATGACTAGCAGTATGAAAATAATGAAAAATGCAGATAGTGAATGCATTCACATAAAAATAAAAACTTTAACTTATGGTTCTTAAAACCATTTTTAAAACATTATTCCTGTAGCAGGGAAATTGCAACATGTAATTTACCATAATTGGACGTTTTACACAACGACAAAATTATGTTTCGGATAGTGAGTAATTATGTGATTGATAATATTAAATGTTAAAAATAGAAGAGTATATAAAACTGATTACCGATAGCAAGATATTTCTTTTTCTAAAATATTTTGATTGTTTAAATATATTTTATGATTTATATATACTTCCTCTAATTTATCCTTTACATATACTTCCTCTCTAGTTGAGTTTTTTTCTCAGGACTGTTTATTCCTGATAACCAAGATAAGAAACATTGATGGAAACATTTATTGTAATGTTATCATACCTATCCCTCATGAGTGTTTTGATCTTCTTATAACCTCAGTAGGAAGCTGCCATATTTTTTCCAAATATTTTACAATTTTTCATAGTATATTAACTTTAGTAAGAACTACATCGGTGATATGAGAGAGCATGTCATAACGAAGGAAAATAAAAAACAAATTGATATTATTGAATTGCATAAAGATCTGATATATAAGTTCACGTTTCTTATTTAGTATAACACATAAAAAAAAAGATCAATCATACATTCTAAATTAGATTGAAAAAATCAGTATATAAAAAAAGAAAGAAACAATGGCCATATCTGGACATGGGGAAATTTCACTGATTATCTACTAACCTCAATTGAAGGAAAATATGAACTTTTATATTGGATATATTGAACGGAAACACTACAAAACACGATAAAATATAAAAATATCTACTATTCTTAAAAGTATTTCATGAGAAGAATTTTAGAATTATTCGGATATAAAATTGAAAAATAATGGGAATTTTTAGGCAACAGACGGCTGAATTAAAAAAAAAAGGGATTGAAAGAAAATCATACTTTTGTCAAAGTTGACGAAAAAACTGTATGTTTCTGAATAGTTAGAATTCTTCTTCTTAAAAAATTACTTTTGGATGAAAAAGTCACCGCTAAATTGAATTTTTTTTCTCTGATTTATTTATTGCAAATTCACGAGTATAAGTTTAAACTGTGGTGTAAATGAAAAGTGCTTTTGTGGAATATGATTATTGCTAAACATCCCAATTAGATAGTAAGTCACTCAATGTTGATAAATTGAATCTACAGTTGGCCAAGTATTTGGGTATTAAATGGATGTTTTTTTTTTATATTGTATATATAATTTAAAATAGATATACTGCACTTAAAATGTGTAACTTTATTGTAATAACTATAACAATAGAAACTCAATTATAAAACAAAATGAAATTATTTTGTATTTCGTTATTGATACAATATAAAGTTCAATGATGAATGAAGAATTTAATAGTATAGTAAGAATAATGTAAAATATAAATTTCTTGATTATATTAATTAAAAAAAAATTGATATGATGAGTAAATTGTAAATTGGCGTATACACCGCACTGTTAAAAATGCCTGCCGTTTTAATAGATTATTTATCTTATTTTTAACAGTATACCTTAATTTCATGCAAAGTGCAGTCATTATCTGTTATCTAACATAGATATCTCTTTTACGCTCTAGCTAAAAAATTTAAAGTCTTAAGATTTACAATCCACCTTAAAATCACTTTTGACTGACAGATAAATTTGCAATTACCATAAATATAGCAAAGGAAAATAAAAGTGATCTCATAAAAATTACTTACTACAGGCATACCAGAAATGTGTAAAACAAAAAAGAAAATGATCTCTTGCGGAGAAATCTCTTATAGTGAACAAATTTCTTGTCACGTAACATTGAAAAATTCTGTATGATAGAGAGAAACACTGTTCTTGATAACTGTATTACCGTTTCTATAAGATAGAGTAAGATAAGTTTGTATAAAGAAACTGTTTAATTTTTCAGCATTAACCATTCTATGGCTCAAGTAAATGTGATATAAAGAGAAGGGATGAAATATTAACGTTATATTATACAATATTTGAGAGTTACATAGAAATTGTTTATTAGGTAAGTGGTCGAGCTTGACAAACTGGCTTATCGTCAGGAGTTTCACTATAATTTAACTACCGGAATTTCGATCTTATATAATCGTGGAGTTTTCGACGTAAACAAAGATAAATTTAGTTCATTAAAATATTTGAAGTAACGAGATTTGAAACCACCAGTGAAGTCTCTACTAACCCTGATCGAAATGCAAGTCGCACCCCTTTTCATGCTCACTCTTCACCTTTCATTCTACCAACGCGGTGCCACTGTTTCTCAATATTCTTCAAAATCTAGCGTAATATTTTAACTTCCACACGCTGAAATTGTATCGAATTTCCATATCTTTGTGTAGCAAAAAGTAATACCATTGAACCAAGAGATAATATTGACCTTTACGTAGCAACCTATTACGGGACATCACTTAATAGAAATAATATAGAGTACCTTTTTATGGATAATCTGTAAAAAAGGGGTGTTTCTTAATACTAGAAAATGTAAAATAATTAATAACGAAAATATTAAAAAACATCTTCTGAATTTCTAGAGATTTCGAAAACCATTCTTTATTTTTACAAGCCCTATAAATTCATTTCGCGATTTAAAGATGTATTTATGAAAATAATGTTTATTTTGCTTCCACTTAGTTTTGGAAAGGATTTCGAGTTGTTTTATAGTGTATTAACGAATCCTCTAAAGCCAAAACATTGGTTTTCGGATGCTATCATTTCTCAATTAAATATCTTCATATTTAAGTAGTCTCATATTTCATTTATAATTTCATTTTCTCATAACTTTCTAAATACATATTGAAATTACACAAATCTCTGCAATATATTTAAGCCAAATTTAAGGATTGAAAAAATTTAAAAATAAACACTTATAGTAGATAATAATAAAATATACAGTTCAGCTAACATTTCAAACAATTTCAACGTGGTATGTTACAACCCGCACGATAACGTAACTTAGAATATATATATAAACATGAAATATATTTTAAAAAGAACTCTAACTTATATTTTATAGAATGAATTAAAATTATTGAGGTAAGTAAACCTTTTGATTATTTTATAATTATGACTTGATCTTTTTTTCATTATTCAAATTCAACTGATTTTTTTTTAATAGTTTCTGTCAAAAAAATTATATATTATTATTTCCCTCTATGAAATACAGTTTAAACTGTATTTTAACAAAAGTTTTATGTCCATATATCTATTCTACGTTAAGTTACCGTGCGGATTGTGAAATACCACGTGCAAAAAAGTTGAAATATTAATTGAACTCTATTTTTTATTATTTTATACTATAAGTGTTCATTATTTCATGTTATAAAGTAAATGTGGCTTTTAATTAATTAATTTAATAATTAAAATAATTAATTTAATAATTAAAATATAAATGTGGCTTTTTATTACACAGTCTTGTGTAATTTTAATAAGTATTTATAAAGTTGGTGAACGCGAAACCACACCACTTTTGCACTGGGGACGACGATTTTAAAAAGTATGAGATCCCTTAACATTTTCAAAGGACAAGTACGCCAAATTAATATTAAAATTAACATATATTATTTTATTAATCTTGCATGTATACATTCAATTATGCAGCTAAAAATATTTGGTTGAGGACTGATATAATCAGCAAACCTAAAAAGGAATATTAGTTTATAAAAAATCTCATCAATGCATTATAAACACTACTTGTAAATGTTTCTAAAATTTTGTGGCAGTAAAATAAATCTTGTCTTTTAACAAATGCTTCATTTTCTCTCGACTGTATCTCGACAATATCTAACCAATATATCAGGATTCTAAAATTAAGGAACGCTT
Organism: Maratus speciosus; assembly: GCA_963932465.1. NCBI lineage: Eukaryota > Metazoa > Arthropoda > Arachnida > Araneae > Salticidae > Maratus > Maratus speciosus. The sequence continues at coordinate 53,858,971 of OZ010792.1, forward strand.
TTCCTAATCATGAGTAACTCTAAACAGGTTATTGTATATTTAAGCATTGCGCGGCAACGCAATACTTATTTATTTCCAGTGTCACTTCTCAATGTTAATTTAACATAGAAAAACCTATGGAGCTCATAACTTTTGACTTTTTCTTCCCACCTTTTTTTCCCTGATGCAACCACTATTTTATTCTTTGTAATTTTAATGATATTGTAAATTCACTGTATGAAAATGTTTGCCTGAAGTCAGGGTCAAAATGGATGATGAAAGGATTTTGCATATGGGTGAGTTATAACGCAGAGGGTAACATAGCCTAAGCTTTATTTATATTATTCAAATATTTTTCTTAGTAATTCCAAATTTCGCATTTTTTCATTGAGAATTAATGGACATTTTTGCTATAAAATTTCACATTTTTTTTTTCTATTGTTGCAAAAAATTCAAAAACCGTAATAATAATTTATCAACAATAATTAATTTTCAGCTTAAATATTTCCACGTGAAAAACAAAATTTGAAATATTTTTTTTACGAATTAAAAAGAAGGTAAATATGGCGTCATACAGGCAATAAAACTGATATTTTCAAACATTTCTACAATTGTTAGTAATACAAGAAGCACTAATAGGACTAAATACAGAAAGCTGGTGACTATGACGTCAAAAGATTACAACATTCTATTTCACCTATACTTATTACATATACTGATTTTTAAGCGTGGATATCAGTTACATACAGATGTGCAAATTGGATTAAAAAGGTGTTAACTTTGTGATTTATTTATGTTTTCCTTTCATTTATTTGTTGATGAAGTTTTAATTTCGTTAAAGAATACTAGCCGGAAAGAAATACTAAACTATCTATATTTTTTCACGACTTTGTAAAAATTGAAATCGTCGGATGTCTAGAAGTCAATAAATTTGCAAATAACCGAAATTTATTTTGCACGTTTCATCATCAATATCACGTCATTATTACACACGGGCATGCAATGTATATATTGTTCATACGCAAATTCTTTATGTGGTATTAAGAAATAACAAATTATTATTTGTAAATTTTAAAAAGACTGTCACTTTTAACGTTAAGTAAACTTAAAGAAAAAATGTTAAATAAACTTATCGTTATTGCCGCATTTATTATCTAATATTACTCCTCAAGGTCTTTTGTTATTTTTTTATTGTGGCACAAAAAAGACTGATGTTGATGCTAAGTAAATACTTCAAGTTAAATTTAGTTAACCATTTCATCTTGCCTTTACATCGCCCCCTGATGGGAAATAGGGTAGCAAAATTTAAGTAAAACTTTATATATTTATATATATATATATTTTACTGTGTAACAGCTATATAGTTGTTATAATATTAGCAATCAGAATGTAAGAACATTTCTGCATTCTTAGCGTATCAGAGTGGAAAATGGGGTAACTAAAATTAAGTATTTTTTTATGTTTTTATTAAAGATTTTTTATTATCAGACTGGAAGTTTTTGTCCAAACTTTGCTCTACTGCACTGATGAAACATTTTGGATTAAACACTGGTAAACACACTATAAATTGTGATGCGATACCTTGTATATGAAACCTGATGGTGATACATCCAGTTAATTTTTAAATGATTTCGTCTGAATGCAGAAGTTATTAAAAAATTGACATAGTAAACAAAAACATAATTTGCTGTACAAATTAAAAAAATATATATATTTCCTACATTATTTAATCCCGAGAAGGGACAGATATTAAGATATTTCATCCAGTTAGTTCTACATTTAATGTTAAATTTTTGTAACAAATTAGTTAAACCAAGTGAATATTAAAAAATAAAAACGAAATTCAAACGATATGATACTTAAACACCCTAAAAACTTAGATTGCATTCAAACGAAATCGAAATTACTCTTTGATTTTTTTTTTTTTTTTTTTTTTTTTTTTTTTTGAAGGTTTATACTTTAGACGAGCCTAATCATTTGTTTTCACCTACAGTAAATATAATACAAAATCAGCAATACAAATATTTGCAACTTAAATTTGCACTGTAAAAAAAATTCCGCAACGTTCCTGGGAAAAAATGGGCAGCTGAGTTGCCCATTATTTCCAAGAAACATTTCTTGAAAATGACTGGTACTTTACTGTATATGTTAAAAACTTTCTACAGAAATGCCAGTAAGTTTCCTGCGAAATACCGGGAATATTTCTGTTGACAGCAAAACATTACTGACATATTCAAAACTGGGGTAGCACAAGAGCGAAAAATGTCCAGACCAGGAATCGAACCTGGATACTTGGCGTGCCGTGCCAATGCCTTACCTGTTAGGCTATCCGGACCGATACCTGGCTGACATAATTCACTCTGGATGTTCGTTCCCTTCATTATGACATTACTGACATTTCACAGCATGCGGGATCCGCAGACGATTTTTACATTTCCAGTTGACAATTTTCGCTTTATTATCATTATTTGTTAGAATGAAAAAATATTTTGAAATTGACATCAAAATTATTATTTATAATTTACACGAAAAAATAAATTTTCAGTTAAAATTCAATAAAGTAAATATATATGTGATATATTGTTTCTGAACTTTGCTTAAAATATAAAAATATATAAATGTAAATAATAATTAGAAAAAAAATCTAGACATAAAATATTTTGGATTATCGTCAGTGATTATGTTAGTTTACAAGTTAGATAAAATACATATAAATTTTCATGAAAAAAAAAACTAAACGTAATTGTATATTTTTTCCGAAAAAAAAAAAAATTCAAATTTGCAGCAATTCAAAGTGTCAAATATATGTCAAATTTAAATCAAATTGTAATAAAGTGTTAAAATATAAAATTAATTAAAAAAGAAAAAAAAAAGTCAAGAGGTAGCATCGAACCCGGGCCGTACGGGTGGCGTGCAAGCTTTCTGCGTCCACACCACGAAAGACACGTTGAGAGCTGCAAACTAATGGGTATTTGAAACGTATGCTAAAACTCGGCATCTAATTTCTGAAAATCTAAGGCCCATTTGAAGAAATCCTTTCACAAGAATAATTAGAGATAAGAACTCTAAAACATACTTTAAATTAATCAAAATAGGTGAGAATCATATTTGATTGTCCCCTGGTTAATGCAGATCCAAATAATAGGTGTATTTTTTTTTACACAGTCTGCTCGTTAAAGATTTCACAGACAAGTACGAGAGATAATCTCTTAGTGATGTCACAGAGGTATTGTATTTTCATCTGAATTATCTTGACAATAGAGACGTAAAGGTTTATGTCGTCTATTGATTTATTTGCATTCCATATTGATTTTTTTTACATTCATTTAAGGAATTCGTTTTCGACACTCGCGCGCGAGCAACGGATTATAGGGAAAAAAAAAAAAAATGGCGGCCGCAGCGTTTTGCTGTTTCCAACTTTTGTTCAGGAACGTTTCAGATAAGAAACCAGAATTTCACAGGAAACAGCTAAATTATTCTGAAAACCTGATAAAAGGCGAAACGTTCCTGGATTTTACATGGAAAGTTACCATTTTTTTTTACAGTGTGGGAAAAAAGGTTTAAGATTTATTTTGATTTCATTTGAACGGAATCTAAGTTTTTAGAGTGTTTAAGAATCATATTGTTTCATATATATATATTTTTAATGTTCACTTGGTTTAACTAATTTAATACAAAAATTTAACATTAAATGTAGAAGTAAGTGGATGAAATATCTTAATACCTGTCCCTTCTCGGGCTTAAATAATATAGGAAATAATTTTTTTTTATTATTTGTTCGGCAAATTATGGTTTTATTTAATTTTTGTTTTTAATTCTATTACATTTTCATAGTTTAAGAAACGTATGTCTTGTTCCTTTAATGTTTTTTCAGACAGCGTAGCAAAAACGAAAATTTGAGAGACAATACATTTTTATGGTAGTAAAATTGAATTGGAATATTAAACGTGAAAACATTTTAAAAAATCAATAAAATAAAAAAAAACATAACCTAAGAAAGATTTAAATGTAGTTGAACATAAAAGTAAAATATAATCACATTTCATACGCAATACATAGTTGCGGATACAGAGACGAAACATAGAAAGTAAGGTAAATTCTGTCTTAAACGAGAATGAAAAATGCATATCTGAGTTTCTTTAAAATACTGCAAAGAAAAAAAAACATTTTTTGCATCGACAACTCACAAAAAAATATAAATAATCTTAGATTTCTCAATTCTGATTCTACTATTATCAGTGCTGTTAAAATATACAGGGGTGGCCAAAATTGTGGACACTTTTAGGTAGCTTTCTTTACAAAAAATATAAAGCTACCTATTGCAGACGTCCGAAGGAAAACACTTAGAGAAATTTTGCTATATTTTCGCCGATCATGACCCCTAGATACCAAATCCACCCTCCGTTGAAATGCTGACTTATAAACATATATATATATATAATTTTCGGACCAATTTGGATGAAATTTTCCAAATGCATAGTACATACTAATGTTTCGATCGAGTTCGTTGGCCAGCTTCATCCGCTATCTTGTTTCAAAATGGCGGCCATTTGAATTTTATGGACACTTTTGGAAATTTTTAGGTTCCTAACTTGCTCTTTAAAATGACCTAAGTTGTTAACTTAGGTGACTAGGTAAGGTGTCTAACTTAGGTAACTGTGTGACTCTTTAAAATGTCTTTTAATGTTTCTATCATTCTGTTTAAAATGATACATAACAGTTTGCATTTTGTGAAACGTAACATTTTCCATAAGTATATAATGTTAGAAAACATAAAAAAATTCAAAAATTCAAATGGCCGCTATTTTGAAACAAGATGGCGGATAAAGCTCGCCAACGAACTCGATCGAGACATTAGTATATACTATGCATATGAAAAAGTTCATCCAAATCAGTACAAAAATTCGAGAGTTGCAGCATGACAAAATTCTGATATAATCATATATATATATATATATATATATAAGTCAGCATCTCACCATAGGGTGGTTTTGGTATCTGGGGGTCATGATCGGCGAAAATATAGCAAAATTTCCCGAAGTGGTTTCCTTCGCAGGGCTGGAATACGTATCTTTTTACTTTTTGTAATGAAAGTTACCTAAAGGTGTCCACAAATTTGGCCACCACTATATATTTAACCACATAAAAAGTAATTTGCTTTAAAATATTTTGCAATAATAAATAAAAGAAAATAAAAGTTATTTTATTTATGAATAAAAAACAAATTTAACATACGCTTCCAATCGGATTTCTAAAATGCAATAATGCATACATATCCATTTTTATTAAACTGGTCATATGGCAACATATAAAATGCATTTCTTCTAAGTTGAGTATATCAAATTTAAATTGAGACTAATAGATTTTTAAAGAAAGTGTTCATATTTTTGGGATCATAAAAGTAAAACATCATGACAGCTGTTCTAAAAATCTAATGTTGATAAAAGCAAACTTTCTCTCAAAGGAGATGAAAAAATCTATTTCTGAGTTGTCGGAAAATCACTTTGGAAAAAGTTATTTTTCTATCAAAAGTTACAGATAAATGGAAAAACGTTTCGGATGTCTTTATTCTAATTTTACTAGTATAAATCAAAAGTAAATTTTTAGAATGAGTTTGTTTGGATATTGCCTGATTTGATATATAATACCTTGGAATGCCAAACGAGCGAATATAAAGATGGTAAAATATGTCGCTATAATTTATTCGTATTATATATAAACACAATTTTATCACAAAATAAAACCTTGTTCGGGTTTTTAATGGTTTTTTTTTTTTTTTTTTTTTTTTTTTTGCATTGATAAACAAAGAATTGCACGGATATTGAACATATGATTCCACATTATACAATTTGTCACCGGTATTATTTAACAAATTTCTAAATAAAATATTTTCTACCCATTGTTTGCATAAAGAATGGCTGAATGATATATAAAAAAACCTCTGTAAGACTGTTCTAAAATCCTAAACTGGTTACTTTGTGGCACATTTTTTAATTTCTTTTTTTCTTAGTAAATGCATGTAATTAGTACATTATCTTCTTCAGAAAATGTGAAATTGAATAGCTTGTTTATCCATTTTTGATTAAGTCTGATTATGTTTCAGAAAATGCTGTAGAAATTGTCATTTTGAACATAATTTTAAAATGCGCCAGCCTGAAAAATATTGTATCTGAAAACCATAACTAAAAATGCATGTACTGTACATTTAATAAAAAATGAATATAACTGTTCAATTTCCAATTAATTCAATATTCATGCCTACATGTGCCAGGTTTTTATTTTCTTAGTATGATCCTGTAAATATGTATATGTTTCGTGGGGAATTTTTAGAACACAAGCTTAAATAATACCCCAAATTATATCATGTATGGTGAAAAAATAGCATATGAACTATTATTAATACAGTCATTCAGGGTAACTTTGAACCATGGGGTGTAATTTTGCACCACCTCCTAATTTTCAACATTTTTGACTGTAAAAGACTAAATAAACTCCAGAACTGTGCTCTGTTGGCAAAGTTCTAAACTGGGATTTCTACTTTTTATTTTAGAAAATAAATTAGCAGCATTATGCGCAATTAATTGCAACATCTAACTATTTTTGTGAAGTACTGTTTTCAAGTTAATTTTGAATGTTGTTTTGAAGTTGTTGTAATCCAATTAAATTTTCACAGTAAGTAACATGGTCATTTATCAGACATATTATCTAAATGTTGTAAATGTGTTAATATTTTGTGATTATTTATTTATTAATAGTTAATAAAATGTAAAATAAGAAGGTGCTAACATTTTACCACGTTTTCAGGGTAACTTTGAGCCGGCTCAAAGTTATACTGATGTTTATAATTTACTAATTATATGTGCTACTGTCAAAAATTTCCCATATTTGCACGTGTATTTTATATAAATGCCGAAAGTGTGCTTTAGATATAACATGCAAATATTTTCACAAGTATGTGTAAAATACATAAAATTCATTTAAAGGCGTTTTTCTGGGCGGAGCTACTCAAATTTGACATTTCATACATTCGACTTTTTTTATTCTTGTTTTACTGTAACTATGGATATATTATTGAATTAAAACATTGAAAATTGTTTTTCACTGCATTTGTATGTTTTATATGAATAATAAACAGTTTTTTTTCTTTCTAAATATTCATGGTTCTCTTCTTCCACTATTCTTATGCATAATATTTGTTGTAATATCATAAATTATACAAACCTTGTGATGTTGGGAAATGTAAATTCGGAGTATTTACATATCTGAAAACTTTTTTGGGGTTTAAAGTTGTATTAACTATAATACTTTTTTTATAATGAATTATTTTAGATAATATTTATCATATGGTGCAAAGTTACCCTAAATGGATGGGTAACTTTGAACCAGGTTAAAAATTCAATTTTTATTGCTTTATTCTTATTATTCCTTATCATTATTATTACTTAATTTTTGAGGGTCATACAATACTTTAGGATCATTTCTTCTCTCTATGCCTCTAGTTGCAACAATATTCTTAAAATAAGAGTGTGGCATATGAAAATAGAGAAAATGCGGATCACAGTTAACCTGAATGACTGTATTGAAAACATGTTTGAAAATGAACCTTATATAATAATAATAAAAAAAAACACAAGGAATGGTAATAGAAATAGTGACTAAAGAACAAAATACTTAAAATTATTTTACATTATCATAGACATTAAAGTTTTTGGCGTATGATAAGTAATAACACAATTCATAGCATTAAGTTAAAATTTTTGGGAAAAAAATAGGGTTTTATTTTATGTATATTAAATTGAAAGCTAATGAAATATTTTATTTCTATATTTACCTATGCTTACATAGTCATTCAAAAAAAAAAAAGTGTCACCAAAAGAAAAATAATGAGAATTGTTATGCAATGTTTCAAAATGCGTTGCAAATGTAAATATGAAAGGTTGAAATTAAACACCCTTTATAAAATCTATAACTGCAAATTATCTCTTTGAGGAGATTCAAATTTTATTTCTGATTGCTTAGAAAATCTGTTGAATGTATCTAATATGAAAACAATTTCGCATTTATTATTATTATTATAGTTTTACGATGAAAATATCTAAAGTAATTCTGTAGACACATTTTACTGTGATACACATTCAACAGATATAAAATGTATAGTAATATCAGAAAAAATCTACTTGAATAATATATATATATATATATATATATTTATATAACATTCCAGCTGCATAGGAACGGATTCTGTTACCTTTTTATTTTAAAAGTAATTTCAAGTTTCAGGGGTATTTCAGGGTCAAATAATTACCAATAAACTCATTATATAAACTAAAGTTTATAAAAAATATTCAAAAAATTTATAAAATATATGAAAAATATTAAAAAATATTTTTTTATTTTATAAAATACAAAAATATTTCTTGTTGTTTTAATGCTATACTTAAACTTCCTTCTAGACTTTTCTTTTATTGAGCTCTTTTTTCCCAAGTAAGATTTTTTACTTTTATGCCCCCCCCCCTTTCCCAATGCTACCAGCTATGAATTTGTTATACCATTTAACCTCCATCATCTTATGTGTCGGGAATGTGGGACAAGTGTCCCAGGCTCCTCGAGCTAACTGTCTTCAAATATAATAAAGTCACATAATCATTAATAAATCCTAACTAGTTCTTACAATCGCTGTAAATGATTCCTTAAAAATCATCAGTTAGTTCTGCAGTTTTTTAACATTGAAAAATTGGCTGATTGATAGATTTTTCGTATACTTTTTCTTCATAAAAAGATATCGAAGAACTTAAGATATCGAAATGTGACAAACTGTAAATTGTAGGCAAAATTATCAGCTATAAATCTTAATAAGGTTTCAATTGCAGTAAATTTTGTTAAAATTGACCAAAGAATTCCCGAGTTTTTGAGCATTCGAAGATTGGTTTATTGGGATATTTTTTCGGTGTTACCTTCTTTTCTCAAAAACTATTCCAGATATCGGGATGCAACAAACTTCAAATTATAGAAATACTCATTTTCTATTAGCTCCTGATAAAACACGTGGTAAATAGGGTTTCTTATACACATTTTTCTGAGCTTATTTTAGACAAACAGATAGACAGACAGAAAGAGACTAGCAAAACAAACATAATGCTATTTTTCTAAATAGTCGAATGAATTTATAAATAGGCTTTTTCTGAAAATCGGAGGCAGACATTCTAATTTTGCATATCAATATAGATTTAATAATAATAATATAACATTTTAAAACACCTTTTTTTAAACCAAATTTTTTTTCAGTATAATTTGCTGTTATATTGTAATGCAAGAGAAAAATAGCCGAGAATATGGGTTATAAATATATTAATATAAAACCTCATTTATTACTCATATGCAGTGTGATTCAAAATGAATATAGCGATTACATATGGCTAAAACTCTCTAATGGGTAAAAAAAAGGATCGATAAAATTTTGACAGAAATTAGAATGAAGCTCAAAATATCGTTAGTTGTGGCGCAAGCCCAATTAATTGGAAGCCCGCGCATGCGCTAGTTCAGACTACCCAACGGTCAGGAATCCGGTTCATTGAGGCCGTATCCTAAGTGGAAATGGCGGATCCTGTGCAGAAGGCATTTTTGTGTTATATTTAACAATTGTAGTTCTGGCATCACATTGCAGAGAATATTTTGCCAGAAAATTCCGTTTCAGTGCCAGTTTCAGTGATTTTCGTCAGTTTTCAGAAACTGTGGCTTGAAATGGAGTACCGTTTAGATATTGTCTGCATGACCCAAAGAGGGCCACATATAACATTTATAAAATATGAAAAGCAACATTTTGAGCTTCCTTTTACATTCCGTGCAATTCTTATTGATAAATTCTTTACGATTAAATAGTTATAGCCGTTTGTAATCGCTACATTCATTTTCAATCACCCTGTATTTTAACGCATTTCTAAAAAGATATTAAATAATTTTTGTGCAGTAGTATTATATATAATATATAAAACAGCTATTATTTAAAAATGGAAAATTTAAGCTTTAATAGAACTATTCTTTTCGTATTATTGTGAAAAGTTTTGACATTCATTAGCATAAAAAGTGTGCAACAACGAATTATTATCGTAATTATTCAAAATAAATATTAAGCATTCAAATGGAATACATAAAGAAAATAATTACTTTCGAAAATAGTCAGTAAAATTCAGAAATAATTTCTAAGAAGGATTCAGATTTCTTTGGACGAAAATGTCAAAAGACACTGAGACTTCTTACTCAAAACATGGCCGCGGGTACAAAGATGAAATATGGCAAAAAAAAAAAAAAAGGTCTCTTAAAATAAGATGGAAATTACATTACCAGCAGAAAACCTCTCATTAATAAAGATGTCATTTGTACCGAGAAATCAAGTCATAGGTAAATTTAAAGGTGTTTCGGATTTGTTTAAGGAATTTTTCGAGAATAAATTTTCATTTGTAAAAACGTTTGTATACAGTAGAACCTCTTTTATCCGAAACTCTTTAAACCGAAATCCATTTTTAAAGCTCTTTTTTTTTTTTTTTTTTTTTTTTTTTTTTTTAACTATCACATTTTTTATGTGCAAAGTCCATTTTGATTTTTTTTTTCTTTTAAACTATCATATTTCTTGTGCGCAAGCGGTCCTTTCCGAACTATGAATACACATAAAAATTTTCGATCCCCTTTCTTAGAGTTCGTTTGAATTTTACTTGAGAAGTACTGCGAAGTGGAATGAAGAAAACGAACAAATGAACAATTATTTTGAATGTCTTGAAAAAAGTTTGGCATGGCTGGAGTAACAGAAAGACTATGATACTGGTGAATTCACCATATCGAAACCCTCCGTGATAAAGCTTCAAAGCAAAGTCAACCGAAACTGCGAGTAACAAAACATTTTTTCAAACCCTTGTGATATATGTAGAAGGCACCTAATTTCAAAACTAAAATTCAGGTCATTTATTCTTGTTTCTATTTTGCTATTGCTTTATTTTTATTAAGCATTTGTTACCATAATAAGAAATGTTGCATATATTTCTCCTTAATCTTAAAATTGAAGCATTCTCGATTATCCGAAAATTTCGATTTTCCGAAAGATGGTCGGTCCCAATTATTTCGGATAATCAAGGTTCTACTGTATATACATACAGATGTATATACAGGTGTTCCAAAATTCGACTGATAAATTCAAAGAGGTGATAATATGCATCATGAAGTTGAAAAATTACCACAGAACATGGGATCGGAAACATTTTATTTAGTTACAAATACAGTGTGTTTCATCCTAACTGAATTAGAATCGTAATGAAAATGCAACGATATCCCGTAAGGCATGGTGACGTCACGGCGACGTCGTTGTGAAGTCACACTGTGACTTTGTGACCGTCGATGTGACGTCACGTGACGTGGATGTGACGTCACAGTGACTAGAATGCGAGGTCGTTATGGCCGTTTTAGAGGTCGTTTGTGACGTCACATTGTGACCACTCTGTGAAGTCACGGTGTGACTAATTTGTGAAAAGTGTGTCATTTGTGACTATTTTGGCATTAACTTTGTGACGAACCTGTGACGAAAGTGACAATGTTTTGAAGTCACACTGTGACCAATTTGTGAAATATGTGTCATTTGTGACGAACTTGTCATAAACTCTGTGATGATTTCAAATGAAAATCAAATTTCAAATTAATTGCTTAAAAGGCGCAAAGGCGAACTAGTGAAAAAGATTCCATGCTGGAACTCGAACCCGGGCCATCAGTATAGCGCACTTACATTCTACCGACTAAACCACACGGAACGATACCCAGCCTGGAAAATTTCTCACTATTACATGTTGGCAAGGCTACAAACGCAGCAAAAGATGCAATATTTATCGTCAGCCACCGACATGGCGCAAACACGAAACTTAATTAAATCCAGCATCGATTGAAACTATATTAATACTTGGAAATTTTTTTCAGAGAGAACCATTTGCCTTGCATACAATATTTCAAATGAAAATCAAATTTCAAATTAATAGTGTAAAAGGCAATTTTAATTTGAAATTTGATTTTCATTTGAAATACTGTATGCAAGGCAAATGTTTCTCTCTGGAAAATTTTCCAAGTATTAATATAGTTTTAATCGATGCTGGATTTAATTAAGTTTCGTGTTTGCCCCATGACGGTGGCTCACGATAAATATTCCATCTTGTGCTACGTTTGTAGACTTGCCAACATGTAATAGGGAGAAAATTTCCAGGCTGGGTATCGTTCCGTGTGGTTTAGTCGGTAGAATGTGAGTGCGCTATACTGATGACCCGGGATCGAGTCCCGGCGTGGATATTTTTCACTATGTTGGCCTTTGCGCCTTTTAAGCAATTTATTTGAAATTTGAATTTCATTTGAAATATTGTATGCAAACCGAATATTTCTTTGTGGAAAAATTTCCAAGTATTAATATTGTGATGAATTTTAAAATGGACAATTTTAAAATAAAGTTTTGTTTGAGATATAAATTCGTATCTTTTTACCGTACTTTTTAGCAAAATATAGCTATTTTGGAGTCCTATTCTTCTAAAATAGTTTTAATTTTTCCACTTAAAAAACAATGTTTGTCAACTGACATCTTTTTTTATTAAGTTCTAAGCTTGATCTTGAATTCAAGCTTGATATTAAGAATGTATAAGATTTTAAGGTGTTGTGGTTGTGATTAATCTTTGCTTTATTAAATACGACGTAAGCCATATTTATTTAAATTTTTTATTTCCGTGTAAATTGTATTTTGTGAATATGAGCTTAAATAGATTTGGTATGTTCTATAGGAAAAGACTGATCTGGAAAATAGAAAAAACAAATAAGAAAAATCATGCGTTAAGCATAGATTATAAAACACTTTCCAACACTTCCCGAATGCTTTAAAAAACTTCGTTATTTAGGGAAATAAGGTAAATAAGAGAACTAAGTAAACATTTTAGAAAACGCATAAAACATTTGAAAAACTCATTTCCGCAGTTACTGGCCATAGCTAAATAGGTTTTCCAATTCTTTTGAACAGCCCTGTATTTGATCTGTAGGTTCATATATATATTATATAATGGGATAATTTAGTTTAGCAAGAAAACGCATAACAGGTTGAAACTCTCTTTCAGCAATTTATACTAATATATGGAAACATACTTTAATACTTTTGTACAACCCTGTAGTTGACCTAGAACCTTCATTACACGCCACCGTTTAGTTAAAATTTAATTCAAACTAAAACACACTTAAAACAGCTGAAATCACATTTCCAGAAATTATAATTTATAGACGGCCATGTATCCAATTCTTTGCATGACCCTGTATACCATTTTATCTATATTATACAACAGTAAATTAAATTCAGTTCAGCGTAAAAATGCACAACTCATTTAAAAACCACCTTTAAGTAACTTGCGCTCATACCCAGTAATCCTTGCGAATACTTTTGTGTAGCCCTGTATATGAATTATAGCATTTATATACACCATATACTATGCATAAATATAGTGAATCATAAAAGCGCATATCATAATTAAAAATGCATTTCCAGCAATCATCACAAATGAACAGTACTTCGGATACAATATAGTATCTGAACTATATTGTGTGTGCCTGTAAATGCTATATACACTTCATATTCTACATGAAAAATTTATAGTATGTAAACCTCAGCGACGTATATCATTTTCATTATATATGAAATAGATTAACATAATTAAAGTACGCCGCAAACAATTCCCTCCACCGCTATATCATTATGTATTGGAATTTCTTTTTAGCCCTGTAAAAGAACAATAACTATTCTTTGCATCTCGTATTCTTCAGAATGCATATTTTAGTACGTTTCATAAATGCATATCAATTTTTTTCTGTATGAAAACGTGTAAAATCATGAAAAAACCTTTGAAACGATTTTTTCCCAGAGGCCGTAATGTAACGGAATACTTTTGACTGTACCTGTACATGAACTAAACATGCTACAAACGTCGTTACACATAGGGACCGTGCTATGGTAAAGGTAAATAAAATCTAAAAATTTCAGACCAATCCGAGTATATTTACGAGAGTTAGAGAGTGGACAGACGGCTAGACAAACCAAAGTCATAAACACTTTTCAACTTTGTTGAAAGGTGTTAAAAAGGAAATATAAAAGTAAAATAAATGATTGAAAGGAAATATAAAAGTAAAATAATGAACTTTAAAAAATATATACTAAAGCAGTTTAATCTATAAGCTTCCTATCAGGCATGAAAAACACTTTATTTCAATGCTTAAATATAATATTTTATTTTTTAAGGGTGTATTTCAATCCAAACTGCTTATTTTCTGATTCATTTTTTAATTCCTTTTTGTTCTCAAACGCATCAAACTGAAAAATCCTCTTATTTAGAAACTACCTAATGTGCCGTGCTTCTCGATTTTTTGATAAATGCAGAAAATATTACAAAAAAATGCTGTCAAAGTAGGCGTTTTGAACCGAATTTTTCACAGCGGAAGATCTGGGAATGAAAAAAAAAAGGGGTCTTACTGAGAAAATAATTATTTAAAACTTAAATTCTAATGAATTGAGGGGAAAATGAAATCACACGGCCTCTTAAACATCTCTTCAAAAATCACCTCAGCAAGTTTCATGTTTTTACTTTTAAAAATGAGTCTGAAAATGTCTCAGAAAATATCGAGCTGTTGAAGGTGGAAAAATATTTTTTAGAATACACCTTTAATGCCAATATTTATGTGTATCGAAAACGTAGAAAATGAGTTTACAATCGAAGAAAATTTAATAACTGATTCTGAATGTCTATAATTAAATATTTGATTAAAATCGCAAATAGAAAAAAAATGCTTACATACAATTAAAAATAAATAAATAAATATACCAATTTGAAAAACACTAAAAATAATAATTAGTATTTTTAATTGTACTATTAAACAACAACTAACTGCAATAGATGAATTAAATGCATTATTAGATTTAGCAATTTCTCAAAAATCTTTTCATATGTTATAAGGAATTCCTATTATTTTATAATTTTGGCAAATGTTAAATCTGAAAACATTGGTATGAAGATTCAGGATTTTAAATAATAATTTAAAATATTATTAGCAAAAAAAAAAAAAAAAAAAAAAAAAAAAAAAAAAAAAAAATCTTTCAAAAGTTACGCTATTATAATAAGTAAAAAGACATTTTCCCACTATAATGTTAATTTCTAAACTGAAACAGTTTCGTAATATCATACTATTCGAATATAATATTTAACTCCAAAACAATAATGACGATAAATACTGTTATATGAGTGTTAGTAATCAGAAAAAAAAAATAAGAAGCCGAAAAAAATTCCACATCACTGTCTCAATCTCAAGTACCTGCAAATTAATGTTTATATTCATCCCACTATGAATGTAGACATGAATTTCTTTTTTTTTTTTTTTTTTGAGCGATGACCGATTAACACATTTTACAAAACAGTGTCGATTAGGAAAATTTCGCTTCAAGACAATTCCAGATCAGTCACTTTCTATATGTATAACATAAATCTATTTAATTCATAATCGTAATATACAAACAGAAATAAAAAATTTAAATTAAATAAGACTTACCTTTTTTTGCTGTAAATGAATAATATCCGAGTATTTTTGCCCGAAAATGGCAGACGTCTTTCTCTTACATTTAAAAAAGCAAAAACAAAAGCTGACATTGTAGGCTTGGTCATGTTCTTTTTCCGCGTGTATGACAAAAAGTTCTCTGTTTACCCTGCGGTTGCGGTCATATAATCCGACGCAGACGATTTTCAGCAGCTGATTTTACTGTTTATTTGCAGTCCTAACTTTCAGGCGGAATAGTTTTATGAGTTAGTCTGTAATTAAAATTTTCTATTTGAAGAATTTTCCAATGCATTTTACCATTTCTTTTTTATCAGTTTCAAAAAAATTCATTTGAAAACGGAAGTTTATTAGATAAAACACTGCTTAAATTTTTAAAATGTGTAAAAATAAATTTAATGGCAATAATACCACCCCCCTTTTTTTAAGTAAAGTTTGTTTCATGCGTAATAAATAAAAAATATCTTCTTAATAAATAAAAAAATGTTTTCGAGGATAAAAAATTTTTCTTTGTCAATCTGTCAATATTTTCATGTTAATTTTCTGCAGAAGAAAACAATTTGTAAAATAACTTTTTTAAAAGTCATACCTCTAAAACACAAATTGGAAATGCGAAAAATTAATTATATCATGTGTTTTGCATAAATTTTGTATATATATTTTTTTTTCGGAAAAGGCTAACTTTATTTAAAAAGGCTGAAAAAAGTAAAATTTTTTTAAAAAAGCAGTTACTAAAAATAGATTAACAGGAAAAAAATATGACTTGAATGCAAATTATAAAGCAATAAATGCATATATGACTAAACTCTGAAGATTCTTTGTGCGTGCTCATTAAAATCTGCAGACTTAACTGTAATAGAAAATGTTTAGTTTGAAACCACAGAAGTGTTTCGATCAGTGGTCGCCAAAAAAGTTAAAAAATTTCCTCCCTGCAAACTAAATATGTAAAAAATATAGATTTAATATTTCTAATTCTAAATATGTTTCAAATTGCTCCAGCACATAGCATTTTTCTGAGAAATACTTTTATAATAATAACAATCCGTGATGTATTGTTATATTAAATTGCAATGCTAGATAAAATTGAAATCATGAAAAAAGTATACTTTCACTTCTTAGATATCAAATTGATAAAATATAGCATGGAAATCTAGTTTGTTGATACTTGTACCGTGCATTTTTCTTTTTCTCCCCTCCCCTTCTTTTCGTGTCCGAATTTACTATTTGCTGTCCACTAATATTCATTCCTTATGCCGCTGTAACTAGGGCATGTTTTAAATATTTCTCTTCATTTTCAAAAATTTTTGAAGTTCATATTTTTGTCACACTGTGATTTACAATATGGTGGTTTTTTTTGTCACATATATGACGTGACGTACGTTACATGCAGTGACATAACAGTGACGTTACAATATTTTTTTAATTGCCGGAAAAATAAAATTTTACAATAAGTAACATGTTTTAAAGAATTTTTATAATTGTTTAAAGTTTTCTAAGAAGTTCACATCTCAGTCACAATGTGACATCACTGAGTGGTGGCATTTTGGTCACAGATGTGACGTGACCACAGTGACTTACAGTGACGTCACAATGACGTCACTGTGACCATGCATGCTATGAGGGATGTACCTTGTTTTGTGTGAAATGTGATAACTTCACAAAAAGATCTAAAAAAAATATTTCTCAAGCAATCGATGGCACCGTATGAACTGATAATCACAGTCCAAAATGTGGGGCGGAAAGTGCATACTGCTGGCGCGTATAATGCAAATTTCTACCACTTTTGTTTGGTTTTATCACGTTAACAACAAAGGTGAGAATGTCTGTTAAATATTTTATTATAATATACATCAGTTTTCTGAAAGTTATCACCTTCAACCCAAATTGAATTAATATGAGACACCCTGTTGATTAAATATATAGTTTGCGACCCCATGCTCTATGGTATTTTTTCATTATCTTGAAGCCTACTATGAATCCTCTGAATTTGTCGGTCAAATTTTGGAACACCCTGTATATACCTTGATTTACAATAAAATACAAATGCAATGTTTAAAAACTGAAAGT
The DNA here is from genome assembly GCA_963932465.1 of Maratus speciosus. Taxonomy (NCBI): domain Eukaryota; kingdom Metazoa; phylum Arthropoda; class Arachnida; order Araneae; family Salticidae; genus Maratus; species Maratus speciosus. The sequence goes on from OZ010792.1 coordinate 53,876,614, forward strand.
ATAGGTAATGATTATATGATTATAAAACATAAAATAGAATTTGATATATTTTTTATTGATTTTATGAATTGAAAAATCATTTATACATTTTTTTGTATAGTAGGGATATGGGAATAAAGCAAAGTATTTCATAAAAATATAAATGGAAAATTTAAACATTAATAAATATTTTCTTTATTATGGATAATTATACATTTCATAACATTGACATTAAATTGATAAATTAAATTCAAGTAGTTGCTGATGGACAAATTCCATCGTTTAAGAATCCATCACAGTAAAATACACAATTTAAGATCGATTCATCGGAGAACTGTAATTTAAAAGACTGTTTAAAGTCATGGTAATGAAAATGAACATTATTTTCCCTAATAATCGGAATCACAATAATTAATGAATATATTTTTTTATGTTTTATACAAATGCATGTTGATGCATTCCGGTGGTCTTTCAATTAAATTTTATGATCTGTTAGATGCTAAAGATGCACAGACCTGAACAATTACACTTTTATATTGTGACAACAATGTCAAGTTTATTTTATAACACTTTTAAAGATATTTATGGACGTTGTCAGGGATATTTATTGCAGACCTCAAAAGGACCAATTTCACTGGAACCAGAAAGGGAACTATGTACAGCCCCCTCACATATGTAATTCGTATGCTTGACCAATGGGAAGTAGCTGATGTAACACACTATGTTATGAAAGCTCTAACCATAAGATACATGCTTTTCCAATCTCTCAGAGGTGGTAAGTTAACCAGAGATGTTTTTAGTAGAACGACGAAAAAGAAAATAATTTTTACTTGTGTTCAAAAAATGAAAAGTTAATATACTAGTTAAATATTATCGAAAAAGAGAAATTTTCTCTCTCATGCTAAGAGTCCCTGATGACTCCTGGCACAGCATACACCAACAATTTTCTAAACAGATATTTCAATGCATCGTATGTATGTCCCTGATAAATTAAGTATTGTCCGTCAGGGATCTGGAGAAGGTGCTTTCATTTTTGATAATGTTAAGAAGACAAGGGAACTTCTTCTTATTTTTATTTTTATTTTTTATTGCGCAATAAATACTATTCAAAAGCACACTACATGAATTATGTCATATGTTTATCACACAAGAAATTTTTTTAAGTTTTCTTTTGGGGAAAAAAATGGGACTTTCATGAATATTTTAAGCGCTGTCAAGAAGTATCAAAATGTCCCAATCTCACTCCATACCAATTAAAATCCCGAATATTTTTTATGCCAGTTTGGTTTATATATACAAATAAAACTGTGCACAATTATTTGAAGCTAAATATCATTGGAAAAGTTAAATCTAGTTAAGTGCAGATGTAGGATGCAAAAATGCTAAAAATTTCATAAAATTTAGAAAATATATGTTTGTTTTTTTTACCATTATATTCAAATATATAAAATCCAATGCACAGTTTTAATAGTATATGTAAACATGACTGGCATAAAAAATATTGGAGATTTTAATTGATATGGAGTGAGTTGGGACATTTTGAAAGTTTTTTATAACGCTTAAAATATTCAGAAAAATTCGTTATTACCCCCCCTCCCCCCCCAAAAAAAATATATATATATATTTTTTAATTTCTTGTGTGATAAATATATGCCGTAATTCATATAGTGTGTTCTTGAATAGTATTTATAGTGCATTTTGAAAAAATTTAAAAAAAGCAATTTAAAAAATTACAACGACCATTTAGAAAATTATTTTTTCAAAGACTAAAATTTAAGACATAAAAAATCGCACGGAGTTGATCATACATTACGGACGCCATGAATTAAACATTAACATTCCTGGACCCACCATGAACAAATTTTAAAAGAAATTTCAGTTTTACAATTTTCGGTACTGTATATTTTTAAACTTCTACGGTGCTGGTCATACATTACGTACGCCATAGATTAAACATTAATATTCCTGGATCAATTTTAAATGAAAATTCATTCTTAAACTTTTAAACATCCCACAATATTACTTTTCATATCGTCGTATAGAGAAAAAAATGCATTTTTAATTGCAATTTGTTTGAAAGCTGTATCTCAATTTGTGTCTGAGTTATTATTACTTGTTTGCCATAATGGCAACAGCAATATCCATCTTTGTTGAAAGCAAAGGGAAAATACAGATTTCTGTATAGACCAATCAGAAAACGAATTAAATGCGGGATTCAACTAATAAAAGCTTTAGATATGTTTTTGATTTCCTACCCTGACCGAAGACAATAACCATTTTTCCAAATGGTTAAAAATGAGTTTGAAGGTCCCTTGTCCCCTTTATTATACATATAAGAAATAATTGTAGATTGCATTGTGAACTCTTAAAATGCTACTTTCGTGTTGCAATATGTTATATTTTCTCTTATTAATATTTTTTTTTATTGTGTGTAAAATATTTTGTAGTAACGGAAATAATGAGTGTTATGTGTTTAAATATTTACGAATCCAGTTATTTAGAATCATGAGTATGAGTATTTATTTTTCTTATATTAAATAATTTAAGCAAGGATTTCGTACTAGCAATCAGTATTGCATAATTGTGCTATTTTTTGATTCGCTGGACATCTCATAAGGAAAGGGTTTTACTAAATTCACACAACGCGGAGACACTTAATTATAAAAACATTATAGTTAATAATTTAATTACGTTTCATCTCTCTTTCCCAGAGTAGACTATGTATAATAACTACTAACGATCTCAAATAATTATTTTAAATCACTCATACTGCTATTTGATCTCCAGGTATTTTTGTATGTTGCCAGAATTTAAAAAAAAAGAACCTATTTAAGTTTTTTTACACTAATGTGATTTCTTTCCAACATATGCAAAACTTTATTTTATAAAAGTATCTTTTGAGACTCAAATTTTTATCCGGCAAAAAAATTGTTTATTATGGCATAAAAAGGCAAAAAAAAAAAAAAAAAAAAAAAAAAAAAAAAAAAATGCATAAAAGATGCTGTCGATAAAAGAAATAAAATATTGAAAATAAAAGCAAATTTTCTCTTAAAAGATTTGTACATTTAATTTTTACTTTCTAGACAACTTTCTGTAATTTTTTCTTTTAAAAGATAAATTGAAAAAAAATTCGGAGTTCATTTTTTTTACAAAAATAAATCAGACTCATGTTTGTGGTATACAGTCTGTTACAAAATTATAAGACCACTCAGAATTTCACCTTTTTTCAACCAAGAAAATATTAGTTATAATTTTAAAATAGTTGTTTGAAATGAAATACCTCTATAAAGTTTATTTAGCTCAGAGAGAGAAAGTTTGAACAATTTTTGTTTCATGTCAAACGATTTTACGCAAACCCACTGTTTCATAAATATAAGACCACTCTTATATTATTAATGAAGCAGACGATTTTATTTTGAACTCTGAGTTTAACGATAACCTAAACAATCTGTAAAATTTAAAAAGAAGAAGAAAATGCAGAAATTCTGAATTGTATCTGATTCTTTGAATTTATTAGTAAAATGCCTCGTCGAAGTGAGAAGAGTGTGGTTCTACAAAGGAAAAGGAATGTCTGAACGTGAAATATGTGAAATTCTTAATAGTTTTAAAACTGCGATTCATAATGTTTTAAGTAAAAAGAATTGTACGGAACACATAAACAATCTGGTCGTAAAAAGAAGTTATCAGATCGTGATAATAGGCAAATTGTCAAACTGACAACGAAAAAATACCAGTCGACTCGTAAAATAGCACAACAGATAACTAAAAAGGTATCACATGCAACCGTGTGGCGAAGTTTGAAATCTAATGCTGGTGTTATTCGTCGAAAATTAAAAAGTAAACCATTACTATTGAAATGTCACAAAGAAGCTCATCTTAAGTGGGCAAAGAATGTCATGTCCTGGAACTCTGAATGGGTAAATATATTGTTTTCAGATGAGAAAAAAATTCAATCTTAATGGTCCAGACGGCCATAATTACTACTGGCATGATTTAAGGCAAAGATTTCGCGAGTTCTTCAGTAAGTAGATGGGATGCGGTTCCATTATGGTATGGGGCGCATTTTCATATGCAAGAAAATGCTATTTCCAAAGAGTTGAAAGGAAAATGATCTTGGACAGTTACCAACGCATACTATTTCGAAGTCTGATACACTTCGGACCACTTTTAGGAGGTGCAAAATGGAAGTTACAATAATATAATGCTCCCAGTCATTTATCGAAATCAACAAAATAGTGGCTTAAAAGAGAAAAGATTGATATTTTACCCTGACTAAGTCGAAGCCCTGACCTAAACCCCATGGAAAACTTGTGGGGTTATTTGTCTCGCCAAATGTATGAAAATAACAAACAATATGATTGAACATATGAATTAGAAATGGCCATTATGAAGAAATTGGACAATATTCCCGAACCGTTCCTTACAAAAATTAATTAGCTTTATGCCAAATCGTGTGCATTAAGTTATTCAGAGAAATGGTGGAGCAACATCTTACTAAAGTTGAGAAAACTGTTCTTCACCACAGGTGGTCCTATAATTTTGTAACAGTTTTTTTAACACTTTTTTGTTATATTGATGTTTTATTTTTTCCGAATTAATTTCATTTGTGTAAGTTGCTACATTTTACTAAAAACTTCATGTACTAACATAGAACATTCTTTATTTTGATTGATATATTTCTTTAGTTACCTAAATAGCAAAATATGTTGTGGTCTTATACTTTTGTAACAGATTGTATGTTTGTTATAATATAACCTGATTCACAACTATTTAAATATTAAATGAATTGGATGAATACTGATATTTGAGAATGTAAATAAGAAGTTCAATTTTGTATGACCATTTTCATTATTTACCAGTTTAACCAGTTTTTAATAAGTAAAAAGGAAAATATAATTACAAATAATGAATATTTCAACATATTTTCGGTCCGAAAAGGCAAAACGCTTTTCAGAAAGTATTACTGGCGCAATAAATACAGCCTAAATACGAACTATGAAAAAAAAAACTCCATAAGGAATAGAAAGATACAGTACTTAGACTTATATATGTAGTTAGCTTTGACAAGATTTGTTTGAACATGGAAATATAATGCAACTGGAGATTTTATGCAACAGGTGATATACGTGTGGAGAGGAAGTAAGACCCGATATAATAAATAAATGAAAGTAAAACGTCTCTGTGAAAAGGGAAAAACTGCTTTTTTAAAATTCGATACTTTTTTTAAATAATTTCAAATAAATATATATATTGTGGTGTTACAAATAATTTCAGCAGTGATATTTTAGTCTTAAGGGGAAAAAATGTGGTTAAAAAAAATAAATGATCATGCGAATGTAGATTTCCTTTCGCATTCTTATATACAAAATAATTACAGAACAATTATTCAATTACCTACTTTTTTTAAACTTAAAAGGTAGGATACCTTTGAACACGTCTAAAAAGTAAAAAAATATCACTGTTTCAGGCTTCAAAACTTGTGTAATAAGTCAAAAATAAAAATCAGACTTCCTTTAAATATAAAGCTCATATTTAAATTTATATTTAAAGAAGTATATATACTTGTAAATTAATAAATAAATATTGAAATGATAAGTTTAAAAATATATGATAGTAAGAGAAAAAATCTTGCGCGCATGATAAAATCTGAAAATATTCATTTAAATAGAAAATTTTGCTGAAAATAAATACATAATAGTGTTACCTTTATACAAAAACCTGAATATTTGAAAAAAAATATTGACTAAATTAAAAAATTAACAGAAAATTAAAAATTTTCAAAGTAAAAAAGAAACAGAAAAAAATAAAATGTTACCTTTTTCTGGTTTTAAGTTGTAGATAATACACGGAAATGCATATAATAAAAAACATTCACCTTTTAATTATCAACTACAATTTTTCATTTAACGATTAATTACACTTTCAGTAATAAAGAATAAGTTTTTTTCCCTTTTTTGAGAATGTTATCTTTCAAAATGAAAGCAATTAATTTAATTATATAAAACGCTATCTTATGAAAATATTACTACCTTATGAAATACTGCTATGAAATACTATTTTTTAAGCAGGAATTTAGATTTATTTCGAAATAAAAAAAAAAAACAATTGACAAAAGATACAAATGTGAAAACTTGTGAAAACTTGTGAAAACAGGAATTAAAAAAATATATATACATCTTAAAATATGTATATGTATATATTCTGAACATCTAGAAACTATTTGCATTGAAAAGTCACAGATAAATTAAAAAAAAAAAAAGATGAAAAAAAAAAATGAAAAGAATGTCTTATTTATTTTTATTTTATCAGAATAAAACAGAACTGTATTTGTAAAGTTACTATGCGCGAAACGGACTCGCGACAGAATATCCAATACAATTAAAGCCTCAAAAAACAACATCAAAATGACCATGTTACAATAATAAGAATTAAACATTAAAGATCCATCATATAAAATATTTGGTAATAAGGTGTTTATCATCAGTAATTAGCAATTTATTTTTAATTCAAAAAATAAAAAGAAAGATATTTCCTTGTTATCATAATGGAATTTATAAAATAAATTTTATCGTTGACATACCACCTGTTTTTGACTTACTACCGACCGTACAAAAATAAGAAATTGATCTAAAATGTTAGTTTTTATTATGCCTAGATAACTCTATACTATTTTTGCTGTTACTAATTGAAATTGTCTTACCTCTATTCAGTTAGACCTACGATCACGACGATCATGAACTGATCACTAAGTGTATTTATTGTGTATTTATTAAAGAACCAAATGTTTAAGATTTTGTATATTCTATATAGAGTAATATATTTTAAATTATACTTATTAATAATATGCCTTTAGTGTTTACTATGGTAATGACTAATCATGTTAATGCGATTACTTACATATATTCATCATAAAAAAATATTTACAGCATGTACATGATATATGCCTACCACAATTATTTTAATAAAATAAAACCTCGTCATTTTTCGAAATTTTATGTATAAAAAAATAATATTTAACTGTGCGCTATATGGCTTTAATTGAGAAGAAAACGTTCTTGAATTCCTGAAAATATACATTTTTAAAGTCAATTTTGCCTTTAGTAACGTGTAAACATTAGTGAACCTTTGACACAATTAAATTTAAATTAATACTGACAAATGGTTTCAAAGTTTACTGCTTTACCTAGGATGCAATATGAGATGATGTGCGCATCTGTTAATATTACTTCTGCTTTGCAAAATGTCGAGATATTTACAGCTATTCTTGAGCATTTTTATACCAATTGCCCACTGAGGATTAAAATTTAACATTAATTTTATTCAGTGTAAATATGTTACATTATATTGGTGTATAGAGCACATATAGAAACTCCCTAAACGTGCTGCTCATGTCCACCTATGTATTTCAAAGCCATAACAATGATATATAATAATTAATCTCATACAACTACAAGTGCATTTCAAATGTTTTTTTTTTTTTTTTTTTTTTTTTTTTTTTTTTTTTTTTTTTACATAATACTAAAGTTTTTTTACATAATACTAAATTCATCATACGAAGTCATAATGAAAATTTTCCATGCTCATGGGTGTCAAGAATAGTTCGTTTATATTTTAGCCTAAAAAAATGCAGAAAAGTAAAAAATAACTATTAATATACACACAAAGAAAAATAATTAAATAAATGAAGATTAACCTTTTAAAAAATCACAGTGATGAATAACGAGTTATATATCAGTTTCCGACGCGACATTTATTTGAGAAAACAATCCCATATGTTACAAATTTAACCCTTAAATGCCTGATTTTTCAAAAATCATTGTAATAATGTTTTTCAGCTTTCTTTTTTTAAATAAATCATGGGAAAAATACTTTTAAAAAGCGTATTTTGTTTTAAGTATAGTTTACGGCTAAAAATCAGTTTGTTACTAATCGGCAATGCTGGTGTTTAATTGAAAAAATAATTTTCCTTGATAAAATTCTATAACATTAAATACACAAGAATTTTAGGAACTATAATAAGAAATAAATTTTACTTGTTCACTGCAAAACAAAATAGGGTATTTCGCAAGCTTCCAAACAAAACAAAAAGAGCAAGTAGCAACAATTGAAAAAATAAATCTATCTTTACTCTTAAACAGCACAAGTGTTGCCATCTACATGTCGAAAATCATTTTAATAATATTTTCAGAATGTATTTTATTGGCAACCTTAGGTATTATAGCTTCAATATTATTCTAATAGTATTTAAGAACCTAAATTGGGTATGTTGCCGAAAAGCAACACTCGACATTTAAGGGTTAAATACGCGCGTAAAAATGTTTGGTCAGTTTAAAAATTATAAAGTGACATTGAAGAAATCTGAAAACATTTGGAGTTTTGTTTATACTGTTAGTTGAATGATAAGTTTTGATCAATAATAATTATATACTATGAAATGACAAAAGGTAACTAACTAAATAAATAAATAATGGCATATTATGCTGATTATTTATGAAATATGTCAGCGTAGCAAAAATAAAAGTGTAAAATATAGCAAATTATTAAACAGACATTTTAATTAATAAAAGTTCTTTATATGATATAGTATTTCTTTATTATTTACTGATTTTTTTTTAATTATTTATTTATTAAATGTCTCAAAAGTGGTCTAAAAGTAAACGTTTCGAAAAGGGAAAATTTAATAGACATAAAAATAAATACAAATGCTTTGAGAACTATGCACATAGCAAATCTTAAACAAATGTGAGGAATTTTTTTTATATATTTAAAAAAAATCGTACTTACATATGAGATCATGGGAAGATTAAAACTTGATGCCATCTTTGCTTCATGAATACAAGTTTCTTGGGGGCCTATATAAACTGATATGTTTTGAGTCCATAATTTAGCAACTTGATAAATGCTTTCTTGTTCCTCTCCATATGTCTCTGCTACTCTAAATATCAGTTTACTGTTATTAATTATTGGATGGAAATTGTTTATTTCTTCCACTGCCAAAGTAATTGCTCCTGAAATTGTCAATCCAGGCCTCGGGTATCCTTTATTCCCTGGTCGCCTTAAGGAGCCTGTTAAATAACCTATAGTGAAGTTTTCTGATGCTCCTAGTTTTATTATTAAGGTTAAAATTGTAATGATGATACATAGTCTCTTCAGACGTACTACCATTTTGTTATTGTAGTTATTCAAGTATGAAACTGTTATTTAAACTCGTTATTTAATGCATTTTCGTTATGCGTGATCAAAGTTCATTAGATCAAGACTCAAATATATGACCATAAATATTATATATTTAAATTTCGTTTTAGATCTTCACTTCTAAAATAATCTTTGAAATTTATCTCTTTTGAAAAGACACCCAAAAACATACATGTGAAATTATGTTTGTGATAACATATTTATCACTGATTTTTCGAAATCGACATGTAATATATTATTTTCGCATTTTATGATTGTTAAAAAATAAAGAAAAATGACATGTTCAGGAACCAAGGGAAAGCACACAGTTACATAAACAGCAGTATGTTAAATTTAAAAATGGTAATATTTCTTTTAATATCCTTTAAGAATAAATATTATTTTTTTGTATCATTATCAGAAATTCCTTTGGAATTTCAGAAACGTTTCACCAACTAAAGTTGTCATTTCAATATAGTCATAAAAACTACATTATCAGCCAATTTATTATTAACAATATTTTATAACTTGCTAAAACGTCAGTTGTAAGAGCAATAAATAAATAACGTCGAATGAGTTATAATTGTTTGTATATACAAAAGTGTAAGAGAAAGCAATTTTTTTAAACTATTTTTTTACGAATTAAGTGAAACAAATCAGCATTTTTAAGGTATAAAAATCTGGAGTGCGCATTTGTTTCCATTAAAGTTACCAGCACAGTTTATAAAATAAATATTGAGACTAAAATATAACTAAAATAGCTACGACAAGCTTTTTACATATACACTTTACTTCGAAAAAAAAAAGCTTTTCTTTCGCTCCGTGCTAGATGAATTCACCTAAACAACTGATTGATAACAGCTGAGTGAAAAGTGAAGAATCTTTCTTCAAGCCGGGGAGCATGCGCGAAGGATAACGTAGCAGATTTGTATTGTATCTTAAACTTTTTGCGAGCAACTTCCGAATTCGATTTTTCACATTTATACGGAATCAACAGATTTGAAACAGATGCTGGCCCTTTATTTAAGGTATCCGAACACCTTTAAAACGTAATTTTCGATCAAAATATCGATTTTTCATTCTTGCAATAATATTAAAATTGAATCTTTTATCCATCGAAATCTGCTTAAATTTTGACTGTATCTAAAATAGAACTGGAATTACAGCTGTTTAAAATTACATATATTACAGCTTTTGAATGGTGTTTAAAAGTTATTTACAGCTTTTTCTCAAAATGAAGTTTTGCAGATTTTTACTGTACGCAAAACATCCTAAATCAATAAATTATGCATGAAATGTCACGAAATTTTCTGTACTTCTTTTACAAATGTCTTTTGAGGGAATAGACTACACTCATGATAATATATTAAATAGTTTTATATTTACACTGGTATAAATCGCAAACTTGAGACAAATTTTACGAATTTTTCATTACATTAGTACTTTAACTGTCATATCATCTGAGATAGAGATGCGATTATAATGTGTGTAGTCTAAATCCTAGAGAAAGTTATTTTGTTTATTATGCAATTTACAAAATGTCAATACATTGTTTTATTTTTGAGTTATCACGTTTTGCGGAAATGTCAATTTTTGACATAACTGTGACTATTTTTCTCTTTAAAAAAATTGTTTCTGGGTAATTGCTAATTTTTTTTATATTTTTACAAAGTTTTAAAGTAAGTGTCATTATAAAAAATGGATAACAAAAAAAAATTTCAAAAATATCAAAAATTTCAAAAAATCACTTCCGAAGGTATCCGGATACCTTAATGGTTTAATAATAGTCACGGATAGAAAATATAGTTAGACATGTCTTTGAATACAAATGAAATATAAAGGATTCGATATGTGGATTTATTCCGTTTGTATTTGCTTCTTTAAAGAAACTTTTTTTTTTTTATACTTCTTAACATTTATTGAGAAAATAGAGCATTTTTTGCAAAGTTTAAAAATAATTGAAAATGAAATATTTTTTCTATAAATATATGAGCTCAATTAAAATATTTATTATAAACTTTTTTATGTTTAAGGACAATCTTTCATGATTATATTTTCAATTAATGAAAATTCTTACGCATAATTAGCCATAAATGTTATTACACGTGAAGAATTAATATATACTACGTCATGAAAAAAATTATTCATCTACGTCTAAATATAGTTATTAAAATTATCTTTATTACTCTCTTCAACGTTTTCCAAAATATTTCCGACTTTCACATTTACAAAAAATTTGAAGGAGCAACTCAAGTTATATTGCCGCATTATTTAACCATTTGTAAGTCGTCGGGTAGTATTTACCATACGTAATTTTAATACCAAAATGCAAAATTCGTGCCATATTTTTTAAATTAAATTTTGTGTTATATTATTTGTATTTAATTACTTTCTAATCAGTCTGTTCTTAAACTCCGCCGGCATTGAATCATTTCAACTTTCAAACAAAACAATTATTCATCTGAGAAAGCATTAAGGGTCATAAAGAGGCTAACTGGATAAAACAAAATAGTGTAGAAATAAAATATTTTTGTAAAATTAATTAAAAGAAACCCAATTAAAAGAAAAATTGTTTTTTCTTCTTCAATTTGGTATGTTTATTAGAAGTACATTTATTAAAAGAGTAAAAATATTCAAGTAATAATTCCAATAATAATTTTGATAATTGCACTATCTCTTATAATTTTTTCAAGCATTCACCTAATTGTTATTTCATATTTATCTGGGATAAACTCATTTGAAGGAAAAAATAAAAGTTTCACTGGTTCATAGTGCAATGGCTTAATAAAATAAATGGAATAAAAGTATAAAGTAGTAAATATTTTTATAAGTAAATTTTAATAGAAGTAGATAAATTGTAAATTTATGTCAATTTTTAAATTCATTATTTAAACATTCTTGGATCAATTATTTATTCAAAAGTGGAGTAAAACATAAGATATTCGATAATAATTTTAATGATTCAATTATTATTTAACCTTTTTCCTAGCAATTTCCGCATTTGATTTTTGAAATTCATGTGAAATAATAATAATAATAATAAAATCCTGTAGAAATCTATATATAGAAAGATATAATTAAACTATTCGATCGAAAGCGTATATTCTAGCTTTTCAATCGAATAGTTTAATTGCTTATCAAAATGCATGGGATAACAATGTACAGTAATAAATATTTTTCTATTCAAATATTATTAAAAGTAGACATAATAGGAAATAACTTCAATGTTTTACTTTGTTACTTGAACATGCTTGGATAAGTTATATGTTTATGATTTTCGGTAAAAATTTAAGCTGTTCACTAAAAATGTAAATAATTTCATTATCTTTTAATTTTTTTCTAAGAATTTTTTGAATTCAATTTTTCACATGTATAGGAAATTAATATATTTGATGCAGAAATAATGAATTAAAAATCCCATAATTTAATGGTTCCATAGAATCATCTGTAAAAACTATGGAAAAAGAAATAAAATAGTAAATATATTTGTATCAATATACACTGGTGGACAAAACTTAAAGACCACTGTTATTTTCAGCGATTACAGTTACAAATAGATCCGCAGCAGCATGTACAAATTTGTATGAATACTGGATGTACCCTGTTTTGTGAAACTTATGCAAATTTTGTACTTCCGCTTTTATTGAACACGTGACAGCAGAGAAAAGAAATTTTACGCAATCGGCGGGTGCTGTGAGTTCTCATTTTATGTAAAAAATGCAGGAGATGGGTGAAGCTTGAACATTGAAATTTTGAACATGTCTTCGAGGCATCATTTAGATATTACTCGTGGTAGAATAATCGGAAAGTTAGAAGAAGGACGCAAAATGAGAGGGGCACAAATCAGTTTCTAGGCTATGGGGGCATTCCAAAAGAGTAGAATATCGGAATAGAAGAATCGCACGGGAGGAGGTCGTCCTAACAGTACGACGTAACAAGAAGTTCGCTATATTGTTATTTCGGCAAAAAGGAACCAACGCAAAACTCTCAAAGTACTCCTACGATCAAAGTAGAGGCACAGGTATCTTTTACAGGAGTCTATTCGATTTACACATTAAGAAAAAAAAAAAAACTTACAATTTTTAAACTTATTCAAGAGAAATTTCCTAAAACGTGTACTTTTAAAATAGAGTGGTGCAAACAGTATATAAAAATAAAATCTTGTATTTAAAGCAAGGGCGACTATTTGCCGATACTTTTCGTAAAGGGTTAAGAATGATTTTAAGATTAGTACATCCCGACGCAAATAATTTCTAATGTGCGTTATCGAATGATTTCCACTTTGGTAACCGAAGATACTATTAACCAAAGAAACCAAATATGAAGTCTCAATCAGGTGTTATTATATTTAAAAATGAAAGTTTGAATTCCAGTTGTTTGAAGTAAAAATTCCAATATTCCAAACAATTTAGGCAAATATACAATTTTGAATAGAGACGTCTTAAAACAATTTTAAGATAATTTACTCCTTAATTTTTTTTAAAGTATTGCAATTAGTAGTAGACGTTATTACAAATCGATTGGTACCAGACACATTTTTATAAGATGATTTGCGGCATAGTTATTAGGAGTTAGTAACTTTTTTTCCAGGAATGTACATAAATATTTCAACTTTATATTATGTGCATAAACAGTTACTTTAAACTACTTGATTCAAATTCTCATATTTCTATCGAGATTGCAAAGTTTAATGAAAAAGCTTACCAACATTTAAAACATTACAGAGTTAAACAATATTCTTAATAGAGATTTTATTCTGGATAATTTACTGAAATGTGTAAAACATTACTTTTCCCCCATAAAAAGCGTTTTAACATTACGTACTGTTCTGGAATAAAAGCGCTATTCCCCATAATCTCTGACGGAAATGACTTTGTAAAAATGTGACTTAAAATCAATTGATTATTAATAAAGCGTATTAATATACTTAAATTTTCTAGGTCATCTAAATATAGAAATTACATAAAACATAACAGTTTTTTCACAAAAACGTAATTTTGACATCACATTTGGTCTTATCCGTAAATTTTATCTTCGGGTATAAAAAGGAAAGTCATTCGGGCAAGTAGTTTAATCCTTTAATTCTCGTTCCCATGATTTTCACGGGTTGTGTCAATCTGAATAAAATATTCAGATTGGTTGATTTCCTCCAGTTAAAAAAAAAAAAAAAAAAAAAAAAAAAAAAAAAAATGATGTCATTGGTTTTATTACGGTATCATTTTACCCGTCATTAAAAAGGGTGAATATTTCTTTTTTAATAAAGTGGTGGCAATAAACAATTTGAATGTTTAAAACGTAATTTAATGCAACCGTTAAGGGTTTAAGCCTCTAATAGACCATGGTAGGATATATGCCACACATGCCAATATCTCTTAATTATTCCGGAGTCGGAACAAAGACTAACATGTTTTCAACCGCAAATTTTGTATAATTAAAAATTTCAAACTGAAATCTAAAATGTACCTTATAGAAAAAAAAACACATTTCCTTACATATATTTTCCGGTTTAAAACATTCTTGTCTTGGATCCGACTCCGGAATAATTAAGAGATTTTTTCTTCGGTGATGTATGTGTTACGTAATGACTAACTTTATCTTTCATCCATGTATCAGTCACCTGCATAATTATTTAACCGGTTGTAATTGCATTGTTTCAATATCTGGCAACAGTCGGTTTTGTTTTGTTCTAGAGAAAAGTTTATCAAAATAAAGTAATGTGAAATATATGGCTCTTCTGTCATTGAATTTAAGTTAGAAATATATTCGCTTTAACAATTAGAAATGTTATTGAGGGCAGTTTTAATAGCTTATAGATATTTTAATACTTAACTTTTAGGGATTCATTTAGTTAAGAGATTTATTTACATTGAAATCCAACATATGGCGTCCGCTGACAAGACTGGAATCTGTAAGTAGAATTTTATTTCAACTGCTCAAGTGAGAATTATTATTATTGTTGAATAAAAATATATATATATATTGTTGATGTTGAATACTATGGATGCGTTGAAAGCAGCTAGACGACAACATCGTAGAATTTTCACTAAAGCGTGTAACGAATTTGATGCAAGTGAAAGTAACTTATCGGCTGCTGAAAAAATTCTGAAATTGACAATGATAGAAGAGAAAGCGAAATTTATGACCGATGTAGAATATAAAATTAGAGAAATATTGTATAGCGACCAAGCTGACGAAGAAATAACAGACAAAGATATCGATGAATCTGAGGTTTACATCGATCGCTGGCGTGTATTACAACAGAAATTAAACGAACTTTTGGTTGTAAAAAATGAAGATTTGAAATCTGATATTTCGGTAATTAATAAGAATGTATTGCTTCATTATCCGAAGATACAATTACCTACTTTTAATGGTGAAATTAAAAATTGGTTGCAATTCTGGGGTCAATTTCAAAAAATTGATCAAGATACTAGCCTAGATTTTCATGACAAATTTGCGTATTTATCACAAGCCATGGAAAAAGGCAGTGTAGCAGAAGAATTGATTAGAAGTTTTCCGCCTGGTGGTAATAGTTATGCCAAAGCTGTAAGTCAACTTAAATCTCGTTTTGGACGGAAAGAACTTTTAATAGAATATTATGTTAGAGATTTGTTAGGCCTCGTACTGCAGAAACAAAATCCAGAAAAACATAAGTCTTTGCGACGATTATATGATTCATTAGAATCGAAACTGCGATCATTAGAAATTCTTGGAGTTATTAGAGACAAGTATGCTGCGATGTTATATCCGCTTGTTGAATCGTCTCTTCCAGATGATATTCTTAGAGCATGGGAAAGGTATAGAACGTCTCACAGAAGATCGTCAAATAGATGTAATGATGTGGAATCTGAACTAGATAAAATTCATGATACAGATTTAAAGAATGGTGTTGTAATTGGCTCAAAAACTGATCTAGATAATTTATTAGAATTTCTGCAAGACGAAGTTGAAGCAGAAGAAAGAATTTCTTTGGCAAGTAAAAGTTTTGACAAAACTTTTCGATACAGAGCTGCACGCAATAATCATGAATTCGAAGAATCTCAAATATCTACTGTATCAGATTTATTAAACATTGATATGAGAAAATATACTAGAAAAAAGAATAATTTTAAACAAAAACTGTGTATTTTTTGTGACAAACGACATGCATCGGAAAAATGTTTCAAGGCAATGTCAATGTCGTATGATGTTAAGAAAGACATAATGCAAAGAAGGGAACTTGTTTCGTGTGTTTAAAATTAAACCATCTAGCCCGAAATTGTAGAGCAAAAGTAAAATGCGTTTTATGCAGAAAAAAACATGAAACTCTAGTATGTCCAAAAGTTCCTGAAAAGTTAATCAAAACTGAAGAAGCCCAGGATTCCTTAAAAGCTCTGAATAATTATTACTTCAGAAGATCTTCTTTGAGTGTTGAGCCTTCAAAAAGCAAGGTTCATCATGAGCCAGGATCACAAGGACGAGCTAGAGGAGGTTCAAGCAGAGGACGTGGTGGTTATGGTGGACCCCGTGGTATGCAAATGGCTACGGCCGAAGATATGACAGTCCACCTTTTGGAAGTCGAGATTTTTATGACCGTGGCTACAGTTCAATGTCGCCTCGCATGAGACCATACCCTTCACCTTATGATCGTCGTAGTCCATCTATTGCGTCCATTATAGATAAACATGCGGATCCCTATTCATCATCTTTGAGAGATCCATATTCACAAAGATCTGGCATGTCTCCTGTTTTAAGTGATTTGTATGAAAGAAGCAGCAAAGCAACATTTCTTTGACACAGTTAAGGTACCGAAAAGATTTAACTTGTAATTTTAAATTGTTGAGTTGTGCATTCCCCACAACTCAAGGTGGGAGTATGTTACGTAATAACTAACTTTATCTTTCATCCATGTATCAGAAACCTGCATAATTATTTAACCGGTTGTAATTGCATTGTTTCAATATCTGGCAACAGTCGGTTTTGTTTTGTTCTAGAGAAAAGTTTATCAAAATAAAGTAATGTGAAATATATGGCTCTTCTGTCATTGAATTTAAGTTAGAAATATATTCGCTTTAACAATAAGAAATGTTATTGAGGGCAGTTTTAATAGCTTATAGATATTTTAATACTTAACTTTTAGGGATTCATTTAGTTAAGAGATTTATTTACATTGGAATCCAACAGTATGCTTAATACCAGTATTTTCAATTTAGTGGATTTTTTTTTTCAGAAATTAAAAATTCATACCAGATTTTTAAAATTGCAATATTTTAATAAATAAAATCATAAGACGAAATGCAATGTTTCACCCTTATTCAAACATAACTTTAAAAAATTCACTGTTTTACTTAAAAGGAGACTAAAATAATAAAAGAGATATTACGAATTAAAAATATACATTTTACTTAAAAAAAAATTCCCCAAGGCCTTCATCAGAGTATATTATACATTATAACTAATTGCTGTTTATTTATACATAAAAAACTTCCCAAGGCCTTCATCAGATAATATTGTAATAACTAATTGATGTTTATTTATACATAAAAATCTTCGCAAGGCCTTCATCAGAAAATATTATAACTAATTGCTGTTTATTTATATAAACTAGGGGGCTCTTCCCCCTAGGAGCTACGCTCACCAACCCCTGTTCAGACACCGCAAACTCTAAAAGCACGCTAATTTGATCAGCTTTAAAATGTATCGCTTAAATGTATCGTTTTAAATCTGTGTAATTTTCATTAAAGTGTTCTTTCCCTTCACGTGAAAATACTTTTGTTGTTAGAAAAGAAATATTTTTTGCGCTGTTTTCGAATTCTCAACACGGGAGCAATGCGACTCTTGTAGCCGCTTCAGCAACATCTGCATTGGTTCAAAATACCTCAAATTTCTGTTAATTTTCTGTAAGCAAGTAAACCCTATTGGTTTACAATGGAAGTCTACGGGAATTTGGCGAAATATTAGGGATATCGCCAAGTTGGCGTCACTTTTGGCGAATAATTTTGGTTGCCAAATTTGGCGATATACCGCCAAGTTGGCGACAATGTTGACGATATTTGGCGACAGAACGGGGTCCTCTCTATGGTAATCCCCTTATAGGTATGGTGATGCATTAAATGCTGTTCAATAACCAATGAGATGCGTTTCTTTGATACGATAGCGCAATATATATATATATATACATAGATTAGTTTAAAATGATTATCCCAAAGTATGAAATAAATGTCTCGTGCAAGTATATTTTTAAATTTAAACTGTTTAGCAATGTTATGGTTTGGCAATTTTTATTAATACTGTAATTCTCAATTTTTAATTATCAATATTTTCCTGCTTTTAATACGTAATCAATTAATTCTTATTTGAAAGTTTTTTTTTCTGTTTATAATTGTCACGTGTAAATATATATTTTTTTATTTTTATTTCAAAGAAATATTATTATTTGCGCTGTTTTTAAATTTGGCAACAATTTAAAATAATATCTTTTTCTAAAAGTTGTAAAAAATATCTCTCGAAATGCTGAAAATTTGAATTTAAAATAGAAATAAAACCTCAAAAAATAGGTCAAATTAAAGAAATAAATACAGTCTGCACACCGGGAATTTATAATGTATAAAATGATCTAAAAATGATTAATTTCCTATGTATCGTTTTTGCTCCTATAAAACTTTTTTAATGGAACGATTTTGGCCAACTTTAACATTAAATATCTATTAAAATAATTATTCGATTTGAAAACCGCCTGCATCAACGTATTTATCAAACATTTCTCTACAATATCACCGATTTTCATATTTTTGTATGCAATGGTTTTCTTAATATTAACGAAGATAGACCTCCGGTCACAAAAAATTCAAAACCGGCGGCGGCGGTGGCAGCGTGAGTTACTTTTTTAAAAAATAGAGAGATACATCACTTCGTTTTGAAAATGAGACAGCCAATAATTCAATAGGAATAATTATTGGCTCTCTCATTTTCAAAACGAAGTGACTTTTTTGTAAAAATAAAAAGTAATTACTTATTATAATATTCTCTAGTGTGTGTGTGTGGGGGGGGGGGGGCTTGGGGAAGCCCAAAAGTACTAAGAAGTTTTAAAATAAAATGTATGATTTTAATTTGTAAAATCTCTTTTATTATTTTAGTCGCCTTTTAAGTAAAACAGTGAACTTTTTAAAATTCATAAGTACAATTTATTTTATACTAATTTTAATATTGAACTATTCTGGTGAAAATTCAGATTCTCTGAATTACGGAATTTCTAGAACGTATTCTACCATGGAAATTGGAGGGTTAAGTATTATGCAAGTGTAACGTTTGGGAAGATTATGGTTAAATTCATTTTCAATCGTTGAAAAACATTTTGCAATGAGAGTAGCTTTTCAAGAAAAACTCAAAAACTACTGTGGTACCAGCCACACTTTTAAAACTGTACATATATATATCAAATTTATATATAGTGCATGCAGAATCAGAATGGCTTCGGAGCTTTGTTTAATGGATTAATGAAATTCATAAATACAAACAGATGAATTTGTTTTATTTCATTTTTTCGTTTATATATATATATATATATATATATATATATATATATTTATACCAGTATAAGATTATATTTAGCCTAAACCAGCGCCCCCCCCCCCCCATCACAGAACAAAAGAATATAACTGAGAAGAATATAACGCTGGTTCAGGCTAAATATAATCTTATACTGGTATATATTGAATTTATGTGTTTTACTGCAGCTTTTTGGCGCATTTCACATGAATATAATTTGTTTTTGTTGATGATTACTATGCTTTACGTTTATATATATATATGTATCTCTACTGTATATATATATATATATATATACAGTAGAATTTCTTTTATCCGAAAATCTTTTAACCGAAACTCCCGGTTAACCAAAAACCATTTTAAAGCTGTTTTTTACTTTCACATTCCTTGAGTGCAAAATCCAATTTGAAAGCTTTTTTTTTTTAACCTTTAATGTGACTAATAACTGATGTGACAGAAATTGTCGCTTAACTACTATGAAGCGGTCTGTGAGACCGCTCCATCGAAAGATGAATAAAAAGCGCGATCAACTCATGCGATGGCGTTTTTGTACTAAACTTTTTGTACAGGACTATTATAATTAAAATTCACCTATTCAAAATTCTCTGGTGATAGTACTAAAGTTCCAAACTAAACAAAATTTTGGTAGTGTTTGTAGTAAACTTAAAGTTACAAGTTAAACTATAAAAATTGAAAAAGGCCGCGGTCTGTGAGACCAGTAACATCAGTTAAAGTTTTGCTATGACACACCTCGTGTGGTAGAGGTCCTTTCTAGAGCACTAGTACATATAAATATTTTCAATCCTCTTTCTTAGAATCCCTTTGAATTTAAATTGAGCTCCCGTAAGCTGCGGAGTGGAACGAACGAAGAAAACGAACAAAATTAGCGATTCTGAAGCTTTTGAATATTTCGCAAAAGGTTTGGCTTGGCTGGAGCAGCAGAAAGTGTGATACTGGCGAACTAATAATAATTAAATACTTCGTGATAGAGCTACAAAGCAAAGGCAAACGAAACTGCGACAAACAAAACATTGTTTCGGGTCATTCTGAAATATGTAAAATGTACTCAACTTCAAAATTAAAGCTCAGGTATTTTATTCTTGTTTCTATTTTGCTATTGCTTTATTTTTATTAAGCACTTGTTAACATAATAAGAAACAGCGCATATATTTTTCACTAATCTTAAAATGGAAGCATTCTCGTTTATCCGAATATTTCGATTTTCCTAAAGAGGGTCGGTCCCAACTACTTTGGATAATATATATATATATATATACAGGGTGCAAAGGAAAGTCCCTTTAACCTGAAAATACTTGTGGACGGAGAGAGCATCGGCTTTGCAAGTGAGGTAACGGTACAGTAAAGAGACTACGGCCGATTTAATGAAAACGACAACAGCGCCCCCTAGTGGCGAAGTTTGGAAGATGGTAATTGCAAGTCGAAAATCAAAAGAGATAGAGCAAAATTTCCAGTTAGAAAGCTTTAAAGTATCAATTAATTAGTAGAATACGACATTTGGTTTACATGGATAAGATAAATATTCGCCTGTTTACCCAAAAATGTCCAAAATCGATGCATTCCATTTTGTGTAAACGTTTGAATGGAATAGTCAGAAGTAGAAAGAAATACGCACAATTTATGCTATAAATACGTACTTATCTCACTACATCTTGATAACATCACGCAAAAAAAAAAGACAAACTGTCTCACAGTGATAAAAAGTTAATATTCAGTATGTTCGAAAAGTTCGCCATTGCTCACGATACACGTTTGTATTCGTGAGAGTAATTCTGCATGCACATTTCTCAGCATGGAAGGTCTATTGCAAGCCTCTTCAATACGACGGCATAGATTTAACCCTTTCAGTAGCGGTGGCTAGACGGTCTTGCCACCTAATTTTAATTTCTAAAAGTTTAAATGTATTGTAAATTAAATCTTTACAGGCATTACAGCACAGTACAATGTCACAATCTGCAATTGTGCACTGCTACATTTCCGGAACGTGAATAGGCGAAGTAGAATCGTAGCTCATCGATTTCGGACATTTTTTGGTATGCAGGCGACGATTTATCTTATCCGTGTGAACCAAATGTCGTTTCGTACTAATTAATTGACGCTCTTAAACTTTCTAATCTAAACTTTCTAATTAAAATTTCCTAAACCTCTTTTCGTTTTCGACTTGCAATGATTATCTTCCAAATTTTGCCAGTAGGGGTACTGCTGTCGTTTGCATTAGGTCGGGCGTAGTTGCTTTACTGTACTGTTACCTCACTTGTATAGCTGCAGCTCTCTCCGTTCGCAAGTATTTTCAGGTAAAAAGGACTTTCCTTTGAACCCTGTATATAATATATATATATATATATATATATATATATTGGCAAACTTAGTCAAAAGTAATCAAAATGTGAATACAACTAATTCACATAATAAAATCATAATTTCTTATTTCCTTATAAATCTATGATTTGTTAGTTTGTATATGTTACATTTTTTCGAGGAACATTTATTTTCCATTTTTCACTTATATTTAATAAACTTATTTGACAGAAAATCACACTGCCTTTTTAATGTTAGGCTCATGGACTAACATAAATATGGCTGATTTCATAGAAGGTTTTTAATTTCAACGCGTATATAGTTCCTTTAATTTTAACACCAGTATTCTCTCAAAGTATTTTATGTGTGTGTTTAATCTAAAAAAAAATTTAATAAATCAAAAAATATTCTTAGAAATTACTTATAATTAAATTTAAGGGGCCGAAAAGATGATGAAAAAAAATTCGTCTGTGACAATCGCCATTTTTTGTGTAAGTGCGAAAGCCTATTATTCTGAGGTCTTTGCAAATGGTTAGTGTTACTCACACATTATATAGTAGTTAATGCAATTATTGAAAATGAAAACAACGAAAACTATTTTTCAATGTAATATAAATTATAAATACTACAAAATGGATTTTGCATTTTATTTTATAGCCTTTCTTTAAACAATTTTAGGCAATAAGACTACTGATTTTTTATATACAAATATAAATTATACATTTTTTTTTAGTAAATACATGCTGTTGATTAACTTAATGTATCACTTTCTGAAAACGTTAGTAATCTTTATAGTAATAGTAAAGTTTAAATATTTAATATTTATAAACAACTTTGAAGATTATTAAAGGCTTATGACTTTGCTTCGCCTAGGTGATAAATGAAATCAGTTTATATGAATGTGTGTGCATGGGTTTCCGCTTGTCCTTATATGTAAATACTAGCAAAAGCCATGCTTTGTTTGGATTTGCGAAACATTATTTAATAAGATAAATATTTGAAAGTAACAATATTTTCATATTATTTTTGCATCTTTATTAAGCAAAAATTTTATGTTTTGGCGCATTTAAATTTTTGAAATGTAAATTCAGACAAATAACTAAGTATTTCCTCGGAATTTTTTATTTATGATATATAGAATTTAGCAATTAATTTTATTTGTTTACGATTCTTTTGCTGCCACTTTTCAAAAAAAATCATAATATAATTTAAGACTCCCTTATCATATATCGGACTTGATAATCCGGAGAAAGTCTATGGATGAAAATCCCCGATAATTGCCAACTTATTAACTGACTTTGTCCCGAAAGTTAGCCACCTGACGCATACTACTGATAATACTCCGCAAACAAATGTATAGTGAAAAATGAAAAATATTGTGTTATTGACATTAATTGTAAAAAAAATATTTTTTTGAATTCCACTAAAATAAATACGCAAAAAAATAAATTATTTCGCACAGTTATTTTCTGGCTTTCAAAAATGTAAAAACTCTTGAAAATGAAGATTTAAATGTAAGATTTATTGGTACTTTTTCAGTAAAGAGACATTTGCTTTTTTTTAAGCCCCCGGACCGGTATGCTATTTCTTTCTCCCAGCTTATTTTATGTCGTCTTCAAAAAATAACGTTACCTTACAGAAGCCAGCCGTAAAACAAAGCAGTACGATTAAATACTCTATAGCATTTTTTAAAACTTCTAAGCATCGCACATTTTCAATTTTTATACCGTCGTATTGAAAAAAAAGTATTTTTACATGCAATTTGTTTGAAAAACTGTATCTCCATTTATTTTTCATATATTAATTTTTTTGTAGTTTTCAGGACCATTTGTCTGATTTTGGCAACTCAAGTACTCCATTTATGTAGAAAGTAAAGAGAAAGTAGCTGAAAAATAGCAATTATATCTTTTTGTTGCCATTTTCTCATAACAACCGAAAGAAAATTTAATTAAAATACGTGCTATTTAAAAAAATATATAAACGAATAATTTCTACGAATAATAAAACATGGAGCTATTATAGCTATATTTAATTTTAAGTATCTATAGGCGCATTCAGTGTGACGTCAGTCATGACGCTTTGGTTGGAAACTGACTCCAAACAAACGGTTGCTGTGCGTCATTTCTTTTTAAATATAAATCGTGGAAAATGTTATCAGTACATATCAAGTATTAAAACACGTAGATATGAGATATAGATATAATATATAGCTGCAACACAGAAACAAAATAGAAAATACAACATAGCAACCATTTTTTCGGTGTCAGTTTCCAACCTATACGTTACGACTGACGTCACGACTGAAATCGTCTATATTAATGTTACAAACAAATGAATGCCTATGAATCATTAGATAGCCGTTTTTTGTCGAGTTTCTTTAATGACGGCATGTTTTTGCTGCATTTGTGTATTATTTTGCGATAGTGACATCCTATGCATGCTTTACTGTAGATGTTTAAGAGTGGATCGTCAATGTGGAATTCTTAAGCAGAAGTGAATGACGTCATTTTACATTATATAAAAGTGTGTACTTTAAGTCTTAAAATTGAAATATGTATTGTACTATTTACATATACATTTTTTTTTCATCAGGGGCAACACTAAATTTTGGAAAAGCAGAATTCCTGTTTTCTAGTTTTTTTTTTTTTTTTTTTTTTTTTTTGGCACAATTCAGAAAGTGAGATTTGTTGCCAAATGATACAAACAGTTATGAAAACAAACATTTATGAACTGTTAGCTTGTTTTATAAGAATTTACATGTATAAATTTAATTTGTAGATATTATTAATTTTTTATATACAATTTACTTATGCTTGTGTATAAAAATAGATAAATTGCTCTTTTATAGTAAACAAATTGTATAAATATTGAAAAGTTTTGCTTCTTTATATGAAAAAGTGAATAGGTTTCCATAAATTATGTTGCCAAATTTCCTTCTCTCGCCAAGGATTGAAAAGTACCGATTTTTTATTATATAATGTAGTATTAGCAAATTTTATGTAATGTGTTCTACAGCCAAAGTTAGCTGCAAAAAGCGCAATGCTGGAAGAGTGTGGTATCATTTATACGGTTTAAATAATACGATTTGGCGCAAAATTAGTTTTGCGCCAAACTACACTCACTGTAATAAGCCAATTGGCTGTAGTGATTAATGAAGAATCCCAAACAAAGATTTACAAACACCAAAATCGTAGCATGACAATACTTTATCTTTGGGAGAAAAGCTGAGGGACATGTATAAATTAAAGTGATTATTAAACTTTTTTATGTTTCCAATTTTTTAAAAGTGTTAATGGCTTCAGTCCGTTTGTTTGTCTATCATTCGTGTTCTAACTTTCCTAAAATACTTTGATTACCTCAAAATTTATATATGTTATTAAGTTTTACTGTTATTATTATTATTACTAAGGCCAGTAATTGCTGGATTCGAAGTTAGATAAATTTTAGTACATTATGAAGTGCATTGAACTTCTATATATCGTATACAGACGTACATAACGTCTCATATACACAGTAACCCGCATAACACATGTGAGTTACAAATAAGATATTAGTTATGCGCTAAACCATGCGCGCTAAAATATGCCAGTTTGCTGTGGACCCATGATTATGAAACTTTTCATGGATTAATACATACAAACTTTACATGAAAGAAAAGTCAAGCTTGCGCCTAAAGTATGTTAAGCTGAAATGATCCCCCATTGCTTCAAAAATAAAACAAATCATAAAAAAATAAATAAATAAATGAAAGTGTGCATTCAAAAATTTGAAGGAACGATATTAAGTGAGTACTGTAACATGAAATTAACTGTGAAATGAAGCAAAACACCAGCAATAAAGTAAATCACATATTTGAAAATATAAAAGAGAAAATATATTAAAATATTTAACTTTTTGGGGATCTAGATGCTATCCTTTTATTTCAAAAGCTAATGTAATATCACTGACGAATTTGTGGAAAAATATTTTTCTTTCCTCATTATTGTTATTTACATACCGACATTCAGCAATAAACTTTTTTTGTTTAACAGTAAAAAAAGTCCACGATATTAAAAAAAAATGTCCAGAACCTATGAAAAATTTTTAATTAACAACTATCATTTGTAAACTACAAATATTCAGCATATCGTAAAGAAAATGGGAAAACAGATATGAAAAACAAATTTAAAAATATTTCTATTTCTCATGCTAGATGGCGCTAGTAATAGGACAACCATTTGGTTTCCGACCACGTGTACAGCGGTCAAAAGAAACTTCGCGATTGGCAAGTCTGATATATGATAAGGGAGTCTTGATATAATTCTTTTAAAATGCCTAAGTATCGTCTGCGTAAATTATTTCATATAATAAGAATACATTTGTATTGGAATTCCTAACACTGAAAAATACTTTTACAATTTAATGTAACTAATTGAATTTTCACAAATTTTAATTCATTAAAAATATGCTATAATTTCCATAAAAAAGTTATTTTAAAAATTTCATAAATGAAATCGTGAAACTATTTAATTAATCATGAACTATGTATGACTAACTCCATGATTTATTTTTTCTTCTGAAAATATATTTGTTTAATTTTTTATTTGCAAAAAAGCGTCCGAAATGGAAAAACATGTAAAATAAATAAAATAAAATAATACATTTTTGAAGGTTATTTTGTGAAAAAAATAATATCGTGCAAATCTACATGTCATAATTTATTTTTCTGTTTAATTTCAAGTCAAAATACTGAATAGTTTTTTAGTAAAGTGTACGACAAAATTTAATTTGAGTAGACTAGTAGAGAAGTCGCTTCGCTAATCCTAATAAGTATAAATAGACAGATACGGATAGGAGATTAAGTTACATACAAATACAAAGAGAATTTGAATTTTAAGACACGGTGCGAATGATACTGAAAGTATTTCCATGAACTGTTTCAGTTCCAAGGAAGGATTTTACTGAGTTTCGGTCAGTTTTATATATATATATATATATATATATATATATATATATATATATATATTTATGGGGAGAATAATTTACGACAGGAACTTTAAAGGGACCAAAATTATCGTTCTTGTTAACGTTTAAGCTTGATAAAATTACAAATTAACACCGCACAGGCAATTTTTGAGTTGATAATATAGATTTATATTTAAATATTTACTTCTTCGTATAACTAAAACATTATTGGTAAAAATAAAGTATTTTCAGATCATTTAAATCCTTAATAAAATATACTTCTCCGAAAGTAATTTAGATTTGTCTCGTTCATATAAATAGTTTTATTATTAAATCGTTCATATTAATAGATTTATTATTAAATCCCCCAATATGTGCATTTTTTTACTCACTTTTAATTTTGTATTTCTGTGTCTCGATAGTTCAAAATGACATTATATAACAGGAAACAAAGAAATAAAACAAAAGACATTGAGGAAGAATCTGTTCTAAACAACAGAACCAAAATATATTTCGCAAGAATTAAGTAACAGTGTTTTGTAATGGAGATTGTTGTATTTAAATTTTTTTTCGTAAAATCCAACTTAAAATTCTATTTTTTTTTTCGCCAAAAGTTAGGATTCTTCTTCCTTATAAAGTTAAATAGATCTAACTACAAACAAACTAAATTATAAACCAGTAAATCCTTCTGAGCCAAATTGTCTTGTTAAAAAAAAAAACAAATTTAATGAGATTTTCGGTAAAAAACTAGTTTCCATCTTAATGAGCATTAATTTTGTTTCAATTGGAGGGAACATTAATTAAAGTACAAATAAACATTTTGTTGTTTAGCTTCTCTTAAATGGATTCACTGTCTGTTTTAAAGTCAGAGTACTCCGATTTTTTAATGTACGCAATATAATTACTCCGAAAATTGGATACGAAAATACTAGCTAATTACAGCAAAGTAAAGTCAGATAAAAAAGCCAATTAAAGAGTATTTAAAATATCATCTGTCACATTCTTTTTGCAGTATGTTAAACATATTTTTGCTCATTTGTAAATAATAGTTAATACTAATAATAAAAATGATATAGAGCCTGCGTTTTTGGGATTAGTAGATTTATTCATGCAATTTAAATTAGTTCTGTCTTAATATCATACCGAACATCATAACTGTAAATAAAGGTGGGTACATTTTATTAATATCTTTATGGTGATATTATCTAGGAATCTAACCGCCAAGCGCATGTAATCACTATCAGTGAGAGGCAGTTTGATATTAAATATCTAATTATATGAAAATTCTTTGACAAGGAGCGAGTCAAAGAATTGGTGTATTAGATAAAACTAAAATTAGATATTTTTTTATAGTATGGTACAAAATTACTCAATAAAGTTTCCTAAATATTCTTTTGCTTTAACATTTTAAGCAAAAACAAAATAGAGGTGAAGTTAAAAAAAAAAAATGTTTGTGAAAAAACTGTAAGCAGTACTGCGGAAAATCGATCAAAAACACAATGTCATCTCTTCATCGGCAGAGTTGGGAAAAACAAATAAACATATATAGATATTAGATTGGGAATTATATCTTCTGTAAATGCGTATTAAAAAGCATACTTTGGGGGCGGGCTTCACACTTATATTATATTAAAATTGTATATTTAAATACAAAAACCTAATTTCGACTTCAAGTCTGGATTCTTTGAGAACTTTTAAATGACTAACAAACTGGAAGTCGTTCGGTAATGTTGTTTAGGAATTAATTAAATGTAATGTTTTAAGCTCCAACTTTCAAATTCATTTTTTTAAACAATCTGCAATGCGAGTAGCTTTTATTCATTTATATATATTTTTAGAATAACTCAAAAATAACTTCGCACAATTAAATAAAATTTTAGATTCGCTTTTCTGATACTTTTAAAAATTTATTTCTGTAAAATACTTTGTAAGTTCTGATACATATCTCTATCAAATATTCATTTCGTATTTTTAAATTAATATCCCTAAACCATACGTAACATTATCTGTTAAAATTTTAGCATAAATTGATTGTTAAAAATTTCAAATATTGAAATCTAAAATATCATTTCATTGTCCCAAATAGTTTTTGAGTTACGCTGAAAATAATAATTTTATTGCAGCATGTTTCTAAACTAAAAAAAATTCATCAGCATAATTCTCAAACTGCTTCACCTATTCACTTCTTATTTGATGTTCCATGGTAAACATTATTAAATAATTTTAATATGATGTGAAACTTATTTGTTTGTTGCAATTTCTGTGTGATCCTTCTTAAGCTTGTCTTATAAACATGCATTTAAATAACACCCAATTCTCAATTTAATTGGATATTATTGTTTTACTCAATATATTTATATCTATAAAATAAATAAAGGGGGTGGTATATTTTTATTTGAGCAGCTGTCTGTTTCACAACGATTAACTAACTGAGCACTTTAAATGCAAGATTACCTATTTCATTTCCATGTTTTCCCAGAAATCCGCATTTAAGACTTGATTTTTTTTAAAGTTACGTTTTACACTCGTTTTAAAGTTAAAAATGTTTAATTCAAACCAAAATTACACACATCTAAGTAAATTCTTTTGAATTATATAGTTTTGAAATAAAACAGATTTAATGAGTTTTTCTGCGAAAAAGACCTTTCCATTTTAACGACCATCAAATTAATTTCACGAATTAGTATACAAAGAAAAATATTTAGATGTTATTTTAGGTTAAATAGTTTTACTTATTCTGTTATAGTCAGACTGTTGCAATTTTTAGTATTCTTAATATAATTCCTCCGAAAAACACTTGCTAATTATAGGAATGTCAAGCGTCACAAAAATATCAACATTAAAGCAATTGTCTGCCATTTTTTTACCAGATACCGAAAAACTTTTTTTTTTGTTTGTTTGATTAAAAATAAATGAAAGAACTCCTTATTAATCAATGGTAGAATTTTAGTCATAGATTGCAAATAACGGTTTCTCAATAAATATCACAATTCATAATAATAAAAAAAGCTTCGATTTGTGTGTCTGACTGTCTATTCGAAATGGGTAGTAAAATCTACGATACTTACGAGGCTCAAAATGTATGTGACGGTAGTCGAAGGTTTCTAATGATGCTGCTGAGACTCAGATTTTTAACATTTTGCTAATTAATCGCGATAATAATTAAAAACGACCAAGAACTTCCAAAAAAATTCACCTTTTTCATCGCGAACTCGAAAAAGCTCACACACATGCCCACAAACACATTTACGCACCAGAAGCAAGCGAAGAACCGTCTTTTGATTTTATTTGTGTTTTTTAACAGTTTTGTTTTAACCGAAATCGGTCAAACCACTCGGTACAGTTAAAATTGGAAGATTTATTTCGAAAGATCACACTCTTATGTCTTGAATACCGCAATTAATTTGAATAAATATCGCACTTAATTCGTGGAACAAAAAACATTTCAAAAAGGGTACTTTTTCAAAAAAAAAAAATCCATCTTCTTTCCATGCCCTTCGAGGGCGCAATTTAGACGTACCGACAAACCAAAATAAAAGCAGAAACATTCTTCTATTCGATGGTGCAACTGGTTTTATAAAATATGTGTTTTAACCCTTTCAAATATACCGACGAACGTAGGTAACATCGCGCCTCACGTAGACGATATTTTTTCTACGCTAAAATAAATAAACGTTCGCATTTTAACACAATCTTTTTAGAGCATCTCAAGTGACCAGATTTACATTACTTTTCAAATTTTTACAAAAAGTTTACAAAAAGTAGAAACAAAATACTTACGAGTATTTTACCACTAAATATCTATATTTTTCACGATTTTTCGACCAAGCGACGGATAAATTATGTTTTTAACTCAAAAATTTTTAGAATTTCGAAGATGACTGTTTTTTTACGTAATTTAAATACCGGGATACCATCCGCATCAAAATCTGTTCTAGCATATTTCAAAAGCAGACTGCAAAAATCCTATTACTCAGAAAAGAAAATACGAAATAGCATATATCTCCGATTCGTTTTTGAACATAGCAAGACATGTCAAAAAATACGAAAATTAGCCTTTTAAAAAAATTCATTCCCGAAATCACTTTTTGTTATTTCCTCGCATTTTGCCATAGGATTGACATTACGTGCATTTTGATTAAAAAAATACATTTAATTTTTATGCAATAGCTCTCATATTGTAATACTATACTCATCAAAGCAATTAAAGTATATTTTAATTCTTATATAAAATACCGGTACAAGTAAAATTTCTTTTGTGGGAAATGGAAGAAGAGAGTCACAAATTCAATTTTCTCGAATTTTCAAAATTCGGAGAATGCAAATTTTTAGTATGACTTCCAACACGACGCTTTAGCGTCAGCGAATGAAATTTGGCTGTCAACTTACTGAAAGACAAAGCGTAAAACAATGATCTACATTTAGTAAGTGCTTTATTTTGACGAGTGCGATGTCTCAACGAAGTCATTTAACTGAATCAAAAGCTTGGAGAGTTGTTGGTACGTTAGAAGGAGGGGGGGGGGGGACACAAGCCAAAGAAGCAGAAGTCTCTAAAGTTCCACAAAGTGAGATTTCCAGGATCTGGAACCAATTTTGGAGACTGGAAATGCACCCGAAGAGCAGGGGAAAGTTGTAGACGTGCTACAACGACCAATGAAGATCGGTATTTAACGCTAACTGCTCGGAGATTACGGAATATGAATGGCAGTCTTCTTCAACAGGACATTCTTTCGGATACTGGCACCAGAGTTTCGACTCAAACTATCCGAAACCGTTATAGGTTCCACGTTATAGGTCTGTATACTCGCGGACCAATGGTATGTGTTGCGTTAACAGCAAAGCACCGTGGCGTCCACAGAGTGTGGACAACACAGTATGTGAACTGGAAGAGAAATGAATGACGAAATATTACTTTTCCAGACCAGTCCTGTTTTAACTTTTACATCTTTCTTACATTTCATTACTATACTGGACTGCAATACATCAAATTAAAGGTGGTTGCGAGTAGAAAAAGGCAAAATTATTAAATTGGACTTGTCTATTCAACTCCGCCCTCAAATCTATAATTATTTGAACTTCTTAATTAAAGTAGCTAGAACTCTGGAATAACTTTTATTAACCTTTTTACAAGTTGGCTTACCCCATCTGACTATTTGTTGCCATCCCTTACTTATCTAATATTTTTATAAATTTTAAAAATTTTCTGCACGTTATTATTACATTGGATTGCAATATATCAATTTCAAGGTGGCCACACGCTGAACACGTCCCAACCATCAAAACAGAGCCTTCTAATCATCTCTTAACAATAAAGCTAACATTAGCAACTTCTAAACTTTTACAGTTATCATTATGGTACATCTTTTATTAGCATTGGACATGATCAATTAATCAGTCCATCATTGTTTATTTTCCAATTATTATGGATTAGGGCATTTTCAGCATACTTTCGGCGAGGATCTGTGTTCTCTGGGTAAGTACTTCATTTCCTGATTATTTTCATTTCCTGAAGTCTTTCCCTGTATACCCATAGTAAAAACAGTGTTACAGTCTTCATTAGTGAATACTATGTATTCCACTTTTCTTTTCACCCATCAACTATTTTCTTCTCTGTAAGTGGTGGAGATAAATAACTGGTACAAAGCCACTTTGTTAAATATTTATACTGTAAATACTCTAATGTGTATCCTCTATATCATTGCTAATAATTATCTGAAAATACTGTGTTATTGTTATTGAAAAATTAGTGGCTTAATTGATTAACAGCGAACATTAGTATAATAAACTGCTTAAAACAACTGGAGTTTAGTGGAACTTTCTGTGAATACTGTATTTTGTTACCTGAAGATACATTTTACATTAAGTAATATTTTGTTTATCTACTGAGTCTACTGTTTTTTCTTTATTTTTGGACACTGGCTTCACAAGCACAGGAAGTTTTTCAAAAATTTTCCTCCGTTTTATTCTCATTGCCACTAAAGTTTTTCTATCATATGTTTAATTTATTTTATCATACTTTATTATTCAAAAAATACCCCTTAATATTTCAAAATTATTTTATCTTAGTTATTTTCAATAGCTACGACTATCAGTTTTAGCTTTTTCTTTTCTATATACCTTTCCTTCAATGATGTATGGTGTGGACCTAGTGGTCCCTCAGACTTCTTATCTCTTAAATTATTAATATTTTATGCTAAAGGAACTAATATCTTGCTATATTCGTAAAATTAAACAATTAAGGTACATCCGCTGAGAAAAAGTAGATGTACCAAAATCTTATCTTTTAATCTAAGACTGATCAAAATAATCTTCTCTGA
This sequence comes from Maratus speciosus, assembly GCA_963932465.1. NCBI lineage: Eukaryota > Metazoa > Arthropoda > Arachnida > Araneae > Salticidae > Maratus > Maratus speciosus. The sequence continues at coordinate 53,909,871 of OZ010792.1, forward strand.
GTGAAAACGGCACGTTCGCTGTCAAAGTAGAGTGACCGTAGACAATCTTGCCGACACTATAATCTTCAAAAAAATATTTAAATCTAGTAATAGTCTCTAAAATTTAAGATTGCGTGTATTGATCCGGCATTATTGGAGAAAAGGTCTAACGATTCTGAAAGCCTTCTGTGAGTTTGCACTGTTGGACGGCGTCAAAATGCTTCCACATCCCGCCTGCAGTCCAGACGTGGCTCCATCCGATTATGTCTTCTATCGATCAATGCAGCATCTTTTTCAAGGGCCGTCGATTTGAATCCATTAATGAAGTTGAAGAAGCATTACAAGAGTTTTTCAATTCCAAGGAGCCGCCATGGTACTTCCAGCAAATTCGGTTTCTGGTAGAAAGATGGCAGAAAGTCATGGACTATGATGGTCTCTACTTTAAAGAATAGTCCTTGTTGCTTTTGTTGTTAATTTGCGCATAACAACGCAACTTTCACAAATTTCCCAGAACATTTTGCTCAACCTAGTACTACATATCAGTCTGATGGATATCAATGGAATTTGAAATTTGAATAAACAACAATGGTAAAATTTTTTGTACGCAAACTGTCGTGGGAGAATAATATCTGTATTCCTTTAATTAACAGACATTTTCCCTAGCTGTTTAGTTCTTATAATTTTTGTACGATCGTTTAAAACAGAATTACTTGTGAGTGATCACTTTTTTCATAAAACTATAAATTTCACAACAATTAGTTAACTGTGCCGGAAGGAGACATTATCGTATTTCCATAATTCTCTGAAATTCGATATTGAAATCCTTTGAACAAAACTTCCAGACATTCAAATTTCTTTTCAATAGAAAATTAAATAGATTTAAAGCAAAACAAAACTAAAGTACATCCAAATAAAAATTTCTGAAACCATAGGTTTTTTTTTTTTCTTACATTTAACCAAGAGTTAATTTTCTATCAACTGGAAGAAACTTTAATTAATATACAAAAAAAGAATAAAAAAGTTTGCTTAAATGATTTAGACCATTGTCTAAAGTCAGGCTATCAAGATAGTTTTGTGTAAATAATAGTCAAAATAATTTTGTGTAAATTACTCTGAAAATTGTAAAGGAAAACGCCTGCAAACTACAACAATGATAAGTTACATACAAAGCCAATTAGAGAGGACTACCTATTATCAAAATCTCTTTTTTAAGAATACAAAGACTTGTTTATTTCATTGTATAAAAAAAATTACTCAGCAGTTTTGTCCTAAAACGCGTAGTGCATTTTTTATGGAAATGAAATCACTGTTATTTTAACTAATCATGTATTTGTAAATAGATGTAAATTCTTTATACTATTAACGTAAGGGAATAAATAGGCTGACCCATCGTTTGTTTAATTGTATGTTTGTTTGGAGAAAACCGACAAGCAAAGTGAAAGATCATTCTCTAGATTTATTTAATATTTTATATTCTTCTTTTGTATGTGCATACGTTAAAATTGTTGCCATAATATCAGTTTCATAGTTTTTTGAATAGTGGTTTGAGGGAGGGGGGTGTTAATATGTCTGTCATTGCATATTGTTGAAATGTCAGTCTGTTTAATGTCTCTCTTTGCAAAAATATCCATAACTCTATCATGAAGCACAATATATATACACACACAGATTTATATATATATAGACAGGCTGCCCACTAAAATCCTGTTCACCCCCAGAAACATTCGAACAATGGCAACTATATTCATTAAAATGATGCGCAGGTAGTTTAGTAATGAGATTGTGCATTACGCGATGAGGACGCTTAGAAGGTCACCTAACTGCAATCTCTGAAGTTAGTGTTCATATTCCGAAAAAGAGAAATATTCAATTACAACTTCGACAAAGATGCCTTACATGTAAAAATAATTTAAATAGAAAATTTTAAATGTAATTTTTTTATGGGCACACAGTGGCTGAGTGTATAAGACACCACGCCTCTAATCGCTTGAGAGCGTAGGTGGGGGGTGAGTTCGAGTCCCGCCGGCTCCATTGCACACTCTTTGTGGAGCCCCAGGATGTAATTCTCTGGTGTTGCAAATTTCCTTGTGCTAGCTCGTCCCTGTATATCGACGATGACTTATAAGAGAGCCCTGGTGTCAAGCACACAATTCTGATGTAATGTAAATAAAACAATTTTTTTCTGTTAAAACACCAGCTTAAATACGCCACTAATTGCATGTTATTACACGGTGTTATTATAAGACGCGCATATATTTAATAATAAAACTCATGTTAAAAAAATAGTTTATTTTAATAAAATTATCAAGTTATGTATGTCCATTGTGCCTACCGTTGGTAGCAATGCATCATGCATTCTACATAGCGTTTCGATGATGGAAAATTTGATCATTCTTGACTTTATTTTCTTATTAATAAAAACTGTACCTTGGTTCCATTTTAGTGGGGGTTTTTTTCATAAATGTACGTCTGCCTTATAATAGCACAATTGTGCGTGCGATTAGTGGCTAATAAGCTGATGATAAGATAATAAAAAAAATACATTTCAGGGCTTTTAATTAGTAAGCTATTTTTACGTATGAGACATAATTTCATACTAAATCTACGATCTAAAATTTTGTAACTGATTATTTTCTCGTATCACCAACCATTTTCAAGATAGAAACGCCAAATCAATAGTTTGTCGTTAGGTGGCTTTGTAAGAATTCTTTGTCTCGTTGCGTACCGAATAACTACCCTACTATACTTTGATACCTTGTTCATGACTATAGCTGTTTTAATTCCGAAATTAATAGGTGGTGAATAAAACATTAGTATGTACAGTCGTGGGAAAAAAAAAGTAAACATTCCCTGCTAACTCTACACCAAATTAATGTAGAAGAAAGTTACTGGTACCAAACGATGGTGAAAAGAGATTACTTTTATATGATGTATATAAAATTTGCTTAGGGGGTCATCTACATATCAAAACAAACTCAAACTCTGTTTTCTTCAATAGCAATACCCAAGTCTGACACCATAAATGAATGCTTCACCCTTCAATTAGCCTAAATCAAAACTTGCATGAGATTCGTGCGATTAGTTTCAGAAAATTAATTCTTTTAAAATGAGCATATTTTAGGGGCTATATCCAAATTGAAGTTCAGTACTTGATTGTTGAAATGCTATAGATTGACAATGTCAGGTATTTTAATGTATTATTTCTCGCCTATATGACCATTTCACTCGCTTACTGTGATTCGACTAACTGCCAGCACAAATGTTTCAATAAAATGTGTAAAATATATATTTTTCAAATTTTGTTTTTCTCCGCGTCATAGACGGCCCCTTAAACCATAATTTTGATGTTCTTAAATCATAATCCAAAAACTACTTGGAAGAAAAAATTGAAATTGAGAATTCACATAAAGCAGAACATTATAAATATATATCTATCAAAAAAATTGCAGGTTGCAATTCATATTTTTTTCTAACATTAATTTCATAATTCATAATCCATATTATAAAATTTTGAAAATTAAAAATTCAATGTATTTATATTTGGATTTTTTAGGATTACAATCTAACAAAAAAAAAATAACATATTAAGATTATAATTTCTGGAGATTAAAAAAAAATATGAAAATATAATTTAACATTAGAAGCTCTAAATTTTGAATATTTATAATTCAAAAACTTGTCATTCAAATGAATTGAAATTTTGTTTTTGGGCATAGTTTGAACCGAATATTTAAAATATATTGTCAAAATTGCGTGTTGCCTTTGAAAAAAAAATTGGTCTGGTTTTCATTTTTAGATTGCTCCCGAAGTAAATTTTATATACGTCATTTAAAACTGGAATTTATTTCTAAACGTTTGGTACCAGTAACTTTCTTCTATTATAATTAGTTTCAGAGTTAGTAGCGGATGTTTACTTTTTTTCCCGACCTTACACTGTATAACTTTATGGAAGAGAAGTATAGAGTATTTGTATGGGAAAAGCCCAGTTATTAGTGCTTACTTATATTACTTAGTTATTATTTTTAAATCAATCAAACTGATTTGTATAGCTATCACAAGCTTTTCAATAGAAATGAATTCGTATTAGATAGATGTGTCTGACTAAAAAGTTAAGTGTGCATAAAAATAGCTGGAAATCCAATATATTTATTTCACTTTAACGATTGCCGCGGTTTAGTATGCTCATATATATATATAAATTATCTTTGAATCAAAATTTATTATGCAGGGTGATTAAAAAAAAAAAGTTTACAAAATGGCATGACAAATCAGACATACAATAAGGATGAAAAATCACATAGGAACATAAGGTCGCAAACCACTTATTTAGTCACAAATACAAAGTGTTTCATCCTAACTAAATTTGGGTTGACGGTCTTAACTTTCAGAAAACTAAAATGTATTATAACAAAACATTTAACAGACATTCTCACCTTTGTTGTAAATCTAATAACAACCAAATAAAAATTCTAGAAGTTTGCATTATACGCGTCAGCAGTATGCACATGACGCCTCACATTTTGGACTGTGATGATCAATCCATACGGTATCATCGATTGCTTGAGAAACACGTTTTTCCAGATCTTTTCGTGGTGTTATCACATTTCACACAAAACAAGGTACAGTCGTGAAAAAAAAAAAAAAAAGTAAACAGCCCCTATTAATTCCTCGGCAAATTATCGTAGAAGAATATTACTGGTACAGAACGATTGGAAATAGAGTTTACTTTTAAATGATGCATATAAAATTTGCTTAGGGGGCCATCTACATATTAAAACGAACCATAACTTTTTTTTTCAATAGCAGTACACAATTCTGACAGCATAAATGAATTCTACACCCTTCAATTAGCCTAAAAACAAATTTTTATGCAATTCGTACCATAAGTTTCCGAGAAATTAAGTATTTTAAAACGAGCGTATTTTAAGGGATGTATCCAAATTGAAGTTCCGAGGTCGATTGTTAACCGAGAGAGCCCCCTTCTTTATCAAGGCACCTGAAGAGCCACTCAAGGAGAAAAGAGTGAATGAAGCCTGTTGGATTGCAGGACAGCAGAATAAATTTCAAAATATCTACTCACTTCTATCAAGACGGCTCCTTAAACCATCATTTTGCCGTTTTATAAGCAAAATTTGAAAACTAATTGGAAGAAAAATGTGAAATTTCAGATTTCCATAAAGCAGGACTTAATAAATCTAAATCCATCAAAAAAATTGTAGGTTGCAATTCCTAAGTTTTTCGAATATTAATTTCATAATTCATATCATAAAATTATAAAAATTACAAATTCAGTGTATTTATGTTTGGGTATATTAGTATTATTGCTACACAAAAAATTAGCACATTTGGAGCAAAATTTCAGGAGATATAAATAAAAATATGAAAATGTTATTTAACATTAGAAGCACTCAATTTTGAATGTTTATAAATCAAAAACTTATCATTCAAGTGACTTGAAATTCGGTGTCTAGGCATAGTTTGAACCGAATATTTGAAATATCTTGTTAAAATTGCGTATTGCTATTGAAAAAAAAAAGTTTGGATTCGTTTTAATATGTAGATGGCCCCCTAAGCAAGTTTTATATACATCGTTTAAAAGTAGACTTTATTACCAATCGTTCGGTACCAGTAACTTTCTTCTACGCTAATTTGTTGAGTAGTTAGTAGGGGTGTTTACTTTTTTTTCCACGACTGTACATATTGCATTTTCCTTACAATGTTTATATTTTTCTCGAAGTCATTACCGTCAACCCGGGATCAGTTAGATTGAAACATCCTGTATTTGTAACTAAATAAGTTATTTGCGACCCTATGTTCCTATGTGACTTTTTTATCCTTGCTATATGCGTAATTTGTCATGTCATTTTGTAAACTTTTTTGAATCATCCTGTTTATATATACACACACACACATATATATATATATATATATATATGTGTGTGTGTGTGTGTGTGTGTGCACTCTCCTACCCTCCCTTTTGAGTACCTAAAGTGGTTTAAACACCAACGTAAGGAGTAACCAATTTCAATTCGAGTAACTTTTGCCGGTTACTCGATTTGTTTAAGCATACCATGACGTTCCTGAAGCATTTTTCTATGCATTGCACCACTTTTTTCGAAGTTACTCAGAAAAGCGTTATTCCACAGTCATTCATACACACCGTGTGTTATGTAAAATCTAAAATCTGTATAACGCCATCTGGCGGTGTGTAAAAATGCAGCCTCAAACCCAGGGAGTTTCCTAACGATTCCTCGGTAAAACGGTAATAGTCCAATAATGGCAACCCTTGTGTGTTTAGTTTCTTTGGTAATACAGGTTTGCTATATAAGATTTTCCTCTCTATTTAGCGGTTACTCACTAAAGCGGCAATAATCCAAGAATGGCAACTCTTGTGTGTTTAGATTCTTTGGTAATTCAGATTGGCTATGTAAGATTTTCCTCTCCATTTAACTACATTTTTGATAGAAGAATATCTGTCTATATAGTTTTTTAAATATAACGAAAAAAATCAAATAAGAAATTCACGATTTTATTAAACGTAGCTTTCAAGCGTGAATTTCTCACGAAATAAAGATCTGAAATAACTTAAAATATTCAATGAATGGAATAAAAATAGACCTAATATTAATAGCGTAAATTGTCAATATTTCAACTAAATTCATTTTAAACATCCCCTCCCGGCGCCAGTCGGAACAATAGGTTATTTCTTCTTTTTTATTCTTTTAAAGATACAATGTGTCAGATTTAATAAAAATTAAACAAATTGGTGTTGTTCCTCCTAAATTTATTATTTTGTTAAGAAAGTTAATTTGAAGCAAAATTTTAAATTTCCTTACCGATTGCAATTAAATGCATATGAGATAGCTGTAGCAAATTTGTTAAGCAATTATTGAAATTACCTAATAAAAATACCCACTGGCTATAATATATTCCCTATTTCATACAAGGTCTGAACACAAATCATTCAATGAAAGACATCAAAATTTTTAAATGTCTCGTCTAGCAAAATAAACAACTTTTATTGAAATCAAAGAATTTTAACATAATCTAATAATGAGTTGAAAATATAGTTCCTATAACTGTAAAGTTGTTCGAATTTTCAAATGGCCATTATTATCGAATTGAAATCCACAAATTTCGTTCTAGTCTTCTTTTTTTTTTTTTTTTTTTTGACGTTCTTGTGGCAACGCAAGGTTATATGATGATACTAAGCAACATATGATGATACTAAGATACAATTACGATACAAATGAGGTTCGAATGCAAACCATTCAATCAATAACAATAAAATTATTTTAGTATGTCTGTCACCAAAGTAAACAACTCCCAATGAATTTAATGAAATCGTTAGAAATTTACCATGTATTTCTAAAAACTGAACATAAAGATTCTTTGACCATAGTGTTTGTCATTTAGATTTTCAAAGGGTCGTTATTTACAAACAAATTTCCGATTTTTTAAAATTAATGAACAAACCCAATATAATTTACTTTAAAAAAAAGAAAACAAATATTTTTCTTTTCCACCTGAGCAAGTACAACTTGTATATTGTAATAATTCCTTGTAGTGCAGCGGGTCAAATATCATTTTGAGGGCCAATCTTCTGTCTATCCATAGAAATTGTTCATAAATAGTATGCTTAAGTAACTACTACTAATCTTCATGCCTTTTGTACATATACATAAATTTTATACCATGCAGTATTCACTGTAGCATATGGGATATCACAGTGGCGTACACAGGATTTTATTTCGGGGGGGGGGGGGGGACTTAAATTTCCCTAATGTTCTAAATCTTACAAAACACGTTGAATTGTGTTGTAAACGGAAATCCTTTTTGGCAATAGGGCCGTAGCCAGAGGGGGGAAAGGGTGGTTCTGTTCCGAATTTTCCAAAAATTTACGGCATGGCTTGAGGTTCCGTCAATTTGGACTTAAATATATCCCGATTTTTGACAAATGGTCCCGAAAAAAATATCAATTTCGTCAATGTCTGATGACATTGAATTTTCTGAGAGAACGAGAAAATATAAAACAGGTGTGTCTTGCGGTTTAAAAACGGGACTCAGAATTGTGATAAATGAGCAATTTTTTATTTTTATTTTTTAGCTACGATTTTTATGCCATCCGACGTAAAATTTCATACTCTCTCAGAATCTGTCTTTATTTCTTAATTTCGACAATTGGAAGCGAAGATAATAATTCCAGAATTTCATTTTTTGCACGGCAGACTACGTAACACGGAAAGAAAAGGATATACATTTTTACACTAGGGTTTGATAATCGCAGTACAAATTTTTTTAACTTTTGATTTTACAAATTTGGTTCTTTAGCATCTGAATGTTATTTCGTGCGCTGATACATAAAATCTAAATTTTAAAAAAATCGGACAACAATTTTTCGATTTGCGAAAAAATCGATTTTTAAATTTATAAAAGAGATGCTTTTTCGCACAGACAATTGATGGGAATTTGTTAAATTTAGGAAAAGTGAAGAACCGATCGCTTTTAAAGAATGACATAATTTATAACACATAATAAGAACTTTATAAATTTAAGTTAAGTTGAAGTTTTGTTGAGGGGGGGGGGAGGGGCTCCATCGAAAATCGCCTCCTCCCTCGAGTAGTATACCTACTGAGAGGTTGTGTAACAGAGTTTCGTTCAGATACAGTTTTGTTAAGAATAGAGTGCGCTCCCTAGTGGTGGAATGTGGAACTAACAGTCCGCGCTTTTGTGAAAATTAGGAAACCTAACACGGCGATATGTTTTAAACTTTAAGATAGTTTATAACACACGATAAAAAAAAATATCGAAAAGAATGGCGCGTCACATTTAGGGAGGGGAGGGGGGGAGAGTCGCAAACAAAATTAGGAAATATAACAAGGCGATCTGTTTGAAATTTTAAGATAGTTTAGGGAGGGCTTACCATAATTTAAAAGGGGTTCCATGGCGATAAATGTACTACGCGTTTTGAAAGCAATGTTAAACGAAACCCTCTGGGTCGATCTGTGATCACACTTACCACCTGTTTTCTATTTGAATACACGTGGGGCATTTTCCCAGAACCCACAGATTTAAACGGCCCGAAAATTTCTCATGTTTCATATGAATAAGGGACTAATTCGGGAGGGAGCTGTGACCCCATTAGCCTTATTCCAGCTATTTGGTTATACTGTGGTACCACTATGCTCTAATATGGGACTAAAGAGTATGTTGTAGGTGAATGATGGGAGGGAAAATTGCAAATTTCTCTCAAGCAGAAATGTTAACAAATCAGCACTTTTTTTTCATTTTCGACATTTTTTGAAGGGAGGGGCCTGTAACTCCAACAGTCTCCTTCCCCATTTATGAGTATGCTGTAGTGTCAATGTGGACTAATAAGGAGTAACGAGAATTGCTAATCCTCTGTATAACAGAAAATTAAATTACAAATTTTTCTCAAACAAACAAAACAAAAAAAAATCAGCACCTTTTTCATTTTATTTTCAGCTACTTCGTGAGGAGAGCTGTAACCCATTACCCCCTTTCAACGTCTTTGGGCAACTGTGCACAGATAAGACTAAAGAGAAGTGAGTGGCCGTTCCGTTGAATGATAGGAGGGAAAAAATTATAAATTTCTCTCATCTCAAACAGAAAGAAAACAAATCAGCGCATTTTTCATTTCAATTTCCACTGTTTGGAAAGAGGGCCTGTAACCCCATCAGGCCCCTTCCCCTGGTTGGGTTTACTGTGGTGTAACTGTGCTCTGATATGGGACTAATCAGAATGGCTAGTTTGTTGTATTGCAGAAAACAAAGTTACAAACTTATCTCAATCAAAAAGAAAAAAAACAGCGTTTTTTTTTAAATATCATTTTCGACTATTTTGGGAGGAGGCTGTTGCTCACTTCTTTGGGTATAATGTAATGTCTTTTTGAACGAATGTGGAACTAAAGAGAAGAGAGCGGCTAGTTTGTTGAATGATAAGATGAGGGGTTCATCTTCCGGTCCCAGGCCCTTTTCAGGCCCATTTGTCGACGCAAGGAACCACCCGTGAAGCAAGCCCCGCGACGCGTCCCGAAGGTCGCCGCCAGACAAGCTCCAACAGAGCGGAACCCCACGCAAACTCCGGCCAAACCGACGCCGCTGCCCAGCGCACACGGCGACGGCTATTCCCAAGAAGAGACGAACGGCCGCTACGACAGTCCTCACCACCCAGCTAGAAAAACCAAGTGGTCCCTAAACTTGGTTACTCGAGCCGGTAGACCCCGCAAGCCATCGCAGGAACCAGACGCCTATAAAGACGCTGGGCCCACGGACTGAACCGAGGCTTCCCGACCCGAATTTAATTTACGGACAGGCCCCCAAGATCATATACCATTTTCCGGCAGAGACATTTTTGTGGGCCAGCCGATAGGAAAGTTAATGAAGGGCCCCTAGCTTGAAAACCAGGAGGACGGGGAATATCCCTCCGGCCGTAAAGCGACCCAGCTCCTGGCTTTTCGCCCAAACCACCCGGCTCAACCGACGGAACCCCTCGCGGATCACGCCGGGAGCCAGTTGGCCCAGACTAGGTGCCGTTAGCGACCCCAGGCGGGCACGGAAAGCTCCACCTAGACGGAATAGACTCCGCCTCGCTAGGGGGTCGGACGGAACGGAGTCCCGCCAGCCCCCACCGTCTCGACTCCATCCTAGGACAGAGAAGCCAGCGGAGGCCGACAGAAGCCCGCCCGCCACTACCTTACCTCACGGCCGTCGAGGGTACCCAGGCCCGAAGGCCCCTGACCCCGTGCAGTGACCGACCGCTACCTTTGTTAGTGCGTTCGAAAGTTAGGTGGAGACACCTCTAGGTCCTCATCACCAGGCGAGGCAAACTCCGGTACCGCATAGACACGGAGGACCTGGATCGGACCAAGAGTTCACCCAAGGCACGATGAGCCGCCGCGTTACCGGCGAGCCTCCGGCCCGTTTCCCTGCGGGAGTAGTGTTCGATGGTGGACCTGCCGGCAGACCCCCTCCCATGGGGCACGGCGCGACGTGGAGCAACCAGAACCATACTGGCCTCCCCACGCGACCGCTCCTTGGTCAACGGGGGCACCGCCAAACCCCACCACCCTTAGGGTCGGCTCCCAACTGCTCCAGCTGAGGTCCTCGGAGGGATGAGACACCCAAGTCATAAAGTAACCTGGGCGCTGTCCGAAACCCTCGCCCTTCGGTTGCTCCGGGAGTCCCTGCATGGCGTTCCCGCGAGCCCCGTCGTCACTAGCGAGCACCGAGGACTTTCCACTACAAAGCCCTCACTCATACTTCAGGCTCCCTCTTAGTCAATAGGTGGATGGGGTCCTATCGCCTTAGCTAGTCTTTGCCCGGCGACACCGTCCGGCCCGTAGACCGGCACCGGGATCGACCTATGAAGCGTCGCTATCCGGCTTGGCCAGAGAACCCGGCTGCCGGGGGTGCGTTCCTTGTCGCGGATCCCGAGGAACCTACGCACCCATGCACAACGTCCGTTAACCGTGGCCACCGTGCTCAACGCCTGTCGGAGATGAGCCTCTCGAGGAGGTGGCGAATCGTCCCCATCCGGCCCCCTCGCATTCGTACACAACGAACTCTGCCGAGCTTCCGGTCACCTCCCCCACTCAAGGGGTCGGGTCGGAACCACCCGGAGGGGCGGCCACTTGTTGAATGATAAGAGGAAAATGCAAATTTATCACAAATAGAAAGAAAAAAAAGCACTATTTTTTCATTTCATTTTGACTATTTAAGGAGGAAGGGGCTGTAATTCCATCAGTCCTCCCCCTCCCCCTCTTTCGGTATGCTCTGATGTCAATGTGGACTAACATGGAGCTAACGAGAATGGCTATTCCGCTGTATGACAGAAGAAAAATTTCAGATTTATCTAAAAAAAGATAAGAATTTCAGAAAACAAAATTACAAATCTATCTCAAACAAAAAGAAAAAAAATATCAGCATTTCTTTCATTTCATTTTCGGCTACTTTGGGAGGTGTCTGTAACCCCATTAGCCCCTTTCACCTCTTTGGGTATAATGCAGTGTCACTGTGCACTAATATGGAAATAAAGAGAAGAGAGCGGCTAGTCTGCTGATTGATAGGGGAAAAATACAAATTTATCTAAAAAAAAAAAAAAACACTTTTTTCATTTCATTTTCGACTATTTTGTGAGGGAGCAGCAACTCTATTATCCCCACTTCCACCTTTTTGGGTATAATGTGGTGTCACTGTGCACTAATTTGGAACTAAAGGGAAGGGAGTGACTAGTCTGTTAAATGAAAGGGAAAAAAATACAAATTTATCTCAAACAGAAAGAAACAAAAATCAGCACTTTTTTCATTTCATTTTCGACTATTTCGAGAGGAGGAGGCTGTAATTCCATCATCCGTCTCCCCATATTTGGGTATGCTGTGATGTCAATGTGCAGTAATATGGGGTTAACGAGAGGATGGCTATTTCGCTGTATGACAGAAGAAAAAAATTTCAGATTTATCTAAAAAAGTAAGGAAGAAACACTTTTTTTATTTAATTTTCGACTATTTCGGGAGGAGAGAGCCTGTTACCCCACCAGCCCCCTTTCTCTTCTTTGGTGACAATGTGAACTGATATGGGTCTAATGAGAATGACTAGTCCGCTGCATGACAGAAAAAGTTAATTTGTTTTCCATAAAAGAAGCAGCAAAAAACAGCATTTTTTTCATATCACTTTCGAAAATTTCAAGGGTCGGGGGGTGGCTGTAGTCCCTTCAGCCCTTTCCCTTGGGTACGCTTTGGGATATCACAATTTTAAGAAACTATCTAGTAGAAAAACTAATAGGAAACTAATGGAAAAATTGATTGATTGGTTTCTGAGATAAAAGTTTGCAAACTTCATTTTTATTTATCTATGAATGTCACAAAATGTCTAAAAGAACACCCCGCTCCCCCCGCATTGATCATCATGAATTGTTTTAACTTGCTTTGTTAAGAGGAAAACACCAATAATTTAACTTGAAAACAATGTAGTACTATGTTTATAGAATAAAATGTTAATCATTAGATTTTTGATGACGTAGCTCATTCTTTTATTTTCGGGGGGAGGGGGGAGGGGGGGAGCATGAGCTAAGGAGAGGAAACGCTCTTCCTTAATATTTGAAAGTCTTTTTTGTGAAAGAAAATATTTGTAATTTTTGGCCAATTTTACTCATTATAGCACCCTAATTCCTGCCATGGTGAACTCGCTCAAATGAGGTGGCTCTGCATGACCGTGCATTAGTCAAGCTCATAACGATAACTTTTAAGAACACTTTCCCAAAGCCATGTATATTATTAGCAGAATTTATAAACACTATACAATTGAAATGAGTGTAGCTAATATTAAAAACACATACAATACATAAAAATGCACTTTTAGTTATGTAAGTATCGCTCATAAACAGTAATGAAACCTAATTTCTGTCTAATGCTCTAAATGAGTTACTGTTGACATCTTTTAGTGTATCCTTGTAAAATATTTATAAATACTACAGCTACACACTCTACATTTTACAGAAAACATATTGTAATATACCTCAGTAACTGGATGTGATTAAAGCAATTCCCAACTGGACAGTTGTCCTATGGTCTCTGACTTTTTGGCTCTGAAATTTAGTATGCAACGTTAATAAAGCTGATATTTCAAATCTATTTTATTCTAATGTTAATCTAACTAATCAGGGAAACGCCTTATCATAATGAACCTATTTACAAAATTTGCAGCAAATCGGATAAATCTGCATGAAAAATACATTTATCTAAATTAAGGGGGGGGGGGATTATCCACCGTCCCCCCTTAATACTTAACCAATGAATGCCAAAAACTAATCTGGGGAGCGCCTTATCAGAATGAACCTATTTACAAAATTTGAAGCAAATCGGATATCTCTATCAAGAGTTATCGCTTTACGTACATACATACATACAGAACCTGCCGGCACATTAGCTCTCAGGCATTGATAGCCTGTGAGCTAAAAATGAAAGGAAATTTATCAACAACCTTCCACAGTCTCAGCATTCCCACCTCAATATATATATATATATATATTTCGCATTTTGCATCATCTGGTATTTTTCACCCCTGTTCTTTCATTTTGATACAAAGACTTACGAAAGGGCTCCATTATGAAACATTGGAGAAAATTTACTTTAGACATGTGTGCTTTAAATTGCGTCGATTTTTTACATGTCATGTGCATACTAAAACATGACGTTCTAAACATTTAAGGCGGTTCTTAAATAATAATAATAATAATAACAGTAATAATAATAATAATAATAATAATAATAATAATTCCAGTAATAGCCCGAAACTTTGAAACATTTTCAGACTATCTTTTAAATATAAAAGCTTGCTACTTGCAGACATAGTTCTGGCAGTAATTTGTAATAGATCATTTTTTTTCGATAAATGAATCACTTCTTTAGTTATAAACGATTGTAGTATTCGGACGATGCTTTTTCCTTTTCTGTATTGTCGTCTACGAAATTCGGCCAAAGAGAGATCGAATTAAATCCTACATTTAATGCAGTAAAATGTGCATAAGAACGCATTTTACCTAAAAAAGATTATTCTTCATCTATATATTACTAGCAGGCTTTTCCCGTTACACCGATCGGTTTCGCCAAATTAACTTTGAAACAAATGAAAAATTTTAATGAATTTCACCATGTGTTTTAAAGTAATATGGAACGTTATCTGTCTTTCTGTATTGCTGAAAACTATACGAATGGCATTGTGATCTAATGGCATTGATATCTAATGTGTTAGGTGAAATTTGTTCTGTTAAGGATCGACTCCTTTTGTTGATCATTTATTGTAAATTTGATATAGAATGATATGCAAAATGCTAAAATCTCCCCTAAAATTACCTAATTAACAGTGCAAGTCCCATCAAAATCCATTTAGCAGAATTCACGTTATCAACAGCCGGAAAAATTTTTCCAGTTGCATTATATATATATATAGTAAATATTATAAATCCCAAATATTTCACCAGATGCACTGATTTTCTGTCAAGTAAGCTGAGGTTACTCGAAGATGCAATATTTTACCATTCCTACGCACAGCTCTTTTAGTTACTCTATGATGCAATCTTCTGCCGTGTGTTACGCAGCAATATAAGTTACACAGTGACACGGTATTTTACCAATTACTATACACAACTATCTCAGTTACTCGATAATGCGATCTTTTGTCGATTTATACACACAGTGATATAGTAAGTTACTCAATGGTACGTTTTTTTTTATTCCTACACACACTATCTAAGTTACTCGATTTCGCAATCTTCTACCGTCCTTATCTTCCTGACGCCGTTCTACCGTCACAGCAATTTAAGTTACTCAGCGATACGGTATTTTGTAAATTACTACACACAACTATCTCAGTTACTCAAGAACGCGACCTTCTGCCCATCTATAACACAAAGCCATTTAAGTTACTCCATGATATGGTATTTTACCAACTCTTACACTCAACTATTCATTTACTCGATAATGCGATCTTCTGCCCTTCTCTACACACATTAAGCAAAGTTACTCGATGATACTGTCGTTTATCTAGTCATAATAGCGCTGATAATATCATAAAAAGGGAAAAGATTAAGTGAGAGGAGATGGGACTCGCAAGAATTCGGCCGTTTTCGTTTTGTGAAATTTTTGAATGGTCTGCAGACCTACGTCGATTAATGTTTTAAATCGAAATTAAAGGATAAAGCAAATATGAACTAGATATATAATCAATATAATATTTTAAATATTTTAATTGTAGTTGGTCGTAGTTTAAGCGGGCTTCGCCTCTTGAAGACTGAAAAAAACCTGTTTTTAGCTTTTTAAGAATAGTAATGAAAATTTGTGTTCCGAAATTTTTCCATGTATTTTATTATCATTTGAAGGATATTGCATTTTTTTTTAATCAAAAATTGATGACGTAAATTGAGTTGCGTATGTGATGCGCGTCGGGCCGGGTTCTTTCCGGTCTCCCGCGTCTTCTCCACCCTCGGGTGGAGTCCAGTTGTGGGGGACGGGTGGGACTCCGGACCCTCCAACCCCCTAGCGAGGCGGGATCTATCCCGTCTTGGTGGAGCTTTCCGTGCCCGCCTGGGGTCGCTAACGGCACTTGTCTGGTCTCCTTTGACTCCCAGCGTCGAGCCGCGAGGGGTTCCGCAGGTGAGCGGGGAGATTGGGGGAAAAGCCCGGAGCAGGGACGCTTTACGTCCGGAGGGGGGTTTTCCTGCCCCTCCAGGCTCTTCCGCTAGTGGCGCCTTCATACTCCATCGGTTGGCTCTCATAAATGTCTTTGCCGGATAATGGTATTTGATCTTGTGAGCCCTCCGTAAAGTAACTCCGGCTCGGGAAACCTCGTGTAGGTTCGTGGGCCCGGCTCCTTTATAGGTGTCCGGTTCCTGCTGGCTGTCGGGGCGTACCGGGTCGGGAACCGAGAGAAGGGACCATTTGGCTCTTCTAGCTGCGTGGTGAGGATTGTCGTATTCGACCAATTCATTTATCTTGGGAATAACCGGCGTGACGTGCGCTGGGCAGTGCGCCGGTCTGGCCGGAACATCTCTGAGGGCTGCCTTGTTGGGGCTTGTCTGATGGAGACCTTCGGGACGCGTCGCGGGGTTTGTCTCACGGGTAATTTCGAGCAGGAGCAAATGGGCTTGAAAGAGCCTGCACTTAAATCAATTGACAAAAAGAGACTATTGAAACACTTTCATTGCCAAGCTGAAAATTGTGCCGTTCCGCTGCGGCCGCCATACTATTCCGCTTGGAAACTTGATAGCGTCGTCCACGCGATAACGCGTGATCAACCGTTTGGTAAGAACTCGCATTACACGACTTACTGTGATTGGCAAATGAAAGTGTTAAAGGCCTAAATGTATTATGCAATGCATATTTTAAATATAGAATCCGAGGAAAAGTATGGTTATTCATAGGAAATATTTTAATTTTAATTGATTGTAAACTTTTATGAAAGACATATTGACCGACTTTTTTTTCCCAATCCTAATTCATGAATCTGGATTATGATAAGAGAAAAACGAATTTGAGGTGGAATAGACAAACAACTAGAATGGAAGATTATTTTAGAATCCTTGTGCACTTGGGTAGCCGCCTTGAACTTCAGGCAAAAATTACGGTTGTCGGATGAATCCAGTATATTTTCTACTGATTTTTGAATACTTAATAATCACATGAAAAAAAAAAATAATTCTAGAAAAATACCTGACACTTATGACCGATGTTGGAAGAATTTGAAGTTAAATCCAGTTTTGTAAAATATTTTACATGTATATCTGCCATATACATAACAGATATGCAAAAAACTTAATATAGATACAGTATACTCTCGATATCTCGAAAACCTCGATATGTCGAAAAATTATTTTTCCCCTTGGTATTACATATTTATCTAATGTTAATTTTAATTCTTATTTCGAAGAGTTTTCACTCAAAACCTTGTTATATCGAATATTTTTAGAAGTAAAAAATCAATCAGTTTCTTCTCTGCCGTTTGATAATGAGGAATAACTGGGTCTTTCAGGACCATTATATAGCATTACTGCGGCCCAAGCTAAAGATGCTGTCCACGTACTATGACGCTTCATAGAATGCTCTGAAAACGTGGAAAACGATAACTTTCAAAAGACATGTCGCAAGGCCACGACACTCGGCTTTTTTAAGCCATTCTATCAATCTAAGTTCATTTATGTATTTACTAATTCTTTTCAATTTAATGTAATTATTTTCTACTATTTTAAAAATTAAAATTGCCATTGTAGTATTTAGACTTATAACGGCTATAATTACATATTTATACTTATTCTCATCTATCATGACTCTAAATTTTATAACATTATTCCCTATCTTGTGTTTTACGAGAATTTTTACATTTGGTTATGACCTTGTTATCTCGAAATTCTTTAAGTGTCCCTTCGACTTCGAGATATCGAGAGTATACTGTAATTAATATGCTTTTAGATTGCCCACTAACAACTCCAAAAGGCAATTTATATGAAAAATATCAAAACGTATTCAAATAAATTTTGAAATTTATTAAAAGCGATACGTTTTTATTATGGGCATACCTGAAATTGATTTCGCTACTTATAGCAGCCTTTTTCGATTCTGAGCATTTCAGTTGTTTTAACAATTATATAGACTACTTACCTGTTAAATTTGTGTTTTTTTTTTTATTTCATATTATTTATACTAGTTTCATTACGGAATACCAGCCGGAAATAAATGCAAGGCTATTTATATTGTTTCATGTGTAAATGGGCAAATCTTTTGCAATCAGAGTGAACAGCGCAATTTTTTAATGTAATTTTTCTAATATAACAGAGTATACTTATATGTACAATTCATAATTAAAAAAAAAAAAATCCCTGCCGGCGCGGCCTACAAGCGGAGGTAGATTTCGAAGTTAAGTATATTAATTGCACCACCAACAACTAAATCATGAGTAGATATAAATCCACTAGTTTTATCTGACCGCTTTTGACGAATTTTCATTTCATTTTTGTATAATAGCTGGTTTTATCAGAATCATGTTAAGGCGGTATTAAAAAAAATACTTTCCCATGCTCAAAAACTCAAAATTTTCTGGCACATTTTCAGATTAATTTTTAATAGAAAAAATAAGAAAATTGCTGACGTGATTTTTGAAAAGATTTATAAGCGACATGTGTTTTTATTTTTCTTTCAATTAAATGAAACTTGATTAATAAACAATTATTTTCTCAGTAGGGCAATATTTTTCGCTTCTAACACAATCGCTTCGGGAAATTCTGTTCAAAATGCCCACTTTGACATCATTTTTTGAAATATATTCTGCCTCTATCAAAAAATCGATCATTACGGTGCATTATATAGTTTCTGAAGAAGAGAATCTATCAATTGGACGCGTTTGAGAGCAAAAATTAATTTAAAAATGAGTAAGAAAATAAGCAGTTTGGATTTAAATACATTCTTAATACGATGATTTTTTTCTTCAACCACTATGTATTTTTAATTTGTTTTTGCTGTAAGAATTGGTCCTATCAAAAGGCAATGTTAAGAAGATATATGATAAATTCATTTTATATCTTGTGAATTGACGGAGTTATGGAAATTTTTCTTCTTCACCCCCCCCCCCCCTTTTTTTTTTTCGTTTTTAATTTTAATTTTGGTACGAATTGATCTTATAAAAAACTTGTAAATATAAAAGTTGTAGATAATATTAAGGAGATGTATAATAAAATTAATTGGATTTGATATCTTGAGAATTGACGAACTTATGATTTTTTTTCTCCCAAAATCTCTATTTTAGCGCCCCTTGAGCCCATTTTTAATTTTATCAAAAATCTGTGATACATACATTTTTCGTCCTATTTTTAGAAGTAATAAAAACTTTAAACTGATTTGATATGTACAAAAATTAAGAAGTTATTCGAATTGGAATTTAGAAGTTTTTCGGTTTTCACAAAACCCCTCCCTATTTCCATCTCCTTGGTCCGATTTTGCCCATTAACAAACTTGACCGAGATTTTGTACCCCTTGATTTTATGTATCAGTTTGAAAGAGATTGGTGAAGAATTGTGGAAGTTATCGTGTCCAGAAAAAGTGATATATATATATATATATATATTTTTTTTTTTTTCCATAATAATCCTTATAATATTTTTTTTTTTTTTTTTTTTTTTTTTTATACTTAAAGCTTTAATTCATAATAATTGACGGTGGTAGGTTATGTTTAAATAATGGTTATATATATATATATATAGATACTTAGATAGGCAGATATATATATAAAGTTTTTTACTGAGGGTGGTTTTGGGCTGTAGGGCTCAGGATCGATGTAGATCTGCAAAACATTTTCAGAAATTCCAACATAGGAACGACGCCAATAGGTAGTATTTCATACGAAATCTACCTAAAAAGAAAAACTAAACAATTTCAAAAACAAAAAAGCTTTCGAAAATTTCAAAATACTATACATATAATCTATAAATTGATTGATAAATTTTGCCAAAAAATTACTACATATTTCTACCCACATTGAAGCTTAAAAAATATTTAAGAAAGAAAATATTTTTTTCTTAATTAAACAAATTTAAAGAATATTGATATGGAAGAAACATTTATTATTTTTATTTAGCGATAAATTAATTACATTTTGAGTTCAACTACTTTTGTTTCATAACGACATTTATAGGGTTGTCCTATCTAAAAATTTAGTTCAACCTGGCAATTTTAACAGCATTTTATTAATGATCCCCTTCCTTTACCGTAAAATGGAAGAAAAAAAAATATTTATTGAGCTTCGAAATAAGAACACGTGCCAATTTCATGTGTTTACGTAAAAAATTGAATTGATGAATGCGTCTTAAAACTGCCAGATTTATTTGAGAATATTAATATTATCAAATGGGGAAACTCAAAAGGTGTTTGAAGCGGAATATCGCATTCATTTTGGGTTAATATAGATAAAATAATTAATAATTTACTAAACATGTGCAAAAAATTTACACGAAATAATTTCCTCATATACAAATAAGTTTAAAAAACTTCACTTATTCAAATATGATATTAAAAACCTAAATAAAAAGATATTAATATGATTCTTAAATAGGGGGTAATGTTAATTCTCATAAAAAATCCATCGAGAAATGCATGAATAAATGTCGTTCCAGAATTTTTGTATTGAGTTAAAAAATGTTTCTTATCGGTCCGGAATTTCCATATGCATTAAATTTAACGTATGAAAAATAACAACAACAATAAAAAAAAAATAATGGAAATGTTCTATAATCAACCCCACCCCGCGCCAGTATTAGATTAAACATTTCAAAAATTTTAAGTTAATATTCTTTACTAAAAGCTGAATGACCTATTTCGGTAAACTCTGACAATTAACTCGCCCCACCAGTGGCTGAGAGGTTCTGCTCTCGAAAGCTGGTAGACGGGAGGTGCTGGGTTCGATCCCAATCGCGCTCGTCGGCCTAATCGTTCGGAGTTTTCGTGGTTTTCTTCGAGCCATGGATTTCCATGCGTAAATACGGATTAGGTTCCCTTAGAAAGACCCCCACGAAGGGCACTCCCCCCTCGGGCCTATATCCCTAGTGTAGATAATCGGCCGTCAAAAATCAACCAACCAACCTGACAATTAATTCATAATAGAACCTTTGTGATTCGTGCTCACATAAATAAATACTTTTTTATTTTAGAAAATTAACTAAAAATAGATATAAAATGTATCTTTATCATGGTGTTTCGTTTTATCTATAATGCACTTTATAATTGAAATTGATGCATCTTTTAAAAATTTTCTGCGATTACAAGTTTAAAAAAAAAAAGAAAAGGAAAGAAACAAGAATTGAAACAAGGAAAACGAAATTTAAATAAAAAAAAAAAGCCCCACCAGTGGCCGGGAGGTTCAGCTCTCGTAGATGGTAGACGGGAGGTGCTGGGTTCGAACACAATCGCGCCCGTCGACCTAATAGTTCGGAGTTTTCCGTGTTGGTGTTCGAACCTTGGATTTCCTTGTGTAAATACGTGTTGGGTTCCCTTAGAAAGACACCCAAGGAAGGCACTCCCCCTTTCTGGCCTATATCCCTCGTGTTGATAATTGCTCGTCTTAAAAAACACACAACACATGATAAAAAAATATGACGATATTATATGAATTTATCATATTTGGATGTATATTCATATCTTAAAATGGTGAATATGTGAATGAATATATATCAAAATCTTGTATTACTTTGATAAAAATTATTTTTAAAATACGAATTCCCATTTTGATTTGCTTTTTTATTTGGGTTCGAAAAATCCTTACAAGAAGAGATTTTGTTTTAACCAAAAAATTTCAAAACTTTAAGCTGTTTTGCTAATTATTCACTTGCATATACAGTCAAACCTCGTTAACATGAACACGCTTAACGTGAATTACTTTTAACATGAATTGTTTTCACAGTCCCTTGTAAAAACGAATACAAAGATTTGATACTGATAACATGAATTACTGATAACATGAACAAAATTTTGATTCCCCTTGAGGTTCATGTTAACGAGGTTCGACTGTATATATTTTTCTCCCTACCACACTGCAAGTCAAGACATAGGTTTGAGAAATTCCGCCCTTTTGTTAATGACTGTTGGAATGACCAGACTATATTTCCGCTAACTATTCGGTTTCCATCATACACAAAAGAAGAAGGGAGTGAAAACGGGTTTCAAATCATTAAAGTACTGCGTGTACATTTTTTCTGGTATCAGAATATTTCTTCGAATCCCATCTGGCTGTAAAGACTGAACAAAAATGTACACTGAGATTCCGTTCAGATGGAAGAAAATTCTATTCGTTCATTAGAAAAATTTGGCTTCGTGCTACTTTCTTTTTCTTATCTTTTCTTTTGTAATTTTCTTCATATTACTAGAATGAACAAGAAATTTTGATATCTTACTTTGGCAAAAAACAGCGTCGCGTATTTTAAAAATAGTCACTCTTACTTATAGATCTTATATTTTACGGACATTTACGTAATCCTTCTATATATATAAAAAAGTTTTGATTTGGAACTGGACCAATGAAAATCGGCGTAGATAGTCCCGGCAGATCGGCATCCAATTTGAATGCTTAGGAATGGCCTTTCTTCGTTAACATTAAAAAAAAACTGTTGCATACAAAAATATGAAAATCGGTAGTATTGTAGAGAAATGTTTGATAAACACGCTGATACAGACAGTTTTCAAATCGAAGAATTATTTAAAGAGGTATTTAATGCCAAAGTTGGACAAAATCGTTCCATTAAAAAAGTTTTATAGGAGCAAAAATGTACATAGGAATTTAATCATTTTTAGATCATTTTATGCGTCAGAATTTCCCGATGTGCAGACTGCACTTAGTTTTTTAATTTGACTGATTTTTTGAGGTTTTATTTTTATTTTAAATTCAAATTTTCAGCATTTCGAAATATATTTTTTACGTATTTTAGAAAATTGTATTAATTTAAACTGTTGCCAACTGTATAAACAGCGCAAACAATAATGTTTGCTACAAATTAAAAATTTATTTTACACGTGACTATTATAAACAGAAAATATAAAAAGCAGGAACTCATTGAAAATTACGTCATAAAAACTATACTTACACATGAATTTTAAAAGAGAAAGAATATTGTAACATAATAAATTCATTAACATGCGTTAGAAGTCTTAAATAGGAGAATTTGCGTCACATTTGCGTCACATTACACTTATTACGTAAAATGAACAAAAAATAATATTGCAAAAGAGTTTAAATTTAAAAATTGCGCGAGACATTTATCTCAATTTTAAGATGATCATAATATTTTATTTCTAACAAAAGTATTTTTACGTGAATATTAAAAAGAGAAAGAAAAGTTTGGTGAAAATTACGTCAGAAAATTGTCAGATTCAAATTATAATTCAATCTTCCGAAATCTTTTTAAAGCCGATCAAATTAGCGTGCTGTTAGGGTTTGCGGTGTCTGAACGGGGGTTGACGAGCATAGTTCGTAGGGGGCAGAGCCCCCTAGTAAATAAAAATAAAATGAGTTCTTAAAAAGACAAAAACCAAACAAACTAGAAACTGCTTTGTCAGAATTTAGTGATGTACCCGGTGAAAAAATATATAAATATAGGTAGTACAAAGCATATTTCAGCTTTAAGACTTAAAATACCCGCTTTTACTTGATATAAAATGATGCTATTAGCAACCGCTGTTGATTTTCACATTTACGACCCAATCTTAAATAACATGTATAGAAAAGAATTGATATGACGGCACCAGTGTTGAATTCAGAGGGTGGCCCGGGGGGGGACAATCTCCCCGGAGCATCGAGATGACCCCCCCCCCGGAATATTTGAGATTTTGTGTATTCAATGGTCAAAAAGTACAATATCCCCCCCCGGAACTGTATAATGCCCCCCCCCCCCCGGAGCTACAGAAATCCCTCCCAGAGAAAAGTGTCTGTATTCAACAAAGGACGGCACTATAGCGGAATAACGCACAAACTCAGCAAAAAGCCATGTCGTCATTCAAGAAACTCGATAAAAAAATCAGTTATCGATTCACAAGCCTTTCATTTGTTTGTAACTTTAATATGGATACTGAAAATTAATACAGTTTATAATAGCTCCATGGTTTATCAGTAATCATTCATTTATATTTTTTTCAAAATTCGGAAAACATTATTATACATGGATTAATAAAATTCGAATTAAGTAAATGCGGAGAAAAAAAGCCATACATATATACTTCAAAATACATTTTTATAACAGACGATATTCTTGGCGTAGCACTTATTTTATTTTTTTTAATTAGTTTTTATGAGAAAATGGCAACAAAAAGATATAGTAATCTACAATTTTCCCTTTACTTCCTACAGAAATAGAGTACTCCAGTTGCCATCATTACAGAAGTGGCTTTACAATTTACAAAAAAAAAAAAAAAAAAAAAAAAAAAATCAATATCTCAAAAAATCCCTGCCGGCGCGGCCTTCAGGCGGAGGTAGATTTCGAAGTTAAGTATACTGATTTCACCAACAAAAACTAAATCATGATTAGATATAAATCCACTTTAGCAGTTTTATCTGGCCGCTTTGACGAGTTTTTATTTCATTTTTATATAGTAGCTGGTTTTATCAGAATCATGTTAAGGCGGTATTAAAAAAAAAATACTTTTCCATGCTCAACAACTCGAAATTTTCTGGCACATTTTCTAATTTATTTTTAATAGAAAAAATATGAAACTTGCTGACGTGATTTTTGAAAAGATTTATAAGCGACATGTGTTTTTAATTTTCTTTCAATTAATTAAAACTTGATTAATAAACAATTATTTTCTCAGTAGGGCAATATTTTTCGTTTCTAACACAATCGCTTCAGGAAATTCTGTCCAAAATGCCCACTTCAACATCATTTTTTGAAATATATTCTGCCTCTATCAAAAAATCGATTATTACGGTACATTATATAGTTTCCGAATAAGAGAATCAACCAATTGGATACGTTTGAGAGCAAAAATGAATTTAAAAATGAATCAGAAAATAAGCAGTTTGGATTTGAATACACCCTTAATAAGATGATTTTTTTCTTCAACATCTATGCATTTTTAATTTGTTTTTGCTGAAAGAATTGGTCCTATCGAAACGTGTCTGTATAAATGTTGAAGACAATATTAAGAAGATATATGATAAATTCATGGGGATTTTATATCTTGAGAATTGACGGAGTTATAGAAAATTTTCTTCTTCAACTCCCCTTTTTTGTTTTCGTTTTTAATTTTTTTTTTGCGGTACGAATTGGTCCTATCAAAACTTGTGAATATAAAAGTTGTAGATAATATTAAGGAGATGTATAATAAAATTAATTGGATTTCATATCTTGAGAATTGACGAAGTTAGGAATTTTTTTCTCCCCAAAACCCTATTTTTTGCGGCTCTTGAGCCCATTTTTAAATTTATCAAAAATCTGCGAGACATAAATTTTTGGCCCTATTTTTAGAAGTAATAAAAACTTTAAACTGATTTGAAATGTACAAAAATTAAGAAGTTACGAGGTTTTTTTCGGTTTTCACAAAACCGCTCCCTATTTCCATCCGCTTGGTCCGATTTTGCCCATTAACGAACTTGACCGAGATTTTATGCCCCTTGATTTTATGCATCAGTTTGGAAAAGATTTGTGCAGAATTGTGGAATTTATCGTGTCCAGAAGAAAGTGATATATATGTATATATATATATATTTGTTTTGTTTTGTTTTGTTTTTTGTTGGTGGTCAGTAATGTTTAATTAATGGTTATATATATATATATATATATATATAACCATTAATTAAATAAAGTGCCTTATACATAATTACAAGAATTAATATGGAAGGAAAAAAGAAGAGTACGGATACCAAAAAAAAATTGAAAAACTTATATATTGAATTACGTTTTCAAGAGTACAGAATTCAATGATATAAGCAAATCGGTTGTTTTCTGTGAGAAAAAAGCTAAAAGCTGAAATTTTTTTTTTCTCCTGTACCCAAACAACCAATATGATCAATAGAATAGTTTCAAGATGAAAACAGAACATTATCAAATGGCATAAAATGGAAAAAACAATACAACCCATTAAATATTTAATTTATAGCATAAAAAATAGAAATATTACACACCATATACCGAATAACCCAGTTGATTTTCAAAATATCCACTCGCACATGGTATCCGAGCATGATAAGATTAAGGTGAATAAAACAGTTAAGTTAACACAGAAATTAAAACTATGGATTCAGTTAATTCATTTTGAAATACCGTGATAAAAACATTTAATATAATATAAATAGAAAATAATTACATTATTTAAAATACCTAAGAAAACACTTTTAAATTGTTTAATTTCAATTTTACAATATTACCAATATTCAGCGTTTAATACCACCTGGTGTAAAAAATTAAAATTATTACTTTAACAGAAGCTTTAAAAGACAAAATTTTTTACTGCTGCCATCTATTATATTATTTTAGAAACAATTATTATTATTCAAATGTCACAAGAAGAAAATAATAAAAGCTAATGAAATTAAAATATATCATCTGCATTACCACGATAATCTACAATATATCATTATTAAAAAAATTAAATAAATTAAATGTTAATAAAATACTATCAATATATTCTATTACCAAACCCATTTAATCTACACTGAGAAAGTAAATAATTTTATAACATTGATAATATATAGAATATAGCTATATGCTATAACATAAAATAAATTATATATAATATAAATATAAAAACTTTAAGAATTACTATTAAATTTAACATCTAATAAATTAATAAAATGAACAGGGAAAAAAAAAGATGCTTATAGAAGATTGTCAGATTCTAAAATTCCCAATAGCCTAAAGATTACAAATATAGTGTGTGGATTATCTTCATATTAGCCAAAAAAGCTAAAAAATATGATTGTGACAATCAAACACATTAAACCGATAATTAATCATGGAATACAAAGTTGAAAATAAAACAATATTAAAAAGTATAGAGGAATAATAATAAAAACCAATTACCCAATTTTAATACATACAGTATAACAATAGTTATATCAAATAAACATATATACATATTAATCACTATAAAGATGGTATACTATTATTAATTAATATGACATTGTCCTGAGTAGACTAAAATTTTAAATCAAGTTAATTTTGAAACTGATAAAATAAGCTAAATTTAATATGAATTGAAATTAAAAAAAATGTCACCATTTACATATAAAACATCCAATCAACATCCATATAAAATGCGTAATAGAAATATAGTTATAATACAAAAGCCCCATCATTTTTTTAATTAACCATTGTGTATTTTCCAAACAACTCCACCCTCCTCCGTACTCTAACATTTACCCACCCAACCATCCTATAGTAATTTTTTATTATTATTTTACAATTTTTAATTTTTATATAAATATTTTTTTATTTTATAATTTTTTTTTTGTAATTTCGTTTACGCATGTGTTATTTATTTATTTATTTATTTATTTTTTAAGATCATGTAAGTACTAATTGTATATTAATGACTATATGAATTTTTTTGGAAAACCATGATTTAATACTTCATAAATTAGTTTTTTAATATTATTGTTAATTAGATTAGAAGAACATAAACATTTTATTCTATATAAATGTTTAAGTATTATATTTCGATATACAGAATGATGAAGACAAGACTTAAAATTTGTAAATGTATTAACTTTGAATTTAAATTCTTTACGTTTATCATATAAATCTGTTATTGTTTTGTTGTCTTTTATTGTAATTTTAAGATCTAAGAAATTAATTGTATTGTTAGATAAGAGGTTTTCCGTTAATTCCAAATTAGTGGGATAATCAACTGGAAATTGAGAAATTTTATATTGATCAGTGGCAATTAAAATTATGTCATCAATATAACGATATAAATGGAGATTATTATTAGTAAAAGTACGTTCATAGTGATATAAGTATAAGTCTGATAATAAACTGAATGTACAACCACCTTGTGGTATACCGACGTGCTGTAAATATAATGTGTTATCTTGCAATATATAATTATTATAGATAATGAAGTTTGTTAAAGATTTAAAATAAGCGATATCTATATTAGATGGTAATTCCAGTTTTTTTATAATACTTTTTAAATAATGCATTTATAATATTATGTAAATCTAATAAGTCTATATTATTAAAAAGATCTTTGAAGTCATATGTCGTTATATTATATACACAATGAAGATTTTTTTAAATATTGACCAGTTGATAGCTATTTTTTATACAATGTGTATTGTCATTGTTTGTAGTAAGTATATATAATTGATTAAGAATTTTTAATAGAAGTTTATTGGCTTTATTATTATATGTATTACAACCAATAGTTACAGTCCTAAATTTAATTGGAGTTTTATGAAATTTGGGAATAAGAACTAAATAAGGATAATTAAAGTTAGCTAATATAATATTTAATAGTTTATAATAACTTTGAATTTTACGATTATTTACAATTACATTCTCATTAGTTTTTTGAAAAGATTTATTAGAAGAAATACAGGTTGTAAGAAGTTGGTGATAATAAGATTTACATATGATTGCATAATTATTAGGAGATTTGTCTACATATGTAATAACGTAGTTTTTTTGTAATTTAGTAATTTGTTGGAAAAAATGCTTTGTGTTAATAGAAACCAAATCAGAAATATTATTTTTTAAAGCCATAGTTAATTTTTCAATTACTAATATTTTCCATTGATTAAAATATTCAATAGGTTTTTGTAATAGATTGAAATTTTATATATAAAAATATCTATATCATATGTAAACTGTTTGATAATAGATTTAACAGTAAATTTAGATGGAAGTCTATATTTAGTACCATAACCCATTAGTTTTTCTATTTAAAATCATTAACAATATTAAGATTTCCAGTGATTATATGTCCATGATCATTGTTTATATATTTTTTTTAGATTAGGGTCATTGCATTTGCGCGGAAAATTACTTGCAGCAGATGTATTTTTTTGAAAATGTATTGTAGTTAAAAATCTTTATACCAATTGTATTCGGATATTTAAAGGATTTTGATATATGAAGATTATTAATAGGAAAATAACAGTTTTTATCATTAATTATAGAATTGATATTAATTTTATTAAATATATGATTTGAAAAAGTTATCATTTGAGTATTCGTGTTTTGAATTTTATGGGGTTTTTTTTTTTTGTAAATTAATATTTAAAATATTAACCCTAGTCATAATAAGATCAAAATAAATATCAGAGAAATGTTTAGAGGAAGATTTACTTAGAAATACATTTAAATGTTGTACAATCTGTTTCTTTTTAATAGCAAATATGTATTTTCGAATTAATAACCAGTTATAATGCTTTAAATATTTACTTTGAAGATCATTAATTTGTTTAGTGATATATTTTTTGGAAACTACAACTGATGATGAACACTTTTCACGTTTGTTTCGTGTTGTTTTACAATTTATATATATATATATATATACATATATAGATATATAGATAGATAGATAGATAAAGTTTTTTACTGAGGGTGGTTTTGGGTTCTAGGGGTCATGATCGGTGTAGATCTGCAAATTTTTTTCAAAAAATTCAACATAGGAACGATCCCAATGGGTAGTATTTCATACGAAATCTACCTAAAAAAATCAGATGCTGTTTTCAAACAATTTGCAAAAATAAGTACTTTTTTTTCTGTGTAACGGTATGAAAATTAAAAATGTGTGATGCTTAGATGTTAAAAAAATTGCAGTAGAGATTATCAGTATTTAACAGTACAATGTTAAATCTGCTTCGTTTTACGGCTGACTTATGTAACGTAACGTTATTTTGAATGGACGACACTTTAATTGCTGCCCAAAAGAAATAGAATATCGGGGCTTAAAGGAAAAAGAAAAACACTTTTTTAAGCCTTCAATTTTTATCTTAACCCTTTGTACTTGAAAGGTGACTCTCCGAGAACTGGTGTTGCCAGGCGCCCGCGTAAATCAGCGCTTCCAATGCTCCGGACACCATTAAGTTCTTACAGTTTATTTCGACATCTTTAATCGCAGATAATTATGACATGAGATAAGGCGAAAAAAATGACCTAGGGTTAAATTTCACGCCTGGCCTTGATTATAAAAAATTCACTGCCTTTTTTCAGCTTTAGAAAACTTTAGGAAACGAGTGATTTTAATAAATATATATATATAAGTTATATATATATATTATAAAACATATAAATATATATTTTTTACTTTGTTCCTTTTTTTACATTAGCAACATGAATAGAAAAAAGCATTATTTAAACTTTCTAATCTAGGGGAGGTAGGGTTAATTCGTTAATTGGGATCAGGGGTACTTCAGGGATAATCTGTAACACATTTAAAAAATTGACCATGATAATTATGAAGTCAGACCAATATTCTACATGTGCAATTTTGTGCAGAGAAAATGCATGTTTCTGCAGAAGTAATCACTGTTTTTCCAGAACACAAAGAAAAACGTCTGTCAAGGTGAGAATGTTTTAATTAAAAAATCCCTGCCGGCTCGGTCTACAGGCGGAGGTAGATTTCGAAGTTAAGTACTAAATTCACCAACAAAACTTAAATCAAGATTAGAGATAAACCCAGATCCTTCACTAAGAATGAGTTCTAGGGAGCTAAACTTTTTGTGAAAATTCTAATATACACAAAAACACACACGCATGTATATGGAATAGGTTTAATAATGGATACAGCAAATTCAGAGAACCTTAAAATGTTAAAATATGTTAATATTTCCATAGTCGGGTTTTTATCATGTTTTAATACGTTTCTTCAAACTCATATAACGTTACATATTCACCTGCTGAGGTCCATTATATTTCCAGTATGACGCAATATACATATTTTTTTAATTCGTCAGACTATTTATTTTATTTTAAGTTTTCATGCAGAAATCTTGCTCTAGAAAACTTATGAAGACATATGAAATTTCATAAACTCTAAATACCCCCCCCCCCACCTCTCCTCACCCTCCTAATTTTTTTACCCTTTTCACAAAAGTTCCAATTATAAGCACCCCTTAAAATCATTAGAATTTCCTATTTGCTAAAGAGGGGCTTACTTTCGGTACTTTACGGTACTTAATATAAATTATTTTAGGAGCATCCTGATTCATTTACTTTTATAATTTAAGAGAAAACTATAATAGCTCTGCCATTTTTTAATTTTTATTTTTTATTTCCAATCTTAAGGCGATTCTCTAACTCTTTTCTCAAAAATGGGACACTTTTTGACACATTTTTTGACTCATTTTCAAGCGTAAAAGCATAAAGTTGGCAGGCCAGGCTATTAACATAATTTGGAATCGAATGGCGTTTTGAATTTTTTGATAAATAAATTACTTAAAGTGTTATAAGCAATTGTTGATAGCAGATTTCCTCATTTCCTGTGCTATCACGTCCGGCAATTCCGTTCAAATTACAAACTTATGCAAGATTTTCTGAAAGATCCTCTGCTTTTACCAAAAAGTTGAAAAATACATTAGAATACATAATTACATAATCATAACACTTACCAATTCCATGCGTTTCCGAACAAAAATGAATTCAGAAAGGTGACATAAAGTATTTTCTTTTGATTTGAGAACAACCGTAATGCTAAAAAATTAAGGGCTCATTTGTAAAATAAGTAAATAACAAAATGTAATTTCGAGATGTGAAGACTCGAGTTTTTTAAAGAAAACTATAACTATCCTCTCGTGAACTATCGTGATTGTTTCGTCTAAAACAGCTAATGTGTTAAAGACTGTATTCTCAACATCCTCAGTTGCACTTATGTACCACACATTTTGTATGATTCATTTTATTTTATTGGATTTATATGCAAGAAGTCTTCTTTCCTAAAATTTATAAAATTTATGGCATAACTTTTGAAACTCATGTCTTATACTATGATATATATGATTCAAAAAGAAATCTTGTACATTTAAAAAGATGACGTGATGTAGTTAACGGCTTTACACGAGAATAATAATAATAATAATCAAAATTCACAGTTACCATTTTTTACGCCCAAATCCTTCATATATGTTCGTCTTCAATCAGTGAATTGAATATTTCTCTGAAGTTATTGCTACTGCAAAGTTCAAAGTAATATTTAGAGCTACCAGCTTATGTTAAAAGGATTTCGTTAATAAATATGTAAAGTAGCATACGTTACAAGTCTGATTGATATGTTGCTTGTATCTAATTTTATTCGGTCTAATATACTTAATTTTTTAACGCTTTTAGGCTGTAGTTTCATAGCTGCCAACTTTTATACTTTTTTATTACCGCTATTTTTTTAAAAGCATTTTTTGCATTATCTATCGCCAAATTTCGAGAATTAAATAAAGGGAAGATTGTATTAAAGTAGAGTAGCAGAAAAGCACAAAAGTTGGCAGTTTTATCGCTACCATATCTACTTTATCAAACTACCTTTTCTATGTTAAAGTTGAAAGGCCTATTAATTTAAAGCATTCAACATTTAAATTAGTATTTATTAATATCCGAATAATTAATTATAGGAATATGTTAAAAATTTATAAAGGATTTGATTCTGTTACAAAGTAATAGATTTGCTTCAAATCTCTCAGTGAACTCCTAGATTTTTTGAGTATTTTTCGGTTTCTTACTTTCCTGGTAAATATTTTATTACTAAGTATTTGGGTTAGTGATGTTTGACAACTTTCATTTCTTTATCTGAGCATGTCATTTTATTTCTTATTATTTTTTGTTTTGGTGTGAGGGGGGGGGGGGATGCTTTTCTTTCTTTTTTTTTCTTCAATGAAACTAGCATGCCGACTTTTGAAGTTGTTTTCCATCGAAGTACCCATACCAATAGCAAAAAAAAAAAAAAAAAAAAAAAAAAAAATCACGTGTTTATTGCTTCCGTTATTTCTCTTTTATTGATGAATAGGTTCTTTTTTTATAAATCCTTGAAACATCTGAATGCTAAAGTTTTGCCTGCTGGTGCTACTTATTATGTCGATTTTTACAAAACAAGTATTTAATAAATATCAAAAAATATAAAACAGTACCCTTTGCAACTGAATATCATTCCTGAGGAATTATTATCCAACACTTACAATTACTGTTATATTGCCACAGAAAAATACTTTCAAAAGGCTCTGCAGAAAAAGACCTAATTTTTCTTCTTCTTTTTTTTTTTTTTTTTTTTTTTTTTTTGTGCAGGATAGATGGGAGAAATCACCATATACATAGAGGGTAACGCTTGTACAACATACTAAGAGAATAATACTAATATTGCATTAATATAATGTTGAAAGTTGATTTATATCATAAGTAAGCTATGTTAAGTATAACGTTTGTATCAAAATAAGTCTAATTTTTGCTAAACAAAGACACTTCCGTTATGAATATTAAAGGCATAATTTAACAATGCAATACGACTTACATTATACAAAACTGTTAGCTGATTTTCAGCTAATTTATATTTTTTCAAGCATGAAACATGGCCAATTTGATTTTGAAAAAAATATATTTGACATATTAAAACAATTTGGTATGGAGTTAAAACGGCAATCACTAATCTTTAATAAATTTGATAGAAATTTGAAAGAAAAATATTGGAGAAAGATCTAATGAAATGACGAATTTGCTGATTTCTTTTCTTATGTATTATTTCTTTTATATTCATGAATAGAAAAAAAAAAACGCTACTGATGTATATTTTTTGAAAGCGCAGTTTCTGAGACTTCCTAAACTTAAAAAAATAAATATGCAATATTGAGAACCAATACACATTTTTAATAACTAACTCATGGGTCCACAGAAATAAAGTCAGTAAAGTCATAAGTAGAAATAAAGTCAGGAAAGTTATATTGACAACATAACTTTTTCATTCGAGAAGCCTGATTTTTATTTGAAACAATTGTTATATAAATCTACGAATCGCTTTACCAACATGTCTGCCCATAGAGAAAGGATCGAAATACTACTTTGGTCTATATTTTCTTAAATAAAATTAGATAAAGAAAGGACTATAATTTAAAGTTGCAAACTTATTAAGTTAGAAAGCACTTGATCTAAAATTTTTGATACCACGATATTTTCATTAATTACGTTCAAGTTGAAATAGTAAAATCCCGATCTCTTAAAATAGATTTCGCAAAAATGGTGCGAAAAGAAAAAAAAAAAAAAAAACATTTATGCATTCTAAATTTTCCTATACCAACGTTATTCTGGGAACTCTTCTACTACAAGTTCTCTAGTTTTACTTACTGTCGACTTTACTATGTTTTTTAAGTTGAAAGGACAAGTTTTCTTATCTTGGAATTGGAGAATGATAGGGAATATGCTGTTATCTATTATGTTCCTGAACGGGTTTGCAAAGCATCTGCTAATCATTTAAAGGGTTCTTTTTTTTAAAAAGGGGAGGGTGTACGCCATAGACTTCTAATATAACCCAATTCCTCCTCTAAGGTGTATGCGCATATTTGAAAATTATCACATGTTCTACAGAGAGAATCCTTTATGGTTTGAGATTTTAAAAATTAAAGCAATCTGGATTTTTAATTTATGATTGCTTCAAAGGAATACTTACAATAATATTTTAAACGTATCTCATAGAGTCAATGGTGTATCTAATAATCCTAATTTCGCGTTTTTTGCTTATATATTCTTTTAATTTTTTTCCAATGACATTTTAATTTCATTATAATTATCTCGCAAGATTTACTCATAATAAAAAAAAAATAAGAACGTACCTTAAATTTTGAAGATAAATCGACAAATTGCTTTTTTTTTTTTTTTTTTTTTTTTTAACATCCTGATCTTACTTCAAAATTTAGATTAATTGCATTACAGATATTTTCGCATGATTATAATTCAAACAATGTGTATAGATTTTATGTGGAATTACTCAATTTATGTATGTATGCACTTATCATCCAATTAAAGCTCTTGAATTTGATTTGTTTAAGATTAAACTTTTATTTACAATATCTCTGTAAAAACGGAAAATGAACTGCGCTAAAAGTGTAGTTACCTAAAAATATAATTGAAAGTAAGTTGTAAATGAATTTGAACATAAAATTTTAGTGAAAATAAAATAATTTAATTTAGAATGCTTGACATTCAATAAGGAACTTTTTGAAAACTAACAGGAAGTCACTCTTTCAGTTTGAGAAAATATTTTTTCTCTATTAATAAAATATGCATTTGAATTAATATTTCATATTTATTTTATTTTTTTTTTCAAATTTTGTCTATAATTTGATTAAGTGTCAAATTAAATAAATAAATAAACAAAAGAGAGAGGGGGATACAAGAAGTCAAGAGAAGAAAGGAAATTTTGAATACGTCAATAGATTATATTGCGGCGAAGGTCAAAGGACTTTTTTAAGTGCGATGAAGAAGGGGGGGGGGGGGGGGTATAGTAAAATTTTATTTATTTCAGTCTACATAAAATTAATTTTCCATTTTGATTTTTGATTTTCTTTAAATACTTTTTCCCTTATAAGAGATTCTCCAAAATAATTTATTTGTTGAGCAAATGGTTATGGTATCTTTAGTCTCTATCGGTGTGTGTTTTTATTCAATCAGTGCTTCTTCAAGGAATAGATCAAGGAATATCGCTAACGAAAATGAATATGGACGCTAGTAAGACGGAAAAGAAGTACAACATTTTGCATTTCAAAAATAGCACATAATTTTGCTTTCCTAAATTCGTCTTGAGTTACACATTACTACAATGCAAATTAGTTAAAATGAATGTTTTTCTAGGGATCCACATTTAGAAATTTACTGTTTTAATAGATGCTAAAGTAATGCCAGGTATGTAAAAGTTACATAATTATAAAGTTTATAATGTTAATATTCTGTGGGGGAGGGGGGGGGGACCAAAAGTTTATAGGCATATTTTCATCTAATAAGACAAAGTTAAATTAATCTATGAATGTGTATAGATTAATGAACAAATACACGTGATTTTATCTTTTAATTTAATGCAGATTTAGTTAGGTCTTCTTTGACAGTTATGACAAAGTTACTAAATTTCAAAGTTCAATAAATCACAAAGTTACAAAATTTATAATGTTCATATTAAAAAAAAAAAAAAGAAAAAGAAAAAGAAAAAGAAAAAAAAAGTTTACCAAAAGTTATCCGCAGTTTTTTTTTCTTCTTATACGATAAAGTTAATCTCTAAATGTGTACATATATTGATAACCGTGATTTTATCTTTTATTTTAACACAGATTTAGTTAATTGTATGCTATTTATGCAGATTATTTAGGAGAATATTCAATTTTCTAGCAATTTTAAAATTCTGCCTCTTCTATAATTTATATGAGAACGTGAGTTTCAAAACTCGCATTATACAAAATTAAAAATATCGCATTTTCCCTATCAATATATTCTAATGGTAAATCTGCACAGCAGAACACAAGAAAATAACAAGAAACACAACTATCTGCCAAAAAGCTGGATTTATCCTGTATTTTTGCTATTAGATTCTTGGTTTATTTGATTTTCTGGATAAAGTTATTTTTGAAACTCACCTCCTCTCATACATATATATCTTTTTTCTTTTGTTTTATATTTACGATGACCATATTTCATTAAACCAGTTGGACATGCCAATTCCAAAACTTTCTTCTATCTTATACATAATATTTCAAAAATTAGTTACACATGTTAATACTTCAATATTATTAGTTCAATACTATCCCAACTTTGATTTTCATCTTAAATTTCTGCTTCAGTCAATTAAACGGACTAAAAACGAGTTAATCAATATCATGATATTTGTTAAAATTAATAGTTTTTGCTTATTCTGTGGTTATCAGATGTTTGCGAATAGCCGGCTTAGCAAAAAGCGAGTTTCCGCGTCTGCACGCGCCGCCGATGGACAACAGAACTACGGAAAATCAAGAAAAACATATAAAAATCGCTATCACAGAGCCCCTTTACCGCGCAATATTTCCAAATTCAAGGAGGGCCTGTTGCCCAAAGCCAAAAGCATGCAAGAAAAAATTTGGTTCAATTGTATGCATAATTTTATACACTTTTCGATTGTACAATAAAGAAAATGGTACAGACATCGTAATTATAGGCCCCCTTCCAGCGGAATTTTTCCAAATTCAGGGAAGACCTGCTTAACATCAAAAACTTAAAATAAAAATTTGGCTCAATTCTATGCATAACTTCATACACTTTTGGATGGTACAGTATTCAAAATCGCTGTTACAGCGCCCCCTACCGGCTATTTTTTCCAAATTCAGGGAGGATCTGCTTGCCATAGCCAAAAACTTAAAATAAAAATTTGGTTCAATTCTATGCATAACTTCATACACTTTTGGATGGTACAATATTGAAAAATCTCAAAAAAATCGCTATTACAGAGCTCCCTGCAGGCGATTTTTTTCAAAATTCAGGGAGGATCTGCTTGCCATAGCCAAAAACTTAAAATAAAAATTTGGTTCAATTCTGTGCATAACTTCATACACTTTTTGATGGTACAATGGCGACAGACAGACGGACACACGGACACAGACATTTTCTATAAACATGTTTTTTGAGATCTCTGACCCCTAAAACGTATAAATCCGTCGAAAACCGGAAGTCGAAAAAAATTTCGATTACAATACTTTCTTCTATCTTCAATAGAAGAAAGTAAAAATATAGGGGCAGGAAATAATAAATGTTGATAACTCATCACTCTCCCTTCATACAATAAATAGAAAAACCTTCATGATGGAACCTTTATTTAGCGAACAATCTATTTTTAATCCACAGCACATATTTATGTACTTTTTCTCTTTAGCAGATTTTGAATTCTGAAGCAAATTTGAAATTTAAAATTAATATATATACTTACTATTTCAAAGCAAAAAATAAATAAATAAATAAATAAATAAAAATGAAAATAAATTAAGAAAGAAACTTAATGCTATACCTTTTTCAAATTTAAAATCACTATATAATTCTGTCACTATTTCACAAAGATAATTGCATATTATGTGTTAGCTTCTCGATAATGCTTTCCCTTACCATTTACGGAAAAAAAGGAAATAAATCAGATTGTAGAAGAAATTTGCACATGTTGGAAAGTGCATTTATATTATAAGCAAAGATAAAAACTGTCTAATTTTTATAGACTTACATAAGACCATTTTATATCATTATTGATAATTATAATACCATTAATTTTCATTTGAATTATTACTTTTTCTTTAGAAGCGGTTAAAAGAACAACAAATTTCAATAGCACTATTTTTGCAGCTCATGAATAATAGAAATGTGCATTAATCAAATTAATTTCTTGATTTTCTTTTACTGATATTATACAAAATAAAGATGGAACCTTTAACTAGTAATACAGAATCAAGCACAATATCGCTGATTCACTAGCATATTGCGGACGATAAATCCATATAAACATATGAAAAAACACCAAATATATATATATATATATATATATTCGCTTACGATTTTGCAGACCTCTATAACACAATTGATTTGACAGATTTAAAAGATAAAATAGTAGATTTTTATAATACAAATAGTACTTTGGATGTTCATAATGATTTTTTCATAAATTTATTTCAGTTAGTAGTACAAGAAAACTACCCTTACGAAGGAAATACAATATTTAAACAGATTCGGGGTATTCCAATGGGGGGGGGAGTTGCAGTTCCATTTTGGCAAACATTTACTTACATATATATGAAAGAAATAATAATTTAAACAGTGACACATTATCCTAGAGGTATATAGACGATGTTTTGATAGTCAAATTAAACAATGATATTGAAAATATTGATTTTACATATTATCCTACGTCACTGAGTCTGGAACCCTCCTCCCAGAATTGTAAAAATATTAATTTTCTAGATGTGAACCTAAGCATAGAAAGTGAAAATTTGATATCTAAGTTATTTGACAAGCGAAATGATTTCAACTTTAATACCTTAAAGCTGATATATTTTGATTCCAACGTGCATGTTTCGATTAAAAGAAATGTACTTAGAAATGGATTAATACGAATCGAAAGACTGAGTACTAGAGTTAAAGATATGTTTAGTGATATTTTAGAGTGGTGCCGCTTGGGATTCAAGCATGGTTATCCTCGCAATTTCATCAGGAGAATAACTAGTGATTTTATTAAGAGTAGCAGGTACGGAACTGAACTGAACTCAGTGATGGATGAGAATGGAGGTTTTGATGAGTTGATTGATCTAATGAGTTAGAGTGATATTTTGGTGGATGTTGTAGTTCTGTTTAGTTTTTCATAGTTTTTCATTTTTTCAATTTTGGTCTTGGCGAGTGAAGGGGGACGTAACATGCGTAAAGTCTGACTTAACCCTGCAGTGTATGTCGTTAGCCATACCGCTCGCCTTCTGTCCTGTTCTGTTATGTCTTGCAATTATATATATTTTCTTTAGTTTGGTTATTTAGTTTGATTTTAAGAGTTAAAGTTTATGTTGATTATTATAATATTTTCGATGTGAGTTTCAATGCAGCTATGGTGAGTGATGGATTTTGATATTTTTTTTGTGGTTTTAAATAAATAAATAAATAAATATATATCATATTTAGTTTTAAAAAACGCGATTTTCCTAATGAAAAAAAAATACGAAACTTTTTAAATATATTTTTAATTGTAAAGAAAAAAATATTTTTAATATGATTTCTTATATCAAAAATGCCATATGCTTGTATTTTGTTGGTAAAAAATCCAATGTTAAAATTTTGAAAGCAACAGTATTAAACCAACGATGTTCATTTAGTCTATACCAGAAAAATCAAATTAAATAATAAAAAGTTTAATTAGCATTTTGTTTTAAT
The DNA here is from genome assembly GCA_963932465.1 of Maratus speciosus. Taxonomy (NCBI): domain Eukaryota; kingdom Metazoa; phylum Arthropoda; class Arachnida; order Araneae; family Salticidae; genus Maratus; species Maratus speciosus. The sequence continues at coordinate 53,949,723 of OZ010792.1, forward strand.
AACACATATATGGGTGATATTAAAAAATGAAATTCCGCAATACAAATAACTCCAAATTTGATTTCAGTATAGAAGATTTTGATCGTAATTTTCTCATATTAATGAATAATGACACAAACGCCTTTAAAATTTAGCAATACAAAGTGATAAAAAATAATCATAACAAAAATCTGGCAAATAAGAAATGGTAGACCACACCAGAACAAACTATTTTTTATATAGGAAGCCAAGATTGAATAACATATTCTTCTGTCAAAAATACAGGGTGTCTCTCCTCCAGCACCACAGCAAATCCATTTGGCGCACGGGGCGGAAGTGATTGTGAATTGTGATATACCATTGGCGCATAATGATAACTGACAAAAAAAAAAAAAAATAAAATAAAAAATAAATAAATAAATATTTCGGATTGAGCATCGGTCAGGAATGTTTATATGGGGTTGTAAAATTTATTTTGTTGGTTCAACAATTTTTCAATTTTGGAAGAGGGGTTCGATATTTTATTAAAGCTTAACATGATGGTATTAAATTGAACATTTCAAAAATCATAAAGGTAATATTCTTTATAGAAATTTAAATAAACTTTGATAATTAATGATTAATGAAACCGATCGGGTTCATACTCACATAAGCATGTGGAGGGCTACTTCATTCTCTCGAAAAGACCCGCTCGCTAATGCTAATCCAATGAAAGAAATTTATAATGATACCTTGTTTGCATTTCAATATTTTTAAATGATAAATATATATCATTTTTATGATATGATATTTTATGACCCATATTTGATATCGATCTGTACAAAGGCTATCATTTATTTTTTTCGATTTTGATTGCAGATTTTTTTTTTTTTTTATGAGGATGATTTTCTTTTCGAAACCGTTTCCGAAAATGAAAGTGTCCTAATTAAAAATACCTGTAAACAAAATCGAAAAATTAAAAAAAAAAAATTATCTTTGCACAGATTTATCTCAGCTATCCAAGGAATAAAAAATCAATTAAAATATTGCAAAGTAGCATTAGCGAGTGGTTCTTTTCGCTTGACAGAAATAGCCTCTTAATGCAGAAGTGCCATTTCTGATAATCTTTTTATTTCTGAACTTTTTACTGAGAATATGATGCAGCTGAAAATATTCTTACAATTGTTTTTTTTGTTTTTTTTTTTTTTCAAAGAAAATAAATAAACGCTTTATTTGTATTATTAATAATAATTTAAAATGTCGTGTTCCTTTACCATAATGTTTTGCTTTATCTGTTACACACATTTAAACATCTGTTAGATAATCGATGCATCTTTTTCTCAAAGGTTAAGATTCAGCCAAATGAAAAAGGGGGAAGGGAAGAACAAGAAACAAGAAAAAACTCTCGATTTTCTAATATTTATTTTTAAAGTTGAAATTTATCTGAATATACAATAAAATCATGTATTATTTTAATAAAAAGTTTCTGGAAAATATGAATTCTTATTTTGAATTGCTGTCCTAGTTGGATTCGAAAATCCACTACAAAAAACAATTTTTGTATTGGAAACAAAGGATGAAAAACATTTTCTTCTGAGTAAAATACAGGGTGTCTCATTCCAGACTAAACACAAATTTTCTCAAAGGTTAAACACTGAATGAACTATATTACAGTAAAATTTCAACAGACTTGAGTTGCATTGTTAAAATGCAAATATAAAACGCGAATTTGTGGAAGCTGTTGCCCTTATTTACCTCCAAACAATATTGAACTAGATGCTCCGTAATTGGAAATATATTTCACATTTCATACGGTGTCACTGACCGACTTACAGATCACTCCCAGAACCTTTTTTTAGCGCCATTACATTTTACATATAAAATATAAATCAGACAAAAAATTCTAAAAATCTTTATTATTCCGTTTCCCGTTCTTTCAGGCATAGACACTCGCGAGCTAATGTTAAAGCTTTGGAAGGTTCTTTTCAAATATTTCGTGTGCATTTCAACTTTTTTATTTCTTTTTGCATTGAATATTTGAGGTCGATCGCTTATTCACCCTTTTTGGATTTTGTGTGCATTTTTTTAAAAATATATAAAGTTACTCTTACTTTCAGAACGGGTTCCGAAAGTGAAAGTGTCATCATAAGAAAAAAAACTGCAGCCAAAATCGAAAAAATAAAAATGGGTGAATGTAAGGATCAACCACTGCTATTAAATGCAACAAAAATCATTTAAAAATACTGAAATGCAAATGAGATATTTAAAAAGAATCTTCCAGAAGTTTAACATTCGCTCGCGAGTGTTTTCACCTGCCGAGACGGGAGCCTCATCTTATTATAATATGCTGTTCATTTTTTAATTATAATAAAATCCGAGAAAAAAAGCTGGCTGTGGAATATTTTAATGTTAATAGATAATAAATTTTCATCTGGTGGTTGGATAAATAAAGTACATTTTGTGCTGATTTTCGAATACTTAATAATCACATTAAACAACATGAAAAAAATTAAACCAATTTGGAAAATGCCTGACAGAAATAATCAATGTTGTTAGAATTTGCAGATAAATTCAGTTTTGTAAAATATTTTATAAATATATCTATAGTACATTTTCATTTCATGAAAAAAATTACTTAATAAAAGAAAGAAAGTTATTTTATTTTATTAGTTTTTTATTTTAGTTATTTTTTATTTTATTAGTTATTTTTTAATTATTTTATTATTATTAGTGTTTTTATTACTAGAAGGTCTAATCCGGACATCGTGGTTACAGAATATTCGTAAAAAATCTAATATATTTCTTCCAATTAATATATATTAAGATTGCCCACTAACAACTCCTAAAAGCATTTATAAGCCTAAAAGCATTATATAATATTTTACTTATTTATTTACAAAGTTTCATTTTCGTTATCGAATTATAGTTAAAATAAATACAGGGCTATTTATATTGTGTAAATGTATACATTAAATGTAAATATTTATGTGTTTCGTAATCTCAAAAGAAAAACGCAATTTTTTAATCTAATTTTTCTACCAATATAACAATATACTATGCATACATTTCCTTCAGTCATTATTCATTGGAAAAAAAAAAAAAAAAAAAAAAAAAAAACATCTGATCAATTTCAGAAACAGAAATTATTTCGACAATTTGAAAACACCCTGTATATATACTCTATATTATGATTAATAAATTTTGCCAAAAGTTACTGCAGATTTCTGTTGACAGCCAGGCTTAAAAAATACTTAGAAAAAAAAAAAAAAAACATTTTTTTCGTAATTCAACAAATTTAAAGAATTTAACAGTTAGGAAAATATTAAGAATGTTTAGTGAGTTTCAACATTATCTATAAATAATTAATGCATATGTAATGTAGTATTGCTGATATTAGCTATTAAATAAAAAAAATATATATAAGCTATTATTTTTTTTATATATATCTGAGTAACTGTAGCAAAATTTACATGAAATTTGAAAAAAAAGATTATGATTCCTATTTCATTTTTCTTTCTTTAAAAAAAATTTAAAGAATACATTCTGTTAAGGTATTATAATAAAAAAAGACATTATATTTTTCTTTATTTGAGCCCCTTTTTAACGAGCATTTTTTGTTCACCACATGAAAATATCGTAAAAGTAGTAATAGTAATAGTTTAGTTATTTCCGAGTTCTTTGAAAAATATCTCAGAATTTTAATAGATGTATTTAAACAGATGCTCTTTATTACTCCCTTTTTTAGTTCTTTAGTATCAGTTCAAGTCCTTTGCCTGAAGCGATATTTGCACGTCTCCGCACTCCTTTGTCTACGATATCATCAGGCATCTGGTTAAATCAGCGGGATATGGTCAAAAAATGTGCGACGCTAGAAACTCCGTTGAAATGAATAAGATACTGCTATTAGGAAACACGTGTAGAAGGACATTCAGAAAGACTTTTAAGAGAGTTTTAAATACTGTTTTGTTTTTAACATTATTAAATAATAGAATTTTTTTAATAACATTAAGTATTTTAGTATTAGTTAGATACATTAACGTTTCTCTTGTTCTTAATATTCCGTTGCAAAATGTAAAATTAATATCATTTTTTTTTCTTTAAATATGCATCAAAAACAGTTTTAAACTATAAATCAAGATAAAAATTGCTATAAGTGACTTAAATCAAAGAAGTGAAGAACTTAGACAAGTGTCAATACCCTTGTTGATTCAAACATTTTAGCAAAAATTTTTGAAAATTTCGCCGGCTGTGCGATGTTTTCATATTTAAACATATGTTGATCTAAATAAAGGCATTATGACTTTTAACTGTATTATTTTTATCACTTTTAGAAATTTGTAACTTCATTTAGTTGATTACGAGTGATTTTCATGCTTGCTTTTATAACAGTTTTAAAGTAGAATTTATAAGATTCTGTATTAAAATTGACAATATTAACGAGATATTTAAAGTCTTACTCTAACATGCAGTTCCTTTTTTAATTATAGACTCAGAGAAAAATTAATGGTTATTTGAGAAAATTATTTAATTCTTATTGATAATAAACTTTTACGAAAGATATATTCTTGCTCTAATTCGAATTCCATGAATCTAGGTATAGGAATAAACGAAATCTCAGACAAAAAATTATGGTGGTTCGATGAATACTGTACATTTTCTACTGATTTTCGAATATTTAATAATCGCATAAAAAATCAAGACCCTCCCCCCCCCCCCCCCACCACCACACACACACACACAAAATCTAGAAAAATGCCTCACAGCTACGACCACTATAGTCAGAATTTGAAGTTAAATCCACTAGCTTTGTAGAATAAGTTGCATATATCTACCGTACTATTTCATTACATTAAAAATACCACTTAAAAGAAAATCCAACATTCTTTTAAATTTTTATTAGAGGATCTAATCGGATACCGCGGGTCACAGTACATTGGTAAAAACTTACTGTTTAACTGTAATAGATTTCTTAAAATTAATATGTTTTTAGATTGCCCACTAACAACTCCAAAAATAATTGTGTATAAAAAATACCAAAATGTATTCAAATAAAGTTTTGAAATTTATTAAAAGCAATATTTTTGTATTAGCACCAAGCCAGATATTAATATCCGAAGCAATCGGTACGGATTTTGTTAATTACAGCAGCCTTTTTTTTATGATCATTTAAGTGGTTTTAGTAAGTAGTTAGATTACTTGTTTATTAAATTTGTGCTATATTTATATTATTTGTACTATTTTTTTTTTATTTATTAAGTTTCAATTTCGTTACGGAATACTACCCGGAAGTAAACGCTAGACTATTTATACTGTTTCGTGTGTAAATGGGTTAATTTTTCGTAGTCAGAAAGAACAGCACTATTCTGTTATGTAATTTTTTTATTAATCTAGCAATACACTATATATATATTTCCCTTGGTCATATTTCATTAAAAAAATCTGTTTCAACAATTTTAAAGACAAAAAAACTTTCGACGTGTATATAATCTATAAATAGATTAACAAAATTTGCCAAAAATATGCCTACAGTCAAGCTTAAAACATATTTAGAAAAAAAAAAATCATAATTCAACAAACTTAAAAAATATAACAATGAAAAAAATATTAAGAATGTTTATTGTCATTCCGTTTATTTGTATTTCTTCTTTTTACTAAAATATCTAAATGAATTGCATTGCAATACTGTCGGAATTTTTAAATTGAAAATATTAATTTAATATACTAAAAAAATAGATCAAGTGATTTTATTATTGGAATTATAAATTATTTTAGGTATATTTAGCGCCATGCAGTGTCATGCCATTTTTCGAGCACACAATATTATTTTTCGCTTGCCCTGTTCCCTTTTCCGGGTGTGCCGTTCTATTTTTGACGATGAATAAGGTCTCATTCGGAAGGTTTAAACAGAATTTTCATATCGTACATTCACGTATCAATTCATATTCGCCTGTTTGAATAAAAATTAATAAAAAAAATTTTATACAAATAATTCTAAATATTGCAGTGTGAAAGGTTCACGTGGTGCACTTGTAATTTAATAATAAGTAGAGTTGTATCTGTACAAATTTTAAAAATATTTTTTATGTTTATTTAAGAATGGTTTGTTTCTAACAAAAAAACAGAAAGAAAAAAAGAAAGAAAATTGAAATTAAATACTCTGAAGTTCTAGCTATGAGATTTTTTGAACTTCTTTGATTTAATTTAATCACTAGGACTAGGTTTCGATAAATTTCCACGGAAAAATGTTTCAAACAAAAGAAAAAAGAAACATAATGTAAGTAAGCCGAATTTTGACTTTCTTGCAAGAAAATGAACAAAATTTTCACACAGATCATTTGGGGATCATCGCATATGCGTAGAAAAGGTAGAGAAAGCAATTTGCCTTCATTTCCCCCCCCTAGTAGTCTTCCCTTTTTAAATATAAGTAAGCGGAATCCAGGCTTTTAGTCATTCCAAGCATAAAAAGCGTGAAAGTTTTAGACATAAATATAGAAGGAAAAGAAAACCTCCATTTAATAACTCCAATATTTTCATTAACAGTGGACTTTGAGGGGAGGGAGATAAAATATCAGCAACTACAGAGATTGAAAAAGAAAAGAAATAATGGGAAGGGGGGTGAATATTGATGAACAAAGGGTAACTTTACATTGTGGAGACTTTCCCAATAGGGGGTGGGGATGAAGCAGAATTAAGGCAATAACATTAAAATTTAAGAAGAAAATATTTATATTTTGAACACGATTAATAAGTTTTCGAAGTTTAATGAGA